>CP136061.1:106283176-107704864 GCA_032622095.1 Siphonodentalium dalli | reverse complement strand
AGTCATTGCCGTATATAATTTATGTCGCCGATTAGTATACTATTGAGTTTTGACGGCATGACTGAAGCAAGAAAATATTTTGACTAAGCTCAAACTTAGTTACTTTTGGCTACGTTAGTCAAAAATAACTAAGTTACGGGTTAACTAAAGGCTATGACTAAGGTTTTTTTTGAGTGAACCTTGTAAAATAAACACCCCATCACCCAATTTAGCCCTAGTTTCGAGCTGTTTTGCAGAATGTTTTTACCAAAGAAACAACGTGACCTCCGATGTATATAGGATCATATAGGCCTATAAACAAAATACGGTAGCCTATATACCTCGCCAGCAATGACTCCGTACAAATGCTGAAACTTTATGAGCACCATGCATAAAACAACATTTCTCCGCTGATTCCATCGGTAATCAATACTTTACACCCGAAACAAGGCGTCTTAGATCGCAAAGCAAAATTCTGACAGGCTACGTCACCAGCCAAATTCCTCGACACCTAATAAGAAACAACAGTCAGTGCTACGAGGCAATACCATACGTGTCAGCTCAGTTCGCTAATTCCATATTTGTTAGAACTATATGCGACTGGAATCAGCTGGAGGAATCCTTAATACTACAACAACAGCCTGTGGATTCCTTCAAGAGTGCGCTGAAGGAAAAGATCTGAGACTCTCTCGACCGCTGCGAAATTACCAGAATTGGGATCTGCAGCGGAAACCATTCAGATTCAGATTCAGATTCAGAATTATGTATTCCGGTAATTCCGTGGGCAACGATTTCATGGTTGTTTGCCATCGATGTTTTACCGGTAAAATTATCGGTAATTTCGATCCCGTTTATCGGAAATTCTATGGGTAATTTCACCGGTAATTTGATAGGTAATCTCACAGGTAATTTTACCGGTAATTTTATCGGCAATTTCACCGGTAATTTTACCGGTAATTTTACAGGTAATTTTACCGGTAATTTCACCGGTAATCTCACCGGTAATTTTATCGGTAATTTCACCGGTAATGTTACCGGTAATTTTACCGGTAATTTTACAGGTAATTTCACCGGTAATCTCACCGGTAATTTTATCGGTAATTTTATCGGTAATTTCACCGGTAATTTATAGCCTTTTACCGGTAATTTTACCGGTAATTTTTCTTAAATCAACCGGTAATTTTACCGGTAATTTTCCATCGGTAATACCGCCGGTAATACCTCTCAAGCAGGTAATACCGGCGGTATTACCGTTTTAGTTTTGACAAGGTCCCTAAGCGATAACATTGACCTAACAATATTTCCCTTGACTGTGCAAGCCAGTTCATTCTGTTATATATGGGATATGGGAGGCTCCCTATGGGAGACTCACTTATATAAGAGAATGCACTGGCACAGGGTCTTAAATGCTGTATCAGCATAGCTCCCGTCATAAAAGGGTTAAATCATATAAAAAAAACTCACAAGGAAAGCCTGAGTGTATTGTCGAGACACGAGTAGCCATATTTACTGTCATTGAGCAAAGAAAGACCGCCACTGAAATCCGAGAGGTCCGCCCACTTGTGACCACAAACCTACAATAAAATAATTTGTCCAAAATAATGCCATTAAAAAGATAAGTATATGCAAGCCTGAAAATAGTGTCTGTCATTTTCAGAATGAGGTTCCCAGAGGGTGAATTTAGTGACGCTAACCCGCACAGCAGGCTAGCATCACCAAATTCACCCTCTGGGAACCTCATTCTGCTTAGGCCCCATTATTAACTGCTATGGTAGACCTAGGATCATATTGAATTTCCCCAGTTGAAGTTGGTGATGTTCTCTCATTAGTCACCTCAATTATGCATTTCATCTTCTGCAAATTAGGGGATATAGAAACTTCTCAGAAGGAAAAAAGTAACTAAAAACACAATGTTAACTTGAGACTATAGATACTTCCCAGAAGATGAGGCCTAAGCACCATGAGGTATCTAAAGGGTGAATGTGGTGATGCTAGTAGCCCACTTTATGGGATAGCATCATTAAATTCACCCTCTGGGGACCTCATTCTGCAAATGTCAGACACACTATTTGCAGCATTGAGCTCAGGCAATACTCTATGGAAAATGTGACTGTCCATCGATCGAGGGAGGGAGAAATTTTTATTTTTATTTCCTCCAAGAGTTCTAGAAATGAATTGACATTGATATAATTTTATTGAATTACATCCTATATTTTTCATTAAGTCTGTAGAATTTCTTCCAAAGATATTTAGTCATTAACCCTTTCATGACGGGAGTTGTGCTGATACGGCATTAAAGATCCAGTGCCAATGCATTCTCTTATATATGTAAGTCATATAGAAGAGAACACACTGGCTTACGAGGTCAAGGTAAATATTGTTAGGCCAATGTATTCTTTAATATATGTCAGGCTCCCTATGGGAGACTCGCTTATATATTAAAGATAATGCATTGGCACAGGGCGTTCACAAAATTTCAGGAAGCTCCAGTCATGGAAGGGTTAAAATATGTAATTATGTGCTCAGGCAATAGCAATTTACTAAAATACCAATGGGCAGTGCAAACCCTGGTCAGAAATTGGAAATAAATCTGACAATTTCCAATTGGACTCCTGGATACTCTGGAATGCATAGTGGTCATTCCAATGGATATGAAATCATACCTCAAACTTTGCCCAGTCCCATGATGTATTGAAGTGAGTAGGTCTTTGTAGATGACCAAACTGTATTTCATAAGAAGCATGCATAGATGAAACACTCGTTGGGAATTCAACCTTAAGAAATTTTCTGTTTTCTCCCCATACAACCTGTAAATAATATTAAAAATAAAAATTAACATCTTTGTCTGTTTGACCACGTGCTTCTGGTCCACAAACAATAGAAATAGCAAACTTGAAACATCGATATCTAATCACTCTGAGCTTTGATGTGTGGGTTCCTCGACTCGAATCAAATATTTTTTACCCCCGAAGCCAAAGAAATAGTAATTTAGGAGCATCTGATCGGATTGAGTACCTTTAAGGGCAATCTGCTATTTTTGTTCGCATCTCATGATTAACACTAAATACTCATTGACGTTAGTTATCCCTTAGGAAAATGTTCAAATCTATGATTGTTTGTTGAACTTATTTTCTGAACATTTCCCTCTAATAAATAATAAATAGGACTCCTTCTGCACTTTTATTATCTGTCGTCTGCTTATTTTCCATGAAAATCCCACCAGATGAATAATAGACCATTCCAATGTAAACTTTTATAACTGATACATTAAGGGCCCATTTAATTTTCGAACCCCCAGATCATTGTATATAAAACATATGCCGTGTTATATACCATTTGAAAGAAGAAGCTCCCAAACATTGTATTATCAACTTATCCAGTGTAATAAACTGTGAACTTGTTGTTTTTGTTGAGTTACTGACGTGTTTTTATATTATTTTCAATGGAGGGGGAATAACTGCATATCTTAAAGATAGAGTTGTTCCCCTTCCATTGAAAATACATTTCTAGTTTGAATTCTGTTGCATTCTGGGAGCCAAAATGGGGTAATCGTTCTAAGAATTCAGCTGTTTTCTATTTCTCTATGGGTATCTTCTGAGACACATATGTTTCAAATGGTGATGAATTATAGTATTCTATTAATCATATTTTATGGCATAGATTGTTATTAAAACCGTTTATCAAGCACTATAAAAAAAATAATCAGTGACTCAAAAATTAAGTGGGCCTTTAAGCATAGAAAAGGGTTATATGCACGTGGTTCACTTGAACCTCAAATATATGTAACTAGCTGGTGGACCCGACTTCGTCCGGGCTGTTTCCCCTCTGCTTTTCGGCGAATTGCGCGCTTTGACCTTGAATTGACAATTTTGAAGGTCAGGTCGAGGTCACGATTTGACCCGTCCAAAACACTCCCCGGACAAAAGTACCAGTCGAAATCCGTCAGGTTTTACCCGATTTGACCTTGAATTGACCATTTTGAAGGTCAAGGTCAGGTTGGGGTCACGATTTGACCCGTCCAAAACACTCCTTGGACAAAAGTAACCCTAGGTATCAAATGTTGTCGAAATCCCGTCAAAATTCGCGATTTGACCTTGAGTTGACAATTTTTAAGGTCAAGGTCAGGTCGGGGTAACGATTTGTCCCGTCCAAAACACTCCCCGGACAAAAGTATCTGTAGGTATCAAATTTCGTCAAAATCCGTCCCGTTTTAGCCGATTTGACCTTGAATGACCCTTGGTAGCAAGTTTGGGCTAAATCCGCCCGGCAGTTTTCCCGGCCATGGCTAACAGACAAACAACAAACAAACAAACAGACAGAAGTCCCGAAATATATATTAGATATGCATAATATGATAGTACCAGGCTCAATATAGGTTGATAAAAGCAAGTACAGTAATGACCTAAATAATTTGACTCCTTAACCACAGCAGAAGTATGGGTAACTTTTCAGGATTTAGTTGGTAATATGGCTTGTTGTAATTCATCGGAAAAATCTCACTGAGAGCTTTCCAATGAATGGCAACAAGCCATATTTCCGACTAAATCCTGAAAAATTACCCATAATTCTGCTGTGGTTAAGGAGTCCATTATTTAGAGCATACTGAGAGCTTTCCGATGAATGGCAACAAGCCATATTTCCGACTAAATCCTGAAAAGTTACCCATAATTCTGCTGTGGTTAAGGAGTCAATTATTTAGAGCATACAGTTGTATACTGAGAGCTTTCCGATGAATGGCGACAAGCCATATTTCCGACTAAATCCTGAAAAGTTACCCATAATTCTGCTGTGGATAAGGAGACGATTATTGAGGGCATTACTGTACCATGAGTATTCTATATACCCAAATGTCAATTGGTACCTACAGTAATGCCCTAATTAATCGACTGCTTAACCACAGCAGAATTATGGGTAATTTTGAAGGATTTAGATCATTTAGTCGGAAATATGGCTTGTTGCCATTCATCGGAAAGCTCTCCTCGAGAGCTTTCCAATGATTGGCAACAAGCCATATTTCCGACTAAATCCTGAAAAGTTACCCATAATTCTGCTGTGGTTAAGCAGTCGATTAATTAGGGCAATACTGTATGTTGTTATTCATTTGGAGCAAGAGCACCAAAATCTGCAAGTCATAAATCCGATGAATAATTATCTGTCATACTCTCTTTATTTATCGCACTTCTGGTGACGATTCATTAAGTGATTGCATTGACGTTCTACATCCATCACGTAAAAATATAATGTTAAATGATTTGATTGCGACATGTTTAGCTTACTAGTATGACAATTCTGATCAACTTCATATCGAAAATTAAAATTTTAAAATGAAACATGATAAAAATGTTATAGGACTCTTAATTGACGGTTACGGTGTCATGTGAGGCTGATCAAGATTAATATTATTGACATCACTTCACCTCATAATCATATATTTCATACACTCAATATTGCATCCTCCTTTCCTATAGCGTTATGATAGACATGCCCTCTGAGTAGGTGTGTTCATAAACCTACATTGAGTCATTGTGTTCATAGGTCTATGAATACATTGAACCTGGAAATCACTGTAGATTGTTGGACAAATACGAGCCGTAGACTGATTGAATATTCCAAATCAAGTAATGACAACTCCTGAATCACTCCTTTTATAAACAAGCCTTGAAATATGGTGTCTGTCATTTGCAGAATGAGTTCCCCAGAGGGTGAATTTAGTGATATTACCCTGCATATCGGGCTAGCATCACCAAATTCACCCTCTGGGAACCTCATTCTGCTGAGTGTAAGCAGAATGAGGCCCCTAGAGGGTGAATTTGGTGATGCTAGCCCGCTATGCGGGGTAGCATCACTAAATTCACCCTCTGCGGACCTCATTCTGCAAATGACAGACACACTATTTCAAGGCTTGTTTATAAACCCCAGCCTTTCATAACAATCACAAACTGCAGGGTTTGCTAATTTGCATAATTATTTATTTTAATTTGCAATTGAAATGGATTGTGCATACCGGTAAATGGTTTTGTGACTGAGATAACACCATTCTAGTGTAAGGTTCCTATTGGAGCTTTTTAAATCAACAAAATGGACCAAATGGGTGCACATTAGCATCATTATGCAGTTGGCTACAACAGACAAATGCACAACTAAGCGATGTTCTATAAATGTGTTTTGTTATGAACCTCTGAAGCTAAAAAAGCCATCATTTTCTTTATCATTTGATACTCTTCCTTCAGGCAATGTATTCCTCTGACTTTACAGAACAGACTGTTGTCAATTTCTTTTCTACAACCAAAACTTGTCAGTTTGTATGTTAATATTATTGAAATTTATAAGTCTACATTCATTTCAAACGAAACCCGACATTTCGTCGCATTGGTACTCTACTTCAAAATTGCTTTACTCCGCTCCCCATCAAATGGATTCCCACCATTTGACCACCAAATAACAGGGCATTAAATGCCCACACCATGAATGGGTTTACCGATCCAAAACTTGAATGGTTGGTTTCTAAAAAGCGAGGATTCCAACATAAAATGAACTGTCCGAACTGAACTCCATGTGTTTCATTTGAAGTTGAATAAGTAGTGGGAAAGACATAAAACAATTCTGATTCATAATGAATTAAAGTGTATAAATGTAAGTAATAAATGGCGGATTCAACGTGGCCATGGGTTTTTACAACAATAAACCGCAGCAAACTCTGTAAATTTTTCTCAAGGTAAAAACCTATGACCACATTGAAACTGCCATTCATTTCTTATATGACACCATATTCAGCTGTGAATCGTCTCCAACTTTAATAGAACATGCATGATGCCTCACAATCTATTTCTGGGTTTTAATAAACATTGCACGCAAAAACTCACATCAGTTTGGAATTGAATGTATGGGCATTCAGCATCAAGAATAATGAACTGCTCAATGCAGCTCTCCGAACTGATAACTGTAGAAACCTGAAATATAAACAGAAATTTATTGGACAACTTGCTCAATGTAGGTTATTTTCATAATTCTCCTATCAAAATTAACAGCACACTATGTCATACTTTCATATAATTTCACACCCTCTGCATTCACACAATTAGCTTCATTACACATTCTGACATTTGCAGAATGAGGTCCCCAGACGGTGAATTTAGTGATGCTACTCGGCATAGAGGGCTAGCATCACCAAATTCATCCTCTGGGGACCGCATTCTGCTTAGGCCTCATCTTCTGGGAAGTATCTATAGTCTCAAATTAACATTGTTATTAAATACTTTTTCCTTTTTGTCAGTTTCTATATCCCTTAATTTGCAGCAGATAAAATGCATTAATCAAGGTGACTAATGGGCGAACATCACCAGCTATGCGGGGTAGCATCACTAAACTCACCCTGTGGGGACCTCATTCTGCAAATGTCAGACACTCTAGTTCCAGGATTGAATCAAATGCTGCTTAAGTTTTCAACAATAATATTTTAATGTTATCAAGCCTTGAAATATGGTGTCTGTCATTTGCAGAATGAGGTCCCCAGAGGGTGAATTTAGTGATGCTACCCCGCATAGCGGGCTAGCATCACCAAATTCACCCTCTGGGAACCTCATTCTGCTGAGGTGTAAGCAGAATGAGGTCCCCAGAGGGTGAATTTGGTTATGCTAGCCCGCTATGCGGGGTAGCATCACTAAATTCACCCTCTGGGGACCTCATTCTGCAAATGACAGACGCCCTATTTCAAGGCTTGAATGTTATAAACCATTCTATACTAAATACTCATTGACTAGTAGTTGCCTTAGGAAATGTTCAGATAATAAATTAAACAAATGACCAAGTTTGTTTGTCGAACATATTATTGGAATATTTCCCACCAATGAATGGGAATACTTCTGCACTTCTATCTTTTCGTCTCTCTCTCGTCTGCTCATTTTCTCCTGAACACCCCTCCAACACTGCCTCCAATTGAAACTAGAGGTGTGACTGTCCCAATGGGACTACGGATTCACCCCTGTTTTTAAAATACTAAGATGTTTCACATGTCAGTAAACAGTTAGTTAAAATAATAAAATAACAGTTCCCATTGCAGGTGTACAACTATAACCCTAATCTTAAACCTATTGACCAAACAATGTAGGAATAAAAGCTTGGACAAAATTATGAATGTTGCGAAAAAAATTCTAAGTCGAAAAAGGGGAATAACTCCACACAAAAAATGTCGGACAGACGTCATAATCGCAGGTGCACAGGTTCCCATGGTACTAAATATGATATTTTAAAAAATATAATATATATTTCCTTAAAGAAAGCCTGAACACTGAACTATATGGATAGATGTCCTGCGTTTGTAAACCATAGCAGAAAAGGGTTAACTTTTTGGTCGGTCGCCTACGGTAACTAATGGTCAGTGGCTTGCCTCGGTATCAGTCACGCATGCGCAGTCCCAATATAATTCACTGTACAGTTTGAATTAGCCAGTTTATTTTCAACTCAATCAGAAGATTGGCGAGTCGCGGGGTTGGGAATGGCACCGCCATGGGAGGGCCCTATGATAGTTCAGTGTTCAGGCTTTCTTTAAGGAAATATATATTATATTTTTAAAAATATCATATTTCCGCCAAAGGAAGCCCTCACACTGAACTATATGGATTAGAATGCAAGCCCAGGAGGAGGCACGAGCAATAAAGTTAATAGCCAAATTTTGAGTAAAGGTACTCTTCTAAAACAGATTGTACCATATATGAACACTTTAATGAATCTGTTAGGATTATTTACGTGAAATAACTCATATAGTTAGAGTGCTATATTGCTCAAATGTGTACCGCCCCCCCTTGTTTTGAAACAAACATCCCATGAGGTGCCATCCAATGCATAGTTGCGAGCGAACCGAGCAAGTATAACGTTAGAAGAAACTCTTCGTTACTCTCTGTGTCGTCTTCTTCAGCTGTCTGTTCTAAGGTCCCACCCGTCAAGGTCCCATGATGCAGGATCATGAAGGAAGGAGACTAACTCACTCTCCGCCTTAGCGACAGAACGACCTGCAGACGGAGGCCCACTCCATCGATGGCGAGACAACCTAAGTTAACTAACTGCTATTCGCCAAAGAAAAAGCCAGAGAACCTGATGCCAAATTTGTGGCACAGGGATTGAGTTGAGAACCCATTAGGCCAAACAGGTTGTACAACGATAATGGAGTCAAGCCATCTGAACAGAGGGAGCCCTCTCTGAGGTACCTATGCATCACAGGATATCCGACAGAAATCCTGTGATACAAATCTTACGAGTATATAAACAGTCCTTCCCATGAGGAAAACACACCGAGAGCATTTATTTGCTCCCGTAATGCAGAAGACGGGTGTAATATGGCACCCATACGATACCATAATTGTACATGTAAGTTTGGTTTTTGCTCAAACCAAAAGTCATTGTGGAATAGACCTATGTCTAGTTACACTTTAATATGCCATAGTTGCACTGAGATGGTAAAGCATCTAAATAAACCTTAAAATAGTTCAATATTGAACCAACAATTACAGTCTCCATTAGTATTTTGTGAAGAAGGACGGGTGCGAATTTTAGCACACGTGAATTGAAAATTACGAGTGCATACGGGTTCGAGAGCAATCACTCCCGTCTCCTGGGAAGGACTGATATAAATATATAAAAATGATATAAAAATTATATATCAAGGTGATCTATAAGTCACAATGAGATCATTGCAGAAGGCCCTTTGGCTCTTTGACAACTGAAATCAGTTCAAATGATGTACAATGTAATCAGATGATAACCACGGGTAAATTGTCACCATGCGGAATATTCAGTTCGGAGCCTCTGCCCAGAACATCATGTCACTTTCCCCCCCAAACATGCAGCAGAACGACCTAGGTGTGTGATATGTTAGTGTGAGGCATGCAGCAAACTAGGGGAAGACCCCCTCCAAAAAGGCTCGCTGATTAAGGAAACAAATGAAAATTTTTATCCTCCTAGTAAAGGACACACATCCCTTTATAATGTTGTTACTTATTGAATTTTAAGAGCCATGATGGAGAGGAGCTCCCCCGACCTAAGTGGTCCTGTTGAAGGCATGTTTAAGGAAAATAGGACAAATCCAGCATAGACCGAAGCGAGCAGAGTTGTCAGCATGATCTCAGGCCCTTATGATTGGGCGGCTGGTGCCATGTGGTTGGGATCCCCTCATATGGGTTGGTCCTGCCTGCAAGGAAAGGTTTGATGGCTAGTCAAAGAGCTTCCTCGAAAGCTGAGCTGGACAGCGCAAACGTCTTTGCCTGTTTTTATTGTCGAATGTTGATAGGACAATTCCGGCAAATACCGAAGCGCGCAGAGTTGGCAGCATGGTTTCAGGCCCGTATGATCGGGTGCCATGGGGTTGGGATCCACTCGGACTGGGTGGTCCCCTGCCTGCAAAGAAAGGTCTATAACGCTAGTCAATGAGCTTCCTAGAAAGCTGAGATGGACAGTGCAAACGTCTTTGCCCGCGTTATTGTCTATTGTCTATAGGCGTGCAGTGCCCTTTTAATTTTATTACCATGTGCCAGATAATCAAATTGATATTGGTAATAGTAGTATGAAGAGCCATGAGATGTACTCTGTCGGCCAGGCCATTGGCAGGGTCGTTGTGGCACGTGACAAGAGAAATGCTTTCCATGTAAATGTGCTTCATTCATGTGTGAAGTCTATTGACCAGTGTGTCAGTCGCGGGTCGTGTCACTTACCTATGAAATGTATATCACAGGTAAGATAGATCGTGTTCTCGATGCATTTTGAAGACGGTGGTACGAGTGCGCAGGGCGAGCCAGGCGAGCTTGAGAGTACATAGTTCAGTAGGAAGAAGCATATAGATGAGATAATCCGTGGATAGGAAATCACGATCCGCAGCTTCTGCCTTACCGATGCCAGACTGTGATGACAGAAAAGACCCACAGTCTGACGTATTGTGCGCAGACGGGTCGTCATCGAAAGCCTCAGACGCCTTGGGGTGTAAGGATAGCATGTCGCTCTCTGCCCTAGCGTCGGAACGACCTGCAATAATGGACGACAAAACACTAGAGGGAGGCCCATTCCGGCGATGGCTCAATCGAGGAGTAAATACCTCCCATGGAATTTTAAGGCTGATAAACTGAGTTCCAATTTTGGAGTCCAGTGTCGAAATGAAGAATCCCATAGCCATTAGCCAAAACTGGTTTCTTCTGATAACCGGAAGGAGGTGGAGCCATCGGACCGGGGTGAGCCCCCCCCCAAATGCAGGTGGTCCCGACCAAGCTGAATGTCCTGTCCAAGCAGAACGATGGGTAGAGGCCATTGCAGCAGAAACCCCAAGACGGCTGAGAGGCAGGCAAGGCCGTGTCTTTATAGATCGTGACCAAGGGGACCGGGCTTGCTACCTCATGGATAGGGCCACTGCCCTATGCCGAAGTCGCCGTAGGCCGCCCAGCCGGTGTCGTTACGTTCGCACGCGATTTTGGCAACTTCAGCACACAGAACCGCTTGCGCCGGTGTGGGACCAAATGTCCTGGGGGTCCCAAGTACCCCTGCATCGCCACCGGTCGCTTCCCCACTAATTGATTTAATGCCGCGGCATAATCGGGGGAGCGTGAACTGTTCCTGCCCGAGAAGAGATCCGACCGAGAAATACTACCTGGGAAGGATCCAGAGATGGTGCAAATAAAGGCTCTATATCATACTAGTAGACTATCTCATCCGATTTTCATGTTTAGTTGTTGAATTATTCTTCTCTTAGAAAAATTTGTTGAAATAATGGAGAACCACTTTAATAATTACTATCCCCAGGGTCTCCAGAGTTTGAGCGCCCAAACCTGTAGCAGGTAGAAAAACATCCCTGGATCCTTCTCAGAAATTTACAAGCCCACCGGTTCAGACCGGCTTGCTGAACCGGCTGGTGTATAATCGCAGCTATTGTTCATTAGACCTACCGCCATACTTAAAGTAATTAACCACCAATAACGTGGTGTCACCCAGTTAATATGGCGGTACTATACCGCGGTATCCTCCAACACCGCGGCACCGATACCGCTTGCCAACGCGAACAAGCATGCGCGAGTAAATACCTCCCCTAAAAGAGTTCCATGAAAATCACCGCGGTATTCCACAAAATTAATGCGGTGCCCGCTAAAAGACCACTGTATCATCACCCAATACCGTAACTTCACGCCATGACCGTCTCGATACCGCTACCGTCTATTACCGGTATAACCGCGGTCATGACCGGGGTATCACCCCGTTTCTCTGGTCAATCACTTTGAGAATAGCGGTATATACAAGGTAGCTATTAATCGACATACCTCTATGACATGACTGAGATTTATTCGTAGCACTACGGTACTACTGTCATATGAAGTTATTGTTATGCATGTGACATTGATAAACCAAGATCTAATCAACTGTCAGTATTCTTGGGTAGATTGTAATCAACTTCAAGGTCAAACGTGATTAACACATCTGGATCATTTGTATTGAAACATAGTATTATGTGAAAGCACGTTGTTCATAACATGACGAGAGATAGCGTCAGTAGCGATGGAATTATTGTAAATAAATTTCCACGCATTTAAACGTCAAAATAATTCCCACGAAATTATGATATTTCCGGCGGAGAATCACGTGGCATTTTTGATATCTGACAAATTCAATCATACCTTATAGGTGCTATAATAATTCCATAGATGTATTTCTCACAATAATCTGTGCGCCTCGTAAGGCCTTGAAATGGTATCTGGTTTTGACATTGATAAACCAAGATGTTAATGTTATCAACTTTAAGTTCGAATGTGACCAACACATCTGGATCAGTGGTATAGAACCATAAAACAACAAAGTATTATGAGAAAGAATGTTGTTCATAACATTATGATAGATAGCGTCAGTAGCGATGGTAATTATTGCTAAATAAATGTCCACGCGTAAATAAATTCCCACGAAATTAGGAGACTTCCGTTAGAGAATCACGTGGCATTTTTTATATCTGACAAATTATATCATACCTTATAGGTTCTATAATAATTACATAGATGAATTGTTCACAGTAGTCTATGCGCCTCGTAAGGCCTTGAAATGGCGGCTGATTATGGCGAAATGTGCGCCTCGTATCGATTTTCATATTCGAAAATTTTGAAGTCAGCCGCCTATTCGAAAAACACGAACAATTATATGTTTGAAACGAAACGGTCCGTGAATTCGAAACGATAATTATAAAAACGAACGCGTAGGCGACCAGTAATTATTGTATCGATAAATTGAATTTGTCGCTATTGTTAAACGACAAATTCGGAAAAATACTCCCTTATGATCCGTTCGGTTGTAGCAGAAAAATAAACTGGCTAATTCAAACTGTACAGTGAATTATATTGGGACTGCGCATGCGTGACTGATACCGAGGCAAGCCACTGACCATTAGTTACCGTAGGCGACCGACCAAAAAGTTAACCCTTTTCTGCTATGGTTTACAAACGCAGGACATCTATCCATATAGTTCAGTGTGAGGGCTTCCTTTGGCGGAAATATCATTGCCAAGATTAAAAAACATTGACCGAAAAATGTAGGAATAAAAGCTCGGACAAAATTATGCATGTTGCAAAAAAAGTTTCTAAGTCGAAAAAGGGGGGATAACTCCACCAAAAAAAGTCCGACAGACGTCATAATCGCAGGTGCACAGGTTCCCATGGTGGTTGATGTCTGTGCCAAGTTTCACGGAAATTGATAAAAAAAACGACTGAGAAAAACTCCGGGCAAATTTGTGTCCACAGACGGACGGACGATGGACGGACGGACGGACGGACAAGCTGACTCCAGTTTTCCCCCCCTAAGTTCGTTGCGGGGGGTATAACTAATAGACCATTCAAATGTTTATAGTTAAAATTGGTGGGAGAATCCATTTAGTATAGAAAGGGTTAACCTTTTGAGCATGATCATTCCATTGCCTAGAGTAGAGAGTGGTAGTTCTGTTCTGAGTGTAAAAAATGGAATTTGACCGAGGTATCTCCTAACCAATCATTAAGTAGCTAGAAACGATAATACTTTTTAAAATGGATGGAAATGGTGATGATACCTTAATTGTTGCTCTCAAAGGTCCACTGTCCAGAATTGTTGCCCGACTAGTCACTTCATTCAAAGGCTTCCTGCCAAAAATTAAAGAGTACAGTTAGCAATTGATCTTTCTATCATACAAATTTGGTTTTTATATGCTAAATATATGTGTCCACAATACCAAATTAGATTCTTTCATGTGCCAAATTCAAACTAATTGAGAAAAAAGTTTTCATATAGCATTTTCATATTTTGGAGACAATAATCATTGCATGCCTGTGGAGGAAATTTCCTCTCCACTTGTCCCTAATTTGATACCAGTTTTTGTGGTCTTGGTTTAGGTACAGTAATGCCCTAAGTAATCGACCCCTTAACCACAGCAGAATTATGGGTAACTTTTCAGGATTTAGTCGGAAATATGGTTTGTTGCCATTCGTCGGAAAGCTCTCGCTGTGGTTAAGGGTTCGATTACTTAGGGAATTACTGTCTTTAGGGCAAAACAAAATTATTTGAGTCTCAGACAATTTGTTTTCAGAATCAATGAGGGAGAGAGGACTTTATGTTTAAAAAAAAAAAAAATTTTGAACATCGTAAGTACGGATTATGATAGCTTCCCTTGTCTATAAATTTACATATCTCCATTATAACATGTTATTAATTAAAAATCGAGTTTTTGCCGAGATCTGCCTGTTATCAAACTCGGCTGATATCACCTCAAACTCGGCTGATATCACCTCAAACTCGGCTGATATCGGTTTCACAGGAGTTGTCGCCCTTATGATGTCACAATGAGCAACGTTGTTTACAAACGTGATTTCATTTAACAGACGCGCTGCCAGCTCAGAACGTTAACGCTCTTACATAATGGACGAAATAGAAGCGTCTTTTCTAAATGTGAGCGACGATGAAGCTATGATGACCTTTGAAATTGATGTGTTTCCCGACAATCCAAAGCAGGAACAACTGTTGGTATCGACGACAGACAGGGAAATAAACGTGAATCCAAATACTTCTGACAGCGGTCAACCGGCTGAGTCGGAGAGTCGTAAACGCAGATTCCGGGAAGTTGGACATGAGGAAACCTTCGAATATGTTAAGAAGATGCGGAACAACAATAGGGTGAGGAAAACATCTAGCGACATTAAAACGTTCTGTAGTTATTTGTCAGAGTGCAACGAAACTCGCTACAATAGTTTGACTGACATTCCGCCACAAGATTTAAATTTGCATCTTGCCAAATTTTTCATCTCAGCTAGAAACGTGGACGGAGAAGATTACGAACCACTGAGCTTATCAGGCATTCAAGCTAGTATACAAAGGCATTTGACTGAGAATGAATCGAACATCAACATAATTTCTTACCCTAAATTCAAACACTCAAGAGACGTTTTGAAATAAAAAAAGAACGAACTGAAAGCTAAGGGAATGCATGGGCAACAAAAAGAATAAGGCCGAAGGGTATAGTGAGGACGAGATCCATGTTCTGTGGGAGAAGAGCTTATTAGGCACAGGGAACTCTGAAGCATTGGTGAACACGATGTGGTTCAACAAAACAACCCACTTCATTCTTCGTGGCAGACAAGAGCACACGTCAATGTTATGGGGAGATAGCAAATTGAAAGAAACGTCACAGAAAGATGAATATCTCAAATTCACGGAAAGGATAACGAAAACAAGAAATGGAACAACTTTTGCGAGAAAATTCGCCCCCAAAATGTTTGCTGTTCCGGGAAATCCAAAATGTCCTGTTGCTGTTTATAAAGAGTTTCGGAAGAGGCGGCCAGATGAATGTCTTCTTCCGGACTCAAGATTTTATATACAGATTAATCGTGCCGCAAACAGGAAAGATCAACACATATGGTTTAAGAATCAGCCTATGGGTAAAGACAAAATTGGGAATATTTCTAAGACAATGGCATATGCTGCCGGGTTGGCAGGAAAGAAGACAAATCATGGCGCGAGGCGAACGGCTCTTGTGAAACTGACTCATGCAAATGTCCCTCCCAGCAATATTGTGCAGTTAAGCAGCCATAGGAACACTCTATCTCTGAATGAATATTCTGAGCTGTCAATGGCACAGCAGAGGGACATATCTCATATGATCACAGAGATCCAGACATCAAGTGCAACTGTAACTGAAAGTTTGAATACTTCTCCAAGTTGTATTACACCTATCATTCAAGAAATCAATCAGACTGATGTGTTATGGATGTCATGGAAGCTGTCGATCGTCACGAATCATTTTCGGCTACTGAACTTCCCGTCAAAGTTAGTGAGAAACAGGTCGATGTAAATGCTTTTCCAAGTTTTGGTTGCCGTTTTCCCTTTAACATTTACTTTGTAAATGTATATTGCGCGCCAACGAAGAACGGACACGCAGAGTAACCATATCAAGAGGAAAGTTATTATAAAAGTTGTTATAACGTCGCATATAATTGGTATATAAAGGTACTTTTCTATGTAATCTGATTTATTCTTTTTTAAGCAGCACCTACGCGAAAGTACGACCTCCTAATTGATCTTATAATGGCCCGGGCCATCTAATTAATAAGAAGGTTATTACTTGGTTTGATTTGATATCGGACGAGTTATCAGCCCTTGGTAACTTCACATCAGCCTTCGACCTTCAGTCTCAGGCTGATATGAAGTTACCTCTGGCTGATATCTCGACCGATATCAATCAAACCAAGTAATAACCTCTAATTATCGTAAATTTCCGCATGGCTTTCAATTGTTCTGGAGTTACAATTAGTACACCAGACTATGATGATCAGCTAATCATTCTCTTCAATGTAGTCATCTACTTAATGTTCTCTGCCATTATATGTATACATGATAGTCGATATTACACAGAGCTACGTTAAGAGTTCATATATTGTGAAATTAATGCTCAATATGTATGGACATCTGGTAAACACATACCAAAATAAGTTTGAAATAACAATTAAATTATTTTATTTTTTTTTACTACCTTTTTTGGTCATAATATCAAAAATAAAAATTAAAAGTCCAATGCGGCTATTTATTTCAATGCAGCGGTGTCTGAGAGCCAAACAATATTTTGTATTTGGCCTTACTGTCGTATATACAGACCTGGTTTCGAGATGATAATCCATGACATCCCAAGCATCCCAGTAAAGCGGGATGTCATCAAATATCACAAACTGGTTACCATAGCAACCCTCTTGTATGAAGTTCCTAAAACAGAAATATAATCAATTTATTGTATGAGGAACTAATCTCGAAATTTCAAATGGAAAAACTGAAATTTCATTGGACGTGGAATGGGCATTCAATCAGTTTTGATCATTGCCAAATGTCGTTGAAGGAGACAGACAGTAAATATATTTTGTCCCTAATTCATCCCTCGTCCCTAGGCAACTATACAGTAATGCTCTAATTAATCTCGGGGTAGAGCTTTCCGATGAATGGCAACAAGCCATATTTTCGACTAAATCCTGAAAAGTTACCCATAATTCTGCTTTGGTTAAGAGGTCGATTAATTAGAGCATTACTGTATTTAGTCGAGAGATGAAAGTGACCCTACACAAAATTGAGAATGACTTGAGAAAATGTTTGTGACCATTGCAAGCCTGAGTTTAGTGTGTCTGTCATTTGCAGAATAAGGTCCCCAGAGTTTGAATTTAGTGATGCTATCCTGCACTGGGCTAGCATCACCAAATTCACCCTCTTGGGGCCTCAGTCTTCATGGCCTCATCTGCAATGGGAGACATAAGACTCAGACTGAAGTTCCCAAATGGTGAATATTTTGATGTACACCCATTGGGAACCTCGATCATGCAATATGTGGTCTGCCAGTTTGGGGATAAAGAGAAACTAAACTAAACTAAAAAAGAAATTGAATCTATAATCATTTTATTGTATGAGGAACTAATCTAGAAATTTCAAATTGAAAAACTGAAATTTCATTGGACGTGGAATGGGCATTCCATCAGTTTTGATCATTGCCAAATGTCGTTGAAGGAGACAGACAGACAGCAAATATATTGTGTCCCTAATTCATCCCTCATCCCTCAGTAACTATATTTAGTCGAGAGATGAAAGTGACCCTACACAAAATTGAGAATGACTTGAGAAAATGTTTGTGACCATTGCAAGCCTGAGTTTAGTGTGTCTGTCATTTGCAGAATGGGGGGCCTCGGTGGCTCAATCGATTAGGGGTACCACTCCAAGCCGTTTCGCCCTCCAGCGCTGGCGATAAGGGTTCAAATCCACATGTTTCCATCGTGGACTTTATAACTCGAAATCGTTATCTGGTGGTTGATGGCCGGTGGTTTGCCGCACGTGGTTGACGAGTTTATCAGCCATTGAAATCACTGTTAGATTAGTCGCAAGTGTGCGGATTTCCTCCACCACTAAAACTGGCAATGTCGTGATATGGCCTTAGTTGCTAAAGCGACAATAAACCCCAATCAATCAATCATGTTGCAGGATGAGGTCCCCAGAGTTTGAATTTAGTGATGCTATCCTGCACTGGGCTAGCATCACCAAATTCACCCTCTTGGGACCTCATTCTTCATGGCCTCATCTGCTATGGGAGACATAAGACTCAGACTGAAGTTCCCAAATGGTGAAAAGAAATAGAATCTATGTGAAGAAGTTTCTTTAGAAATTTGATAATAAAGAAACTTTCCAGAGAAGATGAGGCCTAAGCAGAATGAGGTCCCCAGAGAGTGAATTTAGTGATACTAGCCCGCTATGCGGGATAGCGTCACTAAATTAACCCTCTGGGGACCTCATTCTGCAAATGACAGGCACACTAAACTCAGGCTTGGACCATTGACCACAATAATATAAGTCCTGAGAATGCATAGGTTTCCCTCATCTCAACTGCTGTTTCTTGCTGGATTTTACATATCATGATACAGTAATGCCATAAATAATCGACTCCTTAACCACAGCAGAATTATGGGTAACTTTTCACGATTTATTCAGAAATATGCCTTGTTGCCATTCACCGGAAAGCTCTCAATGGCAACAAGCCATATTTCCGACTAAATCCTGAAAAATTGCCCATAATTCTGCTATGGCTAAGGAGTCGATTAATTAGGGCATTACTGTATCACGATAACTGACCACTGACAACGTAATACTTGAAAGAAGAAATCCATAGAAATGCAAATATTTCAATCCCCGAAAATGTTTTAAAAACTATTAAAATCCCTGAATTCAGGTAAATCTCTGAAAACTTTCGTCTCTGATTTTGTCCCTCTAAAGATGAACTAACTCATCATCAGGTTCTAGCAAGCCAGCAGAAAGTGTGTCTCTCATTTGCAGAATGAGGTCTCCAGAGGGTGAATTTAGTGATGCTATCCCACACGGTGGGCTACCATCACCAAATTCACCCTCTGGTGTCGTCATTCTGCTTAGGCCTCAACTGCTATGGGAGACCTAGGATCAGATAAGTTCACCAATTGAAGTATGTGATGTTCACCCATTAGTCACCTCGATTATGCATATTATCTTCTGCAAATTAGGGGATATAGAAACTTCCCAAAAGGGAAAATGTAATACAAAACAAAGTTACTTCAAGACTATAATTACTTCACAGAAGATGAGGACTAAGCAGAATGAGGTCCCCAGATGGTGAATTTAGTGATGCTAGCCCGCTGTGTGGGATAGCATCACTAAATTCACCCTCTGGGGACCTCATTCTGCAAATGACAGACACACTATTTTCAGGCTTGCTACCAAAACGAGAACATTCTTGCCTTTTATAACATAACAGAAAGGTTTATTGCCTCAGGACACAGATGACTGACTGTTGGAATTTTTTTTCAAATGATTTTCATCAGACATCAATCAAGTCTGACACAGAATCACATGAGATGAAACACTATATAAAGATAGTCAATCTGAATGAAGTCTACATGTATCAGGAGTTGCTGATTCAATTCTCGAAAAAGAATGACACATTTTCACATGATATCATGTGAGTATGAGAAGATCTTTACACAGCTGAATGGAGCCAAGTCTAACTCAAAACAAAGTTACTTTGAGACTATAGATACTTCCCAGAAGATGAGGCCTAAGCAGAATGAGGTCCCATGTGACAATGAACAATTCCGCGTTACAAATTGGGTCGGTTTGGTTTATTGGGGTTTATCGTCATTTCAGCAGCTAGGCCATACCACGACATTGTCAGTTTTATGGGGAGAGGAAAGACAGCATATAGATTAACCCTTTGGCGAGTAGAACGACATATATGTCGTCTATCGGTTGAGGAGTAGAATGACATATATGTCGTTTCAGGAAGTGGTATTTTATGTAGACATAACTTCAATAAATCATCTGATTTATAAATGATTTGTATAAGAGTTATTTTGATTAATATATTGTCCCAAATGTATAAGTGCAATCGATTATGATAACACACGTTAAAAAAAAATGCACATAAATTAAAACAAATTATTGGACCCTTTCGACCGAACTTGTTAATAATTATTGTTGTGACGTTGACGTTAAATATACTCATGATGTCATGCATATGATGTTACAGATACTCTCCAAAGGGTTAATTTCACAGGAAATCACTCCACTTCACGTAAAAAAAACACCGAGCACCCGTAAACAGATAAACTTGCCCAGATATACGAATCAGGTCACACTCTTCTTGAGTGTATTATAAATCCACATATATTCGAACCATCTTCGCCAGAGTGGGTGGCATATATTGGGCTAATGATCTTTACCAACTGAGCCAGCTTGGCCCATATGTATAGCACATCCGTGAAAACTGTGTACATGTGAACAAGATACACACATTATATCTGCATAAACAAGATCCATGTGTGCCATGGATACTAGATAAATTTTGGTCATTGAATGGTAGGACATATGTCTGCCACAGCCGAAACATCACATCACACATGTCCCATCCAGTGGATGATATGCGAGTCCAATGGTATACAGTTTATAGGATTTTGTTTGGTCTATTTGTGTTTATTGTCGTTTCAGCCGCGATGCCATACCACGACATTGTCAGTTTTATGGGTGGAGAAAAGACCACATATACAGTAATGCCCTAAATAATCGACTGAAATATGGCTTGTTGCCATTCATCGGAAAGCTCCGTGAGAGCTTTCCGATGAATGGCAACAAGCCATATTTCCGACTAAATCCTGAAAAATTACCCATAATTCTGCTGTGGTTAAGGAGTCGATTATTTAGGGCATTACTGTAACAAACTTCATTCAAAGATTCAAAAATATGGCTATTGCCATATTTTGCGTGGATCACAAATCTGTATTTATTGGGTTTCAAACCAGCTTCACCATTGCTATAAGGCTTGCTTATGTTATTATGTTAGCCTAATGCACATTACAAATTGAGCCATCGGTGGGGGTAGGGGCTTATAAAAGTGTTAAAATAAGATACCTGTTACTGCCAGCAGCAAAAAGCTTCACAATCCGTCCACATTCATCTATGTGAGCTTCCAGATGTTTATTCGCCAATCTGATTATATTAACCTATCAAAAGAAAGCGAAAATTTAAATGAAGTACCCAATTCGAAGAAGCATATTATTATTTTTTTCTGGGTATGTTAATTCAGCTGAAAAATGTATGAAAAACTTTCAACCATACACTAAGATATAATGGACAAGACTGTACCGCGCTGTGTTTTTACCCTTTCATGATGGGAGTGTGCTGGTGCAGCATTAAATATCCTGTGCCAGTGCATTCTCTTGTATATGCGAGTTTCCCATAGGATGCCTCGCACATATAAGAGAATGTTCTGGCTTACAAGGTCGAGGTAAATATTTTGTTAGGCCAATGAATTCTCTTATATATGTGAGGTTCCCTATGGGAGACTCGCATATATAAGAGAATGCATTGGTGCAGGGTTTTCGCAATATTTCTAGAAGCTCCAGTCATGGAAGGGTTAAGCCAATTTGTATGCAATATTCCATTAACCCTTTCATTAACCCTTTCAGTGCCAAGTCCGATTTTTGTATCAACCCATATTTCCTTGATCATTTTTCAAATTTATTGATTATAATAATTTAATACATTGATGGAAAGAGCTCTTAGAGAGCTTTCTGATGAATGGCAACAAGCCATATTTCCGACTAAATCCTGAAAAAATTACCCATAATTCTGATGTTGTTAAGGGGTTGATTACTTAGGGCACTACTGTATATATAGCATATGAGTGTATTTTGCACTCATCCATGGCTCAAATTCATTCATTTGTTGCATACATTCTGTTGAGTATAAAAGGAGATGGTCCCATAAATGGTAAGATTTATTGTACAGTACCACTTTAACTCTGGAGTACCAACCTCTTTGACACACGTCACAGGCGTGCCACTCACTTGTGCAGCCACAGAGAAGCCACAACTTGGTGTTTGAGCAAGCACTGAAGACAAAATGAATAACAAGTTAAAGACATATAATATGTGCTGATATCACTACTTAATTTAAAGTGATGTGAATAGGTAGGGCAATCAAATATAAATTGGGAATAATCTTGCTCAAAGTAGTTATTTTTTACGAATATTAATCCAATTGACAACACACACCGTCATTTTCATACATTAATTAAATGCAATGACTTTCGATGGTGAAAAGTTGCGTCCCGAATCAAGATGTAAATATTTACAATTGAGAGTAGTTCAGACGATGTTTTCTATGGAGTGGTATGGTCGATTTCTTTGAATTTTTCGGTGACGTTAGTAGAATGCTACATTCACCAGGCTGCCACAACGCATAATTATTAATTTATAAATTTCACGCACCCGAACAAGTCATTATTATGTCTTTAAACGTATCTATTTGTCTAATTTATATAACACATGATATATAACACATACATTTGTTTGTACAGACAATGGGATTGGAGGACAAGTGCTGACTCACTTATGGGTACCCTCTCCCATAAATATCACTACTTAACCCTTTCATGATGGGAGCTGCGCTGGTGCAGCATTAAAGATCCTGTGACAGTGCATTCTCTTATATATGAGTCTCCTTGCATATATAAGAGAATGCTCTGGCTTACAACGTAAAGGTAAATATATATAAGAGAATGCACTGGCTTACAACGTCAAGGTAAATATTATTATGGGATACTAGCATATATAAGAGAATGCACTGGCTTAAAAAGTCAATGTAAATAGTGTTAGGCCAATGTATTCTCTTATATATACAAATGGTATTTCAGGGGGAAATTGTAGCACATTTCTGCCAGAATTATACATATTTAAGGTTAATTTTAATTTATTTTGTTATATATCTGTATATATACAAGGTATATTCTACAAAAACTGTGTGACAACCATAAATATATCATGTACAAAATTTGGGCAAAAAGTCTCAGCCCCCCCCCCCCCCCCCTCCCCTAAAAATTTGGGTGCCAGTATGGCTATGAAACTACTCAATGTGTATTTAGTACAGAAAGGGTTAATATATGATCAGATAATCCATACAGGTGAGTGTAAATTATAAGTTTAGGAACTACTCACTTAACACATCACCATTGTGATCAGTTTGACGATCTCCAGTCAATGTTAACCTCTGAGCTTCAAAACGTGTGACGGATATAATTCCCGTTCTCGCCCAGCTGAGGGTGTTGACTGTGTACACGAGAGAAGACTCACTGTCAGATTTCTGTAAGGTAAAGGAGAAACAAAAGTGTTAATGTCAGGCCACGCAAATTCAATTTCCCGTTCTGAGGCCCGCGTGTATGGTCTCTGTTATGGAAAATTTCATTTGGTGCGACATGCGATTGCGAGTAGACCAAGTCTTCTCAGTCCACAACAGCTTGGAATATCTGTTGGATTATTGATGCTGTTTTGGACTGAGTCCCATCCTGTTACTCTTCTTTATACTCCAAATCATGGGCGGGAGTTATCTTGTTCGTCCTGAGAACCTCTTGTTGTTAACCCTTTCATTAGTAAATGGATTCTCCTGAGCGGTTAGACCAAGTCTTCTCAGTTCATAACAGCTTGGGATATCGGTTGGGTTGAAATGTTTTGGACCGACTCCCATCCCGTTACTCTTCTATAACGGATTTTACGCAAGAATCGTGGGCGGGAGTTATCTTACTTGTATGTCTTACGATTAGGTCAAATAGAATCTTTGCGTATATGAACATAGAGGCCAGCCTTTACCAAGCATGGTGATATCAAACAGACATGTATCAGAGGTCTGTTAAATGTCAAAGTAACAAGATTTATAAGCAAAGCCTTGTTTTCCTGAGAATTTTGATTTGTCAAGCTATCAGAAAATGCATGTAAACAATACATTAAACCATCCGATCGTATCATCACTATACCTTTTTGTATCATGGTAAGTGATATATCAATTTGAAGATAGATTAATCACGGACATGTCAAATGATTAATCACATTCAGGGCTTTACAAGAATGTCCAGGCTCCACGTTTATATTTAGTATGTCTTTTGAATGAAAGTCCTTTATAGAAGAGCAATGGGGCAGGACTCGGTCCAAAACAGGATCAACTGATATCCCAAGCTGTTGTGAACCGGGAAGTAGGGCCATGCAAATCAGGTGTTTTCATTTCGAATCGAATCTCAAATCAAATCAGGCAAACGATTCATAATTGAATCAAATCTCGAATCAAATCATTGTTACTGAGCTAATCGAGTTCAAATACATAGAACTTTAATGGAAACACCTAAAATTGCCTGGCAAAAACTGCCTGGTGATTGTCGATGTAGTGAAATATGCGCAGATTATGCGCTTATCTACACACCTCTATGCATTTTCTGTGCCTAAGCAATCGTTGAGTACAGATAAGAGCATACAGGCATGAGATAACAAGAGGTACGCTGTCGCGTGGCATTTGCCCCCGATGTTAGCAATTCGGATTAAGCATGGACGAAACTGCGGATATCTGAGGAGGTCTATATGACCATTCCAAAAGAAGTTCGTACTAGAAATTCCGGAAACCCAAAAACAAGCGATATGCAAACCCAAAAACAAGCGAAAATTCAAATTTTCTAAGTTGAAAAAAGGGCCATAACTCTGGCAAAAATCATCAGATTATACCCATATTCGCACTTGACATGTATTTTCATATAACTGATCCACAAAAATTTGCGGGATTTGCAATCGTACCACCAAAGCTCATGCTATCATCTGGAAACCCAAAAAACAAGAGAAAAATTTGAATTTTCTAAGTGAAAAAAGGGCCATAACTCTGGTGAAAATGTGTCGACGAAACCCGCGCTATGCATGTAGCTGTTCCCCCATGCTGCTCTATCACCATACCAAATATCAGCTCAATCTGCCCAGCGGTTGCTGAACAATAATGCAAAATGTTTGTACGGACGGACAAAATTGAAATTTTCTAAATTGAAAAAAGGGCCATATAACTCATGCAAAAATCATCAGATCATACCCAAATTCGCACCTGATATGTATTTTCATATAACTGATCCACAAAAATACGGGATTTGTAATCGTACCACCAAAGCTCATGCTATCATCTGGAAACCCAAAAAACAAGAGAAAAATTTGAATTTTCTAAGTCAAAAAACGGTCATAACTCTGGTGAAAATGGGTGGACAAAACCCGCGCTATGCATGTAGCTGTTACCCCATGCTGCTCTATCACCATACCAAATATCGGCTAAATCTGCCCAGCGGTTGCTGAACAATAATGCAAAATGTTTGTACGGACGGACAAAATTGAATTTTCTAAGTCAAAAAAGGGCCATAACTCTGGTGAAAATGGGTGGACGAAACCCGTGCTATGCATGTAGCTGTTCCCCATGCTGCTCTATCACCATACCAAATAACAGCTAAATCTGCCAAGCGGTTGCTGAACAATAATGCAAAATGTTTGTTGAGACGTCGACTATATACCCGCCGACTTTTCAAGTCTGGGGCATAACTAATGTCGGTGTAAATACGGACAATCGTACTGCATGGTGCCTGTTTCATTTTGTTGAATAGCGCAGTATTTTTTGCAACACTTGCGATGATTGTCGTCTGTCACTTGAACTGACAGACTTAACATAAAATGTTTACAAAAATACTCAGGACGTAAGATTCAGACTCGCATTCACGCTAATCAGACAAAGATCTCAAATATGGCATACATTTGTGTTATGGAATATTTCCCATGATTCCTGGAACAACACTAGCACACAGCCTTGTATGGCAACAGTGAATTTTCTTTTCTGGTAAGAGCATTATAATTGTGGTCTGTAGAAAGCACGGAATTGCACCTGTCAACAAAGATTCGAATCATGGTAGCCGATTTCGAATCCAATCAAATCAGACGAACGATTTTGAATCGCATCGAATCGATTCACAGGGCCCTACCGAGAAGACTTGGTCTAAATTTCAGTATGTTTTTTTTATACATGTGTGGAAGTGAGATTGAACAGACACATTTCCTGTTTCATATTTCCAATGCAAAGAAGTGAATGACTCACTTATCTTTAGTCAATGTGTTCAACAGTTGGTAAATTTATGCCTGAGACAAGATGAGTAGAATGTTCAATAGGTTGAAATTGTTCTGATATTTTTAATTTCTAAGCAGTATTTATTGTCATATTTGTTGTTTTTAAACCAAAACTAAAATCTGCATTCAGTCACATTTTTGGGCTGAGTTGAAATTAAGTTGGCAGATTTATAATCATAAAACAGTTAGAAAACTTGAGGCACTATTTAGGATATACCAACTGAAAAGCTGGGGGGGGGGTGAACATGGAATTTACTACACTTTAATGGCAATGCAGTTGACCATGGACACACCAACAATGAGAGAACCTCTAGCCATCTCCCTACTGTCCAAACCATTTGAGCATATGATTGACTCCTAAGTCTGCAAATTGTGTGTGTGTCATTTGCAGAATGAGGTCCCCAGAGGGGGAGTTTAGTGATGCTAACCCGTAAACTAAATGCACAGTGGGCTAGAATCACCACATTCACCTTTTGGGGACCTCATTATGTTTAGGCCTCATCTTCTGGGAAGTATCTATAGTCTCAAATTAACATTGGTAACTTTTCACCATCTGGAAAGTTTAGATATCCCCTAATTTGCAGAAGATAAAATGCATAATCAAGGTGGCTAATGGGTGAATATCACGAACTTCAACTGGGGAACTTCAATCTGATCCTATGTATCCCATAGCAGTTGAAGCCTCAGAAGAATGAGGTTCCCAGAGGGTGAATTTGGTGATGCTAGCCCACCGTGTGGGATAGCATTACTAAATTCACCCTCTGGGGACCTCATTCTGCATGACATATACACTATTTGCAGGCTTGTTAACTCACCAGGAAACCTGACATAAAGGCCTCTTCAATCAGCTTTGTTGCTCTTCTATCTACCTCTGAAAAATAAGTGAAGGAGTCACTAATTAGTGTCTCATTAGAAAAAAATGGCTTCAAATGATGTGAATAAACCATAGGGCGCCTCGCATATATAAGAGAATGCACTGGCTTAAATGGTCAAGGTAAATATTGTTAGGCCAATGTATTCTCTTATATATATATGCAGGTCCCTACGGGAGACTCGCATATATAAGAAAATGCATTAGCACAGGGTTTTCAATAAATTTCAGGAAGATCCGGTCATGGAAACGGTTAAATTCAGAACTCATGGGTTAACATTCTGATAATCAATCATAGTATACCTTCATAATGTCTGTAGCTATCTTCGTAAACCTAGGAAAAATGGAAAGCATAAGTTAAGTTAACATTAATTATCAATACAGACCATATGGCAAAATGTCCATCTCGCATAATTGATCCTTAGAATGCCAAACTTATTTTCAGTGAATTTTCGAGGGAGCGGCACATTTTTTGCATTGTCAAAACATGAAGTTTATATCGCTGAATTAAGTCACACTTCATGCCTCCTGTTTTGTTGGTATTATTGTTTACAGATACACACAGGATGTGGTCCAATTTGGTGTTAAATTTTGCATATGGGTAAAATGTTAGTTAAAAGATACGGGTGGCGTTGGCGGTGAGTATGCTGTTAAAATATTCACCTCCGTCAAAAACCAACATAAACAGAAAGAATAGTAAAATGTAGACACACATTGTTCTTATACCAATCGGAAATATGGCATAAACAGTATTTTTCCCCTTTGTTATGTAAACAAAAGCAATAAAACATTACGTTACCTGGCTTTTGTTTTGATACGGATATGGTAAACATAAAGAGCGTTATTGGTTACTGTTTTCCTGATATGGAAAATATAAAGAGCGTTTATATCATTTGTGTGTGATTGACCAATAGAATTGCGCTGTGTTATGTAAAGAGAAGCACAACCTCTGTAACATGAGCAGGCTCTTGTTTACGTACACCATCGTACATCTTGACGACAATATACCATTTACGCGCTGATTATGTTTGGCATATGAACAAAACTATATATATTTTAATATTCCTTCTGTTGATGGCGATTTGAACAAATATGAATATTTCTGCGACGAACACCGCCCGTGCCTTTAAATGCATGAATAGCATGACAGTGTTAGACACAGGCAGACAATGGGTTTTATATACAGTAATGCTCTAAATAATCGACTCCTTAACCAAAGCAGAATTATGGGTAATTTTTCAGGGTTTAGTAGGAAATATGGCTTGTTGCCATTCATCGGAAAACTCTCTTGAGCTTTCCGATGAATAGCAACAAGCCATATTTCCGACTAAATCCTGAAAAGTTACCCATAATTCTGCTGTGGTTAAGGAGTTGATTATTTAGGGCGGCCTCACTTACAAGAGCAATGGATGATCCTGGCAGCACATCATGAAACTGATTCAACAGAACAAGCTTCCATAGTTCCTCGATCTCTTCTCTCGGATAGGAATAATCTGAGTTAGTTGAGGCAATGCAAGATAGGAATTCTAAATCATGCATCAAGAATTCACTCTTTCGATTTAGTTTCTTTATCTGAAAATTCAGGAAATATATAAATATAAAGTCCAATAAAAGGTGGCTGACCAAAATATCCCCTGTCAAAGGTGGCAGATTTGAATGATTATGGGTTTCAGCTCCCTAGGAGGAGGAATTGATTACACCAATATGATACAATTAGTTCATATTCACTAAATATGTTGCACATCTTCAGTGTGTCGGGAAAGGGTCAAAAACTCTAAAATAAAAACAATAAATATTTCTATGTCACAGGTGCGCAGGTTCCCATGCTGGTTGACATTTGTGCCAAGTTTAAAAAGCAATTGACTGGAAATGACGGAATACATGTTCGGACAAACGATGCGTCCCAGGATGTATGATGATTCTATGTCAAATAAGGGCAATAATTCCACCAAAATGAATCCAACCGAACTCAAAATCGCAGGTGTGCAGGTTCCCTTGCTGGTTGATATATGTGCCAAGTTATAAAAAAATTGACCAGAAAATGACAGAATACAGGCTCGGACAAAGTTGCGGATGAATGGATGCACCGACACGGGTCATTACTATAGTCCTCCGATGGAATGTCGGTGTACAAATAAAAAAATATCAGAGAACAAAAACATTTAGAGATGGTCTACCTCTCTCCAGAAAGTTTTATATAGTTTCCGAGGTATAAAATAATAAATATGAATCGAGGATACCTGTCCGGAAAAGTTTCGATCAATGAATTAAAATTTTATATTTTATTTAGAATCTAACTTGCGCGAAAACATTTGGAGCATACATACCAAGAAGGTGAACTCTATCTTGTTAGCATATTCAATCATGGCAATTTGCATTCACTTTATTATGCCTATTTGACAAATAATGTACCAAATCTTCAGTTGTATCTGCATTTTATTCACAGAATTGCTATTTGTAGTCTTGAGATCGGGATTTAACAAAATTATGTTGTTGTTGTTGTTGTAATTGTGGCCTGGAAGAGATAAACCATCTTCAAGTTAAAAACTTAAAAACAACAGAAAAGTAACCAAACAGTGGTAAATCGGAACATTTTCTAAATATCAGGTGTACATTTGAGGGTAATCTATAGTCAGGGTTTCCGCTATAGCGGCAGGGGATCCCTTTTTGGGCCCCATTCCCCCAGCCAATTTTTCCCCTTCTGTCATACCACAGGACATATTCCATATGTATACAGGTATAAAGATGTTTACTTCTCAATTTCGTTGGGACAATACTAAGAAATTTAAATAGTTGACAACTTTTATTTGATTTCTAGCGAGAATATATACACACTCGGACCGATCAAACACGAACTGAGGAAGTGATCAAACCCGACATCGCTAGAACACATGCTTTGGAGTCCGCTGGTTACGTTGCTGCGGTTAGGTTACGAAAAATGACCGCCGATAATTTAATCATGTTATATTCTGGTACGTTATGCATCCAAACTTTCTTCCGTGTCTTGAATAGTGGTCCTTTAACTTCAACTGGCGTATTTCCGTATACAGCAATTAATTTTTATCTAATAAATTTTCTATGTTTTAAAGTTATTGCGGTTGATAGCATAGTAACTTAGGTAGAAAATGGATGCAAAACGATCAGCAAATCTACTCTCTGTTTCTTCTATTGGCCGATACAACAAAAGTAGGTCCACTAGTGTGTCCACGACATTGAAAACATTGACTGCATTTTCCCCTCAGCGGATACAGGACCCGTTCCCCAAAACCTAGCGGAAAGCCTGCTATAGTACTAGTAAAATCAAGCCTGAGTAGTGTGCCTGTCATTTGCAGAATGAGGTCCACAGCGGGTGAATTTAGTGATGCTATCTGGGGACATCATTCTGCATGGCCTCATCTGCTATGGGGACATAGACTCAGACTGAAGTTCCCAAATATGAATATTGTGATGTACACATGTTGGGAGCCTCCATAATGCAATGTATTGTCTGCCAATTTGGGGATATAGAGAAACTAAACTAAAAAAGAAATAGAATCTATGTGAAGAAGTTTCTATATAAATCTGATAATAAAGAAACTTTCCGGAGAAGATGAGGCCTAAGCAGAATGAGGTCCCCTGTGGGAATCATTTCTCGAGCTTCGGGTTAAATTAACTATTTAATCATCAATGAATAAACTTATTATTCAACATAAAAATGTCTGCTTCTCTTCGTTCGATTCGTAACCCCTTTCTGTCCTCCCGGGCACTTCCTGTGCCCACATACTTCCTCTGCCCACATACTTCCTCTGCCCCACATACTTCCTGTGCCCACATACTTCCTCTGCCCACAAGGTCAAGGTCACTGTCCTCTTATTAAGACTCCGTTTAGAATATCTCACATCCCCAGAGAATGAATTTAGTGATGCTAGCCTGCTATGCAGGATAACGTACATCACTAAATTCACCCCCTGGGAACCTCATTCTGCAAATGACAGGCACACTAAACTCAGACTTGAGTAAAATTAATAACAAATATCCCCCCAGCCCCAAACCACAAAACCTTTCTCACCCTGTTGATACATCCTGTGACAAAGGTATAATAAGCGCAGAATTTGACATGGAATAACACTTATTCTTACTTTCGCCTGTGTGGTATATGTCCCGTTGTGTAACTCCAGATACAACTCTCCTCTCCATTTACAAAGGCTGTCCATCTCGGTTTCAATGGCAGAAAATGCTTCTTCTGGGCTACTCAGCTTAACTCTGAAATGATTGCCGAAAAAAACTTGACCAATGGTAGGTCGATAAATACACCAAATATATCGCTCAATAGGATGCTAAAAAAGCAAGCCAAAGTCAAAACAATTTTACAGCTGTGTTTAATGTTTTGTACATGTCCAGTAATGCCCTAAATAATCGACTCCTTAACCACAACAGAATTATGGGTAATTTTTCATGATTCTGTCGGAAATAAGGCTTGTTGCCATTCACTGGAAATCTCTCAGTGAGAACTTTGCGATGAATGGCAAGAAGCCATATTTCTGACTAAATCCTGAAAAGTTACCCATAATTAATACTGCAGTGGTTAAGGAGTCGATTATTGTGGGCATTACATAAGTGAGACAAATGCCCTTTATCATAATTAGCTCCCAAACTGGCCTCATATTTTTAATAAGACACATGTGTATTATCGGCATGCGCAGTAACGTAAGAGCTCAGCACAATGATGCCAGAACTTTATTATTATGTTAATTAGAATATAATTATGATATACACTTTGTTTTGGGTTATTAGTGTTGACTGTGAGATATAGTGGGTGATAATGGTGGTTGAAAAATTTTGTCACATGAAAAGACACATTTAAAATACATCTATATATTTTTTTGACGATGTCTTTACTTCCTCTTTGGTTGTGATATTTTTTTTTTAACCACAGCCATTTCAAAATCGTTTTTCCTTGATAAAATGTGATTAAGTGATAAAATGGATCTCAAATTCATCGCAATTCTATGAAAAATGTATTAACCTCGTCCACTATATTCGAATCGAGCATCGCTAAAGCTCGGCTCGAATTGAATTTAGTCCACTCGATTAATGAATTTTGTATAGAATTGCGACTCATTAGAGATATTCTCTATTTATTTTTACCATATGTGACCCGCCATATCAAATCCAGTCGTAAGTCGGGATTTTTTTACCCTGTGCCAATGTATTATCTTATATATGCGAGTCGAACATAGGTCGCCTCGCATATATAAGAGAATGCATTGGCCTAACAATTTTTTATCATTTAAAAAAAAAAATGTTTCTTACAATTTTTAGGAAATAAAATAAAAAACATCCATTACCCTGCAGGGAGCCCCACACATATATAGAAGCATATATAAGAGTGTCGTCTGCTCATGTTTGTCTGGGGCTCTGTATGGGTGAAATTATAAAATTGTTAAAGAATACAAGAAACATTTATTAAAATTGAAAAAAATTGTTAGGCCAATGCATTCTCTTATATATGCAAGGCAACCTATGGTCGACTCGCATATATAAGAGAATGCATTGGCACGGGGTAAAAAAACCACGACTTACGACTGGATTTGATATGGCGGGTCACATATGAGGAATGGCTTCTATACTCGGAAAACAAAACTTGCAAAAGTTACAGAAATAATGCACCTCTATTCAATTTTCCACACTGAAGTGACAAAAATGTTCTTTATTTTTACTATATCAGATACTAACAAGGAACTCTCCATGGGTGGGACTATCAACAATGGATCGAACAGAAGACAAGACTTCAGACAATAAAGTCTTCGACAATCATTGGAATACATATCTGACAAAGCAGGGTTTCCGCCAGGCCGGCTGCGGGTCCGTCACACGGACCCATTCCCCTCGCAGATGATCTGTTTGATTCATGCATGTACCAAATGTCAGTAGCAATATGTCGTAAAAAAAATTTGGCTGCAACGGGAGTTCGGGGGTTAAACAGAATACTGGTGAAAAAGCGGGTCAAATAGCGACATTAGATACAGCGTAATACATGTCGCTGTAACATCAAAGAATGCCGGACTGTTGAGTATGGATGTTTTTGTGCACGGGATTCCATGGATGAAACTACTCAGACTCGAAGACCCCGTCCTATCGTACAATTACATAATTGGATCAAAGAACACCCAATTGCTGAGTCGGGACATTTTTATGCACGGGATTTTCGTGGATGAAACTACTCAATGTTGATCATTTATCTTATTGCTGTATTATCATTTGTTTTGAGTTCGATGTCAGTGAAGTTCCTGAAAAAAACATGCGATTCTCTACGTGTGTTGATTATTATGCGTATATTGCCATGCATACTCAACAAAATCCCAAAGTGATTTATTTCACAATAATACGGAACCTGTCCTGTCTTTATAGCGCGAATTCATAGTGACAACACCATTCATTTGAGCCATATTACACGCATGGAGGATAAACACAAACACATACCCTCTCCCCCCCCCCCCAATATGGAGATAAAGTCAAAGTACAGTCAATAATAGTTTCGTTGTCCCTCCTGGGTCCCCAAGCACAATCAACGACGCACATGTTCACATTTCCAGCCGAAACTCAATTATATTTTATAAAACGTTGACTAAAACTCTGTTCTATAGCTGCGGTCAATCGTCAGTTGTTGGCCTATACAGACTATTGAACAAGCTACGCGTTCCGAGTGAAAGACTTCGCTACCATTCGTATTTCGCCGCTATAAAAATATACTCCAGACAAACCCTGCAGTATGACGTCACAGCGCACAAAGAGTTTTACGATTGACAGAATACATGTACATAATCCTGTCAGTTTAATTTCCACGGACGCTACCTGAAATTCTAAAAAATAATTTATTCAATTCTCCTTGCGTGGTATTATTGGTCAATGCGTAGATGCCTTTTAGTGTTTATATTCATTATATCTTATTGTAAGTTATAAATGTGTAAACACTGTAACTCGTAGCTCGTTATTTATAGAGTATTCAATCAGACGGCAGTCTTATACGTACGTAATTACATGATTAATTATTTGTATACCATCAACAGAATTAATGCACCCACAGAAATGATCGACTTGCATAATATATGTAGCTTTGGATTGCTTTGTGGGACACTCAGGTGCAAGGAAATGGCTACTTTTAAGTGTCAAATAACAAAATTTTCGCCTGACAGGACGAACCATGGTCGTCCCGTCGCGTTATGTGTTTCTCCAATACGGACTCATTTATTTCCCCCTGGCGGAAACCCTGGACAAAGAGAAGATATTTCACCTTGGTAATCCAACAGTATTTTCCATCCGTTTTAGTCGTCCAATCATTTCTTCACTGAAACAGAAAACTTAAGTGTTTTGAATAATTGTAATAATAAATTTGGCATAAATCATCTGACTCAACCCCAATTTGATTTCAGCCTGTGTTTCATTTTTAAGATACTTTAAAGTGATATAGACAGAACATAACGAGCATATTAATCAAGAATATTTTATCGAATGAGTTTCCGATGGCACGTGTATATATTTAGCAAGAGCATAGCTCGAGCAAAATGTAACTATGCGCTGTCCGCAACAAGTTTGATAAAATATTCGAGATTATGATGCAAGTTGTTTTCTGTATTTATTTTACACCGTTGTGTCAGATAAGTTCAATCCATGTCTGTCACCATCATGGATACTATATAGCTACCTCTCTTGTGATTTAAGTCTGATGAATAACCAGTAACGATCGGAGCATCACCCGAAGCAGATCGTTGATGTAATGTAAGTCATATTTCAACGTCAACATAAATAGTTCCGGCTTGTATTCCGCTAGAGGTATACAATAACATATATTCAATGGCTGGGATTCCGTTGAATACATGTGACTCACGTCAATGGGTGTGGAACATATATATATGTATGACACCAGTTGTCTCTCTTATTCTAAACAGATTTTGTAGAATTTTTGTTGTTGTTGCTATTGTATTGTTACTGGGAAGAGATGGAGCACAGTTAACAATTCCATTTCTAAAATTTTCAAGGTAAAATTTCAGAGAGCTCCCTCTGTTCTGGACAAGTGCTAAGAAAGAAGTCAATGAACTTACCAGGGTCCACCTCCACCATCACCATAACCATAGAGATAAACAGTGTTGGATGACCTGCCTTTGTCCCGAAATTTTTTCAGAGTTCTTATGACCTAAAATGATGATGAGAAGCTGATTGAGATTTGAACCCATTCCCTGCCCTCTTATTGATATGTCAGCACATCTATAAAGTATACCACAAATGATGAATCTCATCAGCATATGACCATGGCTACATAGTGTTCAGAGATTCAGTCCCTTGATTTTCTAAAAATCCATGTTTGTAGTTGCGCGCTAGGTACGCAATTTTGCTTTGGTGAAATATATGTATATCATACACTCAAATAACATTTCTTTGAGCTATTTAATAAAACAAAACTTCAAACAAATTAAAAGTATTCATTGTTGGTTTACTTCAACAAAACGTTCCTTCCTGGGATCGTTTTGTACATCGCCAACTCCAAAGTGGGATGGCATCGTGTATGATAAGTCATGGTGGGATCGCATCGTGTATGACAAGTCATGGTGGGATTGCATCGTGTATGATAAGTCATGGTGGGATCGCATCGTGTATGATAAGTCATGGTGGGATCGCATCGTGTACGATAAGTCATGGTGGGATCGCATCGTGTATGAAAAGTCATGGTGGGATCGCATCGTGTATGATAAGTCATGGTGGGATCGCATCGTGTATGATAAGTCATGGTGGGATCGCATCGTGTATGATAAGTCATGGTGGGATCGCATCGTGTATGATGAGTCATGGTGGGATCGCATCGTGTATGATAAGTCATGGTGGGATCGCATCGTGTATGATAAGTCATGGTGGGATCGCATCGTGTATGATAAGTCATGGTGGGATCGCATCGTGTATGATAAGTCATGGTGGGATCACATCGTGTATGATAAGTCATGGTGGGATCGCATCGTGTATGATAAGTCATGGTGGGATCGCATCGTGTATGATAAGTCATGGTGGGATCGCATCGTGTATGAAAAGTCATGGTGGGATCGCATCGTGTATGATAAGTCATGGTGGGATCGCATCGTGTATGATAAGTCATGGTGGGATCGCATCGTGTATGCTAAGTCATGGTGGGATCGCATTGTGTATGATAAGTCATGGTGGGATCGCATCGTGTATGATAAGTCATGGTGGGATCGCATCGTGTATGATAAGTCATGGTGGCGAATTGGTAATCCGTACCGTTTGGGATCGCATCGTGTATGATAAGTCATGGTGGCGAATTGGTAATCTGTACCGTTTGGGATCGCATAGTGTATGATAAGTCATGGTGGCGAATTGGTACTCCGTACCGTTTGGGATCGCATCGTGTATGATAAGTCATGTTGTCGGATTGGTAATCCGTACCGTTTGGGATCGCATCGTGTATGATAAGTCATGGTGTCGGATTGGTAATCCGTACCGTTTGGGATCGCATCGTGTATAAGTCATGGTGTCGGATTGGTAATCCGTACCGTTTGGGATCGCATCGTGTATGATAAGTCATGGTGTCGGATTGGTAATCCGTACCGTTTGGGATCGCATCGTGTATGATAAGTCATGGTGGCGAATTGGTAATGCGTACCGTTTACTCTTTCCTATTTCGTATGGACTGATGTCTGTTTCATCGTGACTCAGAATCTATATCACCCCGTGCTTGCTAGTGTGATGACGTCGATCAATGATTGTTTTGACAATGTTGTCTCTTAGATTCCTTTAATCGCTTTGATTGTCTATGACACTAGGACACTGCGAATCGATTCAATTCAATGTGTTTCGGAATCTTTCGTCTGATTCGATATGATTCAAAATCGGCTGTCCTGATTCCAATTGTATGGAATCACTGGCAATAGTTGTATTCCCATTACGGCAACTTTTTTGCGAAGATAGCTTATGATACCAACGAAAGACCACACATCACAAACACTGTTGTAGACTGAGCTATACTACATAGACCACCGAAGCATTGCATGACTGATGAAACTGATCTAGTAAAATTTCATATAAATGTCGAACTTCAGCTACGTGAATACTTACTGACTTCATTATTGCTTATGATACCATTTCGATATTCTATAGCAGAGATAGCCACAAAGAATGCGCACTTAATTGGTTAAATGCAAATTTGATCCATTTATGGATAATATTTACAAAATATACCAACGATCACTTATAGTCGTTACAAAGTTAGTCAGTGATATCTACATCTTCACTATTGATACGTCTGATGTAATGATTCAAATCGAGATTCATTTGGCTGATTTGATTCGAGATTTGATTCGAAATTAAAATGCCTGATTCGCAGGACCCTATGGGACACACACATTGAACAGTACACACTGACTTTGATGATTCAAAAAACACTCTGTTGTGTAACCTTTGATGCTATGACCTCTTCGATGACCCTTGCTGTGCTACTTTTTTTTTTTTTTATTAATATTTTATTTTTTCATTAATATATTACACATTTATGTACAGAACAATATCTGATAACGATTGCATAGATATATAGACGGGAATGGTGGGGGGTTGACATTCGTACACAACTCACACACACCTTGATATATTAATAACATTGTATGCGTACATGTATACATGTATATATATATATATATATATATATATATTTATGCCAGTTATATTCTGTCTCAAATGTTTTCATGAATTTTGGACTGGTTTGCCGAATATCAGATTGTAAACTCGGATTATTTACTATTCAAGATAATTATGTTCCCTGCTAAGTTGGTTATGTGTGTGCCCTGTTGTTTGTTGCATGGCTTTCATTAGGTCCCCCCACTCGAGTTGGAAATTGTTCAGATCGTTAATTATAGAGTTAACTTAACCAAGATCGTGAGGCATGCAACTTTTTGCACGCTACTTTTCAATTCCAGGCGAGCAATTTGAGTTGAGGGACATTTCAATGTGCCATTCTGATCGATACATGGCCATTTCGATAAGAAATGAGAATTTGTTCACGCTCACTGAAGCAACCACATTTGAAGCAATGAACACTTATACCGAGTCCATACCTCCATAATTTGATATATATATAAAACATAACATGTGGAATATATAGAATGATAACTTGTGCTGACTTACTTCTTCAGTTTTGCCCTTCATGCAGTAATCATCTCCCGGAGGAAAGTGAGACAAAACTTTAGTCCCGTCAATACCTTCCCACCAAAATGTGTGATGCTGAAATTGTAAAAAGTGGCTGATAAAAATGTCCCCCGACGAATTGAGGGTGGCAGGTTTGAAGGATTTATGCCTTTCAGATCCCTATACTACAAACCTTAGGAGGAATTGATTACACCAATATAATACAAAATGCATAATCACATATATGTTGCACATCTTCAATATGTCGAGAAATGGTCAATAACTCTAAAATCTATGTCGATAAAGATGCAATAACTCCGCCAAAATGAGTCCGACCGAACTCAGAATCACAGGTTCCCATGCTGGTTGATATATGTGCCAAGTTTAAAACAAACTAACCAGAAAATGACAGAATACACTGCAAACATCTAGCCTAGATATAGTGTGTCTGACATTTGCAGACTGAGGTCCCCAGAGTGTGAATTTAGGGACACTATCCCACATAGCGGGCTAGTATCACCAAATTCACCCTCTGGGGACCTCATTCTACTTAGGCCTCATTTTCTGGGAAGTATCTAGTCTCAAGTTATCATTGTTTTTAGTTACTTTTTCCCTTCTGTTCAGTTTCTATATCCCCTAATTTGCAGCAGATAAATTGATAAGATAAGAAAAGTCATTAATGGGTGAACATCACCAACTTATCTCGGGAACTTGAATCGTAGGTCTCCCATAGCAGTTGAAGCCTAAGCAGAATGAGGTCCCCAGAGGCTGAATTTGCCAATGATAGCCCGCTGCGCGGGACAGCATCACTAAATTCACCCTGTGGGAAACTCATTATGAACACATGGTCAGGAATCACAGCTTCAAGTTGATGATTAACCCTTTCAGTGCCAAGTCCGATTTTTGTATCAACCCATATTTCCTTGATCATTTTTCAAATTTATTGATTATAATAATATGATACATTAATGGAAACAGCTCTAAGACCTCTTTCCATCAATGTATCACATTATTATAATCAATAAATTTGAAAAATGATCAAGGAAATATGGGTTGATACAAAAATCGGACTTGGCACTGAAAGGCTTAATAAAGATAGCAAATTTTAAAAAGTCATTCATGACTATATTGTTTGACAGAAGGACAGTATATGATTCTGTCAGTAATAGTTTAGCAGTAATCAGCCGATCAGAATGCGACAACGTAATGTGAGATATAATATGTATATATATAGTATTACATACTCACCGGGAATTTATTAACGAGGCTCCAGCTGAGTTTCTGAGTGAGAAATCTGTTAATTCCCATGTGCTTCATGATCTGTGGCAACTGAGCTGAGTAACCAAATGTATCAGGCAGCCAAAACTATAATTCATCGACAAAGATTTAATCAAGAAACTCAACCAACTAAGCAGTCAAAACTGAAAATCATCGATGAGTGTAAATTATTTTCAAACAGTTAATTAACCCTTTACCCAACAGTAATATGTCTAACGTCATTACCCACACCAATACTGATAGGAGAGAACGTCGTCACCCCAGCCAACATAACATTCTGGTAACGTCAAAGTTATAGGAAAAAATGTATTATTAAATCTTATGGTGGCTCTTGTTTATCTGCAAGGATGGTTTTTTTTATTTTAATTAATTGGTAACAATTGATTTTCAGATTTATGAAAGTCAAGTCCCCCCCCCCCCCCCCATTGGCAATGAGCAATTTTTTTTTATTTAATTCATACTACATCCTTAGTATGGGAAGAGCAGGTAAGATGATTTGTTTGATCATATATTCCATCTGGCGATGGAGAACAAGGAGACATTATGGAGTTGGTAGGTATCTTTCCGGATTTTTCTTGACCCTGATTCGTTGCATAGAATTAAAATCAATTTCACATTGAAATGTATCAGATTCTGAATTTTATTGCTGTCATTTCAGCTGGTAATTTCCGAAAATTTATCGTATTATTGTGTTCAATTTATCAACAGAAATATTGCAAAACAAAAAACGCCGGAGATCTGGTTGTGTACGGTACTGCGTGAGACAACACAGTCGCCATAATTTCTTTACTGTTAGCAATCACTTTCAAATAAAAAAATGAGATCGTTTTGCAGTGCATTCCTTTAAATTTTCACATCTACATGTGCACCAATCACTCTAGTTCATGTCCACATGAATGCGTACCATAATTTGACATCGTTAAACAAAATTATCCCCCATTATATATTGCATATATAAATTTGCAAAACAGAAAACGTCGTCGTCGATTGAGTTGTGTATTACGTAAGACGTCAAGGCAACACAGTTGCCGTACTTTCTTTACTGTTAGCAATCACTTACTAATAAAATAATGAGATCGTTTTACGCGTGCATTCCTTTAAATTTTCACATCTACATGTGCACCAATCACTCTAGTTCATGTCCATATGAATGCGTACCATACTTTGACATCTTGACATCGTTTAATAAAATTATCCCCAATATTTTATCAACAAAAACACCGCGAAGATTTTGTATGAAGTTTGACGTTGTAACCTCGATTTCCAGAATTACCTTCACTTTTCCACAATCACTAGCAAAGTGTTAACCAACTTCTATTTATTTGCATTTAATAATGTACCAACGAAATTCAATAAAATGTGGAAATGCATTGTGAAATTGATTCCAGTATTGTAAAAATCTGATTAACTGTTGTTGACACGTGATCACAAAATAGTAACCAATGTAAACAAAACACAAGCCATGATCGTGAGGATACAGAAATAAGATGTTCAACGTCGACGTAAATACTTCGACAATTACTTCGTGTGTCATGTATAAAAAAAGACATAAATACAGCATTAATAAACTAAAATTTCAATTTTTTAAATCATAGGTTAGAAGTTGAAATGCTATTCAGTAACAATATAATGTTTAATATGTCGGAATTGAAATATATATCGCAAGAACTATATATTCAGCGCTGACAACAACTCCTTCTGTGTACCTCACGAACGTAATGCGTATGTACTTCGAACTTGACCCAGTTTATTACGATATATCTTTGCACATTTACATGCGTAGATCATGTCCATCACATATTGTCATTTGAAAAAGATTGAATGGCCATTAAGGTCGATAACAGTGCTTTTCTCTTCGTGAATATATGATGCCAAACTCAATAATAGTTAGCAAGACATCGTATTGAATAAGGATGACGAAATATACTAAAAATAAATCACATTGCGACACAGGCGTTACCTTGACCTTGATGTAATGATGATGCAATGTATATCACAGTTAGTGCCAAAACACAAGGTGTGTACACAGTTAAACTACCGGTAATCGATATATTGTTTGGCCTATAATCAACTTGTAACAAAGGACATACTAATAGTGCAATTTTGTTCGATTAAATGATAAATATCTCTTGAAAAATTATTGATAATTATACGATTGAAATTAGCGCCCAGCTTGGATGGAAGCCACGTGTTCAGAAATTGGTAAACGCGCTGTTTGCTGGAAGCTTCTAATTAGTTCCTCGCATTGCTATTCAATACATTTTATACACTCTATAAAAAATATAATATTGTCAATATGATCATGTGAAGAATTAGGAAAAATAAAAAAATAATTGGAAACAGTTTTATTTGGGAATAGGCCTACACAGCAGTAAGAACAAACACGGCGTCCTTTAGTAAAAAAAACTAACATCAGCATGTCATCTTGCTCTTACCGTACCTTCGTTAGTCAAATTAATGGTAGTGATTGTTTTATATTTTGATGCATATGATATAAAAACATAAACAAGTCAAGTAAATATTTTATTGGAAATAAAAATAAAGTTCGAAAATAAATAAATGTCAGTTAGACGACCGTACACAGTTGCCCGAGTACGCTGATTTCTCTAGTCGACTTCAAAAATAGCACCGCCGCATTCCATTTTTCGTTTTATTGCGATTTTATTGACAACTATCGATTAAATTGTACAAAATCTGCCACAAAACCCCACAAAAACGTAACAATTAATAATGTAACATATATTTTATTATTTACATTAACAATGAAAGCAATTTGTTGTGTTATAATGCAATAGTTTTCTTGTAAACTATGACTGAAAAAAACGAAAAACTCCGGGCTCTCTGGACGCTACGCGGCAGGGCTCTCTAGGGTGTTCTGGACGCAACACAGCGGGGCGCTCTGGGGTGTTCTGAACGCTAAAGGGTTAAGCAAGAAAATTATTAAGCAGTCAAAATTTGAAATTAGTGATAAAGCGCCAGTTGAGTTACCAAAATTATTTGCGAACATTTTAAAATATCAGAAGTTATATCTAGGTTGCCACATGTAGGAGGCAGCCTTAACTCTATATAATTGGTACACTTACTGGATATCGAAAAATATAAATAACATGTGCGCCTCACAGAGTATCGCAAAGAAGGCTTTTTGCCAAGGTTTATTAATTTTCTGATGTGGCTTAATCGAAAGAAGTCTTAATCTGGCCTGTGATGATTAAACAAAACTTGTAGGATGTATCCATTCATCCCATCGATAATATTTAAAAGATTACATCCCATCTAATGTAACAGAGGTACAGGGATGGGTCTATTTTACACTCTAAGAACAATAATTTCAGAAAATGAAAGTGTCAATGACACTGTTGCTCAACTTGGAACCAAAGTATTTAGTCATCCAAAGCATAAAATTCATGATGGCTGCCAGCGGCCATTTTTTTACTTTCAAAAGCATTTGTCCAATAATGGTGGGCTGTACAAATAGATTAAACTGTGAAATCCAAGATGGCCACTAGGAGGAACGTTTTTAAATGAAATTCAAAAAAAATTAAATAGTTCCCATCCAGAGGCCACCCCGAATATCCATATGAAGTTTGGTGATGAACGGATCAGGGATGTGGCCTGTAGGGTGTGCCAAAGTATTTAGTCTGGCAAAGAGTAAAATCCATTTTTACACTAAGTTCCATTTCTCACTCAATAAGGGCCGTAACTCTGGAAGAAATGAATGAATGAAACCCGCTGTTATTAAATACCCTTTCCCCCATGTTGGTTCATCAACATAACGAAGATAAATAAAATTGTACTGATGATGACCAAGATATAGAGCTTCAAAGTTGTTATGGATGGACGGACAGCTAAACAGACAGACTCATGTAGCCATTTCTATATCCCCCCGCCTAAATCTGTTTGCGATAAAAACAAAAGGAAATCTAATTGGAATCATCAATCTGAATTGAGTTTATAAATTACCATTTTACATTTGCAACAAAGAGAAATCGTAGAGCAATTTTCTTTCATGTGGACCTAGGTGATAAAATTAGATTGTGTAACATTATGACTTACTTCTTTGCATGTAACACCAAATTCCTCTTTGAAAAATTTCTGACCGTAGAGGAACTGCCTGATAAAGGACTCTCCTGAGGGGATATATCCATCCTGAAATGGCAATCGAAATTCAGCTACAGTAATGCCCTAAGTAATCGACTCTTTAACTACAGCAGAATTATGGGTAACTTTTCAGGATTTAGTCGGAAATATGGCTTGTTGACATTCATCGGAAAGCTCTCCCCGAGCCATATTATACGACTAAATCCTGAAAAGTTACCCATAATTCAAAAAATAAACGAGCCTTACCTTGGGAAGGTGGAGTTCATTTTGAATTTTACGAGTAGTTAATCACGAGGGTTTAAATAGGATAGCACTCTTGCGCATGCGCCAAATCGAGCTAATTCACTCTTTGCAGCAAATTTTTCGCTTTTTTGCCACAAAAACACCGGCTTGCTCTGCGAGCAACGAGGATTTTGTCTGTCTAGGTTCCCCTTTTAGCAACGCTAGAACTAGAATAAAGTTAAAATTAATATTTACCCGGATTGACTGCACCAACATTGGGCAGGGTGGGAGGGTATTTAAACCCTCGTGATTAACTACTCGTAAAATTCAAAATGAACTTCACCTTCCCAAGGTAAGGCTCGTTTATTTTTTGAATTTTACTTCGCAGTCAATCTCTCGTCTTTAAATAGGAACTTCAAAGCCAAGAAAGAGAAAAAATTTTCTTACCTAGGTTTGGAGAACTGCTTCTGCAAACTGATCGGTATTAGTGTGTTTCAAGTAAAACTTCTTAAATGTAGACTCAGCAGTCCAGCCTGCTTTCGCCATAATAACTTTGATAGGCACCTGTTGCTTGAAGGCTTTGGATGAGCTAGCCGCTCGCACACTATGAGATGAGTAGTCCTTAATGTTAATACCAGAACTGGCCATAACTGTCTTTATCCAACGAGCTATGGTATCGCGTGAAACTTTTTTGTGTGGCTTCACATAACTTATGAAAAGGGACGACTCGTCCTGACGCAGTCCTCGCGTACGAACTAAATATTCCTTGATAACCGTATATACACACAACCTCCTATCTGGAGGATATGCCCTCAGTTCCAATGTCTGGGGGTTAAAGCCTGCTCGGCTTTGCTTGAGTAGACCACTCAAATTAAACACATACTGTGAACGCGTACTTCGCCGTTCATTAATTGAAATTAAATGCAAGGTTTGAACTCTCGCCGCATTTAGAAGAGCAATCAACATTACTAGTTTTAGTGATAACTTTTTAAGGCTTAAATGCCGTACAGGTGACAGAGTTCGGAGATATTGCAGAACAGAGTTAACATCCCAGGTAATAGCTGTCGGAGCAGAAGGTGGACGCATGTTAAATACACCCTTCATGAAACGTATAACAGTTGAATTTCCTCCCGCTGGAGAGTTGTCGAGTCGAATCCCCACCGCTGACAGTGCCGATCTGGCAGTATTTAGAGCACTATAGCCGAGCCCTTTTTGGAATAGTCCCGTTAGAAATTCGATAACGTTGGGGACAGACGGCGAGAAGGGAGGAACATCCTGTCGCTTGCAGTAGTCAAACCACCTCTGAAGATACACTTGATACTGTTGTTTGGTGGAGGTTCTCCACGAACTCATAAGAATAGAGGTTGCTTGCGATGAAAATCCAGCACAGGTGTATTGTTGCCGAACACTTTGCAGGCGATCAACGTCAAGTGTGGGAAGAGTGGATGTACCGTCTTCTGCCGCGGGAGCTGCAGTAAATCCTCCGCCTTTGGAAGAACTCTGGGACTGTCTACCATGAGGTCCCTCACCAAAGGATACCATGGTTGTGTGGGCCACAATGGAAGGATCATGATGCATGTGGCCCGATCCTGACTGATCTTCTGAATGCAGCGAGCTATTAAACTGAAAGGTGGAAATAGATAACATAAATCATAGTTTCCCCAATTCAAGGTGAATGCATCAATATGGGTAGCCTCAGGCTCCATTTTCCATGCACAGTATAATGGTGTTTTTGCATTTAGTCTAGAAGCAAAAAGATCAATATTGGGGATACCCCAGAGCTGGCAGATGTCATTGAACACATTTTCATGCAGTTCCCAATCTAGCCGATCATTAAAGACCCTTGAAGGACCATCAGCTACATTTTTCGATCCAGGTATGTGAGAACAGAATAACCAAATCCCATTAGCATGACATAGGTTCCATATGTCTTGACTAAGAGAATTACATTTGAGGGATTTCATCCCACCCATGTTTTTAATGTATGCCATGGCAGTTGTGCTGTCAGTTAATATTAACACATTTGTATTTCTCAATTTCGCCATGAAAGCTTGTAATGCAAATTTGATTGCTAACATTTCCAAAAAATTTATGTGCATGTTACTTTCAGACACTGACCAACGGCCACCGACAGAGTGACCAGATTGAACAGCTCCCCAACCTTTGAGGCTACTATCTGTGTAAATCGTGATAGAGGGAGTGGCTCTAATGATATGCCGAACCTGACTTTCTATATTTAGAAACCACCAAGCAAGTTCATGCTTCATGGCTTGTGTTATAGGCATCAAAGCATCAAACCGACCAGCACTTTGTCGGAGTGCGTTAACCTTATTGAGTTCCAGTACTCGATAATGCAGCCTTCCATATTCGACAGCCGCAAAGGTTGAAATCAGTATGCCAATAACACGAGCCACTTCTCGAATGGTACTAAATGACAATTTGGACATACTTGAACAGGAGTCTTTGACCCTGTTTATTTTTTCTGGAGGTAAGTGAACCGTCATGGTCACAGTATTAATAATATTGCCCAGAAAAGTGATTTCTTGAGTGGGTTTCAGCACAGACTTTATTGGGTGAATCATGAAACCCAGGTTGGTAAGTAATGTGATAGTAGCATGCACATTTTTGACGCAGTCTTCTTCTGTATTAGACATACAGAGAGTATCGTCAATAAAGCTGGTATTTAGGTAACCTTGCAATCGCAGGTTAGAAAAAACAGGTTTCATTAGCTTTGTGAATAATCGGGGTGCCGCCGCATACCCGTTAGGAAGGCAAGTGTATTGGTAAGTAGAACCCTTCCATCGAAACCTGAAGTATTTTTGATGTTGTTCTGCCAAAAAGACCGAGTAGTAAGCATGACGTATGTCAGCAATGCACATAAACATGTTTGGTTTCATAAGTGCCAAAGCTGCTTCAAAAGTTTCCATCTTGAAGTGGTGATAGGGAACAAATTCGTTAAATTTTTTCAAGTTCAGAATCAACCTCACTTCAGTGGTATCTGGCTTAGGTCGGATGAATATTGGCGATATATATTGCCCCTCAGTTTCTGGGACTTTAAGAAGGACTTTTTGTGCCAAAAGCTGTTCGATGGCATCATCAATCTGATCAAGTTCAGAAGATTTGACATGATTTTGGACATACTTTCCTGTGGCTTGCACAGGTGGCCCTTTTTCACCAAACTCAATGTGGCAATGTTGAACAACATCAAGAATAACTGGGTCTCGTGTGAGAGCTCGCCAATTTTCTAAAAAGTTTTTAAGGTTACCCGCAAAAAATTTCTGATCGGGATCAAGAGGATATTCACATACCTGTGTGGTAGACCGATTTAACGACCAGCACGCCCTCGGGATCCCCGCTGTACGTTTTTTGGATCTCTCGAGTAACTGGCAGGATAGGTACCGGTAGGTCGCTGTTCACGATGGGAGTACGGCTTTGCCCTGTGACCTCTGCCACCACGACCACGACCTCTGGGCGGGTACTTTCCACGTCCCGAGCCATGTACCATTTTATTGCCAATTTTCCATGTATCTTCGATATCTCTTGCTGCTTTCGAGACATCGTCGCCGAACAGGAAATCCGTGTACGGCAGTGAATGTTGGCATAGATGAACATATTCACCTTTTAGTTCCGGTTTTAGGAGATCTTTCCGCACCGTATTTAGAAGGAAATTGCCATGCCCTAATACGGCCAAAGCATCATTTGTTTGATCAATAACCGTGGAGAGAAACTGGTTACAAGTTTCCACCTGGGCCGCTGAATCAACCATTTTTGTGAGAATAACAGCTGCCTTGACCAGAGCGGTTTCCACATTCTGAAACTTTTTGTCAGAAGTCCGTGCAGGCTGGGACATCAAGTCCCACACAAGTTGATTAACTTTGACTACCTGTAAACCTTCACAGTTCTCAGGTCTAGCATTGGTTTCGTCCCGTGTCATTTTTTGAAACTGGTCATCCTCGATGCCTTTTCGAAACATGTTAGTTACAGAATCAGCAAGAATTGGGTCTATAAGTGAACCCACAATCTCTTGCGAGTCGAACTTATTCCGCATCGCGGTAAATCGGGAATGTGCCTGTTTTTCGGCTGCCACAGATTCTTCATCTGGTTGAAATTGTTCCGTGTCGCCAACGTCGTTGGAATAGGATTCGTAATAGTTACAATCACCGTCATTGGCGGAATAATCATACTGTTGGTTTTCAAGGTGAACTAACCTCTCGGCCATATCCACCAACTTGGCTCCCTGCTTTGATTGATTTTCAGCAATAAGCTGCAAATGGCGAAGCACTTCTGAATCGCCATTACCACGTGGGGTGATATCACCCGTTTTCGTGGCAACCTTCCCGGAAATGGGAGCCTTCTTGGTCGGTTTTACAACCGGCGGTTTATGAACGGCGTCCATAAGTTTATCACAGTTCGTCGAACTGCCCGGAAGGTCTAAGTTCTTGTCCAACTGGGACATAATGACTTATATTTTGTACAACGTACAACTCGCTTGGCGCAAAAGATTTGTCTGTGACAAATTGAAATCGTGACCTCTCACGATCAACGCAAAGTACAGAGTGAATTAGCTCGATTTGGCGCATGCGCAAGAGTGCTATCCTATTTAAAGACGAGAGATTGACTGCGAAGTAAAATTCTGCTGTAGTTAACGAGTCGATTACTTAGGGCATTACTGTACTGCATGAAAGTAGCATTCAATATATGTTATCGAACATTCCAACCACATAGATGGTACCATTAATGAAAACACAACATCTGAACTATTATAAATGTAAACATTCAGTGTTTTATTCTATCCAAATTAATGAATCTGACAATAAGTTGCAAGAAGGCCAAATAAATAAAAAATCTGTGTTCTCACACCTCTACGGCAGCGTACACCTCCATTGTAACTGAAATTTTCTTTTAAAAAGCCTCATCAAACATTTTCTGTTATAAATATTGGAATTGAACAATGAAAATTATTTTTTATGTTGCTGGAATGTTTTTCAGATTTTTAGACAAAAATTTAAAATAAATTGCCTCCCTCCCTCATCTCAATATTGAGATCTAATTGCCTGAGAACACAGATATTTTATTTTAATGGCCTAAGTGTCGCTGCATATAATTCATATATATATTTTTTTTTCCAGTTGACAGATCATTGCTTAAAGTAAAATATAAGCAGATGCTGATGACAGATAATACACGTACAGAAATGTTCAGATATTAATTTCAACCGAACGGCCATTTGTTGAACTTATAATCTAATCATTTCCTGAGGCATTTTATTTTTTATTACTTGGTTTACCGATTGTTTTGGCTAAAAAGTAGGGGAGGTGGGAGGAAAACAAATAAAAACAAAATTGTCAAAAAATAGGGACAGGAGAAATAAAATACTTGCTGTATAATATTCTCCTCATCATCTAAAACAAGCCAACATATCACCTATAGCTATGCCTTGGCCTTGTCCACTTGCATTGGCAAATATATTTTTTTATTGGTATGTGTCTTTAAAGCAAGATACTGATAGATGAAAAACAATAGCCAATATCAAAGTCTGTCATGTTATCATTGACATTCAATACAATAATGATCACCAGAAGGCGATTAAATTTAATCGATTTGTATATTTTAAGCAAACTTATACTTTTTCCAATTTTGTTTTTATATGTCGGGATTAATATTCCCATTGAAGGAAATAAAAAAAAACCTAAAACTAAAAAATATTTTGACAAAGAGCATTTTTTTTGGGAGGGAAATCCGTAAACCAAGTAATCAATATAAAATGCCTGAAGAAACTAATTGTCTATGAGTATATAGTAAAGGATTAAACTACCGCATACCATTTCAACCCACGTCCCACCAGTGGGCAGAAACCTGCCCTGTGCAAACTGGTGCTTTATGTCATCGTACAATGTGGGATAATCCTGCTTAATCCAGAACAGCTGCTGTGCCTGAAAGATAGATAGATACATGTAGTAGTGAGTTAACCCTTTCTAAACTGAATGGATTCTCCCATTCACTTACAACAGTATATTTTGGACTGGCCTATTATTCATTTGGAGGAATGTTCAGGTAAGAAAAGCAGATGACAGACAGACGAAAAGATAATACACGTGCTGATAGTATTCTATTAATTGGTGGAAAGTGTTCAGAAAATAGGTTGAACAATAGTCGTTTGTTGAACTTATTATATCACATGAAACTGCTATGATATCATTAAAAAACCATTAGATATTTTCTTATCTTTCACTAGTGAACAATAAGCGAGGGCTTCCCGACAGCTTGGCACCGCACCAACAAATGACTTTACATTGAATCACGGTGGATTAATACTATTTCGTAAAGCTGCACATGGCAACAACACCAGACAATGCAAAATGATTGCTTTGTTCATTAAAGTTAAATTATTATCCAACTTCGTTACATTAACCAAAATAGACACAAAAACAAAGAGACAAAATGGGGGACTATATTTTCCGTCGGCAGCTCGAGCACGCAAAACTTTGGTATATGGTTATGAAGCGTCTCAGCCAAAAATTGAAATGTGTTCATTTTTAAGCTTCTGTTAAGGATTTTGATTTGTTAAAAAGGCATAAAGCTCAAGTTTTTTTCATCTGATACACAAGATCTTCAACTCTTTATGTTGGGATATAAGATTTTGTGATACTCATTTCATAAATAGAGGATCTACAACTCGTCCCCAGTTTATATCGGAATTTACAAAACGAGTCCAGTAAATTAGGTCTGGACCAGACCTAATTTACTGGACGAGTTTTGTAATTTCCGCTATAAACTGGGGACGAGTTGCAGATTCTATTTATTACATGATCCAAAAACTCGACAAAATACTCTTACATCAACAAATGAGACGTGAAACTAACATCGGCTTCTATAAGGCATGCGATTACGTTTCACGTAACTATGCGTTGTTTGGCCGCGTAAAGAAATAGTCCCAGATAAATAAAGACTCTTTGGCGTATTTAATGGCATATATTTAATAACATAACTTTTCAAACTCTTCATTCATTATAGTTTGTTGGGAAAATATTGAAGCCATAGTATTTTGAGACGGAATGTAAAGAGACGACAAACCGGAAGTCAAATGTCACCTGGCACTATTTCCTGTTATTAAACGAACGTTTAATATCACAATTTATAGAATGGGTTTATTGAATGGAATAAGGGTAGGATCATGTAATAAATTTGATTCTCAACTCATCTACAACTCGTTGTGAATCAAATTTATCAAACTCGTTTCATAAAATCTTATATCCCAACATAACTCATTGGAGATCCTCTACATCAAAACATTTGCTGAGGAAACTACTGGTCAATGAGTATTCAGTAAGGGAAAGGGTTGAGAAAGATGACTGAAATAATATCTTAACCCTTTGAGTGCCAGGGGCCGATCTTATCGGCCCTAAACCTACAAAATACGTCTGTTAAAGAATATAAGAATAAATTAATAAAATTGTAAAAAAATTTAAAAAAAAAAAAAAAAAAAAAAAAAAAAAAAAATTGTTAGGCCAATGCATTCTCTTATATATGCGAGGCGACCTATGCTCGACTCGCATTTATAAGAGAATGCATTGGCACAGGGTATATGGGTTGATACAAAAATTGACCTGGCACTCAAAGGGTTAAATACGAATGCTGACATTCTGGGAATGAAAGATCTTCCATATTGTGAGTGGTGAGATGGATCTGCACAAATCATGAACATCCCCAAATTAGAACACATAGAGCTCACTGATGGAGAATGAACCACATGACTTGCCAGCAAAGCGCAGCCAGATAAGATAAATGTTCACAGTTTACAGCTACATCGCATGAGAATCGTGTGGTTCCTATGTAAATATTGAAGTAATTTCTTTGTTGGCATTGATATAAAATGACAGGGTTATAAACAGGAACATTCAATATAGTACATGCGATTTAACTGTAATAATTTGGTCAATGGAAGTACAATGTACTTCCAATGAAGAAATAAATTGAGTCAAACAGGAATTATAAGATTTTACATCGATTGATTTGTAGATAACCGCCAAAATGCAACATGATTTCACAGAAATCAGCAGAATTCTCTGAAGACGTAGAATTCACCTTTTGAAATGCGAATCGCATGACTCACACCAATTGATTGCCTATTACAATGTATGGATCGACCTTAATTAAGATTGGATGCTCTAGCTAGTCTGACTGCAGAATAGTTTTATAGAAGTTACATTACCTTTCAAATGTTAAGGTACTCTTCCCGCTTAACACATGTTATATCATTAAGTGATAACAGTATAACACTTACTTCAGGTAAAATTTGACAAGGACACGGCATTGGACAAGATGATATTTAGATTCCTGATTGAATTAATTAGTTTCAGCGAAGGTGGAAGTAGAAAGAGTTCCTTGTCCAAAAATTTGTTTGATCAGAAGGACAAATATCGGAAGCTAGTTAAGATCCGAAAGTATTAATTTTGAGGAACCTTCGTAATGAAAATTATGTCGCTTGCATCAAGTGTTGTCATGTTGAAATCTATTGCACTGGCTGTTGGGTATTAACTGAGACAACAGCAAAGGGTGTGTGATAAAAGGATAACTAACAGACAAACCTGTGAACATGCAAACTTGAAATCTGGGTATTTTTCCATCAGTCTGATACATGAGGAGAAGCTCCGAGCACATTTCCTCTTCGTTTCCTCATATGGCCACAACCATGCTGTAATAATGAGTAGGAGAAATCACAACAATATTTCAGACACTAGGCGCATGCGAACATTTCATTACCAATCGAACTGAATGCACACCAATATTTGTGAATCGAATTGAACATTTATCAAATATCGACAAGGCAAGAAAGTCCATAACTTAGGGTAATTTTCAAGCAGGAAAATTTGTCCTTATCGCGCATGTAACAGCGCAAAAAATAATGTATGATTCCATCGGAAACTGACCTTGATAGAATATAACATTACCGCCAAATTATGCTTGGTTGCTATGCGATATAGTAATGATATAAGGATTGATACAATAAAGCCTAGTGTTTACCTTTTGATATTCGAATGTTTTTGAACAAAAATTTTTGAACGGAACTTGAATCGAATATTGGGACCGAATCATATAACGAATCGAACATCGAATATTCACAGGACCCTATCAGAAGCATATAAGAAAGGAATGGCAGTTTCAAAGTTGTTGTATTATTTTCACTGCAAGAAAAATTCAACACATTGAGCAGGAAATGTTTTATGTTTTATGATTACAATGTCAGTGAACCCTCTTTTGAAAGCCCTCCTGATGCCAAACCAACAAACCAAATTCCATCGATATCCGATAACCCATGGTTGAGATATATGAGCGGACAGACAAATGGACAGCTACACGGACGGACACATGTATACCCCCAGTATACCCCACATCTTTTGGGATGGGGGTATAATTAACGCTTGCAAATTAATATTTGTGTGGCTTCGGGAGTAAATATTTTCGTTGAACAAAATATTGATAACAGATTTTGGGAAATTGTATACTATAGTTGACTGTGGTTAGCATTATTTTTGGGCAATTAATCGATTCTGATAACTGAAGACGCATTTCAAAAAATGTTGTGTGTTGGAATCTGATGATATGGGGATCATCGAATTGGATTAAAGGCACAGCCGGGTGGCGTTCATTGCAGAAATATTCATATTTGTTCAAATCACCATCAACAGAAGGAATATTAAAATATATATTGTTTTGTTCATATGCCAAACATAATCAGCACGTAAATAGTATATGTCGTCAAGACCTACGATGTTGTACATAAACAAGAGCCTGCTCGTGTTACAGGAGTTGTGCTTCTGTTTACATAACACAGCGCAATTCTATTGGTTAATCACACAAAAATGATATAAAAGCTCTTTATTATTTCCATATCAGGAAAACAGTAATTCTTTATGTTTACAATATCCAGATCTAAACAAAAGCCAGGAAACGATACGTTTTTTGCTTTTGTTTACATAACAAAGGAAAAAAATTGACAATAATATACCGTTTATGCCATATATCTGATTGGTATAAGAACAAAGTCTCTATATTTTACTATTCTTTCTGTTTATGGCGGTTTTGACGGAGGTGAATATTTTAACAGCATACCCACCGCCAATATCTTTAAGTATCTTTGATGCAATAATTTTTGCTGACTAAACATCAAATTTACCAGCACATAAAACTATGGGACCCAATGGGACTAAGGATACCCCCCATGGCAGCCAGTGGCAGAATTGTTATATGCAATCAAGTTATGCTCTGGAAAGGTAACTTGGACACACAAACACATAGACAGACTGATTTGAGTGTTGTGAAAAATTTTAAGTCGAAAGAGAGTAATTCCACAAAAAAGAGCTGGACCAACCTATTTTATTCGATATATCTCTCAAGTGTTTTTTAACTTCTAGTGGAATACTTGCTGTTTAACTCACTGTCACCTATTGTGACTTTAATTTCAACTGACGGTATACATTTCATTTGTTTAAATAAAACATATTATATTTTTAATCTAGTGGTTTGTGATGGTAGGAAGCGTATGGGTGTGTTTCGGTCTCCCATGTGGCTTGAATTCATTGGGGACCATAATGGAAATAAATGGTCATAGGACTGTTTTATTATGCTATCCCGATGGTTTTTGGTCACCTGTTAGTGCCAGACAACTCCTTTACAGTCTCATACCCTGTATAAACGCCATGTTCATGCTGGGCATTGGTCAACTGCGGAAGTGGTAATGTACCTAATGGTACATCACATCCTTCCGCAGGTGACCTATGTCAAGTAATAAATCAAATAATTTGATATTTTTTTTGTTTGAACATATTTTATTTGACCCTCATTATACATAATACATTTAACAAATTAGAATATGAAATAAGATATGAGTTAATCAAAAGGGATGGGAGCACAAGTTATTCAACTTAGAATATTGCTCCTCTCCCTAATAATTTGATATTCTACATCTTTACAATTTCTGGTAATCTGTTACTTGTTACATGTATATCACATATATATCATGTATTCCTGTTTATTTTTATCTATACATGTATGTTGTCCTACACCAATATGTGTCTTAAAGACCATTAAAACGTATCTTATCTTATCTTATAATTATGGGTGAACGGGATCCCATGGTACATAATATCTGTGCCAAGTTTTTACAAAAATGACTAAAAAATGTAGGAATAAAAGCTCGGACAAAGTTGCATCTAATATATTTATAGAAAATTACATATCAATTAAGATAGTGACTTTCAATCAAAACATGTTATAAACTAGGTTCTAAATAAAAAGCATAACTGGTTTGGCAAAAATAAGCCTGGAACCCTTAACCCTTTCAGTGCCAGGGGCCGATCTCATCGGCCCTAATTTACGGTATGTAAAATCGGCCCTAAAAAAATTAAAACTTTTTTTTTTTTTTTTTTTTAGATTTAAAACTTTTTATTAAAATTGTAAACAATTGTAAAAAATAATAACAAATGATGAAAAATTGTTAGGCCAATGCAATGCATTGGCACAGGGTATATGGGTTGACACAAAAATCGGACCTGGCACTCAAAGGGTTAATAAATATTTAGGTGTTATAACATACCTGTATCGATATGACAGTTTCCTATAGCATGAACAGTATGGCATAAATCAGCGTTGGGCTGGGAAAAGAACTCTCCAGCAATAGAATGAGCCCTGGGGAGAAGACAGATTAATGGATCAGTTGCATGAGTATTCCAAGTTTCCTTTGACGTAAACCAGCTAGTGAAATCGGTTGGGAGTCCCATGTATATAACTTTCTATAGCAGACTTTACACCCAGAACCAGTGGCTGGATTTTTCATCAATTATAATATATTTTACCAAACAAATCAATACATGATGCTATAAATATCGGAAAGATCGAGTGATATCTTATGGTCATAATAATTTATTATAATCTAACTTTCATGCTAAATTGTGCATTGAATATGCCACATAATTAGGAATAATCTCCGATTGTTTACATTTATATACACACTGTCATCTCGCGAGGTCAAATGAGTTTGTATTTCATTTAAACACTGGAATAAAATATATTTTTCACATTGCATTACTACTTTCAGTTGACTTTCTATAATGTTTTCTATAGAATAACCACTGTACTATCATAATTGTGACATTTTATTACAGTTATTTGTGATTTTAGGTGGGCGGGTCAACAATGCTAAAATATAGAAAGATATATACACGAGACTTTGTAAAACAGCATTATCCCAACTGATTTCACTCTAAGAATAATAATAATAATAATATTTATATAGCGCCTATCCCCCGTAAGGGGCCCTAAGCGCTTTACACATTATATAAATACACACGAAATGCACATGCAAAATAATCAATAAATATGTGAAATTATATATACTAGTAATCAGATTTTGTTAGTTTTCTTTGTGTTGGGGTAGCGTCGTTGGAACATATAAGTTTTTAATGCAGATCGAAAATCGGTTAGCAAACAAGATTGCCGCATTTCATTTGGTAGACAGTTCCAAGTGTCGGGACAGGCTACAGAGAAAGCTCTGTCGCCGACGGTCATAAGATTTGCACCTTGAGGGCAGAGAAGGGACGATTCACCAGAACGAAGTGTTCGCCGGGGAGTGTATGGATATACCAGACTGTTAATATATTCGGGAAGGGAATCTGAGACAAACATCTCACTAGCTGGTTTATGTCGAAGGAAACTTTATTGAATGAGTGGCACTTCAAGGTAAAACAAACAGCAAACTAAATCACCATTCTCATGAATGGAATTGAATTATAACCTGAAGCAGTATAAAGAATTGGTTTCATGAGTGGCACTGTTTTTGAAAATAATAACAAGAAGAAGACCACCAAGCCTTGAAATAGTGTCTGTCATTTGCAGAATGAGGTCCCCAGAGGGTGAATTTAGTGATCACCAAATTCACCCTCTGGGAACCTCATTCTGCTGAGGTGTAAGCAGAATGAGGTCCCCAGAGGGTGAATTTAGTGATGCTAGCCCGCTATGCGGGGTAGCATCACTAAATTCACCCTCAAGGGAACTCATACTGCAAATGACAGACACCCTATTTCAAGGCTTGTTGGGTCTTCAGGTGATCTCAGATAGAGATAGAGGACTCCCACTTGCTGTACTTGTGGACACATTCAGAGTGCAGCAATCGGGAGAACTCTATCTCTATTTGAAATCGCCTGAAGTTTCATACCGGATGTGTTCTAAAAATAGCCCATAAAAATGTCCTAAATGATTGTATGTATTATAGCAGAAATTATAAAATCAAAATTAATTGATAAAGCATTTCCGGACAGAGGACTGAGGTTCATATTTATTATTTTATATGGTAGAGATAGACCATCTTTAATATGCTAAGCTGATGTGGACATTTATTTATATTGTATGTTTTTAGATCTGTTGTGACAGAATCTTACATGCAACCTTGTGGTATAGTAAGCACCAAGCCTGCAAATAGTGTGTCTGTCATTTGCAGAATGAGGTCCTCACAGGGTGAATTTACTGATGATATCCCACACAGCATGCTATCATCACCAAATTCACCCTCTAGGGACCTCATTCTGCCTAGGCCTCATCTTCTGGGAATTATCTATAGTCTCAAATTAACATTGCTTTTAGTTACTTTTTCCCTTCTGGGGAGTTTCTATATCCCCTAATTTGCAGAAGATAAAATGCATAATCGAGGTGGCTAAATGGGTGAAAATCACCAACTTCAACTGGGGAACTTCAATCTGATCCTTGGTCTCCCATAACAGTTGAGGCCTAAGCAGAATAAGGTTCCCAGAGGGTGAATTTGGCAATCGCTGTGTGGCATAGCATCACTAAATTCACAATCTTGGGACCTCATTCTGCAAATGACATACAGACTATTTGCAGGCTTGTATATTTTATGTTTTTAGATCTGTTGTGATATAATCTTACATATAAGTAGTATCACCTTGTGGTAGTAAGCACTGAAAATGATAATTTTTACCTTTCTAAAGTAGAGTTGTCTCTGAGGTCGATCATGTTGATGATGGAATTAGCTGTGTACAGCGCCTGATAACCTCGTTCAGTGTCTTCAGGTAAATGCTGAAAGTGAGGTCAAATGCTCAATGTTTCATATGATATGGTTGGTGCTGGACATTTGCAGAATGAGGTCTCCAGAGGGTGAATTTAGTGATGCTACCCCGCAAAACAGACTAGCATCACTAAATTACCCTCTGGGGACCTCATTTTGCATGGCCTCATCTGCTATGGGAGACATAGACCCATATTTAAGTTTCCAGATGGTGATTTGCACCCATTAGGCACCTCGATTATGCATTGTGGAATTTGTGTCGTCTGCCAATTTGGAGATATAGAAACTAAACTCAAAATGAAAAAGAATATTCTTAAAAAGTTTCTGAAGAAACTAAGGAAAGTGTCCATGACACTCTAGCTCAAATACAGATATGTTAGTCAATGGAGCGATTAGGAATGCGGAAAGTTGAAATGTCTAAGTATAATATTAGATGTATCAACATATTAGATGTATCAAGAGATATATATAAAGTAAAATTCAAGATGGCCGCTGGCAGCCATGTTTTCCAATGAAATTCAAAAACATTTGATAGCTCCCATTAATAGATCAATATCAAGATCATTATGAAGTTTGGTGATGATCAGATGAGGGAAGTGGATTGTAGGGTGTGCTAAAGGATTTAGTCATGCAAAGAGTAAAATCCAAAATGGCGGCCGGTGTAATGTTTTTTAACGAAATTCGGAAAAATTAGATTACGCCATCTTGTGGTCATCCCGAAGATCCATGTGAATTTTAGTGCTGATCGGACAAGTATGGTGTTGTCTGTAGGGTGTACCAAAGATATAGTCATACAAAGATGGCAGCTGGCGGCCATGTTTTTCAATGAAATTCTGACAAATTTGATGGCTCGAATCTAGAGGTCACCCCGATGATCCATAAGAAGTTTGGTGATGATCGGATGAGGGATGTGGTCTGTAGGTTGTCCCAAATGATTTACTCATGCAAAGATGGCTGTCAGCAGCCATGTTTTACGGCCAAATGACTTGTTCCTATATACATGTCAATATTAGCATCCATGACAAATTTCATGATGATCAGGCAAACAGTACAGCCTGTAGCCTGTGCTAATGGATTGAATTTTAAAATTCAAGATGGACACTGCCAGCCATGTTTTTTTGCCCATTGACCCAAAAATGACTTTTTCCCATCTACATGTCAGTGTCAACAGCCATGACAAATATCTTAATGATCCGACCAAAGGTACGACCTTAAGCCCATGCTAATGGAAATTGATGGACGGACGTCTTCACACGCACATGCACAAATGGACGACGAATACCAAGTCATGGCAATAGCTTAAACTTTAATTGTAAAGTTGAGCTAAAAAAAACTTGTTAATTTGATAATACATGTATAGATACTTTCCAGAGAAGATGAGGCATAAGCAGAACGAGGTCCCAAGAGGGTGAATATAGTTATGCTAGCCTGCTGTGCGGGGTAGCATAACTAAATTCACCCTCTGGGGACTCATTTTGCAAATGTACGGCAATATATTTTGAGGTCTGGATATGACAATACAGTAATGCTCTAATTAATCGACCTCTTAACCAAAGCAGAATTATGGGTAACTTTTCAGGATTTAGTCGGAAATATGGCTTGTTGCCATTCATCGGAAAGCTCTCCCCCGAGAGCTTTCCGATGAATGGCAACAAGCCATATTTCCAACTAAATCCTGAAAAGTTACCCATAATTCTGCTTTGGTTAAGAGGTCGATTAATTAGAGCATTACAATAGTTTATTCAACTTGTAGCTAACTCTAAATCAGGCTCAACAGATCAGGCCAAAATAAAAATGGTTGGTCAGTAAGGTGTAATTTTTATTTCATTACTGTATACCATGGGGCTTTCCATATAATTCGGCCTTATTTTGATAATCCGGTCTTGTCAATGATAATCTGGCCTTGTAAATATAATCGAGGTACGAGTCAGGTTGTGACTAATAAAAACGGTATCACTGACCTCAAATATCGGAACAAACATGATGAACGATGAGGTAAGTGTACATAGTTTACATAGACTGCCTCAATACAAAATAATTATTTTTTACTCCCGAAGCAGAATAGTAATTTAGGGGTGTAAAATGGGACCGGCATCTTTAGCCCTTTCATGATGGGATCTGTGCTGGTACAGCATTAAATATCCTGTGCCAGAGCATTCTCTTATATATATAAGAGAATGCATATATAAGAGAATGTATATTGTTAGGCCAATGTATTCTCTTATATATGCAAGGCTCCTTATGGAAGACTCATATATATAAGAGAATGCACCAAATACACCCTCTGGGGACCTCATTCTGAGTAGGTTTCATCTTCTGGGAAGTATCTATAGTCTCAAATTAATTCATTTTTTTCATTTTTTTTTTTTTAATTCATTTTGTTCAGTTTCTATACCCCCATAATTTGCAGAACATAAAATGCACTAATGGTGAACATCATCAACTTCTATCTGATCCTATGTCTCCCGTAGCAGTTGAGGCCTAAACAGAATGAGGTCCCCAGAATGAGGGTGAATTTGGTATGCTAGCCCGCTTTGCTTGAGAATAAATGAGATTTGGAATTAGTTACCTTGGCCATCCCGTACAGAACCTCGAAATCGAGCAGCAGCTCATACACCTTTGTGTTCCTCACACAAATCTTACATGTTTTCAGAGTGTATTTACCATCAACAGTGGGCGGGGCAATCATACCACCATCTCCAGCCCCAAAATTAGTGTTGCACGCCATCTCTAAGTATAAAGTATGACTGAAATAAAAGGGATGTGATGGCTTGATTAATGTTAACCCTTCCATGACGGGAGATTCCTGACATTTTGCGAAAACCCTGTGCCTATGCATTCTCTTATACATGCGAGTGTCCCATAGGGAGCCTCACATATATAAGAGAAGTTATTAAATGATCCTACCCTTATTTCATTCAATAAACCCATTCTATAAACTGTGATATTAAACGTTCATTCAATAACAGGAAATAGTGCCAGGTGACCTTGACTTCCGGTTTGTCGTCTGTTTACATTTTGTACGCTATGTCTCAAAATACTATGACTACCAATAGTTTTCCAACAAACTATAATGAATAAAGAGTTTGAATAGATATGTCATTAAATATACGCCATTAAATACATCAAAGAGTCTTTATTTATGTGGGTGGGACTATTTCTTTACGCGGGCAAACAATGCGTTGTTACGAGAAACGTCATCGAAAAATGAAGTTTTAGAAAGACTTTTCAAGAACTTTGACTATCCAGAATACACAATTATCTATGAATGGGTCACACTCTGTAATCACATGAGTGCGGCTCGGTGATACGGCCCATTCTCGATAGTTATATGTCCTGTTCTATGTGTGCATTTTTGCAAAAGTTGCAGAATTTCAACACAAAATGCAGCGTATATCTAATTAGTATTTCTATTATTTCTCCGTGATATCAACTAGGCCAGATATTCAGTCATATCATTATCGATATAAATGGAGCTTCGATGCCGTGTCATGAGATAATTGCAGCACAAAAGTACACATCTACAAAATGTCTATAAGAACACTGGGAAAAGTGTCATTATTATATTTTATTGCAACATCGCATGAGTTTTCACTTTCTACATTGTTGCATAACATTAATCTGGCCCACACGATCCAACACACAATATATAAAAGTGCTGTTTGTGGAAGAGTTGAGCATTTATTTCAGTCAAAAAATTAAAATCCTGGATACGGAATGTTCACAATGGTAGTAACTTCGAGGGACAAATAGATGCCAAATTTATTTTTATATGATTGATGTTGAATTTTGTAAGCATGGTTAACCCTTTGAACACTGACGCCCCACAGCGATAAACACCCTGACCTGGGGCTCCCGGGGTTATTTTCCTTTAAATTAGACAGTTGCTTGTCACATGATGTTAGTTATGTTTAAATTATGGCACAGGTCTGAAACTTTAAATGGTTGTCCCCCATTGATCACTCATCATGACAAGATTGAGAGACTTTGTCCCACAGCAACTCCTTGGTAACGGTTGCTAGGCAACTACCCGGAATTGACTGGAAAATGCAAATATAGCTTTCAGTGTCGTAATTCAATGCCAGTGATCGCGTTTTCGATGTAAGTAATACCCTAATGTGAAATTTGAGATGTACCCAACCAGAAAAGTGAACTACATGTCTTATTTAAGGGTAGCAATGGATGCTAAGCAAATACCACAAATAATTGAATGACACCATTGCACTAACCATTAAGTGGTATATTTGCCTTAATTTAGACAGTGTCTAGTCGCATGGTGTTAATTGGTTATGTTCAAAGGGGGCACATATCTGAAACTATGCAGGAATGTTATTTATGCATGCAGGGACCACTGGTCATAAGATTGGGAGAATTTGCCACCTAATCTCTCCTTAGCAATGGTTACTAGGCAACTACTCAGAATTGGCAGGAAAATGCAATTATAGCTTATATATTCCCAGAATATAGCGCCACATTTCGCTTAAAACGCATATTTTTGTGTGAATGCAATGCGCATATATTCCTACCGGATACTAGTGGGCTACCATCGCATATACACACCCTTGCCACCACTGACGTGTATGGGAGTATTTAAATATATATTAGCGGGCGTGTCATATATAAATACGCTATAAACCATTTATTTGTCATTGTGCTGCTCTGCGCGAGTAAATCAACTTGATATGCAATAGACCTTTCCCAAAATGTGGTAGAACACTGATTGATATGCGCGAAGGTAAATTAAACTGAAAATATTTGTCTAAATTATGTCTGTTCTACAACATGGAACATGAAACTATATGCCATAAATAGAGCACCACATTGCGCTTAAAATATTGTACGTTCTTTGCAGATTATATGATATACTAGCGGCCAACCATTCCATACACACCATGGGTACCGCTGACATATGTGGGGGCCATTCACATATAAATTAGTGGGTATGATGCTGGTTATACTATATACAAATTTGCTATCGCCTCATGTCATCGCTGCACTGAAATATCAGTGTTACGGGATATAGTCACTGTTTGTTTGCACCGAAATATCGGTGTTAAGGGTTCAAAGGGTTAATGCCGCCAATCAATAAAATAAGCGAAAACTCTTGAAGTGACGCCGATAAAAGAAACTAATGACAATTTTACCAGTGTTCAAACCAAAATTTCACAGAGGTGTAATTTAACAATTTTCTCATAACAACATGCCATCTATGCTCCATTTCTATTGATAATTGATTTGATTTGATTGAATATCTGGCCTAAGTGATCATTTGGAGAAATAAAAGAATTACTCCAAATATACACACCGAGAACGGGACATATAGCTGGCGAGAACAGGTGCAGTCCTTGAAATTTATATTTTTCTTATACTGCTTTAAAATTGCATGAAATTCTCTATTGGCATCTACGGGTTTTTCTTTGGCATCGTCTTTTGCCGTAGATAGTGTCGAGGGCTGGGGGACGTAGCACCGAGCCACATTCAACTGATTACAGAGTGTGATTATACAGTAATGCCCTAAATAATCGACTCCTTAAAAACAGCAGAATTATGGGTAACTTTTCAGGATTTAGTCAGAAATATGGCTTGTTGCCATTCATTGGAAAGCTCTCAGTGAATGGCAACAAGCAATATTTCTGACTAAATCCTGAAAAGTTACCCATAATTCTGCTGTGGTTAAGGAGTCGATTATTTAGGGCATTACTGTAGGTCACTGAAAAGATCAACACTGTGAAGACATACCTTTTATCCTCTGACCTGTGAGATGATGTCAATTGGAAGATCTTTTTATCAGTCCACAGTCCACTTAAACCCTGAAACAAACATTTTTATTATTCATCTAGCAATCCTGGCTTTAAGGAAGAATTTCCCCCACACACCCCAGCGAGCTATGCAGTTTACCATGCATGTTTAACTTCAACTATAACACACAACCAGGGTTCAAACTGTCAGTCAGTTGGTGCATGGCCAAATTGGCCAAAATTATATGGACTAAATTTTTAGCCAAAAAGGTTTGAAGCTTATACCAGAAATATCAGAATATCAGAATATCTCGCTACGTTCCTTACACCGATGATGAACAGATTAACTGGAACTGCAATTGGAATCAGCTGATATTAGGGTTATCTGTTTATAATCGGAATCCTTTCTTAAAGGGGTACTGTACGCCATTTTCAATAAATTCCCGGTAATAACAATCTAATATCGATATTATATAGAAAAATAAGTAATTTGAGTCGTAGATGTATTCTGTAAACAATCAGGTTAATAGGTTATCTTAAAATCAAAGTTAATAATTTGAAATAAATTTAATTATGGTTGGAGTGATAAAATAAATTATGAATTTCCGTGTACAAGACGTAATCAAATTAATCCACAGATAGTGGATTGGGCAATGCGTGGCACACATGATCGTGTAAACAATTATATTGATAAGGAACGTAAACTCAAGCCACTCACTGACTGGCGACTATACAATAAATTAAATGAGTATATGTGACTAGTATACATATAATATAACATTTACTTGATACATTTGCTTGAAAAATTACTCTACAACGACAATTTGTATTTTCGCATTCCGGCTAATCTGCCATCCATAACATTACTTCGTACTCAACAGACTTTCAAATAATGGAAATCTGGTTACCTTATTCTATGACTATAGAAACCAACAACAACATTTGAGTACAGTATCCCTTTAACCCTTTACCCAACAAAACGGCCAAAAACGCCCAAATAAAGCTTCAACAGCCTAAAATATCTTCGGTATGTCTCAATAACACCATACAAATATGGATATCATTCGAACCGGTTAATTGACCACATTGTGATGGTTACAGTTATGCCCTGTGCCAATGCATTCTCTTATATATGCGAGTCGACCATAGGTCGCCTCGCATATATAAGAGAATGCATTTTACCATTTTTTCTTACATTCTTTAACAATTTTTATAATATTTTTCTACATTCTTTGACAATTTTATCATTTTTAATATGTGTTAAGCCAATGCATTCTCTTATATATGCGAGGTGACCTATGGTCGACTCGCATATATAAGAGAATGCATTGGCACAGGACCGTTCTGTTGGGTAAAGGGTTAACCAAATGACAATACTTTATTGCTTTATGGTTTCAATATCACACCAAACTATAACCAAAACAGTGCATATTTATGTTGGTATATTTGATCAGTGATATGTTTTATTCTCTTGCAATTTGTTTTGGTTTCTTTTAATTATTTTTTTCCATTTTTTAGTTTTTGTTTTCTCAACAATTCTGTATTTGGTTTTTCAATTTGGCCAAAAAAAAAAAAAAAAAATGGCTACAAAAATAATATTTTTTACCCAAAATTTGTATCCCTTATAATAAATATCTTGGACACTGAAACTAATGGTTATATATTTCTTGCTTGCAAGATCCTAGAAGTCGTTTTAAAAATCGGTACGAAATACCTCGAGTACGCGCACTTGTCAAATGCCAATTAATGGCGATTATATATTTTGACCAATCGTGTGAGTGCTTTCGCTATAACAGCGATTGAAAGGTAACATCCATTCTTTTTAATTTCTTCCTCCTGTGTGTTTGATGCGTTTGACCGAGTGCGCGGGGCGGGAATGTTGATCCCAACTGGGAGGGCCCTTACTGTGTTCAGTGTCCAAGATATTTATTATAGGAGATACATATTTTGGGTAAAAAATATATATCTCCGTCAAATATATCTTGGACACTGAAAATAATGGTTATAATTAGAATTCTTGAAGAGGAGGAGGCCACGAGGCAGATAATCCGACTATGTCCATGAAACCCACTGGCTGAAGCAGAAAAGATCTGCATCCTGTACCAAAAAGATTTCTTGGTAGACATGTGCCAAAAAATAGATCATTGTGTCCCATATGTAATAGTTCAGATAAACTCAAAAACAACTGAGCATCCTAAAAGGAAACACCACGTACTTCATGTGCCCTACTAGTAATGATCACAGGGTGAAGGTGTCCAGGATAAACATTAGTCATAGGCAAGGGAGATAATTCAGTTGTTCATGTACCTAATAGAATAAAGGAACCTACCCCCCCCCCCCCCTTAGAGGATGAAGCAGCACTAGCACGACATCCAGAGGATGTTGACTGGCCCACAATACATGCAAAAGGGGGCACCGAGGGGAAACACGGTTATGACACCCCACCCCCCCCCCCCCCCCCCGCCAGAAAAGCTGAATCAATACTCAGAATGGATCTCTCAAAATGAGTCAATGCTCAGTGCAGTATGACTGACTTGACAGTATTTTGAGCCCGACCGAGAGACCCAGGGGAGATATGAGAAACCGTTGGGCCCAGACCAATGGGGGGACCAGGGATACACCAGGAAAACATGACGGAGTTGAGCACTGGAAATCATGTTCATGGAAAGAAAAAACATACACCTAAGGGAGGGGACCAAGATGGAAAGATTGCCTGCCTCTGGTACACCAAGCCAAGTAACTGGAAATTGAAGTGTACGGTCAACCAAGGAGAGGAACTAATACCGCTAATGGAACACTGTCTGATCATACGCCAATCTGTGATGCAATGAACCGGCCTGCATGGTTTCAAAATAAATGTGGGACTTAGTTATCGTTCGTCAGGTGGTGGTATAGGGAACCCATACCGTAGGTTAGCAGAAAGTTACAAAAACTGTGATAACCCGCCAACTGGTATGCTCAAGCACCGATGGGCATGCGGCAATAATTGTTAAATGTCGCAAAGGTGAGAATCGGTGATCGCTAAATCGGATGAGAATTGGAATCACCCTGCCAAGTGATGTTAAACACTCGGCCCGAGTGATAACAAAGAATTGAAAAATATTCTTGGTCAAAGTCGGTGCTATGACATATACGATAACAAAATGGACTACACACATGACGCCTAGACACCAATGAAATGCTGATACGCTATATGATGAAATCCTACGGTGTTAGGTGGTCACTGAAAGATACATCCCAAATCTAGAAGTAAAATTGAAATTGAGCGTAGTTCATAGTGTCTATGGAGCTGAATGGTCGATATTCATGATATGTGCGGCTAAGTGAGTAGAGAGCTAAAGTCCCCTGTGAGATATAGCACCCGCATACTAACTTATCAGGTGTACACACATGATCAAGTCCATAAAACGTCTAGGTTTGTCTCATAAAAGCGGCCTAATTATTGAATAAAAATCTAACAGATTAGAAGGCCCGAAACTATAAAGACAGGTCTCAACAACACCTGGAATACCCCAACGGGATAAGAACGGAGGTGAGAATGGAGAATGGAGGCGAAATAAACTTATTCAGGAGCAGTTCCTGAATGCGGCACATAGCCAGAGCAATGTGATATGGCAGAAAGCAGACTGACAGAGGAAACCTCAAAGTACAAAGAACGAAGGTAATATTGTACAAAACACTCAGTCGAATGAATGCAACTTGTCAGCGACAAGGAACAATGAGGTAGCCAAGGCAAGAAAGGGTTCGGAAAAACCGCTATGTGACGTGACAGCATGAACCTGGATGGACTGAGACAGAACCATCGGTAGATACTGCAGAACCTCCATCGCTGCTCGTCGCTGCGAAGGTTGTGGAAGCCGCGACTACAAATAGAGGAGGCATGACCACCAACAGATTCCGAGCCTGCAACGCAGGCTGTACCGAGTGGACAGAGGAAAATTCATTGTTTCCTGTCTCTGCGAAGGTTGTGGAAGCCGTGACTACAAATAGAGGAGGCATGACCACCAACAGACTCCGAGCCTGCAGGGCAGGCTGGACAGAGTTGACCGAGGAAAATTCCTCGTTGCCCGTCTCTGAGAAGGTTGTGGAAGCCGCGACTACAAATAGAGGAGGCATGACCACCAACAGATTCCGAGCCTGCAGCGCAGGCTGTACCGAGTTGGCAGAGGAAAATCCATTGTTGACCGTCTCTGCGAAGGTTGTGGAAGCCGTGACTACAAATAGAGCAGGCATGACCACTACCAGACCCTGAGCCTGCAGCGCAGGCTGTATCGAGTTGGCAGAGGAAAAATCGTCACACGTTTTTTTTTCTTGATATGTGGGCCCCATCCAGTCCTTCGGTTGTGGAAGACAGGCGTACTTCTCTGCGGATGGCTCAAGAGGCCGCGACCAATAAGGAGGAGGCATGTCCAGCAACCGACTCCAGCGGAGGCTCCATGTTAATGGAGGAAGCAAGAGAAGGGCCATGTTTGTTCTTCCTTTTTCTGTGCTGTTAGTATCGTGCTGGTAATGCATGCAAAATTGTGCGCAATTGTTATGCTAAGACCAAAGGACTGACCCATCCGAAATGACCCTCATGGAAGGCACTCTCGGATGGGCATGGTAAACTCGGACACGCATCAAACGCTGCCAAATCTAGGGAATGTTGTGACAGCACGTCCTCGTCTCTAAACTGCACCGTCCGTCCAGGAGATGGGGGGAAAGGGGCAAGAATCCCGACCAGGTCACCTGGTTTGACAAGGCAAAAATTCCGGAGCCTCGGAAAGGAAACTAAGTCTAAGTTCTGGCCTAGGAGCCCAAAAGAGGCCAGAAACTGTACGAAGCAAGGCCACACTGGTGGAGGAAAGAACACAGGTGAATAATAGGGATACATACCCACCCAAAACCTGGACGGACGGATGCCGGAAAAGACTTTGACGAATGGAGGACAGGTCAGAACCCGTGCGGTAAAATCCCCTGGAGTGGAAGCAGTGGCAGTTGACACATTGAACTGCGTAGGCAGGCAATGTGTCGAGGGCACCGGAGCTTGCGAGCTAAACGGACCACCGATGTGGTAGCTGTAGCAAGTGGCTGGCTGGTGCAGCGACGGAACGAATCCGGCGGAACCGGAGGCAGGACCAAAGGTAGCTGCGCTTGGACCACCATCACTGCCCTTCTCTGCGGGGGCTATGGACGCCGCGACCCTGAGGGAGGAGGCATGTCCACCAACCAACTCCAGCGGAGTCTCCAAGTTAATGGAGGAAGCAAGAGAAGGTGCCACGTCAGCAGAGGTGCCACGATCATTGATCTTGATAATCGATAGTCAATACTAGATTAGAATCGATGAAGCGTATCTAATAGAAAGGACAGTGGAAGTAGTGCATAATATTCACATGTGCATAATTTGTATCAGAAACAACCGAGACAGTCCTTCCCATGACAAAAAATACAGTTTTGTTGTTTAGAAGGGTGTAATTGCACCGGTAATATAATTGTAAGTTGTGGTTATCTCAAATCAAAGGTCAATGTGTGATATACCCAAGTCCACCGACACTTTCACATGCCCACAAATGAACGGAGATGGGAAATGTTCTAAATATATCTTTACATATTTTAATATTGATTGTGACCAGGTGGACAAGTGCAAATGGTGAACACCCGTGAATAGAAAATTGCGAGTGCATACGGGTGCAAGAGCAATCGCTACTATCTCGTGGGAAGGAAAGTCGGTAATTAGTAATGAGCACAATGCGTTACAAATATCTGTGCACAATCAACGATTGTTAACCTGTCCGTTGGATATTAAACTGTAAAACAGGGTATCCAAATATGTCTGGTACTTTTCGACATCCGAAATAAAGAACTCAGAGTAATCACCGCCGAAAATGGTAATGGAATTTCGGCTGTATCAACGTTTGATCGATTATACGATTAATCGTGGCACCCCTACCTGTCGGAGGAGATAAAAACATTACGAAGTTTTCATCGTAAAAGCATTGAGACGTATGTTCAATGTAGAGAGAAGAGGCAAGCCACACTGTGGCTTTTTATCTAGCATCCATGAGGAAAATTATTGTAAAATATTGTAATGTAAAATATTGTAAATTATTACTTCTAATACATTTGGATAGGATTTTGTCAGGGACCAAACTCCAAACTGGAGCTTAGTGGAGACGCCAACACAATATTGCATCCGGTGCAGTGTTAAAAAAAATCCCGACGAGAACCCGAATGACTCTAAAGAGCATCGGTTTTTTCTATTGTTTTATGCAAACAAAAACGATATTTGTTCGAAGTGATTCTCGTAAATAAAACAAAATTGAAATATTTGTTAATGAAAATATCCACCCACGGACTACTGTCATTAATAAGACAGTAATGTAGAATAAAAGATTGTTGAACACTTGTAAAACTAAATTCCGAAAATAGGAAAACACGTGCGTAGTGCACAAAATTAGGCAACTGCATGTTGACGTTCGTAATATTGGAAGAGAAACGTTCATGAGAAATGAACAGATAAAAAATGCGACTTATCTTGCGAATAGAAGAAATTAAATAGAATGGATGTTACCTTTCAATCGCTGTTATAGCGAAAGGACTCACACGATTGGTCCAAATATATAATCGCCATTAATTGGCATTTGACAAGTGCCGCGTACTCGAGGTATTTCGTGTCCAAGATATATTTGACGGAGATATTGGCCAGCTTTCACATTGTGGTACAGTAATGCCTTAAATAATCGACACCTTAACCACAGCAGAATTATGGGTAACTTTTCAGGATTTAGTCGGAAATATATATATGCTTGTTGCAATTCATAGGAGAGCTTTCCGATGAATGGCAATAAGCCATATGTCCGACTAATTCCTGAAAAATTACCCATAATTCTGCTGTGGTTAAGGAGTCGATTATTTCGGACATTACTGTATTTGTTATCAGCACAACATCTATATAGACTGCTTCTTATTATACTAATCAGGTTTCCTCACCTGAACTGGTTTGCCTTCTCTCCACACCAGCACTTCTGATTCGGAATCCCACAGAAGACAAACAGCCTCACCATGCCAATCATCTGGTATCTCTATGTCCAGTCTGAACCAGTGGGTAGACCAGCTGCAATGGAGATTCACATGCATATTCATTAGTGGGAGGAGCTTATTGTTGCTAGGAGACAAGGTGCCTGCAGAAATAATTTAATTAGTTTTACAGTGCCCGTCTATATGCTATAATACAGAAATGCTCTAAATAATCGACTCCTTAACCACAGAAGAATTATGGGTAACTTTTCAGGATTTAGTTGGAAATATGGCTTGTTGCCATTCATCGGAAAGCTCTCACTGAGAGCTTTCCGATGAATGGCAACAAGCCATATTTCCAACTAAATCCTGAAAAGTTACCCATAATTCTGCTGTGGTTAAGGAGTCGATTATTTAGGGCGTTACTGTACACCTGAGAGCGCATATATTCTTTTCATCTTTACTAGTAATTGTGAAAAAATATGACTAGTGTCACATGAAATGAAGAGGTGGTATAATCATGAATGAATTTCCAACATCAAAGCAAAAATCTAAATTTCAGTACATTATGAACATTGTTTGAAAATAGCTATTCAACATTGAAAGTATGGGTGAATATTATCAAAACTAGGGTAAACAAAGAATTTTAAATGCAGCAAGCCGCCAGCTCAGGAGCTAATTGGTTTAAATTATCTGCTAATAAGTAGTTACTGATAGGTAGCTACAGGATTAATTGCCATTCATTTATTGTGAGGATGTTTAGCAAATTTATAATACATTCAACAGGCACAAAATGAATGATTCCATTAAAGATAAGCATTGGCGGTGGGTTTTGTGGTTAAAATAGCTACATATCCATTAAAACCGCCATAAACAGAAAGAATATTATATTATAGACAAATCTTGTTCTCATACCAATCATAAATTTTGTGTAAATTGCATGTTATTGTCATGTTAATAATCTGTGTTATGTAAACAAACACTGTGTTATATAAACAAGCAGTACTTAAAGAGTATGTGATAATTAAGTAAAACACTCAGCAACGGGGAGATTCCACTAATGAACTTTGGTTAGAAATGTCACCAAGTTGTTTACAATATACCGGCAGCCCTCTTAATTCAGATTGTTTGGCTTCGGCAATCCACTATGGCAACCCTTTATCGTGGCCCAGTTTGCTTCAGCATTATTATGAGGACTGTAATGGTATAGCGCTCGTCAATCTTCGCCTTTCAAAATTCATTAAAATACATGCTTTGAGCAAGTTAACCCTTTACCCAACAAAACGGCCAAAAACGCCCATATAAAGCTTCAACAGCCTAAAATATCTTCGGTCTGTCTCAATAACACCATACAAATATGGATATCATTGGAACCGGTGTAACAGTTTATCTTCCCCCCCCTGGGTATCTTCCCCCCGCCCTGGGTATCTTCCCCCCCACTCATATATTTGTTTTCCCTCACTTATTTTATATTATTATGGTAAGAAATGCCGAGAAAACTATTAAAAAAAAAAATATATATTTCGAAGTTTGACTTAACCCCTCACACAATAGCATAAACATGTCAAAATATTACCTTACGATTTTATCGTTTATTTTGCTTTATATTGTCATGAAATGGCGAGAAATTAACTTTATATGAGAACAATTTAATTTGGGGTGGGGGGAAATATCCAGGCCTGAGTATCTCACCCCCCCCCCCCCCCCCCCCCCCCCCACCCAGCGGCTATATATGACAAAAATTAAACGTATGATTTTATTGCTTAATTTGATTTATATAGTTATGAAATGGCGAGAAATTAACTTTATATGAGCAAAATTTGATAGAGTAAGAATTTGGGGTGGGGGGGAAGATACCCAGGCCTGGGTATCTTCCCCCCCACCCCAAATTCTTTCTCTATCAATATAAAGTTAATTTCTCGCCATTTCATGACTATATAAAGCAAATTAAGCAATAAAATCATATGTTTAATTTTTGTCATATATGTAGGTGCTGGGTGGGGGGGGAAGATACTCAGGCCTGGGTATCTTCCCCCCCCCAACCCCAAATTCTTACTCTATCAAATTGTTCTCATATAAAGTTAATTTCTCGCCATTTCATGACTATATAAAGCAAATTAAACGATAGAATCATAAGGTAATATTTTGACATATTTATGCTTCAAAATAACCACCAAAAAAAAAAAATAATAGTTTTCTCGGCATTTCTTACCATAATAATATAAAATAAGTGAGGGAAAAAAAATGTACGAGTGGGGGGGGGGGGAAGATACCCAGGGTGGGGGGGAAGATACCCCGGGGTATGTTCCCTCCCGGGGGGGAAGATACCCCGGGGTATCTTCCCGCGGGGGAAGATACCCAGGGGGGAATTTATCGTGTTACACCGGTTCATTGACCACATTGTGATGGTTACAGTTATGCCCTGTGCCAATGCATTCTCTTATATATGCGAGTCGACCATAGATCGCCTCGCATATATAAGAGAATACATTGGCCTAAAACAATTCTTTTTTTAACACTTTTTACTATTTTTTCTTATAATATTTTCTACATTCTTTGACAATTTGATGATTTTTAATATGTGTTAAGCCAATGCATTCTCTTATATATGCGAGGCGACCTATGGTCGACTCGCATATATAACAGAATGCATTGGCACAGGGCCATTCTGTTGGGTAAAGGGTTAATTCAATGAGCACCCCAGCAGAAGAACATCCAAACCTCAACTTCGATAAAAGGATTAGGGAAAATAATGGAGAATTTAACTTCTTAACAACACTAACAGTGACAAATGAAGTGTAGTGAATATAGTCACAGAGAAATGAATTAGCTATCATGCAGTCAAAAGCCTGAATGAGGTCCCCGGAGGGTGCATTAATGATGCTATCCCACACAATGGGCTAGCATACCAAATTCACCCTCCGAGGACCTCAATCTGCTTAGGCCTCAACTGTTTTAGGAGACTTAGGATCAGATTGAAGTTCCCCAGTTGAAGATGGTGATGTTCATCCATTAGTCACCTCGATTATGTATTTTAACTTCCGCAAATTAGGAGATATAGAAAATCAACAAAAGGGAAAAAGAAACTTAAAAAAATGTCAATTTGAGACTAGAGATACTTCTCAGAAGATGAGGCCTAAGAAGAATGAGATTCCCAGAGGGTGAATTTTGTGATGCTAGCATGCCATGCAGGATAGTGTCACTAAATCCACCCTCTGGGAACATCATTCTGCAAATGTAAGACACACTAAATTCAGACTGGATGCAGCACGGCACTTACGTTGGTCCGTAGGAAGACCCGACATCGACAGGTGTGAACTCTAGGGACACTGCCTCCTGATAGGCAATCTTGGCATTGCTGGATGCACAGCACCTTATCTTCACTGTGTGTTCTTTAGGGTATAATCTGAAAGAATTTTACAGGTACTCAATCTGATCAGACTATCCTAAATTACTATTTCTTTGGATTCAGGGGGTAAAAAATATTTGATTTGAGTCGAGGAACACAAACATCAAAGCTCAGAGTGATCAGATCTTGATTTTTGAAGTTTGTTATTTCTCGAGATGTGTAATAATATGTGGCCCAGAAACACAAGGTCAAATGGAGGGTCTCGGACAAACTTGCGGATGAAGATGGATAACTCTAAAATCAAGTGGTAATACGGTCAAATTTTGTGATACTTCAGTGATAATACGGCCATATTTTGTTGAACAAAATGTTGATAAACAACAAGTTTTGGGAAATTTGATACCATAGTTGACAGTGGTTAGCATTATTTTGTTGCAATAAATCGATTCTGATAACTAAAGTGTATTTTGAAGAAATGTTGTTGTTGTTGTATCTTGGTGGTATGGGGACCGTCTGATCGGATTGAGTATGATACCTTTAAGGACATAATATGGACTTGTTCGGGTGCGTGAAACTGATCAGTTAGTATACTGGCTCTGTGCCTGGCAGAATGTAGCTTCTACTAACATCAACGAAAATCTCAAGCAAATTGACCGTACCACTAGATAGAAAACATTGTCTGAACTATACTCAATTGTAATATTTACTTCTCGATTCGGGACACAACTATCGGCGACAAACTAAAAAAAATGAGTCAATGCATTTAGTTAAGAATGGCAGTGTATGTTGTCAATTTGGATATAATATTGTTTTAAATAACTACTTTGAACAAGATTATTCTCCGTGCCAGAGTAATTCACAACACTTTGAGCTTAAAATTCAAGTAGAGATTTATTTAGAATTTTTGGAAAAGGGTCATCTGCTCTTTCCAATGAGAAGCTTAAGTTAGGAAATTCTGCACGGTGAGTGATAAACTCATAAAGATTATAGAATTCACTTTAATCAAGCAGTTTAGTACATTTATTACACAGTTTAACCCTTTACCCAACAGAAGGGCCCTGTGCCAATGCATTCTCTTATATATGCGAGTCGACCATAGGTCGCCTCGCATATATAAGAGAATGCATTGGCTTAACACATTTAAAATTATAAAATTGTTAAAGAATGTAAGAAAAAATGGTAAAAAGTGTTAAAAAAAGATTTTTTTAGGCCAATGCATTCTCTTATATATGCGAGGCGACCTATGGTCGACTCGCATATATAAGAGAATGCATTGGCACAGGGCATAACTGTAACTATCACAATGTGGTCAAGGAGCCGGTTCCAATGATATCCATATTTGTATGGTTCTATTGAGACAGACCGAAGATATTTTAGGATGTTGAAGCTTTATTTGGCCGGTTTTGGCCGGTTTGTTGGGTAAAGGGTTAATAGTCAACATTATATTGTAAACCATTTGAAAAAGAGAGCTTCCTCAAAATATAGGTACGGTATATCAAAGCTGTACAGTAAAATAGATCAATGCCAAATAATGATGTTTCATTAATATCGAGGTTTTTAATAATTCCGGAGATTTGTACAAATTTGCACAAGGGTACCCAGGATCACTGTGTAGGAACTGTTACATCGGAAATCATTCTATCGCCGGTATTGTGTATGGTTCTTGCCTGATTTGTTACGGTTCCTGATGATTGATAATAATAATTTTTGTGACAAAATCACGCATAATTATAGATATCTTGAATATATTAAAACTTTCCTGAATGAACAGAGGCTGCAGAAGTGCCGTGTTATGGAAACCTGAACTCTAGACCACAATTAACTCGGTATTAGCGAGTTAACGCGCTAAATATCAACATGTTATCACTGAAATTCAAGCCACGTGGACGCAATTTCTTTGTTTTTCGTGGCATATAAAATATGAAACGTATTCTGAAGACAAACACTGACTATAAAGTGTACCCGTGTTATTCTTTTCTAAAATAGCTGAGAAAGTATCCCCGATAGGGGTTGATAATTGGGAGCTGTGACCTTGTAATCAACACGGGTGCGTGTTACGGTTCTATTTCAAACCGACCATGGCTGTGACGTTCTGTCCATGAGATTTATTCGAGACGATTTCTGCACTTTTGGTCCGAAAATCGTCTTGTGTATCTGACATTTTAAACCAGATAATGACTGTAGCTTATGTATTTTGCATAACAGAACAGGTATATTAAGAAATAACACAATAAATACCTAATACGGGAGATTAAGTGACACTAATAGGCAGAAATAAAATATTGAAAGTCCTGATGAGTATAGTATCCAACAATCTTGCCCGCCTATATAAATGACCAATGGTAATAATAAATCTACTCTCAGGAGAATATGAGATGTTATATTCATTTACTTAATCCTGGGCATTATTGAAAGATCCAGGTGTGACAATATATCAATGCCAGCGCCATCATATTTCCTCCTCTGAAGTTCGCCTGAGGGACATTTTCACATGTTTGTCGTCCAGACATGAATATAATAATATAGAAATCACATTCAACTGAATCATTGATAGGTTATGACGTGATTGTGGTGGTGGGGGGGGGGGGGGACTCTGGGGAGGGGTACTTAATTGGTGTCTATTCCCCAACTTTGGTCAAAATGTTCAAGAGTTACATATTCTTATCTTACAATAGATTGGTTTGAAATTTAACACCATCAATATGTTGAAATTGTTCTCTTAGTTTGATTTGACAACAATTTAATAGTGAGGAATGTGTCGTTTTTAGACCACCATTTGCATACTTTCCTACACTTTAAACATGTAATCAACCATATTTGACATATACAAATGGACACTTCTTCTTCAGAGTTGATCCAAAACACATGAAGGGTGGACAGGAAGTAGGGAGCAGGTGTGATCTAGTTTTCTATATCATATTTACCCCCTCCCCCCCCCCCAATTGGCAAGAAACTGGTTTTAATGGACAAAGAATCTAATTCCATTTATCTCGCTCTCTCTCTCTCTCTTTCTTCAGACATCCACACTGGGCCCATGTATCCTGAGTTTCTCTCCCGGTTTGCATGGCATACAATCTAGAGCTATAATGTGTCATGCTTGTTGAACTTAATAGCTAAGCATTCCTACAAATTAATCAATAGGATTCAAGTCAATTCTCATTACAGCGCATTTAGTAACCAAAGGTTTAACATCCATATAATAATATTTTAATAACTGTAGGATTCTTTGCTTTTTTATATCTTCTATTAAAAAATCAGAGATCCCTAGTCAATCTAAAATATGACTGAGTGAAAGGTTATCGTGCTTGTATATGCTTTAATAGCTGCATATTCTAGAATTCTAGAACTTAACCTAGATAATCAGCATCCAGCAAGCGGGTGCCCGACATAAACTTCATAAACTGCGTAATCAGAACATTGTATGGCTGAACGTCTTATTTTTTGAGTAAAATACGTCTATCCGCCTGGACAAACTATTGTTCGATCGGCCCGGAAACATGCCTATATGAGCGAATATGGTCACGGTCAAGGACACGGTCGCACGTGAAATTGGACCCAGTCCCACCCATATTGTTCCCCGCGATCAAAGTAGGCCAACATTATACCAAATCGGATCGGTCGAGGTCCAGAAACATGCCTATATGAGCATATATATGAGCGAGGTCAAGGTCAAGGACACGGCCGCAAGTGAAATTGGACCCGCCCATATTGTTCCCGAGATCAAACTAGACCCAGCTACCAAATTTGAGTGGGATCGGTCGAGTTCCAGAAACATGCCTATATGAGCGTATTTGAGCGAGCTCAAGGTCGCACGTGAAATTGGACCCGCCCATATTGTTCCTCGGATCAAAGTAGGCCTACACACCAAATTTGAGTCGGATCGGTCGAGCAGTTTTTCAAGTCTATAACACAGATACATACATACAGACAGAAGTTCCAAAAATATAATAGATAAAATACAAGACAGATAACTCTATATATCCCGCCTACGGTCATGCTTTCCGAAGTCCAGCGCTATGAAATTTCACTATTGTTAACCGGCTATTGACTCATGGAAATTTTTGGCCTGCAAAACGCGTTATTTTCAAACTAGCTGTCGACTTTGTGAATTTTGATAGGCGTAACACAGGTTATTGAATAAGCATAGAAAGGCAGTGTAATTCATCGAAATTAATGACAAGTTGTGAAAATTTCAACTTAATGCATAGTTTGTTGTGTTTATCTTTGTATACTTTCACAAAATTGGCAGTTTGAACCATGTACCATGGCAAATATTAGCCATAGTTTTACCCGTATAGAACGATTAAATGGGGAGAGAACCGACTCGATCAGGAGAGAACCCAAACAATTATCAAAATTCGTGGATTTTGTCGTTGTTATGACTCGCACAATGAAAGTTTGATTCTGAACACGCTCATTGGTGCCACAGATTGTGATGGGATTGGAAATAACTAATCGAATTATCACCTAGATGCCTCAAAATTGCGTTTTAACTGTCAAAAAGTCGTTAAAATGTATAATTTCGATCAGCAAGAACCGTCACAAATCAGTCAAGAACCATCACAAACCGGCGATAGAACGATTTCCGATGTAACAGTTCCTAAACAGTGACCAGGATAGGACTTAACAAAAGCTCCTAAGCAGTGTTTGCGCTGTCAGTGGCCAAAGTGGCCACAAAAAATTTCATTTTGCCAAACTTATTTTTCACCACAGATGGAGATAGAAATATAATTCAAAAAGCGCTGAATAGATCGATTAAAATAGGCGACGAAATATCGCTAGTTTTGGACATGTGGGTTTCGTACTTTGGATACACTAATTTATTTTGTAAGGAGAGCGTTGATTGAATGGTGATAGTTGTATAAAGGCGATTACTAATCATCAAAAATATTAATCTCTGCACTGGTTATATCATATTTTGTTGATTAGGCGGTCTGTAAGATGAAATACGTAAATGCATTGTCTTATAATTTGATATAGCAGCGATGGCATGTCAGTTACGTAATGTGTCATAAACAGCCTCCCGTCTTATAACAACAACCGGGCAGCACACCATAAAGGTTAGTAATACAACAGTAATATTCAATACCTCACGATAATAAGCAACAGTACTGTTGTTTATTTCGGCAAATTAGTGATGACAACTAACACACCACAGCAGTTTATTAGTTGGCGAAAATGGTGTAAGCGATGCGACATAGAGTCAGAGAGTTATATATTTAAAAAATATTATTTAGTCATCAATTGTGAGCCTAGAAAATGAAGATTTAATTAGGCCTAAGTTTTTTTAATTTGGCCAAAAAACATGTGGTCAAATTTTTTTTTATTTGCCCAATACAAATTTCATTTGGCCAGTAGATTTGTTGTTTCAGTGCAAACACTGCCCCTAAGCTTGTTGCCCAATCCTCTTTTGAACATTTTATAATTATATGTCATATCTACAGTAATGCCCTAATTAATCGACCCGTTAACCACAGCAGAATTATGGGTAACTTTTCATGATTTAGTTGGAAATATGGCTTGTTGCAATTCTTCGGAAAGCTCTCGGGGAGAGCTTTCCGATAAATGGCAACAAGCCATATTTCTGACTAAATCCTGAAAAGTTACCCATAATTGTGCTGTGGTTATGGAGTCGATTAATTAGGGCATTACTGTATGTATTGTTTGTACTTTTGTTCTGTTTAGTTCAAATAAAATATTGTTTTAACTAAGAGTATCAGCTTTCTAATTTTGATGCCAAAACAACCAAAACAATCTAAATATGACTTTTTACCATATTAAGAAAAAGTAACAAGAAATATTGTTTACATTATTGCTCAGTCTTGGAGACTGTACTATATAATATTATATTTTGTACCCATGAAATGTTTTAGAGGCGATAAATAACATTGGTAAGGCCTAAAAAAAACAATATGTTTCCAGTAGCATGGGCAAAACAATTAAGGGTGGATTGGTGGAAATAATGTTTTTTTAAATCTCCATATATGGGATATATTAATGCTGCCCCTGACAGCATATATCATACCAAGATGCAATGGTCAGGACAAGATCGAATGAAGATCTTCTGTGATATGCAATTTTCTTTTTTGAACACTTATATCATCACTTTATTTTACTAAATACTCATCGATGAGTAGTTATCCCATAGGAAATGTTAAGATAATAAATTCAACAATCGACCATAGGTCGTTTGTTGATCTTATTATCTAAATATTTCCTCCTTCTGTACTTTTATTTATCTCTTGTCTGCTTATATTACCTGTACATCAAACCAAATCAATAATAGACCATACCGACGTACACTTTTAAACTGACTGGGAGAATCCATTTAGTATAGAAAGAAAGGATTATCCATTTCTTTACTGAAAAGATTCTGCCAGTCAGTTAATATAGTATACTGTACATTGGATTTGTCTATTAATCAATTGGAGGGGTGTTTAGGAAATATAAGCAGACAACAGACAGTTTCATATTCATGGTGGAAATGCTTAGTTAACATGTTCAATGTTTGTTTGATTTTATTATCTGAACATCTCCTAAGGGAACTACATGCCAATGAGCATTTAGTAAAGAATATCCAAAAGCGCCATATACGGAAATGCTACTCCAAAACTTTGACCTGTAGCATTAAAACCAAGGAACCATGGCTGGATAAATCTCTAAAACCGCGGAATGGACTGGATGAATCCAATACGGCCGCGACTCAGTGATCTCGCTTATGAACTGAATGCACTCGCCCTTGATTGGAGCGATGACAGGTGAATGAAACTCACTATTATCAAATACCTAACTTGTTCTGAGTCCTGAAATCTGTGGATGGGGGCCCAGCTTTGTGATTGTTATCCACACTCTGGAACTTTGCTGAAACTTATAGTTTCCATAACGTTAATAGATTTCTTTTGTTAGGAACTGCCGGCAGTCCATCGTGCACTCCTACTTGTATATTGTTTGAGTGTTTGGCTCTTCATAACACTCAAATTAATTGCTACATTCCTTCTTATGAAATCACAAATATGACAACAATGACATCGCCGAAAACTATGCTGGTTTTGAATACATTGTGCTCATTTGTCATTACCGGTGGTTTATGATCCACTTTATTAACATAACAATTACATCAGCTGATGCCTAAAACAACCAGCTACAGCAGTTAACCAGCACCGGCCAATAGGCCATATTACGGAGTACTTCCACTGATGTTATTAGGTATGATTAATCGATTATAGTCGATTATTGCTGACCGGTTATCGATTATCAAAATCAATAATCGTGGCACCTACAGCAAAACCCCTGTGCCAACAGGGAGCCTCGCATAAAAAGAGAATACATTGGCCTCACAATATTTACCTTGACCTTGTAAGCCAGTGCACTTTCTTATATATGTGAGGCTCCCTATGGGAGACTAGCATATATAAGAGAATGCACTGGCACAGGATCTTTAATGCTGCAACAGCGCAGCTCCCCTCATGAAAAGGTTAACAAATACCTTCCTCTGAGATTGACGTCAGTGAAGTATTCCGGCGATATGAATTTATCAATCCGCTCCAATGTAGTCCTCTTGTTCTTCAGAACATAACCAGCCATTCTTCATTCATGAGATGACACCTGTGGCCTGTGATCTGTTCAACACTCAGTTGTGGATGGCCTCTTTGTATGTTGTATTGTGTCCCAAATAACAAAAAAGACTGTAATAGATGTAAAGGGTCAAATACAGTCCATATAAACATACTCAGGCCAAAACAAATATTCTGATACCCCACCAACCCTATTTTGAACTGTCGAATCCAGTACCAAATCTACATATTTTATTGTGAATTTGAAACCAACAGCCCCCCCCCCCCAAATTTAAAAACAAAATTGAAGTCAGAGTTTGAGTTTTCATTCTATATGTGATATGGTGTCGACTAGTCAATGACTACTACACTAGGGACCATCGACTAGTAAATTCCCCAATGGTTTCAACAACGTGACTAAGAAACTCTATACGGTAATCAGAGCCAAAGTCTGGATATAGTGTGTCTGACATTTGCAACAAGAGGTACCCAGAAATACAGTAATGCCCTAATTAATTGACTCCTTAACCACAGCAGAATTATGGGTAACTTTTCAGGATTTAGTCGGAAATATGGCTTGTTGCCATTCATTGGAAAGCTCTCCCCTTGAACCAGACATAGCCGTATGGGCCATGGGACTGGGAGGGCTGCAGCCCCCTCAAACGCTTTGAACGATCAAAATTCGGGCAATTTTCAGGTAAATTGGAGATATTTTCGGTCAAATTCAGACAATTTTCGAACAAATTAAATGGGATTTCAAGGGGGAAATTGTGGCAAATTACAGTATTTTCACATTTCTGACCGAATTATACATATTTAAGGTTGATATTAATCTATTTTGTTATATTTATGTGTATATACAAGGTATATTATACAAAAACTGTTACAACCATAAATATACCATGTAAAAATAATTTGGACAAAAATTCTCAGCCCTCCTAAAAATTTGGGTGACCAATACGGCTATCATGACCTCAGAGGGTGAATTTAGTGCTGTATTTAGCTATTAACATGGATATACATGCACTTTGCTCTCAGGACAACATATTCATTCATATAGAATTAGGCTATACATACATATTCAAACTGTTCTGCTCTTGTTGATATATATTAAGTTATTTCATGCAATTCTGCATATCACAAGGACATGTTAACAATTTTTCACCCACCCCCACCCTTGAAGGCCAGGATCCTCTCCCATAAATTCCGGTACCCTCTCTATCTCAACATACTCTCTCTTGTCCTGGCCACTGTGACTGGCAAAGACACTGTGCCCCCTCGCGGTTGCTCAAGCTGTTATGATTTCTCACTTTAAACCTTTGAGAAATAAACCTCTTAACAAAAGACAAAATCCTAGTCCGTTTCCTTGTTTATGTTTTTGTTGCAACTCGATCGACGAAACGTCACCAAGTTGAAATATGTGAAAAAAATCAAAACAATTAAGAAAACGTTGAAATGCAATTTGTGAAAGTAATTTTAGTTGATATTGAATTACTATTAACAAAACATCAAAGTGTGTCAAACATAATAACAGCTAGACTTAACAGGTTACAAATACCATCACCTAACTTCGCGAAACGGCAACACTTCGCGTTCAATTACTAATAGTTGAGTTACTCCCCCTAGATCATTGGAATGGCTAAAAACCGAGCTGGTATGGTGATGGTCAGCATATACTCCTACAAATAGGTTCATGTATAGGACCTAAATATTCGCATAGGAGGTTCATATTGGACTTACTTGATTCTGAAATAAGCTCATGTACCCGTTATTTCGTTGAATGGCGCAGGCCGAGGTGAACACATATTATAGAGCGTTTATCTGGTAAGCTGTGTCGATGAAAAAAGTTGATTAAATAGAGCTTATTTTAATACATGATTTTACGGACTATGTTGAACGACACAATTTACGCCCATATAGAGCGTATTTTTTTCCTCAAATAAACTCTATATGGGCCTAAGGGTGGATACACACATGCATGTAATCTCTGTAAATATCGTGTATTTGGCGTTTTACATGGATCATATACACCGTGTAATATGTTTCCGCTGACAACCCAATCATTGCGACTGTGTTTGACCACAGTGAGTTAAACTCTGAACCGCTGAAGAGCCGTTGACTGGGACGAAGTCGTCAGGCCGCTTAAAATAATTATTCGCGCGATAACTCAAATGGTCGACGTTCTGTTTAAATAATTGCCAGTATTATATTGATGTTAATACCAGTGATGGCCTCTTCCCCAACGCAGGGGGCTATGACCCCCAACATGCACGGGGAGCTATATTATCCCAGAAGCTACCGAATTCACCATTGCATATTTCCTCGACGGGGGTGTGCATGCAGCACCCTGAGTCCTGACACCCTGCTTTATAAATATCGTAGTCCTGTCTGTCGTGTCTGTTTTCTACGAGTGATTAATCTAATATGCAGCAATTTATGCTATTCATATAATTATGAACATATTATACAGCTTTAAATTTGAATGCATGGTGTTGCTGTTTGTCTTCATTCGGCGAAAGGGTTGCCTAGCTACGAGTTCCCAACTAAGTCACCTTTCCTCTCTTGTGTTATACAGTTATACATGTATACGCAAAATTTATAACTATGGAATATTAAAGTAAAACATTATATTGTAATTCTTGCCCAGATAATCCCGGCTGGTACATTCAATTAACCCCCTTAGTTATTGGAAGCTTTCGAGAACCAGCCCCTCCCCCAACCATGGATTATGGTCGAAAATGTTATAATTCAAGCTTGTGACAGTTAGGAGCTTGTTCAACCTTTGGCTTGAGAAACATAGATATAAATGGGGGGGGGGGTGTCACTCTTTTTAATTTCAACGCTGTACCTGCATTATTTTTTGGCGCTATAATGAATATTTGCAATCCCAATTGAATCAATGTTATCACATGAGCTCGCTCTCAAATTATCAGAGAAATCTCAACAAGCCGGTATCATCCTATAACAGAATTCTGCATATTTTATTTTTTGTTTTGGATGACCCTGTTTCCAAGAAATGACAGAAACAAATCAAGTATAAAATCGACCGGCTCTAATCCACTTTTCGAAATGAAATATAACTCGTGAAAAACAGCAACATATATCAGACAAGAATTACTCATTTCGGCATCCATGAAAGAAGACATGTTTATGACTGGCCTGAAATTTCTTGATGGCAGTTTGTTTGATACCCTTAGGGTGGATACACACATGCATGTAATGTCTGTATGTAAAATACATGTATTTTACATGGCCACACCAATTAATTGACAAAATTAATCACCTGCGCGCGAGAGGTCAATTTCACCAGTGAGTAGTTATAAGCCATTATCAAACAAACTGCCATCAAGAAATTTCAGGCCAGTCATAAACATGTCTTCTTTCATGGATGCCGAAATGAGTAATTATTGTCTGATATATGGATATATGTTGCTGTTATGTCACGAGTTATAATTCATTTCGAAAAAGTGGATTAGAGCCGGTCGATTTTATACTTGATTTTTTTCTGTCATTTCTTAGAAACAGGGTCATCCAAAACAAAAATAAAATATGCATAATTCTTTTATAGGATGATACCAGCTTGGTGAGATTTCTATGATAATTTGAGAGCGAGCTCATGTGATAACATTAATTCAATTGGGATTGCAAATATTCATTATAGCGCCAAAAAATAATGCAGGTACAGCGTTGAAATTAAAAAGAGTGACACCCCCCCCCCCCCATTTATATATATGTTTCTCAAGCCAAAGGTTGAACAAGCTCCTACCTGTCACAAGCTTGAATTATAACATTTTCGACCATAATCCATGATTGGGGGAGGGGCTGGTTCTCGAAAGCTTCCAATAACTAAGAGAGTTAATTGAATGTATCAGCCGGAATTATCTGGGCAAGAATTACAATATAATGTTTTACTTAAATATTCCATAGTTGTAAATTTTGCGTATACATGTATAACTGTATAACACAAGAGAGGAAAGGTGACGTAGTTGGGAACTCGTAGCTAGGCAACCCTTTCGCCGAATGAAGACAAACAGCAACACCATGCATTCAAATTTAAAGGTGTATAATATGTTCATAATTATATGAATAGCATAAATTGCTGCATATTAGATTAATCACTCGTAGAAAACAGACACGACAGACATGACTACGATATTTATAAAGCAGGGTGTCAGGACTCAGGGTGCTGCGTGCACACCCCCGTCGAGGAAATATGCAATGGTGAATTCGGTAGCTTCTGGGATAATATAGCTCCCCGTGCATGTTGGGGTCATATCCCCCTGCGTTGGGGAAGAGGCCATCACTGGTATTAACATCAATATAATACTGACAATGATTTAAACAGAACGTCGACCATTTCAGTTATCGCGCGAATAATTATTTTAAGCGGCCTGACGACTTCGTCCCAGTCAACGGCTCTTCAGAGGTTCAGAGTTTAACTCACTGTGGTCAAACACAGTCGCAATGATTGGGTTGTCAGCGGACACATATTACACGGTGTGTATGATCCATGTAAAACTCCAAATACACGATATTTACAGAGATTACATGCATGTGTGTATCCACCCTAAAACCCGACATTCAAAATAAGCTGGAATAGAGCTTATTTTCACGAGAACGGACTGCGTACGTTGCCCACACGTATCACCATTATCATCATCATAAAACGGAACAAGTTTTATCGTGATTCGATATTTTCATCTGAGTCACTTAAATATATTACTTGTCGTCGACTCGTATTTTATATCATAGAAGAATGAGTCTATGTATATTTTGAATTGATCGATTGTTGGAGTCTCAACCGCGAAGTCTGGCAGAGAGTTCCAACTATTAACCACCCTCTGCGTGAAGAAATTTGAACAATTTTATCAAAATGAAAAGACGCATTTGAAATGGAACTATTTTCTTGAATGTGTCTTTACTTCCTCTTAGAATATTGTGAGAAGGAAATCATTAATGTGTAAACCCCAGTGATTGGTATTCAATCTGAGTAACATATATTGTGTCACTCGATGTTCGGATTGTATTTCAAAAAGAATATCCAGATTTAATCGGAGATGATTATGTTCACAAAATAATGGAGATATTCAGAAATAAAAAAACAGATTAAAACAAATAAAGATCGTTTTTTAGAGCTTTTTTTTTTGACGGAATGGACAGGGGGGGGGGTAGTAAAAAAATTGCAGGAAGGTATGCCGGGGTGGGCCGGTGGGTGGCCCAAAATAAGGGGCAAAAAACATGTTATGCCCTTATATGACATTTGTAACAGTTTAAAACATATTATAAGAATTTATAACTGCAAAACACCATATTTATGTTACTGACACCTCATATGGGCCTTATAGAGATGACATTAAGCTATATGGCATGTTGCATATATGCGGTGGGGTGAACAAATTCCTTCCCGACACCCTTCGGAAAGAAGCTTCGATAAATGTAAAACTGAAATAAATAAACTTGTCTTGATGTAACTAAAGCCAAGATCATTGTGTGGATGGAAAAAGAGCGAGCAACTGTCTCAAACATTAAAGGCACGGGCGGCGTTCGTTGCAGAAATATTTATATTTGTTCAAATCGCCATCAACAGAAGGAATATTAAAATATATATAGTTTTGTTCTTATGCCAGTCGACGTAAACATCTCCGTAATAATTATAATTTATATGATATACTGAGTCGAAATTTATGTCGACTGTTCTTATGCCAAACATAATCAGCGCGTAAATAGTATATTGTCGTCAAGACGTACGATGGTGTACGTAAACAAGAGCCTGCTCGTGTTACAGAGGCTGTGCTTTTGTTTACATAAATTATATTGGTTAATCACACACACATGATATAAACGCTCTATTATTTTCCTTATCAGGAAAACAGTAACCAATAACGTTCTTTATGTTTACTATATCCGCATCTAAACAAAAGCCAGGTAACGTAACGGTTTTTTTCTTATGTTTACATAACAAAGGGGAAAATTGACAATAACATACTATTTATGCCATATTTCTGATTGGTATAAGAACAAGTCTGTCTATATTTTACTGTTCTATCTGTTTATGGCGGTTTTTGACGGAAATAAATATCTTAACAGCATGTATACCCGCCGCCAACACCGCCCGTATCTTTAATGTGACTATCAATGGAGAGAATATAACTGTCATCACACTGATCATCAGTGCATCAAGCCAATCAGTGAAATATTTGCATGTCTATCAACTCATATGATCTGTTACTCTCACAACACCTAAAATATCCAAGTCTGGCATAGTGACTGTTTGTCATTTATTATAACAGAGGTTGCTCCAGTAGACTAACACAAGTGTTAAGGCATAATGCTAGATAATCGGCTGGTTTGACACACTAATCGGGAAATGATTAGAAATTATGGAATTGTGTGTATCCTGTACAATGACCTAAGTTTGTATATATAAGTAAACTTGTCCTGATGTAACTAATCCCTAGATCATTGTGTGCATGGAAAAAGAGCGAGCAACTGCCTCAAACATTAATGTGACTATCAATGGGTAGAAAATATCTGTCTCCAGTGCATCAAGCCAATCAGTGAATTATTTGCATGTCTTTCAACTCAGATGATCTCTCACAAGACCGAAAGTATCCAAGTCTGGTACAGTGCTATGACTATATAAACAAGTAGGATGTGTCCGGATTTTTCTCTCAGACCCTGGACCGAGTTCAACCAATCTACATGAACATACAAAGGTTTTTTTTTAATGTGAGAGTTGGTTATGGGACTTTGGTCTGTTGAATAGTGTGCTTAGAGCATATGCAGATACTAAATGATATATAAAACCATTCATTATTATGAGAGGATAGTGGTTGGGCGCGAAGCGCCTGTGATGGTCGAAAAGATCGAGTGATCTTCACCTTCACCCCATTCATTATTATAATTTTCCAGAAAGAGTTCCAGAAGTAAAATTCCAGTTTATTTTCCGTTGTACAATAGCCACAAAGTCAGTTGATCTGCTGACAACGTCATGATGTCATTTGACAGCGAAGATTTTGTGTGGTGACTCGGGGTACCCTGGCGGATGTTATAATGGTATTAGTTTTTCAAAATATTTAAATAAAAAAATTAATTTAATTTGTTTTGTTAAATTGAGCAAGGAATTCAATCTTAACAAAAATATATTAAAACAATATATATAAATCAACATGTTTCAATGACCAAATGTGCTTGAAGCGCACAAAGGGGCCGCCGCTAAATGAAGGCCCTTCTAAATGTGTGCGAAGTCCCACAAAGGGGGCCACATGTTTCTCCGATGCTGAATATAGGCTCCCAAAGGGAGCCTTTTTCAGCTAGTTTAGTATAATAGAAGTAAGTTGCTCCAGTAGACTAACATACCGGTAAGTGGTATGTAATATGTTAGATAATGGGCTGGTTGGCAGACTAATCAGGAAATAGTTAGAAATTATGAAATTTTGTGTATTCTGCACAATGACCTAGGTTTACAGATGATCAGCAATTTATAAAACATTTTTTTTTCAATTGAAACAGCTTCAGAAACAGGTTAAACTGTTATTTGAACTAATTTAGATAATTCCCAGTCATATGAGTGATATCAGTAGAGTTTTATGCGATTTTAGACAAAATTTAGTGAACTTTGGGGGGTGGGTGTCAATTTTTTTTTGCAGGTTTGGGGGTGGTGGGTCCCCGAAAATGCCAGATGAAAAAAAACGGCATACCTTCCTGCAAATTATTTACTACCCCCCCCCCCCCCCCTGCTGGAATGACACATTTAAATTAAACTTTTTTTCTTGGACGTGTTTTTACTTCCTCTTTGGTTGTGATAAGGAAATCAATATTTTTTTATAACCCTAGCCGTTTCGAGATCGTTTTCCTTGCTCTAAGAGATGTGATAAAATGGATCTCAAATTGGGCGCAATTTTATACGAAATGTATTAACCTCATCCACTAAATTTGGCTCGAATTAAGTGCACCCGGTTAATAAATTTCGTATAAAATTGCGCCCAATTTGAGATCCATTTTATACAGATCCTCTATATATCATCCGGTTCAGTATTCTAAATACTTGCATCTAATTTTTGCCAGCAATGCCGCTTTAAATGTTCATCTTTCCGTGACTGAATACAACTCAGTCAAATTTGACATTCTTAGTCAAACTGACTGGTATAGGCCATTATTCATAGTGCATGACTAATTTTGCTCAGTAGTCATTTTCACTGTATGAATACACATAGTAGGAGTATGGGCAAACTGTGTGACTAACCAATCTTAATCAAGTTGACCATATTTTGTTTTCTCTGAGTGGTGAGTATACACAATACATCGATTGTAAATATAGATACTATATAAAAGACGTGTTTTGCTCGGGTATGTATATCGGTATTTATTTAGATATGACATTTTTGCCCAGAACTGCTTGATATCAAACTGGGTGAACATCGCTTCAATTTGCCCTCAACCTAGTCCAAGTCTTCCGTACTAAAACCAGCTAAGATATTGGGATGGCGATAGTCCAAGTCTTCTCGTACTAAAACCAGCTAAGATATTGGAATGGCGAGATAGCATCTCGCCATCCCAATAGCCGCGGACACACGTATCACAGTAGTGATGGCATAGTAGGTGTGACAATTTATTATGGTGGAGTTTGGTGACAACTGGTTGTTATAATTAATATGCCATAGCTAGCTATGTCGCCCGATGCATATACACACAAAGAGCCCTCCAAAGTTCGTTATAATTAGCTTTGTTCTTGTTTTTGGTCCTTGTATAGTTCGCTTTGTTTATTTAAGATATTTTCTCGCAGCTGCATTTCCTTCATCGGCCTACATGATAATATTAGTGGAATTATGCGTAGAACTAAACGTCGCAAAATGAAAAAAACGCAATAGGGGAACTGTCTTAATACGCATGAAATTAATATAAGTAGATAAACAAGCATTGAGATCATATCAACAAAACGTACTACGTCCATGATATGTGAGTGAATGAGGGATTGCCACGGTCAAACACAATTCTGGACGATCGATCGTGCAATTATATATATCGTAGAGAATACAATGTAGCAAAACGAAATGAGTAGAGATCAACCTTGGTGAAACGCAATGGGTTAATTGGTCAAGTCGACTCATTGCGCGGAAACTCAGCGGGCAACGTGGCTAGCTATGGCACAGAAATATGACGACCGATTGTCATCAAACTGCACCATCATAAATTGTCACAACTACTATTCCATCGCTACTTTGGTAAATGTGTCCGCAGCCAATATCTTAGCTGGTTTTAGTACGAGGATACTTGGACTACCCTCAACCGAGTAATATCATTTTACGACATCACAAATCGGAGTAATATGGTTTTACGGCATGTCGTAACTCTATCTTACTGAATTGAATTGCTTTATTTCACTCAATCATATAATTTATATGCAATACAGAGTGAAAAACGTATATACAGAGCTATGTACACAATGTTAGTATGGCCGTTGCGTTTGGCGGTCGAGGTCCGTAAGTGTCATTCGTCGTGTTCTTCGTCATCATCATCATCATCATCCTAATCATCATCATCATCATCTTCATCATCATCATCGTTGTCGTCGTCTTCATCGTAATCATCATCATCACCACCATCATCATCTGCTAGTCTGATTGATAGGTCTTGTTGCTAGTTAGAGTCAGGTATCCGGGTTATCGCAATGCTATATAATGTGTATATAGGCATAAATGTTTGTGAGGTCACTCATTTGAAAGCGTTGCCGATATTACACTAATACTAACAGGCGAACTATCACTTGGTTGATTTGATATTATTGGCCTGATATCAGCCCTCGATAACCTCATATCAGCCTGAGACCGAAGGCCAATAATATCAAACCAACCAATTAATATATATTTATTAGATCGCCTCATACATAGTAACTGACAACTCTTTTATATGAGTGACGTCGCAAAAATGGATACCTACTATACACGTTGTTTTATATAGCAGTGAAGTAGATTTTCGGCATGTCCATATTACTCGGATTGGAGATATCGCAAATCGATATTACTCGGATAAAAGGTGATTTTAGCCTAGTTCGATGACAGGCTATTCTGGACAAAAATGTCATATATAATTAATAACCTCCATATAATAGAATAGAATAGAATAGAGTTTATTTACCAATAAAGGCCCTCAGTGGGTAAGTTACAAAGTGTTATAAGTATAACAAACATATAGTATAGGGTGTAACAGCTAGATATAATCAGATACAAACATATAAAGTGACCATGACTGCATAACTAGTGAGAACTTTTATGCCCTTGCTTTGAAGTAAGATAATGGTTGTTAGCAAGTAATGTGAATAAAACGAATTTTTTTTTTTTTTAAACCAAAAGATTTAAATATGTAGCATTTGAGAATGGAGTTAGCTTTTGTGTTTGTATAAAAAAGCTAATCTAGTAGCTATATAGGCCTTGGCTAGGCGTGACGTTGTCCGAGTAGTCGGCAGTCATGGTACAGCATGGGTTAAGTGATAAAATAAGTAAGTGACTAGATTCTTGAAACATACTAAATAATGAGAATAAAAGAGATAAGTAATACAGTGTGACAATAAGAAAGGTTAAGGTAATTACATATTTAAAGTTATGGGTATTTAATGTACAGCCCTGGATTATTGGGATAAAGCAGTTTGTCTAAGTATAAAGCTTTCCTAAATGAAATTGCTAATCATCTTTAGTGAGTGAATGTTTTCAGTTGACATGAGCCAATGAAATTTTTGCTGGTTACTCAGGTTTGAGAAATGTGTACACTGATAACCTATTTCTTTATATAGTTGTTTTCTTGAATTCTGATATCTTGAGCATTCTGTCAAAAAATGATATTCATTTACAATTTTATTCTCATTGCATACTTTACATAATCGTAAGGACCGGGGTGGTTTTTTGTTTTTTGGTTTATGTCTGTACCTCCATATATCCTGGATACCCACGTGTTAAATATATTATATAGCTTTCCTAGTATTTATCTCACCGCAGTTCTGTTTGATTGCAGTGGTGGGTATCGAACATTTTGTCATAATCCACCGCAGCCGGTACCATGCAGCCGTTGGTTCGTGGATAATACATGCAACCATCACACACATGTGACCATCATTGGTCGCCATCTTTAACATGTCATCTTATGATATACTGCAATTGGTGTCCATTGTCACATATATATAGAGGATGCGTTTCAACATGTAACCGTGATATATCTGATATTGATCATGTTATATATTCCTTCGTGTCGAGTCCAATCTGAATTGTTTATTGTGGCATGACAACCGATTAGCAAGGATCACCGAAACGTGGAATAAGTTACTCAAGATTTACGAAAACCAGGTGTATATCGTGTTATCAGGGTCTCCCAAATCTGAATCAGAAACAATATTGATTTCCAATCTGTGTGTGATTGATATTGCATTTTTTTTGTTTACTACGGTTGTTTCACTGGGTTTTGTATATTGATACCGCGTTACGTGATCCATGTTTTAAAATTCCCGGGCAGGAATATTTGGTAATTTCAACATTGGAATAAAACGGAGAAAATAATTTGTTTAAATTAATTTCTGATGATAATACATATTGTTATAATCTTGCCTATAACATAGCGGAAAATACCGAAAGGTAGATCGTCGTATCTATCTCTTAGGAGCCACAGAGAAATACTACTTCATTATTTTACTGTAGCATTCGTTATTTCACTGTAGCTTTCGTTATTTCACTGTAGCTTTCGTTATTTCACTGTAGCTTTCGATATTTTACTGTAGCTTTTTAGAAACATGGGTCAACCGGTTGTTTCTTTCTGAGTATTGTTCAATTTGTTTTACTATTAACAGTGAAAATGCCGCATAATTTAGCAAATTTGAGCATTAATAAGGCATATAATAAAAAGAATAATTATAGTTTTTTGTTTGAATATACAACTGAAACATTTCAATCGTGTCTGGAAAGAAATAGCGAATATTCACTCGCGGCTTGCAGTCGCGTGAAAATTCGATATTTCTTTCCAGACACTCATGAGATATTTCGGTATTCAAACAAAAACTGAGGTATTCTCAATTTATTACTTTAAATATTTCGGGTCACTCACAACACAGCACTGCAATCGTGGTCGATGTTCATGCATACATGTAGCTTCAACTTATCACATGTCGGATATGTCTAACATTAAGTTGAACCAGGCAGTTTTAAACTGCGTCATGACCAAGATGACGTCATTCTCCGCTGTGGAATTCAAATCGAGACGAGGAAGACATCTATTCGTCATGTTTCTGAACAGATTTAAAATCCAGATTGTTGTCTCCACTCTGGTCATCATCACAATCGCTGTGCTTAGGACCGTGTTTCACTCACACGTAAACTCGTTGTTCCAGCAGCCTGGTATTGCCGATGAGCTTCTAAATGTATTCCATCTCCCATCGGAGTACAAGGCCAAACCGGAGAAGTTAATTAGTCTACCCGAAGAAATTGTTAAAGAACTAAACGCGTTCTGTATTGACGGATCTATACCTGGATTTTATGTGAGGCAAGGTAAACATAAATGTTTAAAGGGAAAAGGCTCGTTCGGAACCCAAACTTATGTAGATATAATATGGTAAGGTAGCCAATCTCAAAATATACCGACAGGGAAGATTTCCGAACAAACACGTCGATATAGCATTGGAAAACGTGTTTTTTTCTGATAGTTTTGGGTAAATTTGAGATCATTTCGTTTGTGCGTTTAAATTTGGTTTAATATATATGATGCTGTTAAAGATACGGGCGGCGTTGGCGGTGGGTATGCTGTTAAAATATTCACCTCCGATAAAAACCGCCATAAACAGAAAGAATAGTAAAATATGGACAGACTTTGTTCTTATACCAATCAGAAATATGGCATAAACAGTATGTTATTGACAATTTTTGTTCCTTTGTTATGCAAACAAAAGCAAAAAACGTGACAGAACATGGCTTTTGTTTAGATCGGGATATGATAAACATAAAGAGCGTTATTTTTTACTGTTTTCTTGATATGGAAATAATAAAGAGCGTTTATATCATTTGTGTGTGATTAACCAATAGAATTTCGCTGTGTTATGTAAACAGAAACAAAACTTCTATAACACGAGAAGGTTCTTGTTTACGTACACCATGTACGTCTTGACAATATACTGTTTACGCGCTGATTATGTTTGGCATATGAACAAAACTATATATATTTTTAAATTCGTTCCGTTGATGGCGATTTGAACACATATGAATATTTCTGCAAGGAACGCCGCCCGTGCCTTTAAGACATATTATCGTTATATTTTTTTATTTGTCATTTTCGCACTGTTTGGTTATCCGAACGATTTGATAAAAAGCCAGTGTCTGTATGAAACGTTCACGAACATAATTATATATTTTAAAAATATATAATGTTTGCGTTTGTCTTTGCAAAACGAAACGAATAGCCATGTCATGTTGAAACAACTATAGCACACATATTATTAAAATATTTTTACAAAATATGTGTTCTTGTGTGTTTCATGCAAGCAGGTACTGACTTGTCATCGATTCACTCAGATTATCCAATAGCCGCGAAAATTAAATCTTGAGAAAAATAACTGTACACTTCTTCTTAACAGGATCGGTGGGCTTCACCAATATCACAACAAATAATTAGGATCCACCAACATCATAGCAGATTAGCAGGACCACTTAACCAGAGTTGATAAAATCGTGATTTTTTTTCTATTTCTGGTCGCCATCTTGGATTTGGATTAATATTCCTCAACTCAAATATAAGAAGAATCCTACCCCGGTTGTCGCCTACGCGTATTTATATGTGTGGGGTGAGTTGTCACAGCAATACAACCACTGATTCGAAACAGGTATTATGTGATTAGCGTTGATTCTGCCTCGATTCAGCTCGGAACTTTGAAAAAACGTGATTTCGGGCAACAATATCAAACCAAGAATGCACAATATTATAACAAAGGGCTCTTCTATCTGATAAATGTATAAAATCATACCAAGATGCCATGGTCATGAAATGTCGATATTTTCAGGATATTTAAAAAAAAATTCACATTTCGGCCACCATCTTGTCAAACTATATATATTGGATTTTGGGTCAATTTTTTTGATAATTTCTAGAGTGGTATATTAGCATAACAAATCGGATGGAGAACAGGGCCGTTTGCGATATGATCTTTAATATAATGGCGATCAAAGAGACCTGGTGCTTATCAATCAAAATGACCGTTATGATTGACGCCATCTTGTCTGCATGGAGTCTATGCGGCCAATTTAATTCTTGTTACCGGCGGAATAAAAGTTAGAAGAAACCTTATAAGGAAGAACCAGAGTGGATGAAGTTGAGTACACGAGGGGAGCTAGGGGCGCAAAGCTAGACCAATATAATGGACTAATAATATTATGTCGATAATTTCACTGTTCGTACATGTAGCGGTAGCACATATAATGCATACTATATACTAGTACGATGATACGTTGGGATGTCTCACTACTAAATGTTATAAAATATATATCAGAATGGAAAAACATCAATTTTTTCTTTAACTTCGCACTAATTTCAAGACTTCGCATTACATAATTATGTGATATGGTGTCAATAATGTCAGTAGAAATCTATACCAACAAGAAATGACAAATTCAAACATTAGTAAGTTATGTTAGTGAACTGAAAATAAACACTCACAATAGACACAAAATGGGGGCCTCTCTCCAAATGGCAATATACCCAACAATGCGACAATTGCCAGATGGCAAACAACCATATTTTGAAATCGTTTCTCCTTCATCTATTATTATACTTTATACATGTATGTTAATTCATGATTGAGTTATTAAAGCATTCATTCCGTATACATATAGGCCTATATATCACAATATCATAACCACCAAAATTCCGTATTGGGGGGTCTACATGTGGCTGGTCTATTATGTTGTCCCACCACAGGCGTATACTTATATAGCGTGCTACAGTCAGTTACGTTCTCGAAGCTGACACATGGAATACACAGGCAGGATACAGAAACAACGCATTGAACACCGAAGTCCGCGATTCAGTCGGTGATTAGTAAGCTTCTCGAGATAGTAATTTTGAGATATTTCAGGTTCAATTGAAAACAAATGGGTGATGTACTTCCCAGACGCCCCCTGGTGTTCGGATCTGGAAAAATGTGTCGAGCTGTCAACGTGAGTATTATTTGTTTCTGGAAGTATTCTCGAAAATGGTACATTTTAAAGGCCCATTTAATTTTCGAGTCACCGCTTTTTGTTATAGTGCCTTGATATACGGTTTTAATAACAATCTATGCCATACAATATGATTAGAATACTATAATTCATCACCATTTGAAACGTCTGTGTCTCAGAAGATGACCATAGAGAAAGAGAAAACATCTGAAATCATAGAAAGATTTTCCCCGTTATGGCTCCCATTATGCATTAGAATTCAAACTAAAAATGTATTTTCAACTCTATATATTAAGATATATAGTTTTTCCCCTTCCATTGAAAATAATGAAACTTGAGCACAGAACACAAGTCAGTATCTGAACAAAAACAACATGTTCACAGTTTATTACACCGAATAAGTTGATAATACAATGGTTTGGAGCTTCCTCCATTATATGGTCTATAATATGGTATATATTTTAGGTGTGTGAAGTTAGTTCCACGTTCGACGTTCGATATTCATTCGATATTCGCGTGAAGTTAGTTCGACATTCGATATTCAAAAACAAAATCATTTTCGTTTTATGCATGAGGGGTGCGCAATGAGTCCAACTCATGCTCTCCCACTGAAACTTCGTGCGAAATTCCGCGCTTTTCCTTGTTTTCCAGACCATAACTGGACTTAGAAAATTTAAACTTCACGATATATAGCTGTAGAAGGCACAGGCTGTATTGACGGGCCGATTGAGCTGAAAATTTTGGAGAACTTCACATTCCAATCTACAATCCAGACATGGTCAGCGGTAGATAATCTGCTTAGAATAGCCTCATTTTGAGTCGATAAATGTGCTGAAAATGAGAGCGTTTTAGTCACATTGTCGACTCATAAATAGGCGATTCAAAGTAGATTATGTGCGGACAATGACACAAATAAGCCAAGTCACGACTCTTCAAGTGTACGCTCTTTAACTGTGTTTTCACTGTGGACCGCGCCATAAAATGAAATAACAGATATGACTTTATTATCTGCTTATTTCAGAATCAATTTCACATTATAGGTCGATTATGTGCGTATTTCCGCGAGGATATGTTGACATTTCGGCTAACATATCGAAAACAAAACAATACGCAGAAATATTGATTGCACCAGGAGATTCATATAGACCTAATTCGTGCTCACAAATTTTTCACTTTTTTTCAGCTGAAATTTTATTTCACGTTCGATATTCATTCCAGATTCGCGTGAAGTTAGTTCGACGTTCGATATTCGGCACCTTGAAAGGTAAACACAAAAAAATGTTTGATAAATGAGGAGTGCGCCATGGCTACAATTAGGGCACAGACTGTATTGACGGGCTGATTGAGCTGAAATTTGATAATTATAGTCACTACCATATGCGAACTGCACATGCCAATCTACAAGTCCAGGCATGGTCAGCGTCATGCGTTTTGAATATCGAATACCATCTCTGGACTGAAAATATCGGCTATCATATCGAGAAAAAAATTTCACAGAAAAATTGATTCCACTAGGAGACTGCTATATAGACCTATATGGTTCGTGCTCTCCAACTCACAAATTTTCCACTTTTTTTTATCTGACATTTTCGTTCGATATTCATTCGATATTCAGATATTCATTCGAGATTCGCGTGAAGTTAGTTCGACGTTCTGACGTTCGATATTCGATATTCGCCACTTAGGAAATTAAAAAAATCACTTTGGATATCGAACGAATGTTAGTGGGATATTCGATGTTCGATAATGAAAAAAGCCTGATCCACACATTGTCTGGAATTGTAGTTTGCCTGCGCTTTCTATACCTATCCAGTGCAAGTGAAAATTTTCTAAGTCCAGCTAAAAGTCCAGAAAAAGCACGGAATTTCGGACCATATTTCAGTGGGAGAGCATGAATTCTCAATGGACTCATGGCGCACCCCTCACGCATGAAAACGAAAATTATCTTTTTTGATTTTGTTTTTGTATTTTTTGTTGTTGAAATGTTCTAAGTGCCAAATATCGAATATCGAACGTCGAACTAACTTCACATGAATCTCGAATGAATATCGAATAAATATCGAACGTAAAATAAAATTTCAGCTAAAATAAAAGTGGCAAATTTTTGAGTTGAAGAGCACGAATTATGTCTATAGAAGTCTCCTAGTCACAGTGCAATCAATTTTTCTGTGATTTTTTTTTCGATATGTTATCCGAAATTTTCAGTCCAGCTATGGTATTCGGTTTCCGATATTCAAAACGCATGACGCTGACCATGTCTGGTCTTGCAGATTGGCTTGTGCAGTTCTCATATGGGAGTGACTATAATTATTATCAAATTTCAGCTCAATCGGCCCGTCAATACAGCCTGCTCCCTCTACAGCTATATGTCGTGTAAGGATAATTTTTGCTATGGTCTGGAAAACAGGAAAAGCGAATTGGACTCATGGCGCACCCCTCATGCATTAAACGAAAATTGATTTTTTTGAAATTTTCTATGTGCCGAATATCGAATATCGAACGTCGAACTAACTTCACGCCAATTTCGAATGAATATCTGAATATCGAATAAGTATCGAACGTGAAATAAAATTTCAGCTAAAAATTTGTGAGTTGGAGAGCACGAATTAGGTCTATAGAAGTCTCCTAGTGCAATACATTTTTCTGCGAATTCTTTTTTTCGATATGTTTATCCAAAATTTTCAGTTCAGCTATGGTATTCGCAACATTTTCTAAGTGCCCAATAGCGAATATCGAACGTCGAACTAACTTCACGCGAATCTCGAATGAATATCGAATGAATATCGAACGTGAAATAAAATTTCAGCTAAAAAAAAAAAGTTTTGCGAGTTGGAGAGCACGAATTAGGTCTATAGAAGTCTCCTATAGTGCAATCAATTTTTCTGCGAATTTTTTTTTTCTCGAAATGTTCAGTCCAGCTATGGTATTCGTTAAAACAAATTCTATTATTAGCAGATAGTGTGCTTGTTTTCTGGAGAAGTGGCTGGAAATGTTCAGTCCAGCTATGGTATTCGCAACATATTCTCGCAGAAATACGCACATAATCGACCTATAATATGAAATAAGTACATAATGTGATTATTTGATTTTAAAATAAGCAGACAAATGGAGTCATATCCGTTATTTCGTTTTATGGCGCGGTCCACAGTGAAAACACAGTTAAAGAGTGTACACTTGAAAAGTCGTGACTTGGCTTATGTGTGTCATTGTCCGCACATAATCTACTTAGATTCGCCATTATAAGTCGACAATGTGACTAAACACTTAATTTTCAGCACATTATCGACTCAACATGAGGCTTTTCTAAGCAGATTATAGATACCTAAAATAAGTTCTATTATTAGCAGATAATGTGCTTGTTTTTGGGATAACAGGCTGATATTCGATATTCAAAACGCATGACGCTGACCATGTCTGGATTGTAGATTGGTATGTGCAGTTCTCATATGGGAGTGATATAATTATCTCATATGGACGTGATATAATTATCAAATTTCAGCTCAATACATCTCAACACAGCCTGCGCCCTCTACAGCTATATGTCGTGTAAGTGTAAATTTTGTAAGTCCAGCTAAGGTCAGGAAAACAGGAAAAGCGCGGAATTTCGGACGAAGTTTCAGGCGGAGAGCACTAATTGGACTCATGGCGTACCCCTCATGCATAAAATGAATTTTTTTTTTTTTTTAAATGTTCTAATAGCCGAATATCGAATATCGAACGTGGAACGTCGAACTAACTTCACGCGAATCTCGAAAAAAAAAAATCTGAATATCGAATGAATATCGAACATGAAATTAAATTTCAGCTTAAAAAAAGTGGAAAATTTGTGAGTTGGAGAGCACGAATTAGGTCTATAGAAGTCTCATGGTGCAATCAATTTATCTGCGATTTTTTTTTTTTTCGATAAAAACGATTTATTTTTATTTTTTTTTGGAATATCGAATATCGAACTAACTTCACGCGAATCTTGAATGGATATCGAACGTCGAACTAACTTCACACACCTATATATTTTATATAAAATTATCTGGGGGTTCGGAAATTAAGTGGGCCTTTAAAGCTGACGAGTTCTTTGTCTCAAGACAGCGTTCACATTCGTGTGCATGTGTCGATCAGAATGGCAAATTGAGATGTCCCTATAACCAAATCAAGCTTGCAAATCAAGGTTTTATATATTATCAACGTTTTGCAGATAAGACCATGTGTACAATAGGGTACCCAGGATATTCTGCATGGGTACCATAAACAACGATTTGCAGATCCTGTGTACAATATTCAACGATTTTAATATCCTGCATAACTTTATCACCGTTTTTTTTTAGATCCACAGCCAACAAAACAGTGTACACGTGACAAATTCGGCATAATGTGTTCGTGGTATCCTTTTATTTCTCCAATAAGATAAGCACTTGATGTCTTTTAGTTTACAGACACGAATGGGGTTACTGGGTGCGGAGACATCACAGATCACTCCGTTCGGCGGGATCTTGTCACCAGACGAAAAAATCAATCCCGATTTCTTTCAATGGAACATATTACGGTTCATTCCTTGCGACGGAGGAGCATTTCTAGGTAATCCCTTGTTTCTGCTTCCACGCGATGTCCATGTCCTGGTCCTTTCATGAGATCCTATCACCATTCCACTGTTTCACTATATATTGAGTTGAAGCTGGATATTCGCCAAATACAAAGCTGTAAAAATGACATATAAGCAGACGACGGTTAATAAAAGTATAAACAACCTTTCTTGCACTATAGTTAAAGGTACTCAATCCGATTAGACGCTCCTAGATTACTATTTTTTTGGCTTCGGGGATAAAAAAGAGTATTTGATTCGAGTCGAGAACCCACCCATCAAAGCTCAGAGTGATCAGATATTGATATTTGAAGTCTTTTAATTTTTGCAGATGTGGGACGGATCCACGGGCTCAAACAGACAAATTACGGGTAAGATCGATAACTCGAAAATCAAGTGGTTACTGTTAACAATAATAACCACTTGATATAGAGTTATCCATCTTATTATCCGCAATTTGTCTGTTTGAGCCCGTGGATCTGTTCCACATCTCCAAAAATTAACAGACTCCAAAAATCGATATATGATCACTCTGAGCTTTGATGGGTGGGTTCCTCGACTCGAATCAAATATTTTTTTTACCCCCGAAGCCAAATAAATAGTAATTTAGGAGCATCTAATCGGATTGAGTACCTTTAAGGTTCAGGAGCATACGTCACTAATGTAATCTCTAAACCGTCGCTTCAGACGTTCAGGAACCTACGTCACTAATATAATCTCTAAACCGTCGCTTCAGACGTTCAGGAACCTACGTAACTAATGTAATCTCTAAAACGTCGCGTCAGACGTTCGGGAGCAAACGTCACTAATGTAATGTCTAAACCATCGCTTCAGACGTTAGGATAGCTGCTATCTGGAACTTATGCAGTGGTTGTGTTTTTTTCTTTATTAATTTCAACAACTAATACTGAAATGGTCAGTCACCCCATTTCATTCAGTTGAGTACCAAGATGTTTTTGATTTTCAGTTGGGTACCCAGCTTTTATAACATTTACATTTGGGTACCCGGCTTTATGAAAGCAGTCTGCATGACCTATATCGCCTACAATTCTTCTCGACTATTATTTTCAAGAGTCGTGATGAATATATATCATAAAACAAGTATTAACAAATTTAACAGGTTCATTTTGAAAACAACGGAAGACATGCAATCACTAATTAAATAACGAATTGTGTGAGATTTCATAAAGCTGGGTACCCAAATGTAAATTTTATAAAAAGCTGGGCACCCAACTGAAAATTAAAAAAAAGCTGGGTACCCAACTGAAAGAAAGGGGGTGACAAATCTAGCTCCACTAATGCCCGATCGTCTGGCCCTGCTATAATATTGCAACTTTAAATCAGGGTCAGGAACATACGTCACTAATGCAATATCTAAACCGTCGCTTCAGGAACCTACGTCACTAATGTAATCTCTAAACCGTCGCTTCAGATGTTCAGGGTCAGGAACATACGTCACTAATGTAATCTCTAAACCGTCGCTTCAGATGTTCAGGGTCAGGAACATACGTCACTAATGTAATCTCTAAACCGTCGCTTCAGCGTTCAGGATCAAGAACATACGTCACTAATGTAATCTCTAAACCGTCGCTTCAGCGTTCAGGGTCAGGAAAATACGTCACTGATGTAATCTCTAACCCGTAGCTTCAGACGTTCAGGGTCAGGAACATACGTCACTAATGTAATCTCTAAACCGTCCCTTCAGACGTTCGGGGTCAGGAACATACGTCACTAATGTAATCTCTAAACCGTCGCTTCAGACGTTCAGGGTCAAGAACATACGTCACTAATGTAATATCTAAACCGTCGCTTCAGCGTTCAGGGCCAGGAACATACGTCACTAATGCAATCTCTAAACCGTCGCTTCAGACGTTCAGATAGCCGCTATCTGGAACTCATGCCGTGGTTGAGCTACATATTTGTTGCAATTATTGTACTTATGCGGGTGAAATGGGTTATGTGCATTTTACGAACATCTATTAAATGGTTGAGCTGTGTCTGATGTTTAAAATCGGGACGCATTCGAAACACATTTTCCTTGTATATATCAGTTATAAATATGAGTTTTTAACTTCATTGTATATTACCAATTTTTAAATGTGCCTTGTGAATTTCCACAACTCATGTACTAGTTTATCCCGCCAGACAAACGTTTATATATGTGACCCGCCATATCAAATCCAGTCGGAAGTCGGGATTTTTTTACCCTGTGCCAATGCATTCTCTTATATATGCGAGTCGACCATAGGTCGCCTCGCATATATAAGAGAATGCATTGGCCTAACAATTTTTTATCATGTTTTTTAAATAAATGTTTCTTACAATTTTCAGGACATAAAATAAAAAAAAACACCCATTACCCTGCAGGGAGCCCCACACATATATAGAAGCACATAGAAGAGTGTCGTCTGCTCATGTTTGTATGGGGCTCTGTATGGGTGAAATTATAAAATTGTTAACGAATACAAGAAAAAATTATTAAAATTGTAAAGAATTGTTAGGCCAATGCATTCTCTTATATATGCGAGGCGACCTATGGTCGACTCGCATATATAAGAGAATGCATTGGCACAGGGTAAAAAAATCCCGACTTCCGACTGGATTTGATATGGCGGGTCACATATGTTATAAACATATTTAAAATCAAAACCGCTTTGCGTTAGAGACTTGATTAGTGGAGAGGTTCCTGACCGTAGACTGGTTACTAGACTCGTCCTGGCTCATATGTGAAACAATACGACGCTATCGCTATGTAACGTGCTCTCCCCTAAGATAACGACCCCATATCAGAGCGATGACAAGGTCTATAGGTTACACTGGTGTAAATAAGGTTCGGAGTGACATCTAGCGGATGCGGGAGGAATATATAGGAGAGAATAAAATATACACTGGGCCCTGATTGGTCAACAGCCTTGTGTGATTTTTGCATAAACAAATAACCACACCTCTTCCCTATGATTCCCCATAGGTAAAATAGCCATTGGCACCAGTTGGCACAGGAATTAACCCTCTGTAGTGAAGTTTGAATTTTTTGGTGCGGTCTAAAATATGACTGTATTGTTTTATGCGGTTCTGACACTAGTTACGAAAACACAAGATTTAAAGGCGAATTCCCTGCTAGACAGACATGATTATTTTGGGCAAAAAGTTTCCCCAAATGTCAATTTTTTAGATTTAAAGAAAATTTTGGACCCAACGTTTATATCGCCAACAGTATACACTAAACGTTAGCACTGAGGCATATGGAAAACATTTACACCAGTGTAACCTATAGTCCGGGGACCAGTCAAGCTATGTGCGTGGTGTTGCTGACTTTATGACGACTTGCACCAAGCTGCAAAACAGAGTTCAGTCCCCTCGCTACGCTATGTGTGACCGCTGCCGGCATGTGTATTTTCTTAATTAAATCTAACATTTTTATTGAAATGTTTTGTCAGTTACAATTCATTCTGGCTTGATCCAGACAATTTTCAAATGAATATTGACAGTTCAGTATCTTAGAATAATGAATGACAAAAGTCTCAAATAAATAAATGTGCGATTTCTTCACATTATGTGTAGGTGCCGTTCAGCGGTATAAGTCCTGCGTAGCAGGGGACTGAACTCTGCATGGAGCTTGGACGTGCGTGTGGTGTCGGTAGAGCACGCCATTGTTCAAACGAAGTTATCACAAGATTTCATGATTTATTGTATAAGATATACCCGTTAGTGTGTAAATATCATACATGTCAATGAATCATAACGATATAAAACGATAACGACAATAATATAACAAAATGATGAGGACGTTTGTGGTATTGACCAATGATATGACCTGATGACTATTGAATCGGTATGCTTAATATAAGCCGGTTGAGGGCAGCTTATCTGATATATATTAGTAATTAATTCTTCTTAAAGACATATTATATACTTGTTTGGTGCGTGAAACTGATAAGTTAGTATTCAGGCGCTATGCCAACTGGAGGAATGTCACATTCTACTAACATCGCCGAATATCTTAAGCAAATCGACCGTTAAACTTGTATATATGTGTACATATGTTCTACATTATGCATGTCACTATAGGTTATATGTTATATATTATATATTTTCCTTGTATCATGTAAAATGGCTGGAAATAAATAAACAATCAATCAACTCCATGGAAAACATCGTCTGAACTATACGCTCAATTGTAAATATTTACTTCTCGATTCTGGACGCAATTATATATCCGCGGTAAAGAGACGAATTTTTTTTCGCCACCGATAGTCACCGCATATAATTAATATATAAGAATGATGGGGTGTGTTGTTCATTTGGATACTATTTGTAAAATAATACTATTTTGAACATGATTATTCTACATTTCTATTTGATCACCCAACCTGAGTGTTTCACATCACTTTAAAGTTAGTGTCCACTTGTGACTGTGTAAGCTATATGTACTTCAATCGCCTCCTTGATATATTTGCATATCTGTTTTGAATGTCGAACATCTGTGGGATTCAATGATAGACACCTATCGCATTTTTAACGACGACGAAAAACATTTACGAAAAGATTTTGTCGTCGAAATTTTTCCAGAAGGTCAGCAACCCTTTCCGCAGAATTGACGCCAACGAGTCTGATTTGAATGCCACTGATGGATGAAAAATAAGGCAACAAGACGATCACAATCTGAGGACGTAATCTCATTGTCATCTCCAACATTTAGCAGTTGAGAAACGATCGCGAACTTATTACCATATAATTTTTCTGTGAGTTTTGTTGGATAGCCGTTAACAACGGATTGAGAAAATCAAAGAAAGTAAATTGTGATATGAAGTTCAATAAAAGAGGAATAACTCTATCTATCAGACCTGTTTCGTATACAATGCGAAAGGTTCCTATTGAGTTGGGTTTCTTCTCGTTTAAATTTTGGAAAATTTCTTGCTTACTTCCAATTTCTTCATACTCGGGAAATTCGAAAAGAAAATAATTCTTGTCTTCAACTTTATATCTGACGATTAAGGTCTTCTTTCAGGAAATAGGAATGACATACTCTATTACAATAACGTCGCTGTGCATCTGAAAGGTTCACGAATCTTCAGAGGGATAATATCATATCTGCAACAGCAGCAAGCATTGAATAATGACTCAGAGATAGTCGTTGTGGGATCGGGAGGTAAGCAGGCCTCAAATATGGTGCTGGACAATTGCAGAACGAGGTCCCCATAGGGTGAATTAGTGACGCTACCCCACACAGCGGGTTAGCGCCACAAAATTCTTCGTGTGGGGACCTCATTCACATAGACACTGCATAGACACATATTTAAGTTCCCAAATTGTGCAGTTGAATATATTCATTGTGTCATCTATTAATTTGGGGATTTAGATCGGGAACTAAAGAAAAAAAGATGTCTAAAGAAGTTTCTGAAGAAACTGAAAACAAATTATTAACTTGATCACAAAGCAAAGATACTTTCCAGTACAGATGAGGCCTAAACATGATGATGTCCCCAGAGGGTGAATTTAGTGACGCTAGCCTGCTATGCGAGGTAGCGTAATTAAAATTACCCTATGTGGACCTCATTATGAAAATGTCCAGCACCATATTTTGTGGCCTGGAGGTAAGAACATGGCGTGCACTCTATCAGGGACATAGTTTTTTTTTTTTAGGTTAAGCATATATAGTTTAATGTATCAGCCTACCTCCTGTTACATTAAAAACAAATACATTAAAGGCCCACTTAATTTTCGAGTCACCGATTATTTTTTTTATAGTGCCTTGATATACGGTCATAATAACAATCTATGGCATACAATATTATTAAAATATTATAATTCGTCACCATTTGAAACGTCTGTGACTCAGAAGGTGCCCATAGGGAAATAGAAATCAGCTGAAATCATAGAAATATCCCGCGTTATGGCTCCCAGAATGCAACAGAATTAAAATTAAAAATGTATTTTCAATGGAAGGGGAATAACTCTATTTAATATATATTGAGATATTCCCCCTCCATTGAAAATAATACAATGTGCACTACAAAACAGATGAAACATAAGCACAACAAGAAATTCAATTAATTGAGGAAAAACACCCACTGTCCCGAGTGGTATTGTTAAGCTATTGGAGGGTCTTCCACTTCGCATGCAAAATAGCAAAATATTATTAATTGATGACTGATGTACATGTACAGTACACACATAGTAATAACAATTAACGTTATGATTTGAAACTAACCATGATAGGATATTGACAGTAAGGTGGTATTAACTACTACGAGTGGTATTAGTAATAATAGTACCATTCTAGCATAATATATGTGTACATGATGTATGGGAAATATTAAAGGACAAAACAATAGTTACAATACAATTAGAACTTTTTTTTTTATTAATCGCAAGAAGAGCTAATTGCGCTTAAGCACAATAAGGGAATCTCTATTGTGCTTAAGCGCAATAAGGATATATTTAACTGTACTCAAGCGCAATAGTGGAATTTACAAATTGCGCTTATATAATAAAACCCAATAAGGAATCTCTTAATAAGGAATATATTATATATAGTACATAAACTCCCTATAATTCAGGTGGTGTAGTCCATCTCCATGGTACAATGGGTGGAACAAATATAGGATTATTCTACTATTTGCACAAGAGTGATCTAATGATAGAGATATTAATTGCGCTTAAGTGCAATATTGATGTAATTTCGCTTACGTGTAATAAGGAATGTCTTATTACACTTAAGCGCAATAAGAATATTCCTTATTGCACAGGAATATCACATTGTGCTTAAGCGCAATAAGGTATCTCTAACTGCGCTTAAGCACAATAACTGAAGGAATATTCTTATTGGGCTTGAGCTCAATTAGAGATTCCTTAAGTTATTGCAGTTAATCGAAATTGTCTATTAAATGTCAAGTTGGTTTCCGATAGAGATCATCAACGATGTCTATGCGCAAGGGACCTACGCCAGTCTTCTCTGTTGGGATTCCAATTGTTGGCTTATTAAATACAGTATGCACATATGCTTAAGATACAGTTGTGCACGAAGCGCGCTCCCGTAGGTCGGGTTTTGGATCCCAGTGAATTAAAATATCATTGAAATAATCGGTTCCCCCCCCCCAATAAACATCCATATATTGAATATACATGTTTTTGGAGCAGAATTAGATAGTCCATATTGGACACCATCATGGAATTTAATTTTTTTATTTAATTTTCACACATAGTTATTAGTTATGTGGAATCGTGGATGGCGTTATCATTAAACATCACACCCTTATATTGATTATGTGGATAGAGTTATCATTAAACCTCACATCCTTATATTGGTTACAGTAATGCCCAAAGTAATTGACCACTTAACCACAGCATAATTATTGGTAATTTTTCAGGATTTAAAAGCCTGAAAAATTACCCATAATTCTGCTGTGGTTAAGTGGTCAATTACTTTGGACATTACTGTATGTGGATGGAGTTATCATTACACCTCACATCCTTATATTGGTTAGGTTATGTAGATGTGAGTTATCATTAAACCTCACATCAGTGTGTTGGGGATTTTGGACCTTGACTTGAGACCTTTGGTTTTTAACGCAACAAATGCGAGTACACCTTATACACAAGTTTCTTGGATAAGATGAGTTTGAAGCCTGCTTACATTTCGAAATGTTGTCAGTTTTGTATCGTCTGCAGCGGAACTCGGCATGTTGAAGCAAAAGTTACAAGAGATAAAATATGTACGTAACGAGACTATAATACAAATGAAAAAATAAATTGAGGGAGGAGTGGGCGATACAGGGAACTAAGGGTTGAACCAATATAAATTTGTAGAGCGATAACGACCAATGTTGACATATCATGCATCTCAACTCTACTGTTGCAACAAGGCTATAAAATGGGGGGGGGGGGGGGTGTCATAATCTTAGCTATCTCTATATAGTGCCAGAATAGTCATTTATGGACTTCTATAGTGGTACAATGCAAATTGGAATCAAATGATAAAAATATGTATGTATTAACACAACTACGGTATACCGATGAAAATAAAAATAATAATTTAGGCCGGGATTAGATGTTGGGTTGGTTAAATAGACTCGGAGAAAAAGGGGAACGATGAACTGCCATAAATTAGTAGAGCGACAGCGATCAATGTTGCCATGTAATGCATCGCGACTGTACTGTAGCGGCAATGATATAAAATTGGGGAGGGGGGGGGTCTGAAATTATCTTTATCTCTATAGATGGCACCAGGATTATATAGAAAGGAATAGCAATTGATATACGCATACCGTATACTATGGTAATACCATAGACATATACATGTAAGTACAAGTATCACGTGATAAAATATTACGTAACTTGACTATAGCGATGAAAAAAATTGGACCGGGATTAGAGGTTCGGTTGGTTATATGTGGATAATTGGATATGGAATTCATACCGATGAGACGATAAAAATTAGTGGAGCGATAAAGACCAATGTTGACACTTAGTCAGGCTACATGGGGGTTGATACGATAGACCGAAATAAATTTGTCGGGTGATAATGACCAATGTTGACGTATAAAGTAACGCGACTGTACTGTCACACAATTATCAGGTAGAACCTGTCAAATATGGACTCTGGTGGCCAATATGGAACAGTTCAGAAAACATTCGCAGGGCCCTAAAATTTATTTAACATGGGATCTGCCATTAAAATTGATTTATGTCGATAAAATTCTTATTTTTCAAAATTTGAAGCTGAGACTTGGTGTGTCTGTGTGGAATACTTATATATTCCTAAAATGACAGGGTACAGCACGTAATTATTTTTTAGATGGAAGAAATTAATTTTTTTCGATGATAAATTTTAACATGGGATTTGCTATTCAAATCGATTTATGTCGATAAAACTCTTATTTTTCAAAATTTTGAGCTGAGACTTGGTGTGTCTGAGTGGAATACTTATATATTCCTAAATTGACAGGGTACAGCACGTAATTATTTTTTAGATGGAAGAAATTATTTTTTTTCGATGATAAATTTTAACACGGGATTTTCCCATTCAAATCGAGTTATGTCGATAAAACTGTTATTTTTCAAAATTTTAAGCTGAGACTGAGGTATGTCTGCGTGGAATACTTATATATTCCTAAAATGACAGGGTCCAGCACGTAATTATCTTTTAGATGGAAGAAATTGATTTGTTTCCATGATAAAAATCGAGCGTGTTCTGTGCCGCAGGCAGTGTGCGCTCAAAATGTAAACAACTTTCTCAAGTGTCGTTTTGGTCAACATATCGCTTTCTCGACGGGGAGATCTGATCCGAATAATAGCTAAGATGTATTTAGATAGAATTATTGAAAGAATTTGACCGATTATTGTGCATTTTGAGAGAAACGAGTGAAGAAAACGTTTAGTCAAACACGCGAATTCTGCCAATTACAGTTGCAGACGAGCGCTGTCAGAATCAGATAATCTACAGATTGACAACAAATGCAGGCCTGAAACTCACCTTTTTGGGAGGTAAATCCCACTTATTAGATATCAAAACAATCCTTCCTAAGCACATTCCACAAGTTTTTAATATCTTAGGACACAGTAACAGTCAAAATGAATGAATTTAAATCACGATTCCGAGACGAAGCGAGACATGTACTGTGTACGATTTTTGACTCATTTTGAGGCGCATTGGTTACGATGACGTCATTTGCGTTGCCCCACAACCTTAACCCTTTCCAATGCCAACGGCATTTCAATTGGTTGAAATTAAAATTTTCTCAAGTTCCAGCTCAACCTGAATCTAGTTACCCAATTGGTAGAATTACTTTAGCAGTACAATTTAGTTTTATCAATTATAACTATAATTTTATTGACGATATGAGCTCAACATCATAATATGAAACTGTTTATGGCGGTGTTATCCAAACGTGTGCTTTGATAATGGTTATAATTTTATTTTGCGATCAAACGTCAGTGCAGCTCAGCAGAAACTCATAGGCACTATTTCAATTCAGCAGAAACGCATGAGTCCTACGATAATAGTACACCCACTGAACGCGCTTCGCGCGTTGGTCAGTGGGTGAAAAACACACCGGAAACTCAACAAAACAACATGTTCACAGTTTATTACACCGGATAAGTTGATAATACAATGTTTTGGAGCTTCCTCTTTCAAATGTACATACTATGTCATATATTTTATATATGTGATCTGAGGGATTCGAAAATTAAGTGAGCCTTTAAAAGTACGATAGTAGAACTTATTAGCAAGGAATATGGGATAGAGTGTATGAATTGCTGGGGCTGGCGTTTCAGGTTTAATTCGTACTCAATATTTCAGAAGTCGCCGAACAGTATGAATATGAAGTTGATGGTAAATAATGGGACAGAATCACTTTTTGTTCTTGATTTGATTAGGATTTATCAAAACGATTTTGTGATTAAGGTATGAGTGAACGAATATTGCCTGTTGAGTGACACACCATAGGTTACTTTACATTGTGTATATATAATTGAAAATACTGGTTCATCATTCCCCTGGTACGAAACCGCGACAGAACCAAAACTGAGTAACCTGTGCCCAACAAACAACATCATCAGCTCATTTCTTCCAGGTGGTGGTTTCGCAGCTCAAAACGCCTTTAATTGTAATGAAGGTCTGATCGAATGACTGATGGATGTTGAGACACATACACACACCATTGGTTACTTTACATTTTGTATATATAATTGAAAATACTGGTTCCTCATTCCCCTGGTACAAAACTGCGACAGAACCAAAACTTTTTAACCTGCGCCCAACACCATCACTAGGTCATTTCATTGTTGTTGTAATGGTTTATTCTCAGACACATACATGTGTAACATGAGAGATATAACACATATACAAGGTTGTGTGCACATACTTACACAGTAGTGCAACGAAATATAAATTGAACTTAGTCCAAAGTCACGACCTGAACACAAGTATATACGTGTAAATATATAAATATAAACCTGCAAGGCAATGTCAATTCAACTTCAAATATAAGTTGTAATAAAACGGTGTTATTTAATTCCATTGATCTTAAGTTCCTTCGTGCTGTAAATTGAGAGTTTATTCATTGATTTCTCATTAGTGTCATTGAGAAGGTCATAAAAAGCTTCATGTGCGCCAGTTTTCCATAAAATTTCAAGTATGTATCGGGTTCTTAGTTCATGCACTTTAGCACAATTAATTATAAAATGATATTTGTCTCCGCGTTCATGTTTGGAAGCAAGGCAAAATCCACTATGGACTTATCGTATACGCATTTCTTCCAGGTGGTGGTTTCGCAGCTCAAGCTCACGCCGATCACATTCGCAATATTATTGGAACAGACAAGATAAAAGCAGTAGTCGACGGTGCAATTATGTTTGATGATCCACAACACGTGATGTCTAAATCTCTGAACGATTTGTTCAACTTACACATCATGCGAGGCAAGTCCCTTTCGCTGATTGGCCAGTTGCAAAAGTTCAGTATAAAGGTCAATCTTTTCATATCTAGATAAAACACACTATGTGCCACTTTGTTTGTTGAAATTTCAAATCGAGCTTCTTTGGGTTTCAGCTCTGGAGACAATTGTTTCCGAGTAAATAACCTAGGCAGGGTCCGCGAAATTTACTTTTGCCAAATAATTTGCCAAATGAAAATATTTTTTGCCAAATTCTTTTAGAATTTGCCAAATGCTATTCCTGAAAGTACTATTTTCTGCAACATTTATGTTTTGACACTCGCGGTTTGAACGATTGTTGATATCGATAGGAAAGCAGTTAGTTAATATTTATACTAGCATCTCTATTGTGGCTTATCATACAACAATAAACCAATCACCGAACAATAAAATGATAGGAGGGTTGCTTCATCAGAAGGCACACCACAAGAGGATTAGCTATGTGAACACCACAACACTAAATACGGGTAATCCCTCCACCCATTGATACTGATAGCTATCAGATTAACTGCATCTTAAGAGAGGTTTTAACTTTTCCTAATCCATATAAAACACCACTAATATAATTATATTGTAAGAGTTTCCTGAAATGAATGGTATAGATTGACCAATATTTGTCAACTTTCTTGAGGAATTAAAAAGTGACTTGCCAAAACTTTTGCCAAATGAAAATATTTTTTGCCAAATGTGAATTAATTTTGCCATTGGCAAATGGCAGCGCGAACCCTGAACCTAGGTAAGTGTAACAAATGAGTATTCACGGCGAGATTACGAAGCTTGTGTACACTGTCAACCGTAAAAAAACATTGGTCTGAACGTTATTAGTTACGGTCTTGATGTTAATTGAAGGGTGTTGAACCGTAAACAATTACCAGTTACTGGTTACAGCCTGCCAGACACAAGACGATTTTGTACCGTTTTATATGCTACAGTCTGACCATATAATTTACGGTCAAAATTGGCAGCCATGTTGCACGGTGTGACACCGTTAAACTGACGGGCATATTTCTAACAGTGTAGTATACACATGTCTATCCAGGGGATATAAACGACCGAAACAATGCCGATGTGTCATCGTATCTCTTTTTGGGTGATCGGTCGTCCGTATCAGCTGATGACACAATCATCGTCTTATTAACATAAGAATGCACGCCGTGACGTTGTGACTAGAATGTATGGGCGTTTTTATTGACTGTATAGGTATATGTATATACAAGAAATAAAATCACCGAAAGCGAAAAATAATGTTCAGAATCCGAAATGAAATTAGCGTCTATTTCCGCTATCCATTGACCAATCTTCATGAAATGCTGCAGGTGGACGTTTGGACAACTGTCATTCATACAATTGCTGATAAAATGTCAACAAAATAGTTGTAAAACACAAGTTAGCAATTTCATTCCATGTGGCAGAAATGGACAAATATTCATGACACCTGCATGGTCAAACGATGGAAGATTTGTGGTCTTTTTTTGTGTGAGTTACGAGAAACCATATGCGGTGCCAACCACGTGATGGCATGTGGGCATTCGGTTGTACATAGTGTATTACACTGATCAATTGTTTTCACTGCTTTCTCTTTGTAAACAAATTCACGGTGGATGATCACGTGCAGGATTCGAGTTGATAAGTATCACGCATTCAAAATGGTCGAGGCGATCGCAAAGCAACCACAATCGAGGAAAAGAGTACTAAACAAGGACATGACGTATTACATATTATTTTGGCAGCTACGAGCATATCCTACACTATTTTTCAAACAAACTGATGCCTCATTTGTGTCCAAACTCACAGTTGTTTGCTCTAACATTCTTATCAAAGTTTTCGGTCGAACGATTCTCCTATAAAATTTAATGTATAGATCTGATGTATGGATGTGTGGACTGGTGTATTACACGAACCTCCGGTCAGAATGTTATAGAAAACTACTGAGTATTTCGGAACAAATAAGGTATCAATTTTTTTTAAAAATAAACTATATAATATATATGCTCGTAACAGTTAAAATGCTATGTTTTGTGTCAGTTCCTCATTACGCCACAAGGTGGTGTAAGTTGTTTTGGAGATTTTGATTTTCTGTGGTCGATGGGGCGAATGCATTGTGGGAGATCTTTTTTTGTACCTTACTCAATCATACCGATAGAATCACGTAGATGCTGAAATTGTAAAGTTAACGCCACCGGTGTATAATATGTTTTTGAAAATCTGACTCAATCGATAGAGTCAGGACAGGCTGAACTTGTAAACTTAAAGTCGCCGGTGTAATAATATGTTGTTGAAAATATAAATAATCTGATAGCCTGAAAATAATGTATAACCCATTGGGAGCCCCTGGTGTAGTGAAGTGAATTATGTGTAATTTTAATTGGAGTGCGCATGTCTGTTCTGTTGTAGTAACAGCGATCTTTTATTTTCTGTTCATCAAGTCAAAATTGTATCGTATACACAATGTGTTTGTACCGATGGATGTATCGTGACTCGACTCGTTTTCGTGGTCATATAGGCCCTATATAACCTATGATCACGAAAACGAGCAGAGTCGCGATATCTGATAGAATTCCAGGAATCGTACATTCACTTTCAATAGTATAGATTCTATCAATATGCCGCGAAATTCCCAAAATTGTACATTCGTTTTCAATAGGATTTTCTGAATTTCCACTTTCACTTTTCACTTTTACCACGCAAAGCGACCTTAGTTGACACATATATATGGCACACTGGCTGAGTCCATGACAACTAGTTTTATGTAGCATTGCTCCTTTCATTTAATTAAAGCTCACCTCGTTAAAACGCATGTCAATCGTATTTGTTTACAAATTGCATTGGGTGCGACGATTTGCAGTAGGTCCCTATTTGCGGAGGTCACTTTGCGGAAGTCCCCGAATTCGCGGAGGTCCCCTAAATTAAATGGGCGATATATATAGATTTTAATGAGGGAACGGGTGCGTATGTGTCAATTGATACGTATTTTAAACAAATAACGACACGATCATCATAATAGAGGTCTGTTCTATCAATTATATATGCGCCGAGTTCACTTGGTGCAAATCAAACGGCGATAAATATTCTCGTGTGCCAGAAGGACTCCTTAAAGTTGTGAATAAGATGAATTTTTATTAGATGTTATTTAACAAGTCAATCAAATAATATTATTCATTAGTTAGCGCCTAAATTAGCGCTAACTAATGAATAATATTTTATATTATAATTATATTATAATTTATATTTATGGCTAATAATATGATCTTGGTGGCGTTACCATTTCTGACTATGGTTTTCTTGTATATTATGTTTTTGAGCATTTGCGCTCGCCTCGGCCATTTTAAATGCGTGATACTCACCAACTACGAAACCACGAGATTCCACACCGTGAATTTGTCTTCAACAGCAGCATAGCGGGATAAATCTTTCATGTATATATATCCTCTATTGTTTTACAGATTCTTCTCCACGAATTGCCGAGTGCGTAGGTGCAACATATTTCAGCAAACGATGGACCTGCTTATCTCCCCTGCAATTTCGGAAATATTCATCAACGCGGACGTTTTTTATCAACTCAGTGTTCGACACTTGGTACACCGAAAACATCATGCATATCGACTGTGAGCTTGGGGAATGTTCCAGAAAAGAACAGGCTTATGGGAACTCATTCGTTAGGCGGGTCGCTACATTCGTTCCTGTCAGCGATTCCATGTATCTCATTCCATGTGCTACTCATACAGTAGTCACGAACGACCGTTTATTCGCGTCGAATTTCTCCATGTCACTTTCTCCACAAGTGTTTTTTCGTGACTGGTACAGTGGGTGGAATGTTGACGTACAGGCCAGTATTTCGTTCATTTTGAACACGACACCATTTGAACTGGCATCATGTTAATTTGATGAAGATAGGTACTCAACAAAGGGGTGTGGCAGATATATTTCCCTTTCTTTTTCATTATACCTTCAATGACGGGAGCTGCACTGGTGCAGCATTAAATATCATGTGCCAGTACATTCTGTTATATATATGAGAGTCTCCCATATGGATCCTCCCATATATAAGAGAATGCACTGGCTTACAAGGTCAAGGTAAATATTGTTAGGTCAATGTATTCTCTTATATATGCGAGGCTCCCTATAGATGTGAGAGTCGCATATATAAGAGAATGCGTTGACACAGGATTTTTGCAAAATTTCAGGAAGCTATTTTTGAGGGTTATTATCCTATTCCCATGTTAATTATTATCACAGCAAATTTCTCTGTCACACTCTCTCCACATTTGTTTTTTTTTCGTGACTGGTGTAGGGACAGAATGTTAGAGCAACAATTTCTAACATGTCCTAGTTTGAAACGAAATCATGTTAATCTGATACACTTAATCAACAAATGGGACGTGGTATAGATACATTTCGACACAGTTACGTTATTTATTGCCAGTCTGTAAGAGTAAACTTCAGCACTGTCAGCACTGAGTATATGGTTACACATACTAATACTTCCCCTATGTATTGCCATAACATTCTGATTATCGGCAATCGTTCCTGCCAGCGATGCCAATTATCTCATTCCATGTGCGACTCAGACAGTAATCACGAACGACCGTTTATTCGCGTCGAATTTCTCCATGTCACTTTCTCCACAAGTGTTTTTTCGTGACTGGTACAGTGGGTGGAATGTTGATGTGCAGGTCAGCATTTCGTTCATTTTGAACACGACGCCATTTGAACTGACAACATATTGATTTGATAAAGATAGGTACTCAACAAAGGGGTGTGGCGGATATATTTCCGTTACTATTTCATTATTATCATACATATTGCCATAAAAGTATTATCACAAGCAATTTCTCTGTCACTGTCTCCACATTTTATTCGTGTCTGGTGTAGGGACAGAATGTTATCGAACAGAGCAACACTATTTCTAACATGTCGAAGTTTGAAACGAAATCCTGTTAATAATATGGTACATTTAATCAACAAATGGGACGTGGGACGTAGTATTGATACATTTCGTTACAATACGTTATTTATTCCCCAGTCTCACGCAGTAAAACGTTATACAGTTACATTATTTATTCCCCAGTCTTTTTTTGGCCGAATGACCCCCAAAATGACTCGTTCCTATTTACATGTCAACGTTAACATTCATGATAAATAGTATATGCACATAAATTCATATACAGGGGTGAGTTTCCAAAAATGGTCGGAAAAACTGCCGAAAACGGAAAACATTTTGGACGCGGGGGTGGGTGGGTCCCAACAAGGGTCGAATATAAAAAATCAGCGACCCCCCCCCCCTGAATACACCAGTAAAAAACCTGGGAAGGTTTTTGGTGTTCTGCGTGGTAAGCTGATAAGTTTGACATAAAATATATAATCGCTACTGATTAAACAGTATGAGCGTAACCTCTTTGACAGCCTGAATTCTTCTACTTCATCCCGTGCCATAATTTACAGAGATATAAAGCAGTCCATGAAAATTTAGTTTTTTTGCCATCTCATTTGTCTAACTACCTATCATAAATATATAGATGGACAAAACAAACCACAAATTCCGCAGACAACTTAAGGTGCATTTATGTGAAAATAGTCCTTGCAATCCTATGTCAAAAGTTAAAGGTACTCAACCCGTAAAGAGGGTCCCCATCTCAACAGATTCCAACAACAACAATCCGATCGGAGGGTCCTATATTACTATTTCTTTGGCTTTGGGGGTAAAAAATATTTGATTCGAGTCGAGGAACCCATCAAACAAAGCTCAGAGTTATTAGATATTGATTTTTGAAATTTGTTATAAACTCGAGATCAGTACTACTAACTGCCGTAATCTGCTCTGGATGTGTTCTCCAAATCTATTCAAACAGACAAGGATGGATAACTCTAAAATCAAGTGGTAATTTTAAAGCAATTTTGACTGAGTTCTGGGCCAGATAGTATTCCCGATAATGAAAAATAATAGATTTCTAAAATCGATATCTAACAAATCTGAGCTTTGATGGGTGACTTCCTCGACTCGAATCAAATATTTTTCACCCCCGAAGCCATTGAAATAGTAATTGAGAGGAGTTTTATCGGGTTGAGTACCTTTAAAAGATTTACGCGAAATTCACATCCACAAATATTACTGCGGTGGGAGAATCCTAGAAATAAATTTCATTGTTCACACTCAATTGACTATTTGAGCCTTCTTTAAAAAGTAAGCATATTTATAAAACTATCTTTAAAAGGATACCACGTTAACCCTTTACCCAACAGAAGGGCCCTGTGCCAATGCATTCTCTTATATATGCGAGTCGACCATAGGTCGCCTCGCATATATAAGAGAATGCATTGGCTTAACACATTAAAAATTATAAAATTGTTAAAGAATGTAAGAAAAAATGGTAAAAAAGATTTTTTTTAGGCCAATGCATTCTCTTATATATGCGAGGCGACCTATGGTCGACTCGCATATATAAGAGAATGCATTGGCACAGGGCATAACTATAACCATCACAATGTGGTCAATGAGCCGGTTCCAATGATATCCATATTTGTATGGTTTTATTGAGACAGACCCAAGATATTTTAGGCTGTTGAAGCTTTATTTGGCCGGTTTGTTGGGTAAAGGGTTAATGTAAATTGCATCATGGATTACAATATAATTTAGTATGTGTGTATTGTTATTGATATGACTTACATGTTATGGGTGCCTTGTGTATAGTATGTATATATGTTATTGCATGTTCCAACTTAAAGGCACGGGGGCGTTCGTTTCAGAAATATTCATATTTGTTTAAATCGCCATCAACAGAAGGAATATTAAAATATATATAGTTTTGTCATTATGTCAAACATAGTATATTGTCGTCAAGACATACGATGGTGTACGTAAACAAGAGCCTGCTCGTGTTACATAAGTTGTGCTTCTGTTTACATAACACAGCGCAATTCTATTGGTTAATCACACACAAATGATATAAACGCTCTTTATTATTTCCATATCAGGAAAAGAGTAACACATAACGCTCTTTATGTTTACCATATCCGGATCTAAACAAAAGCCAGGTAACGTAACGTTTTTTGCTTTTGTTTACATAACAAAGGGAAAATAATTGACAATAACATACTGTTTATGCCATATTTCTGATTGGTATAAGAACAAGTTCTGTCTATATTTTGCTATTCTTTCTGTTTATGGTGGGTTTTGACTGAGGTGAATATTTTAACAGCATACCCACCACCAACGCCGCCCGTATCTTTAACTGTTGGCTTTGCTAATAAACAATCAACTAATTTTGTGTCAAATCTGAACGAGGATCTTTGCTGCTAAAGCTGGTAACCTCACAAGTTGCAATGGGTATATGCAGTGTTTTGAGAATATGATTAAAACAGCTGCACACAGGTTCTGTTGTGGAAGTGTAAATGGATATATGTGACCCGCCATATCAAATCCAGTCGGAAGTCGGGATTTTTTTTACCCTGTGCCAATGCATTCTCCTATGGTCGACTCGCATATATAAGAGAATGCATTGGCTTAACAATTTTTTATCATGTTTTTAAAATAAATATTTCATACAATTTTTAGGATATAAAATAAAAAAACATCCATTACCCTGCAGGGAGCCCCACACATATATAGAAGCATATAGAAGAGTGTCGTCTGCTCATGTTTGTCTGGGGTTCTGTATGGGTGAAATTATAAAATTGTTAAAGAATACAAGAAAAAATTATTAAAATTGTAAAAAATTGTTAGGCCAATGCATTCTCTTATATATGCGAGGCGACCTATGGTCGACTCACATATATAAGAGAATGCATTGACACAGGGTAAAAAAAAATCCCGACTTCCGACTGGATTTGATATGGCGGGTCACATATGAGGAACTGACAGAATACATAGAATTTTGACTCTTACGAGCATATGCTAGTTTATTTTTAAAACAAGTTGATCCGTTATTCGGAAATACTCAGTGGTTTTCCATAACATTCTGACCAAAGTTGGCAGTCGGAGGTTTGTGGAATACACAAGTCCATACATCTAGGAGGATCCTTCGATTGATAACTTTTGTCAGAATGTTAGAGCAAACAACTCTGAGTTTGGACGCAAATGAGGTATCAGCTTAAAAACAAATATAGTATAGCATTAGCCATAATGCTCGTATAGCTGCAAAAATACTATGCCATATCCTAGTTTATTACCTTTTTCCTCATTTCTGGTCGCGTTTGCGAATGCGTCAGCCATTTTGAATTCGTGATACTCATCAACTCGAAACCGCGTGATTCACCACCGTGTATATATTAATTTTCGTCATGGTACTTTGAACGGCGATTGAGTGTCCCGCATACCAACTATCACTATTATATGAACTCCTTGCTCAATTTACCAAACAAACTTTTTGTTCAATTTAACCAAAACAAAATTTTTTAAACTAAATATATTTCATTTTTAGATAAAACAAATTGGAAACATAGCGCTATTATAACATCCGCCGGTGTGCCCCGAGTCACCACATCAAATTTGGTTGAAATCGGTCCAGATGTCTGGGAGATAAATCGCGAACAGACTGATGGACAGACATACAGACAGATTCTATATAGATCAACGCACTTTGTACTATTATAGCCTGAATTGAAGAGCATGGACATGCATCGACTCATCCCCGGAGACAGAGAAGCAGAGCGGATACAGCTCATAGTGTTACAGCATGCATGTTACCGTATAATGTGTGTAATCCCAACGCTTTGCACCGAACATTCATATATAGTTTAACCGCATCAATAAAACATTTATCGACCCGCAATATGTCAATCAAAGCATGTTCATCTCACAAAAAGCACTCGCCGAACCTCAGAATTATCGCGCAAACATGAAGGTTATAGTCTTCATATAGAACTGTTTTACATGATGTTAGAGTCGTAAAGAACAGTATGTTGATTTTTGTGGATAATGGTGATCATCATCAGTATTTGTATCGCGCTGAACCCGCAATGATTAACCGGTTTAGTATGATTATATAGTACATCTTATCGTGGTATGCTATACTGGTATATCAATTAAGAACCGCCGGGTGTTTTTAACTGAAGTTTGTACTAATTAAGTATCCGTACTGATTAAATTGACGAGCGACAGTCAGTTTTTCTCGGCGGGCCAGGCTCATCAACCAATGTGACCGAAAAGATGGAAATTTTTATATCTTATTAGTTGAGGACCAAGCGGCCCTCCCCCTTAACCCCTGATAAGATCTTATCTTGTATAAAATATTTTTTTTACCCAGTCGTATATACAGCAAATTGTCATGTCCGATCGTGGCAAAATTTGATGGGGGTGTACATATATAATCTGGTCGTTGAGACTCGATTTTGAGGTGAACCTAGAACAAATTGTTGACAAGCTGTTTTTTGGTGTCATTTTGTCAGGCAGAATCTGGGAAACAATATATCCAAAATCCGCTGAAATCCGCTTTGGGGAAAAATTTCTGCTGCTCTTTGAAATAGGGTCGTTTTATGGCTTTTTGTGTAAATTTTGCTATTCATTATTAGTCCAGTCAATCTGATGAAGAGAAACACCCAACCGTGAACAAATTGCTATGTAATGTCTTTTGGTGTGTTTGAATGAGTCTACACCCATATAGTAACATAACCAATATCCCCATGAATCACAGGGTGGGAAAGTCGTCATTTTTTGGTCAAAAGTTAGGAATATGTAAACAAAAAATGGTGAAAATTGTAATTTTCTGGTTAAGACTCGGATTTTAAGGTGAACCTATATTAAATTGGCAACAAGCTGTTTTGTTGCTATTTTGTCGGGCAGAATCTGCGGAACAATATATCCAATATTCGCTTTTTGGAAAATGTTCTACATATCTTTGAAATAGGGTCTTATTTATGGCTTTTTGTGTCAATTTTGCAGTTCCTTATTAGCCCAATCAAACTGATGGAAAGAAACGCTCAACCGTGAACACTTTTGCTATCCAATGACTTTTGGTGTTTGTCAGTGTCACTTTAATTAAATAACATTTCCAAAATCCCCATGAATTCCAGAATGGGAAAGTCGTCATTTTTGGGTCAAAATACTGGAATATGTAAAACAAAATGGTGAAAATTGGATTTTTTTTAATAAACAAATCTGCCAACCATAAACGCTCAAGTCTAGTTCCCTGACTGCCAGGATGTGACCAAATAATAACATATCCAAAATTTCCATGCGTTTCATGAAGGGAAAGTCGTTAAACTTGGATTAAAATTAAGAAAATGGTGAAAATAGTAATTTTTGTCCGGGAACCAGGTCGGCCAACGTGCATCCCCCAGTATTAAACTTGATCTATTTTTTTTTGTTCGTAAAGATGTCTACTCAAACTATTTTGACACTAACGTGTGGCCGTGTATGTACCAAGCAATATGGCGGCCATTTCCAGGAGTGTACGTAATACCAATCACTCCAATGTCCTCTAAATGTATTAATGTGACAGAAACCTGCAATAAAACGCATTATTCTTGTTGCCACAGCATATTCCTGCCATTTCGTGCACAATTTGACACTAAAACTATAAAATGGCGAATCCTAATGAGCTTTAACAAGTCATATCCCTAGGATTTGAAAAAATTTGGTGTCTAAAAAGCTTTCAAAATGACAGCGAAAATGGCAGTCGGAAGTGAACAATTGAAGTGTTTTTTTTTGTTGTTGATTTTTTTAAAATAAATCTTACGATATCAAATAAATGTATAGCCAGTATGTAGTCATATATGCAACCATACGAGTTTCCAAGGCCACCAACTAGTTTCGTAATACATCAAATGAGTTTCCAAAACCACCTAACGAATGCGCCAAACCATATACAGAGTTACAAAACCCATCTAGTATCCAAAAACAAACGTGAGCATCCCAATTCATACGACGTCCCAAACCATCGAAGGACTGTCCGAATCCACCAAACGAGTTTCACAAACCACCAGACTGATGTAGTCTAATGTAGGAAGTGCACCAAACGATACTCAACTAATGTCACAACCAACTGTTTTCCCATACCTATAGTCCCCAAACCGTGCATCTGGTATTCCAACCCATCCAAATGAGAGTCCCAAACCATCAAATGAGTGTCTCAATCGATCTAATTAGGAACCAGTCCATTCAACGAATGTTTCCCAACCACACCGGTAGTGCTCCAGACTTTGCAACCGGTGTTCCAAACCACATATGTGTGTCCCAAACCATCCACCAGGTGTAAAAATACTATCCAAAAACTATCTAATGAGTGTCCATAATCATCAAATGAGTAAAATAAACCATACAATGAGCACCCATCGAGTGTATCAAACCACTCAATCAGTGCCCCAAAACCACACAATGGTTGTACCAAGGTAACCAAACCATCCATCGGGTGTCCGAAACCACACGAGTGGCAGGCAATCGATATGTACCCCATGCCACACAACTAGTATCCCAAGACATCCCGGAGTGTCATATGTCATACAACATACAACTGTCGTCTCAATCCATTCAACTATAGTGTCCCAAACGGCCCAATCAGTGACATAATCGGCCACGCAGTGTCTCAATGCACATAACCAGTGTCTAAAATATATAGCGAGTGTCTCAAACCACTCAATGTGAACAAATCACAAAATTGGTGCCCTAAAACCATCCAACTGAAGCCACAAATCACCCAGCGGGTGACCCAAACCATAAAACTAGCATCACAATCCATCCAACTGGACAGGTGTTACAAACCAACTACCAACTGTCATCTCAATACATCTACAATAGTGTACAAAACCCGCCATTGAGTATTTCAGACGACCAAGTGAGTTTATCAAACCATCCAATGAGTTTACCAAAACATGGTTTGATATATTAGATGGATGGTCTTGGACACTAGGTTGGGACACTCATTAGATGATGTGGGACATTAACTGGGTGGGTTGAGACACTAGTTGTGCGTTTAGACACTCATTGTGGTTTGGGGCACCCATTGGATGGTTTGTGGTACACAATTGATGGTTGAAGGAAAACCATTTGGGTGGTTTGGTACACCACGTGCATGAATTGGGACACTAGATTGGTGACACATGGCAATCGTTGGATGGTATGGAACACAAATTGGACTGGTTTGGGAACTAATTGGATGGTTTATGACACTATTTGGGCGGACTGTGTTACATATTATGTGGTTTTGGGACACTAGTTAGCTGATATGGGACGCCCGTTCTATGGATTGGGACACTCACCGATTAATTTGGTATATTATTAAGAAGGTCGTTGAGACACCCGTTGCGTGGTTTTACGCCCCTTAGATGGTTTGGAACACCCGTTAAGTTGTTTTGAACACTCATTTGATGTATTTCGATACTAGTTTGGTTGCTTTGGACACTCATCAAATTATATTCGATGTGAGAAGATTTAGTTACAAATCAATGACAAAATAAAAAAATTTGACTTTCGATCGCAATTTTCTCCGCCATTTTGGGACACTGCAGGGATAAATTATCGACATATAGCTAATTATTATCCGTTTAAGATCTGACATCATTTGGTGTGGTGCTAGCCAATACATTAAACAATCTGGTGAACTATGCCAAATTTTACTACTTTCGGTAGCCATTTTGTCCCTATTTTGGGAACTGATGGCCTCATTTCTGCTAAATTTGGCACTAGTGGTTCATATCTGACATCTAATGAGTATTCAGTACACTTGTGTGTTCGATTTGAGGTTATTCTGGGCATTAAAATAATAATTGATTTTTCTTCAAAACTCAGTACATCTTTTTCGAATTTGAGGGACACTGAGGGGCCCAAATTTCCAATCCTCGTGATAAGGCTCACAATTATCAGACATTGATTTAAAATGGTATATGTGGGTTACCACTTTCGGTCGCCATTTTGTCCGCCATTTTGAATTTTGACAATCGAATTGAACATCAAATTACCGAAATGACACACGTCTGTCATGACAACAATAATAATTTGTTTATGTTGCATGTTCCTGCCATCTGTATCACTTTAATTTAAATGCCATTCAAGTGTATATTTCATAAGGAACGAAAAATCATACATAAAAACCACCAATAGGACCTTTTTTCAAAATGCACTAGAAAATTTTCCCCAAAGCGGATTTTGGATATGTTGTTCCCCAGATTCTGTCCAACAAAACAGCTTTTGTCAACAATTTTTTCTAGGTCCAATGTAACGGTGTTTATTGTTTTGCTTATAACTCAATATTTTTATGTTGTATATAAACAAACGCTAGGCTAACACAAAGTGTGTTTCGTGGATAATATAGCATTCATACTATCATTATATACTACTACTAGCCGATGAGCCCGACGTTGTCCGGGCTATTCAAAAACCAAATTTCAAGTCGATAGCTCTACCCGTTTCCGAGATATTGTCTGCGCATGCGCGAAGGTTGCGTCGCACGGGCTCGGCGACCCGATAAAATTCATATCCGGGGCAAGATACATTCACATAGCAAATTTCAAGTCAATAGCTCCATCCGTTTCCGAGATCTCGTCTGCGCATGCGCTGCACGGGCGTCGCATGGGCTCGCCAATACGACGTTGACGACCGCCTGGTCAAACTACACACACGTACCAAGTTTCGTCCCGATCGGTCGAGAATCGGAAATTTGTATAAATGACAGACAGACAGACAGAGGTCTTCAAAATATATATGAGACTAGCCGATGAGCCCGACGTTGTCCGGGCTATTCAAATACCAAATTTCAAGCCGATAGCTCTACCCGTTTCCGAGATCTGGTCTGCGCATGCGCGAAGCTGGCGTCGCACGGGCTCGGCGATTCAAAAACCAAGTTTCAAGTCGATAGCTCCACCCGTTTCCGAGATCTGGTCTGCGCATGCGCGAAGCTGGCATCGCACGGGCTCGGCGACCCGATAAAATTCGTATCCGGAGCAAGTTACATTCACATACCAAATTTCAAGTCGATAGCTCCACCCGTTTCCGAGATCTCGTCTGCGCATGCGCTGCACGGGCGTCGCACGGGCTCACCAATACGACAACGACCACCGCCTGGTCAAACTACACACACGTACCAAGTTTCGTCCCGATCGGTCGAGAATCGTAGATTTGTATTAATGACAGACAAACAGACAGACAGACAGACAGAGGTCTTCAAAATATATATGAGATGTTATTAGTATGTTCTTGAGGAATCTTTCATAATTTGGTAACTGTTATTTCTAAATAACAACCTATAACGAAGACCATCCGTTCCTTTAAAGATGTTTTCGAAATATATTTTGCTATGTATTTAGATTCTAGCATACAAAATAATATATGTTCGAACAAGTTATAAAACCTAAAAGTCACTATCAAGTTCGATATTTGGCGCGAGCTCTAGCTGACCCCGACATGGGCAAAAATCGATTTTCAAGCTTGATCTGAATTGAGGGATATCTCAATGTGCCAGTATATATGATCGATATATGTGACCCGCCATATCAAATCGAGTCGTAAGTCGGGATTTTTTTTTACCCTGTGCCAATGCATTCTCTTATATATGCGAGTCGACCATAGGTCGCCTCGCATATATAAGAGAATGCATTGGCCTAACAATTTTTTACAATTTTAATAATTTTTTCTTGTATTCTTTAACAATTTTATAATTTCACCCATACAGAGCCCCAGACAAACACGAGCAGACGACACTCTTCTATATGCTTCTCTATATGTGTGGGGCTCCCTGCAGGGTAATGGATGTTTTTTATTTTATGTCCTAAAAATTGTAAGAAACATTTATTTATAAAAAATGATAAAAAATTGTTAGGCCAATGCATTCTCTTATATATATGCGAGGCGACCTATGGTCGACTCGCATATATAAGAGAATGCATTGGCACAGGGTTAAAAAATCCCGACTTACGACTGGATTTGATATGGCGGGTCACGTATGTCCATTTAGATAAGAAATTAGAATTTTTATCACACATATGTAAGAAATGAACACTCATATATACTGAGACAGTTAGTCCATAATGCTGACATATTTATTGTATATACATTCAATGCTCTTGAGAAATAATTATCGCATACATATTTCACTAACAAAATGAAATTGTTTGGTATTTATAAGTCAAATTGGGTGTTTTTAAATATTTTTTTTCATTGGAACAAGGCCAATACTAAAAAGAAACAAGGGGTGTGCATCGGAAGATGGCGCTCGTCGAGTTTTTTTCTCCCCTGAAAGAGTGGATCTGTCGCAAAAGACATATTAGCGGCCATGCTTTTTTTTAAAACGAATTTCGGGGGAAAATGGCGGCTCCCATCTAGAGGTCACCCCGAAGATCCATCTGAAGTTTGGTGACGATTGGATGAGAAACGGGAAATGTATAAGGTGTGCTAAAGGATTCAGTCATACAAAGGATACAATCCAAGATGGCCGCTGGCAGCCATGTTTTGTTAACATTAAATTCGGGGAAAATGGTAAGCACCAAATTGAATCTAGGCGTCACCCCGAGTTTGGTGATGTCAGATGAGGGATACGCTCTGTATGGTGTGCTAAAGTATTTAGTTATGCCAATAGTAAAATCCAAGATGGCTGCCATGTTTTTTTTTTATCGAAAATCGTTCAAATTTGATACCTCCCATCTAGAGGTGATCCTAGACTCATATACCGAATATCGTTGAAATCGTTCAAAGTTTGTTTGAGTTATCGCGCTAATAATAGACAAACAAAGTCCCATAACTCTCGTATAAAATATCTGACAAACAAACCTGGTTTTCGAACTCGTTCGAGATATTGTTGCAACAGACTCATATACCAAATATGAATGAAATCGGTTGACGTTTCTTTTATCGCGGAATGGGTCTCGCGCCCGTCCTGGTGCCGTCCAGATGCCCGCCCACCCGCCTACAGACCTCGCCAAACCATAAGTCGACTAATAATACGAATGTTGTATGTTATGTTGTTGTTGTTGTAACTGGGAGTCTAGAACTATGAATACAACTTTAAGAGTACATATGATCCATATATACACCGCCTGTACTCTTTGTCCCGCGGCGTATGCCAGTTGTGAATTGTGTGTTAACGTGCGGTTTATGGATGAAAAGCGGAAGAGATGGAAAACCACAAATATTCGACCATAATCGGTTTCACTGGCGTTTTATCCATCCGAACCATATTCACTGAACTCACGCGCAACACGTGGTGTAACGGGGAGCATGCGCGTGATTGTTCACCAACATATCCGCAATAATAAATAATCCCACTCGATTAATGGAAACCGGAAACGTATGGTCTATAATATCTCATAACACGAAAAACTGTTGAATACAACTCGAAACATTGTTCTTTATTCTCGAAAATTTCGAAATTGTTAGTCATTGTATTGACGCTTTATTCTTAACCGCAAACATCAATTTTGGCGCCAGATCATTGTTGCGCAGATAGTACAATTATTCGTAAGGGATTACCATGTTGTTCGGTTGTCTCAACGAAATGACCCGAAGCAGAAAAAACGGCGCTGATGTGTTATGAATCAGAAGTCATCCTTTCATGGCATATATCGTTGTGATTATTCTGAAAAAAAGCATGTTTTCACAGATAGAAGTTAATATTTGAACATGATACTGATGAGCGAATATTTCTGGACGCCAACGAAGGTGAGTCATACATGTTAAGTTTCAAATAATGTGGTTATAAATACATCATCCGTAACTTCAGGTAACAAGTCCATGTCCACTCCTGGTTAAGTGGTCCTGCTAATGTTCTATGATGTTGGTGTGTCATACTGAATTGCTATGATTATGCTGGCGTAAAGTGGTGCTGTTAATGACATGTACTGCTTTTTCCTAAAGTTGTAATTTTTCCGGTGTTTGGCTAATTTGAGCAAAAGCCAACCTCTGTATGCACCTTTAAAATGTGTCACTTGCATTTGAAAAACGATAGTCACCTCAACCATGGTCGGTTTGCAACAACCAACACATATATATTAAAGTCATTTGAAACACCCAACCGGGGTGATCAGATCGGAATAACAAAAAAAACATGCCAGAATAAGCTATTTTCTTAAATTTAACATCAAAATAGGCAGAAAACAGAGTCGTTGTTATAAAAGAATTACAGAATTAGAATCAGTTTACTGCAAAAGCTATGATTCAAGGAGGAGGTCAAGTTACCAATATTGAATGGGGATATCTATGCAACTCTCCCCAGCATAAAGTTATATATGAAGCAATTGTCTGGGAACTAAAGCAGCCATATCATTAAACAGACATAACATCAACTGGCGGCTGGGCTTGGTAAATAGGCAATTTTTGCTATAAATTTATTTTTGAGAATTTTATTCTGGAAATACAACAACCTAGTTTTGAAAAATCAATTCAAAATAAAATAATAAATAAATCAACATTCTAAAGGATCATATTCAAAGCCGACCCGCCAGATAAATGTGTATTGTTTCAATACCGTACAAAGTCACCCCAGAACTATTTTCAAGTCTGTAACTGTTGCTGTGGAGATTTCCATGGAAATGTCCATTCAAAATTGGTCACTCGACCTCCTCCTTAACATAGAACATGCAACATAATTATATATACATATATTTACAATAGCAGGAAACGATAGTGGTTATAATCTTAAACTCAATTTACTCATGCCACAACACCATATAATATTTATATATCTATATATTTATATATACATGTAGTGACTAGTGTTGGCGGAATCATTGCCGTAACGTTTATGCCCAATAAACATGCCCAGTGAATATTTACACGTGTACGTAGTTCAAATGTTGTATTCTCTGAAATGTCACAGTCCATACGTGGTTGGAAATTTTCGATATATACTCTTAGTTGTTTGCTACAATCGTCTAGTTAGTGTTCGAGCCCCAATTGTGTCTTTTCCAATCGAGCCACAAATATACAGTTATTTTCATGAAATGTCTGATAAAATGCGAGCAAAAATATAATATGTTCTTCCCAGATGCGAAACATCGTTGCCATAGAAGTGTCCAGAAAGCGATATAAAACTTTATCTGTATAGAACGTATTAACGTATTTCATTTTTATCCAGAATACGATTGCGTGAAACAATAAGGAGCGTTCCTTTTTAGAGTTTTCCTTATATGGAAACAATAAAGAGCGTTTTCCTCACTTCTATGTTGGACAATGAAAGCTGTTGATTTCTTATCGTGGCATAAACATGTAGAGTGCTTGTGTCACTGTGTAGGAACTGTTGCATCGGAAGTCGTTCTATCACCGGTATTGTGATGGTTCTTGACTGATTTGTTACGGTTCATTATGATTATAAATTATCATTTTCGGGACAAAATCACGCATAATTATATATATCTTAAATACATTAAACTTTCTTGAACGAACAGAGGCTGCATGGGTGCCGTTTTACCGAACCCTGAACTTCAGATCACAATTAACTCGGATATAGCGAGTTAACGTGTAATTATCAACATGTAATCACTGAAAATCAAGATTTGTAAACGTAATTTCTTTGTTTTCGGTAGCATACCGAATCTGAAACGCATTCTGAAGACGAACACTGAGTATACATTTTACCTGTTTTATTCTTCTGTAAAATAGCTGAGGAAATATCCCGATGTGTGTCGATAAATTGGAGCATTAGCCTCCTAATCACAACTTATGAGTGTTACGGTTCTATTTCAAGGTAATCACGACTGTGACGGTTCTTTACATGATATTTATTCGAACGATATCTGCACTTTGGGATCATTTAGTTGTGTGTAACAAACGTTTTGAACCCGATAATGGTTGCAGCGGATGTTACCTACATAATCCAACAAGTGTATTAAGAAATAAGAGTATAGCCATTTATTATAACAGAAGATTAAGTGGCATTACCTTCACTTCGAGTGGCAGATACAACATATTGAAAGTCATGTTGGGTATAGGATCATATAAAGGATCATATATATATAAATCGTGCACGCCCGCATAATTGACCCTATTAGACATCTACTGATATTCTGTTAATTTAAACGGACATGGCTCATTCGAGCTCCAAATTTTGACTAAGTAATTTCTAAAGATGTATAAGATTGGTTGCAAATACAAGAAATGTTGATAAGTATATATATCGGCCTCATATGCTCTGAGAAATGCATACTGTGGTCAGAGCCATATTCCAGCTAGTTTTTTTTCGTACAAACGTGAAACAAATGCTCTTTATTTCTACCATATCAAGAATAGACTAATACGGAACGCTCTTTTCTGTTCCATGTCGTGCAAATGGCTGTTTTTGTTTGGAACCCAAACATCAGGTTCAAAATTGTATTTTGCATGACTCCAATGTGTCTTTCTGTGACATTATTATACTGCTCATAGAAAGGTATTTCATGTGTTTATCGAGCTATTTCTATATCGGGAATACTTAAAAGCGACTATTATTACGCGTGTTTTGGAGCTGATAATTTGTATACGAAGCATTTATATAAATAAGTTAAAATAACCCAAATTTCACAAGTTAGCGCAAAATAGAGTTAAAACGAACTTAATTACAAACTATATACCGATACACGGACTGGCTAAATCGACTGGGACTCACTTTATCGTTCATACTGCATCAAGGTGAAATGACAACTGTGGACAAAATGAAATTAAAACATGTGTCAACAAGACACCATAAACACCCCCCCCCCCCATCCAAATTCAGTTGACCGCCGTCAATTTTAAGGCGTCTTGTGGGAGGGGGGCAACTTACAGCACCCTATGTTTGACCTTAATATATAAAGGAACCGAAAAATGGCATGGGTCACCTATATGAACCCCCCTGCATGGGCGGCGGCCATGTTCGAATAAGGAATGGAAGTCACGTGGTTCGTATAAGTTTAATACAAGCTGAAAAATGCGACTTTTTGAAAAATCAGTGGCGGCCATTTTGAAACAAAGTGGCGGCCATTTTAAATCAGTCGACCATTATGATTGGTTTGTTGGGGAAAAAATCAGTCTTCGCAGTTCACATTGACCATTCATGTCAAATTGCATGCTTTGCGTCACAATATAATGAACGATTCTGTTACTACCGTTGACACATAATTATATATAAGAAGGCAGTGTAACTCACAGAAATTGATCATAAGTGGTGTAAATTCAACATAATTGATATTTCGTTGTGTTCACTTGGTTATTTCCACGTATCCTTCCAAATAATAGTCATCGTATTTCCCGGACAGAACCGATTAAACTGGGAGAGAACCGATTCGATCGGGAGAGAACCGATCGAGATATCACAATTCGCAGTTTTCGTCTTTGTTATTACTCACACAATAGGATTTTCATTATGTTTACCATATTTGGGACCATAGATTGTGGGGGGAATGGAAAAACTAATCGAATTATCACCTAGATGGCTCAAAAATTGCGTTTTAACTGTCAAAAACTCGCGAAAATGAATAATTTGGATCATTAGGCACCGTCACAAATCAGTCAAGAACCATCACAAATCGGCGATAGAACGACTTCCGGTGTAACAGTTTTTCATACACAGTGCAGCTTGTGTTGGTATAGCAAGTATTTAGAAACATTGTGATCGCTTGCGAATGTCGCAAAAAAAATAAAATATATAGTACTATAGCATGTACATGTACATGCATGTAGATTTATCTGAAGATTTGATAATGATGGGGTGCGGTCGCATTTGACATTCATTGCGATAAAATTTCAGCAAACTCTGCATGAGCACCTTCAGTTTTCTGCATTTTTTTTCTCGCGGTCAAAATCGCATGACAACATTGATGCCGCCGTTCATTTCGTATTTGAACCAGCTTCGCTATCGCTGCACGGCTATATATGTTTTCACGATGCGCTATGCACATTGCGAACCTAGCCACCCCCCAGTATTATAACGATTGATTTGACACACAAAATTCTTTGTGATCACGAAACCCAGTGTTGTTTATCCCAGCCGAAGTCGTCATAGATGCACATTAGCCACACATCCGAGTCAACATGATGTGACTCCCGCCAAACAAAGTTTGCGACCATGAATATATATGTGTGTATTCATGCCTGTGTGAATATCTGCGCGTGTATTCATGCATTATTGGACAATAGGCGAAGCACGTACCGGCCTCGATCACGTAGCAATATCTCTTTAAAATTTAACCAATCCTCCATTGCGGTTAACCGCAAAACGGGTAGTGCGAAGAACCAATAGATTTCAAACTCGCGCACTATAGCTGATTGGCTGTTTTCTCGGTCACAGCAAATCCAGATGTTTATTTGGCTGATTATAGCCGCGGTATATATTCCTTATTCGTGACTAACCTCGTACCAGCAAGTATAATTATATAATTCAGACTCAGGTCGACCACAGTTCCCCCATAGATTCATATGAATACAGCACAAAGAGCGACTCAGGAGTCATTTGGTGCGTTCGGGAGACTCTTCAGACCAATATCACCAGCCAGTTTCTGCATCATGTAAAGCGATGCCATCTGCAGCTTTGAACAATGTCTGGTCTTATAGTATTGGCATACTCAAATTTACATATGTCGAGTTTGGGCTGCGAGTTTGCCCAATCGGTTCTGAGTCATTATGATGACTCACCGAATGATCTACATGTACAAGAACATAATATACATATATAGAACCTAAGATCAGTTGACAAAGAACTCCTCTATTTTCAAAATAATTCTCCAATAAATTGTCAGGGTGAGCCGATGGATTCAAATTTGAAATCCAAATTGCTGCATGTGGTTATATAATGTTCTGGTTATGACCCTTATTACTGGCATCATAACCAATCAGATTGTTCGTTACAAATGGGATAGTATCACTGGTTTGTCAACGAAATAGAACTAACTGGCATCGTGTATACTGTTACTGGTAGTTGATCAAGCTGCAAAACAGAATTCAGTCCCCTCGCTACGCTATGTCTGGCCGCTGTCGGCATGTGTATTTTCTTAATTAAAACTGACATGTTTTTTATTGAAGTGTTTGTCAGTTACGAATCATTCCGGCTTAATCTAGACAATTTTCAAATGGATATCGACAGTTTAGTTTCGCAGAATAATGCAGAATGAATTGTAACCTATGAAAGTCTAAAATAAATAAATGGGCGATTTATGTACAGGTGCTGGCAGCGGTAAGTCCTGCATAAGGGACTGCACTCTGCATGGAGCTTGGTAGCTGTTGATATGTGCTTTGTTCTGAGTCAGTGTTCTGACTCACGGAGGGAGATGCCAGAACAGGCAGAGATAATCTAAGATAATCTGGCAAGGCACTGTACTTCTACCTTGACCCCGAGACAGAATCATGCCAGATCGACGTTTGTGGTTGGATACAGCACCGGAGCATCACGTTTACTGTATCAAATGAAATTTGAGAATTATTTAATTAAATGGCCTACAGCAGATGCACTGACATTGTCAGATTTAGATATTCAAATCATCATTTACCAATCGAAACAGGGTTTCCATGTTGCACATGCAGCAATCAGTGCGAATATACTTATCATTATTTTCATGTGTCCCCGTTACCAATCGGAACGAATAGAACTGCATCATTCACTACACAGAGAATGATTGAAGTAACACATATGAATGATTTACTTTCTGGCATCCATAACATAAATATAAAAGAAAATGTGAAATTGTTCAAAATAGTCCAACAAACGTTTTAACCACTGAAATGAACTTAATTAATAAGTAAGACATCCATGTTTTTTTTCATCCTGGTATCCCCCCCCCTAAAAAATGTTTAATAAGCACAATCGAATTTGTCACCTCCCACCACCTTACATCATCCTTTCCTAACGATCCACTACAAGCATCTTTCACCAATCATCATTATTTCACACTTAACACAGATGTAAATAAGTGACTTTTTGTGCCACTCTGTATAGTATGTAGTTTTGTGACAATGTATAACGGAGAGGGGCTCATTCAGTTATATACAATGTATAACGGAAAGGGGCTCATTCAGTTATATACAATGTATAACGGAGAGGGGCTCATTCGGTTATATACAATGTATAACGGAAAGGGGCTCATTCAGTTATATACAATGTATAACGGAGAGTGGCTCATTCGGTTATATACAATGTATAACGGAGAGGGGCTCATTCAGTTATATACAATGTATAACGGAGAGGGGCTCATTCAGTTATATACAATGTATAACGGAGAGGGGCTCATTCGGTTATTTACAATGTATAACGGAGAGGGGCTCATTCAGTTATATACAATGTATAACGGAAAGGGGCTCATTCAGCTATATACAATGTATAACGGAGAGGGGCTCATTCAGTTATATACAATGTATAACGGAGAGGGGTTCGTTCAGTTATATACAATGTATAACGGAGAGGGGCTCATTCGGTTATATACAATGTATAACGGAGAGGGGCTCATTCAGTTATATACAATGTATAGCGGAGAGGGGCTCATTCAGTTATATACAATGTATAACGGAGAGGGGCTCATTCAGTTATATACAATGTATAACGGAGAGGGGCTCATTCAGTTATATACAAAGTATAACGGAGAGGGGCTCATTCAGTTATATACAATGTATACCGGAGAGTGGCTCATTCAGTTATATACAATGTATAACGGAGAGGGGCTGTGACAATGTATAACGGAGAGGGGCTCATTCAGTTATATACAATGTATAAAGGAGAGGGGCTGTGACAATGTATAACGGAGAGGGGCTCATTCAGTTATATACAATGTATAACGGAGAGGGGCTCATTCAGTTATATACAAAGTATAACGGAGAGGGGCTCATTCAGTTATATACAATGTATAACGGAGAGGGGCTCATTCAGTTATATACAATGTATAACGGAGAGGGGCTGTGACAATGTATAACGGAGAGGGGCTCATTCAGTTATATACAATGTATAAAGGAGAGGGGCTGTGACAATGTATAACGGAGAGGGGCTCATTCAGTTATATACAATGTATAACGGAGAGGGGCTGTGACAATGTATAACGGAGAGGGGCTCATTCAGTTATATACAATGTATAACGGAGAGGGGCTCATTCAGTTGTATACAATGTATAACGGAGAGGGGCTCATTCAGTTATATACAATGTATAACGGAGAGTGGCTCATTCAGTTATATACAATGTATAACGGAGATGGGCTGTGACAATGTATAACGGAGAGGGGCTCATTCAGTTATATACAATGTATAACGGAGAGGGGCTCATTCAGTTATATAACTTGTGCCCCAATCAACTTTGTATTATTACAAATAAAATATGCTCAAAGTAAAAAGTAATCGAAACATGGTCGTGGAATGATACACTGCTCAAAGATAGGCAATGTAAAAATGTAATCAAAATGTAATTAGTGATGAATACCATTATATTATGGTATTTGATACATTGCAGTCTGAACGCCAATATTTACTTCCTAACTTCACTACCCCTGTGATAAATACTTTCACAAGAAATTAATGCAAAGTGATGAAATAATTATACTCCGGAAAATGAGTCAATTTATACGGAAGATAGAACTAATATTGGATTCACCCCCTATCGCAACCATAACTATTCCACAATGAGACGTTTACACACCAATACCACTAATCAATGTCTATATACATGTAACTTATTGTGTGCCTCGTATATATCAATCATGTAATTTAAACGAGTGAAGTAAACAAATTGAAAATGGAGGCAGACGGTTCTAATATTCTACGTGACACATCGCTTTCACCGTGACCAGCAGGGGCGTAGGAACCGGTGGGGTGTAAGGGGGGGTCAACACTTAATGGTCAACACTTAAACTGTATTTCTTATTTATTCAACCTATACATAACCAGTCACATTCTCCGCCCGCACAATTTGACATAAAATATATAGTATACTCTATGGGCAATTAGCGGTTGGGGGTACCATTATAAAGATTAGGTGCCTTGACTGCCATGATTGTGTTATTACAAACGTTTCGGTTTTTATCGGGTAATAAATTTATTATTATAACTCCCCATATGGTGCTATCCACCGGCTTTTGCTCCTTATAAGCCTTCTTGTTACAGTACTCTCTCGGAAATCATTGTGTTTGCCCACAAACGGTATCTAATTTGTCCAAAGCTACAAAATAAATCAACACCAAGATTTCCAAGATGAATTCAATACGAAATTATTTGAAGAGTAAATACGCTTCATCACAGCTAGTACTCTGGCACTGCTTAAATGGCGAATCTGCCTGCTTTATCGAGGCATGCACTTTTCAGTTACATGCACTACTACTATAAATTAGGCTGGGAAAGCTGAGAATGTGAATATATAATTATGTAAGTATAAACCTACATATCATGTTTTCATAGAAGACTGCTTCATTTGTACACACACGCTTATGAGAGTCAAAAATGATCTCCATACTATTTTGTACAACAGGTGAAAAACTAAAATACCATATTTTCCCTCAATGGGTTATTTAACGTAAATGCTGTCACAGATGCAACGAAATGCGATCTGAGGGGTTTAAATTCAGAAAAAAATTCCCCACCGACAAGAGGGGACACCCCTCTCGAGCTCTCCCCATCTCCAGCATGCGGCTGTCGTCGATGGCCTATAATATGGCCATCGGATGTGGCCCCTCATATATCCAAACTTCTTTCCTACGCCCCTGATACCCCCCAATAAATATAGCTTCATACGCCCCTGGTGACCAGTCACGAGGCAGCGGTGAGTCTCCCTGGGTTGGGCGTTATTTCAACAGCTGGCATCTTTATGCCTAAGTTTTCACAGTTGGAAATTTGGTCTGGTTCGCGTCTGTGGAATTGGAAATTTTGCTTATTAGAAATATTCTATAAAAGGCAACACAGTCTTTCACGATATAATACTAATACTACCACAGAGACGGTCTACTGTCCTTTATATAGTCAACAAAGAGAAGCTTTATTTTTTTAAAAATGCATGAATTGTTTGTGAACATAACCATTGAAATTCTTCTGTTTGGTGAACCTGCACTTGGCCATAAGATGAATTGTGACATTTGTAAGATAGTCCACGAATATTTCAAATCCAGAAATATGTGACCCGCCATATCAAATCCAGTCGTAAGTCGGGATTTGTTTACCCTGTGCCAATGCATTCTCTTATATATGCGAGTCGACCATAGGTCGCCTCGCATATATAAGAGAATGCATTGGCCTAACAATTTTTTACAATTTTAATAATTTTTTCTTGTATTCTTTAACAATTTTATAATTTCACCCATACAGAGCCCCAGACAAACATGAGCAGATGACACTCTTCTATATGCTTCTATATATGTGGGCCTCCCTGCAGGGCAATGGATGTTTTTTATTTTATGTCCTAAAAATTGTAGGAAACAGTTTTAAAAAATGAAAAAAAAATTGTTAGGCCAATGCATTCTCTTATATATGCGAGGCGACCTATGGTCGACTCGCATATATAAGAGAATGCATTGGCACAGGGTAAAAAAAATCCCGACTTACGACTGGATTTGATATGGCGGGTCACATATATTCAATATGAGAATATGAGTTCATACTAAATACATGTCATATGATTTAATGTTACATCTTTTTCTCCGAGACCACCTTTACTGCTCAAATCACCCACATGCACCATCTGAAACGTCCCTTATTCAGATTACCTAGACAGACAGGCCTCTGTATCCCCTGAGTGTCGGTGTTTGCACTTTTGCACTTTTGTGTTTGTTACGTTATGCAATGTATTGTTGTTTTCTGTTGATGGGTCCGGGCTTATTTTTTACCTGGACCCGGTGCTACGTCAATGTACATCTTGCGCAATGAGCTATTTAAAAAAACAGACACGGTCGCATCTGGAAAGTCCCCCCATAAAAAAAAAAGCAGGTCCCGATACAAAACACGTACGTAGTGGCGTACGTAGCACATAGGCAACATGCAGTTGTTTCTTGCGAAGGAACGAAATGCCTTATCTGCATGAGGGAGTGTCTGAGGGGAAAATATCAACAAGTCTATTTTAGGCTGATCCATGACTACCTAAAATAAAAAAAGCACCGTGTGCCCCATAGTGTTTATCTTATCAGAACTATATGCGTAAACACAAACAGGTGCAACAAGTACAACGAAGCTCAATTTAGTATATAACGGTATAGTTTGTTTGACCACAGGTGCAAATTAATCAAGTTGTCACCTGTTTGCGAGCGTTTTTGTTGTTAATTTGAACAATGATAAATACAACCACATCCAATGAAACAACATGCACAAACATGTGCTTTAAAGTGCATTCAACTTTTATCTACGCCAAAACTCGGTCATGTGGTATTTGTGTGCCTGCAAATTCGTCTTGTGTGCAGTCAACAGTGTGAGGGTGAGAAAAGATACACCCTATACATGGCGCTTGTCTATACGGACAATGTTGGATGGGTGTCCAACTTTTCAATTCCGAGTTTACTCCCGAAAACTTTGGGAAACTTCATTAGACCCCATTGGTTGGTATTTTAGTTGGTACTAGCAGGGTGACCAAGCGATCCCCAGGGGAATGCATTGGTTGGTATTTTAGTTGGTACTAGCAGGGTGACCCAGCTATCCCCAGGGGTGATGCATTGGTTGGTATTTTAGTTGGTACTAGCAGGGTGACCCAGCGATCCCCAGGTTAAAGTGATGTGGAACCCTCAGACCGCGGCTTGAGCAAGAATACTCTTGCTCAAAGTGTTATTCTCATAAATGTTATACCCAAATTGGCGTCACAAAACGTCATAAAACGTCATTATCGTGGATTATAAGCAGTGGCTCACCTTGTCGCAATGATTGTCACCTGTGTATCGTGATTAGCATTTATTTACAGCTGTACGTACTTCAGACGTTATTTGTTTTTTAATTGTACAATCGACGTGGTTGGAATCAAATGCTGATTCACTAATTGACATGCAGGTTGCTTCAAAAAGTAACCAAGCGTTCTACATGGTTATTTTTCTAATGGCAATTTTGTTTTTATAAATTTTTGGTGCGACCCCGCCCTAACTCAGATTGTGCCACTTTGTCATCTTAAACCCACACGTAGACTCCTCGTATCATGTAAATGCCCGTTATACATTTAGAGGAAATTTCGTTATCAACACGGTTTTATCAATTCTGGCGACCATAGCTTCCCATCCCCACTTGGGGTCCGGGAATTTAAAGGCCCACTTAATTTTCGAACCCCCAGATTACATTATATATGCCATATTATATACCATTTGAAAGAGGAAGCCCCAACACATTGTATTATCAACTTATCCGATGTAATCAACTGTGGACATGTTGTTTTTGTTGAGTTGCCAATGCGTTTTGTCATCAAGATTTAAGTAAAAATCAGTTTTATTTTCAATGCAAGGGAATAACTCTATATATTAAAGATAGAGTTCTTCCCCTTCCATCGAACAAGTTTGAATATTGTTGCATTCTGGGTGCCAGAGGGGGGAAGTCTTCAGCAGTTTTATATTTCTATGTGGGCATCTTCTGAGACACAGATGTTTCAAATAGTGATGAATCATAGTATTTTAATCATATATTTCATGGCATTCATTGTTATTAAAACCGCATATCAAGTCACTGTAAAAAAATAATCAGCGACTCGAAAATTAAGTGGGCCTTTAAGTCATAAATTGCTCGAAAATGACAGCATGATGTCTCACATGGAAGTCATTACTCACGGGGTGCATATTCTGGTGCCCTCCTGTTCATGGCCCCATACGATGCCACCTTTCAGCCCACACCATTCGAGTCCACGTTTAGATGTCGTCGACACAATGTTCAAGCACTTTTGTTGCGCCTCCATCATAGATCATGCCATGAATATCTACTCTGGCGAACGCCTGTAGAGATCATATGCCACCAGTACAAAACCAGGGAACTTTTTGAAGTTTTGACAGGGAACCTTATAAAGTCGATATTTTTTCGACATCAAAAAGTTCCCAAGTTTTGTACTGGTGGAATGTGATCTCTTCGGGCGTTAGCCAGAGTAGAGATTCATGGCATGATCTACTGCAATCCGTATAACTGACTCGAATGGGGTCACTTTGGTTTCTTTAAATCACATCATTCGGTTCTTCGTATCATGGAGATGACTAAAAATAACCTTGGTGGAAATCGGCGACTAAAACATTCTTATAAATGTTACTGCCCCTCCCCATCCCTGACCCAAACGACACCAATATGGCTTCTTTAAACAACACGATTAGATTCCGCGTGTCACGACGAAGAATTAAGTTGATGGAAATAGGCGCTAACAGTATTTTTGATAAATTTTGGTACCCCTCCCTCCCCATCACTGACTCGGCTCGATCGGCACCACTTTTGAGTCTTGACATGTTTAACCCTTTCAGTGCCAGGGGCGGATCTCATCGGCCCTAATTTACGGTCTGTAAAATCCGCCCTTAAAAAATAAAACAAAACATTTTTTAGATTTTTTTTATATATTTTTGTTTTGTTTTTTGGGTTGAATTTTTTGGGTATGCTTAAGCATGCTATAGCGAATTTAAAAAAAACTGGTTAAAACCTTAGGGGCATGTTATAACTCAAAACCATCACCAAGTATTCATAGTAATAATTTTGATGCCCATGGAAAACGTAAGATTCCCTGGCACTAAACCTACAAAATAAGTCTGTTAAAGATTATAAGAAAAAATTATTAAAATTGTAAAAAATAATAACAAATGATGAAAAATTGTTAGGCCAATGCATTCTCTTATATATGCGAGGCGACCTATGGTCGACTCGCATATATAAGAGAAGCATTGGCACAGGGTATATATGGGTTGATACAAAAATCGGACCTGTCACTGAAAGGGTTAAACCGCACAATTATAGAATAACCATATTATGGCGATGACGTATATAAGTTTGGTGGATATCGGTGACTAAATACATTCTTATAAAATTGAGTGGCGCTCTCCCCATCTCTGACCCAAACGTCACCAATTTGGCGTCTTTAAACCACACGATTAGATTCCGCGTGTCGTGGAGAAAAATATGTATCAATTTGGTGGAAATCGGCGCTAAAAATATGTTTATTAAGTTTGGTGCCCATCCCCTCCCCATCCCTTGCTCGACTTTTGACCATATTTAAACCACTAAGTATTAAAACAATATTCTTCTTGAAAATCGTCAACAACGCTACCGCTATATTTATACATGCTGATGTTAATTATACATGTGATAAATATGTATTCCTGACCTCGAATCCCCTACTTAACGATTTCGTATCTTCCTTGCCAGCAGTGCAAGAATGTATAGGCGCAACACGCATGCTTGCTCTTACATAAATGTTCCTTTCGTACGAAAGCGAGAGTGGCGATCATCAAGTGATCAAACTCTATATAGCCATATAGTTGTGTGCATGGTGCGCTCTTCGTGTGGTCCGTGCTCAATCTGTAATTCAGGCACAAATTCAAATTAGTTGTGCTTATAGTTTATCTTGCATGTAACATAAACTTGTCTGCATCCGTACTGTACGTCAGCTTGGGGGGTAAGTATATGTGAGTGTCCGCGAGCTTGTGCTTGCGTGTGCATGTGCCTGTCTGCATTTTTTTTTACATGCGCGCGCGTGTCTTGAATGTCAGTTTATGTAAGAGTGCATGTGTGTATGCTATTTATTAGGACGTGGTTCATATATGTGTATGTTTTTTCTTTTCCCAACTTACTTTTGTTCTTTCATTTTGACAATATTTTTGTAACATGTTGTATATACGCTATTATGTATATGTATCACTCTTCAGAAATTTGAGGACAATAAAGGTATATATATTTATACATGCTGTCATTACAGGGGTACTGTGTGTGAATTGTTCTCAAAGCACACAGAAAATTTGACGGGGCGATCGATTTCGCCATTTTGGCTGGAAAACCCCGCGCAAAAAAAAAACCCCACAGACTATATAGTACCCAGCCGGTGACAGAATCAGAAAGGAAGTAAGACTGGTGCGCTCTGGTAGAGATTGGTACCGCAGTAAAAGAAACTCATTAGCAGTTTTCAACGTTTCATTCAAGCGCTCTTTATCCGCACCATATTATGATATAGGTAGCGACGGGCGCTCTTTAGTATTACATGCGTCTGTCCGTGTGTCCGAATGAGAAACAATCTCAGCCATGCGGGTTGACGGGCATGAATGACATTTGGTATGGATGTTAGCCATCAAGGGGTCTTCCAAAAGAGGTATACATGTACATCATCTGAATGAAATTTGAAATGGAGGTTAGCCTTTCAAAATAGGAACCAAATGACGTTGTTCCCATTTTCCGTTCGACAGTTTTATTGTCCTTCATTGTTTATCGGGAGATCGATAGTTTTTTTTTCTGCACATCTGCACAGATACCTCAGTTATGAATTATAGGATCGCTTTGAAATTTAGTCTGGATGTTCACCACCACAAGTGCTATCAATTAAATGTTAAATTATAATGTTCGTTTTTCCTTTTTACGTGTATTTACTTCAACATATGTGTTCAGTTCTCCCCTTGTTTTTGGAACCGTGTGGGTATGCCCAAATCAGTAGCAGTGCAATCTCTTGTTGTTACATGTATAAGTAAAATGGGGAAACTTTTTTTTCATTCTGCGGCAATTTGTGTCACATCACTAAGTTTTCTTCCAGGCACATAACGTCTGTTCGCGTCAATTTCTTGTATTTATCGACGTATCTGAATACCCGAAACATGATAAAAGCACACAATATATATATGTGTAATACGACCCTGCCCGAACATGCTTAAAAGCCTTGTCCTGATTGGTTAGTCCATCGAGTTACCATGGATATATCATCCAGTTTTGTGGAGTAATTCAAATTTTTCAGATTGTACCACTAAAATATCGGTTTATTCAGATCGCCGCACGCGACTTTTCCCGTTTTTTTCTAACTCCGCGCCCACGAGTCACCAATGGGGTATATAGATCTGTTACATGTACCACTCTTCTTGATTCGACGATCGAACGAAGTATGAATATGCAATTGGATATTGTCCAGATGATGTTATGCATGGTATATGTTTGTAAATGTTACGACCAAAATTAATGAAGTCACTTAATAACAAATGTAATATTCTACCCTCCGCATTCGTCTGGGTCACCATTCGGAATCAAGTTAAAAACAATTAAAGCCTGTGCGTGTATTCTTCTCCCAAGAGGGCGAATAGGATGATTATATAGTAACTACATCATTTAGTTCAAATTTTGCAATGGAAATGGTCTATAATATGTTATCATAACGAACCAAAGCCAGACGCTTTGGGTCGTATATAGCTATGTCTGATTTTGTGACGTCACCAATTATTATCTAATACGACACAGCTGTTTTGAATTTCGCGAGCGCTTTTGTCGCACAGTAGATCGGCGGGGTTAAAGCATTAATGTCGTAATCGAAAAATCTTGTTACTGTGTGTTTCGATTACTGGTATTGAAAATGAGAATTATGAACATTGAATTACAATGTAAGTTCATTCGTAGCGTTAGTTTACCTTTTATTGAGAAAATAAGACACAATAAATAACGACATTATATATATATTAACTACAGTCTACACACATCGGGGCGAGTGAAAAGTGATCGAAATTCCTACTGTGCGAATGTGGGCATTTAATGTAGAGCACTTGGTACGGTGCGGTACTGTGCGAAACGAAATAACATATTTATAAAGAAATTAATTGTTATCATAAGACAATATAGTACATACATACATGTGATAATCCATAAACATACTATTGTCTGGAATCGAAAGGAACACATAATTATGAACAAAGCAGAAGATACATTCAGGCGAACTCAGTCAATGGGAAAAGTTACACGATGACGTACGTTGTTCGTCAATTTTCGTTGAAATCGACACGGTGACACCTTTGAATGAAATGAACAGCAATGAAATGGACACACCTCTCGGTATAGTATCTCCGCCGCAGTGCTCACCCAGCGTCAAGAAAAGAAATAAATTTAAATTCCTTAAAGATGTCCCCGTTCCCCTCTCGACAAGGTATAACTAATTTCACTTTGATGTTGGTACTAGTAGTTTATAACCATGAATAGTCTAGCTGTCGACCAGGAGTAACCGGAAGTACGATCTGCCTAATTTATACTCTAAATTACGATTGGGGTCCATTCATTCGTCAAACCCAGGAAATATAACATTATGTGAATCTTATTTGGAGGGAATACCAGAGAATCTATAAACTGATTTTGATTTAAAAAAAAAAAAAAAAAAAAAACCACAGCTACCCTCATATGAGTGGTTTTGCTTTGGTTCGTTAATTACGCTAGCGTATGATCATATAATTCATGTTGTCCCAACAACTTTCAAAACAGAAATTATCGCAATTAAAGGTACTCAATCCGATTCGATGGTCCCCATATAATCAGATTCCAACAACAACATTTTTTTTAAATGCCGCTTCCGCTATCAGAATCGATTAATTGCCCAAAAATAATGCTAACCACTGTCAACTATATATACTATAAAATTTCCCGAAATGTGCTATTTATCAACATATTGTTCAACGAAATTTAGCCTTATTATCAACAAAAAGCCTCTTGATTTTAGAGTTATCGATCTTCATCCGCAATTGAATTGATCCGAGACCGTCGCCTGGTCGAATTTTTACTGGGCCACTTATAAGTCTCGAAGGTGAAAAATAAGAGATTTCAAAATTGATATCTAATAACTCTGGACTTTGATAGGTGGGTTCCTCGACTCGAGTCAAATATTTGTTACCCCCAAAACCAAATACATAGTAATTAAGAGGCGCTTAATTGGATTATGTATCTTTAAAGATACGGACGGTATTGGTGTGGGTATGCTGTTAAAATATTCACCTCCGTCAAAAACGCCATAAACAGAAATAATAGTAAAATATAGACATACCTTGTTCTTATACCAATCAGAAATATGGCATAAACAGTATGTTATTGTCAAATGTTTTTCCTTTGTTATGTAAACAAAAGCAAAAAAACGTTACAGAACCTGGCTTTTGTTTAGATCCGGATATGGTAAACATAAAGAGCGTTATTTGTTACTGTTTTCCTGATATGGAAATAATAAACAGTGTTTGTATCATTTGTGTGTGATTAACTTGTTTACGTACACCATCGTACGTCTTGACGACAATGTACTATTTACGCGTTGATTATGTTTGGCACATGAACAATACTATATATATTTTAATATTCCTTCTGTTGATGGCGATTTGAACAAATATGAATATTTCTGCAACGAACGCCGCCCGTACCTTTAAACTAGTTGAATAGTTTCCAACCGAATGCCGCGCGGGTAGGATGGTCGGACTGCATTGTTCACGTTCCTTCACCCTTCCTTGGTGTGACCATAACACACACCAGTGACTTCAACCAGGACCAAAAGGAAACCCTTTTAGTCGTTAGGTACACGGTCACAGGGGTGTATGTTAAAGGTACTCAACCCGTAAAGAGGGTCCCCATCTCAACAGATTCCAACAACAACAATCCGATCAGAGGGTCCTATATTACTATTTCTTTGGCTTTGGGGGTAAAAAATATTTGATTCGAGTCGAGGAACCCATCAAACAAAGCTCAGAGTTATTAGATATTGATTTTTCAAATTTGTTATGTTCTCGAGATGAGTACCAATAACTGCCGTAATCTGCTCTGGATGTGTACCTCAAATCTATTCAAACAGACAAGGATGAATAACTCTAAAATCAAGTGGTAATTTTAACGCAATTGTGACTGAGTTCTGGGCCAGATAGTATTCCCGATAATGAAAAATAATAGATTTATAAAATCGATATCTAACAAATCTGAGCTTTGATGGGTGACTTCCTCGACTCGAATCAAATATTTTTGACCCCCGAAGCCATTGAAATAGTAATTGCGAGGAGTTTTATCGGGTTGAGTACCTTTAATGTGGTTGGCGTTGGTTGTTGGCACTGAAGTTGGCTAGAGGCAAGGCGTGGTGTAGGTGTCAGGTGCTGATGAGTTCTATATATGGTTTTGTTTCGTCGAGTTGAAGGATGGATTTTTTTTCGTGGTGAGTAGCTGGTTTCGTAGTTGGTACTCTTGTGTGATTGGGTTGTTGTGTAGTCTGGCGACTAGTGTCAGGTTTCTGAGTTCCATCACTCGTTGTGTCGTCGTCGGTGTGTTAGATCCGTCGTGGGGGGCTTCGGTCGGTGTCCATGATTTAGGTCTTTGGAACTGCTATGAGGATGGCGGCACGTACCGTATATAATCCACGATATACGTCACGAAGATATGGTATAGATTGATGAGATATGGTATAGATCGATGAGAGTATGGATGTTGGTTCCTCAGTCTGTACCCCGGAGACATCTTAGTAGGTCGGTTCTTTTTATGGCGTTGTCGGCTAACTTCTTGATGTATTAGTTGAAGGTCAGTCGTTTGTCAAAGTTGATTCCAAGTAGGGTCGGATGGTTGAATTGTCTCGTTGTCGATCTTGATGGACTGCGTTTTCCTTTTTCTGTGGAATAGGGATGAGTTGGGTTTTCTTGGCGTTTAGTTTGATTCTCCATTTTGAACACCATGAGTTTATATGCCGTTATGGGCGCACCTGAAAACACATCGATTTTGGCCAATCACAACCGTGTATTTACGCAATGTATAAGTTATCGGAGTACACCGTGCAAACACATCGAGTACGCCCAATGAGAATTACACCACGAAATGTTTTCTCAACTAAGATCGATTCTGGGGACAAAAGAAATAAATACACGGTGTATTGGTGTCTATGGTGAATGAGTTGTACCACAAGAAACTGATTGTAGGAATCCGCTTCGCGTCGTCGTACACTCAGTTTCTTTGTGGTACAACTTGACCAATGACCATACACATTTAACATCGTGTATGTATTTAATAAAAATAAAATCCCAAATTATGTTTTGAAGAAAAACAAATTTTAATTGACCTTTTTTTTTTTTTTTAAATCAAAATGTTAAAAAAAAAAACGATCAAAATGTAAGCGAAGCGCACAAATGGGCCGCCGCTTTGCAGAAAGGCCCTCCGATGCTGCAGCTATATTATATACATATGTATGGTTTTGAGACACCTCTTCCCGAATTACATATACATAAATTTTAGGGTTCGAATGAGCCATGTCCGTTTAATTTGCATTGTTATCGGGTATTATTTTGATAATAAATCGTTCATAAAAGAACAATTTTGAAAGATTTCTTTTTGGAAACCGATAAATACGTCATGACCTCACGACGCAACATCACGACGCCATGGACTATTTTTTTTTGTTTTTGTTTTTTTGTTTTTAAATTTTTTTTATGGACTATTATATGGACTATATGGACGACGCCACACCCTACATGGGCGCTGAAAACACCAGACATGATTGCGTCGACGTCCAGACAGCCCAGACTCGTATTACACTGGCAGGCTAAACCGATCCATCTGACAACAGCTTCGTGTTGTACTATAAATCGATATATATACCCTACAAGGAAAATAAGTGGGCAATAGTACTTCCGATTAGAAGCCTATTCTATGTAACCTGAAACTCGGAAAATGAGTTAAGATCGCGTCTAAAATATGCTTGCGGAATCGTTTTTTTTAATTCGCAGAGGCATTGACGTGCGAACCTATTTCTAGAAACATTTTTCGAAGTTCAAAACATTATGAAAGACGCAGGCGCATATAAATCATGTCCGGTCAAACAGAGCATGGTATATAGGTTACAAACACCTAATTATTTTCCATAGGCGACAGTGTTAACTAGAATTAAGTCCCGCCGGCCATGGGTTAAGCCTATTTGAACTTCAAGTGGTCAATTTTCCCTTATAGTAGAGGCTCTAAGGTCCCAAAAATGGCCAAAGTGTGCAAAATTGGATAAAAGCATGAAACTTGGTATACACATATATATAGTTCATGATATGGGGGTCAATATAAGAGCGAGACCCAAGCGTGAAAGTGACCTTGAGGTCAAGGTCAAAGGTCAAAATATCAATTTTTAACTGGCGGTATGAGTTATAACATTTTTAAGACAACAAATTACGTATACATATCAAAATTACATAAATATGACTTCAAATAGGCCATATTAGTCACCTTTATAACAAAATCTACAAAGATCTTGAGAACTTTTCATATTGAAGCTCAAAAAGCCAGTTGTTCATCCGAATAATTGCAAAAATTCCATGAACAAATGAATATAAAGTCCCAAATCTTTAACATTCTCACTAAATGCCACCACATTCCACATCATTGTATTTCATATATTACTCGTACATCAATTGAGAATGAGCTCATTGATAAAAAAAAGTTTGCTCCCAGTGACTGTTGAGGTCTCACCACACTAAAGAAATTGGTCCTTTGAAAGTTCAGACAGTTATAGTGCTAAAATCACCCCATGTTTGACACGAGCAGACATATACTGTGTCATATAAATTGTAGCAGTGTGGTTAGAGACTTGTGGTTGTTGTGTGGTATATCGTCTACTGGCCATCACTCTGGTCGCCGAACTAGAGACTAGCATTGTGATATAGCATACCCTTTGATTCACCAATTCCTCAGATATACCCTGTTGGTAACATGTATTTGTTTTCTCTTGAAAAAAGGAAGTTTAGTTTTGAAAGAAATGTGCAAACAATGCTATAATAATATCTTTTTCGCAGACAATAAATCATTGCTTGTTTAGAGTGTCAAAATGCTATGCCACTGAATCCTAAAGCAAGCAAAGCTGGCTCTCTGGTGTTTACATCTCCGATTTGGTAGACAATGTGTGAAATGGTCATCAGCTAGGGGTGGCCAATATACTAGTATATCTATGTATCAATGGGCCGCATAACATGTACAATGACTGGATATTCACATCAGTGGCAGGTTACCCGTATCTCATTATAGTGTCGGTATTCAGAAAGTTGTTGGTCATATTGCGAGAACAGAACACCGATGTCGGGGAACTGGATGTCTATAGTCTCCCCATATTATGTTATCCGGTACCTCAATAGTTCCCAAAGTAGTAGGTGGTATCTAGGAACTGGGTGCATGTCCATCGTGGTGGACGAAAGCAGGGGTAAAATCACTGATTCCAGCATTAATTGGTCAGCTAAAGTACCCGCCGCACATAATAACACATATCCATGCAAACCATACATTTGTTTGGCCTCTGATCATCAGCATCTAGGATAGCCCATGTAGTGGCATAGCGAAAGATAGGACTGATTAGTCAAAGTGTCACAGTTTAGTGGTGACCAGATAACATACACCGGTATATGACTATTCCTCTAGTTTACCTGTGTCGTTGGGTTTGGGAGGAATTTGCGAGGCATCTGGGGCAGTGTATTCTACGTATCTATCCCGAATTTGGGACACCAGTGCTCTTGTCTATATTGATGTCTAGAATATCCATATTATGTATCCGTATTGTGGTGGTCAATGTCAAGAGAAGTCACTGTACTCTAACAGCTGTGAAAAGCGTGACCTACACGTATATCTAGCAATGACAATATATTCTTATCCTGGGACTGGGCTACCCAAATACAAATTCCAGCAGTGGTCGGCCAAGTTAGCCATATCCAGAACATGCATGGCTGCCAATGGCTGACCATAGAGTACTTCTGCAGTGGTGACCAGATTACCTATATCTGATATCCTGGAATTATGGTGCAGATCGAGTGCACCAATATCACCCATGCATATCCTGAAACTAGGCAACCAATGTGCCAGTTTCCAGTGATGAACAGATTGCCTGTATTCTGGAATCATGTGATCATTGTGCACATCTTCACTTATGATCAAATTCCCCATACACCGCTTGACCAGTGTACCCATCTATGAAGGTGGTCCGATATCTCACTCACGAAGACTGAACAATTCTTCAATTCTGTAATTTCAGGACTTTGTCTGGTAATACCAACTCTTAAGTATGAAACTATTTTAATTTTGATAATAAAACCACCAAATTCTCTTCAGTATATTATGAAGAATATTAGCCAGGTATAGCCAATATAACTTGTATTGCCATTGCCAAAGAAAGTAACCTGATTCATGCCAACATTCCGCCTACACTTACATGCTGGTCAAGCCATTTGGAAGTTTTGTGTCAAATGTGTAGCAGCAAAGTGGAATAATCCAATCTTCTGATAAGATATGTCTATAGTGAGAAACCAACGCTATTCATGCAGTAGGGGCATATAGGAGATTCAAATGTTTCCGTGTGTCTTGATTGAAGTCAATTAAGCATATCGGCGGTTGCATTGTGGACATGTCGCTTACCACCAGATTATGTTTACACATTCTGAGCACTACAAATTGGGCCGACATCTCAAAACGTGTAGCTTTGGTGCCGTAAATCACACGACTTCTGCCAAGTGTGTATCCATACAAGTATACCAGAGTAACACATGTTACAAGTTAAACGAATGTTTGGCTGAACCTGGCCATTATCACCTCCTTCAATGAAATCAGTAGAAATGGTCATTTATTTATCACAGAGAGGGGTACCATTCTAATGCCTTCTTTCTTCAAATTGGTATTTTGCCCCAACGCTTACTGGCTGTGTTATTGGCACTCATGACTGAAAACATCTTTTTTCTCTCAAAACACATTGATGACAGATCTTGAAACATTCTGTTAGGAGTTGAATATGATTTCGATAAATCGCCGACTTGACTTTATTCAGTTTAATTTTCAAAACAGGTATACATTTTGACTAAGTACTACATGCGACAAGCGTATGGTCTGAACTGTATTAGTTTATGACAATACAATATTAATGGGATGAAAATAATTATAAAAAAAAAGGTGTATCTTCGTTAATAAGTGCCGTGTGTTGGTGAGGCATGGGTTCCAATTCTGCTCATTGGATCTTTTATTCATCCTAATAAGGTATTTGATAGTGTTAAAATAATCAACACCAGCTAACACCATTCACTTAGTGGCTATTCTGGCCTATTAGGATAAAAATTGATCAACTTGATACAGCGTGCAGGTGAAGATGGCAACAAGAGAGTTACCGTATGGTCATATGTGACGTGATTATGTATACAGGGAGTTAATGTATGGCCATGAATTATGTGAATAGGTATACATGTTTAACTATATGTTCTTAAATGGGGTGGCCATGATGAGATGTATGGGTATAGCCGGTATACAAGGAGTGAGTGTATGGTCATGTGTGAGGTGAATAGGTATACAAGGAGTGACTATGGTTATATGTACACAGTACAGGTGTTTATGTAAATAACGAGAGTAGCTACATGGTCATATGTGTGGTTGTGTATATATGGAGTGACTGTATGGTCATGGGTGGGATGCACAGGTGTAACTTGTATGGCTATATTGTCACAGGTGGGTGTATATGTATACATGTGTTGTATGTGCGATCATGGGGTGGGTGAATGGAAAAATAGATGTGCAGCTATGTGTAATGCGTATATGTGTGCATGGAATGACACTGCAGTCATTATGTGCATAATTATATGTAACTGGAGTATGCTGGATGGTCATTGACGAGGGTGTGAATGGACATATGTAGATGTATATGTATATAATGAGTGGCTATATGACTATTGATGTGGAAAAGGGTATACAGTGAGTGACTGTATGGCCAACAGTGAGGTGAATGTGTTCAGGGAGTGACTGTATGGCCAATGGTGAGGTGAACAGATATACAGGGAGTGACTGTAGGATCATGAATGTGGTGGATAGGTATACAGGGTGTGACTATATGGTCATGGGTCAGATGTAGGAGTATACCGGGTACCTGGTGTGTCTGTATGGTCATGTGTATGGTGTACGGGTATACACAAGTGTGACTGTATGTCATGGAAAGGTATGTGTATAAAGTGAGTGGCTATATCACCATTAGTGATGTGCATATGTTTACCTGGAGTGATTCTATGGTCATGGTTGGGGAGTATATGTATATATTGCGTGGCTATTTTGCCATGGGTTTGGTGAACATGTATACATGGAGTGACGCACGGCCAATGGTGAGGTGAATATGTTTACAAGGATTTACTGTATGATCATGAATGATCATCACCTGGTGTGCCTGTATGGTGACTCATGGCTGTATGGCATTTGTGGGGTGTACGGGTATACCCAAGTGTGGCTATACATGTATATGGTCATGGGTGAGGGGTACGTGTATAAAGCGAGTGGCTATATGGCCATTGACGAGATGCATATTTATACCTGGAGTGACTCCATGGTCGTGGATAGGGTGTATATGTATATCTTGCATAGCTATTTGGCCATATGTGTGGCGAATAGGTATACAGGGAGTGACCATATGACCAACGGTGAGATGAATAGTTATACAAGGATTGACGTGATCATGAAAGTGGTGTATAGGTATACAGGGAGTGACTATATGATCATGGGTCAGGTGTATGTGTATAGAGTGAGTGACTAACTTGTCATGTGTGTGATGTCTATGTGTATATATGGAGTGACTGTGTGTTAGTGGGTTGTTTGTACTTGTGTAACCTGTGTTGCTATCGCTTTCCACAATAACTCAATGACATATTAATCGATTTTGAGGTCATGTCTGAGAGTTCTCCATCTTGATGGCGTTTATGCACAATGGAGGAAACGTTAAACCCTTGACAATAGTTGATCAAATTTGATGCTAATGGGCAGGTGATTCAAGCCGGTGATATCGAGATGTCAAATATACAGAAGAATGCACTTATTGTGTTCCATTCCTTCACGGGTAATGATTACCTTCCAAAAAGGAAAAAAAACTCTTCTGGAAGTTGCTGGAAATACGATTAAAATATATGGAAGTTATGGCTTATTCAGGAATGAATTAGAGTTTGGACAGTGACACGATTACTACACTCGATGAGTTAGCATGTGCCTTATATGATCAACGTTCGATAAAAATGAATCAAGATAGGTGAATAATGTTCCAGCAGAAGTTCGAGAATCAACAGAAGGTACTTGATATTTCTGATATGTGTGGAATCTTTAATTCTACAGTCAAAACGAGCCAACATGATAGCAAAACGGTGGAGACTTGTAACCGTTGCCAAATCAACCAACCACTCCCGATGTAGCATTCCATGGGTGGACGGCCGATAGGCAACCTGTTAGAACCATTCTTCCCTGAAGATTTTGCACAGGAATGCTATTGACTGATACCATCACATTTGATGAAATTAACAGTGACAGTGAAGATGAGATTGCATAACCGTGGGCAGTACTTTCGCAATATATGGTATCAATTATATCAACTAGTCCGAATGACCTTTCAAGTTCTCGCTGAGGTCTTTAATTACGTCACATTCTAAATGGAATTCATCCCCTAAAACACCACATAATTTGCGATTGTTTTCACTTTTGTTAGATTTTCACCTGCACATTTCGTTTGGTAACCTATGATTAGATGTTCGGATTTTCGTCAAATGTTCTGACAAATAAAATGGTATGTGAATTAGATATTTACTGAAACTTGGATAAGGTTTAATGGCATTATAAAATTTTCCTCTGTTGGACCCCGAGATACTAAAATGCCATTGCTGAAAGAAAAGATCATTCAGATTATACTCTATATGTTTTCGTTCTGATGGTGACAATGCTACATCCCACCCATGTAGATACATAACACTCCCTGCGAAGCGTCGTCCTGCAATCAGTTTCTTTGTGGTACAACTTTACCACACACACCGATATGTATACACCGTGTATTTATTTCTTAAAGGTGGATTATATCTTTGTAAACATGTATTATATAGTTACCGGGGTATAAAATATTAGAATTGAATCGAAGACTCCTGTCCGGAAATGCTTCTATCGATTAGTAATATTAATTTTATTTCGAATATTTTCTGGTCTAAAAAGGTGTGTTTGTTCAGCTAACGAACACTAGTGGTTACTGTTAACAGAGACCAGAAATTTTAATGTACAATTTTGTCACAAATAAACGATAATTATACTCATTATCGCTTATATATGTGGAACAAAACAATACAAACAATCAATCTGGGACATTTGACTTTCGGTGCGTAGCCATAGGAACAGCCCAGTGCTCTATATCGCAATATGGTATCATCCGAATGGTCTGTTCTAAAAATAGACACACAAACGGTCCCGATTTAATATTCGAAATAAAATCAATATTAATTGATAGAAGCTTTTCCGGACAGGGGTATTCAGTTCATATCTATTATTTTATACCCACGCAACTATTTAAAATTTGTTATTTAAAGAGATAATCCATCTTTAATGGAAGCCATTGCCGTCGAGACTATAAATTGTTCTTTAAACACACACAGTGAAATAAATGACTCTTCTATACGATAAATGTAAAAAATCACGCCAAGGTGCCCATGTTTTCTAACAGAGACAAAGTTACGATACATGTAGGCGGTGAAGATTTTCACATTTCGGCGGCCATCTTGGCAGCTATATTGGATTATGGTGTCGGATTTTAGGCTAATTTGTAAGGGTTGTATAATAGCATAATGAATCGAGCGAAAAACAAGACCGCATGTGGCATTATCTTTACTATAACGGCGATCGAAGAAACCTGGTGCATATCAAACAAAATGGCCGCCATGATGAAAGCCACCTTGTCTGGAGTCTGCATGCTGCCAGTTTTTTTTTCTTGTTAACAACCGAAAATAATTGGAGGAGACATCAAGGCAGAAAATTAGTGGGGTGAAGTTGAGTTAATCAATCTTTAAATATAATAGAGTAGGATCTGTCTGTCTGTCTGTCTGTCTGATACGATTTACCCTCCAGACGCCTGCAGCGATTTCAACCAAAGCTGGTGTGTTAACTCGGATAACCCCGGCGGATGTTACAATGGCGTTAGTTTTTCAATTGTTTTATTTATAAAAAAAAATATTATTAAAACAAACAAAAATTTGGTTAAATTTAGCAAGGAGTTTTAAAGATACGGGAGGCGTTGGCGGTGGGTATGCTGTTAAAATATTCACCTCCGTCAAAAACCGCCATAAACAGTAAGAATAGTAAAATATAGACAGACTTTGTTCTTATGCCAATCAGAAATATGGAATAAACAGCATGTTATTGTCAATTTGTTTTCCTTTGTTATGTAAGCAAAAGCAAAAAACGTTACGTTACCTGGCTTTTGTTTAGATCCGGATATGGTAAACATAAAGAGCGTTATGTGTTAACTGTTTTCCTGATATGGAAGTTAACGTTTATTTGTGACAAACTTACACACTAAAATTTCTGGTATCTGTTAACAGTAACCACTATTGTTCGTTAGCTAAACAACCACACGTTTTTAGACCAGAAAATATTCGAAATATAATCAATATAAATCGATAGACGTTTCCGGACAGGGGTCTTCGATTCATATCTAATATTTTATACACCGGTAACTAAATAGCACGTGTTTACAAAGAAATAGGCCATCTTTAACTGGGTGCAAGTCCGAACAGTACTGTTCATGTTTTATTCGCACGGTAATCGGAAATGACTTGGAACATTTTTGACTAATTGGCGCCAAACAGGTTGTGGCGTCTGCAACCAGAGGCATCTGGGAATTTCAACCTTAAACCCATATATACGTAACACTACCTCTTTTCACCCCTGGTTAAGTGGTCCTGCAAATTAGGTATGATGTTGATGGGTCATGATATAACGATTTAGCTACAGTGTGAGGCTGGTGAGGAAAAGTGATTCTGTTTGATATTAAGTACAGTTATTTTTTTCTATTTGTGATATCGCGGTCTTGGGCTAAGCAGAGGGATTCGAGGTAAAGCTAGTCTCTGTGTAGATATGAAATCTTCAAGATCAAAATGTTCTAAGATATTTTAAATGCTACTGCGGATATAAATCTTGATTATGGTCGCTTTGCAATAACAACCAGCCAATACGCACACGATTGGATAGCGAAAGATATACTTAATCGGGGTTTACGATTATATAGCGATTGATATTCAATCGCAGTAAAACCTGCCACGCGCGGTTAGGATTGGGGTAAGAATTATTGACTAAATAGCGGAGATATTCGGAGAAGTGTTTTAAAGTCAAGTTAAACACCCCGGTAGGGTGATCAAATATGAAATGGATAATAATCTTGCTCAAATATAAGTAGTTATTTTTACAAATATTGTATCCAATTTGACAACACTCCGTCTTTCTTATATTATTAATTAATTAAATGCAGTGACTCCCGTTTGTTAGCTTATTGCCGATAGTTGTGTCCCGAATCGAGAAGTAAATATTTAAGGAACATAAAGAGCGTTATTTGTTACTGTTTTCCTGATATGGAAATAATAAAGAGCGTTTATATCATTTGTTTGTGATTAACCAATAGAATTGCGCTGTGTTGTGTAAACAGAAGCAAATCTTCTGTAACACGAACAGGCTCTTGTTTACGTACACTATCGTACGTCTTGACGACAATATACCATTTGCGCGCGGATTATGTTTGGCATATGAACAAAACTATATATATTTTAATATTCCTTCGGTTGATGGCGATTTGAACAAATATGAATATTTCTGCAACGAACGCCGCCCGTGCCTTTAAAGAGCCCACCACCTACAATCGTCAGCACAGTGCTATACATGTATGTATAGTCATTCGACACGAGTAGTATGGCATATGTTAGGCACTTGTGTGCGTCAATGGCACACCAGACATCGAATATTGAATTGTTCAAAATGTCAGCCGTTATGGATTGTCACGGGAAACCAGTGAAATCGGACACCCCTGACGACATTCTCACCAAAACGCGCATACGATTTAAGAATAAGCCGAATCACGGCATATATAGAAGATCTACAAAGAGTCCCCAGTTTATAGCGGAAATTTACAAAACGAGTCCAGTAAATTAGGTCTGTTTGTTGGACAAAATATTGGAAGCCATAGTATTTTTGAGACGTAGCGTTAACGGAGTGTTAACAGACGACAAACCGGAAGTCAAAGGTCACCTGGCACTAATTATTGTTATTAAACGAACAATTTATAGAATGGGTTTATTGAATGGAATAAGGGTATAGGACCATGTAATAAATATATAGTGAACATGTACACGGAAACTAATTTATCTAAGCGTATACACTTTGATTATATGTTCCAGAAGAATGTAGATCAGTCGCTAAGGGTACATGCATACGCTGGCAAGTTTGCACGGTATGTTATTGCGGGCGTTTCGTCATAGAAAACCACATTGTGCCAGAATATGAACGGAAACATGCACATAACATGCATCTTTACCAAAGCGAAAGAAATGAGAAGTAAAATGTATGTAGTTCCACTTGTAACAGTGCTACTGGAATTTGCATTTAAATACCTGTATGATTGATTCTTGCGAGATAATTGCATGCTATTTGCAGGCAAATTCCGGTAGCATCGCTACATGAAGGTGGAACAAAGTAATTTTACTTCGCACGTAGTTAGGTGTGTTACAGATGCACTTTATGTGCATGTTTCCGTTCATATTATGGTACCATATCGTTTTCTACGACGAAATGCCAGTGTATGCAAACTTGCCAGTGTGTGAACATACCACAAGGGCATGTGCACACTGCCACGTGGTTAATCAAAGACTAGACAATGACCGCGTGTCTTTTAGTTGTGTCAGGTATTTTGAATTTCCATTTACAAGATTTAGCCAAATACACCATTGTCGTTTCCCGCCTTGTGTGTGGTAATTCGAATTACGACTTGTACAATAATTGCGTTAGAGGGAATCCATACTGGGAGTGTGGAGAGAACTGTAGCTAACTCTGCACCCGAATCGAAAATTTGAGAAATATATGCATTGGCAGCCTGAAAATATAACTTAAAACGACAACGTGACTTAATGATACGGATGGCCTTCCCATCCTTCGCGGTGGGTATTGCTGTTAAAGTAGTCACACCCGTTAACATCGACATAAACAGAAACAAATATTAAATTATAGACATACTTTGTTCTAATAACGATCATATATATCTCGTAAATAGTATGTAAATTCTCAAGTTTGTACGCTGTGTTAGTAACTAAAAGCCATGTTATCTTACAATACATGCAGTACGTAAGTAGTATGCGATAAGCAAAACGCTCAACACCGGGGATACCCCACCAGCGGAACTTTGGTTAACATTTCCACCAAGTTGTTTACAAGATACTGCCATACCACTCGCTATTCCTCGCCACGCAAAATTTCAGTGTTGGAATGATAATTGTGTTGGGTGTTTTGCTTATCGCTCACGCTTTACGTGCTGTATATAAGCAAACGCTCGGCTCACACAAAGTGTGTTTTGTTGAAATATCGCATTTATACTATAATATCATTATACTGTACTATTACTATATTTTCCCTAGGAAACGTTCATAATTTGAAAAATGTTATTCTTAAAATATAACCTGTAACGAAGGCCATCCGTGCCGTTGATGATTGGCGTTATGAGTCATGGTTACACTGGTGTAAATATGTTTCGGAGTGACATCTAGCGGATTTATATAGGAGGGAATAAAATAGACACTGAGCCCTGATTGGTCAATAGCCTTGTGTGTTTTTTGCATAAAAAAACCATCACACCTCTTCCCTATGATTTCCCATAGGTAAAATAGCCATTGGCACAGGAATTAACCCTTTGTAGTGAAGTTTGAACTAAACTAAAGTATGATTAATTGTCATTTAAATTAGGTAATTTGTTATTACAAATTACCAAATTGTGCACGAAAATGGTTAACATTGGACAAGATATCCCTCTCAAAATGTAGATAAGCATTTGCTCTTCAATTTAGTAATATTAGGATGTATAGTGGAATGCCGCATATTTCAGTTTGTACGATATACGTCCGCTAGTAAAATCTTAATTTGGCTTTATTTTGACGATTGACACTAATTTTCAGGAGGCCTCATATTGAAACAAATAAAACCACTGCTGCCCGATATAACTTACATTTACTTTTGGTTTCAGTGAGGTCTATATTTGGATAAAATATTGTAAGAAACGCTGTGTAGTTCACATATCTAATATATATTTTGGGACTTCTGTCTGTTTGTTTGTCTGTTAGCTATGGCCGGGAAAACTGCCGGACGGATTGAGCCCAAACTTGCTATCTAAGGGCAAAAATCACAGATGAAGTGTCATCGCACCGCTTCTGAGAACGTCAGAGCACTCCTTCTCACACACCACCGCAATGGAAATTCATGGGTTAATTGCGTGATAGTTACAGAGCGTTCGTATCCGCAGTGTCGTTGATAAAGAGCGTGTCTGTGTCCAGACATGAGCGTGTTGTGTGATTCTTATGTCTGTGTTCGTACTTAGGGGTTCCTAGGAATGGGGGAGATTTTCATCGGGTCAGTTTTTCCGCCCGAGGTGACCTTCACCTTGAAACGGGTACCCACAAATGATATATATGTGTGTGTGCGTCCGTTATAGACTCGAAAACGGCCCTACCGACTGAGTCCAAAATTGCTACCTAGGGACACTTTTGTCCGGGAAGTCTCATGGACCAGTCAAATTGTGACCCCGACCTGACCTTGACCTTCAAAATTATCAATTCAATGTCAAATCCGGTAAAACTGGCGGATTTCGACTAAATTTGATACCTAGGGATACTTTTGTCCGGGGAATGTATTGGACGGGTCAAATCGTTATCAGGACATGACCTTGACCTTCAAAATGGTCAATTCAAGGTCAAATCGGGTAAAACTGGCGGATTTCAACGATTTGTTTTGCAAATGCAGCACACGTGTCTCGGAAGCTGTTGCAATTGCTTTTTCGAACAAAGCATGGGACGAATGCCGACAGTGGTGGGCTAATCTGCTAGTAGATATATACATTGTATATGTATCAGGGAGCTAAATTCAGTATATAGGAGAGAATAAAATAGATACTGGGCCCTGATTGGTCAATAGCCTTGTGTGCTTTTTGCAAAAAAAAATATTCACACCTCTTCCCTATGATTTCCCATAGGTAAAATAGCCATTGGCACAGGAATTAACCCTTTGTAGTGAAGTTTGAATTTTTTGGTGTGGTCTAAAATATGACAGCATTTTTTTTATGCGGTTCTGACACTAGTTACGAAAACACAAGATTTAAAGGCGAATTCCCTGCTAGACAGACATGATTTTTTTGCGTAAAAAGTTTCCACAAATGTCAATTTTTCAGATTTAAAGAAAATTTTGGACCCAACATTTATATTGCCAACAGTACACGCTAAAACGTTAGCACTGAGGCCTATGGAAAACATTTACACCAGTGTAACCAATACGTGCGATTCAATCACAGTGCCATTGCACAAAATGCTTCCACCCACGCCGCCATCAGAGTAAGAGAAAAAAGGGGAGGACTGAATGACAAGATACTACGCCGGCCCCAGCAGCCACATAAAAGTGTGGCGTGGGTATTCCGTTGACAGTACTCAGCGTGGTGGTAAACCTATGCGCACGTGAAAGGCTCCCGGCTCCCACAACACATGTTACTGCAGTACTATCTGGATCGATATCCCGCCATTCAGGATTATTGAGACCGCTTACTGCGACATCGTGACTGTGGTAAGTGATGTTTTATGAGATATGACTCTATGCGATAGCTGCACCCCCTTGGGCACCTTCTGGTATGTGCGATTCGGGTGATCTTTAACCCTTTCTTCACTAAATTCTCATAGAAATTTTCCGATAATAGACATGTTTTTGCTGAACTTATTATCTGAAAATTTCCCCAAAAATAAATCCTTCAGCACTTGTAGTATCGGTTAGTCTCTCTGTCGTCTGCTTATATTTCACGAACAACTTCCAGATAAATAATAGACCATTCCAATGTATACTTTTATCACTGAATGGGAGAATCCATTCAGCATAGAAAGGGTTAACTGTTACTCAAGAGCATATGCACAATTTAGCCGATATTCAACAAAAAGACTGGTTCTCCGATTTTATAGCACTATACATATCTCATTTTTGTATTATTCCTCAGCCCATATGACACCCTGTGATTTAATTCAGCTATGCGTGTGAAAACTATAATATTGTACAAAATAATACGATATTTTATATTCCATATTTATTCACTGGCACCCAGGATTCACCTTTCTCTGTCAAATTGTATCCAGGATTATTCATGGGTAGGAGTGACACCAGGGACATGGCTAGCAGGTCTCCGTTTGGGATGTCCAACTTTGAATTTACAACACCACCCCACTTGATCCAGACCAAAGTTTCAACAACAAAAAACCGACAGTAGAATAGTCCAGGAGATATTGGTCGACCTCTTCATCCCCACCCAGTACTCAACTTAACCCCACTAACTTTCTTCCTTAGAGGTGGATTATCTCTTTGTAAACATGTTTTATATAGTTACCGGGGTATAAAATATTAGATCTGAATCGAAGACTCCTGTCCGGAAATGCTTCTATCGATTAATATTAAATTTATTTCGAATATTTTCTTGTCTTAAAAGGTGTGGTTGTTTAGCTAACGAACAATAGTGGTTACTGTTAACAGAGACCAGAAATTTTATTGTGTAATATTTGTCACAAATAAAGGTTAATTATACTCATTATCGCTTATAACTATGGAATAAAACAATACAACCAATCAAAATCTGGGACATTTGACGTTCGGTACGTAGCCATAGGAAAAGCCTTAATGCTCTCTATCGCAATATGGTATCACCCGAATGGTCTGTTCTAAAAATAGACAAATAAACGGTCCCAATAAAATATTGGAAATAAAATCAATATTAATTGATAGAAGCCTATCCGGACAGGGGTCTTCAGTTCATATTTGTTATTTTATACCTACGCAACTATTTCAAATTTGTTATTTAAAGAGATAATCCATCTTTAATGGAAGCCATTGCCGTCGAGACTATAAATTGTTCTTTAAACACACACAGTGAAATAAATGACTCTTCTATACGATAAATGTAAAAAAATCACGTCAAGGTGCCCATGTTTTCTAACAGAGACAAAGTTACGATACATGTAGGCGGTGAAATGTAAAAAAAAAAAAAAAAAAACCAATTTTTCACATTTCGGCGGCCATCTTGGCAGCTATATTGGATTTTGGTGTCGGATTTTTGGCTAATTTGTAAGGGAGTTAACGAATCGAGCGAAAAACAAGACCGCGTGTGGCATTATCTTTACTATAACGGCGATCGAAGAGACCTGGTGCATATCAAACAAAATGGCCGCCATGATGAAAGCCATCTTGTCTGGAGTCTCTGCATGATTCCACTTGTTTTCTTGTTAATACAGGTTAACAACCGAAAATAATTGGAGGAGACATCAAGGCAGAAATTTAGTGGGGTGAAGTTGAGTCCTAGGGGGGGGGGGGGGTGCAGAGGTCGATCAATATCTTCTGGACTAGAAACATATGCAACCTTTGGTCTAAAACATAACAAATTTCACACTAAATACTGGTTCAAAAATCTAAATATCGAAATAATTTCATTTTTGGTTTGAAATGTTCAACTGTCCCTATATATGTACTGGTGTATATTCTAACCACAAATTCATTCGTCCCTCTCCCATTGGTTGAGATTTTCCGACTGGCATGCTGATAATTCAAACACGAGATATGATAACATATATACATGTAGATATGGAGGTCAACAATTGTTACGGATGCATTTTCTCTATGTCATAGCTCTGCACACACACACATTAACCCTTTACCCAACAAACCGGCCAAAACCGGCCAAATAAAGCTTCAACAGCCTAAAATATCTTCGGTCTGTCTCAATAGAACCATACAAATATGGATATCATTGGAATCGGCTCCTTGACCACATTGTGATAGTTACAGTTATGCCCTGTGCCAATGCATTCTCTTATATATGCGAGTCGACCATAGGTCGCCTCGCATATATAAGAGAATGCATTGGCCTAAAAAAAAAAAATCTTACATTCTTTAACAATTTTATAATTTTTAATGTGTTAAGCCAATGCATTCTCTTATATATGCGAGGCGACCTATGGTCGACTCGCATATATAAGAGAATGCATTGGCACAGGGCCGTTCTGTTGGGTAAAGGGTTAATAGATGAACCCCGTTACATGCATGTGAATATAATTTCTCCCGTACTAGTATAGCTCATGATCATACCAAAGATAATTCATATCCTACGTATATATCAGCATGGTCCGGCCTATTGTCGAATACTGCAACACAATCTGGAACCCTTACCCGAAGTACCAAAATATAACAATTGAAAATATTAAACGAAGGGGCGACAAAGTTAGTTCCACAATTAAGACAAGAATTTAGAGTCATACAAAGAAAGATTAATAAGACTGGACCTGATGTCCTTGGGAGATTCAGGGGTTCTAATTGGACGCTATATATAACGTTGAGCCAAGCATGTTTTTCCAGAAAAAGGTTATCTAATATGACTAGAGGTCACGACCAAAAACTCAGATGCCATCAGTTCGAAAGTATACAGGGAAGTATTTCTTCACAAACCGTGTTATACAAGACTGGAGCTCTCTCCCACAATTTATAATTTCAGCCGGAAGCCTAGACCACTTCAAATCTGACATAGACTCCTACTTTTACGACAGGAAGTATACGTTTGATGATAACACTTGCTAGATAGCCACGATATACTAGAAGGACATATTATTAACTTTATATGTAAAACTTATTCACTGTTACCGGAACTAGAATTAAGTCACACTACTTGTTCTGTGACCTTGATGATGATGATGACTGGGATAGAGAGCTCGAAAGTTGTTAGGGGTGGACGGCGGTTTATTTACGGTTTCTTTTCGGTTTCTTTGCGATTTCTTTACTTTGGATAGAATTGGAATATTCTCGCCATATTTTCCAGTTTGAAATGTAACCATTTCATAACTTTAAGGCTCACATAATTGTTGAATGCCCAGATAACATTATACACACCATATCCCATATTATATACCATTTGGAAGAGGAACCAAAATATATATATTCCATCAGAATACGAAACATCTGCGGCCTTGAGTCCACCAAGTGATAGAGATTCTCAGATTCATTCCAAGACTTCCCCTTGTCAACCCGGAATGCATCAGAATTCAAACAAAGAGATAGAGTTATTCCCCTTCCATTGAGAATAATAGACTTTATAGTACAGTCTGGATCAAAATTAATCACAGAACACACCTCAGTAACTCGATAAAAACAAAATGTTCCCAGTTTATTCGACCGGATCAGTTGACAACACAATGTTTTTGAGCTTCCTCTTTCAAATGGAATATAATATGGAATATGTTGTATATAATGTGATATGGTGGTTCGAAAATTAAGTGGGCCTTTAATTCACATTGACTAGTAGCTGGCAATAAGTTCCCAAACGGTTATATCTTATTATCCGAACATTCCCGCCAATGAATATGAACCATTCTGAAATTGTATTTTCTGTTCTTCTGTCTTGTCATAAAATTGTGTATAACTTTTATCGATCAGGATGAAATGGAAAGCCGTATACACCGAGATACCCCCAGATACTAAATATTCCACTCAGCCGAAGCCACGCAAGATTCCAAGAGATTCCTCTCCTCCCCGGAATCGACAGTATCAGACTATATACGATGCAAGTCTCCCCATATCCAAATTCTTATATCGCTTTCCACATCCCGTTGCCAAGGCAACTCCAAAAAAATGTAGATTGTCGTGTGTTTATGTCAATCCTACCCAAGCCTGAGTTTAGTGTGCCTGTCGCATAGCGGGCTGGCATCAACACGTTCATCCTCTGTGAACCTTATTCTGCATGGCCTCGTCTGCCATGGAAGTCAGAGACTCAGATTGAAGTTCCCAAATGGTGAATATTGTTATCTACACCTATTGGGAACCTTATGCAATGTGTCGTCTGCCATTTTGGGGATATACAAAAACTAAAGTAAAAAAAGAAATAGAACCTATGTGAAGAAGTTTCTAAAGAAATTTGATAATAAAGAAACTTTTCAGAGAAGATGAAGCCTAAGCAGAATTAGGTCCCCAGAGGCACACTAAACTCAGGCTTGATCCTACCCACATCATATCAGACATGGACGTGTCGAAAGCATGTGTCTTTGCACCTCCGAACACACACCTGAGACATGGTATATTGTGTAGATTTATCCCTATTCATTGAGCTCATGTCCTGATTATACAGTAGCATTCTTATTTGACCAAGCCACTTTACGAGATCATGTATGTTACATGAGAATTTAAATATCAAAAATCTTGTTACAGAAACCTATCGTTTTTTTTAGTAATGGAACCCCCGATATACATGTGACATGTGTAGACGGCACATTTGTCTATATATTTATATTCTTCCGTTCAACCGAATGTACCATTCATTTGGGACCATGAGCCACTGCGATAACCTGCGAACATACGCATGAGACATGGCATATTGTATCACATTCGTATAGGCGATAGCCTGTGTCGATTCTCGTATGGTCTGGAAGGTTTCCGGACTGATTAAACGCCTTCCGACTCACGTCACAATCCCATGGGCGATCGCCGGTGTGTATCCTCTTGTCTGTTGCCAGGTATTCTGAATCACTAAACGTCACACTCGTATGGGCGATCGCAGGTGGTGGTCATTTTATACATTGTAAGACTCAACATATGACTGAATTCCTTCTGCCAAACGCCAAACTCGTATGGTCGATCGCCGGTATGCATTCTCGTATGTATTGCCAGGTTTTCTGAATCACTAAATGTCTTATATATGGCAAACGCCACACTCGCATGGGCTATGGCCGGTGGTGGTCCTCTTTTTCATTGCCAGACTCCAGATATGACTGAATTTATTCTGATACGTCACACTGTATGGTCGATCACCGGTGTGTGTCTTCATGTGCATTGTCGGACTCCAGAATATGACTGAATTATTCCGCCTGACACACGTCACACTCGTATGGGCGATCGCCGGTGTGGGTTCTCTGGTGCATGATCAGAATCCAGATATGGCTGAATTCCATTTAATACACGTCACAGTCGTATGGTCGATCATCGGTATTGCTCCTCTAATGTATTGTCAGACTCCATGCATATATGACTGAATTCCGTCTGACACACGTCACATTCGTATGGGCGATGCCCGGTGTGGGTACTCTAACTACATAGTCAGAGTCCAGATATGACTGAATTCCTTCTGATACGTCAAATGTGTCCACAATAGACTGGTGAGTTTACGTCAAAAGCTGGCGGGGTTTTTTTTTACATCAAAAGCTGGCGATTTTACTTCAAAATTGGTGACCTTATTTTGCATCAAAAGCTGGCAATTTTACATCAAAACCCGTTAGTTACATCAAAAGCTGGCGATTTTACATTAAAACTCGTTAGTTCATCAGAATTCCTTCTGACACGTCAAAGGTGTCTAAAATCGACTGGTGATTTTCCATCAAATGCTGGCGTTGTTTTTTTAACTTCAAAACTCGTTGCCTGTTTTTTTTACATAAAAAAATACGATTTTACTTCAAAAGTGGTGACCTTATTTTATGTACATCAAAGGCTAGCGATTTTGCATACAAACTAGTTAGTTACACCAAAAGCTGGTGATATTACATGTACACAAAAACTCTCTAGTTGCATCAAACGTGGTCAGTTACAACACAGCCTGTCTTAACATGAATCAGTAGCATTTAAAAATAAGGTAGAGCTTTGATGAGAGGTCAAAAATGTCACTCAATGATTTAACCCTTGTACACTAAATGGATTCTCCCAGTCAGTTAAAGGTACTCAATCCGATTTAACGCTCCTAAGTTCTCATTTCTTTGGCTTCAGGGGTAAACAAATATTTGATTCGAGTCGAGGAACCCAACCATCAAAGCTGAGAGTGATCAGATATCTATTTTTGAAGTTTGTTATTTCAATTATTTGTGGCCAGGAAACACGCCGTCAAACCGTGGTCGTTAGTCGAACTTATTATCTGAACATTTCCTATGGGATAACTAGTCATCAATGATGCTTTAGTATAGAAAGGATTAAACTTAATATCTGAACATTTCTTATGGGATAACTACTCATATATGATGCTTTAGTATAGAAAGGATTAAACTTAATATCTGAACATTTCTTATGGGATAACTACTCATATATGATTCTTTAGTATAGAAAGGATTAAACTTAATATCTGAACATTTCTTATGGGATCACTACTCATATGTGATGCTTTAGTATAGAAAGGATTAAACTTAATATCTGAACATTTCTTAATGGATAACTACTCATATATGATGATTTAGTATAGAAAGGGTTAAACTTATTATCTGAACATTTCTTATGGGATAACTACTCATATATGATGATTTAGTATAGAAATGGTTAAACTTATTATCTGAACATTTCCTATGGGATAACTGCTGATCTATGATGCTTTAGTATAGAAAGGATTAAACTTATTATCTGAACATTTACTATGGGATAACTACTCATCAATGATGCTTTAGTATAGAAAGGATTAAACTTAATATCTGAACATTTCTTATGGGATAACTACTCATATATGATGATTTAGTATAGAAAGGGTTAAACTTATTATCTGAACATTTCTTATGGGATAACTATTCATATATGATGATTTAGTATAGAAATGGTTAAACTTATTATCTGAACATTTCCTATGGGATAACTGCTGATCTATGATGCTTTAGTATAGAAAGGATTAAACTTATTATCTGAACATTTCCTATGGGATAACTACTCATCAATGATGCTTTAGTATAGAAAGGATTAAACTTAATATCTGAACATTTCTTATGGGATAACTACTCATATATGATGATTTAGTATAGAAAGGGTTAAACTTATTATCTGAACATTTCTTATGTGATAACTACTCATATATGATGATTTAGTATAGAAATGGTTAAACTTATTATCTGAACATTTCCTATGGGATAACTGCTCATTTATGATGATTTAGTATAGAAAGGGTTAAACTTATTATCTGAACACCCCCTATTGGATAACTACACATTAATTATGCTTTAGTATAGAAAGGTTGAAACTTAGTATCTGGACATTTCCTATATGTAACTACTCATCAATTATGCTTTAGTATAGAAAGGGTTAAAATTATTATCTGAACATTTCCTATGGGATAACTACTCATCAATGATGCTTTAGTATAGAAAGGGTTAAACTTATTATCTGAACATTTCCTATTGGATAACTACTCATCAATGATGCTTTAGTATAGAAAGGGTTAAACTTATTATCTGAACATTTCCTATGGGATAACTAGTCATCAATGATGCTTTAGTATAGAAAGCGTTAAACTTATTATCTGAACATTTCCTATGGGATAACTACTCATTTATGATGCTTTAGTATAGAAAGGGTTAAACTTATTATCTGAACATTTCTTATGGGATAACTACTCATATATGATGATTTAGTATAGAAAGGGTTAAACTTATCATCTGAACATTTCTTATGGGATAACTACTCATATATGATGATTTAGTATATAAATGGTGAAACTTATTATCTGAACATTTCCTATGGGATAACTGCTCATTTATGATGCTTTAGTATAGAAAGGGTTAAACTTATTATCTGAACATTTCCTATGGGTTAACTACTCATCAATGATGCTTTAGTATAGAAAGGGTTAAACTTATTATCTGAACATTTCCTACGGGATAACTACTCATCTATGATGATTTATAGGGTGCCGAGAATACAAAATTTTCACCACTCGTGGCATTGTGGTTTTAACCACGATCGAGCTGATTGGTGAGTGGTTAAAACCACAATACAACGAGTGGTGAAAATTTTTACCCTTGGCTACTATGTGTGTATTTTATTTATGCCACAATAATTATTTTTGATTTGTTCCGCGAATTCAATTACTCCGCTGTTTACTTTGAATTTGTATCCATGCACACCGAGAGACACAAACCCGACGTCATAAGGAATATGCGTCACGCGTAGTGATGCATATATATTCATTTATGTTATGACCTTAGCCTGTTTCTGAGCGATCAGTCACTTGGCATTGCCATTCATATGTTTTCTAGTTCATACAACACTAGCAAGCTATAATGCTACATTTGATTGAAATTCAGGACGGACTTCGACGAAGTTTGGTACCTAGGGTAACTTTTGTCCGGGGAGTGTTTTGGGCGGGTCAAATCGTGACCCCGACCTGACCTTGACCTTCAAAATGGCCAATTCAAGGTCAAGTCGGGTAAAACGGACGGATTTCGACGAAATTTTATACCTAGGGTTACTTTTGTCCGGAGAGTGTTTTGGACGGGTCAAATCATGACCCCGACCTGACATTGACCTTCAAAAGGTCAATTCAAGGTCAAATCGCGCTTTTCGACGGATTTCGATGTTAGATCCGGATGAAAGCAGAGGTGAAACAGCCCGGACGAAGTCCGGCCCACCAGCTAGTAAGAACTATTTACCTAACTAAGATGTAGTTCTACAATGGGTATAAACGGTTAACACATGCAATTATGTTTGAACATTTACACCCATAGTAGAAATTTATACCCACAATAGGAAGCTGTATAACAACAGTAGGATTTAAAGGCCCACTTAATTTTCAAGTCACCGATTATTTTTTTATAGTGCCTTGATATACGGTTTAATAACAATCAAAGCCATAAAATATGATTAAAATACAATAATTCATCACCATTTGAAACGTCTGTGTCTCAGAAGATGCCCATAGAGAAATAGAAAACAGCTGAAATCATAGAAAGATTCTCTCGTTATGGCTCCCAGAATGTAACATAACTCAAACTAAAAGTGTATTTTCAATGGAAGGGGATTAACTCTATCTTTAAGATATAGAGTTATTCCCCCTCCATTGAAAATAATATACTTTACACTACAAAACAGATGAAACTTAAGCACAACAACACGTCGGTAACTCAACAAAAACAACATGTTCACAGTTTATTACACCGGATAAGTTGATAACACAATGTTTTGGGGCTTCCTCTTTCAAATGGTATATAATATTGTATTTAATTTATATATGTGATCTGGGGGTTCGAAAATTAAGTGGGCCTTTAAAGGTAAAATTTACAAAATATGTGTTATACACACACTAGATTAGGCAATTATCGTATAAATGTCATCTCCTTAGTTATTATACAAATTATAGTTGTCAGAATTAGAATTATAGCAACCACCAAGGGTGCTTATACCTAAGGCAGGTGAATGACGTCATATAATTTGTTCTATATCCATAAGTGATTTTTCAAGAACGCGGGTATATATTTTGGAGAAATTGTCACGTGACTTCCGGTTAGCAACAGTGTGAGATTGCCAAAAAACGCGGAATCGGAAATGGAACATCGCGATGAAAATGAAATTACAACTTACGAAGAATTCCAATGTGATCTAGGCCTATTCATTTCATTTAGACTAATTCGTTGGTTAGTTTAACGAAAACGAAAAACTAAGACGTCATGACACGGTTTCTGACGTCATTTTGGATTTGTAGGCCAGAATACAGACAAAATTGAACAATCCACGACACGTCTTATCAAGTTGTCATGTTGTCTCCGTCGTGACCACTGCAATTAATATATACCGGCATGCATGATGTTACATAAATTATTCTTAGCATTATGTCGCCGATAAAAGGCAAATTTGAGGGACAGCCTGCTGTGTGGTTGCCCCACTACGTGTCACGTGACTCACGTGCGATTCATATTAAATCGGGGGTATATGGGGTATTCTTCGCGAGTTTCACTTTTCTTATCTTTGACGTAAGGGTGAAGTCAAATTCGCAGGCGCTTCATAACTTAAAGGCCCACTTAAGTTTCGATTCACCTATTTTTTCATTTTTTTTATTTACGGTTTTATTAACAAACTATGCCATAAAATATGATTAAAATATTATAATTCTTCACAATGTGGAAGGTCTGTGTCTCAGAAGGTGCCCATAAAGTAATAGAAAATAGCTGAAATAATAAAATAATTTCCCCCGGTATGGCTACCAGAATGCAACATAATTCAAACTATAGTGTATTTCCAATGGAAGGGGAATAACTATATTTCTAAATATATAGAGTTATTCCTCTTCCATTGAAAATAATAAACTTTGTGCAGAAACTTGAAAACAGAACAAACGTCGCTATGTCAACAACAACCACATGTTCACAGTTTATTACATCGATGATGATAACGCCCCCAGTTGGGGGCAGTCTAGACAGGTTGACCTACATTCTCTGCAGTACTACCGTCGGTGTTTGACCTACATTCTCCGCAGTACTCCCGTTGGAGTTTGACCTATATTCTCCGCCCACGCGTCGGTCTATTTGTACCGGTTGGACATGTCCGGACATGACCCGCTGGTTATATCCAGATTTCTCCATATGAATGGTATATTATCTACATGTATATCACGTGATGATCTCGGTGGGGTAGCTTCAGTCTTGAATATTAAAGGGACACTAGGCTCTCACTGGGGATGATTATTAAAGTGACACTCACTATGGATGAATGTTAAAGTAACACATGGCGCACACTGTGGGATAATGTTAAAGTGACACTCGCATTGAAAACTTCCAAAAAGTTCAAAAAGTTCAAAAAGTTCAAAAAGTTCACAAAGTTCACAAAGGTCAAAAATTTCAAAAATTTCAAAAATTTCAAAAACTTCAAAAATTTCAAAAAGTTCAAAAATTTCAAAAACTTACAAAATTTCAAAAAGTTTAAAAACTTCAAAATACTCAAAAATTTCAAAAAACTTAAAAAACTTTTCAAAAAGAAACAAAAATGAAAAACTTAAAAAAAAATTCATAAATTAAAAAAATATGAAAAACTTAAAAAACTTCAACTTTTTCTAAAATTCAAAAATAATTTAAAATTAACGGTCTTTTAATATATCTAACCCACTGCCACTTCTGAGGGTTCCACACTACACCTGAGGGGATATTGAGTGGTCTACACACGTCTCCTAAACCATAGAATAAGATCCAGCCCATAAGAAACTCTGCCTCCTGCAATGTCTGTCATTCGAATCTGACGCAATCCCTACTTCTGGCGCAATGCCTGAGTCATTCGAATCTGGCGCAATCCCTACTTCCGGCGCAACGCCTGAGTCATTCGAATCTGACGCAATCCCTCGTGAAACCTACCGGCTGACTCCACAACCATCGGCTAAGCGTTGTATCACATGCTTATTATTTGATCATATCGTGGAAATTCAATGTTTTGTCATCACTCATGAGATATAACCCATATCCACTGAAAAAGGGTGGATATCCTCTATTTATTCATAATTTTTCTTTGTTATCTTTTTTTTTATCCCTCTTTTTTATCTACCACTTCCTGTTTTTATTCGCTCTTCTTTTTCTTACAACTTCTAATCCCTCATAATCTTCGAATATCCACTTTCATCTCCAAGTTTTTGAAAAAATTCCTTGTTTAGTAGCAGCACCTCCAGATGGGCTCTATAGAATTTGAACGAAGCATCCATCTTGGATATTACTCTTTCTATGACTAAATCCGTTAGCACGCTCTACAGATGTCATATAGGTAGCACGCTCTACAGATGTCATATAGGCCTCTTCACATCTTGTTTTCCGTAATTTATTCATTAATAATCGCTCCATTGACTGTAACAAATTAAATTACCCCCTCCCCCTGTATTGAGAATACAGCCTTGATTATTAATATTTCCTCCTTTCACGGTGTGCATGTTCATTGGGACATCTTTGCTAATGTGAAGCCACACCTATTATATATATATATATATATATATATATACAACTTTAAAAGCCCGCGAAAATATTACTCATATTATAGACTTCCCTTTGAAGACCTTTGTATGTGACAATGATCCGTAATATTGTTTCTAAGTGACACTGGCCAGTGAAACTGATATTACGGGTATGAACTAGCCAACTTCACATCGTAACAATAATAAAAGGGACACTTCATCTATATCAGTCTCAAAACGTGTTGGTACACACCTGTGTGGAAACTAAAACCAATCACTCTTCGTCCGTCATCCGTACATCATTGTAATATAATTTTCTCAGAAACCACGGGATCCCTTTGGCTGAAATTTGGTCTCAACATGGGATCAGAAATTATCCATGGAAGACAACAGTATCCGTGTGGGGAGAAGCTTCGTAGTGTTTCGCTGTCGCCATGGTGTTTGTTTGGATATAGGCATGGGTGGTGAGTGTGGTTCTCATATGGTCTGAACTAGCCTTTACTGACTGAGGTCATTTAGTGCACATGTCATCACTTCACTGATAACCATTATATGGTCAAATCCCTACACTATCAAACGCAATGTTTCAATAATGGGTTTTCTTAAAATATTGACTAAATATTGGTTATATTATACGCATCAGCGATCCTTCTTAATAACGCTCTGTATATTTTCAAACGCATTTCACTAGGGTTTGGAATAGCCACACAGGAAAGGAGAAACTGAGGTCCTAGGTAGGTCGACTGCATATAGCAGTATATATGGGGTACAGACATGGACAGCAATGGGTTCCTCGTGGCTTCTGGCCTACACATGACATATTAAAGTTAACCACACCCATCGGCGCGCCTTTAATGGGCTATGAAGCGCCATACAGGCTCGAATCATGGCCTTCGCCATGTGTTTCTATTTGAACCCACATTAGTAACTAAATAAAATCTTTCTCTCCAGGTTGTTTCACGCCATAACCTTGATTTGGAAAGCTTGAAGGGCTAATTAAGCTTCAATTTAAATCCCAACATTATTTGAAGAACGTATCTGGTTAAACATGTCCACCATAGTAAGCTCATTTAATTCAAAGAGCTTCACACATAGTCCCACTAGTAATGATGTGGCGTTATTTACTGCAGAAATGGTCATATATATAAAATACAATACAACACATTTTGGTCACATACCTTAAAGGTGCACGTCACTTTCGCAAGATATCTAACTGACCATGTATAGAGTGGAATTACATGTCGTGTATCAAATGTATAATCAGTTCCAGTATTTCGTCCATAAGGCAGTTTTGGTTGTAACATCATTGTGTATGACGGTTCATTCATATGATACCTTAGCGGTTGCACACGATACTGTCTGTTGTATTTTATGTCTTATATCATGTATATTAATTGCTCCATGGATGGTAGGAGTATGGCATTGGTGTCTGGTTCTTCGATGTATTCTAGTCATAGTTCATTCATATTATTACTCTAAAATCTCCATTAAATGGAGAAACTAAAGAGCCCATATTATGTAGACTAGTGTATAAATACTTACTTCATGCATTATTTTCATCAATTATATGTATTATAACTCCCATCAAGATAGGCTGTTATACAGAGGAAACAAAGCATGTACCAAGTGACAGTCTGTACCAAGTGACAGTCTCATGTCACGAAAGGCCTACTATGTGGACACATGTTCTTATCAAAACGCTCTATTATGTAGGGGGTTATCAACCATTGGTCTGGAAAAGGCATACGAGCGGAACGCGTGTATACACATTTATTCGATGTACTCTTTAATCTTCGATTTCTCTTTATTGTCGTTAATTTATAGCATTATTAGTAGGAATCTAAACTCGCCGTTATATTGAGAAAATAATGCGTCAATACCAGTCAATACTGCTTTATTGGCGGTAAATGAAATTATTGAATCATGTATCGCAGCTAAACAAGCGAGACAACTGATCACAACACAAAAATTAGTAATATTTCTGAAGCCTTGAGTGGTTTGTAATACACAGTGTAAATTTTCATTATTGCTACCATTTAAGGAAACATGCCCCCGATAGGGCTACTATGCGAACACATGTCTATATTAATTTCACATATTCCTTACCGTTCATTCATATATACTCCAAGCTCTCTGTTAATACAGAGGCATCAAAACATTGGTCTGGAAAAGACCTACTATGTGGATGCGTGTATACATATTTACTTGATGTATTCTTTAATCGTTCATTTCTCTTTATTATCGTTCATTTATAGCATTATTAGAAGAAATTTAGTCTAAAATCTCCATTACATGGAGACAATAAAGAGCCCATATGGTGTAGACTAATGCATAAATACTTCATGTATTCTTTTCACCAATTATATGTATTGTACATCCTATACATTTAGTCTGTTATACAGAGGAAACAAAGCATGTACTACGTGGCAGTTTCATATGACGATAAGACCTACTATGTGAACACATGTGCATATTAATTTCACATATTCTTCTCAAAACGCTCTATTTTATACGGGGGTATCAAACATTGGTCTGGAAAAGGCCTGCTATGTGGACGCGTGTATACATATTGACTTCATATATGCATTCATAGTGCATTTATCTTAATTGTCGTTCATTTAATAGCATTATTAGTAGAAATATAGTCTAAAACCGTTGGTATATGGATAATATATAGCGTCAATACTGTTTTATTGTTGGTAACTCAAATTATTGCATCATGTATCGCAACTAAACAAGCGAGACAACTCATAAATTCTTAATAGTTCTGATGTCTATGGCAGTTCACAGAGTGTATATTTTCATTGTTGTTACCATTTTAGTGCATAAATTACTGATTTCTGTGTAAGAACGCTGGTCTCCATTGTTGTTATGATTGTGCCTATAACTGTCCATATTCTTAAAGCAAGTACGGTACCTCTATGTGATATGATGTATAAAAATTTCCATTTTCACAGGTAAATCACGTATAAACGCTCTTTAATGTATAGTTAAACTGAGTTTTCACATGCAGGGCTATGTCTTTGTGGACTATATACGTGGTATACTTCAGTATATACACGACGTGAATGTGTTCTAAGTATGCGTATCTGATGTATGTATACGTCCGTGTTTCTTAAAGCAAATCCAATACATATTAGTGCGTTATATTATGATGTACATTAAGTGCCCTTTTCACTGTTAAATCAAGTAAAAAAGCCCTCTACTATAGTTAACTATTCAGTTCCACATACGCTATAAGCTCTATGGTGGTCCGGTGTGTCTTATCAATATGCCATTATATGCACGAATGTTATGTGTTCAAATATGTGGGTTATGATGTATACTTTAATGTTAAAGTATATAAGCACTCTTTAAGATATGCATATGCAGAATGTTGCCTCTTTACACTGACAGAAAAAAAAAAGGAATATAAAATTTTGAATACTACTCTTCATAAAACGTTAGAAAACCATAATCTAACAACTAATATCGAAGAACAATGTAATTACTTGATAAGCATTGTAAATATTTCGTCTGTTTTTAAATAAAATGGAAATATTTCGTCTATTTGAAATACAGTTGGAAGCAACAATCAAGTATTTAAATGAAATTTGGACCAAAATCTTATAATTTGAGAAAACGTATATAATTTCTATCGAAGTCTTATAATAAAGGAAGGCTTTGTGCGAATCCATTCGGTCTAATGTGTGAATGTGTTCATCATCGCAAATATAATGATGCAGAAATGAATATTTCCTAGAAAAATGTTAACATAGCTTGTATTTAACCGAAATAATATAGCATTTGAGTTAAAATGTTTCATATTAGGACCATAACGAACCAATGCATAAAAATACAATATTTTGTTTTTCATTCTCGATCAAAATAATGCAGGGTTGTCAATTATCAACAAAAAACAAATACTTTGAAACAAAAACGAGGACATAAGAACGAATATACAAGAGCTAGTGTGAAAATAACCCTCACATTTATAAAAAAAAAAACAATAAAAATTCAGTTTTCGAGTAAGTCCTTCATAATTATTGAATGTTTTCGTCTATGTTGGATCAAATTTGACACAAAAATCAATTAGCTCACTAACAGTTCGCGCAATATCTCATATTTTGAGAAAACGTTTGCAATTTTAGACAACAATATTGCTAGTGAAGGTGAATATTTCATCCTGGAACTCATGAAATATGATAAAAATAGATGTAAAGACACTTCACGAGACCTCATATCTTTGAGTTATGAACATAAAGTCATCTCATAGTGCCAACGTACCCCATAATTTGGTCAGGAGAAATATGTATTTCATATTTGACCCTTCATCTATGGTAAAAAATGAATTAAGGGACATGGGAGTGGTGTCCTAGACATTAACCTAGAGCATAAATTGACTCAATTTTGCAATTTTAGGCAACATTCTTGCCAGGGAAAGTGTATATTTCATGTTGGAACTCATCAAATGTGATAAACATGCATCAAAAGGCACTTACTGAGCTCTGATGACTTTGAGTTATGACAACAACGGCATCTCATACTAGATTGTAAGCCATAATTTGGTCAGGAAAAGTGTAAATTTCATATTTTATCCTACATGTGTTTTAACAATCAATGTAATTACACCCCATCGGTCGCCTAGACACAGCGTAAATGTTCTCAAGTTTTCAACTGTAGGCCACAATGTCGGCGGTGAAGGTAAACATTTCATGTTGGAACCCATGAAATGTGATAAAATGGATAAAAAGACACTTCATGAGTACTTATGACTGAGTTATGAACATAAAGGGACCTCATAGTGTATTGTAGGTCATAATTTGGTCAGGAAAATTGTAAATTTCATGTCTTAAGCTCCATGTGTTTTTAAAATATATTTAATTACAGACATTGGGTCCCTAGAGATCAATCCACAGTCCATATGTAGTCCATATGCAATTTTAGGGAACAGTATTGCTAGCGAAGGTGAACATTACATGCTGGAACTCATGAAATATGATAAAAATAGATGAAAAGACACTTTCTGAGGCCTTGGTCAGGAGAAATGTGTATTGTATTTTGACCCTTGATGCGTGGTAGCAATCAATGAAATTACACCCCATGGTATCCTCAGATATGAAGCAACATCATAAATGCACTCAGTTTTGGCAATTTAGAAAACATTGTTGATAGGGAAGTTGTACATGTCATGTTGGAACTGGTGAAATGTGATAATAATTGATCAAAAGACACTCGATGAGCCCTGATGGGTTTCAATTATGGTCATAAAGGCATCTGATAGTGTCATTATACAACGGGGAAATTTGTGAAGCGCTAACAAAGCGTATCTGCACGGTGTTATACGATCCATAATGATCCTGATATAAGAAATGCAATCTAGATCATACTCAGTATCTTCGTATCGACTGAATATATCGTTATTCGATGGTGTTCCCGACATACCTCCGTCTTTACTTTTCTTATGCCTTTGTAAATTGTAGTTCGTCGATAATATATTTCTGCACAAATGGCACCCGTGTATTGTCTCGAATCATGGGAAGAACTATCGTCCTTATACCAGCGAAAAGATGAGCGAATATGGTGTGGTATTATAAACTCGCCGCCTTCGTACCTCTATTTATCGTTTAGAGTTATTGTTCTTAGATAAAAAATAGGCGCGGCGGCAGTGGGGATGAGGGGGCCGCACGCGCGCCAATTTTTTATCTAAGAACAATAACTCTAAACGATAAATAGAGGTACGAAGGCGGCGAGTTTATAATACCACACCATATTCGCTCATCTTTTCGCTGGTATAAGGACGATAGTTCTTCCCATGATTCGAGACAATACACGGGTGCCATTTGTGCAGAAATATATTATCGACGAACTACAATTTACAAAGGCATAAGAAAAGTAAAGACGGAGGTATGTCGGGAACACCATCGAATAACGATATATTCAGTCGATACGAAGATACTGAGTATGATCTAGATTGCATTTCTTATATCAGGATCATTATGGATCGTATAACACCGTGCAGATACGCTTTGTTAGCGCTTCACAAATTTCCCCGTTGTATAATGACACTATCAGATGCCTTTATGACCATAATTGAAACCCATCAGGGCTCATCGAGTGTCTTTTGATCAATTATTATCACATTTCACCAGTTCCAACATGACATGTACAACTTCCCTATCAACAATGTTTTCTAAATTGCCAAAACTGAGTGCATTTATGATGTTGCTTCATATCTGAGGATACCATGGGGTGTAATTTCATTGATTGCTACCACGCATCAAGGGTCAAAATACAATACACATTTCTCCTGACCAAGGCCTCAGAAAGTGTCTTTTCATCTATTTTTATCATATTTCATGAGTTCCAGCATGTAATGTTCACCTTCGCTAGCAATACTGTTCCCTAAAATTGCATATGGACTACATATGGACTGTGGATTGATCTCTAGGGACCCAATGTCTGTAATTAAATATATTTTAAAAACACATGGAGCTTAAGACATGAAATTTACAATTTTCCTGACCAAATTATGACCTACAATACACTATGAGGTCCCTTTATGTTCATAACTCAGTCATAAGTACTCATGAAGTGTCTTTTTATCCATTTTATCACATTTCATGGGTTCCAACATGAAATGTTTACCTTCACCGCCGACATTGTGGCCTACAGTTGAAAACTTGAGAACATTTACGCTGTGTCTAGGCGACCGATGGGGTGTAATTACATTGATTGTTAAAACACATGTAGGATAAAATATGAAATTTACACTTTTCCTGACCAAATTATGGCTTACAATCTAGTATGAGATGCCGTTGTTGTCATAACTCAAAGTCATCAGAGCTCAGTAAGTGCCTTTTGATGCATGTTTATCACATTTGATGAGTTCCAACATGAAATATACACTTTCCCTGGCAAGAATGTTGCCTAAAATTGCAAAATTGAGTCAATTTATGCTCTAGGTTAATGTCTAGGACACCACTCCCATGTCCCTTAATTCATTTTTTACCATAGATGAAGGGTCAAATATGAAATACATATTTCTCCTGACCAAATTATGGGGTACGTTGGCACTATGAGATGACTTTATGTTCATAACTCAAAGATATGAGGTCTCGTGAAGTGTCTTTACATCTATTTTTATCATATTTCATGAGTTCCAGGATGAAATATTCACCTTCACTAGCAATATTGTTGTCTAAAATTGCAAACGTTTTCTCAAAATATGAGATATTGCGCGAACTGTTAGTGAGCTAATTGATTTTTGTGTCAAATTTGATCCAACATAGACGAAAACATTCAATAATTATGAAGGACTTACTCGAAAACTGAATTTTTATTGTTTTTTTTTTTATAAATGTGAGGGTTATTTTCACACTAGCTCTTGTATATTCGTTCTTATGTCCTCGTTTTTGTTTCAAAGTATTTGTTTTTTGTTGATAATTGACAACCCTGCATTATTTTGATCGAGAATGAAAAACAAAATATTGTATTTTTATGCATTGGTTCGTTATGGTCCTAATATGAAACATTTTAACTCAAATGCTATATTATTTCGGTTAAATACAAGCTATGTTAACATTTTTCTAGGAAATATTCATTTCTGCATCATTATATTTGCGATGATGAACACATTCACACATTAGACCGAATGGATTCGCACAAAGCCTTCCTTTATTATAAGACTTCGATAGAAATTATATACGTTTTCTCAAATTATAAGATTTTGGTCCAAATTTCATTTAAATACTTGATTGTTGCTTCCAACTGTATTTCAAATAGACGAAATATTTCCATTTTATTTAAAAACAGACGAAATATTTACAATGCTTATCAAGTAATTACATTGTTCTTCGATATTAGTTGTTAGATTATGGTTTTCTAACGTTTTATGAAGAGTAGTATTCAAAATTTTATATTCCTTTTTTTTTTCTGTCAGTGTAAAGAGGCAACATTCTGCATATGCATATCTTAAAGAGTGCTTATATACTTTAACATTAAAGTATACATCATAACCCACATATTTGAACACATAACATTCGTGCATATAATGGCATATTGATAAGACACACCGGACCACCATAGAGCTTATAGCGTATGTGGAACTGAATAGTTAACTATAGTAGAGGGCTTTTTTACTTGATTTAACAGTGAAAAGGGCACTTAATGTACATCATAATATAACGCACTAATATGTATTGGATTTGCTTTAAGAAACACGGACGTATACATACATCAGATACGCATACTTAGAACACATTCACGTCGTGTATATACTGAAGTATACCACGTATATAGTCCACAAAGACATAGCCCTGCATGTGAAAACTCAGTTTAACTATACATTAAAGAGCGTTTATACGTGATTTACCTGTGAAAATGGAAATTTTTATACATCATATCACATAGAGGTACCGTACTTGCTTTAAGAATATGGACAGTTATAGGCACAATCATAACAACAATGGAGACCAGCGTTCTTACACAGAAATCAGTAATTTATGCACTAAAATGGTAACAACAATGAAAATATACACTCTGTGAACTGCCATAGACATCAGAACTATTAAGAATTTATGAGTTGTCTCGCTTGTTTAGTTGCGATACATGATGCAATAATTTGAGTTACCAACAATAAAACAGTATTGACGCTATATATTATCCATATACCAACGGTTTTAGACTATATTTCTACTAATAATGCTATTAAATGAACGACAATTAAGATAAATGCACTATGAATGCATATATGAAGTCAATATGTATACACGCGTCCACATAGCAGGCCTTTTCCAGACCAATGTTTGATACCCCCGTATAAAATAGAGCGTTTTGAGAAGAATATGTGAAATTAATATGCACATGTGTTCACATAGTAGGTCTTATCGTCATATGAAACTGCCACGTAGTACATGCTTTGTTTCCTCTGTATAACAGACTAAATGTATAGGATGTACAATACATATAATTGGTGAAAAGAATACATGAAGTATTTATGCATTAGTCTACACCATATGGGCTCTTTATTGTCTCCATGTAATGGAGATTTTAGACTAAATTTCTTCTAATAATGCTATAAATGAACGATAATAAAGAGAAATGAACGATTAAAGAATACATCAAGTAAATATGTATACACGCATCCACATAGTAGGTCTTTTCCAGACCAATGTTTTGATGCCTCTGTATTAACAGAGAGCTTGGAGTATATATGAATGAACGGTAAGGAATATGTGAAATTAATATAGACATGTGTTCGCATAGTAGCCCTATCGGGGGCATGTTTCCTTAAATGGTAGCAATAATGAAAATTTACACTGTGTATTACAAACCACTCAAGGCTTCAGAAATATTACTAATTTTTGTGTTGTGATCAGTTGTCTCGCTTGTTTAGCTGCGATACATGATTCAATAATTTCATTTACCGCCAATAAAGCAGTATTGACTGGTATTGACGCATTATTTTCTCAATATAACGGCGAGTTTAGATTCCTACTAATAATGCTATAAATTAACGACAATAAAGAGAAATCGAAGATTAAAGAGTACATCGAATAAATGTGTATACACGCGTTCCGCTCGTATGCCTTTTCCAGACCAATGGTTGATAACCCCCTACATAATAGAGCGTTTTGATAAGAACATGTGTCCACATAGTAGGCCTTTCGTGACATGAGACTGTCACTTGGTACAGACTGTCACTTGGTACATGCTTTGTTTCCTCTGTATAACAGCCTATCTTGATGGGAGTTATAATACATATAATTGATGAAAATAATGCATGAAGTAAGTATTTATACACTAGTCTACATAATATGGGCTCTTTAGTTTCTCCATTTAATGGAGATTTTAGAGTAATAATATGAATGAACTATGACTAGAATACATCGAAGAACCAGACACCAATGCCATACTCCTACCATCCATGGAGCAATTAATATACATGATATAAGACATAAAATACAACAGACAGTATCGTGTGCAACCGCTAAGGTATCATATGAATGAACCGTCATACACAATGATGTTACAACCAAAACTGCCTTATGGACGAAATACTGGAACTGATTATACATTTGATACACGACATGTAATTCCACTCTATACATGGTCAGTTAGATATCTTGCGAAAGTGACGTGCACCTTTAAGGTATGTGACCAAAATGTGTTGTATTGTATTTTATATATATGACCATTTCTGCAGTAAATAACGCCACATCATTACTAGTGGGACTATGTGTGAAGCTCTTTGAATTAAATGAGCTTACTATGGTGGACATGTTTAACCAGATACGTTCTTCAAATAATGTTGGGATTTAAATTGAAGCTTAATTAGCCCTTCAAGCTTTCCAAATCAAGGTTATGGCGTGAAACAACCTGGAGAGAAAGATTTTATTTAGTTACTAATGTGGGTTCAAATAGAAACACATGGCGAAGGCCATGATTCGAGCCTGTATGGCGCTTCATAGCCCATTAAAGGCGCGCCGATGGGTGTGGTTAACTTTAATATGTCATGTGTAGGCCAGAAGCCACGAGGAACCCATTGCTGTCCATGTCTGTACCCCATATATACTGCTATATGCAGTCGACCTACCTAGGACCTCAGTTTCTCCTTTCCTGTGTGGCTATTCCAAACCCTAGTGAAATGCGTTTGAAAATATACAGAGCGTTATTAAGAAGGATCGCTGATGCGTATAATATAACCAATATTTAGTCAATATTTTAAGAAAACCCATTATTGAAACATTGCGTTTGATAGTGTAGGGATTTGACCATATAATGGTTATCAGTGAAGTGATGACATGTGCACTAAATGACCTCAGTCAGTAAAGGCTAGTTCAGACCATATGAGAACCACACTCACCACCCATGCCTATATCCAAACAAACACCATGGCGACAGCGAAACACTACGAAGCTTCTCCCCACACGGATACTGTTGTCTTCCATGGATAATTTCTGATCCCATGTTGAGACCAAATTTCAGCCAAAGGGATCCCGTGGTTTCTGAGAAAATTATATTACAATGATGTACGGATGACGGACGAAGAGTGATTGGTTTTAGTTTCCACACAGGTGTGTACCAACACGTTTTGAGACTGATATAGATGAAGTGTCCCTTTTATTATTGTTACGATGTGAAGTTGGCTAGTTCATACCCGTAATATCAGTTTCACTGGCCAGTGTCACTTAGAAACAATATTACGGATCATTGTCACATACAAAGGTCTTCAAAGGGAAGTCTATAATATGAGTAATATTTTCGCGGGCTTTTAAAGTTGTATATATATATATATATATATATATATAATAGGTGTGGCTTCACATTAGCAAAGATGTCCCAATGAACATGCACACCGTGAAAGGAGGAAATATTAATAATCAAGGCTGTATTCTCAATACAGGGGGAGGGGGTAATTTAATTTGTTACAGTCAATGGAGCGATTATTAATGAATAAATTACGGAAAACAAGATGTGAAGAGGCCTATATGACATCTGTAGAGCGTGCTACCTATATGACATCTGTAGAGCGTGCTAACGGATTTAGTCATAGAAAGAGTAATATCCAAGATGGATGCTTCGTTCAAATTCTATAGAGCCCATCTGGAGGTGCTGCTACTAAACAAGGAATTTTTTCAAAAACTTGGAGATGAAAGTGGATATTCGAAGATTATGAGGGATTAGAAGTTGTAAGAAAAAGAAGAGCGAATAAAAACAGGAAGTGGTAGATAAAAAAGAGGGATAAAAAAAAAGATAACAAAGAAAAATTATGAATAAATAGAGGATATCCACCCTTTTTCAGTGGATATGGGTTATATCTCATGAGTGATGACAAAACATTGAATTTCCACGATATGATCAAATAATAAGCATGTGATACAACGCTTAGCCGATGGTTGTGGAGTCAGCCGGTAGGTTTCACGAGGGATTGCGTCAGATTCGAATGACTCAGGCGTTGCGCCGGAAGTAGGGATTGCGCCAGATTCGAATGACTCAGGCATTGCGCCAGAAGTAGGGATTGCGTCAGATTCGAATGACAGACATTGCAGGAGGCAGAGTTTCTTATGGGCTGGATCTTATTCTATGGTTTAGGAGACGTGTGTAGACCACTCAATATCCCCTCAGGTGTAGTGTGGAACCCTCAGAAGTGGCAGTGGGTTAGATATATTAAAAGACCGTTAATTTTAAATTATTTTTGAATTTTAGAAAAAGTTGAAGTTTTTTAAGTTTTTCATATTTTTTTAATTTATGAATTTTTTTTTAAGTTTTTCATTTTTGTTTCTTTTTGAAAAGTTTTTTAAGTTTTTTGAAATTTTTGAGTATTTTGAAGTTTTTAAACTTTTTGAAATTTTGTAAGTTTTTGAAATTTTTGAACTTTTTGAAATTTTTGAAGTTTTTGAAATTTTTGAAATTTTTGAAATTTTTGACCTTTGTGAACTTTGTGAACTTTTTGAACTTTTTGAACTTTTTGGAAGTTTTCAATGCGAGTGTCACTTTAACATTATCCCACAGTGTGCGCCATGTGTTACTTTAACATTCATCCATAGTGAGTGTCACTTTAATAATCATCCCCAGTGAGAGCCTAGTGTCCCTTTAATATTCAAGACTGAAGCTACCCCACCGAGATCATCACGTGATATACATGTAGATAATATACCATTCATATGGAGAAATCTGGATATAACCAGCGGGTCATGTCCGGACATGTCCAACCGGTACAAATAGACCGACGCGTGGGCGGAGAATATAGGTCAAACTCCAACGGGAGTACTGCGGAGAATGTAGGTCAAACACCGACGGTAGTACTGCAGAGAATGTAGGTCAACCTGTCTAGACTGCCCCCAACTGGGGGCGTTATCATCACATCGAATAATTTGAAAATACTATGCTTTTGGAGCTTCCTCTTTCAAATGATATATAATGTGGCATATATTTCATATAATGTGATCTGGGGGTTCGAAAATGATGTGGGCCTTTAAGAGGGAGGGTAACTATGAGTGTGGAATTTCATGCAAATCTCCGGAGCAAAAATGTTTTATGAAGTATAGTTGTACGTGATCTAACGCATGTATATCATCGAACGGTCATAGCATTGCGTTTTATAAACTATTAGTTATGGCAACACAGATCTGCTAGGATGCCAAGTCTGTGGCAGCAAAACCACTCATTTTGGGAACCCAATAATACACATAACTCCTGAAACTCCGATGCGAAGGTAAGTGCATGATATCTTCTCGCTATAAATGTGGTGTTCGTTACTTTATATTATTTTATACTTTTTAAAATTGAATACGAAACTCAATTAAGAAATAATTTGCATATCGATTGGGGTCATTGGATTTTTACCGACAGAGTATAATTAAACAAAGTGAGGGATTCACACGAACTTTGTTTAGTTATTCTGCCGGTCGAAACTAATGACCCCAATCGATATGCAAGCCATTATTATAATCATATACCAGATTTAAATTTTAATAGAATAAATAAACTATTCATTTGAAGGACTTTTCAAAACTACCAAAACAATTATAAGTAACATATTGTTAAAATTCCAACAGTATATACAATATATGCCATATAATATATACCATTTGAAAGAGGAAGTTTTTGCGATTAAGTTTCATCTGTTTTGTAGTGCAAAGTGTCTTATTTTCAATGGAGGGAAATAACTATATATCTTAAAGAGAGTTATTCCCCTTCCATTAAAACAAATGTTTTTATCCATCTCTATCTCGAAGTCTGCAGCAGGGACGTCCGGGTGGCATCGGCGTCCCTGTCTCCGCTGGCCTCGACGACGGTGGGGTGATGTGCGTCTCCCATGGTCCGCTGACTCTGATCTCCGGGCAGGAGGGGCCATCTGGGCGTCTCTCAGATAGCTCCTGTCTGCCGGCGGTGTCGGTGGTAGAAGGCTGGTGACTGTCAGTCGTCGCAGCCGAGAGGGAAGGGGCAGCCGGCCGATCAATTGCTGCCCTCTTCTTTCTCCACTCGGCCCTTCGTACTGCGTCCCTGCGTCGACGAGAAGGAGTCTTTATCTTCTTCCCTGTTCTGATTGTGAACCGTGTGCCCCTGGTGGTTTCATTCGTGTAATGAAATTTGAACTTATATAGGCGAATCAGCATCACGCATAACTACCCCGATAAGAACCTAAAGGGGACTGTACACTAAATAGGACCATTAATGGGACCATCTCATTTTATACTAACCATAATATATTCAACAAATGAATGAATTTGAGCCATGGATAAGTACAAAACACACTCAAAAACTAATTTCCAGTATAATTACCATGTTGTTTGCATCGTTAATAGAGCACACGGGTGTATTTTGCACTAATCCGTGGCTCAATTTCATGTTGCATATACATGTATGTGATAAGTATAAAATGAGATGGTCCCATAAATGACCGGATTAAGTTGTACAGTTCCCCTTTAATCCATGAGAGGATAGCGACCCTCATATATATATATAGAGAGCTTGGTCATCCCTGGAATAAGCTTGCTGTAGAAATGCTCCGCGCATTTGCTTGCAATTCTTCTTTCAAAATTGGCTAATCGACCTCCTCCTTAAAGGTATATTCAAGGCCTTCGAATTGGGTAAATAGGAAATAACATAAATTTTAATATGAATCCTACGTGACAAGTAGTGAAGCAACCACACATGATGTGCCTCATATTTGCCCTTTTTCGGCTAAGAATAATTTGTGTAACATCATGCAGTGGTCACCACGGAGACGACATGCCAAATTGACAAGACGTGTCGTGGATTGTAAAATATTGCAAGACTTCTTCGTAAGTTGTGTCGCGAAATTTCGTTATTGGAGAGTTGTCAATAATAAATATAAGAACAAAGTTTATCAATTTCTCCATGTTCTTCTTGGTGGTGTGATTTTGTTTACAGGCTTTTGTTTGCACGTGTATACCCACTGCGAACGATTTTGGCCCCTTTAACCACAAAGTGACCGATGTCGGTAGCATATATAACTAATTCGGACAGTTTGTGAAATTAATTACTTCGGTATGTATATATATAGTGGGAATTATATACAAACCATTGTACGTCTATGTTGTCGTTTTCATGAATACAATAACAGGGAGTTCATCCAGAAGTAGTGTATATATATAGTAGCGAATCTTGTGCAGCATACAAACTATTTTTTATTTGACATATACATACATGAATCCCCGAAACGGATATCCTCTTTTCTAAAGCTTTTCACAAATGAACAAGAGTATATCAACCCCACTCCTCTGGAATTCAGTTTTAAAAGGGTATGGAATTCAGGATCCAGCTTAAGGATAAACGGAATATGAGACCATTATGAAAACATAATGACATTGTGCATGCATGGGCAGTAAATTAAAACCAGAGAAAGGGATCCCGGATACTTTCCTCAGCAGCGTAATTCAATATTATAGTTATATTATAGTAAATGTGACATGAATTATATGAGGAAAACATTTAGTTTTTCGACTTTCAACCTACACTGCAGCGTCGAAAACAAACATTATTACTTTAACGTGAATTATATTTGCATGCTTGACTTTTCTTAGTTTTCTGCGCTTGTACAGGCTCGGGAAACGTAAATTTTGAAGAAAATTTGTAAATAAAAATGACTAAATTGTAAAATATCGCTGAATCGGAATCCAGTTTTGCATACGGAATCCGGCGTACACTGAAAATAATCTGGGGAACCAAATAAGGCTGTTTGATTCTTCATTTGCCTTCGTGTGAAGCAAACCATTGGTTGTTTAGGGCTCAATAACCCCATTTTGTCACACGGATGGAATCAAATAAGGTATTTGGTTCTCGGCTAGAACCAATATGAATTTTTGTTTCCGATAAAAGAACCATATTTCTTGTTTCTTTATATACGTTCATAGAACAAAAAGTGGTTGCTGAGCCCTAAAGAACCAACATGCTCTGTTGGTTCATGGTTATAACGAACTTGGTTCTTGGCTTTGGTTTTTCGGATAATAAGAACCGAACTTCTTGGTTCTTTATACGTTCAAAAACCCAAAAATAGTTCTTGAACCATAAAGAACCAACATTTTTGTGTCCCGGGGGCAAATGAAGAACCCAACAACCTTATTTACACCCCCCCCCCGTATTATGTTTGCAGTATATAATAAAGTCGAATCCGGCGTACGGCTACAAAACATCGGGATTCCGGCGTATACGTAAAACGGGGGTGATATAAAACCGTCAAACAACGCACTGAAGAAAAGGCATTATCCTAATTGGAGCCTTTTTCACAGTGACTTCAAAATGATAATGCTACAAGCACATTCTCCCAGGACTATAGTGGGCGACGGGGTTAACATTTAAAGACAGAGACACATCGGGCATTTTATTTAATCTCAATGAAATTGATCTTGAGGGGGTTGGAACTCCTCGTTCCATTTGCAATTAAACCGAAAAAATGTTCCTGGCAGTGTCACCGCGGGAACAAGTTCACTCGATGTGACAAATAGTGTCCGACCACGCAAAACCATACGGCCTTCCGAACAATTGAATATTCTGATTGACAGCCAATGTTAATGTGTTATTCATAAGTGATTCAAGTATTCACGCCCATAACTTCAACTCGGTCAAACAAAAGACCGACATTCTTTTGATTCGACTCCGACGTACGCTGTTCTGTGATAATAAATAAGCGAACTATGCACGATATAGCATAAAGTTCGCCTCATCTGCATGTTGCGAACATTATTATTTGAAATACGACAGAAAACTACCAGAAAAGACACATCGAAACTTGGAAGCGACGACGCATCTGTGAATTGCGTTGTTTATTTGATTAATTTATCGGGTCAAGGAACGATCGTGGATTGGCGCTGAGTCATATCACGTAGGAGTGGCTTATTAGCGTAACCACAGGTTATAAACTTCATTCACAAACCGCATTCAGTTCCGCATAGCGAACTGTCGTGGTGAGAACTACGCTAAACCAAACTCACACAGATAAACGTACTACTACTAAAATACACATGCATTTACCCGCAGATTTGAACGGCTACCACCCGTTCCCAGATTCCCCAGCCAGCATGACGGAAGCGGTGCCTGGAGACCGGAGTATGTCGTCAGTGATGACGGAACATTCTGGAGAATTTATAGGGACCGGAAGTCCTAACTTCGTGTGCACGATTCTTCCGAACCATTGGCGTTCCAATAAGACGTTACCAGTGGCGTTTAAAGTTGTCGCCCTTGGAGAGGTTTCGGATGGAACCAAAGTGTCAATATCTGCCGGAAATGACGATAACTGTTGTGCAGAACTAAGAAATTACATCGCCGTTATGAAGAATAAAGTTGCCAAATTCAACGATCTCAGATTCGTGGGAAGAAGTGGGCGCGGTGAGTACACTATACTATAGCTTCAAAACCCACCCCATCCTAATTGCTTTTATGTAGGTGGGTGTCACCCCCCCCCCCACTGAATCCTGAATGCCAGTTAACAGAGTGGGTGAATACTGAATGCCAGTTAACCCTGTATCTATACTGAATGGATTTACCTATTCACTTGATGAAGTATACATTGGAATGGTAAATACATACCCATATATATAGACAGAACACAACGCGCATCTTAATCGAGAAACTTTTATCGAATGAGTTGCGGATGGCGCAAGGATATATTTCGCGAGAGCGTAGCTCGAGCGAAATATAACTTTGCGGCGTCCGCAACGAGTTCGATAAAAGATTCGAGATTATGATGCAAGTTGTGTTCTGTATTTATTCTACACCGTTCAGTCAAATAAGTTCAATCAATGAATGTCACCTCCATTGTTACTATAGCTACCTTTATTGTGATTTAATTCTGACAAATAACCAGTAATTATGGGGGGATCACCGGAAGCGGATGATCGACGTAATGTACGTCATCTTTCTTGGCGACAACGTCAACAAGAATAGTTCCGGCTTGTATTCCACTAGAGGTATACACTAATTTGTATTCAATGGCTGGGATTCCGTTGATTATATGTGCCTCACGTCAATGGGTGTGGAATAAAAAAAAAAGTATCCTTATGAATATGAGTGTATGTTTACAAATACTGAATTATTCCTAATAGCAATCCTATGCATTGGTGTTAAATATTCATATCATAAGTTCAACAAACGCGTTTGTTGAACTTAGTATCAGAACATTTCCTATGGGAACTACTCATCAATAATGAGTATTTAGTATAGCAAGGATAGACAGAGGGGTGAAAACAGAAATTCCAGTAAAGAGAATATGTTATGAAAGATGATAATTTTAGTGGAAGAATAGCAAATTTGATAATTATTTGAAAATTTATTTCGAGCACACGTTTACAGTGAATAGGAAACAAGAAATTTTGGAGTCTCATTTTCAAGGAAATTGTCTCGTTTTTTTATATACATTTGCCACCTAGACTGTTTTTATGCATGTTTTACATATGCGTCAACTTGTGTATACAGAACTGTTAATTATAATTTTTGGATGGACAAAAGATGTTTTTTTCAGTTGGTGCGTTATCGCCATGGGCACGCCATTATAATAACGGGCATAAATTCACTATTTGCTTATTTGAAAATTGTTCACATGTGACCTGTTTCTGAATTAATAGTTCGTCGTCCCACATGCAGTAATGTTCACATGTCCCGTGGATTCCCTATCCTTAAACAATAAAGAGCTGAACTTGTTCCCGTTTCCAGATACGCCAAATAAAGAGCGTGTCTTGATGCTTATTCCTAATATGATACAAAATAAAGAGCATCCATATTTCTTATGTGAGGAAATTTAAAGCAGGCACTGATGTGTGGAAAAAAATAAACCGAAAATAAATTAGGCTTGAAAGATTATCAGAAACGTGGTAACAAGGGGTGTTTCACCCTATAACTTTGGTCAATAACTTTTCAACTTTTCAAATTTCATGCCTGACATAACATTAGTTGGAAATTTCACACAAAATATAGGCAGAAATTGTTCTCATAGTTTGCTTTTCCAATCAGTAATTAGTGTTGGACAATTTCCAAACTTCTGGGGGTGTCCGGTTGGAAATTTCCAACAGTTGGAGAGCTTGAGTTACCCGTTACAAAATTCGAACCGAATGGGTCGAAATTCAATTTCCCCAAGTTGTGAATTTGGACTGGTTATGTGGGATGCAAGTGTATTCCAAGCATAGTATACCCCCTCAACTGAGACCCTATATATCAACGTCCCAGAATGTTTTATATCACCTCAGTATACGATGAACCAGTTTGACAATCAATAATGTACCAAATCCGATATGTAGCGTAACAAAATATTCAATATATAATAGCCACAGGTTCCTGGAGAAAAATACTAAATTTAGACTATACCATTGGTATAGTCTATATTAGTATTTTAGTGGTATAGTATATATTCGTATTCCCCCCAGTTATTAACACAGGTCCCTTACTAAAATACCAACATAGACCATTGGTATAGTTATTAACACAGGTCCCTTACTAAAATACCAACATATACCATTGGTATAGTTATTAACACAGGTCCCTTACTAAAATACCAACATAGACCATTTGTATAGTTATTAACACAGGTCCCTTACTAAAATACCAACATAGACCATTGGTATACATGTAGTTATTAACACAGGTCCCTTACTAAAATACCAACATAGACCATTGGTATAGTTATTAACACAGGTCCCTTACTAAAATACCAACATATACCATTGGTATAGTATAAATTGGTAGTTTAGTATTTTCTCCAGGGACCTGTGTCAATGACTAACATATTGCATGGTGTATAATTCCAAAACTAGTGCGGACGTCACCGACTGGTGATGCGGACGTCACGATGCGACCCGGGAATGAAACCATAGACTACCATTGACCTATCAATCAAAAAGATAAGTGTGACTTGTTTTGTATTTGACAACACACGTAGATACAGCTATAGTGTTCCAACACAAACACTAACAAGGATATCCGGGAATACATACCTTAGAATGCACCAAAGCTGGTGTATGTTATTATCTATCACATAATTACCCGACGGCTGACGTACGCATATATATGATCATATATAAACTGTACAAACTGGTGCGCTCTTAAAGACATGTTTTGTACTTGCTCGGGTGCATACAACAGATAAGTTAGTAATCAGGCACTATGCCAACTGGAGGAATGTAACATTCTACTAACATCGCAGAAAATCTGAAGCTAAACGACCCTACCACTCCATAGAAAACATCGTCTGAACTACGCTCAATTGTAAATATTTACTACTCAATTCGGGACGCAGATATCTGCGATAAACTAAACTATAGAAAAAGATTTCCCCATCGAGAGTCACTGCAATTAATTAATATATAACAATGACGGTGTGTGTTGTCAATTTGGATATAAATTTGTGACAATTACTACTTTGAACAAGAGTATTCTCTATTTCTTGTCGATCATCCTGCTGGAGTGTTTCACATCACTTTAAAATTGTGCATTATCAGTAACGCGATTTCGCATGCCAAAACCATAGTTATGTAAACATCACTGCATGTTACAGCTGCAATACTTACACCGACCAAAGTCCAGTTAGCCAATTAAAAAAAAATTACACTTGAATATTTGAATTATACCTGTGTAATCAACGATGTTTGTTGCCAAATCGCTGTAACGGTAATGTATACATTGCGATGGTTTCATCGTGGGAAATATCGTCATTGCAGAATTATTTATTGTCGATATGAGAACAAAGTCGATATAATTTCCCATAATCTTCGGGATGATGATCGATTTACACAATGACTTACGTCCATTTAATGCTTTCTATACTAAATACTCATTGACGAGTAGTTCCCGTTGGGAAATGTTCAGATAATATGTTCAACAAATTACCATATAGGTCGTTTGTAATTGAACTTATTATCTGAACATTTCCCACCAAACAATGTGAATTATGCTGCACTTGTATTATCATTTCGTCTGGCTGTCATCTGCCCATATATCATTAACATCCCTCCAAATGAATAATAGACCATTCCAATGAATGTTGGAGAATCCATTTAGTATTGAAAGGGTTAACTTTGTCGTCTGTACTCGGCCATTCTGGCATATAGACATAAAAGTTTCTCAATTACACCAATCAGTGAAACTAACTCAGTTGGCATAGCGGATCTTGTGGGCGTGATGAAACAGCGGGTCTGTCGCCCCCACTTTCTCATGGCGACAAAGGCGCCAGTACATCGCTGTGTACGTTTTACAATTTTTTTTTTAAAATTTTTTTATATAAAATTGACATTAGACGAGGCACCACCACGGTGCCATGACGAAACCTAAATATGCTGTCTCATCAGAGGTGGTCATAAATGCTGTGGCATTATATGGATGTAAATAGAAATATGTCTCCTAAGATGTGCTGACCGAGAAAGTCACGACTGATAAATGCCAAAGGTGTCGAGACCGACCAATCAAAAAATTTGTTGTCTCACTCAGTTGAGGGCCATGATGTGTGTGGTTTAGGATAGAACATTCCCCAGAGCGATAGACTATTACATGTACATGGGTCATGATAGACGTGGCACTCTCTTTCCCCTATAATGTTACCCCGAGCAGCGCTGTTGTGTGTGTGTGGGGGGGGGGGGGGAGTTGACCGTTTAATTCGTGGTTGGGGCGGGTGGGTCACGCAATGTCTGCGCGTGGGTTGTGTCATTCTGAAACTGTCAGTTCGTTAAAAATAAGCTGACAATGAACCTGGTATATTAACTTAATAGTCAAAGTAATACCAGAGATACTTTATAGCGCATGGTGCCAGTGATGTGAAATTCCAATGTTGTGATTCAGTAGGCAAGAAAATCACGGATCTATTTATCATTCTGAGAATCCATGCAACATTGAAATTCCAACATCACGACACTAAACAGAAAACAATGAATCGCAAGGATAGAAAGTTACTAAAAATTAGTCATCTGCAAATACATGTAAGTATCAATTTTCTCATCTCCACTAGCATGGGCGTGTATGTGATTTTTTTTGTATCTTTGAAACCGGCACTGGACAAACATGACAGATTATGTGATAAAACATTGTTTATTCCCTATTAGTTTTCTATTGCCAGCCATCTCTCCTGGCATAGAGACCCTCTCAGAAACCCACGCGAAGAGTGCAAATTAATTACAAAGAGCTGTATGCGAGTGTCGTATCTCTCTATAAAGTAACTCTGGTAATAAATTGGTGTTATAATCGGTTATGCATGCGAGGCAAATATAAGATCAACATGGCTTCGAATTAACAGGTCTCATATCGGCCTATTTATTTGCGGAAAAAAACGACAATTAACGGAATATCAGGAATCGAACCATTGGTCAACCGGGTGACTATTTAAAAAACTAATAGAATACGTTCAATTGCCCTCATTTTAGGTTGAAAGTGACCATTTCGTTATGTGGCAGTATGATGGTCATATGATGAGCATGTATATACACTTGCGGTTGATGGTTGGTTTTATACCGATATCAAATCGATTCTATGTTTATCTTTAGTCGTCACCGCGAAGTCATGATCAGTTACAAAACTATATAGCAGGATATCCATAATTCACGGTGCATGTCGGCGCGCGCACTTTCTTATCTCGATACATTGCGTTCATACTGCAGTTGTTTACGCTTATTAAGTGCTGCGATATATATTAAACGCGTATTTTGTTAGTCAGAAGTGTTTTTTCACAAACGAATATAAATGACTCCTGTATTCACGCGCCGAAGGGTAATGTATTCAGTCTTTTGTTGATGTGCGGAAACTGAGTCAACTACAAGGGATTACTCATGTGTATTCGGCCAATTAAACATAACAGCCACGGAAATTTGCAGGCTAGGGTGTGAGGTGATACATGGCATATATGTGTTGGTAATTTAGCTGATATGACCAAGCGTTATATTTGGAGAAACAACCCCTTTTATCTGAAGTAAATTTTAAATTTGGGCTACTTTAAATCGGTTTCATATATATAGTTATGTAGACAAATGCGTTCTTGAATTTTAGGGATAATGTTCATTTCCTCGTATTAACTATGGTGACGAATATAAATCTTATTATGCATTTTACGTTGAAAATCGCCCCTATTTCTGACATTCGTCCTCACATATACCGTGATCACCTCGCTTTACAATTATAGAGCTTGTAAGGTTAGTAATGTGCAGTGAGTTTCGCGAGTTGTTGTGTAGACTATCGGACCCTGAATGTGTCACTAGGATGCTCTGAACTCAACACGAGTAACTAATGCTGCCTGCAGTTTGTGAATTTTTAGCGGCTCGTAATATTCGGCCTCAAATTAACCCTTCCAAGACTGGAGCTTTTTGCGAAACCCCTGCGTCGATGCATGCAGTCTCTTATATATACGAGTCCCCCATAGGGAGCCTCGCATATCAGAGATTATATATATTACAAATTGGCCTAACAATATTGTAAGCCACAATTATAAGACAGTGTATCCAGATATTCTCTTATATATGCCAGGCTCCGTATGGGAGACTCGCATATATAAGAGAAAGCACTGGCAAAGTGTCTTTAATGCTGCACCAGTCATTTCGGGGAATCAAATAAATGGATAAATACACGCATCACATAATTACAGATTATATGTACACCAGGAAAGCTGGAAATGTGTGCATTAAAGTGTTAGATATTATCGTAACAGAAAAATGGCCCATTTTTCTACAGCATGTATGTAACAATAAATGGGTGTTTGTTTTTCGGTTTATTATTACACCTCAATACATGTAGTTAAGCGTGTGTATGTGAACAATCTAAAACTCATGATAGTAAATTCGGTCACTTCGATCTAGTACAAAGTTTAATTTGAGACCTGAATATTTTGAGTGACAGTACATCTAACAGCGTAAAATACAACATATAGGAACTTCGAAAAATGTCGGAGCCATTCAAGAAACAAATTTTAAACACGAAGGAATCGCGATTCTGATCATTCAGTTTCAAATTTCTCAGTGCTCATTGCTGAGTGTGCGACATATATCGAGACCATGTAACTTGTAAGCCGATATAGTCCTTGTTGCTGGGTCCAAAATTCGTGCCGTGTGAAACACCACACCGCAAGATACCCGCACCAGTTTGACCTCAAGTTATTAGAAAACCACCGATACATTTGGTCTAATTGCATGGACAGCCGATTACCTCAAGAATGTCGGTTTCATAATCGCTTCAATTACTTTATGCGTTGTGGGTGATCTCTATTGTAAATATACTGTGGTTGAAAACATTTAATTTACTGCTATGCTGACCTTGTGTGTGTGTACACTGTTCACTGATTTGTCCACCCACGCACATATCAAGACAAATATGTGGCCACAAACCCCACATTCTTTTCAGCGTATCTGACATTTTTTTCCCACAGCGCAGGCCATCAAGTCATAACATGACTATCGTAGCGGAGCAAAGTCTTCGAACAATTGTGATTGAATAGCCGATAGCCATCAATGGAATACACACCGGCAAACAATCGCTATGACCGATAATATATGATTCACCACGACCGACTGCGCGAATTTGGCCACGCTCCAAACCTGCCGATCGGCATTTAAATCTTACGTGATCCGCACTCAATGACCTGTGTTGTTGTGTTGGTGGGATTGCCTCCCCGTACAATTACATGTTTTTATCAATGAATGTGATTCAGTAACTTACTACGCTAAGGTGGATACGCATAGGCCGACTCCGCAACGCCCCTTAGTTTGACTGACATGCGAATGGAGTACAATTTGTACTTCTCGAACTGTTAAGGACGTCTCAATAAAAAAGATTGTTTACCAATACGACCGTAAAGGTAATAAACGCGAATCCGTTATGTTAGGTCGTTCAGTTCAATGTACCCCGAAATTAAAGGTTCGTGACTGACCTCTGGATATTATACCTCTAAACACATAGTTTAGGTGGTGCTATTTCTAAACACGGCGTGTAGCCAATTTCGTGTTTATGTGGGTGCAAATATTATTGCATTTCACCAATTCACTCTCATAAAGCAGAATTTAAGGTTTGCCTACTTTTGGCGGTCGATGTATGTCTCGTTTAGTTACTTGTCTATCGTTCAGTTCAAACTCAATTTCCTCACTTTACTTACTGAAGGGGCCACGATGTCATTCGGTAAAGGTGGGTGGCACATCAGGCCGTTGTAAGTCGCCCAACAAATGACGAATTTTAAACTATACATGTAGGTTCAATCCATGTGGTGATGTTGCAGGTAAAGGGGAGGTACCTTAACCAAATATAAATCATGTTTACTATCAGGCCTAAAAATATATGGTGCTGGAAATTTGCAGAATGAGGTCCCCATGCAGAGGGTGCATTTAGTGATGCTACCCGCACAACGGGCTAGCATCACACAATTCTTCATCTCAGGACCTCATTATGGGAGACCCAGACCTCATTATGGGAGACCCAGATTTGTTTTGGGTATGCTTAAGCATGCTATAGCGAATTTAAAAACAAACTGGATAAAACCTTAGGTGCATGTTATAACTCAAAACTATCACCAAGTATTCATAGTAATAATTTTGATGCCCATGAAAAACGTAAGTTTCCCTGGCACTAAACCTACAAAATAAGTCTGTTAAAGAATATAAGAAAAAATTATTAAAATTGTAAAAAATAATAACAAATGATGAAAAATTGTTAGGCCAATGCATTCTCTTATATATGCGAGGCGACCTATGGTCGACTCTCATATATAAGAGAATGCATTGGCACAGGGTATATGGGTTGATACAAAAATCGGACCTGACACTGAAAGGTTTAAGTTCCCAGATGGTGAAGATAGTGATGCGTACTCATTGTGCACCTTAATTATGCATTGTGTCGTCTGCCACTTGCGGTGTAGAGAAACAAAACTAAAAGAGAAAAATAAACTTTCTAAAGAAGTTTCTAAAGCAACTTAAAAACTTGTTAATTTGATAATAAATATTCCTTCCAGAGAAAGATGATGCCTAAGCAGAATGAGGTCCCATGAGGATGAATTTAGTTATGCTAGCCCACTGTGCGCAGTAGCGTCACTAAATTCACCGTCTGCTAATCTAATTCTGCAAATGTCCAGCACCATATTTGAGTCCTGATTGCCATACTCCTGTCATAAATGCCATGTCCTGTCTCAAATTAATGATACCAAAACAGGAGCACTTTAGAAGGTTATAGATGTCACATGACACATCATCAACGTTCGTGATGCAGAGTTTCATGCATGTTAAAGTTTTTAACCTCTTACCTCATTTTGTTATGGATGTCAACCAACTATATATAATGCTGACCCCTTTTCTCAGTCTGTTGTTTTAGTTCGACATTGATTTATTTTGTCCGCATTCGTTTGTGACGAATATTGTGCACGCATGGGGGACTGGTCGGTTATCGACCCTGGCTGTGACGTGGTCACGACGCAGATCCGCAACATTTTAGGTGTTTCCTGTCATTTAAAAGGACGTTTCGACAGAAAACAGAGCATCCATCAAGACGTCACCCGCTTAAGTTATAACATATCTGTCAGTCTGAACAAAGTTGTTATTATAACACAGTCAAGATTCAAATTGCGTGCAAAGAGTTGAAACAACATTAACTTAACTATTGAACGATGATCAGAAAACCTGGAAGAAAAAACGCAAATACACAACATTCTTTGTTAATTATACATGATTGTAGAGCATCAACATATATATATATATATATATATATATATATATATACGGTACTGTAACATTCTTGTACGGTGCCTGTGTCAAAATCGGTTCAGTTCATCTATAGAAACGTGAGATACTTGAATATGGACTATATATGCATAGGAAATACTTATAGTTAAGTCATAGAAATCACCACAGTCATCTATATAGCTGTATAGTAGTTTCAAATTGACACATTAATTCGCATAAACATGCAGTAATGCTCTAAATAATCGACTCCTTAACCACATCAGGATTTTGGGTAACTTTTCAGGATTTATATATAGTCGGAAATATGGCTTGTTGCCATTTATCGGAAAGCTCTCGCTGAGAGCCATATTTCTGACTAAATCCTGAACAGTTACCCATAATTCTGCTGTGATTAAGGAGTTGATTATTTAGGGCATTACTGTATATATGCGCGAGAATTCAGTTCTCCGTTCGCCCATAGTGCATGTATACAATTCTATACATTCACAGGTCTTATAGAGCTGATTCGAAATAAATCAAGATAACCGCGACTCCCGTTCATCTATAGTAATGCTCTAATTAATCGACTCCTTAAACACAGCAGAATTATGGGTAACTTTTCAGGATTTAGTCGGAAATATGGCTTGTTGCCATTCATCGGAAAGCTCTCGGGGAGAGCTTTCCGATGAATGGCAACAAGCCATATTTCCGACTAAATCCTGAAAAGTTACCCATAATTCTGCTGTGTTTAAGGAGTCGATTAATTAGAGCATTACTGTATATACAGTATTTATATGCGAGTATGAAATCACATACATATATCACGTGCAGAGCAAATGCTCAACTTAGTTTATGTGGAAACCACTTATTTTGAACCCAGGCATTTGTGTTGCTTTGCAAACTTTTATCTGCAGTTGCCGGCATAAAAAGTGCACCTATACCGCGCATGAATTCATAACACATATGCGTATATAAGGCGCCCATATAGATACAGGTGCATGCACTCTTATTTCGCGCGCCTTTGATGTTTCAAATGGGTTCAGAAATGGGTGCGCTCACACTTAGCAAATACTCGACGATAACATCTGTGCCGACCATTGAACACATATTAGAGTGTCGCTGCGGAGATATATGCCTCCAGCAGATGAATCTTTAATTTTCTCTCTGGAGGATCGTTTTAATGTCAAGTTGGTGCACTTTATACCAAACTTGTCATTTTTTTCTGTCTAGGGTTTATGAGTGAACCAATTATTTTGAACCCAAAATGAATTCAGCACATTCTGATGAGTTATATGTCGTAAATGCTAATGTAATTAGCAGAAAAAGCTGAGTTCATGTTAGTGTGAGATGGTATCGTATGTCAGACAACGATTTACTCTTCCATCGCTTACGGACATAAACAATATACGTATATTTCGCATCAATCGATTAATTCTGAACTGGAATGAACTCTTACTGCGAATCAGTTGGCAAGACAATGCAAGTCAACTAAAATAGTATATATATATGGATTGACTATGACTATGATTATTTATTCATAACTCATTCATATAATATATACAAGTATCTACACAGTGTAATATTCTAACATTCAATGAGCTATATATCGGGGACAGCATAACCAAGAGGGTTGTCTACCTGCCGTCCCCGTTGAAAAGTAATATAACTATACATGTAATAATAATTTGATTTTATCTAGGTTTTGTCTTGTTAACTCTAAACATTGGTATATAAACGTCTGTTTTTATAAATAATAGTAGAATTCGTTGGTCGTTCACCGTTCACCGCTCAGTTTGTGATGTGGTATATATAAAGTACAAGCATGTGGAATATGTATATGTGGATGAGGCCAGCGGTCCGCAGCGGAGAACCATGATAATTTGTTATCCAATGGGTCGAATAAGGCATTCGAATAAGGCAATCGAATAAGGCATTCGAATAAGGAATTCGAGTAATACATTCCTGTATTTCCTGAGATGGGGAGATGATGAGCATGTATTGGGTGTGTTCGACGTCACACGTTTGGCAGTTAAATTGGAATGTGTTATGTTCTGGGTATTCCAATTGTTTTTACAATTCCTTACTAAAACATTCATGTGCCTATACAGCCATGGTTGTGTTCTCCTTCCATTAATTCTCCCCCTCAAGAGCACAGATGCCAGGGAGACACTTTAAGTGTTTCCTGTCCGTAGGAAATCCGACGCTTCTTAACAACGCCGAATACTGTTAAACCGCCATACATCACCGAGGATTGTCTAAACTAAATGGGGGCCGGTGTCATCTTTCAAATGCAAAGAAGTGGACGCGTGTCGAAAAAATCTTTAAGAATGCCTTGCAGTTTGTTTTGATTGATACTTCTGGGTGAGGTCGGTTATTCGTCAATGCGAAGATATCATTTGGCCGTTAAGCTGAAATCGGGTGGACAATGCGCTATTCATCTGTCTTTGTCCAAAGGGTGTATCCGACAAATAAAGGATGGTTAGTTTCCAGTTTGAAAAGATGATGACATGTATCCTTGTTTACTGCAACTACGCAGATGCTTTAGCTATTTCCGATTCGTGTGATTGTGTTATTTCCCTGCATTAAATGTTGCTATATATATGCTATACTTAAAATTGATTGCATCCCGTCATAAATCTAATCTTCATGTAATTAAATTTTGTTGTCAAGTCTTTTCGCTGAATAATTGCCTGTTTTGCGGATACAGGATTTATATATACATATACGATTGCATGCATTATATTTTGGGTTGAACCTTGAAGATTACAATAAATTGTGGTTACGCCGGTGGTTATGGAAGTGAATTTTAATGTGTGTTCAGATTCTGCCTCCCTGAAACCGAAAGCCACACTTTGCGGCATGATCTTACTCTCTGTTTTCAGAATTATTGAAATTGTATTCTATAAATACATAGCAAGTTAATCAGCTGCATGCATGTGTCAGAATCAGGCCCCTTGGTAAACACTATACATAAATGTAGACGTTATATGTGATGCCATGCATGGGCTTCAGTAACGGAGGCATGAGGTATCAGAATTTTTTCTTGTGCCGTTTATCACTATACAATATCATGCAATCAACACCTCGGAAATTACACGTCTTTACATCACCGTAATTAAAGTAATTAAACAAAGTGATAAATTCACACGAACTTTGTTTAATTACTCTGCGGTCAAAATCAATGACAACACTCGATCTTTAAGCCATTCCTTATATAATCATAAACCAGAACATTTCAATAAAACATTAATAATATGAACAACTTTTCAATACTATATATACCAAAACAATTGTAAGTAACACATTGTTCAAATTCCAACACAGTCACCCAGTAATAAAACGCAGCGAGCGCGTGCACACGATCGGCTTGAAGTGGCGAAGGTGCAAGGTTCGCCTACGTGGCTGCAGTTATTGTTGATGAACATCGGAAACATGACGATTTGAACTGATTCTTACACGAGAGCTATAATTGTGTGAATGTATAGAGGGTGTGTGTGTGGTTATACCCTTGAGATTGGCCCCACACACGTGCAAACAATTGTGCGCCAATCCATTTTATATATGCAATAAAACTTGTTCCCCTATCCCTTTCATATCTTATGCAAATAAAACATGTCTCAAAATACTTACACCCAGTTGAAACATTTACATAGCAACCTCAGCCTTGTATTAACATCGAGAAAGCGTGCCCTTTTGAATAATATGCCTATTGGCGTTGTTCTGTTAGTGTATATATATTTTTATTTCCAAATCCAAACAAATAACATAATATACAGATGGCACATACATGCAAAATAGATGTGTTAACCCATTCAGTGCCAGGGGCCGATCTCATTATATTTGTTTTGGGTTGAATTTTATTTGGGTATGCTTAAGCATGCTATAGCGAATTTCAAAACAAACTGGATGAAACCTTAGGGGCATGTTATAACTCAAAACTATCACCAAGTATTCATAGTAATAACTTTGATGCCCATGAAAAACGTAAGATTCCCTGGCACTAAACCTACAAAATAAGCCTGGCACTGAAAGAGTTAAAGAATATAAGAAAAAAATATTAAAATATTAAAAAATTGTAAAACATAATAACAAATGATGAAAAATTGTTAGGCCAATGCATTCTCTTAAAAGACTCTTATATATGCGAGCCGACCTATGGTCGACTCGCATATATAAGAGAATGCATTGGCACAGGGTATATGGGTTGATACAAAAATCGGACCTGGCACTGAAAGGGTTAATATATGAAAACGAGGAGATTTGATTCAGGCAACAATGGAAATTAAATAGGGCTTATATGAAGTCTTCTCCTCTTCGACTACATGGCCCGTCCGCAATAACTGAGGGAGGAGTATGGTTCAGACTGGAAGGATTGAAAATAATGGTTTTCGGAGAATTGAAAATTTGTCAGGCGCCATGGGAGGGATTCAATCACAATCGCAAGTTTCAAGTTTATTATTAAAATATCTTCTTATCACAATTGACATAAGAGATAATTACATATAAACAAGTAATAACATTTGTGACGATATTCATCAATAAATGAGCTTGGAAGCAAAAATGTATGTTAACCGGTTACATCCGTCAAAAAGTAAGTAAACAACCATACACAGCTACGAGTGTTCTGTTGTTCCGACGCCTCTGTATTTCCGGTGACTACGATAACACACAGAATCAACTGTCAGTGGCCTTAATCAGTCATGCTTTTCCACATCTCTATTTCCTCTCCAGCTGCCTTGGGAGTCAATCCCGGCAGGTGATCTGTGAATGTTTGCGTGACTGTGCCTATCTTCGCCATCTCTTTTCTCCCTCTTGGGTACAGTATACATGTGAGCTTTGCGGTTTGTGTGGGCGGAATATTGGGAACCCGATATATAAACCCAACTCCTACATTCACAATCAACCTTGTGCATACAAACACATTCTTTTGCTCGGTATTCCGGAAGACGGTGACTAAGAAATATCTGGGCTAATTAGCGGTGTGGTATCACCGACAAACCACAAATACTGTGGTTGTACTCAGGTGAAGTCAGGCCACCCGTTAAACGCCAGGTGCTGATACCAATAACATAAACTATTCTGATATGGGCGTGAAGTAAAAATCATGTAATCGTATTCATCCAACTGCGCAACTAACTTGTTTACGGTTCGACTTATATGTGCATATTTATTTGAACATCTGTTGGTTTGATGTAACTGACGCAGTCTGTTGTTTTGTGCATCATGATGTATGCGTATTGTTAATACACAATACCGCAATGCCCAAAGTAATTGACCACTTAACCACAGCAGAAATATGGGTATTTTTTCAGGATTTAGTCGGAAATATGGCTTGTTACCATTCATCGGAAAGCTCTCGCCGAGCATTACCGTATAAAGCTCGTCATAAAAGGCGAATATTAAAACGGATGTGGTGTATACGCGGCCGAGGAGGGGGTGAGTGAGTTGGAGTATAAGGACAAAGAACAAAATATTTGTGGTTGTGGTCCATACCCACCCAATTGTTCACCCAATGCCCTAAACATTTTTGTCATGGTATAACTAAAACCTCTTGAAATTTTCATCACTTTATATGGGTAACAAATAATAAACTGGTGGGAAAACACATTCCGATGTCCAAAATTATGTTGATTTCCTAGTCAAAGCATTTAGTGTATACAACAAGTCCGCGAAATTCCATTAAATCCCCTCTTAAGTTGGAAATTTCCAACTTAAGAGGGGATTTAATGGAATTTCGCGGACTTGGACATTACTTGAATGTAATTTTGCAGGATTTAGTCAGATATATGGTTTGTTGCCATTCATCGGAAAGCTCAGAGCTATCCAATGAATGGCAACAAGCCACATTTCCCACTAAATCCTGAAAAAATACCCATAATTATGCTGTGGTTAAGGAGTCGATTATTTAGGGCATTACTGTAGGATGAAATTGGAAATTTCAAGGTGACACCCCCACGCAAACCCTCTGCCACGTCCCTGGTCACATTGGTAAAATAATTCTGCAGAAAACCCAAAAAAATGAATTTCGCTGCTCCAATCCCTCACAGAATATCGATCTGATAAACAAGAAAATTAGTTTCTTGTTCAACTAATCCGCTATTTGTTCTGTCAATGACTTCGACAAGGGGCCCCCACTGACGAATAATTACGACCGCTGTCGTTCGCTTCCATCGTCTGCGTCTCCGCAAGCGTAATTTGTGGGTTGTGGCAAAGGTTGGTGACTCACGACCCGGAGGTCATGACTCATGACCCCAGAGGTCACGAAGCTATCACAACGAGATTGGCCTTTTTACAATTTCACTCGAGTAAAATATGCTTAGGAAAAATAATCCGTTAAATTAATTGTTAATTAATCTGTCATTTAGACTTCGTTCGTTTATGGTATTTGTTCAGGGAAAGTTTTAATAGTTCATCAGCCGATACAATCTGTCATTTTGTTATATTTAACTCTGTCTAACTTGGTATGGTATTATGTTTACAAAACTCATTTCGCGGCTGGCCATTGGTTGAGAAAAGGTTTTTAGTATTGAAATTAACCCTTTGCATACTAAATACTCATTGACGAGCAGTTATCCCGTAGGATGATCAGATAATAAGTTCAATGACGTATATTTCCCCTCAATAAATAAGACTCCTTCCGTGCGTGTATATATTGTCTGTCGTCTGCGTACATGTATATTATTACCTGTACCTCCCTCCAAATCAATAATAGACTATTCCGAGGTACATTATTTCAATTTGATTTGTTTTTCTCCGTTTCCTCAATCGTGTACATATTTGTGTTACAGGCAAATTCTTCAACCTCACCATCTCAGTATCATCCCACCCACCAGAGATTACCACATACCAAAAAGCTATCAAGGTCACAGTAGACGGACCAAGGGAGGCCAGAAGTAAGACAAGTAAGCTGTGTTGTTTTCTTCTGGGAACCAAGTACACCAATGGCAAATGAATATGTCTTCTCTGAAATAATTACATATAAAATGAATTTTTTTTTTTAATTGTTTATAATATACCCAAAGATATACATATATAAGCAGTCATTTTACATACATGTGTGCATTCAAACATTTATCAATGGGCCGTGTGGGGGATGGGTAACCAAACAAACTTACATTTATGCAAACATTTTACTGGCGCGCGCGTTCCAGACGATTTTGATGCGACAAAATCTCAAATGATTTAGATGCGACAAGGCGCATTTCTTTTTAACGTTTTCACAGGTGTGTGAATGGTATAACGATACCTCGAAACCATGCATTATTTATTACTTTCTGCATGGACTCCATGTACGTACAGTTTTTCTTAATTCAGATCCCTATTTCCCTAGGAAAACACAATAACGTGCATGTATATATACTGCCGCAATCAGTGTAGACTAAACTGGACAATTAGACTACAGTAAGAGGAGAGAAAACAAAGAAGGGTGAACAGGGGGTTGCGGTGGGGGTGGGTAATCGGAAATGTCAGATTATCTGGCCTCCTCCTGTATATGGATTGCTATCATTTCTTATTTGCATTGTTATGATTGTCGTCTGATCGCATATTTTTTATGATAAACCACCCCACATTCACCGTTTCTATGCCAAATACTAATTGACGAGCATAGTTCCCTTGGGAAATGGTCATTTGTTGAACTTATATCTGAATATTTCACACCAATGAATATGAATCCTTCTGCGCTTGAATTTATCATTTTTGTCTTGATGTCGTCTGCTCATATATCCGTATCATTCCTCCAAGTGAGTAATATACTATCGCAATGTATACTTGTATAACTGTGAGTGGGACAATCCATTCAGTAAATAAAGGGTTAAAGTGCATGAAAGCTGGGTATTGATAATAATATAGATAAAAGTTTTGGCAGGATTTACTGGTCCAACGTCAGAAATTTGGAAAATAAAACTTGATTGATACCCATTCGGAATGGGGCCCATATTCAGTCCTATCAGTGCCCAATACAACTATAAAGTAAAACATTTCCTATACTAAATACTCATTGGTGAGTAGTTATCACATAGGAAATGTTCAAATAATAAGTTCAACAAACGTTTGTCGAGCTTTTTATCTGAACATTACCCACCAAAGAATAAGAATTATTGTGCACTTTCTATTGGTTGACGTCTGCTCATATACCCTTAATAGTAACATCCCTCCAAATGAATACTGGACCATTCCAATGTATACTTTTAAAAATGAGTGGGGGGAACCATTTAGTAAAGAAAGGTTTTTAAAAGTGGCAAAAATGTGACATTTCCCGGGCAGCCCAGACGCTGACGTCATGTTGTTCTGTTGACAGAGTTGAGAACGGACGACCGTCGAATTCACCATCGAATCCACCCTCTTGATGTTCCCGTCGATAGATCAAAGCTTCCGGATCCTCTGCTTGAGGCCCACCGATTCACGTCACACCTGTCAGAACTCGAACATCTCAGACTCGCTGTGACATCAGCACAGAGCTCTCTGACGTCACAAAACAACTCGAACGGATACAGAAGTACTGCGGGTAAGCTTGACAATTGAAGAAAATGAAGAAATTCTTTCTCAGTGAACAATTTATTAAATAATGATTGTACTAATTGTGAACTAACTGAACTCAGTTATCAATCGAAACAAATTGGCCGTTAATTGTGGGACCTCTATTTGCCCCACAATAAATTTCCCAGAAATATCCCAGAAAAAATAAGCATTTAATTTATATATAGTACTGTGTAATATATATATAGTGGTGGAAATGTTTTATTTCTTCGGTGGTTTTTGACACAATTTCCAAGAACTGTGATTTGCCATGCAGTCGCTGCAACGAAGCGTGTTCAAAGCTCTTCTTTCATACCTATATGGAGTGTGCACGAAACCCATTTTGGTATTCGGTTTATTGACATATTTTAAATTGAAACTTTTATCTTTCTTGACAACATGAATACCGATACATTCCTTGCATATTTCCTTGGCGGTTGTATCACACTGCAAATTGAACTGTTGTGTGACGAATATCGTCTTTTTAAGCGATGTGTGGTGTTTATTTTCAGCTTATGCTCTGAGTAATAATGATGATGGGAATATATGTGTCATATCGAATACCGCGATGACTTATATGCATTTGTCTGTTTTGGGTTTTGCACATATCCGCGCATGCACCGTATACAAATTATTACCTCTCTTGTTATGTAAATAATTCCATAATTATGTTTATATATCTTCATTGATATGGAGGAATTAACAATTTCTCATTGTATGTCACAACAAGATGGTTCAGGTGTACACGATGATTACGTTCCACCTGTCGCAACATGCCTGTATACATGGAGATGTGAATTCACCTGCACACATGCACACAATTCCGATAACAATATAGACGATAACTTTTGGATGACATTCACATTTTGCATCGATGTCATTCAGTATTACAAACTGAGAGCAGAATGTCGAAAACATGTAAAATGATGTATAAGTGCGGTATAACTTTCTAAGTGCACTTTCCAACACTCTCACTCTAATGACCTTAGGATATGTCTAATTCCCTAGCAATGAGTATATATAGGAATCTTCTGTGCTTGTATTATGTGCTCATCTGCCTGTCGTCTGCTTATATTTCCCACACATCCATCCAGTCGTTACCAAGGACACACGACGAGCCACTGACATACTTGTTTGAACATACACATGGCATAAGATTATTTTTCCTTTTCTTGGATATTAACACCGTCTATACTAAATACTCATTGAAGAAAGGCTAATCATTGGAGGAAAATGTTCAGATAATAAGTTCAACAAACGTTTGTTGAGCTTATTATCTGAACATTTCCTATGGCAACTACTCATAAATGAGTTAACCCTTTCTATACTAAATACTCATTGACAAATAGTTCCCTCAGGAAATGTTCAAATAATAAGTTAAACTATCGTTTATTGAACTTACTATCTGAACATTTCCCACTAATGAATATGAATCCTTCAGCATTTGTATTATTTTTTCATATTTCTGTCGTCTAACTAATATTAGACTATTCTAATGTATACATTTATAACTGAATGTTATAATCCATTTAGTATAGCATGGGTTAAAAACATCCGCTGCTAGCACTTTTGAACAAACTTTGCCGATGATGCTTATATGTTGGCTTAATGCGATATGATTAACCTTACCAACTGCACCACAGGGGCCCACAATTAAATCCAGCAATATTCGCTTTTTTCACACTTTAGAGATAAAAATCGATAAGTATTTGACGAACGGTATTATTCAAATTTGAAAAATACAAAATCCCTCTCTTTCAGTTTGTGACGTTGTTAACGTTTTTTGGTTTCAGATCATCTGTCTCGAATTAGTGCCGAGCCAACGACACGGTGGGGGTATGACACGATATCCTATCAAACTCATCACGATAAACCGGGATATGACACTGTACCTGTCACTAAAGTCACCACCCGAGCGCCGCATATGCCACCCGCCGCCCACACAAATGTCATCGCACCACTTCCCATTCAAGGTAAGAAGCCATCAAATATAATCAAAATATCAAAAGACATTATGATCACATGACTTAACACTTTCTACTGAAATGGATTATCACATCCAGTTATAAACGTACAGTAATGCCCTAAATACTCAACTCCTTAATCACAGCAGAATTATACGTAACTTTTCAGGATTTAGTCTGAAATATGGCTTTCTGATGAATGGCAACAAGCCATATTTCCGACTAAATCCTAAAATGTTACCCACAATTCTGCTGTGGTTAAGGAGTCAATTATTTAGGGCATTACCGTATATATTGGAATGGTCTAATATTCATTTGGAGCGATGATCAGGAAAAAGGAACAGACATATACGAAAAGATAATTGAAGTTCAGAAGGATTCATATTCATTGGAGGGAAATGTTCAGATAATAAGTTCAACAAACCAACTATGTTGAACTTATTATCTGAACATTTCATAAGGGAACAACTCGTTAATGAGTATTTAGCATAGAAAGGGTTAACCTTTGAAGTTTCATTATCAAATACTCACTGATGCGTAGTTTTCTTAGGAATTGTTCAGATTATAAATTTAGAAAACGTTTGCTGAAATTATTATTTGAACATTTCCCTCCAAATGAATAGGATTTCTTCTTTTTTTTGTATTATCTATCGTCTGTTTGTTGTCTACTTATATTTCCTGAACAACCCTCTAGATGTATAGTATACTGTTCGAGTGTGATATTTTAATATGAATGGGATACTCCATCAATGAAAGAAGGGGTTAACAATCTCATTAATTTACTATGGTCGAGGTCACATATTATTTCAAGAAGAGTATGGCTTACGCTGCTATACTGATAACATGATTTGGTATAGAACATTTGGCTTGACAGACCACCCTCAAAAGTACACGAAGCCCATTAAAAACCGCCCCCAAATGGATCAGTATCTTTCTGCAAATTAATGTCCAATCGCCCACATATGTCCAACGTGTTACGCTACCTTCTTCGGATTCAGCTTTATAATTGCAAAGCCTGCATATAGTGTGTCTGTCATTTGCAGAATGAGGTCCCCAGATGGGTGAATTTAGTGACGCTACCCCCCCCCCCCCCCCCGACGGGCCAGCATCACCAAATTGACCCCCTGGGAACCTCATTCTGCTTAAGTATCAACTGCTATGGGAGAACTAGTTGAAGTTGGTGATGTTCACCCATTAGTCACTTCGATTATGCATTTTATCTTCTGCAGATTAGGGGATATAGAAACTTTCAAGAAGGGACTAAAAAAATTTAATTTGAGATTATAGATACTTCCCAGAAATGAGGCCTAAGCAGACTGAGGTCCCCTGAGTGTGAGTTTGGTGATGCTAGCCCGTTGTGCAGGAAACCATCACTAAATTCACCCTCTGGGGACCTCTTTCTGAAAATGACAGACACACTATTTGCAGGATTGATAAGTGAATACACGACATCGGTTTATTATGATCCGTTGTTGGGGTATAACGTCGTTTCAGTCACCCGGGAATTTACAGTCGAAAATACCGCAAACCTGCTCAAAATTAGTAATAATTATCGGGTAGATTTCACTCGCGGAAACTATTCGGATATTCATCTGGTATATTTAGCATTGAGGTCTAATTTGACTTGATAATTTAGCCTTTTACGTCATCTATGGGGTTCCACTAGGTCGTGCTCCAAATATACTGAGAGCCATTTCATATCACGTACTACAGAAAGTTGAAAACACATCAGCATGAAGTAAGTGGAACATAACTATAAGTACGGTATCTAAAACATTTGAGTTGGGCTGACAAGCTTGTATAGCATGCTACTTTAAAAATATTTTTGAAACGTCATGCACAGCTATATATATATACACACACAAAGACTGTCTACACTTCTACATAACTCCGTCTCAAAGACAACCCGGTAAAGAACAATGTTCTATACATGTTAAACTCACCCATGTCTGACACTATGCTTCTTGTGTTTCAGCTCGACGAAGGAGCGACTCCCCACCCCGTCTGCCCATACAACCTGAAAATTATTCTCCAGAATCTCGAATGATACTTCATCGGTCATTGGTTCCTGCAGTAACTCCGGTCACACAACACGACACGCGAGAAAGACGACGTAGCTTGTCGGATAGACTACATGAACTTGCGCCACTAGACGGCAGGTTCGGCCCTGTCGATCCGTTGGTTACCTTGACAACGCAATTTCCACTGACACTTCCGCGTTACGAGAACGTTAGGGAATTGCGAATACCGGATCCGAGACCACGACCGACAATTCCTAGATCTACGCTCGGGACAATATCTGTGCCTTACACAATATCAGGCTCAAATTTAGCCATACTCGAAGAGAGTCGAGCTCTTTCAAGTATTCCACACACAGCATTCTCTGTTGTCGGTCATAGGGATGTTTTACCGATATCATCGACTCTGCCGCCATCTTACATAAGTACGTCTCCTGTGTTACCGTCTCCATTCTTGTATCCACATGTATACTCGTCAACGCCGCAGTACCAGTCTAGCCTTCACATACCGTCTGGTGAAATTCGGACATACGAAGTTCTGCGCGAAGGACCGCATAATATTCCCATGCAGATCGAACGACCACTTACGCCACCAGGACGAATATCTATTGCCGAGGCAACATACACGCGCGCGGGCCTCCGAGAAGAGGATGCCAATTTGGACCAAAGATCTCGCGATTCATTGGAACACCCACATCTATTCTTGTCACGGACACAGAGCAGGAGAAATTCCAACAGTGACAGTTCGGATTCTGGTGCCGTTTGGCGCCCTCATGCCTTCTAACCACTCGCCTAAGTGACGCTAGAATATTGCTGCTTTTGCAGCACGTGTACGATTCTCCCACCAATTATCCCACCAATGGACAAAGTGCTCACTGTCTTTCTCTTTAGATAACAATTATTATATTCTGAAGTATGTTACTGTCTTTATTATACACGTGATATCATGTACCGCAATGTTGACACAACTAAATAGTCCTCTTCGAAGTCAACGGGTGAAAACGTATTCGTTATCACACACGTTTCGTGTTAATATATATACGTAAGATACTAATATACTCAGCAAAATGTAGACTGAGATATCCGGAGGCTATGTTGATGAATCAGTTTGTTCCATATATTGACACAGGGACGCCGCTAGGGGGTGTGGTCAGTTAGTGTTTGTGCAACTTGCATTAAACATGTCTATATATACTAAATATTCATTGATGAGCAAGTTTAGTTCATTTGTATGATGAAGAAACTAGGTATGGCACGTAAAGTTAAGTTATGAAGATCGATAGATTAACCTAGTTTTATTTTTTTAAGCAAATCCGAGGCTAGTTAATCCTTGTGCGGGTGACCATCAGGAAACTCCGGTATGAACTGGCACATATTTGTTCTTAATTTCTTCACTCTAAACGATGTAAATGTATTTGACACAAAGTTATTTGGGTCACAGTAACCATTAGAGTATAGGAAAGGACTTTATAAAAGCCAATTGGCTTGCTGTCCAATCCTCACTTCCCACATACCACAAATAAAATTATTTTGCATCTTCATCAATTGTGTCTATATTGTATAAGTTTCATATTGACTTTACGGTATTTTTACACCAGCACCCCAGATATTGACCGTTAACGTTATTTGTTTTACGGCCCCTGAATGCGGCTCACCTGAATATGTCAATTGTTTGTTCATTTTTGGGATGACATACTAGTCACTAGGGACTGAAACATCAGTGAACCAATATGTTTCACCATCATTGTGTGATGTTTACTTCTTTGCTCAGTCTCAGTATGTCCCAATATGGAGCAGTTTAACTGATGTGAATCTAAACATAGCTACTTTATCCGACTAACAACTAGCCAGAATACAGGGTTATGTGTTGTGTTTCAAGTGTTAAAGGTACTCAATCCGATCAGACGGTCCCTATACCACCAATATAGAACAAGAACAACATTTCTTCAAAATACGCTTTAGTTATCAGAATGGATTTATTGCAACAAAATAATGCTAATCGCTGTCAACTGTTGTATCCAATTTCCCAAAACTTGTTATTTATCAACGTTTTGTGCAACAAAATATGGCCGTATTATCACTAAATTATCACGAAATTTGTCCGTATTACCACTTAATTTTTGAGTTATCCATCTTCATCCCCAATTTTGTCCGAGACCCTCCGTTTGACCACGTGTTTCTGGACCACATATTATTACACATCTTGAGAAATAACAAACTTCAAAAATCGATATCTGATCACTCTGAGCTGTGATGGGTGGTGGGTTACCCCCCCTCCCCCACCCCCCCCCCCACCCCAAGCCAAAGAAATAGTAATTTAGGAGCGTCTGATCGGATTGAGTACATTTAATGACTCAATTGACCACTATTTTTGTTCACTGTGAATGTTTTCCTTATTGAATGAAGTTTTTCTTCATTGCCGACAAAGTGCTTTACATTTTACAACTTGCATTTTTATGGAATAATACCACAATAGATCATAGTTCGCATGCCTTTATGATATATGTTGATATAATATATCATTGTCTGCTCCCTTTTCATTCAAACACAACTTAATTATCATCTATTTTCAAAAGCTTACTCCTGAGTCGAAATATTGTTGCGAAAGGTGTAGTCTTCGTAAGTTTTGATGAGTTATCTATCGTGGAAAAGTCAACGTACGAAATAACCGCTGGCGCCTTTCTGTGTGCGCTTTGTTTAGTTGTAAATATTTTTTATTTTGCAGTCCCTATTTATTATTAGTATTTATTTAATTTAAATATGAAAGAAAATTGGAATAAATAAAATTTCCATCGCCGTACGTGTACGGGGGAAGTATTAAAGGAGTACTGTACCATAAATCGGGCTATTTATGGGACCATCTCCTATTATACTCAACATAATATATGCAACAAATGAATGTATTTGAGCCATGGTTTAGTGCAAAATACACTCATGCATGTGCTCTATGAACGGTGCAAACATTGTGGTAATTATAATGGAAATGAGCTTATGACTCGAGTCATAAATTCATTATAATTACCACGTTTTCTGCATCGTTTATAGAGCACAGGGGTGTATTTTACACTAATACATGGCTCAAATGCATTCACTTGTTGCACATATGTGACCCGCCATATCAAATCCAGTCGTAAGTCGGGATTTTTTTGCCCTGTGCCAATGCATTCTCTTATATATGCGAGTCGACCATAGGTCGCCTCGCATATATAAGAGAATGCATTGGCCTAACAATTTTTTATCATTTTTTTTAAATAAATGTTTCTGACAATTTTTAGGACATAAAATTAAAAAAACATCCATTAACCTGCAGGGAGCCCCACACATATATAGAAGCATATAGAAGAGTGTCGTCTGCTCATGTCTGTCTGGGGCTCTGTATGGGTGAAATTATAAAATTGTTAAAGAATACAAGAAAAAATTATTAAAATTGTAAAAAATTGTTAGGACAGAGAATGCATTGGCACAGGGTGAACAAATCCCGACTTACGACTGGATTTTGATATGGCGGTTCACATATGCTGTTGGGTATAACAGGAGATGGTCCCATAAATTGCCGGATTTAGTGCACATTACCCCTTTAAATAAAGTCAACACAGAAAGGCGCTGGCGGTTTATATCATGATGATTAACGTTTCCATGCACGATAGACTAATGTGACTCTGTACAACCGCAATATTGTTTATCCTATAATATGTTATATACAATGCACATGCATCCATTGTGGTATTAGTCCCGCCTTATGTATTTTGACTTCATGTACATTGACATCAACGATATATTGAGTATTTGAACGGGTTGCAGAGTTGTGCTTATACAGGTATGTCCAGATATTATAGTGTGAACTTTAACGACAAGTATTATGAATGCTCACGCATGTATGAACGGGTGTATAGCCGTGCGAAATTGAAAGTAACGGCGATTATTTTTTGAAATGTTTACAGTGTTTACTATTGAGTGATTCGTCTTTATTTGTGACTTATTGTGACTAATGTTCATTAAAATACTCTAGTCATTACCAAAAAGTTGCTTTCGTCGTTTCTTGATGTTTCAACCCAGTCACTGGTTCAAGCCTTGAACTAGTGTGTCTGTCATTTGCAGAACCAAGTTCATCCTCTGGGGACCTCATTCTGCTTACACCTCAGCAGAATGAGGTTCCCAGAGGGTGAATTTGGTGATGCTAGCCCGCTATGCGGGGTAGCATCACTAAATTCACCCTCTGGTGACCTCATTCTGCAAATGACAGACACCCTATTTCCACCTGATACAGACCAATGTTACTCTGTAGTAATACAAAACTATTAGTTAAAATTCCTCAGTGATATAGGGTATGTAGCATGCCACGCCAGCCGTTGAGGCATGCCACATGTTCTTTGACAAGCTAAAATCGTAACATTGCCACAGGGTAATAACTCTATAAAGAATGTATATTTACGAAATAACGGCGATTTGTATTAGAAATAACAACACCACAATAGATCAACTGTGGTGAAATATAAGTAAAATTCTTCTCTTGGGTGGGTGGGCTTGGGGTACGCTCTTTAAAAAACTTCTCCAAATATGCCCGTTATTTCGTCAAAAACACTTCTTCAAATATCTCCGTTATTTAGTAATAAAAATAATTTCTTATTTCATAATTCGCGCTATTTCGTCATTTCGATGCATTTTTTATTCCGCAATTTCGCTGTATTTTCCTATTTCGCTTTTTCGTGGTATTTCATATTTCGATAATTCGCTATATTTGACATATTATGGGATATTGGCAAGCCTCAGCGGCTGGCGTGGCATGCCACATACCCATTATCACTGAGGAATTTTAACTAATAGTTTTGTATTACTACAGAGTAACATTGGTCTGTATCAGGTGCTATTTCAAGGCTTGCACTGGTTGTATATTTAATATACACCACAATTCAGCAATGAATTATGTTCCAGTGGGATTGGTGTGCACCCCAAATAACAAAATGCAACGCAACAGAAGCCCCATCCATAGAACTGAAGTCATCCACATTTGAGATGAACATACAATTCGTTTGGAATGCTAAATTCGAATGTTTGTCTTCCCAGAATGGAATGCTGGGTAAACTATAGACTTGTTTACATGTTGGACAAGTAAAGAATTACATGTGCATTATACATGTATAGATACTCAAATTATAGAGCAGGAAATAGTTGCATGCCTTGAAAACTTGCAACACAAGATTATTTACTGGCATTGCTGCACAAGTCTCTTCTTAAAGAAATGAACAACAAAATATTTCATTTTAGTAATTTTGGTAATATAAAAAATGTTCACCTGAGTGCATATACGTTTACCTCAGAGATAGGCAACTTGATTTTTTTCTTTACATTAAAGTTTATCCAGTGTTTCCCAAAAATATATTGAGTATCTGTAGTCCTTAACCGAAGGGTAATTTCTTGAAATTCGCAAATGGTGTGGGTTATAAATAAGGCTCTTATTTAGAAACTGGTGGCCATTGGGGTGAAATCCCTCCTGTGTTCACGTCCACATATGTCGGCATTTTGTTAACGAAAACCATGTGCCAATGCATTCTCTTATATATGCGAGTCGACCGTAGGTCGCCTCGCATATATAAGAGAATGCATTGGCCTAACAAATTATATATATATTTATAATTGTTAAAGAATGTAAGAAATAATGATAAAAATTGTTTAAAGAATGTAAGAAAAAAATGATAAAAATTAATAAAGAATGTAAGAAAATATGATAACATTATGAAAGAAGATAAGTAAAATGGTAAAAATGTTTATAGAATGAAAGAAAAAATGATAAAACAAAATTATAAAAATTGTTAAAGAATGTAAAAAGAAATTATAAAAATTATTAAAGAATGTATGAAAAATCGATAAAAAATTGTCAGGCCAATGCATTCTCTTATATATACGAGGCGACCTATGGTCGACTCGCATATATAAGAGAATGCATTAGCACAGGGTCTTTAATGTTGCGCCAGCGCAGCTCCAGTCATGAAAGGGTTATAACCTCCGGATTTGCCTGACATACATGTAAGGGTATCATAGATGTAAGGGTAACCCAATGATTTCTCGATTGTTTTTAATGTGTCCCACAGAAAGCGAAAAATCCTTTAGTTCTTCCTGATAATGAAACATTTCATGACTCGGTGTGATATTTGGGTCTTGCCGGATACACCAATCATTTTGCCCAGCGCATTAAGTTTACAGCCGAATGATCATCCGGACAGCCCCCCCCCCCCCCCCCCCCCGCGATGTACGTACTTCAACACTGCGACTGCATGGTTGGCCTGCATTTGAGAAATAAAATCTCGGTATACTAGTAAATAATGAAATATCTACAGCGAAGTTATTGTTCTTGGAATGTCATTCGAAGATAATGTTGATGGACGTTCTATCACACGGACGGACGACAAGGGAATAGTATTTTGATGCTTCTTCTACCAATGAATTTTGAGTGGGCCGCCGATGCTTCAATCGGTAACGTACATTGAATATTAAGTCATCATAAGCCTGATCACCCGAACATAATACAAATAAGCCCATATATCGGAATTATTTGAATCTGAATTTCGTTCTATGTGAACCTAAATCGACTTACCATATATACGCCCTTTATAATGTGTTTTCCCTGTGGCCCGCACCATAAAACGGAATAACGGGTACTATAAGTCCACTATGGGCTTATTTCAGATTCAATTAAGTCCAATATGAACCTATATACGTGTATGTAAATATGTAGGTCCAATATGGACCTATTTGCAGGAATATAATTATGTTGCACCATAAGCCGTCCGTAGCTGGTTCTAATTCCTGGAAACAAGTTTGTCTCCATCCAAAATTACAATTAATTGCACACAAGTTGACCCATCTCTAAAATATGCAGAAAACACATTGTAGATGTCAATTGTATAACAAAAAAAAACAATTTACCTAGAATATTTGACTGCAAAATTTCTTGTTTCTTGATTCACTCTCCTGGGAGTAATTTTTCAAATAATTATAAAATTTGCTATTCTTCCACTAAAATTATTACCCATTCAGAAAATAAAAGTTATGATAAGATAAGTGAATCAAAAAAAAAAATTGCTTTTAAAATTGCAGCAAATAATTTCAAGTTGCCTATTCGCATGGTAAACATGTGATTCTGATCACGACAAGTGGGGTCTCCTGATCCTTAAAATACTACATCTGTAAATGTATTGCTGATCTAAACTAACAAGTGACTCACAGATAATTTCGTTTCTAACTGATGTAATGATATCGACGAATGTGTAAACGAATCCCCCACCCTCCGGTGAGATAATCGAAAAATTACGCCTTATTTTGTGTCGAACTGGGTGAAATTCATTCATCTGCAGCCATTTCATATACGGTACGGAGAATGACGATGTTTGCCGAATAGAAGTGCGTGGGCGTGGTACCTGACCTCAAATGCGGAGCTGCTTTTGGTCAGGACTCCAGACTAGCAACGAAACGGTAACGCGAGCTCCCGAAAGTAACTGACAAAGTTCAGCAATGAGGAAATACACGGCGCTCTGTATATAATCATGCATAACCTCGTGAAAATAGGTTCATGTTGGACCTAAATATTCAAATAGGTTCATGTTGGACCTAAATATTCAAATAGGTTCATCTTGGACTTATTTTATTCTGAAATAAGCCCATATTGGACCAGTATAGAGATTAGTTGGGCGCGCAGGTCAGAGTGAAAACATATTATAAAGAGCCTATACATCTGGGAAGTCGATTTAGGTTCATATAGAGCGTAATTCAGATTCAAATAATGCCGATATGTGCTTATTTGTGGGGTTTTTTTTAAAGTTCAATATGAGCTTATTTTAGGAGAACAGGTTGGATCAGAAGCATCATTTAAATGTTATTGTTCTTGACAAATCACGGCGTTTCTTGACACAACTGACCGCGCTATTTCACCAGGGCTCGTATTCACCAAAGTTATGCATGGGTTTATATATAATCCACGTAGTTTATCCCGAGTGAGGCTCAATGCGTGACATCGTTATTTGTTTAATAACGTTGACATTCTTGAACATAAAGTGACGGGACGTATCCACCAGCTCAATTGTATCTGTCGTGATAAACCGAAACAAAATATAAAAATAACATGTATAACGTGACTTAAAACTTCAAATCATTCTCTGTTGTATATCATGCTTTCAATTACAATATAACAGATCGCCCGTTTAGAGCCGCTTGATGCCCATTGGTGTTAATTAGAGTGCAAGCGTGAGCGCGTGAAGGAGTGTATGCCTGAATGTATGTATCAGATGAATATTATCTATTGTATCCAACATGTAAAACCATTCATTCTGTATGTAAAATCTTCTGACTGTTTCAAAAAAAAGAAGAAAAAGGTATCTGCAAAACTCATTCCGCTGAAATATTCAGTCTGAATCTCTTCCTCTATTTGCGGATGTTAGCCGGTGCGTGTTCGCGATTTAGGCGTGAAGCGTTGTCGATTGATATATTGATAGATATGATATTAGCTTGGGTCAATCTCATCTACGATATATAATGTGGTGTAAACACTATCGAGGAGGTACCGTGTGCGTTCATGCAGCCGCTACCAATTAAATGATCCATCATATAAAATAAACCCAGTTGGTGAAACGACCCTAGATGTTTACAAGAAATGTGTTTTAACATCGTCACTGAAAGATTACTGACAAATATATTTATTTTAAATAAAAAAAAAAAAATTCATTTGTTCCATGTTCTTCTTGGTAATAATGGTTTTACAAACTTTGTATGATTTTCAGATGTATACAATTATACCCACCGTGAACGCATTGTGGCACTTTAAAATAAAAATAAAGTGCGTCACGACACCACACTTTAGATGTACCACCCGCCCATTCTATATCAAGCCTGAGTTTAGTGTGCCTGTCATTTGCAGAATGAGGTCCCCATAGGGTGAATATAGGGACACTATGCCGCATAGCGGGCTAGCCTCACTAAATTCACCCTCTGGGGCCTCATTCTGCTTAGGCCTCATCTTCTCTGGAAATTTGTTTTATTATCAAATTTCTATAGAAACTTCTTCACATAGATTCCATTTCTTTTTTAGTTTAGTTTCTCTATATCCCCAAATTGGCAGACGACATATTGCATAATCGAGGTTCCCAGTGGGTGTACATCATAACATTCACCATTTGGGAACTTCAATCTGAGTGTATGTCTCCCATAACAAATGAGGCCATGCAGAATGAGGTCTCCAGAGGGTGAATTTGGTGACGCTATCCCGCACAACCAAATTCACCCTCCGGAGACCTTATTCTTCAAATGACAAGCACACTAAACTCAGGCTTGATTCTATATCAAATCCCAAGTTGAATCCGCGTGGCTCTTTCTCATCAGCAGTACAAAATCCAAATCGATTTCGTTTCTTGTGTGTCAACTCAAGTTAGTGGATCGAATGGCACATGATCCCCCTGGTGACTACATCGTTTGAGGATGGGTGTATCGTGGATCCGATGGAGCGACTTCATCGTTTGAGGGCGGATGTATAATATACACCCCATGTTGAGTGGCGCGGATACTTGAGGACGTGTCTGGTCACTGATAGTGGGAGAACCGGGGTCCCCGGATACATCCCATGTTGAGTGGCGCGGATACTTGAGGACGTGTCTGGTCACTGATAGTGGGAGAACCGGGACCCCGGTGCTTCAGTTGGTAAGGTGGATTACTGTAGGCGAATATAATCCGTCCAACGATATCGAGGCTGCTTCCAATCCTGCTACGGCCGGATTTGTGATCACGCGCAGGGAAATTTTTCCTGTACTTTTAGCCAAAAGTATAGAAAATTAATTAATTAATTTATTTCTCATTCCCTTAACAAAGGCGTGAATAATTTTCCAACCATAGGGTGCAAGTGAAGTTACATCGAGTCTGACTCTCCACCCCACAACAACGTCTCTGTTTTTCCCCATTTGAAACTCGCCGGGTACGCCTTTGACGATACAATATTATGAAGCGTATCTGTGTGCGCCATATGCACCACAATTATGCACATTATCCCCCATAATCATAATGATCGCCAGCGTTAATTGCGATAATATTCATATATTGCGATAATCTCAACAAAATATCTTTTCGATTCAAGATAGCAATGAAAAATTGCGGAGAAATGCAGTTATACCAATATATGCCAAAGAGCGAACTATATATGACTAAGAGCCGAATAGATCTACCCTGTTATAATTATCAGTGTTAATTGTGATAAGATGCAGCTGAAAATTCTAATGTGGACACCCCTCAGTCACCTCCAATTTGAAAATAGTTTGAAATTTCAACAATATCAGAGCGAAAATAGGTTGCGAAAGTATGAGTTTCAATCAGATATCTTGGGTAAAATATGTCGTTTTCAATACAAATTTCTAATTTTTCCTATACTTTTAGCCAAAAGTTTAGAACATTCATTAATTTATTTATTTTCTCATTCCCTTAATAAAAGTGTGAATAATTTTCCAATCATAGGGTGCAAGTGAAGTTACTTCGAGTTTGACACACCCCTCCTCCCCATCCCCAAGCAACGTCCCTGCTTTCCCCATTTGAAACTCGCCGGGTAAGGCCTTTGACGATACAATATTATGAAGCATATCTCTGTGCGCCATATGCACCACAATCATGCACAATATCCTCGATAATCATAATGATCCCCAGTGTTAATTGCGATAATATTCGCAACACTCGAACCCATCTCAACAAAATATCTTTTCGATTCAAGATAGGAATGAAAAATTGCGGAGAAATCCCGTTATACCAATATATGCCAAAGAGCGAACTATAATTAATAGCCGAATAAACCGACCAGGCTGATTGCTCGACCCCAAACAAAGAACTTTAATCCGTAATTTGTCAAACAGATATGCTGTCACATGGTTCAAGTGGCGCGGGATCTCCAAAAATCAAAGGACTCTTTTCTTAATCGATCGTGGAGGCCAGGTCGCTGGATTGTGTTTTGATTTAGGAAGATCGTCGCCTACAAATTGACCCATCTGTCGTTTCTATAGCATTATGCAATTCGGTTCTCATATTATGAGTCAGCGGGCACCGAAAAAAGCTGTTTTAGGGACCCCGAGTTTTGGGGACCATCAATCACCCGCGACGCGCGTAGATACCGCCTTGTGTTGGAGATAACTCATGGTTCAGGGAATACTATAATAACACTTCCTCTTATTAAATTTATTGGCATCTTTGGTGATTTGTCATAACCATGGTTGTTCCCGGTTAACCAGGCCAATTTGTCTCGGATCTTAAGTCCAGCATGTTTTCGTTTCAACGCGCGGATAATATCACGAATCACCCCAGGCGTCCAGTCTAGTACATAATTATTAACGTGTTGGACACATTTTTACGCATGTGTCTTCTTAGATCATGTCATGAATCTCTACCCCGGCCATGATGTGGTGTTTTCTGTGAGAATTCACATGTGGATCATTGGTATTATATCTTGATGTTGGTGGTGTCCAAATTGGAATTGCAACTGACTGCACACATCCCATCATTATAGGTTGAAGACTGCACACATCCCATCATTATAGGTTGAAGACTGCACCCCTCCCATCATTATAGGTTGAAGACTGCACACATCCCATCATTATAGGTTGAAGACTGCACCCCTCCCATCCATCATTATAGGTTGAAGACTGCACCCCTCCCATAATTATAGGTTGAAGACTGCACCCCTCCCACCATTATATGTTGAAGACTGCACCCCTCCCACCATTATAGGTTGAAGACTGCACCCCTCCGATCATTACAGGTTGAAGACTGCACCCCTCCCATCATTATAGGTTGAAGACTGCACCTCTCCCATCATTATAGGTTGAAGACTGCACCCCTCCCATCCATCATTATAGGTTGAAGACTGCACCCCTCCCATAATTATAGGTTGAAGACTGCACCCCTCCCACCATTATAGGTTGAAGACTGCACCCCTCCCACCATTATAGGTTGAAGACTGCACCTCTCCCATCATTATAGGTTGAAGACTGCACCCCTCCCATCATTATAGGTTGAAGACTGCACCCCTCCCATCATTATAGGTTGAAGACTGCACCCCTCCAACCATTATAGGTTGAAGACTGCACCTCTCCCATCATTATAGGTTGAAGACTGCACCCCTCCCATCATTATAGGTTGAAGACTGCACCAGTCCCGTCATTATAGGTTGAAGACTGCACCCTCCCATCATTATAGGTTGAAGACTGCACCCCTCCCATAATTATAGGTTGAAGACTGCACCCCTCCCACCATTATAGGTTGAAGACTGCACCCCTCCCACCATTATAGGTTGAAGACTGCACCTCTCCCATCATTATAGGTTGAAGACTGCACCCCTCCCATCATTATAGGTTGAAGACTGCACCCCTCCCATCATTATAGGTTGAAGACTGCACCCCTCCAACCATTATAGGTTGAAGACTGCACCTCTCCCATCATTATAGGTTGAAGACTGCACCCCTCCCATCATTATAGGTTGAAGACTGCACCAGTCCCGTCATTATAGGTTGAAGACTGCACCCTCCCATCATTATAGGTTGAAGACTGCACCCCTACCATCATTATAGGTTGAAGACTGCACCCATCCCATCATTATAGGTTGAAGACTGCACCCTCCCATCATTATAGGTTGAAGGCTGCACCCCTCCCATCATTATAGGTTGAAGACTGCACCCTCCCATCGTATAGGTTGAAGACTGCACCCCTCCCATCATTATAGGTTGAAGATTGCACCCCTCCCATCATTATAGGTTGAAGACTGCATCAGTCCCGTCATTATATGTTGAAGACTGCACCCCTCCCATCATTATAGGTTGAAGACTGCACCCCTACCATCATTATAGGTTGAAGACTCCACCCCTCCCATCATTATAGTTTGAAGACTGCACCAGTCCCATCATTATAGGTTGAAGACTGCACCCCTCCCATCATTATATGTTGAAGACTGCACCCCTACCATCATTATATGTTGAAGACTGCACCCCTCCCATCATTATAGGTTGAAGACTGCACCCCTCCCATCATTATAGGTTGTAGACTGCACCCCTCCCCCATCATTATAGGTTGAAGACTGCACCTCTCCCATCATTATAGGTTGAAGACTGCAACCCTCACATCATTATAGGTTGAAGACTGCACCCCTCCCATCATTATAGGTTGAAGACTGGTGCCTCCCATCTTATATGTTGAAGACTGCACCCCTCCCATCATTATAGGTTGAAGACTGCACCCCTCCCCATCATTATATGTTGAAGACTACACCCCTCCCATCAGTATAGGTTGAAGACTGCACCCCTCCCATCATTATAGGTTGAAGACTGCACCCCTCCCATCATTATAGGTTGAAGACTGCACCCCTCCCATCATTATAGGTTGAAGAATGCACCCTTCACATCATTATAGGTTGAAGACTGCACCCCTGCCATCAGTATAGGTTAAAGACTGCACCCCTCCCATCTTATAGGTTGAAGACTGCACCCTCCCATCATTATAGGTTGAAGACTGCACCCCTGCCATCAGTATAGGTTAAAGACTGCACCCTCCCATCTTATAGGTTGAAGACTGCACCCTCCCATCATTATAGGTTGAAGACTGCACCCATCATTATAGGTTGAACTATAAACACTTACACGTATCCTCGTGTAAATGGGTTCATATTGGACATAAATATTAAAATAGGTTCATATGGGACTTATTTTATTCTGAAATAAGCCCATATATAGTGGACTTATATCCGTTATTCCGTTGAATAACGGGGGTCGCAGTGAAAACACATTATTAAGAGCGTGAATCTTGTAAGTCGTATCGTCGAAAAAAGGTTGATTAAATAATGCCGATATGGGCTATTTCGTATTTAAATAGTCCCACATTGGACTGTTTAAAAAACCGCGTTTTAGATTCATATAGAGCGTAATTCAGATTCAAAAACAACAAAGTTCACATTAAATACTGTTTGGACAATTAAACTACATATACCAAAACAACTTGAACCTATGTTTTTGGTCTGAAATTTCAAATTCAGGCATTGACTAACTCTCTCCCGAATGGATTTTTTTTAATTCATCAGATGTTTTCAACTCTCAGCACAAAAATATTAACGCTCTTTATTTTAACATATTAGAAACGGCCGAACTCATAATGCTCTTTAATTTTCCAATGCGAAGATTTCTTTCGAGGCGATATATTTTATGATTTCAAAATTTTCACCCCGAGACACACAGACTGGGTATAATATACATGTAGGTGTTTATTTTATCGAGCTATTATCATAGCTGAATTGGTCATTGTCGCATGGTTTGGTTCAGAAAGGCACCCAGGATCTCAACGTCTCAAAACTTTTTTTTAATTAATTGCGTGTTAACCATTAATACAACAATTGTTTGTTTGTGATTGAAATTTCAAGGGAATTTGAATGTGTATTCCATCAGCGTTTAGTTTGACTGTCGTAGACAATCGAGACTTTGTAATATGCTGGGCGACTTTTTGCAGAATTGAGAGATCCTGGGCGAATATATATTTTTACACAATACTATGCGAGAATAACCAATTCAGCATTATCATCACCTGAATGAGCAATAAATTACTGGGCCCGAATCAGTTGTTGGACAAATAACAGAACAATGGCAGCATGCGGAATAATTGCAGGTTTATATCTTACAATTTATACAATTAAAACTGGATATCGCGTTCTATAGTTCATGGTAGTTGGTAGTTTTGTCGAGCAGTTCGAAGTGTACACCCCGCGTATGTGCTTGGTGTAGAATATGCATACCGCCCCACTGCGAGGGGTAAGAATCCCCTAATGTGGCACCATGTTTGCCGTGGGTGTATCCTATGAGGTGTGGTGTAGTCCTGGTTGTACTATTGCGGCCGTACCACGCTTGGCATCGACCTGCGAGTACGACGTAGATCATGGTCCACTTTGGTCCTACATCTCTTCAAGACGGATGGTTGAGTTGACCCGACTCAATCGGTTAGTATTGCTCGTCTGATGTTGGAAGTATTTTTTTTTCACGTATGATGCCTCTGTTCTCTCCTGTACAATTTTCGTCCTAACGATTGTTGAATGTTTGACCCTGTATTGCTCACGACTGTCTCACTGTGGGTATGTACCGAAATGTTGTTACATGCAGTGGCTAAATACACGGGTCACCGACTCACCACTACAATTATGTACCAGAATTCGAAGGGTAGTCCGCGGCGGTTGCTGGGCTAGTCGTGTTTTTGATTGTTATATGGCAACTCAAACCAAAAAACTAAAATGATGACTCATTAAGTTCCAACGATGGTGGGGTATTCACTCAGTTGGGTCTTAGCTTCAACCCAACTCTTAAAAGACCTGCTGTATTTGTCATTGATAATACACTTCAATGTAGTGCTGGATAATTAAAATATGTACAACCGATCAGGTCCGGGCCAGTGACTGACTCTTTCCTGATTGAATGTTCAAAGAAAGTTCAATATGATGCTTTGTTGCAGTTAACATATATTGCACAAACACCAGTCGTTCACGGTTGCTGCTCACAAAACATTGAATAGTATCAGAGCTGTTTTGAGAACCCGCGATATCTTCCGATTCTTCCGTTGGCACCACAGTGAGTTACTGATGTTCGTAGATTTTCAAAGACAGTTGATGAACTTTCATTATATTTTTACTTTCGATCGGTGCGAACATCGGCCGGCATTGAAGCTTGGATACATGAAGATAGATATGACTACATATATGTTCCAAATCCCTTGCGATGTTTTAAATGTCAGGGGTATGGTCATGGCCAGGAACGATGTAAAAGTAAAGAAACCATATGTGCACTCTGTTCTGTTTCTGGCCATGATAATAAGGACTGAACAAGACCAAACACATATCAAATTGCCAAGGTCCATCTGCTGCAATGTATCGTCCGTGTTCCATATGGGAATATGGATTCAAAAGCCAAAGGTTTATACGGCTGAGAAAAATCTATCATAGTTCAATGCAAAGAAAACAGTTGGTGCTCGATCATCAACGAGACACATACATGTATATACGCTGCTGTCGTTTCTACAAAAAGTTTGCTGATGCCAGCACTCAGGCAAACAGTCAGACCACCATCATTCGTATAGCGCAAGCAACACCAGACTGCTATCACTCCTATTCCAGAACATATGTTATGGGCCATGGAAAAATCTAACGAACTTTCTCCAAAACAATCCACTCAAGTTGAGCCAGTTAAGGCATCAAATTTTATCCGTGTTAATCCTGTTCCTTCGAAACAAAAGTCGCCAAAGTCTCTTCAGCGTTTAGACTCTCAGAAAGCGACGTTCATATTTGAATTGTCAATGTGTGTCTATATTTTCCCCAGTATATAATGACACAGGCATCAGCAGGTATCCCGAAAATCAAGAAAATCATCCATCAGTTTTACGTTGAAGACGAGTATATATGAGTATCTCTTTATAGTTTAATGCTTTGGGAAAACGAAAGAGTTCGTGCTCTTTATCATAGACGAGCATTGGAGTTGGTGCTAGCCTGACAACTGTTCAAAACAATTTAAAACTTTCCCTTTGAAAGTCCATGTAAGGGTATGACCATCATGGGCTTATTGGCATGATCTAACTATGTTCTGGCACAGAACTCGTTCGAATTGTAGTGTTAGGGTGTCAATTCTGACTGTGGATATCTAATTCAATTATTTTCCGGCATCTTGAAGTCAATCAAAAATAAAGGAAAAATGCGACCGCCGTTCAACGTAAAATTGATTTTAACAAAACGAAGGCTCTGGACGGTAAACCGCTAATTCTGCCTCAGGTTTTCAGAGCCACTTCTTTGTTCCGCAAATTTGGTCTTTGGAACAGTGAACCTATTGAAAGCACGCATATAAAACAATGCTAGCCTGACTAATATTCTAAACATGTTAAAACTTCCCCTTTTGAAAGTCCATGTACGTGTATGACCATCAGAAGTTACAGAACCTCATATCAATGGGCGGCACTATCTAACTACTTTCTGTTATCGTGTCAATTCTGGTCGTGGATATCCAATTCAATTATTTTCCGGCATCTTGGAGTCAATCAAAAATAAAGAAAAAACGCGACCGCCGTTCATAGCCCAGTGAGACCAACGTAAAATTGATCTTAACAAAACGAAGGCTCTGGACGGTAAACCGCTAATTCTGCCTCAGATTTTCATAGCCACTTCTTTGTTCCGTTAATTTTGTCTTTGGAACAGTGAACCTATTGAGAACAGGCCAATAAAACAAGACCATCATATAACATTATGATATACCACGCACCGATCATATGTATGCTGTATGTATATATATACACCAGTTTTATATTGAAGACGATTATGTCAAGTTCACAAATGATAACGCTGTTTGTTATATATAGAGCTTCTCTGGAAACGAAAGCTTGTACGCACTTTGTCAGAGATTTGCATTGGAATTCTTGCGAGTCTGGCAAATGTTCAAAACGCGTTAAAACTTTCCCATTTGAAGATCTTTGAAAGTCGATGTCTGACAATCCGAATCTCATATTAAGGGGTTCATTGGCACAAGCTAACTATTTGATGGCACTGAAATTGTAGTGTTATCGTGTCAATTCGGACTGTGGATGTCTAATTCAATTATTATCTGGTATCTTGGGAGTCAATCAAAATAAAGAAAAAAACGCGACCGCCGTTCAGAGCATGCACAGTGAGACCAACGTAAAATTGATCTTAACAAAACGAAGGCTCTGGACGGTAAACCGCTAATTCTGCCTCAGATTTTCATAGCCACTTCTTTGTTCCGCAAATTTTGTCTTTGGAACAGTGAACCTATTGAGAACAGGCCAATAAAACAAGACCATCATGTAACATTATATCACGCGCCGATGCCCCGAATGAAAAAATCAAATCAAAGAAATTCGATGGCGACAATTTAATTTATTCTCTTCAAATACAATAGTGGCTGTCCGCCCTATTAGAACGTGTAACCATACGAACGCCAATGTGGCTTAGTGGCGGCAGCCCTATTCGTGCTATAATTCTCAGAGGTTGAAGTCCCATAATTAACTATTGCAAGTTTTCTTAAATCAGAAATTGAGCCCGGCGTTATCCTTTAATATAATTAACGGTCTGGAATGAAGACGGTGACAATGGAAGTGTGGCTCTTATTTCTGTAAAACGTTACATGGTGACGTGAAGAGGGTGTTAGTATTCCAGATGTGTCGTGTTGGGTTCGTATCCTCCGGGGACAATCACGCGATTAGCGTTAGTTGCATGTCTGGAACATATCATCTATGTGGGGTGAACTTTATCGCAGTGAAAATTCTATAGGTATTATTTATTTTTTACAAGTTTTAGACCGAGAAAGGCATAGTGACACAACGCCTTGTAGCATCTGGTCACTTTTACCGAAGAATATAGCAGCCCCTTTCAGCTCCATAATACGTATGTGCCAATATCCGCATTGTCATGACCGACTCCATATCTAGATGCTACAGAGCTATCTCCCCCGAAGACAATATCTAACATAAATTGCTATAACTTTTATTATATTTTAAATATATATAATAAAGTTCACCAAATTAGAGTAAAATTTCGCCGGTAGCAACGGTCATATCGAGTCATCAAGGGAGATCAATCCTGCATGGGGTTTGGTGAAAATTGTCAATTTTAGTCAACAAAATGTTAAAATCTGGTGTTTGTGAACTCAGACCAAGGGGAATAACTCGATCATCATTATTGTACTGACAAAACCGATGTATACACACAGTTGTTTCCCCCGACCATTCCTGTTTAAAATGAAAAACAAATGATTCGTTTGGCCTATGTCAAGGACGATGGCTCAGCCTAGATTTGAAGCAGATATTGTAAATTGCTATACAACATGTCCCTTCAATGACGTTCAATTTTGTATAAATAAACATCAAAATGAAACATTGTCTGGAATGAATTGAATATGGCTCTCGTTTCTGTAAAACGTCACACGATGGCATGAAAAGGATGTTAGTATGCCAGACGTGTCGTGTTTGATTCATATCTCTGGGGCATAATAACGTGATTAGCCTCAGCTTTCAGCTATGTGTCTGGTTTCTGGAACACATCTTCTGTATATGTGAAATCCAGTCTTAAGTCGGGATTTTTTTTACCCTGTGCCAATGCATTCTCTTATATCTAAAAGATGGCATTGGCCTAACAATTTTTTACAATTTTAATAATGTTTTCTTGTATTCTTTAACAATTTTATAATTTCACCCATACAGAGCCCCAGACAAACATGAGCAGACGACACTCTTCTATATGCTTCTATATATGTGTGGGGCTCCCTGCAGGGTAATGGATGTTTTTTATTTTATGTCCTAAAAATTGTAAGAAACATTTATTTAAACAAAATGATAAAAAAAATTGTTAGGCCAATGCATTCTCTTATATATGCGAGGCGACCCACATATACATTAACACATTATGCCATGTAGAGACTGGCAGATCCCAGCAGCTCTTCTCAAATCAAACCGTGTTGATCAAAAACAAAACACGAAATTCTTCTCGCAATGCTGTTCGGAATTCGTTGTTTTGTAGTGAAATGACTTCTAAGAACTGATTCTGAATCTGGAACAGTATGTGATAAGCTTAAAGGGGTACTGTACCCAAGATGTTGTTGTTGGTTTCTATAATCCCCGAGTCGTAGAATAAGGTAACAACTTTTCCATTTTTTGAAAGTCTGTTGAGTACGAAGTATTGTTACGGATGGCAAATTTACCGGAATGCAAAAATACAAATTGTCGTTTTTTGTACAGTTTTCAATCAAATGAATCAAATAAAAATTATATTATATGCTTAGTAGTCCCATATACTCATTTAAGTTAGTGTATCGTCACTAGTCAATGAGTGGCTTGGGTTTTCTCCCCGTATAAGCATAATGTTTCAAACGATCGTGTGTGCAATTGTTTTAATAATCCAGTATCCCTCAATTATAATTTGATTACGTTTTGTACACGGAAATTCGAATTTTAAGAGACGCCATTTTATGGCTGGAACCATAAAATCAATTTATATTAAATTATTAACTTTTAAATTATTAAATTTTAAGATAGCCTATTAACCTGAGCGTTTACAGAATAAATCTTCGACTCAAATTACTTATATTTCTATATAGTATCGATAATAGATCGTTGTTATCACCGGGAATTTATTGAAAATGGCGTACAGTACCCCTTTAATGCAGCCTATTTGTTTTTTTCTAATGCTACGGTTTATACCGGTGGAATGACACCAATGACTATAGCACAGAAATATATCAATCAATGATTATTACCAGCCGGTCTATATGGCTCAGAACTGCTCTGGAACATTTCCAACTGAGAAAGAGAAAAGCTTGAGAAGGCACATAGATGTTGCATCCAAAATTTACAAGGCTTGTCCGTTCAAACAAGTACGTGCACTGTACAGGGCTATGTGGTATCAAATCGACAAGTGTGACCCGCCATATCAAATCCAGTCGGAAGTCGGGATTTTTTTAACCCTGTGCCAATGCATTCTCTTATATATGCGAGTCGACCATAGGTCGCCTCGCATATATAAGAGAATGCATTGGCCTAACAATTTTTTATCATGTTTTTTAAATAAATGTTTCTTACAATTTTTAGGACATAAAATTAAAAAAAACACCCATTACCCTGCAGGGAGCCCCACACATATATATAAGCACATAGCAGAGTGTCGTCTGCTCATGTTTGTCTGGGGCTCTGTATGGGTGAAATTATATATATAAATATTCCTTTATTTCCTCCAGTACCGGAGAGCAAGTAACACATGCAAATACATTACAAATCACAATACATATATGGTTGCATAGGTATAATATAAAAGTTATACGATACGATAGATATAAATATAAGAATTAAGGACGACACACAGTATTTTGGGATCCAATTAAGACCCAGACTATAAGGTGCTTCAAAGTATGCATATATGTGTATAATAAAAGAAGAAAAAATATATATATATATAAAAGCTATCAGGGAGATTCATATATACTGCGCACATGGTCATTTGCGTGCGCGTGAACTATATGGTATGTGCGATGGGTGTGTCATTCCCAACACAGGTGTGTCCCCATAACAGTAAGCCGTTTTATGGACGTGATCGCATGGGTAGTCACGTCGTCTGGCGACGTTATTGCTATATAAAACGTTTGGTGTAGTATTATCCCACAAGCTATATACAATTTTGACATTCGCTATCCGGATTAAGTTGGAGACTGAAATTTTGCCAGACTTCTGCATTTGAACATGTAGACATGTCGTTACTCTACCATTTCCATGTATGTTGTCCATAATAGGAACGCCCTTTTGATTAGGAAAGTGATAAATTCAATATCAGATTCTACGTGGCGACTGACGGCATCGGGCACGCATGCTAGAAAAACCAACAACTGTTTGTCACTAGACAAGTCATCGACAGCAAAGAAGCAGTCTATTCCGAAGTAACTAAGGATGCAATACCACGTGTCATTCCTTATTACGGTCAGGTTATTATTTGTACAGTTAAGTATGACATGTTCGACTGTGGTATTGAAAGTTGTGTTGCACAATGGACACATTCCCGAATCCCATATCAGAGATTGCGTTATGAGATTTGCGATTGTGGCACACTCGTGCTTCAGTTTCGGGAAAGAACGACATATATGCCAAAGTGGCGAGACTTTGAGTGTTGAATAACATGCCGCAAATGGCATGAGCTGTATGTCATGTTCCATTCTGAATCTCCAGTCACGTTCCTGTGTGATTTTGACATTTGCTTTTACTAGACTTTTCCATGTCTCCTTTGTCGGGAACGTGCCCTCTTGTGCATATACACGACAATAATCCTGTAAGTCATATTTGGTTAGAACATGAGAAATATGGTATATAAATGATGACTCGTCAAGATTCGACCCAAGTGCAAAGTGGTCATTTAACCTGGACCGGAATATATGTTTCGAGTATTTGTCCTCGCGGGTGTTGCAAAGGTTGCCAAAGAAGGTGAGTTGGCGTTTTTCAATTATAGAGATAATTGTGCCTGTTCCGATGAGACCTAATACCACGTCTGTTCTGGCACGGGCCGGGAGGCCTTGAATTTGCTTCAGACAAAATCGATGGGTCCTTTCTAGTTTGAGTGCATTGGCCGTAGATAATGAACACATGAGTTCTGATCCATATAGACTAGTTGGCAATACTACTGACTCATATATAGTTTTCGAGCTACGAGGGGTTATGCCTCCAGAATACATCCCCGCGTTGCTCAACATGAGGTACACTGAGCGGATTTTGTGACTGATGTGATCAGTGAAGTCGGTTATGTGATTATTTCTATGAAGAGGGATGCCTAGGTGTGTAATACTATCTGCCTCTAATACTGTTTTGTTACCTAGGTACCATTGTTTCCGCGTCCTATGATTAAATGAGGATGCCGATTCATTAAATATGACCACTTTACACTTATCAGGGTTGTATATGAACCTCCACATGTTTGAGAATTTTGTGCATATATTACACAATGCCTGTAGTCCTGGTCCGGTCAACGACAATAATGTCATATCGTCGGCCTGGGTAGGACAAGCGCAACTAATGGAGTTCAGACACATTCCATACTGAGATGTTTCCAATTCGTACAATAGATCATCGATGAAGATCATATAAAATAGAGGAGAGAGAATCCCTCCCTGTCGCGTGCCTTGTTGCATATCAATGACCCTGGATAAGTGATTATTGTAGCGGACCTTACACTGCCAAACTGCCAAACTGCCAAATAAGTGTTCGTATTTAGAACGCATGCGTTTAACTTAGTTGGAAATATAGGCAGCTCTTTCTTTAAAGATGTTACACAAATTCTCGAGAAAACAGAACTCACAACTGCATGTGTTTCAAACATTTTCGCGCGAATACAAATATCCCTCGCGACTCAGCTGGAAACGGATGGTAAAAAAAACTTGATGAACTAAATACACAAAATTGGCGTTGTAAAGTTAAAGGCTCAGTATTTTTCGCTCCATTCATCGGTTCATCCTTCTCTTTCCATGTCTAGACTTTGGAAATCCTGTAAACTGTTCCCACAAGATAAGCACCTTTACGCAGTTTGCAGGACAACTCATCGCTAAGTCGGCTTATGATTTTAATTCAAGCTGCTCGCTGTGCGAAATGGAAATAGCTTGTGAAGTGGTCCATGTTATAACTGAAAGTCCATATATATGACAGTCCCTCAATCATGTCTGGTATAAAATAATTGACTTGCTTGATACAGCCACGTCTTGTTTTTTGTTTTTGTTTTTTTGACTCCCTATCCCCTATCTTCAATGGATCTGGTAGCAGTCTTCATTGTGTGCACACAGGCTCAGATAGAGGGTACCATCCAAATTGAACTAATTGAACTAAGCAATTTTCGCATATTCGCATGAGTCTTTAAATATGTTTTGTATCCTCATTACATAACGGTGTTTTGAATTATGAACTGAGCACCAACTCTACACAAACGGTGCCCACTCAAACGTGTAAGCAGTCACTGGATTAACCCTATATATCTCAGCTCATTAGTAGTTTGATACTTATTATACACCCGTAACTAAGTTAGGAATCAGCTTGTCTGACCGTCTGTCCGTGGACACAACTTTGTCCCAGCTTGTATTTCTGCATTTTCCAGCCATTTTTGTTGAAACTTGGCACACATATATTTTAGTACCGGCATATCACTGGAGCCTGTGCACATTCGATTATGAGATCCGTACGACTTTTCTTAATGGAGTTATCCCCTTTTTTCGACTTTCAAAATGTTTCGCAGCATGAAAAATTTTGTCCGAGCTTGTATTCCAACAGTTTTCTGTCAATGTTTTTAAAACTATGGGAACCTGTGCACCTGCGATTACGAGCTCGGTCCGACTTCTTTTTAGTGGAGGTATCGCCCTTTTTCGACTTATATATTTTTCGCAGCATGCATAATTTTGTCCGAGCTTGTATTCTTATATGTTTTTTTTTCCGAAAAACAGATATGTTAAAGTGATGTGAAACAATCCGGTATGGTGATCAAATAGAAATGGAGCATAATCTTGTTCAAAGTAGTAATTTTTACAAATAATATATCCAAATTGACAACATAAACCGTCATTCTTTTATAGGAATGAAATGCAGTGACTCGATGGCGAAATCGTTTTTGTTAGTTTATCGCCGATTGATGCGTCCCGAATCGAGTAGTAAATATTTATAATTGAGCGTAGTTCTGACGATGTTTTCTATGGTGTGGTATATAGGGTCGATTTGCTTAAAATTTCGGCTATGTTAGTAGAATGTTATATTCCTCCAGTTGTCATAGCACCTGCATGAATACTAACTTATCAGTTTCACGCACAAGTACATAATATGTCTTTAATATGCCTACCCTTAATGTAATCCAATTTCACTGCGGTGGGTATCTTTAGTCCCATTAGGACAGTCTAACCTCTAGATATACATGTAGCATTCCACAAAGATCGGCCTCATGATTCTTGAGAGAGTGGAATATGTCAGGGGAACTTACTTATTTTGAGGGGTTTATAATAACTGATGAAATCAGGTAATATACATATATAATAACTGAAATTGTCCGTCATATACATGTATACATTACAACGTATACATTTTAATTGTAAAAAATATAAGAGCCTAGCAAAAAAAAAATTGCATTGCTTGTCAGGGAAACTTACTTATAATAACTGATGAAATAACGGAATTTATTATACGCTCAACATTAGATTATAGAAGAAATAGCTAACAGAAAGTAATCGTTATCCACCGCTAGCAGTGAAGACCAGTAATATATAAAATTATACTTTCATTGACGTCCGCATGGATTTCTTGAATAATTATCATCGAATTGTAAAATGTTAGCCATATATAGTAGCATTAGTATAATTCTACAATGAAGTATTATATTTGAGTATGACCCGGTTATAATGTGTAATGTATATACTGAATGGCCATGCATGTATGCGAGTCTAATTTCATTGCGGTGAATTTTGAAATACAAGAGTGATAAATAACAGCAATCAGCTCTTGCGTGGCTCGAATCAAGGTTGAATGAAGTCGGGTTTTCTTTGCAAATTATCAATTTGTATGCACAAGATGCGTATAATAAAAAAGGAAATCTAGTGTTTTTGAGTGGGAACCGAAATTATCTCGTTCGTGACCGCGACAAATGTTTATTTTTCGCTCGTGTCAAGCCACTCGCAAAAAATAGTCATTGTCAGTCATATACATTACAACTTATACATTTTAACTGTAAAACAATATGTGACCCGCCATATCAAATCCAGTCGGAAGACGGGATTTTTTTTACCCTGTGCCAATGCATTCTCTTATATATGCGAGTCGACCATAGGTCGCCTCGCATATATAAGAGAATGCATTGGCCTAACAATTTTTTTAAATTTTAATAATTTGTTCTTGTATTCTTTAACAATTTTATAATTTCACCCATACAGAGCCCCAGACAAACATGAGCATACGACACTCTTCTATGTGCTTCTATATATGTGTGGGGCTCCCTGCAGGGTAATGTGTGTTTTTTTTATTTTATGTCATAAAAATTGTAAGAAACATTTATTTAAAAAACATGATAAAAAATTGTTAGGCCAATGCATTCTCTTATATATGCGAGGCGACCTATGGTCGACTCGCATATATAAGAGAATGCATTGGCACAGGGTAAAAAAAATCCCGACTTCCGGGTCACATATAAAAGAAGGCTTGCAACATAATTTTTTTGCATTGCTTGACATTTATGAATACTTCCAGTCCGGTGATTATCGAATTCTGGAAATGTGTTCAAAGGACAAACAATGCCTATAGTTCATGGTGTGCCAGCACTTGACTGAGATTTCAACAGACTGCGAGATTCGCGTCTGAGACATGTCAGATGGTATACAGTTGGTTTGGTTCACAAACCAAGAAACTCATTAGCTTGTTCCAACACTTGTATGAATAATTCATAAAATTATAAACCCATAAATTTCTCAATTAGACTCTCGAGATCACCATATTCGATACTAATTCCACGAACCGTTGGGCTTTGGTTAATTAAAAGAACATTCGGCTCTTTATTTTGTACATAATGGTCAGCGTTCCATATCGGCGCGTTTAGTGCAATTGTCGTCTCAATATATCGAATCCACAATCATACAGTGAAAAAATTAACCATATATATATATCTCGTCTACAATTTTGGTAAACTGATGGCGGTAAAACCAAGGGTTGCCATAAAAATACAAAACCATTATATGTATAAAGAATTTAGTTACAGATATTCAAAGAATCATATAGACAGATATAGACGATGTACAACTCGTCCCCAGTTTATAGCGGAATTTACAAAACGAGTCCAGACCTAATTTACTGGACGAGTTTTATAAATCCGCTGTAAACTGGGGACGAGTTGCAGATTCTAGTTATTACATGATTCAAACCAAGACAAAAACATAATTAAATCAACAAATGGGACGCGAAACTAACATCGGTTTCTATAAGGCATGCGCTGACGTTTCACGTTGTTTGCCCGCGTAAAGAAATAGTCCCAGATAAATACTCTTTGACGTATTTAATGGCGTATATATAAAGGTACTCAATCCGATTCGACGGTCCCCATATCATCAGATTCCAACAACAACAACATTTTTTGAAATGCCGCTTCAGTAATCAGAATCCATTAATTGCCCAAATAAGCTAACCACAGTCAACTATATAGTATACAATTGCCCAAAACCTGTTATTTATCAACGTTTTGTTCAACGAAATTTTGCCGGTTTGTCAAACATATCACACACAAAAGCTACTGGATTTTAGAGTTATCGATCTTCATCCGCTATCTGGTCAGATAAGTTCTTCTCATCGACAGTTTACTGGGCCACATAAAATTAAAATAATAGATTTCAAACATCGATATCTGATCACTCCTGCCTTTGATGGGTGGGTTCCTCGACTCGAATCAAATATTTTTTACCCCTGAAGCCAAAGAAATAGTAATTTAGGAGCGTCTAATCGGATTGAGTACCTTTAATGACTTAAGTTTTCAAACTCTTCATTCATTTTGGAAATATATTGGAAGCCATCGTATTTTGAGACGTAGAGTACGGAATGTAAACAGACGTCAAACCGGAAGCCAAAGATCACCCCAAAACATGTGAGAGAAAGATTGTGTTCTGCGTGTAATTCAAAACAAATTGAGTCAGAATATCATTTCATCTTAGAATGTCAGGCCTACGAAAGTATTCGTGAAACTTATGTAAAGGACATAATTGCAACGTGCCCTCATTTCTTAGAAATGACAAATTATGAGAAGTGCAGATTTATTATGCAGAATGAACAAATTGCAACCGTTAACGTTATATGCGACACGATCCGGTCTTTCTTCACCATCCGAGGCAATATGCATATATCTCACAAAAGCAAGTATACCTTAGATTTTATGACAGTAAATTAACGATAACGTATATGCATATCGTATGTGATTACTCATGTTAAATTATTCCTTATGTTGATATATGTTGTATTTATTATATGTGCAACTGCCCATTTGGGTGAATTTTGCATTAAATCTAATCTGATCTGATCTTATCGTATCTTATCACAATTTACGGAATGGGTTTATTGAATGGAATAATGGTAGGATTATGTAATAAATTGTTATAAGTTATAACTCTTTTTGCCATTACTCCTTATTTTCCTATCTTAGATTTAGACGAGGATTTTGAATAGCACGCCTTGTATGTGGTATGTGGGAATTGGGTTTGGTGTGTACCGAATACTATTATCCTACTACACACTCAATACATGTATAGTGTAGGTATGCTCTGTTTAACCCACACACTCAATACATGTATAGTGTAGGTATGCTCTGTTTAACCCACACACTCAATACATGTATAGTGTATGTATGCTCTGTTTAACCCACACACTCAATACATGTATAGTGTAGGTATGCTCTGTTTAACCCACACACTCAATACATGTATAGTGTAGGTATGCTCTGTTTAACCCACACACTCAATACATGTATAGTGTAGGTATGCTCTGTTTAACCCACACACTCAATACATGTATAGTGTAGGTATGCTCTGTTTAACCCACACACTCAATACATGTATAGTGTAGGTATGCTCTGTTTAACCCACACACTCAATACATGTATAGTGTAGGTATGCTCTGTTTAACCCACACACTCAATACATGTATAGTGTAGGTATGCTCTGTTTAACCCACACACTCAATACATGTATAGTGTAGGTATGCTCTGTTTAACCCACACACTCAATACATGTATAGTGTAGGTATGCTCTGTTTAACCCACACACTCAATACATGTATAGTGTAGGTATGCTCTGTTTAACCCACACACTCAATACATGTATAGTGTAGGTATGCTCTGTTTAACCCACACACTCAATACATGTATAGTGTAGGTATGCTCTGTTTAACCCACACACTCAATACATGTATAGTGTAGGTATGCTCTGTTTAACCCACACACTCAATACATATATAGTGTAGGTATGCTCTGTTTAACCCACACACTCAATACATGTATAGTGTATGGAGTGTACATGTATAGTGTAGGTAGTGTACATGTATAGTGTAGGTAGTGTACATGTATAGTGTAGGTATGCTCTGTTTAACATTTTGGTTATGATAATATTGTATTCGCTTTCAATATAATTATGTCGGATATCATTACCAAAATATAGAGCATTAAAGATACACATCCGTTAAAACCGCCATAAACATAAAAAATATAGTAGTAAGACAAATTTTGTTCTTACACCAATCATAAATATCGCGTAAATTGCATATTATTGTCATGTTATTACTCTGTGTTTTGTAAACAAATGCCATGTGATGTACACAAACAGGACGAAGAGAGTATGTGATAAGCAAAACATTCAATACCGGAGAAACCCCAATAACTGAACTTCGGTTAGAAATGGCACCAAGTTGTTTACAACATACCGGTATTCGCTCGCTAATCCTCACCCCTCAAGATATCGGTGTTGAATGAGTCACCGTGAATCACTCTCCTGGAAAAAAATCTCGCCGGCGTTGAGTGTTTTTCTTGTCGATCACTATTTACGTGTTGTATATAAACAAACGCTGGGCTCAAATAATGTGTGTTTTGTGGAAAATATAGCATTCATACTATCATTATACTGTACTATTAGTATATTCTTGAGGACATTTTCATAATTTGGTAACGGTTATTTCTAAAGTATAACTATCAGTGATATTGTAAACAATATCACTGATAACTATATAACGAAGGCCATCCGTGCCGTTAAGGGCACTTGACTCTTTGAATCATGCGCTCTCTTTTTCTTCGGTATGGAATAATAAAGTGCGTTCGTTTTCAGCTTTTTTCCTGATATGGCAAAAATAAAGAGCGTTTCTCAATGTGTATTTATCTACCTATATTATAACTGCTCCTAACTATTGTTTGGAGGTTCAAATTAGCATTGTCCGTTTGAGCGAGACCCGATGGTTCTATGAAGGAGGAAAAGTCACCGTAAAACAACATAATGTCTGAAAAGATGAATCAGTATTGAGTGTTTATGTCTGCCAGATTGTTGCGCATGGGGTTGAACAATATTTATGTTGTGTTGGCCATTCACACGAAAAAAAAAATAGTTCTGCAAATGGTCACCAAAAAAACTCAAATGTGCAATGAAATATGTTTTATTTATTTTCTCGTAGATATTCATGATTTCGGATAGTAAACTGAGCGCATACCTTAGTTGGGTTCATAATCTAGATAATGCAGTGCGTTTGTTGCGACTATTTCGTGTAAAACTCTTATAAAATGACCAGCCTTGATTTTATTTAACCCTTTCAGTACCAGGGGCCGATCTCATCGGCCCTAATTTACTGTTTGTAAAATCGTCCCTAAAACAATTAAAAAATTTAAAAAAAAACATTATTTTTTTTTGGGTTGAATTTTGTTTGGGTTAAATTTTGTTTGGGTATGCTTAAGCATGCTATAGCGAATTTTAAAACAAACTGGATAAAACCTTAGGGCGTGTTATAACTCAAAACTATCACCAAGTATTGATAGTAATAATTTTGATGCCCATGAAAAACGTAAGATTCCCTGGCACTAAACCTACAAAATAAGTCTGTTAAAGAATATAAGAAAAAAATATTAAAATTTGTAAAAAATAATAACAAATGATGAAAAATTGTTAGGCCAATGCATTCTCTTATATATGCGAGGCGACCTATGGTCGACTCGCATATATAAGAGAATGCATTGGCACAGGGTATATGGGTTGATACAAAAATCGCACCTGGCACTGAAAGGGTTAAGCCACTTTTTTTATAACATAATTATAAACTTATCTCTAATATTTTGAAAGTGAGCATGTGTTGTTACAGTACTATAGCATGCATTGGTTATATAGGATAATAATTTTTCCATTCAAATGGATAGTTTAAAGATGGATTACGGTATCTCTTTAAATAAACAAATTTGAAATAGTTGCGTGGGTATAAAATAATAAATATGAACTGAAAACCCCTGTCCGGAAAGACTTCTATCAATTATTATTGATTTTATTTCCAATATTTTATTGGGACAGTTTATTTGTCTATTTTTAGAACAGACCATTCGGGTGATACCATATTGCGATATAGAGCATTAGGCTTTTCCTATGGCTACGTACCGAACGTCAAATGTCCCAGATTGTTTGGTTGTATTGTTTTATTCCATAGTTATAAGCGATAATGAGTATAATTAACGTTTATTTGTGACAATATTACACAATAAAATTTCTGGTCTCTGTTAACAGTAACCACTATTGTTCGTTAGCTAAACAACCACACCTTTTAAGACAAGAAAATATTCGAAATAAAATTAATATTAATCGATAGAAGCATTTCCGGACAGGAGTCTTCTATTCAGATCTAATATTTTATACCCCGGTAACTATATAGTACATGTTTACAAAGAGATAATCCACCTTTAAACTTGAGACTTTTTGGAAAATTCACGAATAGAATGCCCCCTTAACCCTTTCTATACTAAATGGATTCTCACATTCAGCTATAAAAGTATACATTGGAATGGTCTATTGTTTTATCAGGGATGTACATGTAATGTATATAAGCAGTACAATTACAGGAGTAATTGAAACTTATTATCTGAACATTTCCTATGGGATAAAAACTCGTCACTGATACTTTAATATAGAACAGGTCAAAGCTAAACAACATCTTGCAGAAGATATATGCATATGCCAGCATCAATCGTATGTGGATAATTTGGTTATTTCTGGGTCACTATAGTTCTGCTAATGTTTTAAAAATCGATACGTTGACACTTATATCACGTGACACGAGTGGCGAATGAAAACAGTGATTTATTTCAGAGGTTATCATTAAAACGGTAATATTATTAAATGGAAGCGGGAGGTCTCAGTTGATGTAGTATTCCTTTCTTCCCTTCGATCTCCGATAACAATAGCGGTCACGGGGCGTTATTGGCGGCTGACATGGAATCATGCCGGCTTTTTGACTTAACAAACAAAGAAAGAAAACCTCATTCACAACCAGCACAAATACGACTCAGTTTATTAGCAACGTGCAATCTTCGTAATGTTAGAAGCGCACGCAGTGATGTGGCTATATGGTCTCATTTGTGGGTGTCTAACCTTTTATACGTATACACGGGGGGGGGGGGTAGGATAGGAACTTAAAACTTTTGTTCCCTGTACCCTCACTTGATATAAGTTTGGGATCCAAATAAAAGAATGGCGCGCGTAATAAAATAGGGGATGGAAAATATCCCAGAATCAAATTAGAGTATAGGGGCAGACTAATGTATAGGGGAGGACTGACGGCTATTCTGAAATCTTTAGATAGATATACACATGCAGCGTCGATGCTTGTTACGGTGGTTAAAAGTTAACTAAAAATTGAAAAAGAATGAAACACACCAAAATAAAATAAAAATATGTTCTTGATATAAAAGACATATTATGGACTCTTTCGAGTGCGATAAACTAATAAGTTAGTACTCAGTCGCTATGCCAACCTGGAGAATGTATCATTTCACTAAGATCACCGAAAATTTCAAATGAATCGACCATACCACTCCATAGAAAACATCGTCTGAACTACGCTCTATTGTAATTATTTTCACCTCAATTCGGGACGCAACAATCGGCGATATACTAACGCAAACGATTTCGCCACCTAGAGTTATTAATTAATATATAAGAATGACGGTGTATGTTGTCAATTTGGTTAATATTCATAAATAAATAACTACTTTGAGCAAGATTATTATCCATATATATTTGATCACCCTACCGGAGTGTTTCACATCACTTTAAATGATCTAAAATTTATTTTGTTTATATGGTAGACTTTTTATCTTGATACTAGAGCGTTTATTGAGAATGCAACAACGGCTATATATAACAAGGAGACCCACATACTATCACCTACAAGAAAAGTAATGAAATGTAAAGAATGAACATTTTCGCTTAAAGGGATACTGTACCCAAATGTTGTTGTTGGTTTCTTTAGTCTCTGACGAAGTAATGTTACGGATGGTAGATTAGCCGGAATGCGAAAATATCAATTGTCGTGTTGTCGAGTCATTTTTGGACAGTAAATGTTACAGTTGTCAAACAAATGTATAAATAAATGTTATATTATATGCATACTAGCCCCATATACTCATTAAGTCATTATATAGTCACTAGTCAGTGAATGGCTTGAGTTTACGCCCTTTGCCCAATCCACTATCCGTGAATAATTTTGATTACGTCTTTTACACGGAAATTCGTAATTTAATTTATGACTCCAGTCATAAATTAAATTTATATCAAATTATTAATCTATTAACCTGAACGTTTACAAAATACATCTTCGACTCAAATTACTTAGTTTTCTATATATTATCTATATTAGATCGTTGTTATCACTGGGATTTATTGAAAATGGCGTACAGTACCCTTTAAAGAATTGCACTCATATAACTCACATAACATCGTTATGTTTTGACTATTGTTGTTCCACCACTGACCATCAAATTAAGAATTTATACAACAGCTGACGTCACGTCCAACAGAAATTATTTCTATATTACACAGAATTTTGTTAACATTATATTTCTGAACTGACAAAATATCAGAAGGCCTTTACAGAGCATGCGATTGTGCGGCTGCTTGGAGTATAGGTTCATAGAATTGAACAGTTAGATGCTGGTAGGGAATGTAACTTTCCACAGCTGTCAATCAAATAATAATTAGCAGATATGTTCTGTTAATAAGCAACTGAATCGATCGTTTGCTGCAATGAAAATTCTTTGTTCTCCATAATTTTGATAACCGCGCATGCTTTCGGTGTTAAATTGCCTATATTTCAACAACATTTTTGTTGTCCAATCATAATGTACTGACAATAATTACACCTACTTAACTATTGCAGCAATACCATTAGATCAGCCAATCAAAGCACACCACCACATTGCAGCGAACACATAGCGGCGCTTCATCCAGACACCGCCCAGTCATTAAAATACCATCAACTGTCCATGACGTCAATCAGTCTAATCGTGGGTATGTTCGCCGCAATATGAGGACACCCACGTCCGACACATCGAATGTGAATTTTGTACGGTCCCCATCGATAGTTCTCTGCGAAGTCAGGTTCCCATGAACCGGCACGTGAGCACATGTATACCACATAACAGCAGCGGTAGGCATCCCGGAACGGCGCGGATCGTCACTATGGAGAGGTAAAAACGGTTCAAAACATCAATCAATGTGAAAAAATGTATTTTTCACTACCTTAAATGTGCGTTCAACAGCATTCCTCACAATAAAGTATCAACATTGGTGCACAAACAACATACAAAGCCAACCTGATCATCACACTTTCGGGCCAGGCAATCGGAACGAAAATGAACACCGTACTAATATATAATGAACTGTCGAATCAACAAACAATGGCTCTATCGCAAAGAAAAAACTGTATGAGAAACATTGATCTAGACAAAAAAGTAAACGTGAAGATAGATTCTTACTCCAGCTTAAATAGTAGATGCGGATACCAAGGTGTACATGCATATCCAATGCTGATGCATATGCCAGCTAATAGACATGAGCGTCTACATTGGAAGCACGTTTGGCGAAGCAAAACCAACGCATGTGCTCTTGGAACGTCCTTATTAGCAACGTGCATTATTTTGCGCTATGGTAACCACATAGCTGTTCACGCTAGTGTTGGCGGTCGTGTGGCTGGAAGCTACTAATGTGGTGTTCAATGATGAACACAGCTGAAATGAGTGTGTCAAAGGACCAACTTTAATGAATGGGGTGATAAATTGAGTTCATATTTCACCTGGCATGCACTTATATATATTGCTAATTTCCAATACGCAGATAGAACAGCTCCGTTTATTTGGTAGATTACACAACTTTGGTGAGTATACGTGAACTAATTTCCTACCAATGCTGACGCAATACATTATTATGGTCTGCACGATGTGTAAAGTCCATCTCTCGAGTAGCATTGTATTTACAGTGATGTTGGTACTCACTTAAATGCATCATACTGTAAACCAGAGAGAGGGAGAGAGAGAGAGAGAGAGAGAGAGAGAGAGAGAGAGAGAGAGAGAGAGAGAGAGAGAGAGAGAGAGAGAGAGAGAGAGCGAGAGAGAGAGAGAGGGAGAGAGAGAAGAGAGAGAGAGCATTTTTCGGAACATGGGACAACCTTGCCCTAAAATAGAGTTAAGGTCTGAATTGTCATTTGCGTGTTCAACAACATGTATTTAGTTCTATTTTGCTCCAAGTGCTAAATTTCATACCCTAGGTCTACATTTATCAAAATTTAAGAGATATACCAGTCTTATGCGGATTAGTCTTGATAAAAATTAATACCTAAGACATTAAGGAATCTAACGATGTGAAGTTTTCCACTGTAAACCATACATTTCAGTTGTGACGGCAATTCAAACTTTGAAAATCGATTTACTCAAAATCATAAAAAATGCACTTAGAACAGATTGGAACTCAGGTCGCGAATTATATTTGTCCAATGATGTTGGAAATTCATCCATTTTTTTTATTTGCGTGACACTTTGTCATACTTTTCCAAAATATAAAGGCGAAGAATATACATGTGTATATGTTGTCCGGTGTATTATAGCATAAGAGCAATCACTGTGAAACAATTTAAGTTATTTTTGCAGATGACTTGTCACCTAGCAACTGTAAGCTAAAAACAATTGTCCAACTAGTGAATATGGGTGGGTATAGCTCCATTTATCAGTTTCTCACAAGGGTGTGAGTTCCAGGTTTATAACATTCTTCGGTGTAAAAGGCTGACAGAGGAACAAACAGCAGCTTCGAAATCAACGCCAGCAGATCTTGTACCATTAGCAGCACTAGACTACTAGTATATGCATAGATGATACCTATGGTTTTTGAGCGAATACCATAATTATTTCATGAGTGACCAGCAGTGGAAATATCGATTTTCAACGAGCGACCGCGCAGGTCGAGAATAAAAAAATGATATTTCCACTGCTGGTCACGAATGAAATAATATGGGATTCACTCAAAACAACATAGGTGTTCTATTTAGTGTATGGGTTAACCTAGTGTATTGATATTCCTTAATTAATGACAAATAATTTCTCACAAATTTCAGTTGATAATTCTTTATTGTTGTCCGCCAGCAGATAGTCAACGAACCACTTTCAAATGGCGATAAATTAGTCGTCCGCTAAAGAAAATAGTTCCCATAAATTATCACCAAAAGCGACAATTAATTTTGGACGGGTACCAATTTAATATCGCAAATAACAATTCTAATCACGAAATAATGACATTATTTCAGTTTAAACAAGTCTTTTATAATCTCCATACAGGTAGTTCGCGCAATGATATTAGTTCACTATTATTCGGTGATTTTACCGGAAGTAAGCGACAGTTCTATAAATTGTGATATTAAACGTTCGTTGCATAGCATGAAATTGTGCCAGTTGACCTTTGACTTTCGGTTTGTCGTCTGTTTACATTCCGTACGCTACGTCTCAAAATACTATGGCTTCCAATATTTTTCCAACAATCTCTAATGAATGAGGAGTTTGAAAATTATTTCATTAAATTTACTCCATTAAATCCGTCCAAGACTCGCAGGTTTTTTCAAACCGATGTTAGTTTCAGTAAATTCCGCTATAAACTGGGGACTCGTTGTACATCCTCTATATATGTGCTTCCAGATAGTATTACTATCACTGTATTCAGTCAGTTGGTCATGGTGGTCATTGTAGCTCTTCTCGGCAACATGGGTTAAAGTGATATTAAACACTCCAGTAAGGTACATGCACAGTCAAATAGAAATGGTGAAAAATCTTCCTCAAACACACCAGTTTTACGTACCCGAACAAGTGCATAATATGTCTTTAAATCCGTTGTTCTTGTCCTTCTACAACCGATCCGTCACTCATAGTTCTATACTGATATCAGTATGAGCATTGTAGCTCTTCGTCGGCAACACGATGCGGGATTCCGTCGGCTACACATCGGTTGGATGTTCCTATCCGTCGTCAATCGGTAGATTGATAAGTCGATTCGACGAGGGTGACGATTGTCTAAAAATGTCGTCTTTTAGCTAGAATATGACCAATGCGAACTGGTGTTAGAGTTTCAACAAGGGGGAGTAAATCCACTTCACTGATAGTATGAAGGGGGTCCGAAAACGATAATTTAAGAGTCGTTTCCTGTTTGCTTGTGATCAAGCCCACCATGTGAGTGATTTCTGACACTTTAGTTTAAAACGTTTAACCATTCCATAACTGGAGATTCCTAAAATTTTGTGAAAACCCTGTGCCAATGCATTTTCTTATATATGCGAGTCTCCCATAGGGAGCCTCGCATATATAAGAGAGTACATTGGCATTATTTACCTTGACCTTGTAAGCAAGTGCATTCTGTTATATATGCGAGACTCCATATGGTAGCCTCGCATATATAAGAGAATGAACTGGCACCGGATATTTAATGCTGCACCAGCGCAGCTCTCGTCATGAAATGGTTAAAGCAGACTGACGCCATATACCAGCATCCACCGTCTGATCCAGCGATACGAAAATGGCAGTTTATCACACTCGTGTGTAGTCTCCACATTCTTCGGTTGTGACATCAGCCATCCTTCATATAGTTCAGTATTGCTTTTGAGAGAAATTGTTTTTACTCGTAGTAGATTATCCTTCCTACAATATCCTAAACAATAGAGCTTCTCAAATCATCGGCATAGTCAACAGAACTTTCACGAACTTGGACATCGACACTTTCTAATCGCTTTATATGGTCAGACCTATCATCGAATACTGTAATTCTGCATGGAGTCCACATCACAAATATCAAAGCATTGTGTTAGAGAAATACATAGAAAAGCAACGAAACTAGTTCGTCAAATCAAAATTCTATGCTACCGAGACCGAATGATAAGACTCAATCTGATGTCTTTAAAATATCGAATATTTAGAGGAGATCTAATCGAGGTATATAAACTGTTGAATGGTCATTACAATATCAATGCCTGTGACATATTAGGAAGACATTCATCAGGAAGAACAAGAGGACATAATAAAAAGCAACAGATGCTACAAGGCCATATATAGGAAAATATTTCTTCAAGCAGAGGGTGGTAAATAGCTGGAACTCTCTGCCAGACTTTGCTGTTGAGGCTCCAACACTCGATCAATTCAAAATATAGTTACATAGACTCATTCTTCTATTATATAAAATACGAGTTCGACGACAAGTAATATGTTCAAGTGACTCACAAGTAAATATCGAATGACGATACATATATTTGTAAACAAGCATTGCAAATAATGTTATTGTGACGAAAAGTCGCAAGACTTGGTCCGTATTATTATCATTATGATGATGATGATAATCGATGATGATGATTATGATATTATTGATAGAAGAAACCACTATTATGATGATCGTGTCGTTATTTGTTTAAAATACGTATCAATTGACATATACGCACCCGTTCCCTAATTAAAATCAACATATTTCGACAATTTTAGGGGACCTCTGCGAATTCGGGGACTTCCGCAAATAGTCCGCAAATAGCGACCTACTTCGAATTGTCACAACCGGAAAAAACCCATTATCTATTTATAAAATGCCCAGCGAGACACAGCTTTCTAAAATCTGTAGAACAGTATATAATACACCGGGGCGTTAATAACAAATAACTGCATGTGGGTTGGGGCTGTTCCACTTCTCTCTCTTGAGATCCCATTTTGTATACGTCCGGGTTTTTTTTTAAACGGGACGTATTATGTTATTGGTCTGTCCGTCCGTCCGTTCTCATTTGGTTTCCGGATGGTAACTTTAGATAGTCTCAACTGATGGGATGAAATTTGGTATGTGAGTTTACTACATGTTTAAGAGAATACATTGGCCTAACAATATTTACCTTTATACCTTGTAAGCCAGTGCATTCTCTTACATATTCGAGGCTCCTATAAGAGAATGCACTGGCATAATATCATTAATGCTGCACCAGCGCCGCTCCCGGTCATGAAAGCGTTAATATTCCGCGTTCTATAATTTGTTCTCATGTATACCTGTATTTCTATTTCCATTTTACTTGCCCACGGATTCTAAATCTCCACTCATAAATTACCAGATCATGAAACTCTATAAGAATCCCCAAAAGATTCCGTTAAAATGTCGACCGAACGTAGGATGAAAGCCGTTAAGAGCTGCATCTTGATAAACGACCATATTAATGTGTCCAGTTTTAATATCAGATTGGCCAAAGAATGGATGCCTATTGAAAATCACAGTTCAGCGCGCGACAGATACAAATTTGTTATCACAAAGGGACCTCCGATAAAAAGTCGGCGGAAAATTGATACAATAAGCTATTGCCATAATACTACGACATATTACCACCGGCACGTCGGGCTTTATGTCGTCTTTTGTGACCTCGTCTCTATTGGAGATTAGAGACAGTCGGTCTCGAAGTCACTGGAAGGTTAACCGCCGGGCGCTTTGTGGAAGAACTATAAAAGAGTATATTATTTTGTGTGGTCAGTGGCCGACCGTGAATTGGTTCTAAAACATTTTTTCATGAAATGCATGATCTTATTTCTGCAGCTGCATGTTGAGATAAGAAACTCTTTATATTTGTTAAATCCGCAGATGCCCGCTTATTTCAGTTATTGTTAAAGATACGGGCGGCGTTGACTGTGGGTATGCTGTTAAAATATTCACCTCCGTCAAAAACAGCCATAAACAGAAAGAATATTAAAATATAGACATACCTTGTTCTTATACCAATCAGAAATATGGCATAAACAGTATAAAATTGTCAATTTTTGTTCTTTGTTATGTAAACAAAAGCAAAAAACGTTACGTTACCTGGCCTTTGTTTAGATCCAGATATGGTAAACACAAAGAGCGTTATGTATTACTGTTTTCCTGATATGGATATAATAAAGAGCGTTTATATCATTTGTGTGTGAGGGTGTGTGTGTGTGTGGGGGGTGAGGGTGTGTGTGTGGGGTGTGTGTGTGTGAGGGTGTGTGTGATGGTGTGAGGGTGTGTGTGTGTGTGTGTGTGTGTGTGTGTGTGTGTGTGATTAACCAATAGAATTGCGCTGTGTTGTGTAAACAGAAGCACAACTTCTGTAACACGAGTATGCTCTTGTTTACGTACACCACCGTACGTCCTGACGACAATATACTATTTACGCACTGATTGTGTTTGGCATATGAATAAAACTATATATATTTTAATATTCCTTCTGGTGATGGCGATTTGAACAAATATCAATATTTCTGCATCGAACGCCGCCCGCGCCTTTAACCCTTTCAGTGCCAGGTCCGATTTTTTTGTATCAACCCATATACCATGTACCATGTACCATAGGTCGCCTCGCATATATAAGAGAATGAATTGGCCTAACAATTTTTCATCATTTGTTATTATTTTTTACAATTTTAATAATTTTTTCTTATATTCTTTAATAGACTTATTTTGTGGGTTTAGTGCCAGGGAATCTTACGTTATTCATGGGCATCAAAATTATTACTATGAATACTTGGTGATAGTTTTGAGTTATAACATGCCCCTAATGTTTTATCCAGTTTGTTTTTAAATTCGCTATAGCATGCTTAAACATAACCAAAACAATTGAACCCAAAATAATCTAAAAAATAATAATTTTAGAGCCGATTTTACAGACCGTAAATTAGGGCCGATGAGATCGGCCCCTGGCACTGAAAGGGTTAAACGGACATGGCTCGTTCGAACCCCAAACTTATGTACACATAATTTGGTAAGAGGTATCCCTAAACATTCATACGCGGAAGATATGCGAACAAATTCGTCGATATTGTGCTGAAAATACGTGTTTTGTTTCTTATCGTTTCCGATTAATCTGATATCGTTTCGTTTGTGCTGTTTCAATTTTTATACGCCCTTTTTGAACAAAGGTCGTATTATGTTATCAGTCTGTCCGTCCGTCTGTCTGGGCGTCCGTCCGTTAACATTTTTGGTTTCCGATCGATAACTCCAGTTTGGATTATTTGATCTGAACCAAAGTTGGTATGTGTATTTCCCAGCTAAAGATACAGGCCAAGTTCGAATATAGGTTCTGTCTAATTATTTTTACATGAGTTATGGCCATTTTTCGACTTAGAATTTGACCACATTTTGGCATTGAAATTAGGGGTATATATATTTTCTTCAAATTCAAGCTCAAAGTATTATCTTATTTTGCGATAGTACAATTCGAAATGGCTAAAGGGCGTATTTTGCCACGCCCTATCGATGCTCTTGTTGTATCAGCGGTCGCGTAAAAATTACAACCTTAGACAATGGGAAGAAAATTTAGATCTGTCGTCGCTCTGAGACGTCTAATGTACTACATCATTTTGATGATTAAAACGAAGAGAAAAAAGTGTGTTTTATATCGTTTCACTTTAAGTTAATACAGTATACCTTTTCCGGACATTCCGTCTTCGATTCCAGAATTCCTGTGAATGAAAATGGCACCGTTTCGAAGTTGTATATTTATGACATCAATGCGCCTGTCTGTGACATATAATGCAGGTAGAACAGGTGGTTGAAAAGTATTGACCTATTGTGGATCTAGGCAGTAACAAGAGCATCAGTAGGAAATGTCAAAAACAAAGGACCATAACTTTGGTGAAAATTTGCGGGCGGAACCCAAATTCGAACTTGACCTGTATTTTCTACTACATGTGTATATGTGCGGCTCTCTATGGGAGACTCGCATATCTAAGAGAATGCATTGGCACAGGGTTTTCACAAAATTTCAGGAATTTAAGCTCCGATCATGGAAGGGTTAACCCATTGAACCCTGGCTCCCCACAACGATCGACACCCTGACCCTGGGCTCCCAGTGGTATTTTTTTATATTGTGGCCAGTGTTTAGATGTATGGTGTTGTTTATGTTCAAGTGGTGTCAAATTTCTGAAACTTTAGATGTATGTTCCCAATGGGCCACCGATTATTTTACGATCTGGTTACATTGCCACGTGGTCACTCCCTGGTAACGGTTGCTAGGCATCTACCCGATATTGAAAGTAAAATACAAGTATAGCTTTTACGGTCGTAATTCAGCCCAAGGAAATGACGTTTTTGATGCAGTCAACACCCTATTGTGACATTTGAGATATATCTGGCCAGAAGACTTATCCTAACTTGTATTTAAGGGTAGCAACGGTTGTTTAGCAAATACCCTAAATAATCGAATGACACCATTGCCCTGTGAATCCAATTGTATTATGCCCCAATTTAGACATTTTTGGCATGCACATGCTGATGGTTATGTTCAAATGGTGCTACAGGTCTGAAATTTACAGGTATGTTCCCATGGGCCACTGTGTATTTTTTTTTAGAACGGTATACTTTGCCACACGATCACTCCTTGGTAACGGTTTCTAAGAAACTACCCGGAACTGAAAGTATAATGCAATTATAGCTTATAGCGTCGTATAATTCCGCGCTAAGAAACGGCATTTTCTTTGCAGTCAATACCCTATTGTGAAACTGGAGATACATCAGGTCAGAAGATTGAACCTACATGTAGTTTGTATTTAACGGTATCAATGGTTGCTAAGCATATAGCCCAAGTGATCGAATGACACCACTTCCCTGTGCATTCAATGGCATTACGTCCCTTTTTAGACATCGCCTATATATAGGGCACGGTGGTGGTCATGTTCAAATGGTGCCACGAGTCTTAAACTTTACATAATTGCTCAATAATGCACGATTTGACCACGTGTTTGTAATGTGCACGCGCAAGTAGATCGGACTAGATGGTATTGTGACCATGCAACCCATTTGCACAGTACTACTCTGGTGCAATGTTTAAACGTGCACCTGTAAAACGCAAATTTATGTACTACTAGTATGTAGATCCTTGATGTGATTGTATCATTTCACAAAAATCCATACATTGATCATTTTCTCCTATGCGCATGCGCGAAACAAATCGACTCAAATAAGAAACTGCGTGCGCCTTCCTCACATATGACAGAACACTGATTATGTATGCAATACTAATTTAAACCAAAAAGAGTGATCGAAATGGTGTCTTTCTACAATCCTGCGAACCGCGCAACAATGTAAAGCTTTACCCGAATCGCTTCAAATAATGTATGTTTGTTGAATTCTGCGCTGGGCGCATGCGCATGTTTTTCTGCCCCAACTAGTCGGCAACAAACTCATACACATGCACCCATGGCACTGCTGAAGTTCCTTGGGATCATTTACATAGACATAAGTGGATATGCCAATGGTTATAACATGTATACACATGCTACATAGGTTTATGATGTCACTGAATGCTGCTGGCCGCTTTTGCGGCCAGTCGGGTGTATAAACGTTTTCTGGCTGGCCACTTTTGCGGCCAGTCGGGTTCAAAGGGTTAAGGCTTCTTTTACATTCTACAAATGTAAGTCGTACAGTAATGCCCAAAGTAATTGACCACTTAACCACAGCATAATTAAATCCTGAAAAATTACCCATAATTCTGCTGTTGTTAAGTGGTCAATTACTTTGGGCATTACTGTAGGTCACATCGGTTCGGGACATCTTATTTAGTTTGTATATTAACAACGTGATTATCTAATGTTCGTTAATCGATCAATGAATATAGCACCTTTATACTGTTATACGGCGAGTTTCATGCAATGCACATCAATTATTATCTCGGTAGTATAGGCCACGTGGAATGCATGCATGCACCATTTTTGTCTCACGGTGCCTCTGTTATTATGTGTATGTCTGTAAACTTATATGTTATCTTTCAACCATTGATGCATGGTAAAATAGTAAAGTTACCTATAACAAGCAGCACTATTGAATAATCGCAGCAGAATATTACCAAGAATCTCTCAATCTTTATCAAAAAGGTGATCGATATCTTCCGGTACCCTTGAGGCTAAATTTTCGGATAACAAGTAAACTCCTCCTAAAATATACCGACATAATATACGTGTCGTGTTGATTACACATGTACCAAAACCATATAAAGAAGGACCTCAACACCAATACAATAATTTATTCTTTTAGCATGCGTACTAGGAAGCTCAAACTCACTAATCTATTATATTTCAATTTGTATTTACATTACACTATGTAATCGATGGCTGGAAGTACTGTGATTCTGCATTTGATTATCAGAGAAATGAATTGAATTGAACTCAGACTGTTGCGACGGAAGCCGGTGCCATCACATGGGGAAACTACCATATTAGACATGACGCTAAGTTACTTGGACTGAGAAGAAATTGGTTTTATCTTCGATCTAATTTATGGAACAGTTAATACAAAATACTGTCTGCCAGTTCTTTAATATTGAGGCTAGAACAGCTTGTCTCTTGTGTTTGTCTATCGAGCCAGATGGCGAGTGTGGCGAGCCAATATATGGACGACCGGTCCATGAACTAAAACCCCCCAATAACGCTCACACAATCTCATAAAACAAAATTATCAATTACAACAAATTTCATAACTAGTAATAAAAAATCTGTAGCCTTTTGAGTAGTTTGTGTGAGAACAATTGACACTGGTTTTTCATATCGAAAGATCAAGTGGATTGGGATTCATCAGGTCCGGAGGTGATGTCAGTTGCACGTAAGCGTATCGCGTTTTTTTCTGTTGTCAATTGAACAATTCCGCTTGTAGAGTGTGGCTTGTAGCTTCACGCTGGCGAATCACGTGGTTTCGAGGTTGCTGAGTACCACGCATACAAAATGGCCGAGGCTATTCTAAACGCACAAAAACATAAGAAACCTTAGCATTTTGACTGTTACGAGCATATGCTAGTTTTTTTTTTAAACAAGTTGATACCTTATTTGTTCAGAAATACTCGGTGATTTTCTATAACATTATGACCAAAGTTTCCAGTCGGAGCTGCGTGGAATACACCAGTCCACACCTCTATTGGAGAATTCTTCGACTGACAACTTTTGTCAGAATGTTACAGCAAACAAATGTGAATTCGGACACTTTCGGTGTAACAACTTGTTTGAAAAATAGTATAGCATCTGCTCGTAACTGACAAAATACTATGTAATATGTCATATCTTAGTTTATTTACCTTTTTTCTCGTTTCTGGTCGCGTTTTCGATCGCATCGGCCATTTTGAATGCGTGATACTCATCAACTCGAAACCACGTGATTCGCCACCGTGAGCTTGTTTGGGTTAGAATTACGTTTGAAGAAAGATGTCCAATCAAACACACCGTTCATTCCGAGAACAGTGGCAGTCAGCAATGGTCCGGATGCTGTGTCAGTTACACACAGGGACGTGGCGAGAGGGTGTGTTGGTCATGCTGTAGTAGACGATGGTCGACCTTTCGAATTAATAACTATGCACAGGGGCGTAGGAAACGGGGGGCCGCATGGGCCTTGGCCCCTGCAACACAAAGTGCGGGTGGGCCTTGCCCCCAACAAAACAACATGAGTTGGCTATCGCATTGATAATTCTATGCTGAAACAGGTAGCCTGTGTCTGTGCCAGTAGCTTCTCACATTTATCACCAAACAACCTGTGTTCTGGCAGGGTTCCCATGCACAGGGCTATGGTTTAACCACAAAAAATATCAAGAGGATCAGCAAAATTTCTACTATCTGTACTATTATGTCTGAAAACAAGTTTCATCAGCGTCTATTCACTATGCACTACTGCTATGGATTAGGCTGGGAAAGCTGAGAATGTGAATATATAATTATGTAAGTATAAACCTACATATCATGTTTTCATGGAAGACTGCTCCATGTGTACACACGCACGCATATGGGAGTCAAAAATTATCTCCATACTATTTTGTACAACAGGTGAAAAACTAAAATACCATATTTTTCCTCAATGGGTTATTTACGGTAAATGCTGTCACAGATGCAACGAAATGCGATCTTAGGGTTTGAAATTCAGGAAATTTTCCAGACCCCACCCCCGAGAGGGGACACCCCTCTCGTGCTCTCCCCACCTGCAGCCTGCGGCTGGAGCCGATGGCCGAATATGGCCCCTCCAATACAAACTTCTTTCCTACGGCCCTGACTATGCAGTTATAACTTAACCGAATGTCACATTGGTGCCAGGTTCAGCCACACGTACGTGTAACTTATAACGTGTGTTGTCATTGGCAACATATAAGAGACTATGTGCCTTCAATGTGAGGATAATTGGGCTTTAGCAGAGGAGTTGCCTTATACAACTTGGTATGGCCACACCCCAGGTCTGACCCAATTGAAATCTGGGTGTGGCCTGGGTCCTTTTGAATAGTTCCAATTCAATTTCAGGTTTGTCAAAGGCATCGATGATGACCATTTGAGAAAGATAACGATATTTTTTTCTTCTCCGCGTCGCTATAGTCAAGCCTTGAAATAGGGTGTCTGTCATTTGCAGAATGAGGCCCCAGAGGGTGAATTTAGTGATGCTACGCCTCATAGCGGGCTAGCATCACCAAATTCATCCTCTGTGGACCTCATTCCGCTTACACCTCAGCAGAATGAGGTTCCCAGAGGGTGAACTTGGTGATGCTAGCCCGCTATGCGGGGTAGCATCACTAAATTCACCCTCTGGGGACCTCATTCTGCAAATGACAGACACCCTATTTCAAGGCTTGGCTATAGTCAGTTCATTTGGTGTGGAAATACCGCATGTGTGTGAGGAACACCCCAAGATGTTGGGTTATACATTAAAAACTAAATAGTGGATAATGGATGTAATATGAATCAAGTAAAAAGTTCCAAAATATGTATATCGGATCATCATGATAATAAAAATAGTAGTATTGGATAAACTGAGTTTCTGTCTGTTTACAATACTCCACCGATATCATAGCTCATAATTACCAAGAAGAACGCACCAAAATTACCCCTGCATGGTTGATTATCCTGCTAATTTGCTATGATGTTGGTGGGTCCTGCTGAATTGCTATGATGCTGGTGGGTCCTGCTGAATTGCTATGATGCTGGTGGGTCCTGCTGAATTGCTATGGTGTTGGTGGGTCCTGCTGAATTGCTATGATGCTGGTGGGTCCTGCTGAATTGCTATGATGCTGGTGGGTCCTGCTGAATTGCTATGATGCTGGTGGGTCATGTTGAATTGATATGATTCTGGTGGGTCATGCTGAATTGATATGATTCTGGTTGGTCATGCTGAATTGATATGATTCTGGTGCATGGGTCATGCTGAATTGCTATGATGCTGGTGGGTCCTGCTGAATTGATATGATGCTGGTGGGGCAAACTGATGCTGGTAAGAAAATATGACATTTTTTTTATAAAATTGTAATTTTCGCAGTGTTTGGCTAATCCGGTCCATAGGTCCCCAGAACAAAATGATACTTAATCTGTAGAAATGTGGTCCGATCGATTTGAGAAAAATCACGCAGAGTCTTATGAAAATGTTCAAGAGCACATGTTGTAAAACATATTATTAATAGTGGCGCTGATGTTAGCAAAACGGCAGGGATAACCATTTAAATTATGGCCGGTTAGCACAGATATTACTAAAATATTTCACAATATACATGTTTTGAATGTATCCTACACACAGTGGAGTTTCGTCGATATTTTCAGATCGGCCAAACACGGATAAAATGACAACTTTAAATAAAATAACGGTGCTTTTTATATTTATAATATATTAATAATGGCTGTGGTGGTGATTTCAAAACGACATGAACATAGCTATCGTGGTGGTCGGTTCTCATTGTTTGATTTTCCAACTATTAATTAGTGTGGGATTTGTTGTTTTTAGACCAATAGTAGCATATTTTCTACTTTTTGTCAAAATTTAGGTATGAAATGGCCATCAAATGGAAAAATTTCCAACTTTGGGGGGGTTTCAGGTTGAAAATTTCCAATAGTTGGAAACTTGAGGTACCAGTTGGAAAGTTCGAACGCAAGGGAGGGGGCATGCACATGGAATTCTGCAAACTTGGGAGTTCAAGGGGCAGTTGGATGTTTCAATGTTGATACACCAACCCAACGGGAACCCTCTAGCCATGTCCCTGAATTATAGTAGTCAAAGATCGCGAAGACGACAACTTGAGAAAAATAACGGTACTTTTTCTTAACAGCACACCAAAATCAAAGCAAATTAGCAGGACCAGTTAAACCGGGTTGGTTTAGCATCTTTATATAGCAGCATATTGCGCCTCAGCGTGACATTTACACAATTGGCCCCAATATTGGCGCTAATTGCACCAGTAGCGAGTGGTCTCCCTTTTGGTTAACTAACCGCTGTGCCAATCAATTGGACTCCCAATAGTGAATTTATCAACCGGAAAATTCAGCTCTTGCATCGCGGTACAATCAAACCGGCGTGCGCATTTTAGAGAATTAATTTGTTCTCTGCATCTTTAAAATCACCGAGCGCTAGGTCCATTAAATGCAATAATAGTTGGAATAATCACACAGCGTGCAGACTTGTGTCAGATAATGCATGCAGAGGTCTTGGTCTCGTGCCTAATCGTGTTAATGGACTTGATATTTAACTTCTCAAATATGCTAAATAATAGCTGATAGTTTTATGCGCCATTGGCCCCAATATTTCCGTTTCGACTGTTAGCAGCGATAACAGGACATTGCATTCGAATTCAATTCTCTCAGAAGTCATCGAAGCTTTAGGTGATAATGCAATTGGTTGTATAAATTATTATGTATTAAATGCCACTTTCTCTTCATTGTCAAAATTATTTATATTCAGGGTATCAAGCAGCAATTTACGACATTGACGACAAATTAAAAAGTTAATTTAACAGTTTTTCAGGGGCGGTGGGGCAGGGGGGGGGGGGGGGACATGCAAATTCATAATATACATAGGGGAAAGTACCCTGTTGACACTTTTATCCAATCTTTTATTAAATTCCATATACTCACGCCTGGACAAGTAGTCATGCTAGTCTGTTATGATGTTGGGGGTCCTGCCGAATTGCTGTGATGCTGGTATAGGGCAAACGGATACCGTTACGAAAATGTACCGTTATCGCTTATTAAGTTGTCATTTTCGCAGTATTTGGCTGGCTAATCCGAGCGATTTTAGTGAAAATCCAGTATATATATGTATGAAACATTCAAGAACATATATATTATTGAAAAATTTAATAACAGCACCAGTTTACCCTAACATCACAATAGCAATTCAGAAACTACGACCCACCAGCATCATATCAAATTAGCAGGACCACTTGACCAGGGGTGACACTTTCCTGTGTCTCCATATTCCCCAATGCATATGGAGTCGCATATAAGTAAAGCGATGGTGCGGAGTGAGCAATATGTGATCAATATGTTAGTGTAACCTTTGTTTATTTATTTTAATGGCCATTGCGTTATTTATAGATCATTGAGAATATACGAATTAAATGGATGGAAATTTAATAAGATAGCGTTTGGCATGTGGCAGTTCTCGTTCCGAACATATTATTTTAGACACTGGAATCATAACAAGAAGTAAAACTAGGATATACATTTCTGAAATGTCAGAAATGTTATATTTCCATGTAATATACAACTTTTAATGAAGACAATCTCTATATTATGTGGAAATTATATATTAAATAATTAAAAGAAATTAATAAGAAAAATAATATGGTCCACATGGATATTACCCATCAGATCCACTCGTTAAAAACATGATATCGCCATGTTTGATTTTTGCCCTTATATAGTTTTCCCTTTACGATTTTCGGTGGAATTGGCCAAGTCTGAACCCCCCCCCCCCCCCCGACGCGAGGATAGTATAGGATATTTTATTTCCAATACACATATATATTACACTAGCCGATGAGCCCGACGTTGTCCGGGCTATTCAAAAACCAAATTAAAAAAAAAAAACCCCAAATTTCAAGTCGACAGCTCTACCCGTTTCCGAGATCTGGTCTGCGCATGCGCGAAGCTGGCGTCGCACGGGCTCGGCGACCCGATAAAATTCGTATCCGGGGCAAGATACATTCACACACCAAATTTCAAATCGATAGCTCCACCCGTTTCCGAGATCTGGTCTGCGCATGCGCGAAACGAACACGGAGGAGGTCTGGCTGTGTATTTTGCATCCAGCCTTGTGTATAAATATTTACCTGAATTTGGTTTTGACGACGAAATTTTGTGGTTTGAAATCGGAACCAGGCAGAAATTTCTTTTCTGCATAACTTACAGATCTGATCGTGAATGCTTAGACTCTTACTGGACGAATCTTGACATCTCCATTGCTAATGCCCTAGCATATAATATGTCATTAGTCATGGTTGGAGATCTAAATTGCAATTTATTAATTCGTGATGGTGAGCTTCAAAAAATCATGAACAAATGGACCCTTGAAAACGTAATTAAAGAACCAACTCGAATAGGTGTGAACTCAGCAACACTATTAGATCCGATTTTATTAAGTGATAGTCTAGTTTACCTAAACCCGTACACTATTGATCTAGGTTTATCAGACCATAGAGCAACATCTGTAGAAATTTCATTTCCAAATCCTAAGAAAAAGTCATATCAACGGAATGTGTGGAATTATGCTAGAGCAGATTTTGTTGCCATGAACTTCGAAATTAATGCAATCAATTGGTCAGACATTCTCATGAGCACGGGTCACTCCGATATAAATAAGACTGTAGACGTTTTACTCATACTTTCCTGACAATTGCTCGTATAAATATATCCCTTTCCAATCAGTTACTATACGTGAGAATGACAAACCATGGTTTGATAGTTTAATAAGAAAACATATTCGGAAACGCGACCGCCTCAGAGAGAAAGCGCTGCGCACAAATTATCCTAGTGCCTGGGATAAATATAAAGCAATCCGCAATAGAACAAATAATTTGAAAAAATCAGCCAAAGATAAATATTTAGCAAGCCTCGATGAAAACTTGAAAGTAAATGAGCCAAAACAATTCTGGCATGTCACTAAACAATTACTTAATAATTTCTCCAATGTCGAGAAAATTCCCCCACTAAACTTCAACAACATAATTTTTGAGGACGATTATCAGAAAGCACAGGTCTTAAATTCAATTTTCACGAGAAACAGTACACTAGAAAATGAAAAATCGACATTACCTAAATTTGCAGAAAGAACAACCGAAAAAATAGAAGAGATTAAAACTACTGAGGAGGACATATCAAAAATTTTGAAAAATTTACAAACAAATAAAGCCACGGGCCCCGATGGAATAAGTAACAAAATGTTAAAGGCACGTGAGGCCTTGGTTGTCGAAAATATTCATATTTGTTCCAATCACCGTAAACAGAAAAACATTAAAACACATACAGTTTCGTTCATATATACCATGACCATCGCGTAAACAGCATGTTATCATAAAGATTTACTATATTTTACCTAAGCAAGAGCCTGATTGTGTTACAGAAGACAGCACAATGCTGCTGGCTAATCACACACAAAATGGCATAAACGCTCTTTATTCGTTCCATATCAGGAATTCACCAACAAAGAACGCTCTTTATGTTTACCATCATAATATAAACAAACACCAGAAAAGTAACTTTTTATGCCTTTGTTTACATAACAATGGTCAAATATATGACAATAACATACTGTTTATGCGATATTTCTTATTTGAATACGGACAAAGTCTGTCTACATATTGTTGTTCTTTCTGTTTATGGCGGTTTTTGACGGGTGGAAATATTTTCACAGGATACCCACCGCCAAGGCCAACCGTACCTTTAAGGGAAACACACGGCTCAGTTTGTAAACCACTTAAAATAATTTTCAATCTATCTTTAAAGAGCTGTTGTTTCCCTACAGCTTGGAAGAAAGCCGATGTGATGCCCCTCTTCAAAAAAGGTGATAAGCATGACCCTTTAAATTATCGTCCGATATCTCTTATAAGTTGTGTCGGCAAGGTACTAGAGAGATTAGTTTTTAATGAAATTCTAAGCCATTTGAAATCCAACAACCTTTTATATAAGCATCAATCTGGATTTATACCTGGTCATAGTACCGAATCTCAATTAATTGAAATCATTCATAATATCCACTGTGCAATTGACGAGGGCCAAACGAGTTGTGCAGTTTTTTTCGACATTTCTAAAGCGTTTGACAAAGTCTGGCACCGAGGTCTTGTTTTAAAATTAGAGAAATATGGTTTGAAAGGTAATATTCTGAAATGGTTGATAACCTATCTACAAAATAGACAGCAAAGAGTTAGAGTCAACTCAAGCTTTTCGCAGTATTTCTCAATAGCAGCTGGTGTGCCCCAGGGATCGGTAGTCGGACCTCTAATGTTTTTAATTTACATTAATGACATTGCCGATGAAATTAAATCTAGCACAAGACTTTATGCTGACGACACATGTTTAATCAACAGTGATAGTGATACTTATAACCTTCAATCGACAGTCAATAGTGACATGAACAAAATCAGAGATTGGGCTGAAAATTGGTGTGTCAAATTTAATAGTAGTAAAACCAATCTAATGTTATTTTCCAAGCCAAGTGTAGTTAAACCTACAATCGTATTCGATGGGGTAACACTAGACTACTCAAATAGCCACAAACACCTCGGATTGGATATTGATGACAACCTAACTTGGAATACACACATTGGTAATATATGCACTATAAGGCATACGCACGCCTGTCACAATTGCGTAAACTAAGAACAATGCTAAATCGCGAAACACTTCAAACCCTCTATTTATCTCATGTTCGATCCCTCATGGAATATGCTAGTAACGTTTGGTCAGGCGCACCTGAATACTTACTAAAAGATCTAGAAGATGTTCAGTATGAAGCGGCTAGAATAGTCACCGGTTGCACCAGGTCAGTTTCAAATATTAGACTTCTGACCGAACTAGGCTGGGAGACGTTAGAAACTCGAAGATATTACAAACAGGTTTTAACATTCCACAATATAGTAAACAAAAAAATACCTAACTATCTGACAGAACTTATACCACCCAAATTCAGTGCCCGAAATGACCATGATACCAGAAATGCATCAAATTTTATCCCTATGAAATGCAACTACAAAAGAAAAGAGTCCACTTTCATGCCCAAGTGTATAAATGACTGGAATAAACACGATAAAAAAATAAGAAATCTGAATTATGAATGTTTCCGACAATCTCTAATTCCCAATCAGGTTAAACCCCCCAAGTATTTTTCTACAGGGAAACGATCATTAAATATCTTACAATGTCGACCCAGGTGCGAATGCAGTGAACTCCAATCAGATAAATACTTCAATTATATTGCGATGTCCAAAGCCTGTAGATGCGGCGATGGCGAAGAAAACGCATTTCATTATTTTTTCCAATGTCAATTGCATATTATTCCAAGAGTATACCTGCTGAACAAGCTACTACGTTTCAATATTTATTCAGTAAAAACATTATTATTTGGAGATCCAAGCTTATCAAATTCCAATAATGAAGATATTTTCAAGGCTGTCCAAATTTTTATAAGAGACACATCCCAGGATGAGAACATACTAATTCCAACTTAAATGAAAAAAGAACTCAAACAAAAATAATAATTCTGAGTATATGACAACAGTCATAAACCCCCTATTGGAACATACTCACTGTCCTGTCACCTTACCATTTTAAAGGACGGATGAGCACAGAACACCTTAAAGCAACATTTACTTTTGAACTATATGAATTCGAAATTGGGAGAGACTAGCAACAATCATTTACCATTATCGTTAATACCATATATAATTGTTCAATGCCAGGTATCATTTTTTTTTATTTCACTTGAGTGTATGGTGATCGTGAGAGAAGTAGCATATAAGTGGCCCGCACTTGTTCTTCAATCCCGTTGCCGACTGTGTGTATTTATATGCATATATGGCGAATAAATATGTTTAAACCATGCGCGAAGCTGGCGTCGCACGGGCTCGGCGACCCGATAAAATTCGTATCCGGGGCAAGATACATTCACATACCAAATTTCAAGTCGATAGCTCCACCCTAGCCGTCTAGCCGATGAGCCCGACGTTGTCCGGGCTACTCATCCGGGCTATTCAAAAACGAAATTTCAAGTCGATAGCTCTACCCGTTTCCGAGATCTGGTCTGCGCATGCGCGAAGATGGCGTCGCACGGGCTCGGCGACCCGATAAAATTCGTATCCGGGGCAAGATACATTCACATACCAAATTTCAAGTCGATAGCTCCACCCGTTTCCGAGATCTGGTCTGCGCATGCGCGAAGCTGGCGTCGCACGGGCTCGGCGACCCGATATAATTCGTATCCGGGGCAAGATACATTCACTTACCAAATTTCAAGTCGATAGCTCCACCCGTTTCCGATATCTCGTCTGTGCATGCGCGAAGCGGGCGCCGCGCGGGCTCGCCAATACGACAACGTCGACAGCCTGGTCAAACTACACACACGTACCAAGTTTCGTCCCGATCGGTCGAGAATCGTAGATTTGTATAAATGACAGACAAACAAACATACATACAGACAGACAAGCAGAGGTCTTCAAAATATATATGAGACTAGCCGATGAGCCCGACGTTGTCTGGGCTATTCAAAAACCAAATTTCAAGTCGATAGCTCCACCCGTTTCCGAGATCTGGTCTGCGCATGCGCGAAGCTGGCGTCGCACGGACTCGGCGACCCGATAAAATTGGTATCCGGGGCAAGATACATTCACATAGCAAATTTCAAGTCGATAGCTCTACCCGTTTCCGAGATCTGGTCTGCGCATGCGCGAAGCTGGCGTCGCACGGGCTCGGCGACCCGATAAAATTGGTATCCGGGGCAAGATACATTCACATAGCAAATTTCAAGTCGATAGCTCTACCCGTTTCCGAGATCTGGTCTGCGCATGTGCGAAGCTGGCGTCGCACGGGCTCGGCGACCCGATAAAATTCGTATCCGGGGCAAGATACATTCACATAGCAAATTTCAAGTCGATAGCTCCACCCGTTTCCGAGATCTCGTCTGCGAATGCGCGAAGCGGGCGCCGCACGGGCTCGCCAATACGACAACGTTCACCGCCTGGTCAAACTACACACACGTACCAAGTTTCGTCCCGATCGGTCGAGAATAGTAGATTTGTATAAATGACAGACAGACAGACAAACATACATACAGACAGAGGTCTTCAAAATATATATGAGATAATAAGGAATGAAAATTATGGATATTTCTGTAGTATATTGTGGGGAATGGCATAGTCTGGTAAGACTGTCTTAGGTGGACAATGTTTTTGATGAAAAAATCCTTCAGTGCATATCAAGATGTATCTATCGACCAAATTTCAGAGCTGTATATTCCTTATATTTTCGGAGTTCTGAAAACACAAACTTTTCACAAAAAGGGAGATAACTCTGCAAGTCAAGCGAGGACATGATTCCCAAATAGGTCTAAGCACTAGAGCATTTCTACGTATATATACATACATAGCTTCAGCTTTCTATAGCTCTTGTACTTACCGAGATTTGCTCGTTATAAACTTGCTATAAGCCAAAAAAAGAGTATATAATAATAATAATAGAGATAAATAAAAATCAGAAAAACAATATACTTCCATGCTAAACATGGAAGTATAATAATTATGATTCATAAAATTGTCCTGGAACCTTGTACACCGTTAAGTTCGTTAACCCCTCCGTGACGGGAGCTGCGCCTGTGAATCATTAAAGACCCTGTGCAAGTACATTATCTTATATGTGCGAGGCTCCATATGGGACCGCATATATAAGAGAATGTATTGGCACAGGATTTTTGCAAAATTTCAGAAAGCTCCAATCATCCTGAAAGGGTTAACGTGTATTGTTTTTGTTTAAATAAAATATATCATATCGGATGGCTATGTTAGAAAAAAACGCATGCTCGACACATACCACAGGCTTATATTTTTAGTTTCTTACCATCAAAGTTTGCAAGAAGGTTACAAATGGGATATTCGGTCTGGTTCAAGGGAATGCAGTTGCAAATTCCAAGTTGAACACCCCCAACTCTCACCTTTAATTACTACGTCACTGGCAGTCGTCGTTTAATGTTGTGGAGACCGTCTATATACTGCAAGATGTCACAAAAAAGAAGATAATTTGATTCCGAATTTCACGCGAATGCCTTCTTTCTATGACACCGGCATTCAAATGAGATTTTTTTGTTTATAAAATAGAAAAATTAAACTAATTTCGACCAGAAGTGGGAACTTATTTCATCGGCGGATAATACTCATTGATTGCAGGTGCGATTACATTTTCCAGGTGAAAACTCCCGTGCATTCATCAACACGTGCTTATTCACCTATATAATACCTGACATTACGCGAACATCCAGGTAACGACGCTCACCCAGCAGCTAACAAACAATGCGCACGTGTCCAGGTATAAGACAGGCACGTGCGGCCATGGTAACTTTGAAATTACTGCAAGAATTAACGCCAACAGAACCAAGAGGTGAGTGTGGAAAAACCAAGTTTAATCAGTTCACCGCAGCAGTTAGTTACCAACAACAACACATAATTACGAAAGTCTTTACAAAATATATGTTCCCCAATTACAAGCCAATATTAATGTTAGGTGATAAAGCTTTGTGCGTTTTTTCGATAAAGATTTTATCTCACAAATATCAAATTGGATGGCTAACCCGTTAGCCACGGAGACCACACGTATATATTGCGCGGAGATTGGACTGATAGTTCACGGCGATGATGTTTTTTTTATGATAAGAAAACATATGCCAATAAACCGTTATTTCAAACTTAAAAGACGCGAATCACGCTTTATGTGCCATAAACATGCACACACGGCAGGTCAGACCAGAGGGTTAGATGATGGCAAGTGGCGGCTTCTGTCGATTGTGTTGATAACATATTACGAGATTCTATCTAGCGTCTCATGAAATAATAAATGTAAACTTTTCTAAAAAAAAATAAAATAATAATAATAAAAGTTCGGCCGACCACAGTGTCCCCCGACAACATCGCAAGTCGATGTGTTAAAGAAATTTAAAAAAATGTTGAAATGTTCTAAGTCGAAAGGGTTAATATTTCCGTTAACAAATAATTTTCCCGTCATCTATATACATGTTGCACATCTCCAATATGTGGGTAACAATACTCTGAAATTTCAAATATCTACGACCAAAACTGTAGGAGGAGTTGATTACACCATGAAGGTACCCTCATACAGAAAATTATAACAAATGTTTTTTTCAAAGTCGAAAGGCCCATAACTCTGGGAAAAATCATTGGATCAAACTCAAATTCGAATTTGACCTGTATTTTGATATGAATGACCCACAAAAAAACGGAATTTTCAATTGAACAGTCCAAACAAAAACGGTATTTGCAATTAAAGCATCCAAACTTGAGATATCATCCGAAACCGAAAAAGTGATAAATTTTCTAAGTAAAAAAAAAGTTAAAAAAGGGAAATAACTCCATAAAAGAACATCGGATCAAACTCAGAATTGCAGAGCCACCTGTGTTCTTGGTTGAGACACCTACATAACAAGTTTCAATCAAATTGGACGATCATTACGGGAGTTATAACTCCGGACGGACGGACGCACGGACGGAGCTGATTACAAAAGTCCCCCGAAAATCTATTTTATACGACATTTTAAACATATCGTCGTGCAAATATTGGTTCATATTGGACCTAAATATTCACATTGGTTCATAATTATATACATCGACATACATCGATCTATACACATATTAGATGGTGGCAATTGGCGTCTTCTGTCGATTATTTTGATAACATATTATTAAGAGATTCTGGGCGTCTCATGAAAGAATATTTGTAACTTTTCTTATTTTTTTTAACATCTTCGGTTGAAGATGCCCACTCCTGTTTGATAAGAAATTTGCAAATATCGTCGTGCAAATATGTTCGTATTGGACCTAAATATGCATATTGGCTCATACATCGACCTATATGCGTCGATAGTTCATATAGTGGATTCTGAATGAAAACACATTATAAAGAGCGTAAGTCGTGAGTTTATTCGTGTTATTTTCCAGCATGTTCGCGTGAAAATAAGCACAATTTAATACGGGTTTATTTCATAATGAAATGGTTCCATATAGGACTGTTTAAGTGAGATTATTTCTCATTATAATCGAGATCATTGAGTCGCGGCCGTATTGCGTTCATCCAGCCCCGTTCCGTGGTTTCAGAGTTTCATTCAGCCCCGGTTCCGTGGTTTTAGTGCTACAGGTCAAAGTTCTGGAGTAGCATTTCCATATATGGAGCTTTTTAATATTAATGACTTCCGTATATGGGAATGCTACTCCAGAACTTTGACCTGTAGCACTTAATCCACGAAACGGGGCTGGATGGATCCAATTGGGGTCGACTCATCTCGCTTATTATTGCGCTTGTTTTCAAGAGAACAAGCTGGAAATTAGTCAAAATTTCGTAAACAATATTCGGCTTACTATAGGCAAAATAAATATGCAAAAATATTTGTAATCACCATCATTCGTATGGCACAACCATCGCGAAAATCCACAAAGCACCAATACGCCTTGTCGTTGCCCGTAATTGATCCACCAGCGCCCGTTCCATTTTTTAGTGCTACAGGTCAAAGTTCTGGAGTATAGCTTTCCATTTATGGAAATCATGAATATTCAAAAGGTCCATATATGGAATGCTATTACAGCACCAATACGCCTTGCCGTGGCCCGTAATTGATCCACCAGCGTCCGTTCCATTTTTTAGTGCTACAGGTCAAAGTTCTGGAGTATAGCTTTCCATTTATGGAAATCATGAATATTCAAAAGGTCCATATATGGAATGCTATTACAGCACCAATACGCCTTGCCGTGGCCCGTAATTGATCCACCAGCGCCCGTTCCATTTTTTAGTGCTACAGGTCAAAGTTCTGGAGTATAGCTTTCCATTTATGGAAATCATGAATATTCAAAAGGTCCATATATGGAATGCTATTACAGCACCAATACGCCTTGTCGTGGCCCGAAATTGATCCACCAGCGCCCGTTCCATTTTTTAGTGCTACAGGTCAAAGTTCTGGAGTATAGCTTTCCATTTATGGAAATCATGAATATTCAAAAGGTCCATATATGGAATGCTATTACAGAACTTTGACCTGTAGCACTACAAAAATGGAACGAACCTGGATGGATTCAACATGGCCGGAACTCAGTGACAATGAGTATTAGTTTATGTTGAAAACAAATACAAAATATCAGAATTCATGAGAACGCTTTTTATTATGCATTGCTTTTGGGATATGAAAGCATGGGAAGTCTTTATCAGAGACGATCGTTGCAATTTGTGCTCGCCTGAAGAAAAAAAATCCAGACGTGTTAAAACTTACCGTTTGCACGCGCATGCTTAGAAGCCAAAGACAGACAACTCTATTTGACAACTCATGGACAGATTTTGGATACAAATGACGGATCAACACAATGACTGGACTGAACTATGGGACCAAATATCTCTGTCAATAGTTAGTCATGGCACTGAAAGTGTTTATATTCGTGCTGTGACTAATTTTTGGAATGGAACTGCATTGGGATTAAGACATGCATACAGACAGGTGACATAGATAATTAAGGTTGAACAATGCTTCATTACTCACACAAAAATTCATACTTGTACTCAAAATAGTCATATTTGCTCATTTAAATTTTTATTCTGTGATTTAGTTTGTAGCTTCTGCACTATAGTTAGGGCCGAGTGTGGCAAGCAGAAAAACTAATGGCGCCAAAATTTGACATTTCCAATTTCAATTTAACATAAAATGGGTTGATTTCGGACGAAGACATGAACAATTTGTTCAAATATTTGACTCACTGGTGACCTAATATGAGATGTACTTAATATCGCTGAAGGGGTCACTCTCGCCAAAAAAGTGCTGAAGGTTACACAGGTTTTGAAATATCGTTCTAAATGACGTTTAGTTTTCGTGTCTGCCATGATTTCTGTTAAGGAATAACTGTTTGCTGTTCCAATAAAAATCATGATTTAAATGAACTGAAAACACTCTGCTGATAGGCGCCATACTTTCGGGAACACAGTTGAAGTAACTACGTCAGTGCCGATCGTAAACCATATTTTCAAAACCTGTGTACCCTTAGTCAAGTTTTTTTTTGGTGAGAGTGACCCGTTCATTCTTACTAACTTGTAACCGAAAGGACAATTTCTCAGTTTGGAATTTGGCCCATGTGTGGCCAATGGGTATCTCAACCTCTTCTTTAGAGGGGCATTTTTTAAAGTTGGAACTGTTTATGGTCGCTCTGGCATGCAACCAAGAAAGTTGGAAACTATATGGATGATAGACATTTATTGAAATGAAACTAGGTTTTATGTAATCTGATGCATCTTCAGCGATTTACAAGTGAAAAAACCCAACATTTTCATTTCACTTTAAAAGTCAGTTATTTTCAAGTCAAAGTTAATAGTATTTCTAATTTTTAGTCTGAATGAGAGTTGAAAGTTTAGGGGGGGGGAGTTTTCTGTCACCCACCCCCTCCCCAACTTTGTACAAAATCTTTAACAGTTGTAAATGAAGTTGTTTTCATTTGGCACAATATTTTTACAAGTAGAGACAATCTATTATTCAATTGGTCAATCAACACCAGCAATATCACGAAACCCTCTACTGTATATTGTAACTGGCTACCTTATATTACTTGTATTTAAATTTACACAGTACTAGTTTTCGATCAGTTTTGAATTTTCGCACCATGCCGGTAAAACATAACGACATCATCAATTTGTTGTGAAGATGTGTGTTTATATTCTCCAAATAATTATTCTGATATTGAAATTAACTCAGAAGAAGAAAAACCACAACTTTGTAAGCAGCTGACTTCAGAAAAATTCCAACACTTGGCTGCCGGTTGTGTTGCCATAACACTCAAGACTGTTTGGTCACTACAGGGTTGTGAATTGGGGGGGGGGGGGGTGCGCTTTCATGCATCTTCAGCCTGGAACATGCGTACTTCTTACAAGTATTACAACATTGGCGATGTTACAATAATTTATCTCTTTTCATTGAGAAATGGTTTTGATGGTGGTTGCCTGCATATGAATATAGGCACACAAGCAGGCCTAAATTTATATTCGGTTCAAACTTTTGTAATATATGTAACTCATCAACATACAGTAATGCTCTAATTAATCGACTCCTTAAACACAGCAGAATTATGGGTAACTTTTCAGGATTTAGTCGGAAATATGGCTTGTTGCCATTCATCGGAATGCTCTCCCCGAAGCTATCCGATGAATGGCAACAAGCCATATTTCCGACTAAATCCTGAAAAGTTACCCATAATTCTACTGTGTTTAAGGAGTCGATTAATTAGAGCAGTACTGTAGCTCTCTTGTTTCCATATGGTTTGGTATCAACTCGTTTGGAGTCCTTCTCGTACTATATTTCGCTGTTTTAAATTCGCACACCAATGGGTGCGCGGAAAATAGTACTGTGCAAATTTAAATATGAGTGATATATGCAGTTTAGCAACAAATTACCCTCTATCCCCAGGTACATGTAGTTTATCTGTCTACAATGTAAGATGATATTTACACTACCAATCTACTTTCTTTAGAGGTGTCCTTATAATCAATTATATTGATGAGTGTCTGGTTTATTGTTTATAATGGTAATTTTTTACCTTAGACAACTTAAAGGGGCATATATGAGCAATAAAGAGCGTTCCTTATCAGCTTGGAATATATGTAGGAAAATTGGTACACATTGGTCACATGGCCAGGGGAATGTCATGGGATAGGTGCCTTTGGCCTCACATGAATTAAAGGGGAACTGCTATGTTGCATGATTAATATATTAAAGAGCGACTATTATCAGCTCATAAAATATGTGGGAAAACTGGTGCACAGAGGTAACATTACAAGGGGATTTGTCATCTGATAGGTGCAGTTGTCTTCAATAAGCACTAATAATTAGGAACAAAGATGTTTATCACCCGTCAATTTTGATGGGCAATCCCCTAGTTAATAATTATCAATAATAAGTATCGGTTCATTATTCCTTTGTGTCAAAGATGGGACAGACTGAGATCAATTGCACACAACTATCTGTAAGGTTTTACAATTTGAATAAGTCTTCTTTGGTTATTGGGGGACTGTACACTAAACCAGCCATTTATACTCAACAGAATATATGCAACAAAGAATGAATTTGAGCCATGGATTAGTGCAAAAATACACTCATGTGCTCTACCAATGATAGAGTTTTGGACTTGAGTCACAAACTTATTATCATTATAATTACCATGTTGTTTACATCGCTCATACAGCGCATTTTGCACTAATCCATGGCTCAAATTCATTCATTTTTTGCATATATTCTGTTGAATATAAAGGAGATTGGCCCATAAATGGCTGGATTTAGTGTATAGAACCCTTCAAAGTCATAATGTGATATGCAATAATATTATACATGTATATCCGGAGGGATTTCTTTGCATAAATCAATACCAGAATGAGAGAAGAAAAATTAATCGATAGCCAGCTTAAAGTTCCAATTAATTTTCGAGTCACCGATTATTTTTTTTATAGTGCCTTGATATACGGTTTTAATTTGATTAAAATACTATAATTCATCACCATTTGAAATGTCTGTGTCTCAGAAGTTGCCAACTGAAATCATAGAAAGATTTCCCCTGATATGGCTCCCAGAATGCAACATAATTCAAACTAAAATGTATTTTCAATGGTCGGGGAGTAACTCTATATCTTAAGATATAGAGTTATTCCCCTTCCATTGAAAATAATGAAACTTTAGCACAGAACACAAGTTGGTATTTCAACAAAAACAATATGTTCAGTTTACTAAACCGAATAAGTTGATAATACAATGTTTTCAAATGGTATATAATGTGTCATATATATTTATATAAAATGATCTGGAGGTTCGAAAATTAAGTGGGTCTTTAAAAGAATGGAAGTCCTCGAAATAGGGTTTCTCAGCAGATTCAAATTGATGTTTGACAGTTTTTGGCCAGTGCAGACCCTGTATGTGGTAGAGAAGCTATGGGCTGGCAATTAGCCCAGCTTTCATTTAAAGCTGCCATGTACGATGGAAACTTCGGTCATGTCCATGGGGGGGGGGGGGGGGGACTCCATTGCCCATGAATTTGACTCCTGTTTACCTTAATTGTCACATAAAATTTCACAGATATCCTTGAATAAGTATCAACACATTTAAATAAATTTTCAACTTTTTTATTTCATTTTATTATATCATTTTTTATTTTCATAAAATCTTTTTGAGAGGCAGCTATGGGGGGGGGGGGGGGGGGGTAAATGGGTTGTCAGGAAATAGTCTACCTCTTTTCACTTCTCAATGATGACAATGGACAGATATCACTTCTCCCTAAAAATATCTCTATTATATAAAGCTAACACTTTACTGCTGCTGAAGTTTGACTAACTGAACAAGCAGGTTTATAAACTGTTGCCTAATATAACAGACACAGCACAGACCTGCACACAAGCCTGTATTTAGAGTACCTGACATTTGCAGAATGAGGTCCCCAGAGGGTGAATTTCATAACGCTATCGCGAACAACAGGCTAGCCAAAATGCGGTCAAATTCTAAGTTGAAAATAGCCGTAACTCATGTGAAAATAATTAGACAGAACCTATATTCGAACTTGGCCTATAGTTTTAGCTGGGAAATAAACATACCAACTTTGGTTCAGATCAAATAATCCAAACTAGAGTTATCGGTCGGAAACCAAACATGTTGGTCAAATTCTAAGTAAAAAAAAGGCCGTAACTCATGTAAAAATAATTGAATGGAACCCATGTTCGAAGTTGGCCTGTATCTTTAGCTGGGAAATACACATACCAACTTTGGTTCAAATCAAATAATCCAAACTGGAGTTATCGGTCGGAAACCAAAGATGTTAACAGCCGGTCAATTTCTAAGTCGAATAAGGGCCATAACACATGTAAAAATAATTGGACGGAACCCATTTCGAACTTGGCCTGTATCATTAACTGCGAAATACACATACCAACATTGGTTCAGATCAAATAATCCAAACTGGATTCGATCCGAAACCAAAAATTTACAAAAGGCATATAAAAAGTAACTAAAACATTAATAATTTGAGACTATAGATACTTCCCAGAAGATGAGGCCTAAGCAGAATGAGGTCCCCAGAGGGTGAAATTGGTGATGGTGGCCATGCAGGATAGTGTCACTGAATTCACCATTTGGGGACCTCATTCTGCTACTGTCAGATACACTAAATTCAGGCTTGCCTGCACAACATTAGGTGGAGGCATTCTCACATGTAAGGTGCTGTCTAGATATAGCGAACTGAGTTTTGCAACCCAGGGTGGAATCGAACTCAAGTGGAAATGATCGCAGAGAATTTTTCAAGTCACTGCCTCTCTGCATTAGTCTGCGTGTCACTAAACCATCTAATTAATGAGCTCCTTGTTCCAGAGATTCTCGGTATCAACATCAACATTTCGAGAACCAGGGTACTCAAAGCATGTATGGAAACAAGCCTGAGTTTAGAGTGCTTGTCATTTGCAGAATGAGGTCCCAGAGGGTGAATTTAGTGATGCTATCACGCATAGCGGGCTAGCATCACTAAATTCACCCTCTGGGGACCTCATTCTGATTAGGCCTCATCTTCTATGGAAAGTTTCTTTATTATCAAATTTCTATAGAAACTTCTTCACATAGATTCTATTTCTTTTTTTAGTTTAGTTTCTCTATATCCCCAAATTGGCAGACGACACACTGATTAATCAATGTTCCCAAACGGAGTACATCACAATATTCGCCATTTGGGAACTGCAATCTGAGTATGTCTCCCATAGCAGATGAGGCCTAAGCAGAATGAGGTCCCCAGTGGGTGACTTTGGTGTTGCTAGCCCACTATGCGGGATAGCGTCACTAAATTATCATTCTGGGGACCTCATTCTGCAAATGACAGGCACAATAAACTCAGGCTTGTATGGAAATAACAATTTTGAGCAAGATCATTGGTTTTATGCATTGGAACACCACAACTGAATGTTTCACACCACTTTGAGGAAAGGAAGCAAGCCTCAAAATAGGGTACCAGACATTTGCAGAATGAGGTCCCCAGAGGGTGAATTCATGGCACCTGGATTAGGCATTGTGTTATCTGCCAATTTGGGAGATATAGACATACAAAACTAAAAAAGAAAAAGAATTGAAAACTTGTTATTTGGTAATAAAGATACTTTCCAAAGAAGATGAGGCCTAAGCAGAATGAGGTCCTCAGAGGGTGAGTTTAGTAATCTAGCCTATTCTGCAGTGTAGCATATCTAAATTTACCCTCTGGGGACCTCATTCTGCAAATGTCTGGCACCATATTTTGAGACCTGAAAGGAAGAGGTTACTTCTCTAAAACACACATGTAGTGACACTTGTCGCCTGGAGGCCTATGGGAAGCCTCACACAATAAGAAGAATGTACTGCAGATTTTCTTCTGCCATGCTCTGTCTAGGGCACCATAAGGGAAGACGAGACCCGATAGCATCTTACTGCAGTTATCACAGATAAGCACAGGTGAGTTTGAAAACTATACATATCCCTCCGTCAGTCGAAATAATCATCAATGTCTACATTAGGATCAAGCAGAGTGTCTTTATATTGTGTGAGATCGAGTTTGTTTAGAATGAGATTCTCAAATGTTTCTTCCATGTCAGTATCGCCGATCAGAATACACCCCTGCATCCGTCCATCCTTTAGAACCACCTTCACATATTCTCGCCCTGAAATGTTAGAAATCCTCGATTGTTAAATTGATGTGAAGAACTCTGATAAGGTGTTTCGAACGGAATAACAAAGAATTATGCCAAAAATAAGTTATTTTTATAAATATGATATCCAGATAGTCAGAAAATAGTGTCAATGTTATAAATGAATTACACGCAGTGACTATTATTGGCATATTCATTGCCGTAATGTTTAAATCCAATAATGTCCAATAATTTCAGTATAGTGAGAAGTCAATGATTTATTATTTGTTCCTTATACCAAAAATTAAACGAAGTAGAAAAATAATTATCAGCATTTGAAAATGAAAGTGTCAATGACACTGTAGCTCAACTTAGGTAGGGGAATAATTTAATGGTTGACAGTAAATGGAGGAATAGGAAAGGTGCTAATTGAAATGTCTAACCTAGCTGTGTCAAAGGATTTAGTCATGCAAAGAGTAAAATCCAAGATGGCTGCTGACGGCCATGTTTTTTGGCCGAATGACCCCAAAATGACTCGTTCCCATCTACATGTCAATATTACCATTCATGACAAATTTCATGATGATCAGACGAATAGTACGACCTGTAACCCGCGCCAATGGATTTAATTTTTAAATCCAAGATGGCCACCAACGGCCATGTTTTTTGGCCTAATGGCCCCAAAATAACTCGTTCCCATTTACATGTCAGGGTCAACAGCCATAACAAATCTCATAATGATCTGACCAAAGGTACGACATGTAGCCTGTGCCAAAGGATTTAGTCATGCAAAGAGTAAAATCCAAGATGCTGCTGGCGGCCATGTTTTTTGGCCGAACGACCCCAAAATGACTCGTTCCCATCTACATGTCATTGTTAACATCCATGACAAATTTCATGAAGATCCGACCAAAGCTACGACCTGTAGCCCAAGCCAAAGGATTTAGTCATGCAAAGTGTAAAATCCAAGATGGCTGCTGGCGGCCATGTTTTTTGGCCGAACGACCCCAAAATGACTCGTTCCCATCTACATGTCATTGTTAACATCCATGACAAATTTCATGAAGATCCGACCAAAGCTACGACCTGTAGCCCACGCCAAAGGATTTAGTCATGCGAAGAGTAAAATCCAAAATGGCTGCTGGCGGCCATGTTTTTTGACAGAACGACCCCAAAATGACTCGTTCCCATCTACATGTCAATATTAACATCCATGACAAATTTCATGATGATCAGACGAACAGTACGACCTGTAGACAACGCCAATGGATTTAATTTTGAAATCCAAGATGGCTGCCAGTGGCCATGTTTTTTGGCCGAATGACCCCAAAATGACTCGTTCCCATCTACATGTCAATGTCAACATTCATGACAAATTTCATAAAGATCAGACCAAAGGTACGACCTGTAGCCCGCGCCAAAGGAAATTGTTGACGGACACACAGACACACTGACGACGGATGCCAACCAACGGCAATAGCTCAAACTTACAAATAAGTTGAGCTAAAAATGGGACCTATTTTTTGGTATCTCAATTTGATATTTTGATGTATAATCTAGGTGCCCTAATTGTACATATTGGGGTTTTTCAACCTTGATCATTATGAATGTCCATGATGTTTTAAAGAATTGCCAAGATACTATGTGTACCTTTTGTGAATAATGTCATGGGTGAGATGGGTCTGGACAAGTTACCACCATACACATGGACAAAAAATGGGACCTATTTTTTCGACATTTTGATTTTATATTTTAATGTAAAACTAGGATTTTTTCAACCTTGATCATTATGGACAAACTATCCATACACATGGACACATAGAATGGACCATGCAGATTGCGATAGCATCTCCAATCCACCAGAAAGTTCATTCAGGTGACAAATGCGATGAAAGAATGACATACCTTCTGTAACTCTGAGCAGGATTTCATAGTCGCTCCCTAAATCCTGGGCATTGAACTTTCCAAGGAGAACAACCTAAAAGATATTAAAGAATTTTAAAGATCCTGGTACAATAAACATGATCCAATACTCACTTGTGTCAAAATAGTGCCAATGAAGCCTGCAGGGAGCCCCACACATATATAGAAGCATATAGAAGAGTCTGTCTGCTCATGTTTGTCTGGGGCTCTGTATGGGTGAAATTATAAAATTGTTAAAGAATACAAGAATAAATTATTAAAATTGTAAAAAATTGTTAGGCCAATGCATTCTCTTATATATGCGAGGCAACCTATGGTCGACTCGCATATATAAGAGAATGCATTGGCACAGGGTAAAAAAATGGGGGCATTTTGTTAGTCAGTGTTCACGCTGTTGGTGGCCAAATTGGTCAATGGCCAATAACAATTTCATTTAGCCAAACTTTTTTTTACTCCAAATGGAGACGGAATGCTAATTCAAAAGCGCTGAATAGATCGATAGTGCCGTCGAAGTTAGGCGACAAAAGTATTGAGGGTTTCGTACTTCGGAAATATCATACCATGAAAACCGAGATTTATTTTGTAACGATAGCCTTTGAAGAAATTTGTTATCAGTGAATATTGGATATAAAACACTAATCATCAAATCGCTTAATCTATACACTGTAAGATAAAATGCATTATGATCCATTATCCCATAATTGGATGAATATCTCAATGGCATGTCGGTTACGTAATGTGTCATAAACTGCCTCCCGTCCATTGACAACAACCTGACTTCACATCGTAAAAGGTTTCAATACAATAGATATTTAACAGCTCAAGTTACTAAGCAACATTTGTTTTATCTCGGCGAAAATAGCGATGACAACTTAAACAGCTTATTAATTAATCAGTTGGCGACCCTGGTGTCAGTGGTTTATTGCACTTGGTTAAGCGGATTAATGTGATCATAATTATATAGAATGTTAGTTTCATTGTTCCCATTGAAGGCCCAGCCATTTCTGACTTCGATTTGCACCGTACTTTTGTATCTGGTCAGATATGAAATCTCATTGTATTTTGCATTAATTAATATTGACTTACATGAATTGATCTGTCTTTAACGTGTGACATAAAGCATACTTATATGTTCATATAATATTATGTTTGTAAAGTTGTTTTTGTGTTGTTTTAATTATTTTTTTCATTCTTAGTAACAAATCAAGGTTAAAACAAATATTTTAGTCATCAAGTGTGAACCGCCCAGTAAATGAGGATTTAATTTTGGCAAATTTGATTTTAGTTTGGCCAAAACACATTTGGCCAAAGTTTTTTTTAATTTGGCCAATAAAATTTTCATTTGGCCAAAAGATTTTTAGGTCCAGCGCGAATACTGTCGATAGTGTAACAACACCTAAAGAAGCAAAATCATAAGATAAAACAACTCCTCAAATAATAAATACCTTGTAGTTGAAGAATTTTGTGACATGACTGAACAGCTCAAAGCAGAAATCTAAATGTATGTCTTCACCTTTGAACCCTGCCACCATACACTGGGCAGCGTATGAACCCATTTGTCGAGCTTGGGTCCACAGCCTCATCTGAAAACGTTAACATTCTTGTAAAGTTTGTTGTACAAAGATAACTTAATCCTTTCATGATGGAAGCTGCACCGGTGCAGCATTAAAGATCGTGTGCCAGTGCATTCTCCTATATATGCGAGACTCCCATAGGGAGTCCGGTAAATATTGTTAGGCCCATGTATTATCTTATATATGTGAGGCTCCCTTTGGAAGACTCGCATATAGAAGCGAATGCATTGGCACAGGGTTTTTGCAAAATTTCAGGAAGCTCTATTCATGGAAGGATTAAAGCAGACATCACATGACCGCATTTTCCCACCCTCCTCTAACTCATACTTCCTCATGGCTGAAAATCGCTAAATTTTAAAATGCAAAAATCAATCAGGGGTACAGGATAACCTGCAAATAGTGTGTCTGTCATTTGCAGAATGATGTCCCAGAGGATGAATTTAGTGATGCTCTCCGGCACATTGGGCTGGCATCACCAAATTCACACTCTGGGGACCTCATTCTACGTAGGCCTCATCTTCTGGGTAGTATCTATAGTCTCAAATTAACAGTGTTTTTAGTTACAATTTCCCTTCTGGGTAGTTTCTATATCCCCTAATTTGTAGAAGATAAAATGCATAATCGAGGTGACTAATGGGTAAACATCACCAACTTCAACTGGGGATGTTCACTCTGATCATAGGTCTCCCACAGCAGTTGAGACCTAAGCAGAATGAGGTCCCATGAGCATGAAATTTGTGATGTTAGCCCGCTATGCAGGGTAGCGTCAATAAATTCACCCTCTGGGGACCTCATTCTGCAAATGACAGATACACTATTTGCAGGCTTGAGGACAACACAAGTGTCAAAGAAACCAGTCGACAGGGACTTGTGTCACTATAATGGTAACACAAAATCACTATTTTCCCCTATTTTTTTCCATGAATTGGGACAGAAAATGTGGCTATTTTAGAACATCACGCTGTTCAGCTGTAATGTGTGCATAAGTTTCAATTGAAATTCTATACTTTAAAGCCACATGGCAGTTTGCGCTCCAAAATACACCTAATAATATTCGCTTTTGAATTTTCCCGGTATCTAAATCTAGAGCTGTCGTTGCTCTGAATGGTTTAAGGTTCTACATAATTTTAATGATTTAAACGCAGAGAAAGCAGTGCTTGAAGTTTTTAATAAGTTTTATGTCAAGACAACCATGTGGTAATATACCTTTTCCTATCAGTTGCAATTCCAGAATTTCAATGAATACAAATGGCATGGGGATTGCTTGTGGTCTGATCTTTATGTTTGAAGTTTTGTTTTTTATGACTTTGATATGTCTTTCTTGGATGTACAATGCTCGTAGAAAGGTAGTTCCAGTATTTATCAACATATTTTCTTCCCATGGTCTACAGTTGAAATTTTTACATGACCACAGATAAAAAAAATCATCTAAAATTTGCCGAAAAATATACAAAACAAAAGACGTATTTTCAGTGCTATTTCCACAAATTTGTCCAGAAACCTTCCACGAGAGTATGTTTTAAGATACCTCTTACCAAATTATGTCTACATAATTTTGGAGCTTGAGAGAAACATATCTGTTTAAATCACTTTTAAATGAAATACATGTATCTGTAAAACCAGATAATTCACCAGGTAACAAACCTGTAGCCATTGTTCGGCATGTTCCCATGATGCCATGCACACGTCACCAGCAGCATAAACATCAGGAAGTGATGTCTCCATTCTCTCATTGACCTTTATACCACCATCAGCTGCCAGATCAAACTGTACAAAAAGATAGAATATCAGTTGCCAGGTTAATATGCATGACTAGATAAAGTATCAAGCCTGGATATAGTGTGTCTGACGTTTGCAGAATGAGCACAGCAGGCTAACATTCACCCTCTGGGGACATGGGAGGTTAACCGAAATACAACTCAGTTGCATTTTTAGAAATAAACTGACTGACCAGAAAATGTGATAACCGGCAATTGGTTCTCTGATGGTTATGTGTATAGGTCATATATCACATATTCCTTACAGAATATGTATGCACATCATATGATCAGAACTGTGTGTTTAATATCTGCAAACAATGTGAGTTGTTTCTACCATACTAGTATTTGATACTTGGTTGGTAACATCAAAGAGCCTACCTTAAAGGCTCACTTAATTTTTGAATCATATCCCATATTATATACCATTTGGAAGAGGAACCAAAAAAAAATATATTCCATCAGAATACGGAATAGCTGCGGCCTTGGAGTGTCCACCAAGTAATAGAGATTCTCAGATTCATTCCAAGACTTCCCCCCCTTGTCAACCCAGAATGTATCATAATTAAAACTAAGAGATAGAGTTATTCCCTTCCACTGAGAATAATAGACTTTATAGTACAATCTGGATCAAAATTAATCACAGAACACACCTCAGTAACTCGACAAAAACAATATGTTCCCAGTTTATTTGACCGGATCAGTTGATAATACAATGTTTTTGAGCTTCCTCTTTTAAATGGTATATAATATGGAATATGTTGTATATAATGTGATCTGGTGGCAACAGCGTTCTGAAATTGAGCATATGTCGAACCATTGGATAATGGACTCATCTATGTATGACTGGACAACAAAAGTGAAATCCATGTTGAGTTAGAACTGAAAGCAACCTGAAGACAAAAGATATGTCATTCGTATCTATTACGGAAACACAGCGAGGTCGGAGATAAAGCATGTATGCTTGTTTATCTCTGATTCTTGCGTCCCAAATCGAGATGTAAATATTAACCCTCTCGAGCACCCGAACTAGTCCAGAACACGTCTTAAAAGTCAGGAAAATGAAAGGGCGAGAGTCATATACTAATCTAGTGATATGAATGACTATAGACATTCTCCAGCAAAGCCCGTGACCACGAAAGAGCTGGATGGAACATGGAAAGAAATATAATTTTTAAAATTAAAATTAGTTTTTCCTCAAGGGAAGCCCGAAACTGAACTATATGGATTATTATCCTCGTCCTTGTGTTATCAGGAGGGTTAAAATTTATTGTCCGTTTATTAGCCTACTCCGGTCAATCAGCGACTCCGGTCAATCAGCGCTCGGATTAGCTCACGCATGAATGCGTCCCGTGCAAATCCCGCGCTCTTAACAATTCATCTAGCCAGTTTTATTTCCGACTTTTAATAATAAGATTTGCGAGTCGCAGGGTTGGGAATGGCACCGCCATGGGAGGGATCTATGATAGTTCAGTTTCGGGCTTCCCTTGAGGAAAAACTAATTTTAATTTAAAAAATTATATTTTTCCGCCAAGGAGAAGCCCTTCAACTGAACTATATGGATTAGAATGCAAGCCCAGGAGGAGGCAACGAGCAATAAATTTAATATTCCAGTTTGAAGGGAATGTACTCTTCCAAACAGATTTCATGTAAATGTGATTTAGTCATGAATCAGCTTTGATATGTTATGTGAAAGAGCTCATAAATTCAGATTCCAGCATTGCTCAAGCTTGTACCTCCCCCTTGTCTTTTGGAATAAACATCCCAGGCAGTGCCATACCATACGTGCCAGCTACTAGTAGAAACCGAGCAGTAGAGACTTCTTCTTCTGCTGCTGCTTTTTTCTCGTGTCCTGCGATGAGAGTGATGGCGGTATTTACTATTTATATCTTCCCAAATAGAAAGCGCTATTGACGGTACGCGACAGCGAGTCTTCCTCACACAGAACAGCCTCCAAAGGTTCGGGTGCTATTGTCCCAGAGGATTGGTTGCCCGAATCTCAGAGAACGGCACTCTGCCTGCCACGGTCTGCTGATGCAGGACCAGGGGGCGCGAACTGGTACAGCCCGAGGACTGGTACAGTTGTGCAAATTTTTTGTAATTCATTGTAACAAGATTTGACACGTATCCTGTGATGAAGTTTTTTACAAGAGATCGACCCGTGTCGTGTCCGTACGCAAAGCGAGTTCCCTAGGAACGACAGAATCCTTGACCGACAGTGGGAACCACCGTCGGCCCGAGATCCTTGCTCATCGTCGTCAAAGCCATCAGACGCCAGGAGAATTATAGAAACTAGAAAGCATGTCAGGATCGACGCCAGCAACAGAACAGACTGTATCAGGTTGAGGTAAGGTACTAGAGGGAAGCCCACACTGGGAATGGCTCGAACGAGGAACAATTGCGCTCGCAGTTAGATTTTAAGGTGTTATTTCCCACCCCAAGGCCAAAATGGGGAAAAAAGAGAAATTGAAAGGATCCATTTGACCAGGGAAAGCCCCCCACCGAATCTCCCAAATGCAGGTGGTCCTGACACGCTGACATAAACGTCGATGACATACCACTAGGATCCCCTGACGGCAGAGGAGCAGGCCTGGATGTATCACTTGGGATGACGTTTCCAGAGGGACAAGACCGACCCTCGTAATGGAGTGGGCCACGGCGCCGTGGGGAAGCGTCAGAAGGCCAGTTGGCTGGTGCGCTTTGTGCGGCACGGGACAACGAGGCTTCCCCACCCAGAACAGTCGCCAAAGGCGTGGGTGCTTGTGTCCTGGAGGATTGGTTGCCCGAATCTCCGGAGGACGGTACCCTGCCCTCCCACGGTCTGCAGAAGACGGGGCTTGCAGCATGACCAGGGGGGACCGAATGGTTCCTGCCCGAGTTAAGACTGGTACGTTTGCTCAAAATGTAAAACCATGGACCAATGGGCCCTCAACCAACTATGACAATATCGCGTATATTCATGAGCAACCCGTACGGCCATCAAAGTCGAATCTCGTTTGACTATAAGCAAGACAAGACATTCTGTTAGTTATTAGCAAGCATAATATACAAAACATTTGTTAGTTATTGCAAAACAAGGTTAATAAGGTAAATTCCGTTATTTACTATGGCCACGTGATCTTACCTGCTAGAAATTAAACCGCAGGTAAGATACTGTCTTTTCTCGGCGAAGAGGACGATGAGATCCGATTTCTCCTGTGCAAGAACATAGCGGTGTCCTTGCTTACGGTGAGGAGAACGTTTTATACACTTACGGAAAGTCCGCAGATGGTGGAGCAGGCCTAGAATATCCCGAGGGAGTATGATTCCAGGGGGACAAGACCCACTCTCGTAATGGAGTGGGCCACGGACCGTGGGGAAGAGTCAGAAGTCTCAGTCCTTCCCAGGAGACGGGAGCAATTGTTCACGCAGCCGTATGCAATTGTAATTTTCTAATTCACGAATATTAAACTGTGCACTGTTCCCTCTTGACAAAATGTGCATGGTCATAGTAATCATTGATTCAATATTAAACTATTGGAAGGTATATATAAAATCGTTCCCATCGCAGTTAAATTATGGGAATGTGAAAGTGCCATGGAACATGCATGTTTTGAGGTCTATCCCACAATGACATTGAATTTGAGAAAAACACAACTGATGATTATACAGGCGCAAGTACATCCGTCTTCTGAATTGCGAGAGCAAATGAGAGCTCGAGCTGCGGTTACATCTGGGAAGAACTGAAGTCTGGTTGGCTGGTGTGCTGTTAGTGGCACATGATGAGTCTTCCCCACCCTAAGGCTCAGGAGCTATGGCATTCGCCCTTGAAGATTTGTTTTCCAAATCAACGATGGTAGCACCCCGCCAGTCACTGGTACTGGGCAGTGGTCATGCACAATATAAAGGCTTCTTGCGGAACGGCGCTTTATATGTGTGATGATACAAATGCTTTCATTTGTGTTATTCATTTAGGTTTTCTATTTACCAGATAATCATATGGATAATTGGTAATAGAAGGAGAAGAGCCATGTTTTGGACTCTTTTGAAATTGGCACTGGCAGGCCTGCCGAATGCAAAATAAATCGCAAACCGTAACGTATTTGTCGGTTGTCTGGTTGTGCTTAGGTACCCATAGGTTACACAAACTGTTATATTCAGTATCCCGAGAGCCACATACAACTTTCACGCGACCTAGATTTCACAACCTCCAGGTGAACCGAACCGTCGTTCGCCTCCAATACGCAGGCCTGCAGTGGTCGTGCGCAATATAAATAGAAACGCTGTTCATGTAACTGCACTTTATATGTGTGACAATACAAATGCTGTCCTTTCTGTTATTTGCCCGATAATCAATTGGATATGAGGCAATAGAAGGAAAAGAGCCATGCGTTGGTCTCTGATGGAAATTATAGTGGCAGTGGCCCTGCGCAATATAAATGCATTTCCTGTAACTGTGCTTAATACGTGAGTGAAGGCTATTTGACATTTGATCTTTTCTATATGTGGAAATAGAAGGTAGAGAGCCAAGTGATGGACTCTGTTGGAAAGGCTATTGGCAGTGCATCGGGGGCACATGACAATATAAATGCATAGTAGTTCACCTTGACTATTCACGGATTGAAAGCGCAGATGTATGTCGGTATCAGTGAAAATTTACGCCATATTGATATAGTCAGTTCGTATGTCATTGAGCCTTTGAGGCACTGATACCCTTGTACTAGTATGGAACAATTATGGCTGGCCATACATGTTTTTAAGCTCACCATTTTGTATCATTTAAATTCGTAATTTGAATGTATCCACAAACACTAATATCTGAGGATAACAGTTCAGATGTTGTCTATTTGTTACAGTGAACACATGGAAATGTCAAACATCAAAATCATCAAAAGTATAAACATTGATTGACTGAAACTTTATTGAGACACTGGCTAGCCAATGAATCCTTTCAACACTGCGACCATGCTAGGTCACACGGATATGGTGACTTGCCACAAGTAGGCCAGCCAAAGGCTCGCATCCAAAATTTCTCCAAAGAGATCTGACCACGGACGGAAGTATCCTTGGATATTTAAGCAAACTATAGCTGAAGGTTCAGGCTACTGCATTTGCATATCTGTGCAGTCATGGAACAGGGAAGCCCATTCTGCAAAATACATTGAGTGATTGCAAAGAAACAGACACAATTGTCGCCGAAATAACGACAGAGTACCGATATGAATTGATGGAGATCGCCATTCGACAATGGGAAATCAGGCTTCAAGATTCGACGAGAATCACCGAATCGATTCCCGTAATGATTCTCACAAAACTTTACAATTTTCAGTGCCTTATGACTGACATGATTCAGCATTTGATTCTCGTAAAATGAAATGTATTTTGAGCCCTGGAACTTGAAATGAAAATCCTTTGTGCCCAATCTTATGTCAGATAATCCTAGTCCCCAATCAAACCAGTTGCATGATTCGTAGCAAGCGGACACTGTCAGTAATACTGGACAGACTTGTAAAGAAAGAGACTATTCAAGAGACACAGCATTATTTGAACACAGGCCATATAATACTATATGTTATAACAAACATAATCTCATTGTTTCTAACGATTGTTCCGATAATACAATGAGGGAAAGGAAATGGAATCGCAAGAACAGAGTCAGAATTTCAAATAAATATCTTGAAGTCGATGTAACGTTTGCGACGTTCCAAGTATCCAAATACGAGCCCTCATGTTAATAGTAATACATTCGGGCTAGCTAAGATTTGCAAATATTAATCGGTAAGCACAATTAATTATAACGACATGTTGTATATGTACAATGATGTTCTGTGATAATCATTTACCAAATGTTGGTTAAGTTCCAGTCGCTCAACTTCAACTTACAATTAGTTGAGGCAAAAGAAATTTCATTGGATTACAAGTTCTATCTTGTTTATTAATACATGTAAATTATCGCCAAAGGAGACATTTCTGTCCTGGCCAACTTTCTGCGCACTAACAGAGCTGTTGCATATACGATTAGGTAGTGTACATGAAATGAACGTAGCGAGAAGTCGGGGTCATGAAATATAGTTAGCACGAAATTAGGAGACTTCGCATACCGTACCACGTGGACTCAGAAATCGGACGATTCATGCCACCGTATATGTTGCACAATAATGCAATATAGGTTCGCTACAAATAAACGATGTGCGCCTGTAGTCATTGTCAAAATGGCCCTCAATGGCGAAGTTCTCAACGTGATTTTGTTGATTCCAATCCCAAATTTTTCGAGATAAAATGGGTCGATAAAAACACGGAATTTTTATAAATAGCGTTGCGCATACTACAAAACGAAGAGTTTCTGCGCGAACTTAAAATATTAAACGACCGGGTAAGCAACGGATAAATTGCAAGCTTGTTATCAACAATAAATATTGAGTTGATAAACTCACAATAGAGAAATACTTCCTTTAGTTAAAACCACGTCTGATAGGTCCAAGGAGAGAAATAAAACTGGCTAGATGAATTGTTAAGAGCGCGGGATTTGCACGGGACGCATTCATGCGTGAGCTAATACGAGCGCTGATTGACCGGAGTCGTTGATTGACCGGAGTAGGCTAATAAACGGACAATAAATTTTAACCCTCCTGATAACACAAGGCCGAGGATAATAATCCATATAGTTCAGTTGAAGGGCTTCTCCTTGGCGGAAAAGCAACAACTTATAAAGCAAGAAGTTGAACACATCCCAAACCGAGAAAAGGAAAATGGTTGAATACCTCTCAGGATGGTCGAACCCAGGTCGCCAAGTGTGCAGTCCGATGGCATAACCACCAAGCTCCGACGACGTTAGGCAGGGTACAAATTGACCGGCATCACAGGGCAAGTTGCTACCCAAATGCGAACAAAAGCCATGCAACTTGGATCCTATTTCCTCATTTGACTGTCCCAGGGTACGCCAACCGTCGTCCCGAGTATCCGACTTGGAGTCCCTGTCGATAGTCCAGAAAGCCCACCAAATGCGGCCAATGGGTTCGATGGGTACCCCCAACCCGCGACCTGTTTGGTGGGACTATCGTCCTGAGCGCTAATTACGCCAATGAAGGGAACACTATACATCGACAAGTGACAGTGTCCTGGTCGTAAAGGTTTCTATCTCTTCCTTGGAACCCTCGAAACAAGGGAAAGTACTCTGATGTTCTGTTAAATTGTAAATGATTGGAGAACAATGCTATCAAATCATGTCAATCTGAGGTTATTTGCTAATCAAAATTCGACATTCATTTTCTTCCTGCGCTTGGCTGCATCAGAGAACACTGAACAACCAACTGAGCTCCCTTGTAAGCGCATGTAAAGGTGACCCGAAAGGAATGTCGAAAGCCCTTTCACCTCGTGCTGGAGCGACTGCTCGATCTGATCCCGATCTCCATCCGCCGATGGGGTGTTAACAGCACAATACACCACGACAAGCTTCATTTCTAATTGCATGTGAGGTCTGGTCATTGGGGACCCCGGAGGAATGTCCAGAGCCTGTACATCTCGGGGATGGAGCAGCAGCTCGACCGATCCCGATATCCAACCGTCCGAACTGGCAATGGGAGGTTAGTAGGTACCAGTTCCCAAGCAAGCTTCCTGCTATAATGGCGTCAGGGAATAAGATCTTTTGTTTTCATTTAAAATCAAACCCGAAGTTACTGGCACCGGAGAGCATGGTCAGGGAGTATCCCTCAGCCGCGCTGACCCCGAGATGACAACTTCTAGCGATGGACGGCGTGTGTCGAGTGTTAGTAGAGCTGAATCACAGCCGTCCTGGGCACGCCAACCGCCAACGGTCGACCCGAGGAAGCAGATTGACGTCCCGTTCGATAGTCCAGACAGCGCACCAACTGTGACTAATGGGTTCGATGGGTAGCCCCAACCCGCACCCTGTTTGGTGTGACTATCGCCCCGAGTGCTAATTACGCCAATTAGAGGAACAAGATATATAATTTTTATAATTAAAATTACTTTTTCCTTAAGGGAAGCCCGAAACTGAACTATATGGATTACGTCTCCGGCCTTGTGTCAATCAGGAGGGTTAAAATTTTATTGCTGTGCCGACCCCACTCACACTGTGTCCAGATTAGTCTCGCATGAATACACCCGCATTCTATCTATTGTCTAGTCAGTTTTGTTATTTCCGACTTAATCATGAGATTTGCGAGTCGCGGGGTTGGGAATGGCACCACCATGGGAGGGATCTATGATAGTTCAGTTTCGGGCTTCCCTTAAGGAAAAAGTAATTTTAATTATAAAAATTATATTTTTACGCCAAGGAGAAGCCCTCAACTGAACTATATGGATTAGAATGCAAGCCCAGGAGGAGGCACGAGCAATAAAGTTAATTAATATCCAAATTCGATGGGAATGTACTCTTCCGAAACAGGTTTCATGTAAATGTGATTTAGTCATGAATCAGATATGATTATGTTACGTGAAAGAGCTCTCAATTCAGATTACGACATTGCTCAAATGGATACCGCCCCCCCCCCCCCCCTTGTTTTTGGAAGAAACATCCCAGGTAGTGCCATATAATTCATGCTAGCGAGACAACCGAGCAAGTATAACTTTGAAGAGACTTCTTTCCTTCACTTCTTCCGTCTCTTTGTCATCTTCTTCGCTCTCTCGACAGTTCACATTATGAACTGATGTCACATGCAGCCATTGTGTATGCCATAAGATATCAGAATGCTTATGATACACCAGGGAGCAAATTAACTGGAATCGCATCGCGATTTGCTACTGAAATGTAGATACCGGTAATAGCGAGAATTTTTTTATACATGTATGATGTTATAAAATGCTATCTAATCATGTCAATGTGAGATTATTTGCTAATCAAATATCAAAAGTAAATTGCTCCCTGTGATACACAAACCAGATATAAAAATGATATACTGCAGATATCATAGCGAGGTATGAGGTTTCATTATATCATGCCACACATCCGTACTCCAGCCTCGTTAGTCCAAGTCTTCTCGTACTAAAACCGGCTAAGATATTGGGATGGAGGTGCCGGTCTTTAGTCCGAGTTCCAGGCCCATGCATTCTTATGACACGACTTAAGCGTTTGTGACCCGCTCAATTAAAACGACAATTATATGAAATAAAATATCACAATTGCGACAATAAACGGATATTTTCCGCAGAAGACATGCTATTTGATCTGAAACCCACATCAGTTGTGAATTGAAAGCGGTAATTTAATGCGAAAAGAGACATTTACCGCAATGTTTACAAATTTTTAAAAGTATGCGAACTCAGTTGACCTCGCGAACTGTGTTCGGCATTTTCCGTTGAAAATATTCCGTAGATTTTCGACTGACCACGCAAATTACGATGAATTCTCCATTGTAATCGTAATTATGTGTGTCAATAAATAAAAAATAAATAGATTAATTAAACATTGAAGATATAAATGTAATACATTAAATAAATTACGGGGAATTACAACCCTCTCAAAGTTTAAAACAGTGTAAACACAACGACCATTAGAATAAATAATATGGTGCTACATTTCCCACATTTGGTGGACTTCAGCGAAATTAAGATATATACTAAGCGAACAGAGCAATATACTGCTCTTGTTAAGCACACAAAAAATCAAACAAAATTTGTATAAATTTTTAACCTTAAGTTTGAAAAGTCCCACTAAAACGGAAGAACTATATTTCGAAACTGTGTGATTCGGTTCTCCGATTATTTTATCAACACAAAAGTCAAAATGCACATGGATGAAAATCACACGCATGGCAAGTCAGACACAAGAGTTCTAATTTGCTCCAATTTTGACAAGTTGCTTGCGAAAATTGTCAACAAAACTACCTTTCTGATCCTCCATTATGTCTTTAAGTTTTTAGTGCGGGAATTGTTCTCAAAGCACATTGGAAACTGGACTTTGCGGCGATCGGGTTTCGCTATTTTGTTCGGAAAACCCCGCGCTATATATAGAAACGGAAACTAGAATACTCAGAACAAACACCGGACAATGCCGAAGTTCTTCGGAACCTGAGTTCGGCTTTCAGTTAAGTAAACAAACAGAAAAAACAGCGATGTTGGTGACAATCAACCGGAATATTCTATGCGTAATTTAACATGAAAGTTAGATTATTATACACCATTATGACCATAAGATGTCTCTCTTTCCGATGTATATAGCATCATGTATTGATTCATTAGGTAAATCGAGTAAAATACACCACAGATTCCCGCCACAGATCGTGGGCGTAACTCGTGTGATAGGATTGGTATGCAAGCGGGCTTGGACTAAAAACAGCAAATCGCCATCCCAATATCTTAGCTGGTTTTAGTACAAGAAGACTTGGACTACAGCCTCGTATAATATAGAGAGCAGGGAACGCCATCATGATCCAAGGTATCATTGCATACCAGTATAGATGGGATTAGAGAACACCACTGAGGACTTGATGAACAAGCATAGAAGCATCAGTGATCTATGATGGCGCATATAACAAGTTTCGGGTACAGTTCAAAATGATCAAATTTAGCAGAATGATCAAAATTGCAAAATGATCGGTGAAGGAGTGGCCTGGAGGTATCCCGAAGGTATTACGATTCCAGGAGATTGGACCCCATCTTGTGGAGATGTGGGCCACTGCACCGTGGGGAAGAGATAGAAGGCTGGTTGGTGCAGGTCTTGGAGGCACACAACAACAAGTCTTCCCCACCCAGAACATTCAGCCTTTCTTTTCTACCGGTGAAGGAGTGGCCTGGAGGTATCCCTAAGGTATTACGATTCCAGGGGATTGGACCCCATCTTGTGGAGATGTGGGCCACTGCACCATGGGGAAGAGTTAGAAGGCTGGTTGGTGCAGCTCTTGGAGGCACGCAACAACAAGTCTTCCCCACCCAGAACATTCAGCCTTTCTTTCCTACCGGTGGAGGAGTGGCCTAGAGGTATCCCGAAGGTATACAATTCCAGGGGAGTGACTGGACCCCATCTGTGGAGATGTGGGCCACTGCACCGTGGGGAAGAGGCAGAAGGCTGGTTGGCTGGAGCAGCTCTTGGAGGCACGCAACAACAAGTCTTTACTTCCCCACCCAGAACATCCTCCAAAGGCTACAGTGCTGGATCTTTCCTGACTGAGGTAAATACTTGTACTTATCGCAAATTGTTGAATTAAATGAAGCAATATAAGACATCAACCTGTATCCTCATCCTGTACAAAATCACTTACCAGCGGAACGTCAGAATCCTCGTCCGACAGTGTGCCTGGTGACCCACTGTCGACCCGCAATTCTTGCTCATCGTCGTCAAACCTGCCGACGCCACGCGATGCAGAGAAGCATGTCAAGATCGACGCCAGCCAACAGAATTGGCTGCATCAGGTTGGGATACCAGACTGTGGAAGAGGCCTACTCTGAAATGGTTCGACGCAAGACAAATGCTCTTGCATTTGGGATAAGTAGCTATGTCCTGTCCAAGGTCACCCCCTCAAAGTCTGGGGCATGAGCAATGGCAAATGTAGAATAAGCTGTGCCCCCAAGGCCAAAGGGAATAAGTTCTGATGAGCCATTTGATCAGAGGAAGCCCCTTCCATGGAATCCCCCAAATGCAGTTGGTCCTGACCAAACTGGAATAAATGTCGATGACATACCACTATGATCACATGACGGCGGAGGAGCAGGCCCGGATGTATCCCGAAGGTATTACGATTCCAGGGGATCGACTGGACCCCATCTTGTAATGATGTGGGCCACTGCACCATGGGGAAGAGTCAGAAGGCCATTTGGCTGGTGCGCTATGTCTATGAGAGCAAGAGCGTCACGTGACAACGAGTCTTCCCCACCCAGAACAGCCGCCAAAGGCTACTCCCAGGTGCCCAATAATTGTGATGGCCTATAAACAGATCTTCGTGGAATGAATCCAGGCCGAAATCAAAATACTGATGGAAATTTCACTCTATGTGGAATAATAGTAGATCGATGTGAATTTTCTCGAAATTTAATAATCGTATTGCCACTACCATTAGGCACCTGAGAGAAAGGTGCTGGAGCAATCGCCCGAGAAGATTGGTTTCCCGAATCAACCACTTGCAGCACCCGCCTACCATTGGTTCACACTGCCGTAGCAGGACCGGGTGGGGCCAGAACTGGTCCTGCCCGAGGTAAAGACTGGTACGGTTGCTCAAAGTAGGTAATTATTGACTAATATGCCTTCACCCAACTATAACACGTAATACACCCGTGAATGAGCAACCCGCACTGTGTGGCCAGCAAATTTGAATCACGTTCGACTGCAAGACATGCTGTTAGTTATAACAAAGCAAGGTTAATAGACATAATACAATACAATCTGTAGGTTATTGAGTAGAAAGTAAGGTTAATATAATTACGTTATACCCCTGGCCACGTGATCTTACCTGCTATGACAGGTAAGATACTGTCTTTTCTCGTATATGAGGACGATGAGTTCCGAATGCACATAGGCAAGAACTAGGCGGTTTCCGTTAGGAAAGTGCGCTTACAGCGGACGTGACGATACGAATGCCTTCATTTTCGTCATGATTGTATCGAATCGTTTTGTCACATAATCAGTGGATATGTGACAATAGACGAAGAGCCATGTCTTGGCCGCTTCGGAAATATATTGGCAGTAGATGTGCGCAATATAAAAGCTGCGCATGTAAGCTCGCTTTAGACATGTAACAATACAAATGCAGTCCTTTCTGATATTCTGCGCAATATAAATGTGTTGCATGTAACTGCGCATCATACATGAGTGAAAGCTATTTGGCAGATTATCGTTTTGATATATGTGGAAATAGAAGTTAGTGAGCCAAGTGATGGTCTCTACTGGAAAGACTATTGGCAGTGAATTTCTGGAGCATGTGACAATATTTATTCTTTCTATTTCGCTGTTTGCCGTTATCATTCACTGATGAAACTGCAAAGTATGTCAGTATTGGGATGAAAACTGTTCACCATATGTAAGCATACTAGTAGTCAGTTCTGACAGCATACATGAGGCCCTGATACCATATGATTGTCATGTACAATGTATGGAACTATTACGGCGTGCAATACATATTGCAAGCTCGCCAATGCCGAGGCATATTAGATCCTACGGTAAGATGGCATTGAGGCACTTAAACCATAATATGTCAATGGGACCGAGAAATTGAATGTATCGACAAACACTAATGTCTGAGGATAAGAGGCCAGATGTGTCAAGTTGGTGACATCTGCTGATCACAGTCGTTACATCACAAAGATTGTCAATTCTAAGTGCCAACCCATGAGTGGCGTAAATCTTAAATCATCTGGCGGATGTTAGGAAGGAGAAACATCAATATAATTAAAATTCAGTGAGATGCTGGCAAGCCAATAAATCATTGCAACACCCTGACCATGCCCTTGTGGACAAGGTGTGCCATATTGAAGACGAAGCTTTCCCTTATTTGCCAAGTTCCCATTGGAGATGGTTACTCTCCACAAGTAGGCCAGTGGTCTCACATCAAGGCGAACATCCAAGATGGCTCCAAAATGTTCTTACCATGGGTAGAATCACCATTGTTTAAGTAAAGTGAGCCAAGTGTAGCTGGAGTGTCAGGCTACAAAGTTTTCACTTCATTGCAGTTGGTGATCAATATTTCGTAGTAACCCAAACTGTACATACATGGATGTAAAGAATGCAACACAATATTTAGATCGTCAGACAACACATCAATTTGAAGTGTGGTTATATATGTGATAACGAATACCATCCCCCTGTTACGGAGTGTTAGTAACTATTGTACTGATGATACAATGAGTTATAGGATATTTAATCGTGATAGACAAGGCAGAATTTTCTAAATACCTTGAAGTCGCTGTAATGTTTTATTACATTTGCCATGTGTCTAATACAAGACCACACGCTCATACATACTGGCGGACGTAGATTCGCAGGTATTGATCGTTAAAACAATGTTACAGATCGCTCAGTCGAAAGAAATGTGAATTGTCATCTGATAACAAGTACTATCTTTCGTATTTATTCATGTAAATTATTACAAAGGAGGATATTGCTGTCCTGTGCAACTTTCTGCGAATTAACAGAGCAGTTCCATGTATGATTTGGCAGTATACAATATGATACAAAGCAACGGAACTTACGAAATAACCGAAGCGAGTCGACGGAAACTTATGTAAAGTAAAACACGTGTAGCACGAAATTAGGAGATATCGCATACCGTACTACATTGCGTCCTCAATTGTAAGTCATGATAGTCATCACGCCGTATGTGTGGCACAAAATGCACTATGTGGTTTTGCCACAAGTAAGCTATGTGCTTCTTTAGTCATTGTCAAGATGGCAATCTTAATTCCAATTGTTGAAAGATAAAGCCGTCTTGAGGAAAACAAAAACCACGGAAATAAATTACGGATACAGTGAAACGAAAAAAGTTCCCGTTTTGGATGTGAGAAATATTAATTAACTATCGGGTACAATAAATTGCAAGTTTGTAATATCAACAATAAATATTGAGTCGATAAACTCGCAACACAGAAAGATACAACCTTGAGAAATAGAAACGATCCTGTCCTGGCGAGGAGGAATTAAAAACTGACTAGACAATAGATAGAATGCGGGTGTATTCATGCGAGACTAATTTGGACACGGGTGTAAGTGGGGTCGGCACAGCAATAAAATTTTAACCCTCCTGATTGACACAAGGCCGGAGACGTAATCCATATAGTTCAGTTGAGGGCTTCTCCTTGGCGGAAAAATATCGGCAAGCGTCAGTGTCCTAGGGGAAGCAACTCGTGGGAGCTACGGGTTCGATGGGTAGCCCCAACCCGCGTCCTGTGTGGTGTGACTATCGCTCCGAGTGCTAATTACGCCAATTAGAGGAACCCTATATATCGACTTTCGTTCTCTACTCTTGGGACCTCGATAAGAGGGAAGCGACTTCAAGGGGAGCTACGGGGAAGGCGATTCATGAACCTGGTCTTACTTCGATTAGCAGTCCTGTGAAAGTAATTAATGTGATTGCGAACAATCACAAATACACCTGTTGTGTTATGTTACCATGTGGCAACCAAGGCAGTAACGGCCCCATTGTTAATCATCCAGGGTGAAAAAGGTTCAAATTGACATTCGGGATTTACAATCCTATCAGCCTATTTCACAAGCGTTTAAACACTGCTTTTTCCGTCAGTTGTACACCAGACGATGATTGTCAACGTATAAAGAAAGCCGTCAAACGAAAAAAAATGAAATCGAAAGTAAGTCACCTAATTTCGTGATACCTTTAACCACCGTCAACGCACGTGGTAACTTAAATAACACGTCACCTGTATGCCATATATTTGTTATAAAGAAAACGATCAGTGTCTTTAGTCATATCCAATGGTGCCTCGAATGTTCTGCCTTTAATAGGCCAGAAACGCTGCATATTGTCTGCATAGACACCGGATATTAAATCATTGACTGATTAAAATTATGGAAGACAAAGTCGGTTAAAACGAAACGAGTCATCCGATTCCGATATTATATTCAGAACAAACCGTCGTAATCTTTATGTGAATTGTACATAATTTTCAACTATAAGCAAAGAAATAATGTTGTTTGTATAATACAAAAACAAAACTGTTTTTGCTATACAAAAAACTGCAACTTAGCTTCGTAGGAGTGACGTCCTTCTCCGGCAGGAGGGATACAAAATATGGCGAATACTTCACTACGTGTCAGAAATCACGTGATTACACGCGTCATGAACATGACAGAGGATATGTACCATAGAATTTCGTACCGTTTTTTCAACTCGGAGAGTTAACCCCTCCTACTTGGGATAATATACCATATAGTTCAGTGGGCAAGATACCTTTGACGGAGATACAGTTGTCATTGTGTCTGTATGGGTTGTTTTCTTTTTTTCCTCAAGGAAATTTAATTTAAAACTTCCTCATGCAGACAAATTCTTTAGATTATAATACAGACCTGATTGTGTTTTGTGAAGACTTCAGTATGTGGTTGCACACCAGTGGCACTGACAATGAAATCACACCCATATATCTGTCCATTTGTTAGCTCTATGTACACCGGCCATCTTACTTAAAAATAAATGGGATGCCAATGAATAGTAATATTAGAATCTAATGGTAGACAGAATACCAGAGCATGATATAGGAACACGGTGTTATGTCTGTTTTAGGCCAGTTGTAAAACTGTTGTAAGAAAACACCTAAAGTGAGATGAAATGTAATAAAATAAAAATAAAAGTAACACTCACTTAAGTGGTGTGAAACACTCCGGTATGGTGAAAAAATAGAATTGGAGAATAATCTTGCTCAAAGTAATTATTTTACAAATACTATATCCAAATTGACAACACACACCGTCATTCTTACATATTAATTAGATGCAGTGACTCTCGATAGCAAAATCATTTTCATTAGTTTATCGCCGATAGTTGCATCCCGAATCGAGAAGTAAATATTCACAATTGAGAGTAGTTCAGATGATGTTTTCTATGGAGTGCTATGGTAGTTTAGATGGAAATATTTGCCAATGTTAGTATAATGCTCCTGAATACTGGCTTATAAGTTTCATACACCGAAAAAGTCCATAATATGTCTTTAACGTAGACATTATAAATTTACAGCACGTTTAGTGTTGATGGCATTATTCATAATGTCTGTTGATGCAACGTACGGTGATCATTGATATTTTTCAGAATGGGAAGACCAGCGGCGAGATGAACAAAGCTTGTGTATTATACACATGTGTATCCAGGAGATATGCACAAGCAAACATTGTTTGTTCTTTTGTAATGACAAGACATCGCCAATGTATCCCCATGTCGCCTTTTAAGGCGATTGGTCGCCCGTATTAATTGATAACACAATCATCGTCTTATAGGCCCGCACGCCGTGACTGTGATTAGAATGCAGGGGGCATTTTCAACTTTTCATTGACTGTGTATGAGGTCTATGTAACTATACCAGAAATCAAAGCACCGAAAGCAAAAATAATATGCAACATCCAAAATGTGTCTATTGCCACTTCATGACATGTGACCCAACAGCATCATGGCAAGTGACCCAACAGCAACATGGCAATATAATCCGTTAATCTCGATGTCGATCTAACTCCCAGTTAGCAAATAATGATCCCATCAAACAAACACGTCATTTCATACAATTGGAGGCCACAGGTACAATAACAGTGGCAAAATACACAGGTAATACAGTAATGCCCTAAGTAATCGAGAGCTTTCCGATGAAGGGCAACAAGCCATATTTCCGACTAAATCCTGAAAAGTTACCCATAATTCTGCAGGGGTTAAAGAGTCGATTACTTAGGGCATTACTGTACTTCGCGTGTGCATTGCTTGAGTATATTGAGTGGATACACGAGTGAGTATAATACACAAGCTTCGTACATCTCGCCGATGCTGTTCTCAGAAAGCACATTTCTAATATTTTGTGCAAAAAAGGCTCATTATGATTATATGGGGGAAAAATGAGTATTTAGTGAAGAAAAAATTAAAAATATGAAAATACATGTACTTGTTATTTCATAATTATGTTACTCACCTTCCGAGTCACCCTCTGAATGTAACGTGCATGTTTTGTTGGACATTTTAAACTCCTCTGGGTTGTATATACACTTCACTTCTGCCTGGTATTCAACATGAACTCTGTGTGATTGCTGAAAAGGTGGATGACACAATAGTTACTGGATATAAAGTGCAAGCAAATGGATTACTAGGGCGTGGCAAAATACTCCTGTGGTAATTCCAACAAAGGGCAATATCCCTGGTGAAAATTGGTGGTGGAAAAACCAAATTCGATCTTTGATCTGTATTTTGGACTAGTAAACGCACATACCAAATTTCATTCCAGACTTACTAAGGTTATCATCTGGAAATGAAAATTGAGTGAAAATCCTAACAAAAACGGCCATAACTCTGGTGAAAATTGGCAGGCAGAACCTGAATTTGAACTTGACCTATATTTTTCACTTGTAAACCCACATACCAAATTTCATTCCATTCAGTTGAGACTATCTAAAGTTATCATCCGGGAACCAAAAGCAAATAGACGGACGGACGAACAGACCAATATTTAACATAATACGTACCGTTTTTTAAAAGACAACTCATGTTTTATTTGAGATATTATCATTTTCAATATAATTAACCCTTTCATGACGGGAGCTGCGCTGGAGCAGCATTAAAGATCCTGTGCCAGTCTATTCTCTTGTATATGCGACAGGGTTCATGCTGTCATGTGCCATTTGTGGAATTTTCACCAAAAAAAATGATTGACACACATGTTTTCTCTATACATGTATCAACAACATAACTGTGACCATATTGAATGGAATGGCCTCCCAGGTGCTACATGAATTAAAACAGGCAGGAAATTAGCAGTAAAATTAATCCACAGTTTATGTCAGAGCCATAAGTATGCCTTGTGGTGAATGAGGATATATACATGCATCATTTGAGTACAACCAATTACTAACTCCAAATAAAAATAAACTGTCATAAAAACAACATTTGGCAGCTGAAACTGTCTGGCCAGCGCGTACCCTGATATACAAGTCTCCGATAGGGAGCCTCGCATATATAAGAGAATGCACTGGCTTTCAAGGTCAAGATAAATATTGTTAGCCCAACGAATGCATTGGCACATACCATTTTCCACAAAATTTTAGGAAACTCCAGTCATGGAAGAGTTAATGACAAATAATGAAGGCTTTTTGAATGACTCCACACCATCAATGTGGTCAAGCCTTGAAATAGTGTGTCTGTCATTTGCAGAATGAGGTTCCCAGAGGGTGAATTTAGTGATGCTACCCCGCATAGCGGGCTAGCATCACCAAATTCACCCTTTGGGAACCTCATTCTGCTGAGGTGTAAGCAGAATGAGGTCCCCAGAGGGTGAATTTGGTGATGCTAGCCCGCTATGCGGGGTAGCATCACTAAATTCACCCTCTGGGGACCTCATTCTGCAAATGACAGGCACACTATTTCAAGGCTTGAATGTGGTAGATTGAATGGAAAAAATGTGACTGGAGTTATTCTTACTGGAATATATAATCTGCACATGCGTGACCTTTGCAGTGTGCGCGACCTTTGCAGTGTTATTTATTATTATGTCAGGATGCTCAATTTTACAAGTTACAAAATTATTGCGACCTGATTTCCATGTTGTTATAAGTGTATACAATTAGAACAATATGGAACTCAGGAATTTCTAAAACTTTTCAAAAACAATCGAAATAAAAATTTGACTCAGAACCTAGGTAACGGTATTAAAATTAAAGAAAAGATAGCGAAATTAATTTGATGTTGTAAGTTGAGACTACTGTGGAGTAAATATAGCTGCTTTTATATGTGTTTATTTAAGCCTTTCATGAAGTGAGCTGCGCTGGTGTATCATTAATGATCCTGTGCCAGAGCATTCACGCATAGATAAGAGAATGCACTGGCTTACTTGGTCAAGACAAATATTGTTAGGCCAATGTATTCTCATATACATGGAAATTGCGTATATAAGAGAATGCATTTCCACAGGGTTTCTGCAAAATTTCAGGAAGCTCCAGTCATGAAAGGGTTAATAACAATGACATTTGAAATGACCTACATGTACATCTGATTGTCCAGACATTTTGAGATTGACCGTCCAATCAGGACCTAGCGCTCCGCCAGTTAAAGTCTTATTGCTGGTCGAAGGAGCATCTGAAAAAATTAAAAACAAAAGGATTAGAATACTGAACATATCCATCCACTCATCACCAGGTACTCTACGCATGGAACAGCCTAGAGGACGACTTGGGAGTTATCTTCTCCCTAAATTGAGTCACTTCTCCCTAGTTTTATCCTTGGGAGAGGTGACTTCACTCTTATACAGTAATGCCCTAATTAATCGACTCCATAACCACAGCAGAATTATGAGTAATTTTTCAGGATTTAGTCGGAAATATGGCTTGTTGCCATTCATCGGAAAGCTCTCGGGGAGAACTTTCCGATGAATGGCAACAAGCCATATTTCCGACTAAATCCTGAAAAGTTACCCATAATTCTGCTGTGGTTAAGGGGTCGATTACTTAGGGCATTACTGTATGTTATGCTATTTTGCTTAGGGTGCTTATGAATACAGGTGTAATGCATCCACTATATTTGTCCAAATACGCTAATAGGCTCCTGTGATTATTTATTTTCTGATCGAACCAAATATCTAACCGAGTACACACCAATATTTGCAAACAAATTGAATCAAACATTTATCTATAGGCAACAGCGCAAACATCGTCTGAACTACGCCCAATTGCAAATATTTACATCTCGATTTGGGACGCAACTATCGGCGATAATCTAACACATATGATAGCCCCCCACCCAACTAGTTTGAAAATTAAGTAGTGACATTTTGTGTGGATTATTGAGCAAGTAGATGGCGTCTGCACCACACACTAACTTTCTAAGCAGACAATGATTCATGGATCCTGCAATATGTTTCCATCTGCATCGGCAAAATTTATGTGAGATAGTAATGGATAATCATAAATCATTAAAAATATAGGGTATGTGTAAGTCGCAATGACTTATATCCAATGATAAATCTGGCATGAAAGTCTGTGGTTAGTAAGCCTATTGTCAATCATCATAAATGTATCTTTGATCACACATAATGATACAATGACGCCTAGCATTTTCCTTTATGATATTCAAACTAAATCTTTTATTTAACTGAGTTTGAATTGAATATTGGGGCCAAATCGAATATTCGCAGGACCCTATATGCTTATTTTGTAATATTAGAGGTTGGATCACATACATGTAAGTATACCATTGAAAAGGTCGTATAAGGGACAAACTGTTCAAATGAGCTACCGGTAGCAAAGTTTTTATTTTAACTAAGTTCGAATCGAATATTGGGACCGAATCAAATATTCACAGGACCCTATATGCTAATTTTGTAATATTAGAGGTTGGATCACATAAGTATACTGTTGAAAATATTGTATAAGGGACTAACTGTTCAAACAAGCTACCGGAGCATTTTATTATTGGTTTATTGTGTTATCGAAATTGTTATAGACCTTTATGTGCCCATTTTTTGCAAACTGCATTGTGGCTGTACACATGCATATAAATATGAAAGTGTCAATGACACTGTAACTCAACTTGGAAAGGGAATAATTTCATGTGTTGAAGTCAATGGAGTGATTAGGAATGTGGAAAATTGAAAGGCCTAGTTATGCAAAGAGTAAAATCTAAGATGGCCACTGGCAGCCATGTTTTTTTGCCAAATGACCCCAAAAAGACTCGTTCCCATTTACATGTCATTATTAACATCCAGTACAAATTTCATGATGATCTGACAAATGATACGACCTGTAGCCTGTGTCAAAGGATTTAGTCATGCAAAGAGTAAAATCTAAGATGGCTGCTGGCAGCCATGTTTTTTGGCCAAATGACTCCAAAATGAAAAATTCCCATCTACATGTCATTGTTAACATCCGTAACAAATTTCATAAAGATCTGACCAAAGCTACGACCTGTAGGCAGCGCCAAAGGATTTAGTCATGCAAAGATATAATCCAAGATGGCTTCTGGTGGCCATTTTTTTTGGCCGAATGACCCCAAAATGACTCGTTCCCATCTACATGTCAATATTAACATCCATGACAAATTTCATGATGATCAGACGAGCAGTATGACCTGTAGCCCGCGCCAATCAATTGAATTTTGAAATCCAAAATGGCCGCTGGTGGCCATTTTTTTTGCTGAATAACCCCAAAATAACTCGTTCCCATCTACATGACAATGTCAACATTCATGACAAATTTCATAAAGATCGGACCAAAGGTACGACCTGTAGCCCGTGCTAATGGATTGAATTTTGAAATCCAATGGCCGCTGGTGGCCATGTTGTTTGTCCGAATAACCCCAAAATGACTCGTTCCCATCTACATTCCAATTTCAACAGCCATGACAAATTTCATGATGATCAGACTAAAGGTACGACCTGTAGCCCGTGCTAAAGGATTTAGTCAAGCAAACAGTAAATCTAAGATGGCTGCCGGCGGCCATGTTTTTGGGCCGAATGACCCCAAAATTACTCGTTCCCATCTACATGACAATGTTAACATTCATGACAAATTTCATGATGATCTGACCAAAGGTACGACCTGTAGCCCGTGCTAATGGATTGAATTTTGAAATCCAAGATGGCCGCTGGCGGCCATGTTGTTTGTCCGAATGACCCCAAAATGACTCGTTCCCATCTACATTCCAATTTCAACAGCCATGACAAATTTCATGATGATAAGACTAAAGGTACGACCTGTAGCCCGTGCTAAAGGATTTAGTCATACAAAGAGTAAAATCCAAAATGGCTGCTGGTGGCCATGTTTTTTTGCCGAATGACCCCAAAATGACTCCTTCCCATCTACATGTCATTATTAACATCCATGAAAAAATTTATGATGATCCGACCAAAGGGACGACCTGTAGGCCGTGCCAAAGAATTTAGTCATGCAAAGAATAAAATCTAAGATGGCTGCCGGTGGCCATGTTTTTTGGCCGAACAACCCCAAAATTACTCGTTCCCATCTATACAAATTTCATGATGATCAGACGAACAGTACGACCTGTAGCCCGTGCTAATGGATTGAATATTGAAATCCAAGATGGTCACTGGTGGCCATGTTTTTTTCCCGAATGAACCCAAAATGACTCGTTCCCATCTACATGTCAATGTCAACAGCTATGACAAATTTCATAATGATCCGATCAAAGGTACGACCTGTAGCCCGTGCTAAAGGAAATTGTTGACGCATCATGCACACACGCACACACACACGTACGACGGACGTCAAAGCCATGGCAATAGCTCAAACTTTACAAAGTAAAGTTGAGCTAATAATGCTAGTTAGTGACACATTATCATGCCATGAATCTGTCAGCAGATTATGCGGTATTGATAAGTACCAGTAATTATAAACTGCAAACTACATACAGTAATGCTCTAATTAATCGACCTCTTAACCATAGCAGAGTTACCCATAATTCTGCTGTGGTTAAGAGGTCGATTAATTAGAGCATTACTGTAACTATTCACATACACATAGATGTACTATCAAACATTTTACTTCAATTAATAAAACTCAGTTGAAATGTATATATAAACTTATACAACTGGAGAATTGCACATGCGATGTTATTTTCTCTCAATATACTTAGCACTGGTGGCTAGCCAATTCAATTCGAGTTTCGATTCGATGTTGACATCTGCACCCTGATTCAAGGAAAAGGGCCGATTTCGCAGGCCCCTGACCAATCACTTGATCCAGACCATAATTTCTCCCATTGAGTTGGAATTTTACAACTGGTACCTCAAGCTTTCCAACCTAAAATTTCCAAACTAACACCCTGTATGGTCGGAAATTTTCCAACTGATTGCCATTTGAATGCTAACTAAAATATATAAGAGAATGCACTGGCTTACAAGGTCAAGGTAAATATTGTTAGGCCAATGCATTCTCTAATATATCCAAGGCTCCCTATGGAAGAGTCACATATATAAGAGAATGCAATGGCACAGGGTTTTAGCAAAATTTCAAGAAGCTCCAGTCATGGAATATTTAATATTTCAATTGTTGAAAAGATTGCCCACGGTTATGAGAGGTGGATGTGGATTCGGTGAATGTATAGCAGTCAAAAGAACATCGGTGTAACACTCAAAGTCACTTTAGTTGTTTCTTTCATTAGTCAATATAGAAGTCAACCATTCATCAATGGGACACGTCGTTGGTTTCTTTTATTAGTAAGTATATACAGTAATGCCCTAAACAATCGATTATTTATGGCATTACTGTAGTCATCAACGTACCGTCAAGGGAATATTTTAGCCGCTTCAGTGGTTTCTTTTCCGTTGATTTATCTTCATTCAGATGAGGTAGAAAGAATTTAGCTGCTCCAGAATCAACAAATGTTCGACTGATCGACTTGTCTTTGACTGCCCAGATAACATTACATTGTTCTATCTCATAGCTAAAAATAAAACAATAACCCGAAATAACATTACATTGTTCTATCTCATAGCTAAAAATAAAACAATAACCCGAAATAATGTTACATAGTTCTATCTCATAGCTTAAAATTAAACACTATCCAGAGATAACTTTACATTACTCTATCTCATAGCTGAAAGACAAACAATATCCAGTATTTATCAAATTTGAATTTTGTATGATACCAGAATTACATTTTTATACCCCCAACTTTTCGAAGAATGAGAGGCCGATAACAATCGTCAAATGTTTAACCCATATTTTGACCATAAAGACTACAACAATCGAAGCCGCTAATTTAGAGTTTTAAGTGTTCTCCGAACTGATCTGCATTTTCACTACATATACACGATTGAATTTGAGATTTGATGTGATTCCGAATCTTTTGCCCGAATCGATTCTAGATTTGATTCGAAATGAAAATCGCCAATTTGCAGGGCCCTACACAAAAGATTTGCTCCGCTGATAAATTGAAGAAAAACCACAGATTAAAGGCCCCTGGCAGTATACTCCGAAGCCACGACAAATAGTTTTGTGGGCTGGCTCAACCGATTTCGTAGATAAGATTGCTCAGCCATGGTGTTCGTGGCTGATGAAATATGGTGGCTCAGCTGGCGGAGACGTTATCATTCAGATTATTTTCATTTCCGAAATTTTCCTAACCTCTGGTATTGGACCCTGTTTGTTTTAGCGTTTGTTGTAACCCGTAGAATCCCAGACTACACATGCTCTTTTGATGTTGGGCCGTTACATTATGGATAAAGTAAAGGACCACCATGGATGTACTATGTAGTTTCCCGTCTAATCGGTACAAGTTACAAAGGGACTTCTGTCGACTTCAGACTGCAATCATCACTGGCATCTGGCGATGTATGCATGAATCATCGAATGATGAGTCCAATAGTAATGATATATTTTAAACTATTTTCCATTCTCTTCTTCTTCCATTCTCTTCTACTGAGAGCTTTCCGACTAAATCCTGAAAAGTTACCCATAATTCTGCTGTGATTAAGGAGTCGATTATTTAGGGCATTACTGTACTTGGCAATTCTTGCTACCTGCATTTTGTAAAATATTATAATTCTTATGTGTTGTTCCATTGGTTGGTGACTATCAACTCATAGCACAAGAAAATTCTCAATGCTTGCTTCATTGTTATTGAAAATGATCTCATAACTTATTTAGTACCGTACCGGCCGGTGGATAAATCGCATCGTTGGATAAGTCGCATTGAATTTTGAAGCTTAAAATGTTGCCTTTTGGCTCTTTCTGTTGTATACGTCGCACCTATTTCAGTGGCTTGTAAGGGAACATCAAAATGACAGATTGACCTGGATTTAGAGTTATTTAGAGCAGAGGAAGCATTTTTTTTAAATAGAATTTATCACAGACATAAAAATGAACGAACATTCCACCAATGCTTCCGGTATTCCAAATGTGATTTGGGGGAATTCCCCAGCAGGGGAGATAACATTGGTTCATTTTCATTAGGAGTGTGTGGGAACATGGATTATAAAACTTATTATTTTGACTTGAATGATGTTTGGACTAACTCTGGGTGGTTGAGAGTAAAATCAATGTATTAACTAACATTTATTCATCATCATTTCAACTTGTATAACATGTGTATAACTAAATATAAATAAAACAGAAACATTTGACTTCACTTTCACAAGTTGAGGCCAGAATGCAGCTTTGCCGCGATTTGCTCGTTTGTCTCTACGCATGGCAAAAATCATATCTTTCTTTTTGCGCCAGTCCCTGATTATTTTCTCGCTAACACCAAACTCTCGTTCTGCGGGCCGATTACCATGTTCATTTGCGAATTTTATCACTTTCAACTTGTATGAACTTTCGTAACTTAGACGTTTCCTTTTGATGCCACGTTTATCCATTTTGAATTCGAAGAAAACTAATAGGTATAATGAAGCACGATGTCGTTTGAATAGTTTTAAGGTATGAGGAAAGACACAAAATATCCTATCATTTTTAGGAATATAAAACTGAGACCCGGCTTACTGTTGTTTTAGGATAATGGCCTCATTAATTTAGTTGTCGCCTAATTGTCGCGAAGCATGAATGAAAACGCTTTGGGCTAATAGTGATGCAATGCACTCTTCAGTATTAAGTGTCAATGTTTATGTAATATAAACAGGAGTTCGCGGCTTCGCACATAAGCCTCATTAAAATATGAGAACACACTGTCCAGACATGCATTTAGAGTCTTTAGGGCTTTTATTATGCTCATTCCAGGGCATTAAATAAACATTCGGATGTGACGTCATCTGCTAGAAGTTTGCAGACATCAAAGAGATCATACCGCAGTCATTGAATGTGGGTCACTCATGCACGTGTTACACAGTCAGGTCAAGGACGCCCACTGTTTGTGAATTTGCTGCTGTTTATAATTGCGGTTGAATTCTTAGATATTAATACATAATACGATATATATGTTTTAAATGTCGGACAGGCAATAAAATAAAGACAAAGTACATATGAGGATGGGGGTATTTATTTATTTTTTGTATACCGAATTGTATTATTTGATCGCGTTACAGTTAGTTTGCGTCGGCATTTTGTCCCGTTATTTACCTGATGATCGCAGTTGATTCCTCAAAATTCGGCTGAAAATATGCCCCTCATTGACATACCGATCTATAAGTCGCAGGAGGATTTTAATAGGGCAAATTGGGTTAAAAAGATGCGACTTATCCACCGGCCGGTACGGTAAGTCGATTCAGCATGTCTACAACATCAAAATATCACAGTTGGTTGCGACTGTTTGCATAGGAATTTCCCCTGTCAATCAAACTAATTGATTCAGTTAATGCCACGTTATCTTGAAAAAGTTTCCTTCTTTCATAGGAATGAGATTTGCATTGGGAATTAATTGATACTCACACCAACTCTGTGGCTATCCCACCATTCCCAATAATAACAATCTGCCGTGCTTTGTGCAGCCGCTTCTGAAGATCCTAAAAAAAACAAAGGAAAGAAATGGGTTGATACAAAAATCGGACTTGGCACTGAAAGGGTTAACATTCACAAAAGTCATCCAGATTTCAATCAAGTCTGCAAATAGTGTGTCTGTCATTTGCAGAATGAGGTCCCCAGAAGGTGAATTTAGTGATGCTATCCCACACAGTGGGCTAGCATCACAAAATTCACCCTCTGGGGAACTCATTCTGCTTAGGCCTCATATTCTGGTAAGTCTCTAGTTTATATACATTGTTAGTTACTTTTTTCCCTTCTGGGAAGTTTCTATATCTGCTAATTTGCAGAAGACAATATGCATAATCGAGGTGACTAATGGGTGAACATCACCAACTTCAACTGAGGAACTTCAATCTGATCCCAGGTCTGCCATAGTAGTTGAAGCCAAAGCAGAATGAGGTTCTCAGAGGGTGAATTTTGTGATGCTAGCCTGCTGTGCAAACTTTTCTCATTAATTAGAGACAGTGTGGTAAGCAACTTGTGTCTCTCAAGCCGATTAGAACATACGTTCGATCGTCTGATTCCACATATGAAACCATTACTAAGGCGAGTCGGCATACCCAGGCTATTAATAACTATGTGTCATGCGCTGTCGTTGCACATGTTAAAAGTATAAATGATTGACACTACAGTTGTAAACTACTTTTAGTTTTGAAACATGCTGTAACAATGGCTGCACTAACAACCCCTGTGAAACCTGGCTAATGTCGTAATTGTTAAACAGTTGTGTTTACAAACAACAAACAGCCACGTGTAAACATCTGCAATAGATACTTTTTATTCTATTTTAAGACGAAGGTGGGACGTTGAAAACTGACAATCGAAACGGGAATTTCCAGGAATCCCCGATACTCAATACTCATGGCGCATGTTCCTTTGTCGCACTAATTTGATTGAATGAAACGTTTAAACAGAGTAATATTTTTGTATTGAGAAGGAATCATATTTTTTCGTCTGAGCACAGACTGGCAACTTGTATACCAAATATTATTGAAATACGTTCATATTTGTTTCAGCTACCATGCCAGACAGACCAAAATTGTGAAATATTGACAAACTAAGAAATCGGGACAAACCTGGTGAGCTGATTCAGATATTGTGGTAAGCAACTTGTATACCAAAACTTATTGAAATAGGTTCAAATTTGTTGAGTTTTCAAGTTAGACAAACAAATTGTGAACAATTGGCAAACCAAGAAATCATGAAATACCTGGCTTACTCACTGATTTGAGAAAGAGTCAGTGGATCATGGATCAACCTTACCTGCACACTCTCTGTATCTCTTATACCAATAATATTAGGATTATCTTCAGCTATTTTCTGCAAAGAAATATATATATCATATTCACAATCAAGTACATATATTATACATTAGCTATGTGTTCACATATGTAATCCAAATACAGTAATGCTCTAAGTAATTGACTTCTTTACCGATTTAGCTGACTAAATCCTGAAAAGTTACCCATAATTCTGCTGTGGTTAAGAAGTCGATTACATAGAGAATTACTGTATACATGTGAGCTGACTCCAAAAATCTCCAGATATTTACACAGCTCTTGTATTTCACACTAAACATTTTCTAGCCAATTGGTCAATTGTCAATTTCCAATAATGCATTCGATTCACACTCAATTGTAATTCAAGTTGAATATTTGTCGCTGAAACACGCATTCTGATTGGCCGAGAGCTGCTGACTTTAGTTTTACATTCACCAGTATCAGCCGCTGATCGGAGAAAAAAAATTGAATGGAACACGGTATCATTGGCAACTTGTGTAAAATACGTCATCGCGCTGCCAGGAGTTGTGTAATCAAGTTGACCAGAACATTATATACTGCTAGTATAAATACAAAAAGAAGTTGTTCTAGCATGTAACCACAAATAACGTGCCCAGAGATATGATCACCGAAAAAAGTATATCTCACTTCATAGCATGTAATATCGATAAAAAGTGTTCATTTCGTGCAGTTTCTTTCAATGTTTTTGGTAGATTGAATTACAATGGAGATAAACAAACCCTGTTTCGTTGGATACTTGGGAATTCGAGCATGAAAACAGTTTGTGAACTTGCCGACTCATCCATAAACTGTTTTCAGGCTAAAATTCCCGACTATATATGCAACTCAACAGATTCATACCAAAAATACACAACATACAATGAACTGGTATCACCTGATCATGCCACAGATCATATTCTTCAATAAAACACAGCACCGGTATTCATATATGAAATGAAGGCTCAGGCCATTATAATCAAGTTTTTTTGGGTCTGAATTTCAAAATTTCATTCTCGTATCAGGTCAAACCATTATTCAACTTGATGTGGCCAAATTACAATAATCTAAATTTAAACAAAATCCTGAAGCATTCTTAGCACTTTAGAAATACCAGTAGAGGTAGTGAAACCGTTTTGGCTTCTCAGTGTGGTACATATACCTAATGGATTAGTCTGATGTGTGGCTTGAAAAGTACAGATACAAGAGGGCTTCGTTTCCAACTTTTACATTTACGTTTATTGGAAAACAAGTTATATAATTAACATAGTCGCCTGTATATAGTGTGACTGACATTTACAGAATGAGGTCCCCAGAGGGTGAATTTAGTGATGCTACCCTGTACAGCAAATTCACCCTCTGGGGACCTAATTCTGCTTAGGCCTCATCTTCTGTGAAGTATCTTTTGTCTCAAATTAACATTGTTTTTAGTTAGTTTTTTCCCTTCTGGGTAGTTTCTATATCCCCTAATTCGCAGAAGATAAAATGCATTCTCAAGGTGACTAATGGGTGAACATCACCAACTTCAAGTGGGGAATTTCAATCTGACCCCAGATCTCCCATATCAGTTGATGCCTAAGCAGAATGAGGAGTTCCCAGGGGGTTTTGGAGATGCTACCCCCACCGTGCTGGACAGCGTCACCAAATTCACCCTCTGGGGACACCAATTCTGCAAATGTCAGACACACTATTTCAAGGCTTGGTCGCACTTCCTGCATTATCAAGAAAGCGGCACTTGAACTTACTTTTGGTTTCCCTCCTGAACAGATACATAACTTCTCATATTTGTACCGTTTACCCAGATCCAATGGATATTATCTGCAAAAATTTTAAATAAAAATATCAAGGATATCTATGGTTTTGGACTGGGAAATCATCACAAAAGTTACAGCAAGCAGGTACGTGCCCATGGACCACGCTAGAGGGTAAGATGGGAGACGACTTCTCACTAAAATTTTGCACTATTTCTATCTAAGGGAGAAGTGACTTCTCTCCCCCTATACCAGTATGCATATATCCCAACAGCATATTTAAAAGCATATTTACTGATTATAATTGTGTTCTTTATCACTATGATGATTTTTATAAATGGGCTCTTGTGTTGCATAATTCTTATTGGATCATAGAATGATGATGGGGTGTAAATTGAACTTCAGCCATTGTTACATTAAATATGGCCTTGTTGCCATTCATCGGAAAGCTCTCGACGAGAGCTTTCCGATGAATGGCATCAAGCCATATTTCTGACTAAATCCTGAAAAAGTTACCCAAATTCTGCTGTGGTTAAGGAGTCGATTACTTAGGGCATTACTGTACTTCTCCCTGATTAAAATTCACTTCTCCCCAGATAACTAAACAATGAGAAGTGAATTATTCCAAACTTTGTCCAATTGAAATCCTCATTTTCTTATCTCACAATTAATGAATATTTTTGTTTTATTTAACATCTAACATTCTATAAATTATGCCCATATCTTCAACTACCTTGCCTAGACTTCTTTAATCGCACCATTGTTACTTGACAATATACCACTACCCACCATCTACCATTCAGCCTTATGACAGACAAAGGATTCATTGGCGTTAATCCTCATTACTGTTTTATTGCATTTGTTGGCCCATTGTTTGATAGTGCCTTTCGTTACCAATTAAGCTGTATCACCTAATCAATTAGCAGGTGATCATACTATAAATATGATTCTCAAGTCGCTCCCGTTACAAAATAAATTTGGTTTTTTGATTTGATTTACGATTTTGGGGTAAAAAAAAAACATTGTCAAAAAGTTTGGCCATTTTCGAAAATAAATTGCCTATTACAGCATGAACCCTGATGGAATATGATATTCATAATCTAATTTATGGCTTCAAACATTATGTGGGCTTTAAAACTGAATGGGAGAATCTATTCAGTTGTGAATGAATTGGGAATAGTTTTGAAACTATAGTAAATAGGGCCACGAATTTACGTCACACCTAATGTAATCTCTAAACCATCACTTCAGGCGTTCGGAGAGCTGCTATCGGGAACTCATGCAGTGGATGAACTACATGTAGATATGTGTTGCAGGAGTTATTGAACTTACGAGTGAAAGGGATTATGTTCATTATACGAACATCTATTAACTGATTGAGTTGTGTTCGATGTTAAAAATATGGGCACATATCAACATCTATTTTCCTTGTAATATCCAGAAATAAATATGAGTTATTAACTATTACTAATTTTTTAATGTACATTGTGAATTTCCACAGCTCATGCTACAAGTAGTTTATCCTGTCAGACAAACATTTATATGTTTTTGAACAAATTTAAAGGGGACGGGCGAACTTCGTTGTAGGTTATAATTTAGAAATAACATTTATCAAGTTATGATAATTTCCTCAAGAATATACTAATAGTATAGGCTATAGCATAATGATGATATGAATATGATATTATTCACAAAACACGCTTTGTGTCAGAGAAATGTAGGTCGAGTGTTGTGTTTAGTTTCTCGCAAAAAGCATAGTGAATTGTTTATAATCAGAGCAGCTGAGCAGAGTCACGATATTGCATCATTTATCTTTATTTTGGATTCGCGTGCATTATATGTCGGTTGTAAAAACCCTAATTTGGTGCGTCTACGACTTACAACTCACAATAGTATCATTTGTAAATTCCTTATTTGGTATGTAACAATGCCATATATAGGTATGTGATTTAATTAGCATAAGTTAGGAGAAAATACTAACTGGATTGAAAAATATTCATCTCTTTGCAAGAACAATTATTAATGTGCATGTTTTCTGTCTGATCATTTCCCAATCCATGAAGTAACGTGGATTAGCTGGAATTTGAACTGACAGTGGGTAAAATGTGTCAATTAAAATAAAATTTGGAGCGATTTGAATGCGATTGTTGATTGCGCCAATAATTTTAACTTGGCCTTCCACAGTGCAATGGAACATTTTCATTGGACGATCACGTAGTTCCAAGTGTTTGTCTATAAACAAATAGTTTTGTAATGTTTTTTATGTTTATTTACATAACAAAACATACAAACGTGACAGTAACATGCAATATACGCAATATTTATGATTTGTATAAGAACAACATCTGTCTGTTATATAATATTCTTTCTGTTTATGGCAGTTTTAGCAGATGTGACTATTTTAACAGCTAGTACCCATGACAAAGGTCGCCCGTATCTTTAAAGGCAAAACCACTTTGGGTTAGAAATTACATTAGTGACGTGCTCATAAAGAATTTATAACCAAGCAGTGAAACTAGGGGTGCCACGATTAATCGTATAATCGATGAACCGTTGATAAAACCGATAATCGATTACCATTTCCGTCGTCGATTAATCTGCGTTATTTATTTCGGCACGTTGGGAAAATGCCAGTTAATGTTGAATGCCCTGATTGTTTTACACATACAACCGAGGGGTTAACAACATTTAATCATGTATCAAAGAGGATTCCGACAAACTTGAGTACTACTAGTATATGTTGCAAACAGCCGGCAGTTCATTTGATGACATGGTTACTCTTCGAGTCATTGTATATTCTTCAATTACATGGCGCCATGATGGCGGCACTGCAGCTTTGAACTTATGCCGACATCGTTGTATATTTCTACAAGAAAGGCGGCACTACCGTCTTTGAAATGGGCTGACTGTCAGTGAACTGAATGACCTCGCCGTTGAATCTCATTGGACCAAAGGGGAGTTGATTGACATTTTTCTCGACATCAGGGAACCTACGGCATTTTAATCAGCAATATTCTCCGGCGGTGTCATTTGCAGCAAGTATACTTTGTTTGTATAAGTATACTTAGATGTTACTAGTACAGGCTATCGCTTATAGTGTGGTGATTGCTAAATGAAATTAAATATTACCAAATACTTAACTTGTTCTGAGTCCTGAAATTTGTGGACAGGGGCCCCACCTTTGTAATTGTTATCCATGCTCTGGAAGTTCGCTGAAACTTATAGTTTCCGTAACATTAGATCCTTTTTTTTAGGAACCCACCGTCGTGCATTCCTACTTTTATATTGCTTGTATGTTTGGCTGTTAAATTAATCGCTACGTTCGTTCCAATGAACTCACAAATATTATAACCATGACATCGCCGAGAACTGTGCTTGTATTGAACACATTGTGCTCATTAGTCATTACCGGTGGCTTATGATGCACTATATTAACACAAAAATTACATCAGCCGATGCCTCAAACAAGCAGCGATAGCAGTTAACCAGCACCCAGCCAATATGGCAATAGGCCATATTACGGAATACTTCTACTGATGTTATTATTATTATGTACGATTAATCGATTATAGTCGATTATTGACGACCGATTATCGATTATCAAAATAAATAATCGTGGCACCTCTAAGTGAAACATGAATTAATAGTATTGTACAGGAGTAGCATGACCTACTCCTGCTTCCCCTGAATAAATAATACAATAATAAAATATGATGGCATATGTAGTTTCAGGTTTGCTGGTTGGTGTTAATTTTAAATATACTATATTGACATTTTAATTGAAAATGGTATAAATTGTGAACTTAAAGGGGTATTGTACGCTGAATCCGGCCATCTATGCGACAATCTTCTTTATTATACTCAGCAGAATATATGGATTATTGAAAAATACACTTTTGTGATCTATGAACTATGTAAACAACATGGTAATTATAATGAAAATGAATTTATGACTCCAGCCATTTATTCATTTTCATTAAAATTACCAAGTTGTTTGTATCGTACATAGAGCACATGAGTGTATTTTGCACTAATCCATTGCTGAAATTCATTCCTTTGTATGCCTTTAAGAGTAGAGATCATATATAATTCTGGGTTTGATGGACAAGTTAGAAAAACTATTTGAAATCTATATATATTTAATCAAACAGAGTGGACAGTTCAATTTTGACAATTCATGGATGCCACCGTGCATGACACTGGTCTGTCTGGAAGGGCGGAATGTTCAGGGTGATAACATGTACCTACATGTGTGGCAGCATCCAGGGACGTCACACAATCCTGTATTATCTTCACATTTGGACAATTGGATTGTACTGACACGAATGGTTTCTCCTCAACGTCAAACGTCTCCATTACATGTGCTATCTGTAAAGCAATGGAAAATGGTCCTTTTATCAACTTAACCCATTCATGACAGGAGAGCCTGCTCTGTGCTGGTGCAGCATTAAAGATCATGTGCCAGCGCATTCTCTTATATATGCGAGTCTCCCATAGGGAGCCTCGCATATATAAGAGAATGCACTGGCTTACAAGGACAAGGTAAATATTTTTAGGCCAATGTATTCTCTTATCTATGTGAAGTCCCTATGGGAGACTCACATATATAAGATAATGCATTGGCACAGAGTTTTCGCAAAATTTCACGAAGCTCCAGTCATGGAAGGGTTAAGAAATTGAAAATGACATCTGTCTGACCTCTTTGATGCTACATGGAGTCCTTCTAGATCAAAAACAATTTACAAACACCAATAATTGAATGATTATTTTTGCTTGATTTGGTCAAACCAGTTTATCAGTGCATCATACACTGCATCATAAAGATAAAATTGTGTGCCCAATAAGCCTTTTAACCCTGGATACAGTAATGCCCTAATTAATCGACTGCTTAACCACAGCAGAATTATGGGTAACTTTTCAGGATTTAGTCGGAAATATGGCTTGTTGCCATTAATCGGAAAGCTCTCAGGGAGAGCTTTCCGATGAATGACAACAAGCCATATTTCCGACTAAATCCTGAAAAGTTACCCATAATTCTGCTGTGGTTAAGCAGTCGTTACTGTACCAGCTGGCATCATATCACAGGAAAATGCCAATACACCATCATTGCGTGTTAGGAGTGTTTTAAAGGCCCACTTAATTTTCTGTCACCTATTATTTGTTTTATAGTGCCTTGATATACAGTTTTAATAACAATATATGCCATAAAATATGATTAAAATACTTTATTACACTCCAATGTGCGATTTCAATTGAAATCGCTGTTAAGTATAAATGGTAATGTCACTAGTGAATTATTGTCATTTCTCGTGACGCCATTGACGTTACGTCGCTTACTGATCTAGACTGAATTTTCGATGGTTGATCTTTCTCCACATCGAGACTTTCATGCATTAATTCTGGGTGTTTTAATCATATTTGGCAAACCAAATTGATTCAGAAGTGTAATAAATAAAGTAATCAATTAGTTCCGAGAATTATGTTAGATATTTCACTCGAGGCGAGAGAAGTTTAGGAAAGAACTCGTTTCTTACGGACGTCTCTCGCCTCTCATGAATTATTTAACGTAATTCTCGAAACCAATTGATTACTCTCTATATAATTCATCACCATTTGAAACATCTGTGTCTCAGAAGAACCCCATAGAGAAATAGAAAACAGATGAAATCATATAAAGATCCCCCCGTTATGGCTCCCAGAATGCAACAGAATTCAAACTAAAAATGTAATTTCAATCGAAGGGGAATAACTCTATCTTTAAGATATAGAGTTATTCCCCCTCCATTGAAAATAATACACTTTGCACCACAAAACAGATGAAATTTAGGCACAAAAACACGTCGGTAACTCAACAAAAACTAAATGTTCACAGTTTATTACACCAGATATGTTGATAACAATGGTTTGAAGCTTCCTCTTTCAAATAGTATATAATATGGCATATATTTTACATATGTGACCTGGGGGTTCGAAAATTAAGTGGGCCTTTAAAGTTTAACATTTAGGTTTACCTTTTTATAATTTGTAACAGTCTTCACAAGCTTTGAAGCACTAATAAGAAGGATGTCTTCATCAGGTGACAAACTTGATAGCTGCAAAAGAAATTACAATTGTTAATTACATATGGAAGTGTTTGTCTTTCACTTAAGTTTACTTTAAAGATACTTTTGTAGCAGTCATGGTGTAAATATAGAATGACCAATGGCCAATGACTTCTCTGCAAGAGAGGTCTATATCTCTTGGTCACAGTGGTTAGATGCTTTGTGCGATCACCAAGTTAAGCAAAGTCGAGCTTACGTTAGTCCTTGGATGGGTGACCGGCTGGCAATTCCAGATGCTGTCAGCTTTCGCACTTCTCATATCTCGCTCTGTTTCACTTCATTTCAATAGCAATATTATAAATAATCATAAAACAGACATAGAGACATAAAGTAATTAACTTACACTGGTAATTGTTGCGGTATTTTGTCAGAGATTTAGAGATGTAGTCTTTACTTGTCAATCAACCACTGTATACTCAACTATAACAACACCAACCTATATACTGGTACAAGATTTTTGTCACTTGCTGCTCTTGTTGTCCCCCGAAATTTTTGGAGGACTATTGTAATCAACCGCGTCCGTCCGTGCGTCCCGTCCGTCCGTGCATCCGTCCGTCCGGAGTTATAACTCCAGTAATAATCATCCGATTTGATTGAAACTTGGTATGTAGGTGTCTCAACCAAGAACACAGGTGCTGGATTTGATCCGATGTTCTTTTATGGAGTTAATTCCCTTTTATCAACTTTTTTTTTATCAGAAAATTTCTCACTTTTTCGGTTTCCAGATGATATCTCAAGTTTGTATCCTTTAATAGCAAATACCGTTTTTATGTGGATCAGTCATATCAAGATACAGGTTGAGTTCGAATTTGAGTTTGATACGATGATTTTTCCTAGAGATATGGACTTGTTTCGACTTAGAAAATTATATTTTTTTCTACTTTTTTCTTTGGTTTCCAGATGATAACTCAAGTTTGGACTGTTCAATTGAAAATTCTTTTTGAGTCATTGATATCAAAATACAGGTCAAGTTCGAATTTGAGTTTGATCCGATGATTTTTCTCAGAGTTATGGGCTTTTCGACTTAGAAAATTCAATTTTTCTTGTTTTTCTTTGGTTTCCGGATGATAACTCAAGTTTGGATTGTTTAATTGGAAATTCTGTTTTTTTGAGGGTCGTTCATATACAGAATATACGCATAGTGTTTCTGAATAACAAATTTAATCCACGAGTGGGATTGGCGATTTATACCACGAGCTTCAGCGAGTGGTGTAAATCGCCAATCCCACGAGTGGATTAAATTTGTTATTCAGAAACACTATGCGTATATTTTGTTTATGCCACAATCTTTACAATGCGATGGATAAACACTTTTCCGTTCAAATTGTATGGAGAAAGTTTAATCCACTGTGCAAAGTTGTTGATTAAATGTAAAATTTAAACAGATGGCTTTATTTATATAGTAAGATAGGCGATCGTGGTATAAATCAAAATACAGGTCAAGTTCGAATTTGAGTTTGATCCAATGATTTTTCCCAGAGTTATGGGCCTTTCGACTGAAAGACATTTTTTATAATTTTATGTATGAAAATACAGTTTTGATCATAGATATTTGAAACTTCAGAGTATTGTTACCCACATATTGGAGATGTGCAACATGTATATAGATGACGGAAAAATTATTTCTTTACGGAATTATTAACCCTTTCCACTTAGAACATTTCAACATTTTTTTTAATTCCTTTAACAAAGCGGCGTCGACTTGCCAAGTTTTCGGGGGACACTGTGGTCTGCTGACCTTTTATTTTCACTTTATTTCAATAGCAATATTATAAAGAATCATAAAGCAGACATAGAGACATAAAGTAATTAACTTACACTGGTAATTGTTACGGTATTTTGTCAGAGGTTTAGAGAAGTTACATCATTTGGAAGTGGAAACAACACAATAAAGCCATAAGTTTTTATGGTTACTTGGTTCAGGAAGATGATGCACAATATTCACAAAATGTTAGAATGTATTTATAAAAGACCTTGGTACCATGCTGTCTCATGAAGACTGCGCAAGAGCAGCAAGTGAAAAAATCTTGTACAAGTATATCGGTTGGTGTTGTTATAGTTGGGTATACAGTGGTTGATTGACTAGTAAAGACTACAGTAAGGTACTCTGGGTCAAGAAGAACTGATCTCGCTCCTTTCACAGCTACTGGGTATCAGTAAACAATTACAAAATGCAAAATGGACCTTACTCGTATTGAAATTCATACAAATTACTATTTTTTGTGCACCCATCCATGCACAAATTTAAAACTGAGCAAAAAATAGAACGACTCCGAGTTTACATAGCCCACAGGAAAAATAGAAGGTACAGGCTACAGTATATATATTCTGCCACTAGCAGCAAAGTAGCTTGTCAGAATATTCTGCACCAAAAGTGACATCAACACAGGAGTTCAAGCTTTTCGGGAAGATTAACGATCAGTTTAAGGCTAAATAAAATAATACCTGTGTTTAGGGTATATAAAAAAAATGGGCCGCCTCTTCACCATTTTATAGTTTTGTTTTTATTTTCCTCCGTCTCATTTTTTTTTTCACTTGAAAAACGAAAATATGTGACTGGAACAGACTGGAAGGTAGCGACTGGAAAATTATTACAGTAATTATTTTGTCATTTTATGTAGCTGAATTCCGTAAATTGCCTTAGGAAGTGACCCACCTTCCAGTCCCTGTACCCTTGGACATCCAGAACACTGAGAAAGATTGCTGTCCAAATTTCCCAAATAGAATATAATGGCAGAAATAATGTTGAGCAAGAAAAATAAAATGGAAAAATGAAATGACTTTACCACCACCCCCCCCCCCCCCCATTCTGGATCTGTTGGTGGTTCTTTTTGCTTGCCCAATCTGGTAGATCTATTAGCTCACACACTACCAGTATATGAAACGTTGACCCTTCCATCCTAACTTTTTGCCAGATTTTCAATTGATCAAATTCATTGCCATACATACAACTGAGTATCATCAACTTATTCGGCCAGTAGCGGAAAACAGCCTGAATCAAAACAAAAGGGATTATGGTATAAAGCAGTGTTTCCACTAGCCGAAAATAAATACAGTAGTTACGGGAATCTAGTGATGAGTGGATTAACTGGAATGGCAATCGGCATCAGCTGATATACGGGTTATCTGTTAACAATCAGCAAAAATATCCTGCTATTATTATGGCATTCCAATTGTTTCCGCTTTCCGTGCAGCAAATTGAGAAAACGTTAAAACAATAGTTCAAAAGAACTGTTGTTTTAGGTGTTATACAGTAAGTAATGGTAACTTGCCAGTCTTTTACATTTAAAAAGTACTGCATGCGGTTAAACAGTAATAGTAATCATATACATTGGGTGACTGATATTAAATTGTGTACCGAAAATAGACTGCTGACTTTGCCGTATGCACAATTGGGAAAAGATTGGTGATCACATGTTCGACCACCCAACACAGAATATAGCACGCTTCTGTGGCATTTTGAATTGTGAAAATAACAAACTTTTGATTCAGTATTAAAGTAGATGACTGTAGCTCAAAAATAAAATGTTGCCGGTCACGTGTCCCAAGAAAAGGTGGCTTTTTATTAAGGATAGCTTTTTTTTAACTCTGTCAAAGTTCATCGGACCATGACCAAATTAAAAATAGGCCTTTGAATTTAAAAACAATCAGATAACTAAAAGTCTAAAAATAAAGTTACATGTATCATCTGGAAACCAAAATAATAGGCAAAATTTAAGTCGACAAGAATCCAATCTGTATCTTCATGTGGTTAATCCACATACCAAATTTAAAAACTATAAGATTCATCTGGAAAGCAAAATAGTTGGCAAATTTTAAGTCGAGAAGGACCATAACTGCAGCAAAATTGGACAGACCAAACCCGTATTCAAACTTGACCTGTATTTTGAGCTCATAAACTCGAATGCCAAATTTTTTTTGATCCGATAAAACAAATGAAGTTAACATCTGGAAACTTTCCGACCTGACAGATTCTAAGTTAATAGGGGCCAATAGCCTAAAATAAAGTTCTCATTCGGGAATTTTTCTGCACGGACACACACCGGCTATTTTAATAATCCCACACAAAAAAATTATAATTTGGAGGACATTTATTCCAGCCAATCGAAAAGAAGCATGCAGGCTGACCGACGTAGCCCCTTTCAACTTAGTTTCGACATACTAATGACGTAATTTAGTCTATATTATAATTGTGTATGTCGCACCTCCGAGCCTCGTTGGAAATCTTAAATTTACCAGTTGATAAATGTCACTGTATTATCAGCTAAAAATAATAGTTAATTTACAGATGCTGTCAGCTTTCGCACTTCTCATATCTCGCTCTGTTTCACTTCATTTCAATAGCAATATTATAAATAATCATAAAACAGACATAGAGACATAAAGTAATTAACTTACACTGGTAATTGTTGCGGTATTTTGTCAGAGATTTAGAGATGTAGTCTTTACTTGTCAATCAACCACTGTATACTCAACTATAACAACACCAACCTATATACTGGTACAAGATTTTTGTCACTTGCTGCTCTTGTTGTCCCCCGAAATTTTTGGAGGACTATTGTAATCAACCGCGTCCGTCCGTGCGTCCCGTCCGTCCGTGCATCCGTCCGTCCGGAGTTATAACTCCAGTAATAATCATCCGATTTGATTGAAACTTGGTATGTAGGTGTCTCAACCAAGAACACAGGTGCTGGATTTGATCCGATGTTCTTTTATGGAGTTAATTCCCTTTTATCAACTTTTTTTTTATCAGAAAATTTCTCACTTTTTCGGTTTCCAGATGATATCTCAAGTTTGTATCCTTTAATAGCAAATACCGTTTTTATGTGGATCAGTCATATCAAGATACAGGTTGAGTTCGAATTTGAGTTTGATACGATGATTTTTCCTAGAGATATGGACTTGTTTCGACTTAGAAAATTATATTTTTTTCTACTTTTTTCTTTGGTTTCCAGATGATAACTCAAGTTTGGACTGTTCAATTGAAAATTCTTTTTGAGTCATTGATATCAAAATACAGGTCAAGTTCAAAATTTTTCTCAGAGTTATGGGCTTTTCGACTTAGAAAATTCAATTTTTCTGTTTTTCTTTGGTTTCCGGATGATAACTCAAGTTTGGATTGTTTAATTGGAAATTCTGTTTTTTTGAGGGTCGTTCATATACAGAATATACGCATAGTGTTTCTGAATAACAAATTTAATCCACGAGTGGGATTGGCGATTTACACCACTCGCTTCAGCGAGTGGTGTAAATCGCCAATCCCACGAGTGGATTAAATTTGTTATTCAGAAACACTATGCGTATATTTTGTTTATGCCACAATCTTTACAATGCGATGGATAAACACTTTTCCGTTCAAATTGTATGGAGAAAGTTTAATCCACTGTGCAAAGTTGTTGATTAAATGTAAAATTTAAACAGATGGCTTTATTTATATAGTAAGATAGGCGATCGTGGTATAAATCAAAATACAGGTCAAGTTCGAATTTGAATTTGATCCAATGATTTTTCCCAGAGTTATGGGCCTTTCGACTGAAAGACATTTTTTATAATTTTATGTATGAAAATACAGTTTTGATCATAGATATTTGAAACTTCAGAGTATTGTTACCCACATATTGGAGATGTGCAACATGTATATAGATGACGGAAAAATTATTTCTTTACGGAATTATTAACCCTTTCCACTTAGAACATTTCAACATTTTTTTTAATTCCTTTAACAAAGCGGCGTCGACTTGCCAAGTTTTCGGGGGGACACTGTGGTCTGCTGACCTTTTATTTTCACTTTATTTCAATAGCAATATTATAAAGAATCATAAAGCAGACATAGAGACATAAAGTAATTAACTTACACTGGTAATTGTTACGGTATTTTGTCAGAGGTTTAGAGAAGTTACATCATTTGGAAGTGGAAACAACACAATAAAGCCATAAGTTTTTATGGTTACTTGGTTCAGGAAGATGATGCACAATATTCACAAAATGTTAGAATGTATTTATAAAAGACCTTGGTACCATGCTGTCTCATGAAGACTGCGCAAGAGCAGCAAGTGAAAAAATCTTGTACAAGTATATCGGTTGGTGTTGTTATAGTTGGGTATACAGTGGTTGATTGACTAGTAAAGACTACAGTAAGGTACTCTGGGTCAAGAAGAACTGATCTCGCTCCTTTCACAGCTACTGGGTATCAGTAAACAATTACAAAATGCAAAATGGACCTTACTCGTATTGAAATTCATACAAATTACTATTTTTTGTGCACCCATCCATGCACAAATTTAAAACTGAGCAAAAAATAGAACGACTCCGAGTTTACATAGCCCACAGGAAAAATAGAAGGTACAGGCTACAGTATATATATTCTGCCACTAGCAGCAAAGTAGCTTGTCAGAATATTCTGCACCAAAAGTGACATCAACACAGGAGTTCAAGCTTTTCGGGAAGATTAACGATCAGTTTAAGGCTAAATAAAATAATACCTGTGTTTAGGGTATATAAAAAAAATGGGCCGCCTCTTCACCATTTTATAGTTTTGTTTTTATTTTCCTCCGTCTCATTTTTTTTTTCACTTGAAAAACGAAAATATGTGACTGGAACAGACTGGAAGGTAGCGACTGGAAAATTATTACAGTAATTATTTTGTCATTTTATGTAGCTGAATTCCGTAAATTGCCTTAGGAAGTGACCCACCTTCCAGTCCCTGTACCCTTGGACATCCAGAACACTGAGAAAGATTGCTGTCCAAATTTCCCAAATAGAATATAATGGCAGAAATAATGTTGAGCAAGAAAAATAAAATGGAAAAATGAAATGACTTTACCACCACCCCCCCCCCATTCTGGATCTGTTGGTGGTTCTTTTTGCTTGCCCAATCTGGTAGATCTATTAGCTCACACACTACCAGTATATGAAACGTTGACCCTTCCATCCTAACTTTTTGCCAGATTTTCAATTGATCAAATTCATTGCCATACATACAACTGAGTATCATCAACTTATTCGGCCAGTAGCGGAAAACAGCCTGAACCAAAACAAAAGGGATTATGGTATAAAGCAGTGTTTCCACTAGCCGAAAATAAATACAGTAGTTACGGGAATCTAGTGATGAGTGGATTAACTGGAATGGCAATCGGCATCAGCTGATATACGGGTTATCTGTTAACAATCAGCAAAAATATCCTGCTATTATTATGGCATTCCAATTGTTTCCGCTTTCCGTGCAGCAAATTGAGAAAACGTTAAAACAATAGTTCAAAAGAACTGTTGTTTTAGGTGTTATACAGTAAGTAATGGTAACTTGCCAGTCTTTTACATTTAAAAAGTACTGCATGCGGTTAAACAGTAATAGTAATCATATACATTGGGTGACTGATATTAAATTGTGTACCGAAAATAGACTGCTGACTTTGCCGTATGCACAATTGGGAAAAGATTGGTGATCACATGTTCGACCACCCAACACAGAATATAGCACGCTTCTGTGGCATTTTGAATTGTGAAAATAACAAACTTTTGATTCAGTATTAAAGTAGATGACTGTAGCTCAAAAATAAAATGTTGCCGGTCACGTGTCCCAAGAAAAGGTGGCTTTTTATTAAGGATAGCTTTTTTTTAACTCTGTCAAAGTTCATCGGACCATGACCAAATTAAAAATAGGCCTTTGAATTTAAAAACAATCAGATAACTAAAAGTCTAAAAATAAAGTTACATGTATCATCTGGAAACCAAAATAATAGGCAAAATTTAAGTCGACAAGAATCCAATCTGTATCTTCATGTGGTTAATCCACATACCAAATTTAAAAACTATAAGATTCATCTGGAAAGCAAAATAGTTGGCAAATTTTAAGTCGAGAAGGACCATAACTGCAGCAAAATTGGACAGACCAAACCCGTATTCAAACTTGACCTGTATTTTGAGCTCATAAACTCGAATGCCAAATTTTTTTTGATCCGATAAAACAAATGAAGTTAACATCTGGAAACTTTCCGACCTGACAGATTCTAAGTTAATAGGGGCCAATAGCCTAAAATAAAGTTCTCATTCGGGAATTTTTCTGCACGGACACACACCGGCTATTTTAATAATCCCACACAAAAAAATTATAATTTGGAGGACATTTATTCCAGCCAATCGAAAAGAAGCATGCAGGCTGACCGACGTAGCCCCTTTCAACTTAGTTTCGACATACTAATGACGTAATTTAGTCTATATTATAATTGTGTATGTCGCACCTCCGAGCCTCGTTGGAAATCTTAAATTTACCAGTTGATAAATGTCACTGTATTATCAGCTAAAAATAATAGTTAATTTACCGGTATCATTCACTTTACATTTGGTAACTTTTACTGTACTGTGCAGTTAAATCACCAACAAATCAGGTTTAATGAATGTACTATGTGGCTAACTAGTTCCTGGTGGTGTTTAAATAAAGTGTTGCATCACTTGCTGTACTAGAATAGCCGTCATCAGCATTGGCCGATTAGTAAATTTTAACAACTCGGTATCGGATGATGGTGGTTTCCCCAATGCCATATCGGCTCATCACTACCAGGAACTCCAAACTTCCAAACCTGTCGGCAAGTAGTGTGCGACCATTAGATTGCACCACAGCATGGGCGTAGCCAGCATTTTGAAAAGGTAAAAAACTGATTTTTTTATTTTATCTACCGATTATGTGAGGATATATGGCATGATAGAGTTTGTCTTCGTACATGGTCATATATAATGTACTAAATGTTTGTTCATGTATGGGCCCACGTGTAGTATCGACTCAACAATAAAGCACAATGATCAAACCCAACCATCCCAAAATATAATCTACGTATTAAATCCCTGTGCAATCTTACTCGAAATTGTTACGGTATCATATTGGCTGAAGTGGGGTATAATATATTGAATTGAACGACAATTTTTCAAGGTTGAATCATTTAGTGATCATATGTCGGCGAATAAACTCTGCAGTGCCATTCGCCGTGCATGTTTGCGGGCGAAGATATCCACAACATTGGCGCACTCTATTAATTGGCCAATCATAATGAAAGTGCAGCAGCGCTAATGATGACAGTCTATGGTGGCCCATTGTAGCCCTCATATTGTTCGATAATCTACGCATGGCACTGAAACTTCTTTCACACTCGCATGATGTAGCTGGAGTTGTGCAGACAAGCTTCAGAAGAGCATATAAATTTGGGTAGATGGCTGGTCTACATGTCTCTAGGGCAGCGGCACAAGACTTGGGCGCATGATCCACAGCCATTTCCCTACAGTGCCTACACCTCTTTTTGCCACGAGAAGTATTCATCTTCAACGCATTCGGCACTTGGCAAATCCGGCAGATTCTGCACCACAGATGGCTTGATGATTTTTATTAAAACCCTTTGGTGGGGGGGGGGGGGGGGGGGGGCTTCATGTCCAGAAACTACAAGCATCGTCCTCAGTATATGGTTGACCAGTATCACAACGATAATGTATGGCAGCATATATTAGCTACAACATTATCATATACATATCGTGACTCGAGTCTCGGAACACAGCTTGCCACGAAAAAAAGTCGTTGGCCACAACGGAATTACGAATAAATACACTGAATGAACCTTATGCCCTACATTGTTTGCATGTATACACTGTGTCTAACTGTCTATCAGTTCATAATTGCCAATGACTGTGAAAACAAATTTGACACACATTCATACATCTTCACCTTAGTTGAAACTGAACACAATGTTTTGACATATTATAATGCTCACATCATGCGACATGCCATCAGCCATGGGACTATTGATTTGATTCATGTTAAAATCAAATTTTCGCCCGGGCGTATGTGCGGATTTCAATGAAACATCATACGGACCTCAAGTTTGATGTGAAATAGTCTATTATCGGCCGAGCATGTTTATTGCCGCTCGCTTGCAACTCGCTAATCTTTCGTTTTGTTGTCGGCACATTTGGCCAAAACGACCTTCAGAAATACTGCCTTGTTGTTGTCGGAAGATACGTCAGAGTTCCGACGTCGTGGTCTTTTGACGTGTGATCAGATTCTACGGAAACACAATTGTCAATACATTTTCCGAAATGCTAAAGTGCCCTCGTCGCCTGACTCCCAGGGTTCGTTCGCTCGGGCAACTTCGGGGGTTCGTTAACTTAACGTAGAACCTGAATTAGTCAGGCGACGAGGGCACTCTGTTTTCCAGGTCGGGTTCATCCGAACCCATCGAACCCTCGCTGGCTACGCCCATGCACCACAGTCGTGAAGTTCTAAACAGAATAGTTCACTATATACAGTCAATAGTGTTGGAAATGTTTATGCTTTTGGTTGTTTTAAAATTTTCATCGTTTCGATACATTCAAATTCATACAAATTTCCAAAGACTGTGGTTCGATGAATTGAGAAACAATTTGGGGATTTAGAAATGACAAGTAATCATTTCCTTCCACCTGAGAGAAAAGGATGGGCAAGTTCGTTGGTTGAATGTAGATACATGTTACGATGTATGCTACCAGGCTACGGTAAATCATATGATATTGATATGATAATGATATCGACGAAAGTGCGCCACGAAAATAGGAAATAAAACTGTGTCATGTTAACATTATACCATCTCAGCGCAAGAAACTCCAGCTATTCCACCGCCAATAACAACATGTCGACATAAGAGACAGTCTGCCATGACAATATTACACAAAAAGTAATTAATATTCCAGAAAATACTGTCTTTCAATGACCAGATTTCCAAGAGAACTGTCGAGACAGTTAAAACGTACTTTAGTATTTTCGTACCGGTACCGTACGATACAAGATCATCATTGTCCAGGAGATATTGGTCGACCTCTGCACCCCCCCCCCCCCACAGGACTCAACTTCACCCCTCTTTCTTAATGTCTCCTCTGATTTTTAACTTTCGACCCTTGTTCGGACCCACCCACCCCCGCGTCCAAATATTTTTTCCGTTTTCGACAGTTTTTTCCGACCATTTTTGGACACCCGTGGACCCCTCTTTTAACACTAAAACAGAGATTTGCGGGGGAAATTCACTATCAACAGCTGTATATGAATTTCTGTGGATACTATTTGTCATGGATGTTAACATTGACATGTAAATAGGAACAAGTCATTTTGGGGTCATTCGGCCAAAAAAAAAAACACGGCTGTCAGCGGCCATCTTGGATTTCAAAATTTGCAACAAAATACAACACGATAAAGTTCTGCCTGCAGTCAGTTTAGCAGTTAGAGAATTACATTACCACTCTTATTCTAATGTGTTTTAAGCCAAACTCATTGCAAAAACAGTAACAACAAGAAATTATGGCTTTGAAATCCATGTAAAAAAGGACGACCGTGCAGTCATGACCTGCACTACTCAGACTAATATGTTTTGACTTATATGAACGTCAAGATTTAATTAACTATAAATATTTCGTATAACCAATTACGTACACGAAGTTGGTTGCTTGTGGTAGGGAGATTGGGTCTGTACCTCATAATTATCATATTGTACCCATACATGTATCTTCCAGCCTTTCGATCGTGGCTCCCTGGAGCCATTTTTTTGACTGGCACGTATATGCCCATTCTCAATTTGGATGAAATATTAGTTGTACTCGCCTCCACAACCCTTGGCCTTGGTTGGAAATTGGGGTTATTATGAGTGATAACTTGGGTTTACCCCCTCATAATTTGGGTTGTTTGTTTGTTTCAAATCACAACCCAAATCATTAGAAAATAAGTAAGGAAGAACTTTCAATTTCCAAGAACATGTTTTGTTTGTACCTGTACAAATTCTATAGTGATTTTATAGGTTGGGATTTGATCAGTTTGATTACAATTGCATGGAGCTACATTTATATCAGCGCGGACTCGGAGCCATGCACTATGAAACAACGTCAACCCAACCAAACCTGCGAACCATGCCAACATTATGCGTGCTTTGTGTGCAATGTCGCGTCGCTGTCAAATCGTCAATAACTTTCGCGGGAAAATGCGCGTGCCAATATGACGTCGCTTTGGATACAACATATGACGTAACCTAACAGTTTACGTGAACATGCTTCTACTAATTTACTAAACTAAACACTGAACTAAAGAAAAGTTTATTTAGTTATATAATAAACGTTCAAGATATTTACGATATGAATTATGTTGTTTTCGCGAGGTGGCTAAGGAAAATTTGCAGTTTTACGTAAATTTCCGCCATTTCCCGAATGGCATAGCAACCCGAGTCCGGTCGACAATATTTATGATTTAAGTAATGATTATTGTTCAAAGAATAAAGCATGTAATGCCTTAACGCAATGAATATTGTTATGTTGGCTATATGAAAAGTAACATTTTGTAGTTTTAATTTAATTGCAATGACGTTTCAAGATGGCGGCCCCTCAAATCCAAGATGGCGGTGCCCCTAATTCAAGATGGCGGCGCCCATGTTCGAAAGCGAACTTAGTATAAGGACGACCTGCGCATATGTTGCTGCGCAACATATTCGCGGCTGGGCTGTGCCCAGCTGGTCGTCCTTAAAAAACTTGCAGGAAATTATTTTTTTAGTTGCAGAAAAAATTGTTTGTTTGTCCCATCGACCACCCACCCACCCCGACAAACGTGCCCGGAACCCCCCCCCCCCCCCTGTGTTAACAAGAAAAAAAGTGGCCGCAGAGACTCCAGACAAGATGGCGTCCATCATGGCGGCCATTGTTTATATATGCACCAGGTCTCTTTGGTCGCCGTTATAGTAAAGATGATGTCACATGCGGTCTTGTTTTCCGCTCGAATCGTTATGCTAATATACAACCCTTACAAATTAGCCAAAAATCCGGCAACAAAATCCAAAATGGCGGCCATGATGGTCGCCGAAATGTGAAAATTTGCTATTTTTCTGACTTTTCACCACCTTCGTTTGTCTCTGTGGGAAAATATTGGCATCTTGGCGTGATTTTATACATTTTATACAAACACACAGGGACCATAACATACATTCCTTGCTGGATATTTTAGTCAGATATCACGTTTTCCCAAATGCCGGTATAATCCGGTCAGAGCCGAATCGACGCTCATAACGCGATGTCTGTTTCGAATCAATGAATGTTATTGCTACCATAACAACACCCATGCATATAATATGTGCACGAGATACTCGAGCTAGGATTCCTTTTATACCTGAGTTGAGGAATATGCACTCAAATCCTAGATGGCGGCCAAAATGCCCACCAGAAATATACAAATCTCCGAAAATCGCTGATTTTAACCTCAGTGAACGTTATTGTCACGACAACTCCATACCTGTTTACTATTGTGAGTTTGGAACTCTGAGGCGAAGAACTGACGTTATATCACATCCAAATAAAAGTCCCTCAAATCCAAAATAGCGTCCACAATGGCGGAGAGATTTAGAAAAATCACCGAAAATCCCTCATTTTACTTGAACATCATTGGGCATTATTGTCGAGACAACTCCACACAAGCTGACAGTTGACTTGGAAATACTGAGGTGAAGTAAATACCTTGCATCTCATGCAAGAAATTATTTTCCAAATCGAAGATGGCGGCCAAAATGGCGAGCGAAATTTGAAAACAAGCTTACATTCCTTTACTTTCTTACGATGGGCGTTATTGTTACGCGAGTTCTACCCACAATTTCCGGTTCATATGGAACATTGATATGGAGTATTCATTTGAGTTTGGCACAGTCAAGATGGCGGCCAAACTGACAGCCATAAATTTAAAAAAGAAGTCGATATATTCACATGCTAATTTCAACTTTTTGTCATAATATCAATATGTATGGACGAAACGGTACATAAGCCATCTATTAGTTCCAACATAGATCGTAGCCTTCTGAAAGGATGAAAACCCGCAATTAATAACCGCGATGTGGCATTTCGAAATCCATTCTCCACTAATCGCCCATAATGGCCGTAACCGTATATAGGTGCCCCGAATAGTCATATATTATGACTTCCAAGAATCAAAACAACAGTACCTGAGCTTATTCTGATTTGCCACATTCAGCACTATCTGGACCAGCTTCCGTCTCTTCGTCAGATAACACTATCTCGCTCACACCAACACAGTTTTCTACACTTCTTGGTGGAAGGGTCCCACTAATCGGAATGTTTCAAACAATCATGATATACGCCGATGTCCAGCTCACGTGTTTGTCTCGAAAGCTGGGAATTCTTATCCTTATTCTTGGCGAGCTTCATTCGTGGTAGCTTATGGTATAATTCAGATGCTAGATATGGGATCTGAGCGTCTTCTTGCGCGATACACTAGAAATGTATGCGGTCGATACGTATACTAGCTTTCCGAATGACCTCTATGTGTGCGTATTGTTCAGCTTTGGTGATCTAATGGGGATAACAACATTACACCTGGTGATCTTCCCAGCCCGCCACTTCTCAATATATGGTTCATCAATAATTATTCACATACTCAACTAATGCACTGACGTACCCGGACAACTTCTGTTTATGGCTTCGAGTGTTGAAAGCCTAACATTTGACGGATGCCTTTCTGCTAGAAGACCATAATTCATAATATACCCACACTTCTTGACCATGATCCGAAGAACAATCTTGGTGGCGTTCAGCAATCGTCTCACAGAACAGATGCAAGCAGATAATAACAATACATGCGGTGCTAGTTTGTGGGCATGTGTCATGAAATGGGACCTTCTTTTGGTATGTTTTAGATTCAGGCATGATCTCATGCGTGGCTTTGCTTTCCTTAAATATATGATAAGATTGTATATTGGAAGCCGCTCTTAATCGACATGACCAGCCGTGTACCATTGGCTACTACTATATTAGCCCCCACCAGACTTGGGTGTAGTCTTAAAGACGATGCATTTTATAGTTGGTTAATATGTCATACTTACGCTGGGTGGTGGTCGGTATAGTTCAAGAAAGTACAAATGTCATCAGCACAAGGGAAATGTTCAACGCGAAGAAGATCCAGAGGAATGTTACGTTGATGAGATCTTGCATTCAGTTCAACATACGTTGGGTACACTAAGTGATTTCTTGGTAACATCACCTTTCCGACCATTTTCCTGCATTAGACATATTAACTACTACATTCTAAAGTTATATATATAAAGCTATATGATCATAAAGATCACGTTCCCCAACGTCCACTGCCATTGCCGTCGAGACTATAAATTATTCTTTAAACATATATTGAAATAAATGCACCACAGTTACTGACATTTTCTTGAATAATACCGCCCACATACTGACACTAACCCTGAGAGAGGATCACAACAACGCATACCTTCATTGTATACATACATTATTCTTTAGCCCATCCAACTGTTCTGGGGAGGCTATCACAGTATTATCCATATAAAATTATACGTCTGGTCAAGATGATTCAAAACGGCTTCGAAACGGATGTGGAAATACAATCTTCCCAACACCAAAAACACCGACACGCATGACATTCTGAATCTGAAACATGCACATGGTGTATGGGTGGTGTATACCATGACCCATTTCATTCCCACTGTCATGGCGCATGTCCGCAAACTAGCACCGCGAGTATTGTTCTTCTCTGCTGGGAGCTATTCGATGAGACGACTGCGGGACGTCACAGTTTGCGTAGGGTCATGGTCAAGAAGTGTGGGTAGTCGGTACATTATGGTCTTCTCCTTAGCAGATAGGCATCTATCCAAGAGAATGAGATAGCCAGCAACCTTCGAAACCCTACCGAAGTTGTCCACGTATGCCAATGCGTTCGCTAAGTTTGTGAGTAACTGTTGACGAACCATCTATTGAGAAGTGGCTAGCTAACTGGTTCGCCAGGTGTACATGTCGTTATCCCCATGGTGTATGAGAAAGACGTACATAGAGATGACCTTCTGTAAGCTTCTATACTCATCGACCATATGCCTTTCAAGTTCAAGATGACGCACAAATCCCATATTTAGCAAATATTTAAAATCGTAAGCTAGACACCGGAAAATGAATTGTTGAAACGTTATGATTAGAGGGACCCTTCTCCCAGGAAGTTTTGAAAACTTTTTCGGTGTGATCGACCTAGATTTATCAGACAAAGAAATGGAAGCTGGTCCAGATAACTATGGATGTGGCAAATCAGAATCTGTTATCAGGTGATTGTTCTAATATGACTATTCGGCGCACCTACGGTTACGGCCATTGTCGGCGCTAAGTGAAGAATGGATTTCGAAATGCCACATGCGATATTAATTGTGGGTTTTCGTCCTTCCAGAAGTTATGTTATACGTTTTTTACGTTTTAAGTTGAACTAATAGATGGATAATGTACAGATTCGTCCATACATATCGATATTATGACAAAAAGTTGAAATTAGTAGGTGAAAATATCTATTTCTTTTCAATTTCAGGCCCCCATCTTGACTGTGTGTATCAATTGCCAAACTCAAATGAATGCTTCATATCAATATTCCATATCAACATGTAATGGTGGGTAGAATTCGCGAAACAATAACGCCCATCGTAAGAAAGTAGAGGAATGTAGTCGTGTTTCAAATTTCGGTCGCCATTTTGGCCGCCATCTTCGATTTGTGAATCAATTTCTTGCATGAGATTTACGGTAATTACTTCACCTCAGTATTTCCAAATCAACTGTAAGCATGGGCGGAGATGTCCCGACAATAATGCCCAATGATGTGAATATGAGGGATTTTCGGTGATTTTTCTAAATCTGTCCACGATTGTGGGCGCCATTTTTGGATTTGGGGGACTTTTATTCGGATGTGATAGAAGGACAGTTCTTCGCATCAGTGTTCCCTGCGCACAACAGTAAGTAGGTGTGGAGTTGTCGTGACAATAACACTCACTGATGTCAAAATCAGTGATTTTCGGTGATTTGTATATTTCTGGTGGTCATTTTGGCCGCCATCTTGGATTTGGGTGAATATTCCTCAACTCAGGTATAAGAGGAATGCTAGCTCGAGTATCTCCTGCACATATATATGCATGGGTTTTGTTATGATAGAAATAACATTCATTGATTCGAAACAGACATCTCATTTCGGCCGATTCGGCTTTGACCGGATTATACCGGAATTTGGGAAAACGTGATATCGGACAAAAATATCCAGCAAGGAATGTATATTTATGGTCCCCGTGTGTTCGCCAGTGACTCTGCTATACGATAAATGTATAAAATCACGCCAAGATTCCACTATTTTCCCACAGTGACAAACAGAAGGTGGTGAAATGTAAGAAAAATAGCATTTTTCACATTTCGGCGGCCATCTTGGCCGCAATATTGGACTTTGGTGCCGGACTTTTGGCTAATTTGTAAGGGTTGTATATTAGCATAACGAATCGAGCGGAACATAAGACCACATGTGACATCATCTTTACTTTAACGGCGATCAAAGAGACCTGGTGCATAAAAACAAAATGGCCGCCATGATGGACGCCATCTTGTCTGGAGTCTCTGCGGCCACTTATTTTTCTTGTTAATACCGAAAAAAAATAGAGGAGACATTAAGAAAGAATATTAGTGAGGTGAAGTTGACTCATGTGGGGGTGCAGAGGTCGACCAATATCTCCTGGACTATCATGATTTGTAAGGTATCGACAATTCGACATACAATTATTGTATGGCGTGCTGCGTGGTAGGCTACTTAAGGGACCACTATTGAAATAAGACGGATTTTTTTGTCCTTCTTAATTTCAGTTTTATCCCTGCTAACGATATATTTAATTATAGAGGCTGACCAGTATTAATAATAAAATTTATTAATATTAAATATCTCGGACTAAGCCATCTTTTGAAACTTTATTGGTTAAATCCCTTTTTGTTTATAAATCTAAATAGTGAGCTCTTTTTATCACTCACTTACAGCTATATTTTAATGTTGACCACAGTTCCATCCATAATCATATTACATTGCTCATTAAATGTGTATACATGTGACATCTTTGTATAAAATTGTATAGATATTTGTATCATTACAAATAAATTTACTAATCTAATATATGGACAGGCAGGGTTTGCGCTGTCGGTAGCCAAATTACCCAATGGCCAATCTTTTTCGAATTTGGCTAGTAAAAATTTCATTTGGCTAAACTTTGGCTAAACTTTTTTTTACCCCAAATGGAGACGGAAAGCATGGAGTCGGAAAACTAACTAAAAAGGCGCTGAATAGATCGACATTCAAGACGAAATTAGGCGACGAAAGTATTTCGTACCACGGAAATATCGTACCGTAACGCTGGCGTTGATTGAATTGTGACGGCTGTAGAAAGGGAACATTACACATTGAAACTACACATAATCAAACTTCACGAGACAGCAAAAGGTAAGCTCTAACATTTAACCAGCCTAATCGTCAAAACGCTTAAAGGTACTCAACCCGATAAAACTCCTCTCAATTACTATTTCAATGGCTTCGGGGTCAAAAATATTTGATTCGAGTCGAGGAAGTCACCCATCAAAGCTCAGATTTGTTAGATATCGATTTTAGAAATATATTATTTTTCATTATCGGGAATTCTTTCTGGCCCAGAAGACAATCAAAAATTCGTTATTATTACCCACTTGATTATAGAGTTATCCATCCTTGTCTGTTTGAATAGAATTTTGGCGTAAAATCTCGAGCAGGTTACCAAATTGACGGCAGTTATTAGTACGCATCTCGAGAACATAAGAATTTTCAAAAATCAATATCTAATAACTCTGAGCTTTGTTTGATGGGTTCCTCGACTCGAATCAAATATTTTTTACCCCCAAAGCCAAAGAAATAGTAATATAGGACCCTCTGATCGGATTGTTGTTGTTGGAATCTGTTGAGATGGGGACCCTCTTTACGGGTTGAGTACCTTTAAAGGTACTCAATCCGAATCGAGGGTCCCCATCTCAACAGATTCCAACAACAACAATCCGATCAGAGGGTCCTATATTACTATTTCTTTGGCTTTGGGGGTAAAAAATATTTGATTCGAGTCGAGGAACCCATCAAACAAAGCTCAGAGTTATTAGATATTGATTTTTGAAATTTGTTAGTTTCTCGAGATGGATACTAATAATTGCCGTCAGTTTCGTAACCTGCGCGAGATGTGTACACCAAAACAATATTCAAACAGACAAGGATGGATAACTCTAAAATCAAGTGGTAATAATAACGCAATTTTGACTGAGTTCTGGGCCAGAAAGTATTCCCGATAATTGAAAATAATAGATTTCTAAAATCGATATCTAACAAATCTGAGCTTTGATGGGTGACTTCCTCGACTCGAATCAAATATTTTTTACCCCCGAAGCCATTGAAATAGTAATTGAGAGGAGTTTTATCGGATTGAGTACCTTTAAGCTGTATACTGGTTATGTAACTTTTTGTTGATTAGGCAGTCTGTTAGATAATTTAGATAAATTACCTAAATGCTTTGTTCCTTACAGACGAGCAGTTCTTAACTCAATGGTTACGTAATGTGTCATTAACTGCGTCCCGTCTAATAACCTGGCTTCACACCATAAAAGGTTTGAATACAATATATATTAAAAGGTTATCACCTTACTATAATAAGCAATAGTTAGCGACCGTCGTGGTGTCATCGACATAGAGTTATTACAATTGGTTTAGCGGATTTGTGTGATTATAATTATATCGAATTTTAGTTTCATGTTTGCGATAGCCGTATTCTATATTAATGTTTTATGAATTTATCTGCCTGTGTGATACCTATGTTCGTATAATATTGTTTTAAACGTTGTTTTCTGTGTTGTTTTAATTATGTTTTTATTCTGAGTAACAAATAAAGTTTAAAACAAATAGTTTAGTCATTAATTGTGAACCGCCCAGAAAATGAGGATTTAATTTGGCCAAAGTTTTTTTCATTTGGCTAATAAAATTGTCCTTTGGCCACAATATTTTTCGGTCCAGCGCGAACACTGTGCACAGGTCCCCAGAACAAAAATTGACCCCACATGTGCACCCAACTTAATCCCAAAGAAAGGTATATCCAATTAACTTGGTCGGGCCCAATATTTTATAATTTTTTGAAAGTCCACAAACTGGTTCAAACTACACCAAAATATTATTTGGTACATGTTTAATTACAACGTTCCGTTTATTCTGTTCTGTGTTGGTCGCAATCCTTATTTTGGATTTTATAAACGGAGTGGCTAAAGAGCAGTATACCGCTCTTTAGCACTGAGGGCTAAAGAACGGTACACAACTCTTTAGCGATGAGGGCTAAAGAGCGGTATACCGCTCTTTATAGCCGGACACTAATGATCGAGCAGTGCGGATGATAATGTAAGACCGTTCTTTATCTCGCCAGTACCATATATAGCTAAATAGCGGTAGGCCCTATATACTGGTGTATACTATTCTTGAGTGTATGACAGGTACACCGTTCTTTGGCGTTTGTCACTAAATAGCAGTATACCGTTCTTTAGCGCCAACGATGAAGAGCGGTATACCGCTCTTTAGCACCAAACGCTAAAGAGCGGGATACCGTTCTTTAGCGTGTCAGGCCCATATAGCTAAATAACGGTATACCGCTCTTTAGCGTATCCACGGCCTTTTATAAATACCAATAAACGATTGACTCGGAATTTGAATATGAATTTCTATCGTTTTTTAAATGGTTCTACTGAACGCAACCACATACTGAGACGCATGTTATAGATTCAACAACAAAATTCGGTATTTCCATCGATCGTCCTTTGTTCGACGTGAAAATCGATCAATTGATGTGTGACCTTTCCGTGTTACATTGTCTCAATGGAACTCGATCAGATCTATCTATAGACTGCAGCTTTATGAGATATATACACTGATATAATATATCTAGGACAATTCCACACGTACCGTATCGGTACGATCTGACAATGGGTAGTTCCGGGGAAACTCGAAAGATTTACACTCATATATATATGTATATCATGTATGTGACTCAACTGGGTCTAGACAATGGGAGATTCTAACCTGACTGCCAATTTGGTCAACATGACCGCTTTCGCAGATTGCTGCTTCCGATACGCACTTCGTTCATGACTGAACTAACTGCCAATGAGACCGCCCACACAGAATGGACGACATCATTGTGATATATGCGGGAAATCATTTAATCAATCGAGCACATTGGCGAAACATAAGATAATACACACCGGAGATAATCCTTACCATTGTGATATATGTGAGAAATCATTTACTCGGTCGAGCAGCTTGGTGATACATAAGATAATCCACACAGGAGATTGCCCGTATCAATGCGATTTGTGCAGACAATCATTCAACAGTAAGAGTCACCTGACGAGACATAAGAGAACCCACACCGGAGATAAGCCTTACGCTTGTGATATATGTGGGAAATCATTTACTCGGTCGAGCAGCTTGGTGATACATAAGATAATCCACACAGGAGATCGCCCGTATCAATGCGATGTGTGCGGACAATCATTCAACAGTAAGAGTAACGTAACAAGACATAAGATAATACACACCGGAGATAAGCCTTACGATTGTGATATATGCGGGAAATCATTTAATCAATCGAACACATTGGCGAAACATAAGATAATACACACCGGAGATAATCCTTACCATTGTGATATATGCGGGAAATCATTTACTCGGTCGAGCAACTTGGTGATACACAAGAGAATCCACACAGGAGATCGCCCGTATCAATGTGATTTGTGCGGACAATCATTCAACGGCAAGAGTGACTTGACGAGACATAAAAGAAGCCACACCGGAGATAATCCTTACCATTGTGATATATGCGGGAAATCCTTCGCTCAGTCGAGTGACCTGACGAGACATAAGAGAATACACACCGGAGATCGCCCGTATCAATGCGATTTGTGCGGGAAATCATTCTCTCGCACTGCTGACTTGACAACACATAAGAGAATTCACACCAAAGATAATCCTTACCTCTGTGATATATGCGGGAAATCATTTAATCGGTCAAGCATCTTGGTGATGCATAAGAGAATCCACACAGGAGATAATCCTTACGATTGTGATATATGCGGGAAATCATTTAATCAGTCGAGCAACTTGGTGATACATAAGAGAATCCACACAGGAGATCGCCCGTATCAATGTGATTTGTGTGGTAAATCATTCAACAAAAAGAATAACTTGACGAGACATAAGATAACCCACACCGGAGATAATCCTTACCATTGTGACATATGTGGGAAATCATTTACGCAGTCGACCAACTTGGTGATACATAAGAGAATCCACACAGGAGATCGCCCATATCAATGCGATTTGTGTGGAAAATCATTCAATAATAAGAATAGCCTGAGGAGACATAAGAGAATCCACACAGGAGATCAATCTCCCGTATCAATGTGATTTGCGCGGGAGATCATTCGACAATAAGAGTAACCTGACGAGACATAAGAGAATCCACACTGGAGATCGCCCGTATCAATGTGATTTGTGCGGAAAATCATTCAACGATAAGAGTAACCTGACAAGACATAAGAGAATCCACACAGGAGATCTCCCATATCAATTAATGTGATCTATGCGGGAAACCATTCTCTTGCAGCGGTAACTTGGTCGTACATATTAAGAGAATCCACATATAATCGTGGTCGGTGATGAAGCCTTCACTTTGTGATATATGCCGGAGATAATTTGCTTGGTCAGACATAAAGAGAATTCATATCAAACATAACTGATGGAGATAACATTTTAACAGGTACGGTATGAATTAATGTATAGTGACATACTGGTGTCCAAAAATATGACCACGACCAGCACCTGGGATTGCCCTTACGAGTGTGATATATGAGATAATTCATTATTCAGTTGAGCCTGTTGATGAATGGTGATACATAACAGAATCCACACTGGAGATCGCCCGTATCAATGTGATTTGTGCGAGAAATCATTTTCTCGCACCGTTCACAGATTGCCCTTATGATTGTGACTTGACCACATATAAGAGAATTCACACCGGAGATAGTCCTTATGATTGTGATATATGCGGGATATAATGTAATTAAGGTTCTTGGTCGGGTCACTTGGTGAGACATAAGAAAATCCATATCTAGAACATATATAACTGATTGATACGTATAAATCCTTCCTTTAATAACGTGGTGAATGAGGGCATATTTACACGTATGGTGTCATACTGGTGTGCACAAATACGCCCAGGACCCACACCAGGGATCGCCCTTTTGATTGTGATATATGCGAGAAATCATTATTCAAGCCAATTTCACATTTTCGACGTATTCAGACTTAAGTGCATATAATAACACTTAAGTACAATTATTTGTACTTAGGTACAATTATTTGAACTCAAGTACAATTATTTGCACTTAAGTCATTCCCTCGCACCGATGAATTGACTATATATACGAGAATCCACACCGGAGATCTCCCGTATCAATATGATTTGTATGAGAAATCATTCTCTCACACCGATGAATCGACCATATATACGAGAATCCACACCGGAGATCGATCTCCCGTATCAATGTGATTTGTGCGAGAAATCATTCTATCGCGCCGATGAATTGACAATACATACGAGAAACCACACCGGAGATCGCCCGTACCAATGCGATTTGTGCGGAAAATCATTCTCTCGCACCGATGACTTGACTACACATAAGATAATCCACACCGGAGATCGCCCGTACCAATGCGATTTGTCCGGAAAATCATTCTCTCGCGCCGATTAATTGACAATACATGCGAGAAACCACACCGGTGATCGCCCGTATCAATGCGATTTGTGCCGAAAATCATTCAACGATACGAGTAACCTGACGAGACATAAGCGAATCCACACCGGGAATCGCCCGTATCAATGCGATTTGTGTGGAAAAATCATTCTCTCGCGCCGATGAATTGACAATACATACGAGCAACCACACCGGAGATCGCCCGTATCAATGCGATTTGTGCGGAAAATCATTCAACAATTATTCGGATGTGATAGAAGGACAGTTTTTCGCCTCAGTGTTCCCTGTGCACAACAGTAAGTATGTGTGGAGTTGTCGTGACAATAACGCTCACTGAGGTCAAAATCAGTGATTTTCGGTGATTTTTATATTTCTGGTGGTCATTTTGGCCGCCATCTTGGATTTGGGTGAATATTCCTCAACTCAGGTATAAGAGGAATGCTAGCTCGAGTATCTCCTGCACATATATATGCATGGGTGTTGTGATAGAAATAACATTCATTGATTCGAAACAGACATCTCATTATTAGCGTCGATTCGGCTTTGACCGGATTATACCGGCATTTGGGAAAACGTGATATCGGACAAAAATATCCAGAAAGGAATGTATATTTATGGTCCCCGTGTGTTCGCCAGTGACTCTGCTATACGATAAATGTATAAAATCACGCCAAGATGCCACTATTTTCCCACAGTGACAAACAAAAGGTGGTGAAATGTAAGAAAAATAGCAATTTTTCACATTTCGGCGGTCATCTTGGCCGCCATATTGGACTTTGGTGCCGGATTTTTGGCTAATTTGTAAGGGTTGTATATTAGCATAACGAATCGAGCGGAACATAAGACCGCATGTGGCATCATCTTTACTTTAACGGCGATCAAAGAGACCTGGTGCATATAAACAAAATGGCCGCCATGATGGACGCCATCTTGTCTGGAGTCTCTGAGGCCACTTATTTATCTTGTTAACAATCAAAAAAAAAGAGGAGACATTAAAAAAGAATATTAGTGGGGTGAAGTTGAGTCATGTGGGGGTGCAGGGGTCGACCAATATCTCCTGGACTATCACGATTTGTAAGGTATCGACAATTCGACATACAATTAGTGTATGACCTGCTGCGTGGTATAGTCAAGACACAACCAGATACTTACATACATGTTCATGTGTTCTTATACGCATTGGGCATGACATAGCGATTTATTTGAGTGTTGTTGGTTGGGTTATACCGTTATAGGCTAAACATGATCTGTTAATCGTAATTATGGTGGTACACTGACGAGCTTGGTGTTCGGACCACAATTCTCAAAGAAAAAGGTTATTATTTTGTCAAAACAGCTGAACAAGCAGGTTTTGTTCTTGGTGTATATACATGTATAATGCATAAATAACGATCCGTGTTTGTAAACCATGCGTTTCTACCCCGTAGGCTAGCTACCACGCAAGGCAGTACCATTTCGCTTTTGATAGAGGGAGGGGGTCACGGGTCTGGAAAAAATCCAGGATACAAGGTTGAAATTTTTTTTTTTTTTTTTTTTGGTTGGGTCCCACCACCCCGGGAACGCGATTTTTTTCCCCTATCCGATCTCGGGTACCACCACTCCAAGTTCCAAAGCAAGTTTTTGAAAGGGAAATTAAGAACCACCCCAAAAAGTTTGATAAAAACGGTCTTGAAATAACAGGTACTCTAGTAGCTCATGGTGGTTTTGTATGCAATTGTATGTCCAGAGCTAAACTCCACTAATTGAAGGTCCAGGAACAATATTTGGTTGGTAACACATTTCCCATTGAGGGCGAAATGGGTGAAATGGCCACGCCCTTTTTGCGCGAAGTACTACCATCCGACGTACTATATCTCCAGAACCGTTGGACATATGAGGTTGTCTGACCACTCAACATTTGCGGAATGGCCACATTATGGGGGGTCAGTAATACATTTTCATATCCAAAAGTCAATGGTTTTTAAGATAATTGCCAAAAACAAAACAAAAATCCATTTTTAAGGGCCTGCATCCCAATTTTGGGGTTCAGCACTTTTATCTCAAAGCTGAGCCCCCAATTAGAATTTTATTGATCTATATCCATCGGTGCCACATACAGGTATAATTTCTGTACCATTATCGGATGGGATTGACCTTCAAGGAGCTCTTGACCCTGAAAATCCACATTATGGGGGGTCAGTAATACATTTTCATATCCAAAAGTCAATGGTTTTTAAGATAATTTCCAAAAAAAACGATTTCAGCATGTTACGCACCACAAGTATACAATACCACCAAGGCCACAACATATGTATGACACTTTTTAAAGAACTATCCGCATGCTCTGACTGACTTAAGAGCACAATTGACCACACGCAACGGGATTAGCTGGAAATTTCTTCTGATAATGTTTTGACCCCGACACACAACATATGCTCTTCCCGACTTTGAACATGCCTTGGAAACTGGTGTGCTTTACCAAAACTCAGGTAACAATTGTGCTCTCTAATCAACAGAAATGAACAGATTGAACAAAACAGGTTTTCAAAATTTGTTATCAACATTTAACAGCTGATCTGATTTAAGTGACCAAGCTATGAAACATGCTAAACACTTTTACTAAATGGATTGACCAGCTGTTTGCTTCATGCAGCAGCCAAATGTTGCGATCTTAAAATGGGTATTGCATCTGGGCATAGTAAAAACATGTTGTAATCAGATAAGAGATGACCATATATACCAGTATATATTTCAGAAGTAATCAATTCTTCCAAAAGAACACCTCATCTCACAAACAGATTTAGAAAATGATGGAATCATCACTATTCAATCAATAGTAGAATGAGCCTTTGCCAGTCCCACGTTAGTTTTGATTGGCCATGATAGTTGCAGCACTTGCAGGTTGGAGAAGATGAGGGTCTATAATTTCACTAACATAATTCTTCATAATAGCTAATAGCCTTCATAACTTACCATTTTAAAGATATTTTCATTTTCAATACCACCCAGGTTAAGTGGTCCTTCTAATTTTATATCATGATGATGGGTACTGCTAGATTGCTATGATGTTTGTAGGTCAAAGCGATTCTGTTAAGAAAGAGTACCATCATTTTACCTAAAGTTGGTTATTTTTGCATTGTTTGGCTAATCCGAGCAATTTGTGCAAAAGTCGGTGTCTGTATGAAACATTCAAGAACATATATATTTCAAAATATTTAATGTGTACGCTGATGTTTGGTAAACAACAGGAATAGTCATCTCAATTATGGCCAGTTTGTAAAAACCAGCAGCCATTATTAAAGTATTTCACAATATACAGTACAAGGCCCGTGGTTTTTTCAAAACCACGCGTGGCCAACATTTTAACACGGAAAAAACACGGAAAAATCGCGCGTGGTCTTAGCGTGGTCAACTTCAGAAAAATGGCCAGCGTGTTCAAAAACGGTTTGAACACGGCGTGTACATGCCGTGGTCACCCGAGTTCACGCCGCGGTCATCCGTGTTGAAGTCGTGTTCTTAGCGTGATCAATTACGGCAAAATGGCCAGCGTGTTCAAAAACGGTCTGAACACGGCGTGTACATGCCGTGGTCATCTGAGTGCACGCCGTGGTCATCCGTGTTGAAGTCGTGTTCATGCCGTGTTAATAGCGTGGTCAGCCGTGTTTACGGCGTGGTCTGCACCCCAATGCAGAGCGGCACCTACTCTTTTCAGGGACAGTGCGGGAGGTGTGAATAATCCGCGACATCAAAGAGTTGCCGCAGTATTACTTGCTGGTAGGATTTTTTCGGGTATATTTGGCCCGGATTGATTTCGTCAGTGAATAAAGAATTGTCAGATAAAATCTTTTATAATAAAAAACAATTTCATATATTGAATTATATATATATATATATATATGTGCATATTTGTTTATCTGTGTCTATGGCCTTTATATCCGTGTCATGTTTTGTTGTCGCATTTTATTTTAGTTGGCATTAATATTTTCTTGTATTTGTTCATATTACATGTACGCAAATGGTTTCGGTAGTTTGTGCGGCGATATCGTGTTCTAACAAATGGCAGAAAAATTGGATATAACATTACAAAAATTCATAAGTTAAAGACATATTATGCACTCTGAGTGTACTCCGTGGTCATCCGTGTTGAAGTCGTGTTCATGCCATGGTCATCCATGTTAATAGCGTGGTCAGCAGTGTTTACCCCGTGGTCTGCATCCCATTGCAGAGAGGCACCTACTGTTTTCAGGGACAGAGCGGGAGGTGTGAATAATCCGCGACATCAAAGAGTTGCCGCAGGATTACTTGGGGTAGGCTTTTTTAGGGTATATTTGGCCCGGATTGATTTCGTCAATGAATAAAGAATTGTCAGATAAAATCTTTTATAATAAAAAAACAATTTCATATATTGAAGTATATATGCATATTTGTTTATCTGTGTCTATGGCTTTATATCCGTGTCATGTTTTGTTGTCGCATTTTATTTTAGTTGGCATTACTATTTTCTTGTGTTTGTTCATATTACATGTACGCAAATGGTTTCGGTAGTTTGTGCGGCGATATCGTGTTCTAACAAATGGCTGAAAAATTGGATATAACATTACAAAAATTCATAAGTTAAAGACATATAATGCACTTGTTCGGGCGCGTGAAATTGTTTAGTTAGTATGCAGGCGCTATGCCAACTCGGGGAATGTAGAATTCTACTAACATTGCCAAAAATCTCAAACAAATCGTCGTACCACATCATAGACAACATCGTCTGAACTACGCTCAATTGTAAAAAATTACTTCCCGATTCGGCAACTATCGGCGGTAAATTAACACAAACGATTTCCCCATCGGGGGGTCACTGTATTTAATGAATATATATGAATTACGGTGTGTTTTGTCAATTTGGATATAATATTTGTAAAAATAACTACTTTCAGCAAGATTATTCTCCATTTCTATTTGATCAGCCTACCGGATTAAGTATTAAGTTAGCACCCTTCTTGAAATAATGCACGTGTATCGGTACCATTCCGACTCCCATATATAAGTTATTTTTATGAATAATCGCGGTGCGGTGGTATCTTTACTTTTTCTGGGTTAATTTTCACAATCGACGGGTTGAATTTCAATGAAATTTCCGTTAAATAAAATGGTGCTGCTCATTTGCCAATTTGAGCAGCAATTTCAAGAAAATAATTTGGACTATGGAGGTGATAATTAATTACGTAACGCACACACCACGAGCTCCTCCTCCAATATAAATATATATTTCATTGTACGCGCGGGTGGTTTCGATGCCACATACCCAATGCACAGGCGGGGAACATTCCCCTTCTTGGTACGACCGAATCTGACATCGAATGAGTTACTTTAATTCAAATGTCCATATCTCATATAAAAAAAATCGGCGGTTTCTTGAGCACTGACTTCACCCATCGCCGCTTTTTAAAAGGCATAGCAGGAAATGGCACCCTTTTGATAATCTCTAAACAATGGCTTGATTAGCCCATTGTCTCATTTTTGTCCGTCCGTTATTAATTTCCGGGTGCCTGCGGAATATATAATTACAGTGATAACTGAACAGGGCTACATGCATTGCATGATTTGTACACAACATAGACTCCACGTCCTACGCCCATACATGCATGATGCATTGCACATCGGAGAGACAATTTCACACGGAGTTTGCGGATATGGGACATCGGTTACAGAGTACAGTTTCTAATCGCGGGATACGGACGATTGCACGACAGTGATAACAAGTGGAGAATTTGTTTTGTACAGGGGCAGTATGGCCAGGATTGGTCGTCTTCCTACTGATCTTGTTTTAATTACCGTTATAGTTGTATTGATATATATAACTTTCAAAACAATTTATTTTAATTTTAGTTTCTTTATTGAATTTACAAGGACTATTTCATTTGCATTGGTGAAAAATCATTTTCAAATTTTTTAATTTAAATTAAAAAAACTAAATTTTGCAATACCACACTAAGCCCCAACACGAACCTTATCTACACTATTTGTCTAAGTGTACTTAATTTAGCTGACCTCTTTGTTTTCGATGGTGTCCGCATGGTGTTATATCATAATGCTAGGAAGAAGCCAATGTGTTTTCAAAACACTGGTGTTTCATAATAAGCTGACCAACTAATCACTGGCCACTGTGTTTTAAAAGTTGAAACTTGAATTGACCCATACGTTAATTAATTTCAATAAAGTATATAAAAATAAATATTATCGTAAAACTTATGGGAGGGCACTTGACATGAGGTCGAATATACACACACGCAGGTTATGGTCATCAATAGCAGTAAATACCCTAACCCCACCACATCATGTTGGTTAACAAAACTGACAATAAATAAGTTTCCGTGGACATAATTGCCATGCTTGTAACGACCGATTATCAGTTTGAATATTATATTCGTTTAATATACATGTATATAAAACATAATCACATTATTAAATATTCATATGTTCGTGTAAATATATTGGAGTAAAATAAGTTGAAAGGTTCTGATCCGACACAACGTTCGAATGTTCGTTTAAAACTAAACGGACATTGATACCAGACAAATTCTAAATTGAAACTAAATTGAACATTTATCAAGATATTTATCAAGATATTTTCGATCTAACAACAGGAAGATGTAAATCTATAAGATTCAATAAATATATATAGTCATATGTTATTGTCAAAATATTCGAGTTATTTAGTATTAAAGGTACGGTTGGCCTTGGCGGTGGGTATCCTGTGAAAATATTTCCACCCGTCAAAAACGGCCACAAACAGAAAGAACAACAAAATGTAGACAGACTTTGTCCGTATACAAATAAGAAATATCACATAAACAGTATGTTATTGTCATATATTTGACCATTTGTTATGTAAACAAAGGCATAAAAAGTTACTTTTCTGGTGTTTGTTTATATTATGATGGTAAACATAAAGAGCGTTCTTTGTTGGTGAATTCCTGATATGGAACGAATAAAGAGCGTTTATGTCATTTGTGTGTGATTAGCCAGCAGCATTGTGCTGTCTTCTGTAACACATTCAGGCTCTTGCTTAGGTAAAATATAGTAAATCTTTATGATAACATGCTGTTTACGCGATGGTCATGGTATATATGAACGAAACTGTATGCGTTTAAATGTTTTTTTGTTTACAGTGATTGGAACAAATATGAATATTTTCGACAACTAAGGCCTCACGTGCCTTTAATTTAGCACCCTTCTTGAAATAATGCACGTGTATCGGTACCATTCCTACTCCCATATATAAGTTATTTTTATGAGTAATCGCGGTATATTGGTGTCTTTACTTTCTCTGGGCCAATTTTTACAATCGACGGGTTGAATTTCGATGAAATTTCCGTTAAATAAAATGATGCTGCTCATTTGCCAATTTGAGCAGCAATTTCGAGAATATATTTTGGACTAGGGAGGTGATAATTAATTACGTAACGCACACCGCGAGCTCCGCCACCGCGGCGTGTCAAGCTCCGGCCGCCAGCGATGGCTCCGTGTTCAGCCATGTTTCTCCGTGTTCATGTCGCGGTCACCTGTATTATGGCCGCGGTCACCCGTGTTATGGCCGCGGTCACCCGTGGTCATAGCGTGGATGTTCCGTGTTCAAACGTGATCAAGGTTTGTTTAAAACTAAACGGACATTGATACCAGAAACATTCTAAATTGAAACTAAATTGAACATTTATCAAAGGTCCCATAAAGTTATTTTCGATCAGGAAGATGTAAATCTATAAAATTCAATAAATATTTATAGTCATATGTTCCTGTCAAAATATTCGAGTTATTTAGTATTGAGTTAGCACTCTGCTTGAAATAATGCAAGTGTATCGGTACAATTCCGCCTCCCATATATAAGTTATTTTTATGAGTAATCGCGGTATATTGCAGATTGGTATCTTTACTTTTTCTGGGCCAATTTTCACAATCGACGGGTTGAATTTTGATGAAATTTCCGATAAATAAAATGGTGCCGCTCATTTGCCACTTTGAGCAGCAATTTCGAGAATATATTTTGAACTAGGGAGGTGATAATTAATTACGTAACGGACACCGCGAGCTCCGCCACAGCGGCGTGTCAAGCTCCGGCCGCCAGCGATGTTTCCGTGTTCATCCATGTTCCTCCTGTTCATGTCGCGGTCACCTGTGTTATGGCCGTGGTCACCCGTGGTCATATCGTGGATGTTCCGTGTTCAAACGTGATCATTTGGCCGTGGTCACCCGTTGATCGTACCGTGGTCACAGCGTGGATGTTCCGTGTTCAAACGTGATCAGAGCGTGTTAAAAATCTGAACACGATTGAACACGTTTAACCAGACCGTGTTCTTGGCGAGTTCAGATTTTGAACACGGAAAAACCACGGAAGAATCGCGCGTGGTCTTCCGTGGACATGTAAAAAAACACGGGCCTTATACTGTACATGTTTTTTAATGTTTTCTGCACATAGTGGCTTATCCTCGATTTGTTCAGATCGCTTTGCTCTACCTGAGTATCATACCAAATTTATTAGCATCACCACTAAACTTAAGATGAATACTTCCAAATGAATATATTGTGATATATAGGGCAGTGGAAAATAATGGTTGAGTCTTTTCTAAATATAATTATAGTAAAACCTACACAATACCGTCTTGGTCTGATAAGAGTCATGTTTATTTAGGACATGCAGTCCACCAGTCTCATGAAAATTAAATGGGCTCTGCACTAGTAACATCTGGGCTCCTGGGACCCATTAATATTAACAAATGCAACACAAATGAAAAATACATAGTAACTTTCCTCAAACATAGATTATAACCTGACAATCATCGTGTTAGAATCAGTGTACATATGTATATGTAGGCATGGCCATAGCATGTTTTTTTAAATACTGCAGAGTGCAGACCATAAAATTCACTAGAATATACATGTAGTTACTCAGAGGCGGACTGGCCGATCGGGAGACCGGGAAATTTCCCGATGGGCCGGAGGACGGAAAAATTCTGATTCCACGTGATTTTCTATCAAGCGAGAATCCGAGGGGTTTTTTTTACGGTTTGGGGGGGGGGAGGTATATGTGGTTGGGCCGCCCAACCACAACTTGGGCCGCAAATGAAACCGACGTGGGCCGCCACATGTGTTGTTTAACCAGCCGTGTATCCAATAAGATGGTACTCTTCTCACATAAATTCATGAGGGCAGAGGCGGACTGCATGGCCGATCGGGAGACCGGGAAAATTCCGGACGTGGGCCGCCACATGTGTTGTTTAACCAGCCGAATTGGCTAATCGTAATTTTGACATTAAATGAACTTGTCGGCATCATATACATGTAACACCACGTAAAGACCCCATTAATCTCGAGATTTTAACGGCAACTCCCAGCTGTAAATCCCAAAAAAAATCTTACGCACCCCTCCCCCAATTGAAATTTACAAGAAAATAGGAACGCTTCAGTTGATGCCAGTCTAGTTTATCGGATTCGAGATTTTCTTGTATAGTTTTCAAAATGTTCTCACCCCGGGCCGAACAACCATGAACAGCCCGGTGTGTCCTGGTCTCTTGTCCGTAGCCGTGTGCATTTGTCTGGAGTTAGACCGCTAGATGTTAGATTTTATGCAATTTTTCAGGTAAAAATATCTGAATGGTCTCATACCGGGAATATATAGAACCATGGTTTATGAATATATATGATATTAGACCAGATGTGCAAATGGAATTATGCAAAAACATGTATTTGGTCTGCATCTGATTCAAGGGGGGGGGGGTGTATCGCGTGTATAGATCTGAACGCCAAGGTTGGATAATTATTTATTTCAACCTGATAAAGAAAAGAAAAGAAAATATTAAAATCCAATAATCCGAGTCCGAACAATACCATCAATACAAAAGTACCATAAACACACGTACCTACTATGTATCATGCAAACGGCCACAATGAGAATACCTATCTCACACACAAATGCATAACTAACAAAAGGGTATCTAAACCATATCAAGAAGAAAATATGTCCAAATAACAAACAGAAAACAATAACATATCCTTAGAAAATAGGTAAACATCCAAATGAAAAGACCCGATACCAAAAGCCGATTATACTGGCTTTAAAGTATACAACGAATAGATCCCATGCAGATTAAATCAATAATACATATACATACAGGGCATACTACTCAATAAACATTAATAGCACATATTGCAGATGAAAATAATAAAGTAAACATACACGTTGGCGGGATATATATATATGCATAAACATGTAAGTTATCAATCAAAGTTCTACTAATCTGTCCGATCAACCATTCAATTCAGTTCACTGAACTAAAATCTAAATAGTTGGTATCCTGCATCAACAGCCTCTATTGAACGCTATCACTCGTGATACACTCCCACCGCGACTTCGTTGCCTTGTCCTGTTCTTGGATACGAATAAGTAGCAGACAGTTAGCTGAGTTCCGAATTGTGATGATCTTAGAACCATCATTTGAAGATCCACTGGCTTCACTACTGCACCCACCGTCACCGTAGTTGACTCCACCACTGTAGCCGCTGCCCTCACCATCACGACTGTGATTTTGCGATCTATGTTGGGAGCCTGAACTCTCATTTGCGCTACCACCATTGACACTTCCACAACTAGTCCCGTAGCCATCGCCACTTGTGCCCCCATAAGCGTCACCACATGCGGAATCACCAGATGACCATCCATTGCCTGCATACTGCCATCCGGAACAAATGGACTGTATCGCATATCGCCCCGACGAGCCACCGCTTGAACCAACATATCCATCATTGTCTGGACCGCTGTAACTATCCGATGAATCACTATATCCACTAGAACTTATATCGTAATTTTCACCAGCTGAGCAACCGTACACACAACTGGATTCACCGTATCCACCACTGCCACTATCTCCAATCAGTTTAGATTGTGCGGAGATTGCCTTCACGGGATCTGTAACTTTTAAAACCATATGCATGTGATCTGGAATTCCAGTGTCTTTTATTGATATCCATTCTACTGCCGGAAGTCGATGATCATTAGGTCCAAATTGATAATCGCATTCACCAGATGCGAGCTTGGTAGGACCAGTCTGTCTTGTCACCATATTAAATACATTGTTGTTCCCTTGCCCGAGTCGCAACAAAACGTCCCTGTGACCATTAACGACGTTCGCATCTTTTATCCAATATGAATTCAATGCATGCACCAAGTATGAAACCGCTATTAAAGTGAACACAATCTGGGTCGGAGTTGAATCCGAATCAGGTTCCAGTACTTCATGCTGGGGGAGACAGCTCACATGCCCAATATAATTACACCCAGACCCTTTATTTAACATGTCCTGCATTTGATCTGTGTAGTTCCACATGTTCTCTTCTCCTGATTGTTGTACATGTTTATCCAAGTTGCTTAACCGAAAAGGGGCAGAATCGTGATTTTTTGGAAGGTAGTTATTATCACGCATCCCTGGATATAGAACCGTCCAGCACTTATCAATGTGATCGAACTTCAGTCCCTTTTCCATCTTGGACAACTCTCTCTCTCCCTGTGCGGAGGAAGCTTCTCTAACAGGACACCGACCGCATTTACATGGTCCATATTTTGCCACACATTTTGTATCTAAAGAATCGACCTCAAGAAAACCGTCCGTTGTATCTTCCAAATACACGTTCTCGTTTATCCCATAGCCATTGATATCCAAGGGGCTCAATTCAATTGAATGGATTCGGATTGTGTTCATCAAATTTTCTCTGGGTATTTCTAGAAAGTCATGGGAACCACGAATGCAGTATCCAAATTGATTAGATAGATAGATAGATAGATTTTATTTGTACAATAAACATAGCATATTACAGTTAAACTAAAGATACAAAATTAATGATAGTGTACAGGGACTGCATGGCCAATACTGACCGTCTTCCTGCAGTCCCTTAAATAAATAACAAATTATCCACTACCTGGCGGTAATTGTCAAATAATAAGTATATATATATAATATATATAATATAATATGATATAGTATAGAATAATATCCGCAGACCAGATTCAATTGTACATGTAGGCATCGAATGTTGAATATATAGATTGAATGTAAATAAATAAATAAGGACAGAAAGTCAGTGAACGTTAATACTAGTCATATTATCGTCATGGGCTATGTTCAATGGGTGTCATTAAAGTAGCTGGTCACATCGAGTTCATTACGATATTTTTAAGTGATACGTGTGCAAATTGATTGAACTTGTTATATGACCAGACGCGTGAAATATCCAGAAAGAATGACATCAATATCAATAAGTATAATTATAATATTTAGTTATAGGATATAGATATAATATTTAGTTATAACATTTAGTTCCCGGGGTTATTTTGTAATGAGCAACTGTAACAGTTTTTATTTTTGCAATCGACAATGTATTTGGATATTATTTGATGTGATAGAGTTTTCTTGAACGTAGCTCTAAATTTACATCCTCTTGATGTTTTATCGATTGAATTCCAAATGTCTGGGAAGGAGTGTTTTGCTGAAAATGATGATTTCGGTGTTATCAGACGTATATTATTCGCATTTCTCGTATTTTTCGCGAGAGAATAAGAGTAGCACGTTTTAAATGATTTCGGTAAGTTATTTCTAGTCCAATCATACATAAAGCAAGCTGCATTAACTCTAAATATGTCATTGAGGTTCAGGATTCCTTCTTGTTTGAACAGAGGTTCGGTGTGAGCTCTATAACTGGCATTGCAAAAAATACGTATTGCCCTTTTCTGCTGTTTTAAAAGTGAATCGAAGGATGCGTGCCCCCAAATATGTATGCCGTATGTTAAGCGACTATGTACTAGGGCATAGTAAAGAGTTTTTTGTGCATTTTTCGGAAGAATTCGTTTAACTTTGTTCAGGAGGTAGAGCGTGTGACATAGTTTCTTATGGACCATATCAATATGGTATTTAAATGTAAGGTTTTCATCAATTGAGATGCCAAGAAATTTCAGTGAAGTTTCCTGCATATTATTTCCAACTCGAGTTAATGCTTTCCCATTTAGCATAACATTGAATTTTCTCCACTTTGATTCATTGTTTTTAGGATGCATCAATATAAATTTACTTTTGGATACATTTATTGCAAGTCTGTTGCAGCAGCACCATATAAAAACATTTCTTAGTTCTTCGTTGATTTTTTTTTTAAGGCGATCGTATTTATGGTCTGATGTATATATAGTGGTATCATCGGCGAATGAAAGTAATTTTAATGATGTACTGCGGGGCATATCGTTAACGTACAAGAGGAAAATTGTCGGTGCGAGGATGGACCCCTGGGGCACTCCACAAGTGATGGGGTTAAAGTGCGATTTTGAACCAAGAAATTCAACATATTGTCGTCTGTCCCGGAGATAACTTGAAAACCATTCGTTCGCTATCCCACGAATTCCATAGTGATTGAGTTTGGCTAAAAGTATTTCATGACTTATTGTGTCAAAGGCTTTAGACAAATCGATAAATAGTCCCACAGTTGAATCTCTAGTTGGCTGATCATTTTTCTCTGCCACGTAATGTAAAAGTTGCATTAGTGGATGGATGGTAGAGTGTTTTTTTCGAAAACCAAACTGGTTATTATGTAGAATGTTATGTTTGGACAAGAAAGAGAATAATCTATTCTGAATAATTTTCTCGATTAATTTTGAGAAGACTGGTAATATGCTAATAGGTCTATAATTTGCAATATTTTCTTTACTGTCGCCTTTATGTATAGGGACAATTTTTGCGGTTTTCATTTTTTCGGGGAATGTGCCGTCTTTAAATGAAAGATTGAATATATGTGTGAGGACTGTTGCCGTTTCGTGAATAGTATTTTTCATTAGTTTTGTTGAGAGATCATCGATGTCGGTGCTACCTTTGCGGGCGATGCTTTCGCTTACTTTTATAATTTCTTCAAGATCGGTTGGGAATATGAACATATTTTTAGGGTTTTCTTTGCATAGGTATGACGAAAACGTTTTTCCATTGCCGATTGGAACGCTATCACTCGTTGTTTGACCAATGTTGGCAAAATAGTTATTTAACTCTTTCGCGATTGACTCTGGTGTTGTGAATTCTTTGTTGTTATGCATAAGTTTCTGTGGAATCTGTGAAAAGCTCGTTGATAGTTTAAGTGATTTTTTCAAAATAACCCAAGTTCGCTTCATATTACATCGGTGTTCGGATAAAGTTTTGGCATAGTACTCTGCTTTGCTTTTTCTCTTCAATTTGTTGAATTGTTTACAATATTATTTGTATTCAGTTATATTATATTCAGTTGGATTTTTGAGTTTTTTTGCATATAATTTATTCTTTTTGATAGAAGAGCAGATCATACCGTTGGTCATCCACGGTTCTTTTTTTACATATTTTTTCGGTGTAGTGGATAGTTTGAGTGGAAAAGCTGCATTGAATGCAGTTGTATATATGTTTATAAAGTTGTCATACGCTTCATTTGTCGACTGTGAATTATATATACTAGTGAAGTCATGATCAGCCAGAATTTGTTTAAATTTCATGAGGTTACTTCTATTCATTATTCTTTCCCAAGTTTTCTGTGGTCTCGTATTCGTAGGTATCGAATTTCTTTTTTCAGCATAAAAAGTTGCAAAATGATCTGAAACATCAGTTAAAATAATTTCTGAATGAGCTTCTGATACAAGATTGTTGGTGTAGATGTGGTCAATTAGAGTAGCTGAGTATTCGGTAACTCGTGTGGGTTTTGTTATTACCGGCATAAATCCCTTGTCGAACATAGTGTCGATAAAATTGCTAGTTTTTTTATGACTCGATATGTTGAGTAAATCAAGATTAAAGTCACCTAAAATGTAAGCCTTCTTCCCCGATTCACTTATTTGTCCAACAATTTCAGTCATTTTAGTTATAAATATATCAAGATCCGCTAACGGGGCTGTGTTTGGCCTATACACTGATCCCATAATATAGGAAGCATTTTTACCAGTGTCGATTTCTACAAATAGTGATTCGATCACGTGGGGGATGAAGATTGACAGGTCTGTACGTATTCTATACGATAAATCATCTTTTAAGAATATGCCCACCCCACCCCTACCGTCATCATCAACTGGTCGTGTATTGTAAATTAATTCGTGATATCCAGGAAGAGTGAACTTAGTTTTAATTTTGAATATTTCACTTAAGGCTATCGCAGTGGTATATTTTCCCGATTGCTGAATGTCGGAAAAAAAGATCTACAAATGTATCCCAATTCGCCGTTAAACTTCGACAATTAAGTCCTAAAAATGATACGGTATTTTCGCGAGAAGTAATATTTTCTTTCAATTGCGATGGAGTAACGTAATCGCACCGATGATCAATCAAATTGTATGGGGAGGGGGCCGGCATATTGTCATCATCGTGTTGCGACCCTGTAAACAATCGAGCAAAATCATACGACTCATCTCTCTGAAGTTCACCCAGTCTAATTCTACCCGTCATAGATTAGCTTGAAATCATTAGAGTTATCTTTCCTGCCCATGACAATATACCGTTACTGTAACATTACTAATAATGAGAGTATCAAATCATTGTTTGTGATGCTTTTCATAGATTCAAGTCTGCGGATATCAAAGAAATACAATAAAATTATGATTTGGCAATATGTAAGTAGTTCCGTTTATGAATGGAATGAGGTGAGAAAATAAGATGAGCTATATGTTTTAGCATTTCCAGACTGGTTGTTCATGTGTTGTAATCGAAGCATTTTTGCAATTCGGCGAAATTTAGTTGTCGGTGGTTTCTCGACAGTGTAACCAATTTACTTTGAGCTCAGCTGTACTGAGTTTATATAGAATGAGTTGACGCGAATATAGTTATATCTTTTGTTGTCCGGTGATCAGGCCACTTGAGCGAAGGGGTCATTCATAAGTCACGGTTTGCATGAAAATCACGAAGGTGGAATAACTGTGTCAGTTCGGGAACAATTTGGACACCGAAGTTGCTCTGTTGTTTAGTGAGCAATGCTGAGCAATGTGGTTATATTCTGTTATCAAATGGGATTTAGCATTTCATGTTGTCGTTTCTAATGGAGAGCGTTTCCGTTTATAAGTTTGTGAATAGTTGCCCCAAAAGGATTATTTCCACAGTGGGATTTTATCGTCAGTACGTGAGTATATCACCCGTAGCTTGCTTCAGCATATATCAGATCTTCTCTATGAAGTAATGAAGTGGCATGTTATGAATATTATGATGTTTCTGTATATATATGAGTGTACAAATACGTATAAAGTGAATTATAAATAAATTTAATATTTAGCTATAATTCTCTTGGTGTGTCTTTAAATAAAGGTCTGTGCATGTCATACCAAATATGCTGCTAGAAAATTTCCCTCTATTCACTTGGTATTACATTCATTCAATCAGTTACTTAACATGATGGGAGCACATGAAAGTTGGTTCCTAAGATTTGATCTTCAAATGTCAATGGATACAGTAATAAATGTTTCTAAGTATAGGTATAGCACTGTATTGTCTATACATGTTGACACTTTGAGTAAATGAGATTGCTGACTACAAATTAAGGTGAATTTTTTTGAGTAAATTATGCAAGGTATTAAATGCCTTTTAAATATAGATCTATAATTGCATTATGACAATTTAAGGAAATTCACATTTTTTAATCAGTAACTTGACATGAATGTTGGTTCCCAAGATTTTACCTTCAATGTCAATGGACAAAATAATAAATGCCTTTAAATATAGGCATAAAACTACGGTCTATACATATAGACACCTTGAGTAAATGAGATTGTTACTACATATATTGGTGAATAAGTTACTCAAGATATTAAATGCCTTTAAATATAGACTTATTGTTGCATTATGACAATGTAAAGAAATAGACATTTTTCAATTAGTTACTTTAAATGGATGTTGTTTCCCAAGATGTTTACATTCAAATGTCAATGAACCAAGACAGTACTAGATGCCTTCAAATATAGGCATAACACGGTATTGTCTTTACATTATAGACACTTGGAGTAAACTGACATTATTGACTACAAATATTTGTGAGTGATTTATTCTAGGTATTATATGCCTTTAATTATAGCATAGTAATTGCATTATGACAATTTAAAGGGATACTTGACATTTCCAATCAGTTAATTGCATAAATGGGAGCACATAAAGTTGGTTCCCAAGATTTTACATTCAATGTCAATAGACAAAGTAATAAATGCTTTAAATACTTTAAATATAGACATAACAATATTGTCTATACATATAGACACCTTGAGTATTGAGATTGTTACTACAAATATTGGTGAATAAATCACTGAAGGTATTAAATGCCTTTAAGTATAGACAATTATGACAATTTAAAGAGATGTTAGAGGTTCATTCAATCAGTTACTTGACATGAATAGGAGCACATACAAGTTGGTTCCTAAGATTTTACCTTCAACTGTCACTGGATAAAGTAACACATGCCTATAAATATAAGTAAAACATTGTATTGTCTATACATGTATACACTTTGAGTAATTGAGATTGTTGACTACAAATTTTGGTGAATAAATTATTCAAGGTATTAAATGCCTATAAATATACTTATCATTACATTAGGACAATTTAAAGAGGTATAGGGTTTTTCAATAAAGTATTTGATATGCATAATAGCATATACAAATTGGTTCAAATTCATGTTAGTTGCTACATATGTTAATGGAATATCTTAATTCAAGCCTTTATGTATGCTCTATTCAAGTAAACTCATCAGATATAGACAAGTTGTTCCATTAAATATGATAGTGATTTCACTAAAAATAGATAAATGCAATTTGTTCAGTGCCAATGGATACTGAAATTTGGGCTATTTGGCAACTGTTTCCTTGAATAAGTAATTAAAGTCTAACAATTAACAATTCCAACAATAAATTATGCATCAACTGCAGATTTCCAGATTGATTCACAACGATAGGCATCAGTTGGCAGCAGTCTGTCCCAATTAATAGGTCCACTTTACCGGTTGGTCTCTTAATATCGTTAAGAGCTATGCCGTTAAACAAGTGTACAACGCGACTGACGTCAACGTATCCTATCTCCGCCGTAATGTCATCCAGTCCGTATGCATGTATTTCCCAGATAAGTCCGCTGCTATCCATCAGCGGCACTACATATTCCTTGCTCTGTATCAATTCAGTGACGTTCCCAACTTTGGTAACGGACAACATGGTATCTTTGCCGACAAGGCCTAGATCTCTGGCAGCTGTGTGGCTTATAATTGACATGTCCGCTCCAGGGTCCCACATGGTAGTGAGCGACTGACGTTTGCAAGATACCTTACTCAGCATCAGAACAATTTTCCGCCTATTCCCACTTCCACCCACTTGTCGCACTGAATTGTGGAAGCAAAACGCACTATTATTTTCACTGTGTAGCAATGGGTGATGCATTCTATTGCATTTTCCCTTCATCTGGTCTACTTTTTCACACAGCTTTCTGTCCTGACAATCAGTCGATCGGTGTTTTAATTTCAAACAGGAAAAACACCCACCACGCCTTTTCACTAGCTCCACCCTTGATCGAACGTCCATCATCTGGAATGTTGGACAATCGGAAATATCGTGAGTATCATTTTCGTGTGACCAACACCACTTCGCTCTACGTGTCGGTCCAGATGTATTATCTGAAAGAGAAACAGCCTGCGCAACTTGCGCCATTCCTTCAACAATTTGCTTCATCATTTCCCTGTTTTCTTTCATTTCCTCTTTAAAGAAATTAACCATAGACACTTCACTCGAATTGTCGGGTTCCTCAGAAATAACATTGTGCGCCCTTTGTGGCCGTACTGAGTGGTCGCGAACATCTGCACACATATATTCAAAAGCATACTTTTCTTCTAGAAGAAAATCGAGCAAGAAATCAATTCCCGGTTCTTCCTTGTCCATTTGCTTGCGACGCTTTCGGAGTGTCCACTCTCTTTTCTGAATTGGTGGCAATAACTTTTCAATATGGTTCATTACGGTCGAGTTGTTCATTTCTTTCTCTAGTTTTGCTTGCCTAAGGTCCATCCAACATCTTTCTACTGTATCAGTTAAACGAATGAAATTTTTGCAGTCACCATCGTGAACAATTGGTAGATTTTTGATGTCCCGGATAATTATATCTGTTAGTTTCTCAGGCTGTCCATATTTCATATTCAATCTCTCCATCATCTTTCCATAGTTCTCATCCACACATAGGACCAAGGACAAAGCTTCCCCGGTTAGGCAACTTTTGAGAACAAATGGATCACGTCCAAAGGCAGGAACCATTTGCCTATCAAAGTCTCTCAGAAATGATGGGAAGTTTCTAATATCACCAGAATAGGTAGGTGGATCAAGCTTTTTAACTCTGAACGCGGATTCTTTCTGGCGACTTCCATCCGACTTGGTTTTCTCATCCTTGCTCAACCTCTCGATAACATTCGATTGCATGTCACAGAATTTGTTGAATATACTGCTCATGTCCGCGGCTAACTCTTGTATTTTACCCTCATCATCCAAGACTTCTACATAATCATCGTGTCGATCTTCCAATCTGCTATGCGCCTCCTTTAACTGATCCATCAGCGTTTTAATTAAATCAACTTTTTCATCCCTGTAGCAGTCATGCAACCTCTGCATAATTTTCGTGAATCGCCCCTTAGCGCTACTTCGTTTTCTTCTTTTCCCCTCAACATCCCTTCCATCATCTTGCTCCGAATCTGACATCCCTCGTGTTGAAATGTATCGCGTGTATAGATCTGAACGCCAAGGTTGGATAATTATTTATTTCAACCTGATAAAGAAAAGAAAAGAAAATATTAAAATCCAATAATCCGAGTCCGAACAATACCATCAATACAAAAGTACCATAAACACACGTACCTACTATGTATCATGCAAACGGCCACAATGAGAATACCTATCTCACACACAAATGCATAACTAACAAAAGGGTATCTAAACCATATCAAGAAGAAAATATGTCCAAATAACAAACAGAAAACAATAACATATCCTTAGAAAATAGGTAAACATCCAAATGAAAAGACCCGATACCAAAAGCCGATTATACTGGCTTTAAAGTATACAACGAATAGATCCCATGCAGATTAAATCAATAATACATATACATACAGGGCATACTACTCAATAAACATTAATAGCACATATTGCAGATGAAAATAATAAAGTAAACATACACGTTGGCGGGATATATATATGCATAAACATGTAAGTTATCAATCAAAGTTCTACTAATCTGTCCGATCAACCATTCAATTCAGTTCACTAAACTAAAATCTAAATAGTTGGTATCCTGCATCAACAGCCTCTATTGAACGCTATCACTCGTGATACAGGGGGTGCAAATGGAATTATGCAAAAAAACCTGCAGGGTTCACAATATTTGACATGTAAAGTATATATATATCTCCTGTGCCTATAACATCAAACCAAACGGTTTACAGTACTTTTACTGACATTTTTGGAGTGGCACATATACATACATTAAAAAATAAAAGTAAATTTAAAGGGACGAAATGAAAAATAAAATTGTGCAACTATAATGGAGATCTATATTGCATTACAACATCCACAAATCTACAAAAACTTCTGACAAAATATGGTGGATGGCTATTTGTGATTAGTCACTGACTTCCATGTCTTCTATGTGTTTTTTCTCATGGCCAGTCTGGTATCATAAGACAAAGTTTTTCTGGGTCAGCAAACCAGTTTCAAATGGGCTGTACTTAAAAATTAACAGCATTAAATAGTCATTGGTAATATGATCATTTGTCCTTGATAAGTTGAAACATGAGGGAGTATTGCATAGCATGGCTACCTGCAGAATGTAGATTTGTATGGATTTATATCTGCATATCAACTGGTGCTTGTATTTTTCTTCTAACTCACTCTGAACTCACAATGCAACAGGATTGCATTCGGAATTTCAAGCCCATAACGCTAGACACTTTAGAATCAAGCTTGCCAAATAAATTTCCATGAACCTCACATGAACTCACTCAGTTGAACACAAGGAACGGTTGTCAAGTTGGTAAATATTCTGTATGAATGGAAGCCCTATATTTTTAATGTGTGGATTTATTATAACTGGACTAAAGCCCTTATAAAATAATCTGAAGGATTATTTTCAGTCTTTATTACTGGATATCACACCAATAACCAATAGACATGCATTTGTTAGTTTTGAACAGGACAATATTTATCTTTTAATATTACTGCAGCTGCATCTTTCTTATGACTTGTTTTCTTACAAACTCCCAAATTTGAACCAGAAACAATTTAGAGCAAATATACATCTACGTGTACATATACATATATCAGGATATAAATTTAGGCAATCATGCCAGGGTAGCCATTATTTGTTCTAAATTAATGTACGTGTTAGGGAAATTGTAGAACATTTATACAAAATGGTGGTGCAGCCAATCAAAATTGCTGTGGGACTGATAAAGACACAACCTGCTCGACTACCGAATCATACTGATTGATCGAATTGTAGTAACTCAACATTTACTAAACCTACTTGTGGGCTGAGTATAATTCAATTCAACATTAGAATACCATAAAAACATACTGTTCTCCCATAAGTTTAAAGAAAATAACACATTGAACTAATTTACTAGTATATTGATAATGTGATATATGTCATTCCATTTATAACCATTTTGGCAGCCATCTCACATCAAAGGCCATGAAATATAAATAACAAAAGATGAACTACATTCAAATTATATCACCAGGTAACCTTTTTGCAGGAGTTTTAGGTTACTGATCAAATACCCTATAATTGATGATTTCCTCAACATCTTTGTTATTGGGAAAATGTCTGTTTTTCATTCTACGACCAATATATTCCATCCAAAAACCTTGTTAAGCACTCATGAGTGGGAGCACAAATGTGCTGATCCTTTAAAGATGAAAATAATTCTATAGGTAGCACAATTTTAATTATTCTTGATTTTGCAAATTTGGAGTGGGCCATTTTGGATTTTCAGGGTCAAGAGCTCCTTGGAGGTCAATCCCATCAGATAATGGTACAGAAAATATCAGAAATGATAACTGTATGTGGCACCGATGGATATAGATCAATAAAATTCTAATTGGGGGCTCAACTTTGAGATAAAAGTGCTGAACCCAAAAATTGGGGTTCAGGCCCTTAAAAATGGAATTGTTTGGGATTTTGGCAATTATCTTAAAAACCATTGACTTTTGGATATGAAAATGTATTACTGATCTCCCATAATGTGGCCATTCCGCACATTTTGAGTGGTCAGACAACCTCATATGTCCAACGGTTCTGGGGATATAGTCACGGCGGATGGAAGTACTTCACACAAAAAGGGCGTGGCCATTTCACCCATTTTGCCCTCAATGGGAAATGTGTTACTAATCCCTTTTTGTTTATAAATCTAAATAGCCTGAGCTCTTTTTATCACTCACTTACAGTTATATTTTAATGTTGACCACAGTTCCATCCATAATCATATTACATTGCTCAATCAATTTGTATACATGTGACATCTTTGTATAAAATTGTATAGATATGTGTATCATTAGTAGATTCATTCGGACCTCCTATTTACCGAGAACAACCGAGAACAACTCTAAAATTAATAATTAAGTCTTAATAATGTTCAATTATAGTGTACATATCAATCTTAAGTTAATATTATACCATAGTTGACATTTTAAATGACATATATGTAGTTATTATTGGTATATACCGAGAAGTTGAAACATCGCGCAGCCGCTGTTCTTGTTCTCGGTTGGCGGTAACACAAAGACATAAGCCGTGCCTAGGTGTTAATTAACTAAGAACTAGCTGCGTGATGGGTCTGATTGGTGATCAACATGCATTGAGTTGTGTTTCTTCTTAAATTAGCAAGTGAAAGTGGATCGAACATTTTATGAGACAGTGCATATATATTTGACGCTCGAAAGCAAATAAAAACATACCAAACTGTTGGACAAAAACAGCATTTGCGAGTCCATGCATTAACAACATCATTAAATTATCGACGGACTAGAACATTTTAAAACGGTCAGATTAAACTGATAGACGTTTCGATATTGTATAAACCATCAGCTAAGAGATATCAAAAGTGCACCGCTCTCCATATGTGCGGTCAAATTTACCGAGAACAAGTCAATTTAGATATAATATTTGTAAAATATAACTACTTTGAGGAAGATTATTCACCATTTTTATTTGACCACGCTACTGGAGTGTTTAACATCACTTTAAATAACGTGTTATACTTAAAATATCAGTAGACATCGATATTTTCATTAAAATGTTTACTTTTATGCATTATAACTGATATATTCTTAACCAATTGTAATGGTTAAAGGTACTCAACCCGTAAAGAGGGTCCCCATCTCAACAGATTCCAACAACAACAATCCGATCAGAGGGTCCTATATTACTATTTCTTTGGCTTTGGGGGTAAAAAATATTTGATTCGAGTCGAGGAACCCATCAAACAAAGCTCAGAGTTATTAGATATTGATTTTTCAAATTTGTTATGTTCTCGAGATCAGTACTAATAACTGCCGTAATCTGCTCTGGATGTGTACTCCAAATCTATTCAAACAGACAAGGATGAATAACTCTAAAATCAAGTGGTAATTTTAACGCAATTTTGATTGAGTTCTGGGCCAGATAGTATTCCCGATAATGAAAAATAATAGATTTCTAAAATCGATATCTAACAAATCTGAGCTTTGATGGGTGACTTCCTCGACTCGAATCAAATATTTTTGACCCCCGAAGCCATTGAAATAGTAATTGAGAGGAGTTTTATCGGGTTGAGTACCTTTAATATATCTAGCGGAAATCTTGTTTAAAGTTTTGGTTCTTAACTTCAATGGAAGTTTTGGTTCTTAACTTCTTATGGGACATGTTCTTCATATAATAAGCTACCACCATCAGTATGGTATTGGTTCCGAAAATAATAATAATGGTAAGCAATGTCATACATCTTCTGATTCAATTCTGTATATTGCTTGCGTGATTAACAGTTATCTGCACCAAATATAATTCAACTCAATGAAATTTGATCACCAATCAGACCCATCATGCAGCCAGTACTTAGTTAATTAACACCTCTAGAGGCATGGCTTATGCCTTTGTGTTACCGCCAACCGAGAACAAGCATGTTTCATCTTCTCGGTATATACCCATAATAACTACATATATGTCATTTAAAATGTCAAATATGGTATAATATTCACTTAAGATTGATATGTACACTATAATTGAACATTATTAAGACTTAATTATTAATTTTAGACTTGTTCTCGGTTGTTCTCGGTTGTTCTCGGTAAATAGGAGGTCCCGATTCATTACCAACAAATAATCTAATCTAATATATGCACAGGTCCCCAGAACAAAAATTGACCCCACATGTGCACCAACAATACTTAATCCCAAAGAAAGGTATATCCAATTAACTTCGTCGGGCCCAATATTTTATCATTTTTTGAAAGTCCACAAACTGGTTCAAACTACCGGTACACCAAAATATTATTTGGTACATGTTTAATTGCAACGTTCCGTTTATTGTGTTTTGTGTTGGTCGCAATCCTTATTTTGGATTTTATAAATACCAATAAACGATTGAATTTCAATATGTTTTTTAAATGGTTCTACTGAACGCAACCACATACTGAGACACATGTTATAGATTCAACAACAAAATTCGGTATTTCCATCGTCCTTTGTTCGACGTGAAAATCGATCAATTTATACGTGACCTTTCCGTGTTACATTGTCTTAAGGGCTTTGTGGACCCAATTTTCCCAAAATGTCCCAAAATTTTATAGAGTCCAAATAAAGGATTCTGTTCATGTATATTAGTCATAATATAAACCGAGCCCATTGATACAACATTTTGAGAGTATACTTCATGGTGGATTATGTTAGAAATACAAAATGTGAACTTTATTGAGATTTAAAAAAAAATAATTTAGAGGCAATGGTCCAAGAAAAACAAAGTCCAAATTTAAGAATCAAATATGGGAATATGTACTGAACACTGTGATGAATGATGTATTACAAAAAGAATATTATATTTCTTGAGTGTTCTTTGATAAAATGACTTTGAACCGGTTGTTGACAAATGATATATACTTGCTTGCATGTTGGCTATGTGGGTGGTAGCAGGCACGGGTTAACAGCTGGCCATTGTAACTGCTCTGGACTCTGTTGACAATAGAATGCTAATCCTCAATCATACCCCTGCCATAGCCACAGTAATTCTAGTAAGTAGGTCACCACTCACTCAGGGTGAACAGGCATGTTGTAGTTTGACACCTGTTGACACTGGTAAAAAGCCATTCAAATCGGAATGGACATCAGCCATGAAAGGTTGACCCATTAACTGCTGCCTCTCAGTCAACCATATTCTGAAGTTAGTATATCATTTGTCAACAACCGGTTCAAAGTCATTTTATCAAAGAACACTCAAGAAATATAATATTCTTTTTGTAATACATCATTCATCACAGTGTTCAGTACATATTCCCATATTTGATTCTTAAATTTGGACTTTGTTTTTCTTGGACCATTGCCTCTAAATTATTTTTTTTTAAATCTCAATAAAGTTCACATTTTGTATTTCTAACATAATCCACCATGAAGTATACTCTCAAAATGCTGCATCAATGGGCATGGATTCTATTATTACTAATATACATGAACAGAATCCTTTATTCTGACTCTATAAAATTTAGGGAAATTTTGGAAAAATTGGGTCCACAAAGCCCTTAAAGGAACTCGATCAGATCTATCTATAGACTGCAGCTTTATGAGATATATACATGTACACTGATATATCTAGGACAATTCCACACGTACGGGCGGTACGATATGACAATGGGAGATTCTAACCTGACTGCCAATTTGGTCAACATGACCGCTTTCGCAGATTGCTGCTTCCGATACACACTACTTTCATGACTGAACTAACTGCCAATGAGACCGCCCACACAGAGAATGGACGACATCATTGTGATATATGCGGGAAATCATTTAATCAATCGAGCACATTGGCGAAACATAAGATGATACACACCGGAGATAATCCTTACCATTGTGATATATGTGGGAAATCATTTACTCGGTCGAGTAGCTTGGTGATACATAAGAGAATCCACACAGGAGATCGCCCGTATCAATGCGATTTGTGCAGACAATCATTCAACAGTAAGAGTCACCTGACGAGACATAAGAGAATCCACACAGGAAATCGCCCGTATCAATGCGATTTGTGTGGACATTCATTCAACAGTAAGAGTAGCCTGAGGAGTCATAAGAGAATCCACACCGGAGATAAGCCTTACAGTTGTGATATATGCGGGAAATCATTTACTCGGTCGAGAAACTTTGTGATACATAAGATAATCCACACTGGAGATCGCCCGTATCAATGCGATGTGTGCGGACAATCATTCAACAGTAAGAGTAACGTAACAAGACATAAGATAATACACACCGGAGATAATCCTTACCATTGTGATATATGCGGGAAATCATTTACTCAGTCGAACAACTTGGTGATACATAAGAGAATCCACACCGGAGATCGCCCGTATAAATGCGATTTGTGCGGGAAATCATTCTCTCGCACTGCTGAGTTGACAATACATAAGAGAATCCACACCGGAGATAATCCTTACGATTGTGATATATGCGGCAAATCATTTAATCGGTCAAGCAACTTGGTGATGCATAAGAGAATCCACACCAGGGATAATCCTTACCATTGTGATATATGTGGGAAATCATTTACTCAGTCGAGCAACTTGGTGATACATAAGAGAATCCACACAGGAGATCGCCCGTATCAATGCGATTTGTGCGGACAATCATTCAGCGGTAAGGGTAACTTGACGAGACATAAGAGAATCCACACCGAAGATAATCCTTACGATTGTGATATATGTGGGAAATCATTTACACAGTCGAGCAACTTGGTGATACACAAGAGAATCCACACCGGAGATCGCCCGTATCAATGCGATTTGTGCGGACAATCATTCAGCGGTAAGATTGACTTGACGAGACATAAGAGAATCCACACCGGAGATAAGCCTTACGATTGTGATATATGCGGGAAATCATTTACTCGGTCGAGCAACTTGGTGATACATAAGAGAATCCACACCGGAGATTGCCCGTATCAATGTGATTTGTGCGGACAATCATTCAGCGGTAAGAATAACTTGACGAGACATAAGATAACCCACACCGGAGATAATCCTTACCATTGTGATATATGTGGGAAATCATTTAATCAATCGAACACATTGGCGAGACATAAGATAACCCACACCGGAGATAATCCTTACCATTGTAATATATGTGGGAAATCATTTACTCGGTCGAGCAACTTGGTGATACATAAGAGAATCCACACAGGAGATCGCCCGTATAAATGCGATTTGTGTGGACAATCATTCAGCGGTAAGAATAACTTGACGAGACATAAGAGAATCCACACCGGAGATAAGCCTTACGATTGTGATATATGCGGGAAATCATTTACTCGGTCGAGCGACCTGACGAGACATAAGAGAATCCACACAGGAGATCGATCCCCCGTATCAATGTGATTTGTGCGGAAGATCATTCAACAATAAGAGTAACACGAGGAGACATATGAGAATCCACACCGGAGATCTCCCGTATCAATTAATGTGATCTATGCAGGACACCATTCTCTTGCAGCGGTAACTTGGTCGTACATAAGAGAATCCACATATAATCGTGGTGGGTGATGAAGCCTTCGCTTTGTGATATATGCCGGAGATACATGTAATTTGCTTGGTCAGACATAAAGGGAATTCATATCAAACATAACTGATGGAGATCCTTATCGTGAGATATAACATTCACATTTTACATTGTAACAGGTACGGTATGAATTGTGTCATATTTATATGTAGTGACATACTGGTGTCCAAAAACATGACCACGACCAGCACCGGGCATCGCCCTTACGATTGTAATATATGAGATAATTCATTATTCAGTTGAGCCTGTTGGATGGTGATACATAACAGAAGATCGCCCGTATCAATGTGATTTGTGCGAGAAATCACTCTCTCGCACCATTCACAGATCGCCCTTATGATTGTGACTTGACCACATATAAGAGAATTCACACCGGAGATAGCCCTTATGATTGTGACCTGACCACATATAAGAGAATTCACACCGGAGATAGCCCTTGTGATTGTGACTTGACCACATATAAGAGAATTCACACATGATATAGTCCTTATGATTGTGATATATGTATGATATAATGTAATGCCAAAAAAAAAAGATTGTATGTTTCCGATAACGGAGTGAAAAAATTAGGGTAGGTAAGTAGAGAATTTTTGTTTTGTTTTTGTTTTGGATATTTTTTATCCCGCTGCAGAAATATTGAATCACCTCGACCGAAGTGACATAAAATGCCAACGTGTGTTGTGGGGAAAGTATTACTTGATAAACACAGTGGAAATAGACATTAAGATTGATGAAATATCAAACTTACTTCATGCTTAAGTATGTTATTTATTATTCACATACCACATTTTCATAAATTTGGCAATAAACTTGGTACGAAATTGATGTCACTAACTTTTATAAGAATTTTACCCATAATACCGCCATTATACCTTACTTGTATTGTGACGACTACATCCCATTGTCTGGAGGTAGCCAGTACACCCAACCTAGCATGCCTGGTTTTTGGAAACAGTAGCTGTACCCCTAACATATGTGGTGATAACCTCTATACATGTATATATACAGATACACACACCATGTCTGTTGATAGTGCTCCTACCGGTACTCTCGGGCTCCAGATAAAAGTGCAGGCCCAAATAATAGTGCAGGGGAAAAATTCCATTGAAAGTTAATAATAGCACATTGGAAACTCTGAGCAAAACATCAACTATAGTTAAAAAAATTATAGTACATGTAGATCAAGCATAGGAATCACCATATTAGTATGTGTCGTGTAGTGTTTTATTCAATATTTAAATGTTCACATGTATGCCATATATTTGAATATGTATACATGCATAAAGTTATAAGCTCATCAATTCGGTATCAGAATCATATAGAAATCTTGAGTTTGTGCTGATTTCAATTTTCATAGCCTCAAAATTAATAAACTTGCAGACTCAAATAAGCACTGTGCAGGGAGGAAATTTCCCAAGAAAATAATAAATGTACGTGCATGTTTATTTGGAACCCATGAGTATGTTCCATAAGTCCCAAGCAAGGCATACAGGTAAAGCAGGCATGAGATCCACTCTCATGAAATTAAAATTGAAAAATTAATGCCCATCAATCAACAACCCATCACACACCTGGGGCTTTTGAGACAACTGTCACTTCATGGTCACTTTTCACAGGCATATGTTAGAAACCATGTGTTCTGCGCACTAATGTTCATCAATATTTATGAGCATTAGTCGTAAAAAGTTTGTTTTTTTTAGAAAATTTTGACTTTTTCTCAAAATATCAATAAAAACATTAGGGTCGGCGGGTTATTTTTAGGGTCGGTCGATGTACGGAAACATAGCATCTTCTTTTTTTTGGGCCTAATTAATGTTCTCGGTCGGGTCACTTGGTGAGACATAAGAAAATCCATATTTAGAACATAACTGATTGATACGTATAAATCCTTCCTTAACGTGGATTATAATATTAACAGGTACGGTATGAATGAGGGCATATTTACACGTATAGTGGCATACTGGTGTGCAAAAATACGCCCAGGACCCACACCAGGGATCGCCCTTTTGATTGTGATATATGTGAGAAATCATTATTCAAGCCGTTTTCACATTTTCGACGTATTCACTATTCAGACTTAAGTGCAAAATAATAACACTTTTAAAAGTACAATTATTTGTACTTAAAGATGGATTATCTCTTTAAATAACAAATTTTAAATAGTTGCGTGGGTATAAAATAATAGATATGAACTGAAGACCCCTGTCTGGAAAAGCTTCTATCAATTAATATTGATTTTATTTCGAATATTAAATCGGGACCGTTTATGTGTCTATTTTTAGAACAGACCATTCGGATGATACCATATTGCGATATAGAGCACTGGGTTGTTCCTATGGCTACGCACCGAAAGTCAAATGTCCCAGATTGATTGTTTGTATTGTTTTGTTCCACAGATATGAGCGATAATGAGTATAATTAACGTTTATTTGTGACAAAATTGTACAATAAAATTTCTGGTCTCTGCTAACAGTAACCACTATTGTTCGTTAGCTGAACAAACACACCTTTTTAGACCAGAAAATATTCGAAATAAAATGAATATTAATCGATAGAAGCATTTCCGGACAGGAGTCTTCGATTCAAATCTAATATGTTATACCCCGGTAACTATATAAAACATGTTTACAAAGAGATAATCCACCTTTAATTAATCCGCTTATTTCTCGGCCAGAAATATGTGTTTTGATAACAATTTATTTGAGACAAAAACTGCTGCTGGCATGTCAGTCGGTGTTTATCAAAGTCGCTGTGCATTGTGCATGGTTCAATACTATATATGTAGTGACCATTCCTTCGCCCATATATTTATGACTTTAATGTTCCACTGTCCGATCTAACATCAAATTTGAAATTATTGTGACTCTTTTAAGATTCTAGAACAAATTATGAAACCAACAAACCCTAGTGATACCTAGGAATCCCTTATTGCGCTTAAGCTCAATTATTTATAAAACTGTGTCAATTTGGCTTCCCATAGATACCAAATATATGTGCGATTACATTAAGCCATGTGCAGACTCAATCTAGAACTGCAAGGTACACTTTAAAAAACTCATTTGAAATAAACTCAGTGTACTAATATAATAGTAAGCCGTAAGGCACATATTTCCAAGCATATTGCTTCGATATTGTTTATATTGCGTGTTTGAATTATCCATCCATTGTTTTATACAAATCACTTTGCATGTTATATTTAACTTTTTGTGTTTAAATTGTTTGACTGACACCGGTTTGCTAACAATAAAATCTTGAAATATGGTAATGGTTATCCGTGAAACGGCCTATAATCCAAACTGGTAGTAAATTATCCAGTAGTTCTTCCGAGCATATTAGTCGGGGAGCCAATAAGGTCCACCTGCACCCCCCCCCCCCGATGATTACAAATAACCTTATTTTTATTGTTCCCTATGGTATCCAGATAAAGAATCCGGATTTCACCGAAAAATAAAGGTGGCCCTACTAGGTGCTAGAGCCATTTGAATCCAAGATGGCCGCCATTTCCTCTAATTCCTACCAGCTGTATTTAATCGTTGTAATAGATCGGTTTTTAGCAAAAGACACAGACAAAATGTATGCCATTTTGTTGGTATGATGTCCTTCTTCAAAAATGACGGCAAATAATTTCGAAAAAAATTCAAAATGGCCGCCGAAAAATGACGTCATATGCACGAAAATAGGAAATTTAATTAATATTTCACCATATCTTCCATTTTTCTTCACATTAATCATTAGTAAATGGCAATGTTTTTGAGACAGTCATAAAGCGTGATATTATAGCGTCATTTAAAGATATTTGCCATTGACGAGGGTTCCGTAATAGATACAGAAAGAGGATTTGAAAAAGAGGGGTGACATTTTCGATTTTTTTTGCAAGACGATTTTGATAGTCATTTTAACCACAAACCACACAGGCTGTTAATAGAATGTCAATAACTATGTGCTTTATTTTATTGGACGGATGTTTTACTTCAATGGGAATGAAATTGGTGTAGAAGATTTCCAAAATGGCCGCCAAAAATATGAAAAATGGTAAATATTGCCCCAGGGTGTCCTGCAATGGCTTACAAGTTGTGTTTGATATATACAATTGGCTAATCTGTATTATATACATTAAATACTAACATGTCTGATGCACCATGGATCATTGTTTCTATTGTCACTACTGACATCACCAGAAATATTGGATTTTTCTCTCACAAACTTGACATAAATATCGGCAAAAAATCACTTTTCAGGGTTGGACAATTGTTTTAAGTAAAATGGATATATCATTGGTATCAAAGGTATTTATTGTATTTGGTCTATCTTAAATGTGTCACACTACGGTGTTTATATACCAAATTGCTCAAGATGGCTTCCAAAATAGCAACCAAATTTGTAAAAAGTTATTTGTTTACATATATCCCGAACATTATTCTCTGCGTTATCCGACAAGGTAGTAAATTGTGACTCACTTGGTTATTATACGTGTTAGTTAATTAACTGACAACTACGTTTCATTATGTTTGTCCCAGTTCCGTTTGGGGCATGACAAATTCATTTTACAGTTGCAGTATGGAATTTGCCGAGAACCTCTTTTGTGATTCTTGCCATATTATTGAAAGGAATTGGGCAGAACTTTGAAACGGAACTGAGATGAACCATAATATGTGGCTATTCTGGTCCATTATGATAAAACATATCAACTGGATACAGGGTGGATGCCAAGATGGTAGCCAGGGAGTTACTATATGATCATAGATGAGGTGAATAGGTATACAGGGAGTTATTGTATGGTCAATGGTGAGATGAGTACATGTATGTATACAATGAGTGACTGTATGATCATAAATGTAATGAATAGCTATACAGGGAGTGACTAAATGGTCATGTGTCAGGTGTATGAGTATACCCGGTGTCCCTGCTTGGTGACTCGTGACGGTATGGTCATGTGTAGGTTATACGGCTATACACATGTGTTGCTATATGGTCATGGGCGAGGGGTATGTGTATATAGCGAGCGGCTATATGGCCATGGATGATGTGCATATGCATGCATGGAGTGAATATACTGACATCGCTGGGGAGTATTAGTATATCTTGAGTGGCTATTCTGATATGGTGTGACAAATAGGGATACAGGGAGTGACATGGCCAAGGGTGAGGTGAATATATATACAATGATTGACCATGATCATGTATGAATGTTTTGAATAGGTACACACAGGGTGACTATATGGCCATAGGTCAGATGAAGGAGTATACCAGGTGCCATGGGTGAGGGTATGTGTATGAAGCGAGTGGCTATATGACCATTGGTGAGGTGGATATGTATACCCGGGGTGACTATGGTCATTGTTGTCTATTTGACCATGTGTGTGTGTGGAGATAGGTATACATGGGATGACCGTATGGCCAATGGTGAGGTGAATGGGTATACAAGGAGTGACTCTATGGTTATGGGTCATGTTTAGGATTATACCCGGTGTGCCTGCATTGTGACTCATGGCTGTATGACCATCCATGGTCATGGGTCAGGTGTACGTTTATACAGTTGGTCACTATATCTTTATGTCTGTGGTGTTTATGTATATATGGAATGACTGTGTGGTAATGGGTGGCTATCGCTTTTCACGTTTAAAGTTCCCCCATGTACACAAACACTATCAAGGTGGAGAACTCTTTGACATGACCTCTCTATTGATTAACATATCCTTGAGTTATTGTGGAAAGCGATAGCCACCCAAATTACACATGTACAACCCACCCATGACCTCATATGTACATAAACAGCAAACAAATGACAATATAGTTACCCACTCTATACACGTACACCTGGCCATATTTGGTTATACCGGTACATGCCACAAATGACGATACAGCCATGACTCACCATGCATGAGCACCAGGTATACTCCTACACCCGACCATATAGTCACTCTATGTATACATATTCACCACATTCACGATCATACAGTCACTCATTGTATACCTATTCACCTCACCATGGACCATACAGCCACTACATGTATATCTATTCGCCATACCATGACCATAGAGTCAATCCAGATATACATATACACCTCACCAATGGTGAGCCCTTCCCAGTATACCAATACCCGCACACACGACCACTCACAAGTTTCATACTTGCATATACACCTCATACATGACAATTCAGCAACTCACTGTATACTCATACACGCCATCCATGATAATTCATCTACACCCTATACACCACCGATGATAATACATCCACAACATATATAAATATACGACCCACCCATTATCAAAAGGGCAATCCCTATATAGCCACACGCTCGTCAATGACCATCTAGCTTATTCCAGGTATGCATATAACTTCAATATTGACCGTACAGGCATACCATGTGCACCTATACACATTACCCATAACCATAAAATCACTCCCTATTTATCTACGCACTCCATCCATGATCATACAGACAGCACAAATATACATATACACCCACATGTCACAATACAGCCACTCACGGTACACATATACATCCCACCACGACCTTACAGTCACTCCATATATACATAAACAACACACGGATGACCATGTAGCTACTCTCGTTATATCTATACACCACAGCAATGCCCATACGATCACATCGGCCAAACACAACAATACACAATACAGTCACTACATGTATACCGATTCACCTCACACATGCCCATACAGTCACTCCTTATATTCCTATGCATCACACCATGGACACCCCACTCATAACCATAGAGGCACTCCTTGTATACCTATTCACATCATTCATGACCATACAGTAACTCCCTGTATACCTATTCACATAACCTATGATCATACAGTAACTCCCTGGCTGCCATCTTGGCATCCATCTTTTATCCAGTTGATTACTTTTTATCATAATGGGCCAGAATAGCCATATATTATGGTTCATCTCAGTTCCGTCTCAAAGTTCTGCCCATTTCCTTTCAATAATATGGCCAGAATCACAAAAGAGGTTCTCCGCAAAATTCCATACTGCAACTTTAAAATGAATTTGTCATGCCCCATACTGAACTGGGACAAACAGAATAGAACGTAGTTGTCAGTTAATTAACTAACACGTATAATAAATAAGTGAGTCACAGTTTGCTACCTTGTCGGATAACGCAGATAATAATGTTCGGGATATATGTAAAAAAATAACTTTTTACAAATTTGGTTGCCATTTTGGAAGCCATCTTGAGCAATTTGGTCTATAAACACCGTAGTGTGACACATTTAAGATAGACCAAATACAATAAATACCTTTGATACCAATGATAGTTGCATTTTACTTAAAACAATTGTCCAACCCTGAAAAGTGAATTTTTGCCGATATTTATGTCAAGTTTGTGAGAGAAAAATCCAATATTTCTGGTGATGTCAGCGGTGACAATAGTAACAATGATCCATGGTGCATCAGACATGTTAGTATTCAATGTATATAATACAGATTAGCCAATTTTATATATCAGCCATAACTTGTAAGCCATTGCAGGACACCCTGGGGCAATATTTACCATTTTTCATATTTTCGGCGGCCATTTTGGAAATTTTCTACACCAATTTCATTCCCATTGAAGTAAAACATCCGTCCAATAAAATAAAGCACATAGTTGTTGACATTCTATTAACAGCATGTGTGGTTTGTCGATAAAATGACTATCAAAATCGTCTTGCAAAAATAATATAAAATTTCACCCCTCTTTTTCAAATCCTCTTTCTGTATCTATTACGGAACCCTCGTCAATGGCAAATATCTTAAAATTACGCTATAATATCGCGCTTGATGACTGTCTCAAAAACATTGCCATTTACTAATGATTAATGTGAAGAAAAATGGAAGATATGGTGAAATATTAATTAAATTTCCTATTTTCGTGCATATGGCGTCATTTTTCGGCGGCCATTTTGAATTTTTTTCAAAATTATTTGCCGTCATTTTGAAGAAGGACATCATACCAACAAAATGGCATACATTTTGTCTGTGTCTTTTGCTAAAAACCGATCTATTACAACGATTAAATACAGCTGGTCGGAATTAGAGGAAATGGCGGCCATCTTGGATTCAAATGGCTCTAGCACCTAGTAGGGCCACCTTTATTTTTCGGTGAAATCCGGATTCTTTATCTGGATACCATAGGGAACAATAAAAATAAGGTTATTTGTAATCATCGGGGGGGGGGGTGCAGGTGGACCTTATTGGCTCCCCTAGTATATGGCCTTGTGTAAAATGTCAACAAGAGCGTAAAAATGGCCGACTTAGCTCAGTTGTGGATTTTCGACAAGTGACAAATGTCCGATTAGAGCATTTAGATGCACCGACCCAGGGAACCTTTGGCGTCAACTTGCTTGTGTCGGGGGTTACCGAATGAAAATATATGGTGAGATAATTAGGCCAGCATTCATTATTTAGTTGAAAAATTTGGTGAAACAGATAGCCCCATTGGGGGTATGGCAAGCAACGCGGCGCTAGAAATGATGATATACATTTCCAGCGCCATCGGGTCTAATCAGATCTATCTATAGACTGTAGCTTTATGAGACATATATACTGATATAATATATATCTAGGACGATTCCACACGTACTATGGGAGATTCTAACCTGACTGCCAATGAGACAGCCCACACAGAGAATGGACGACATCATTGTGATATATGCGGGAAATCATTTAATCAATCGAGCACATTGGCAAAACATAAGATAATACACACCAGAGATAATCCCTACGATTGTGATATATGCGGGAAATCATTTACTCGGTCGAACAACTTGGTGATACATAAGAGAATCCACACAGGAGATTGCCCGTGTCAATGCGATTTGTGCGGAAAATCATTCAACGGTAAGGGTAACTTGAAGAGACATATGATAATACACACCGGAGATAATCCTTACGATTGTGATATATGTGGGAAAACATTCGCCCAGTCAAGCAACCTGACGAGACATACGAGAATCCACACAGGAGATAATCCTTACCATTGTGATATATGTGGGAAAACATTTGCTCAGTCAAGCCACCTGACGAGACATAAGAGAATCCACACTGGAGATCGCCCGTATCAATGCGATTTGTGCGGACAATCATTCAACGGTAAAAGTAACTTGAAGAGACATATGATAATACACACCGGAGATAATCCTTACCGTTGTGATATATGTGGGAAAACATTCGCTCAGTCAAGCCACCTGACGAGACATAAGATAATACACACAGGAGATCGCCCGTATTAATGCGATTTGTGCGGACAATCGTTCAACGGTAAGAGTAACTTGACGAGACATAAGATAATTCACACCGGGGATAAGCCTTACGATTGTGATATATGCGGGAAATCATTTACTCGGTCTAGCATCTTGGTGATACATAAGAGAATCCACACTGGAGATCGCCCGTATCAATGCGATTTGTGCGGACAATCATTCAACGGTAAGAATGACTTGACGAGACATACGATAATTCACACCGGGGATAATCCTTACCATTGTGATATATGCGGGATATAATTTACTCGGTCGAGCAACTTGGTGATACATAAGAGAATCCACACTGGAGATCGCCCGTATCAATGCGATTTGTGCGGACAATCGTTCAACGGTAAGAGTAACTTGACGAGACATAAGATAATTCACACCGGGGATAATCCTTACCGTTGTGATATATGCGGGAAATCATTTACTCGGTCGAGCAACTTGGTGATACATAAGAGAATCCACACAGGTGATCGCCCGTATCAATGCGATTTCTGCGGAAAATCATTCAGCGGTAAGAATAAATTGACGAGACATAAGATAATCCACACATGAGATAATCCTTACCATTGTGATATATGCGGTAAAACATTCGCTCAGTAGAGCGACCTGCCGAGACATAAGAGAATCCACATAGGACATAATCCTTACCATTGTGATATCTGCGGGAAAACTTTCGCTCAGTCGAGCGACCTACCGAGACATAAGAGAATCCACACAGGAGATAATCCTTACCATTGTGATATATGCGGGAAAACATTCGCTCAGTCGAGCGACCTGCCGAGACATAAGAGAATCCACACCAGAGATCGCCCGTATCAATGCGATTTGTGCGGAAAATCATTCTCTCGCACCGATGACTTGACAATACATGAGAATCCACACCGGAGATCGCCCGTATCAATGCGATTTGTGTGTAATATCATTCAAAGAACAGAGTAAGCTGGCCAGACAGAGAATCCACACCGGAGATCGCCCGTATCAATGCGATTTGTGTGATAAATCATTCTCTCGCACCGATGACTTGACAATACATAAGAAAATCCACACCGGTGATCACCCGTATCAATGCGATTTGTGCGTAATATCATTCAACGATAAGAGTAAGCTGACGAGACATAAGAGAATCCACACCGGAGATCAATCTCCCGTATCAATGCGATTTGTGCGTAATATCATTCAACGATAAGAGTAAGCTGACGAGACATAAGAGAATCCACACCGGAGATCAATCTCCCGTATCCATGTGATTTGTGCGGGAAAACATTCTCTCACGTCGATGAATTGACAATACATACGAGAATCCACACCGGAGATCACCCGCATCAATGCGATTTGTGCGGAAAATCATTCATTCAACAATAAGAGTAACCTGAGGAGACATAAGAGATCCACACCGGAGATCGCCCGTATCATTGTGATTTGTGTGGGGAAAACATTCTCTCGCGCTGATGAATTGACAATACATACGAGAATCCATACCGGAGACCGCCCGTGTCAATGCGATATTTTGTTCGGAAAATCATTCAACGATAACATTAACCTGAGGAGACATATGAGAATCCACACCGGAGATCTCCCATATCAATTAATATGACCTGTGCGGGAAATCATTCTCTCGCAGCGGTAACTTGGTCGAACATGAGAGAATCCACATATAATCGTGGTCGATGATGAAGCCTTACCATTGTGATATATGTTTGGTGATATATGCTTGGTGAGACATCAGATAATTCATATTTGATATAACTGATGGAGATCCTTCCTTATCGTGAGATATAACATTTCACATTATAACAGGTACGGTATGAATTATGTCATATCTACATGTATAGTGACATACTGGTGTCCAGAAATACGACCACGACCCGCACCGGGGACCGCCCTTACGATTGTGATATATCAGAGAAATGATTATTCAGTTGAGCCTGTTGGTGAATGGTGATACATGACAGAATCCACACTGGAGATCGTCAGTATCAATGTGATTTGTTCGAGAAATCACTCTCTCGCACCGTTCACTTGACCACATATAAGATAATTCACAGATCGCCCTTATGATTGTGACTTGACCACATATAAGAGAATTCACACCGGAGATAGTCCTTATGATTGTGACTTGAACACATATAAGAGAATTCACACCGGAGATAGTCCTTATGATTGTGACTTGACCACATATAAGAGAATTCACACCGGAGATAGCCCTTATGATTGTGACTTGACCACATATAAGAGAATTCACACCGCAGATAGTCCTTATGATTGTGACTTGACCACATATAAGAGAATTCACACCGGAGATAGTCCTTATGATTGTGACTTGACCACATATAAGAGAATTCACACCGGAGATATAGTCCTTATGATTGTGATATATGCATGATATAATGTAATCAATGTTCTCGGGCGGGTCACTTGGTGAGACATAAGAAAATCCATATCTTGAACATAACTGATTGATAGGTATCAATTAAAAAAAAAATTCTAAGTTTTTATTTTCATTTAGATTTTTAGATTGAAACTTTTAAAGGTACTCAATCCAATAAAACTCATCTCAATTACTATTTCAATGGCTTCGGGGGTCAAAAATATTTGATTCGAGTCGAGGAAGTAACCCATCAAAGCTCAGATTTGTTAGATATCGATTTTAGAAATCTATTATTTTTCATTATCGGGAATTCTTTCTGGCCCAGTACGTAGTCAAAATTGCGTGATTATTACCACTTGATTTTAGAGTTATCCATCCTTGTCTGTATGAATAGAGTTTTGGTCTAATCATCTCGAACAGGTTTCAAAATTGACGGCAATTATTAGTACTCATCTCGAGAAATTAACAAATTTCAAAAATCAATATCTAATAACTCTGAGCTTTGTTTGATGGGTTCCTCGACTCGAATCAAATATTTTTTACCCCCAAAGCCAAAGAAATAGTAATATAGGACCCTCTGATCGAATTGTTGTTGTTGGAATATGTTGAGATGGGGACCCTCTTTACGGATTGAGTACCTTTAATTTATTTTTAATTAAATTTCTTAATTTTTTTTAATTTAATTTTTCAATTTTCCTTTTTAGATTTTTAGATTGAAACTTCTTGCTCTAAAATTTTTAATTTTGAAAAAGAAATTAAATTAAAAATTTATTTGTTTAAAATTTTTAATTAAAAGAATAAAGCCGTTGTAACAACCCGAGACACCATACCACATCTAGTTGGAATCAGTCAAGGGCTCTGGAAGAAAAATCGCGAACAGACAGAGAGATCCCTGAACTCTTTAATATATCTAATTAATAGATCTAAAACAGAAAACACATTCGTTTTGCCATTAAATGTGAAAAGTGAAAATTATGACAAGTGTCATGCTAAATGAAAAACATTGTTATAATCAGGGATAAATTTATAACATCATGGCGCAAATATAAATCTCAGTATATTATGATTTGACAACAAAAATGTTGTTTGAATATAGCCAATTTAACACTAAATGTATGCATGGATATCAAAACTAGGGTGAAGAAAGATGGCAGCAGAATTTTCAATGCAGCCGGCTCAGTCAGTAATGGACCTTTCCACAGCTGTCAATCAAATTATTATTAGCTGATATTTTCGACCAATCAGCGACTGAGCTGGTCAATGGCTGCATTGAACATTCTGCTGCCATCTTTCTTCACCCTAATTTTGATATCCATGCATACATTCAGTGTTAAATTGGCTATATTCAAACAACTGTTTTGTTGTCAAATTTTAATATATTGAGATTTATGTTTGCGCCATGATGTTATAAATTTATACATAATTATAACAATATTTTTCATTTAGCACGACACTTGTCATAATTGTATTTCCTCGGCTTGTTGAGATTCTGGGTGATGGAATTCAGGAGTCTTCGGGGTGAAGGAGGAATCGGGCGAATCAGGGGTCTCTTCACTTGATGCTGAAATGGTTAGGTTTCCCGTAGTGATGTTAGTCGAAGAAGCGGTAGGGGGTGTCTTGGTAACATCAGTCACGCGTTGTGCAGCTGGTAATGTTGCTGTCCGCCTCTTCGAACGCCAAGCTGCCATTATTCTTGTATCGCGTCTCCGGTTATCTCCAACAGAGGGTCCTGAAAAGGACCGTGATGGCGTAACCCGAAATTCCAGAAAAAGCTCCACTGGCTGCCCGATCTGTGTATAGCACATGGAAGCAGGGTCCACGTGGAGTGAGCTAAGTACGTGCCTGACTTCAGAATGAAGATAACCTGGTTTGGAGTTTGGGATGATCCCCGGGAAGATTTGAAAGTTCTGTCAACCCTCTCCTACAACCCACGTTTGTATGCTATAATGCCGCTTTCTTTAAGCATATTTTATTGTGAATTATTCAATTTACAAAGTGATTGGGGTACAAGTTACAGAAACTTACAGGAGACCCCTCTCCCGGTACAAAGTTGAAATTACAGTATTTGTTTACAAGATGACAGAGTATTTACTATTGTGGTGTAATACATAACTGAAATAAAGAAGATAAAAGTTATAATGGTAAGAGTGTGAACTGAGTGTGTTAATTATCAACCGTCTCTCTGGGTTTTACTTATGTTGCTGTACATGCATACTAGTATCTGAAGGTATATTTTCGGGCGATTAATCCTGATTAAAGCGTGTTGTCGCAGCTATGTATGACTGAACAATGCGAAATAATTTTGTGTTTCTTTGAAAGGTTTCATCAGGAATTCCCCATAGCAGTTGGTTCCAATTTGATATTCGGAAATTGTGTTTCTCCAGTTTACAGTAAAGTACATGTCTCTGTTCGTCATATACTGGACAGAAAAGAAAGAAGTGCATGCTACTTTCGTATGCGTATCACACCGACAATTTGGACTGTCGGCAATATAGTTTTCGTGCATGTCTAGTCGAAGATCGCTGCACGAGTTACGTATCCTACAGTGTAGAATATTACTTTTCCGGTTTCCTGATTCAAAGTATTTGGGGGGTTTCGTGCCTGGGTCGACAATATTCAAGTTTTCTTTGAAATCTTGCAGATTTTCAGCTGCAGTTACATACTTAGGGTGTTTGTTCCACTCGGTCACGGTCGAAGGAATGACCGATTTTTTTATAGTGTTCTGTACAACACTAATACGAGTACGTAGAACCTATCCGGGCATCGCATGGCATATCTTGACACCTGGTATGAACGTGCCGGCAGTAAACCAGTAAGGTAGTCTGGGGCTTTATTATTTATAGTTTTGAATAGTGTTTGTAATTTTTGTTTCTCTTTGCGATTATTTAGTGTATAGACCAGCCTGCTTCACACAGAACGGAACTATTTGAGCATGAACGTGTGAGACCAGTTACAATTCTGGCGGCATCGATGTGAATTCGGTCCAGTTTCTTCAGAAGATAATCAGGGGCGTTTTCCCATATGACATCAGTGTAATATAATATTGGTAGAATATAGGCCTTGTATAGTTTATCAAGTGTTCTTCTGTCAAGCTTATATTTATATTTTCTGAGGATTGACAGCCGTGGAGTAACTCTTGTGGCGATAGACTCGATGTGCATGTTCCAGTTTAAGTTGCTTTGAATTTCAAGACCGAGATGTTTATGCCACTCGATTAGTTCCACTTTTTTGTTTTGAAAAAGGACATTTAAGGGCACATTATTGGGGGTCCGAGAGAACAGTATTGCTTTTGTTTTAATCGGATTGAAATTTACAAGCCATTTACCCGCCCACTCATCAATCTTAATTAGGTCTTCATTTATATTTCTTTCTAACAAATCAACATCATAGTGCATCGCCGTGAGACAAGTATCATCAGCATACATTCTAGTGTCTCAGTTTAAATTTTCGGGTAGGTCGTTTATGTATACAAGGAATAGGAAGGGGCCGAGTATCGAGCCTTGATGGAATCCAGCCGGAATAACTCTAAAGTTTGAACATGAGTCATTTATGAGAACTCTTTGTTTTCTATTAGTGAGGTAGTTTAAAAGCGGTCCGCAAATACCATATTGTTTCAACTTATAAATCAGTCCCCTATGCCAGACTCTTTCAAATGCCTTTGATATATCACAGAATACAGAGCACGTGTAGAGGCCTTTATCTATGGTCTGGCAGAGGTTGTGATATAAGTCTGTTAACTGAAACGTCGTACATGTATGTCCAGGCATAAAACCAGATTGGTTGCGATCTAGTAATTTATTGTTTTGGAAGAATTCCATGAGGTGTTGGATAATTATTTTCTCAAATATTTTACTAAGGCTTGGGAGGAGAGAGATTGGACGATAATTTGTACATTGGGCAGGGTCATCTTTTTTGATATGGGAATCACGTTTGCTTTTTTCCAATCAGATGGGAATTTCCCTTTTTTTAATGAATGTTTAAAGATAATTTCTAAAGGGACTGCAATGGATTCGGCTGTTTCTTGAAGCATTTTAGAACTGATTCCATCAAAACCATGGGCCTTATTAACTTTAAGGTCTTTAATAGCTTTAATTATATTTTCACGGGTGAAAGGGACATCAGAGTGTGTGTTGTTACATCTACTGGGTACAGTTGGAATTTGATGGTCGCGGTCGGCTATCGTTTAGTCCAGGAGATATTGGTCAACCTCTGCACCCCCACAGTACTCAACTTCACCCCACTAATTTTCTTTCTTAATTTCTCCTCTAATTTGTTTCACTTGTTAACAAGAAAAAAAAGTGGCCACAGAGACTCCAGACAAGATGGCGTCCATCAAGGTGGCCATTTTTTGTATATGCACCAGGTCTCTTTGGTCGCCGTTATAGTAAAGATGGTGTCATATGCTGTCTTGTTATCCGTTCGATTCGTTATGGTAATATACAACCCTTACAAATTAGCGAAAAATCCAATATGGCGGCCAAGATGGCCGCCGAAATATAAAAATTGCTATTTTTCGGACATTTCACCACCATTCGTTTGTCTCTGTGGGGAAATATTGGAATCTTGACGCGATTTTATACATTTATCGTCTAGAAGAGTCATTGACGATTACACGGGGACCATAATATTCATTCCTTGCCGCGTATTTTTGTTAGAAATCACGTTTTCCCCAAATGCCGGTATAATTATGTCAAAGCCGAAACGACGCTAATAACGCAATGTCTGTTTCGAATCAATGAGTGTTATTGCTATTATTACTCCAGCCATGATTATATATGTGCAGGAGATACCCACGCTAGGATTCTTCTTTTACCTGAGTTAGGGAATATTCACCCAAATCCAAGATGGCGACCAAAATGGCCACCAGAAATTGAAAAACTCCGAAAATCGCTGATTTTAACATCAGAGAGCGTTATTGTCACGACAACTCCACACCTACTTACTATTATGAGTTGGATACACAGAGTCGAAGAACTTTTCTTATATTGCATCCAAATAAAAGTCCCCCAAATCCAAAATGGCGCCCACAATGGCTACATATTTTGAAAAATCACCGAAAATCCCTCATATTCACATCATTGGGCATTAATGTCGAGACAACTCCACCCATGCTTACAGTTGAGTTGGAAATACTGTGATGAAGTAATTACCTTACATCCCATGCACGAAATGGTTTTCCAAATCTAAGATGGCGGCCAAAATGGCGACAGATATTTGAAAACGCCTACATTCCTTTACTTTCTTACGATGGGCGTTATTGTTTCACGAATTCTACCCACCATTACATGTTGATATGGAATATTGATATGAAGTATTCATTTGACGAAACTATACACAAACCATATATTAGTTCAACTTAAAACGTATTAAAACGCATAACATTGGTCGTATCCTTCTGGAAGTACGAAAACCCACAATTAATATCGCGATGTGGCATTTCGAAATCCATTCGACACTTAGCGCCGATAATGGCCGTAACCGTAGGTGCGCCGAATAGCCATATTAGAACAATTACCTGATAACATATTCTGATTTGCCACGTCCATAATGATCTGGACAAGTTTCCATTTCTTTGCCTGATAAATATAGGTCGCTCACACCGACAAAGTATTCAACACTTCCTGGAAGAAAGGTCCCTCATAACGTTTCAAACAATTAATTTTCTAGCTTAAGATTTTAAATACTTGCTAAATATGGGATTTGTGCGTCATCTTGAACTAGAAAGGCATATGGTCGATAAGTATGCAAGCTTACAGAAGGTCATCTCTATGTATGTCTTTCTCATACCCCATGGGGATAACGACATGTACACCTGGCGAACTTCCCAGTTAACAAGTCACTTCTCAATAGATGGTTCAACTCACAAACTTAGCGAACGTATTGGCATACGTGGACAACTTCGGCAGTGTTTCGAAGGTTGCTAGATGTATCATTCCCTTGGACAGATGCCCATATGCTAAGGAGAAGACCATAATGTACCGACTACCCACACTTATTGACCATGATCCTTAGCAAACTGTGTGACGTCCCGCAGTCGTCTCGTTGAATAGCTCCCAGCAGAGAAGAATAATACTCGTGGTGCTAGTTTGTGGACATGCCCCATGACAGTAGGAATGAAATGGGCCATGGTATGCACCCCTACACCATGTGCATGTGTCAGATATAGAATGTCATGCGTGTTGGTGTGGTAAGATTGTATTTCCACATCCGTTTCAAGGCCGTTCTGAATTAACTTGACCAGACGTATAATTGTGTCTGTATAATACTATCCTAACCCTGAACAGTCGGGTGGGCTAAAGGATAAATGTCTTTATAGGTATTATTCGAGAAAATGTCAGGAACTGTGATCCATTTATTCCATTGTGTGCTTAAGAACAATTTATAGTCTCGACGGCAATGGATGTTGGTGAACGTGACCTTTATGATCATATAGCTTTATACTATATAACTTTAGAATATAGTAGTTAATATGTCTCATGCAGGACAATGGTCGGAATGGTGATGTTACCAAGAAATCACTTGGTGTACCCAACGTAGGTTAAACTGAATGCAAGATCTCATCAAAGTAACATTCCTCTAGATGTTCTTCGCGTTGAACATTTCACCCTTATGTTGATGGCATTGTACTTTCTTGAACCATACCGACCACCACCAAGTGTGAATATGACATATCAACCAACTATCAAAGGCATCGTCTTTAAGACTACATCTCAGTCTGGGCGGGGCTTATATAGTAATATCCAATGGTACACGCCTGGTCCAGTTGATTAAGAACGGCTTCCAAACGGATGGGAAGATACAATCTTAGCATACAAGGAAAGCAAAGCCACATGAGATCGTGTCTGAATCTAAAACATATACAAAGAAGGGGCGGTGCAGTCATGGTCCAATTTAATTTCCACTATCATGACGCATGCCCCACAAACTAGCACCGCGTGTATTGTTATTATCTGCTTGGATATGTACGGTGACGATTGCTGGACGCCACCAGGGCTGTTCTTATGATCATGGTCAAGAATTGTGGGTATAGTATGTATTATGGTCTTCTACGCCTTATCAGAAAGGTATCTGTCAAATGTTAGGCTTTCAACATTCGAAACCATATACAGACGTTGTCCGGGTACGTCAATACGTGAATATGTGAATTGATGAACCATATATTGAGAATGGTGGCTGGATGGGAATATCACCAGATGTACATTTTGTTATCCCCATTAGGTAACCAAATCTGAAAAATACGCAGATAGAGAGGTCCTTCTCAAAGCTAGTATACGCATCGACCGCATACCTTTCTAGTAGAATTCCCAGCTTTCGAGACAAACACCTGAGCTTGACACCAGCATATGTGTAGAAGTGTAGAAAATTGTGTTCGTGTGAGCGAGATTAGTGTGACGAGGAGACGGATGCTGGTCCAGATAATGCTGAATGTGGCAAATCAGAATAAGCTCAGGTTATGTTGTTTTAATTCTTGGAAGTCATAATATGACTATTCGGCGCATCCATATACGGTTACGGCCATTATGGGCGCTTAGTGCAGAATGTATTTAGAAAAACCACATCGCGATTATTGTGGGTTTTCACCCTTCCAGAAGGCTACGACCTATGTTGGAACTAATAGATGACTTATGTACCGTTTCGTCCAATCCATACATATTGATATGACAAAAAGTTGAAATTGGTATGTGACAATTTCGACTTCTTTTCTATTTCTGGCCGCCCGTTTGGCTGCCATTTTGACTGTGAGCGTTGGCCAAACTCAAATGAATACTTCATATCAATGTTCCATATGAACATGTAATTGTGGGTAACATTCGCGTAACAATAACGCCCATAGTAAGAAAGTAAAGGAATGAAGGCGTGTTTTCAAATATCGGTCGCCATTTTGGCCGCCATCTTAGATTTGGACAACCATTTCTTTGCATGGGATGCAAGGTAATTACTTCACCTCAGTATTTCCAACTTAACTGTCAGCATGTGTGGAGTTATCTCGACAATAATGCCCAATTATGTGAAAATGAGAGAATTTCGGTAAATTTTCAAAATATGTCCGGCATTGTGGGCGCCATTTTGGATTTGGGGGACTTTTGTTTGGATGTGATATAAGGACAGTTCTTCGCCTCAGTGTTTCCAGCTCACAATAGTAAGCAGGTGTGGAGTTGTCGTGACAATAACGCTCACTGATGTAAAAATCAGCGATTTTTCTATTTCTGGTGGCCATTTTGTCCGCCATCTTGGGTTTGTGTGAATATCCCTCAACTCAGGTATAAGAGGAATCCTAGCTCGAGTATCTCCTGCACATATCTATGCATGGGTTTTGTTATGATAGCAATAACATTCATTGATTCGAAACAGACATTGCGTTATTAGCGTCGATTGGGCTTTGACCGGATTATACCGGCATTTGGGAAAACGTGATATAGGACAAACATATTCAGCAATGAATGTATATTGTGGTCCCCGTGTAATCATCAATGACTCTTCTAGACGATAAATGTATAAAATCGCGTCAAGATGCTAATATTTTCCCACAGAGACAAACGAATGGTGGTGAAATGTCCGAAAAATAGCAATTTTCACCTTTCGGCGGCCATCTTGGCTCTATATTGGACTTTTGTGTCGGATTTTTGGCTAATTTGTAAGGGTTGTATATTACCATAACGAATCGAACGGAAAACAAGACAGCATGTGACATCATCTTTACTATAACGGCGATCAAAGAGACCTGGTGCATATAAAAAAAATGGCCGCCATGATGGACGCCATCTTGTCTGGAGTCTCTGCGAAAAAATTTAGAGAAGACATTAAGAAAGAAATTAGTGGAGTGAAGTTGAGTCCTGGGGGTGCAGATGTCGACCAATATCTCCTGTACTACTATGCTGATACTTCTCGACTGGTATTCTGATTCTTTCATGTTGTTAGGGTCAAAATATTGTTTTAAAAACACACACATCTTCATAGTAATAGTATACACCCACATATGAGGCCCCACACACCCCCCCCCTTTCGTACGCCGTATTCCATGCCCTGTTATGGGGTACGCCGTATTCTGGCCCCTCTGTTGGGAGGTATTCGGTATTCCAAAAATACCGGTATTCGTACGCCGACCTTCCAAAAAATGAAGTTTTCATATATTTTTATGTATTCCATATGGCTGTTAACTGGTATTCCGTATTCCACCCTCTGTGTAAAGTGGTATTCCGTATTGCAGGGGGTGGGGTGGGGGCCTCACACATATATATGTGCGCGCACCGTACCTAATTTTGAATTCTGATCTATCTCCAACTGACCGTATCCTTTTAAGCCTGGACAGGCGTAATTAAACCCATCATATAAATACTCAAGGGACCACTATATAATATTTAGGAAATAATACGGATGTTTTTTTTCCTTCTTTCAGTGTTATCCCTGCTAACCTTATATTTAATTATAGAGGCGGACCAGTATTAATAATAAAATTTATTAATATTAAATATCCGACTAAATCATCTTTTGAGACTGTATTGGTTAAATCCCTTTTTGATTATAAATCTAAATAGTGAGCTCTTTTTATCACTCACTTACAGATAAATTTTAATGTCGACCACAGTTCCATCCATAATCATATTGTAAACATTGCTCATTCAATTTGTGTATACATGTGACATCTTTGTATACAATGTTAAAATTTGTATCATTACCAATAAATAATCTAATCTAATATATGCACAGGTCCCCAGAACAAAAATTACAAACTTGTTCAAACTACACCAAAATAATATTTGGTACATGCTTAATTGCAACATTCCATTTATTCTGTTCTGTGTTGGTAGCAATCCTTATTTTGGATTTTATACCAATAAACGATTGAATTTGAATATGAATTTCTATCGTTTTTTAAATGGTTCTACTCAACGAAACCACATGCTGAGACGCATTTTATAGATGCAACAAAAAAATTCGGCATTTCCATCGCTCTTTGTTCGATGTGAAAATCGATCCGAATTGATTCGTGACCTTTACGTGTTACATTGTGTTAATGGAATTCGATCAGACCTATCTATAGACTGCAGCTTTATGAGATAAATACACTAATATATCTAGGACAATACCACACATACGATGGGAGATTCTAACCTGACTGTCTATGACACAGCCCTCAAACTCACAGGGAATGGACGACATCATTGTGATATATGCGGGAAATCATTTAATCAATCGAGCACATTGGCGAAACATAAGATGATACACACCGGAGATAATCCTTACCATTGTGATATATGTGGGAAATCATTTACTCGGTCGAGCAATTTGGTGACACATAAGAGAACCCACACCGGAGATAATCCTTACCATTGTGATATATGTGGGAAATCATTTAATCGGTCCAGCCACCTGACGAGACATAAGAGAATCCACGCCAGAGATCGCCCGTATCAATGCGATTTGTGCGGAAAATCATTCTCTCGCACTGACAACTTGACAATACATAAGAGAATCCACACCGGAGATAATCCTTACGATTGTGATATATGCCGGAAATCATTTAATCAATCGAGCACATTGGCGAAACATAAGAGAATCCACACCGGAGATCGCCCGTATCAATGTGATTTGTGCCAAAAATCATTCTCTCGCACTGACGACTTGAAAATACATAAGAGAATCCACACCGGAGATAATCCTTACGATTGTGATATATGCCGGAAACCATTTGATAAATTGAGCACATTGACGATACATAAGAGAATCCACACCGGAGATCGCCCGTATCAATGCGATTTGTGCGGAAAATCATTCTCTCGCACTGGCGACTTGACAGTACATAAGAGAATCCACACCGGAGATAATCCTTACGATTGTGATATATGCCGGAAATCATTTAATCACTCGAGCACATTGGCGAAACATAAGAGAATCCACACCGGAGATCGCCCGTATCAATGCAATTTGTGCGGAAAATCATTCAACGATAAGGGTAGCTTGAAGAGACATATGGTAATACACACCGGAGATAATCCTTACCATTGTGATATATGTGGGAAAACATTCGCTCAGTCCAGCCACCTGACGAGACATAAGAGAATCCACACAGGAGATCGCCCGTATAAATGCGATTTGTGCGGAAAATCATTCAGCGGTAAGATTGACTTGACGAGACATAAGAGAATCCACACCGGAGATAAGCCTTACGATTGTGATATATGCGGGAAATCATTTACTCGGTCGAGCAACTTGGTGATACATAAGAGAATCCACACAGGAGATCGCCCGTACCAATGCGATTTGTGCGGACAATCGTTCAACGGTAAGAATAACTTGATGAGACATAAGAGAATCCACACCTGAGATAATCCTTACCATTGTGATATTGTGGGAAAACTTTCGCTCAGTCGAGCGACCTGCCGAGACATAAGAGAATCCACACAGGAGGTAATCCTTACGATTGTGATATATGTGGGAAAACATAAGAGACGAGACATAAGAGAATCCACCCCGGAGATCGCCCGTATCAATGCAATTTGTGCGGAAAATCATTCTCTCTCACCGATGACTTGACTATACATAAGAGAATCCACACCGGAGATCGCCCGTATCAATGCGATTTGTGTGTAATAGCATTCAACGATAAGAGTAAGCTTACGAGACATAAGAGAATCCACACCTGAGATCTCCCATATCAATTAATGTGATCTGTGCGGGAAATCATTCTCTCGCACCGATGAATTGACAATACATACGAGATTACACACCAGAGATCGACCTTATCAATGAGATTTGTGCGGAAAATCATTCAAAGATAAGAGTATCCTGACGAGACATAAGATAATCCACACCGGAGATCTCCCATATCAATTAATGTGATCTGTGCGGAAAATCATTCTCTTGCATCAATGAATTGACAATACATACGATAATCCACTCCGGAGATCGCCCGTATCAATGCGATTTGTGCGGAAAATCATTCAACGATATATAAGAGGAAGCTTACGAGACATATTAAAGAGAATCCACACCGGAGATAGATCTCCCGTATGCATGTAATTTGCACGGGGAACCATGCTCTCGCGGCGATTAATTGACAATACATATACGATAATCTACACAGGAGATCGCCCGAATTGATGCGATTTGTGCGGAAAATCATTCTCTCGCACCGATGACTTGACTATACATAAGAGAATCCACACCGGAGATCACCCGTATCAATGCGATTTGTGCGTAATATCATTCAACGATAAGAGTAAGCTGACGAGACATAAGAGAATCCACACCGGAGATCGATCTCTCGTATGCATGTAATTTGCACGGGGAACCATTCTCTCGCGGCGATTAATTGACAATACATATACAATAATCCACACAGGAGATCGCCCGAATTGATGCGATTTGTGCGGAAAATCATTCTCTCGCACCGATGACTTGACTATACATAAGAGAATCCACACCGGAGATTGCCCGTATCAATGCGATTTGTGCAGAAAATCATTCAACGATAAGAGTAAGCTTACGAGACATAAGAGAATACACACCGGAGATCGATCTCCCGAATGCATGTGATTTGCACGGGGAACCGTTCTCTCGCGGCGATTAATTGACAATACATACACTCTTAGAAAAAACTGGAACCCAATGGTTCTTCGTTGCTTCCCCACTTGTCCTCCAGGCGGAACCAAATGAAGAACCAACTGGTTCTTCGGGGGTCCTAGAACCATTTGGTTCTTCAGAATTGGGTCTATCGGGAACCAAACCAAGAACCATTGGTTCCTCATGATTGCGACTATTGAGAACCAAATTTAGAACCATTTGGTTCTTCATTATTTACACCAACAGAACCAGTTGGTTCTCCGCAGACGAAAATTTGGTTCTTCATTGATATAATTGGTTCTTCATGTGGAACCATTTGGTGCTTCGGTAGTAATAATTTGGTTCTTCAACAGTAATAATGGTTCCTCGCAGAGAAAATTGAAGAACCAAATTTGTTTTTTAAAGTTTGTTCTCCAGGCGGAAACAATAGGTTCTTTGTGATTAAAATTTGGTTCTTCATCTCAAGAACCAAATGGTTCTTCATCGGTTCTTCCTCAAGCACCTCTCCCTGGTTCTTCATTGGTTCCAATTTGGTTCTTCCTTAAGAACCAATTCCCCTCCTCCCTTCCACCAAGAACCATTGGTTCTTCATTTGGAATAATTTGGTTCCGTGTTGAATACAGCCCAAAGAACCAGTTGGATATGTAACATAGTTTGCATTATCAACACTGAAAATGCATTATTTCTTTGTACAGGTGAATCAGAAGAAAATTGTTTCATAAATATAATAATTTATTCATTAAACTTGAAACTTATTCTACATATAGTCAGGTGGAAATTTTGGCACAATATTTTTTAGGTATTGAGTATTTAAAGGATAGTAGACCATAGCTTGTAGATTTATTTGTCACTTTAAAAATAATTTTTAGGACAAATCATTTTTACAGTAAGTCAATAATCTCATTTATGGTTTTGTTGTAAACGTGAATTTATTTTAAAATGTTGGCATATGTATATTATAATGAGCTGAGACTTGAAATCTAAATATTCAATTGTTTGATGACTTTTGATAATCACAAGTTTCTTTTGTTCAAATATATCTACAAATACTCCACCATCATTCTCTTGCCCAATTTTGTTCTAGAACACCAAGTCATGTTGAAAATTTGTTTACTTTTATTTATTTATTTGAGATAAATGATGAATGAGTTTAATGACCAACTGGAAATACCATTTGGTGTTAAATGGGATATTAATAAGAATTTCAATCCCTTTAGCAACATTTCTGATGGGACGATAAACTTCCGTTATAATTTATTTCCTTACTTGAAATTCTCAGGCTTCAAAATAAGGTGCCGGACATGAGGGTTGAGGATGAGGGTTCTAGATGGTGAATTTAGTAATGCTACCTCGCATAGCGGGCTAGCATCACCAAATTCACCATCTGGGGACACCATTCTGTTTAGATATTAATCAGCTATGGAGAATTAGCTTCAGAAGGAGGTCCTCAGATGGTGAATTTGGTGATGTTAGCCCGCTATGCTGGGTAGCATCACTAAATGCATCTGCTGGAGACCTCATTCTGCAAATGACCGGCACCTTATTTAGCTGCCCGGAAATACTTCAGACTAGTACCATTTAAATTTTCTCTGGGAGTAGTCAGAATCATCTTGATGCATATTTTCTGGAAGTTTTAGAAATATGCGACACGTGTTGACTTCATCCTACGATTTCCTGGTTCTTTCCAATAATATTAATTAATAAATTATTACCCGTTTCAACAACGCCAAACAGTTGTCAGAAAATGAACACAGCATCTAGAATGGTATCAAATAGCGACGCTGCTATGTGTATACATTAACAACCAATGGCAAACCACAATAGAAGTGCAACTACTCATGCAAAATGCCCATTCAGAAAGTCAACAAATGATATGCACAAATTTAAAGGTACTCAACCCGTAAAGAGGGTCCCCATCTCAACAGATTCCAACAACAACAATCCGATCAGAGGGTCCTATATTACTATTTCTTTGTCTTTGGGGGTAAAAAATATTTGATTCGAGTCGAGGAACCCATCAAACAAAGCTCAGAGTTATTAGATATTGATTTTTGAAAATTCTTATGTTCTCGAGATGAGTACTTATAACTGCCGTCAATTTGGTAACATGCTCGAGATTTTACGCCAAAATTCTATTCAAACAGACAAGGATGGATAACTCTATAATCAAGTGGTAATAATTGACTACGTACTGGGCCAGGAAGAATTCCCGATAATGAAAAATAATAGATTTCTAAAATCGATATCTAACAAATCTGAGCTTTGATGGGTGACTTCCTCGACTCGAATCAAATATTTTTGACCCCCGAAGCCATTGAAATAGTAATTGAGAGGAGTTTTATCGGGTTGAGTACCTTTAACCCAGATCTAATTATTTGAGAATTTTACATTCATTTCACAGATTTGAGTGTAATTGGTTCCGGAAGATGCCACTCCAAATGAATCCATTGGTTGTTTTCCTCGATAGTTCAGACTTCTCGCAAGAGACTAATAAACACACACATGCCTCGTGTGCGCGAAAACCAGAATATACACATAGCTAATTCTGACTAGTCCCAGAAAAAAAATTAAGGTGGAATATCAATAGCTCGATAGAGTAAATACGAATTAAATTGAATCTTGATATTTCACTTTGCAACATAGTAGTCGTGTCATATATCACAATCCCATCACAAAGACCATATATACAAATCACGAATATGCCAATAGTGCGAATTAGCTTATTGAGCCACACGGTTGCACCAAATAGTGAGATTTGAGAAAACATAAAACTTTTGTATTTGTATGACAACTGGTGGCGTAGACAGGAAATAATTTGTGCTATCTCTCTCAAACATCTAACTGCAATACATTTAGTTTGGAACTTTTGATATCTATCACGAATGGCAGTGTGTTTCTACTATGTTTATCAAGATCAGTTAGTTAGCTAGACATACATTCCAGCTATCAATGGCAATGTGTTTCTATTATGGTCTGACTGCCCTGAGACAGTTCTAAAATCTCCATTTTGAGGAATTGAGACATACAATTTTTCTATTTGGTCATTAATTTTCTTTGCGGATTTGTCACTAAAACTAATACCTGAATAAATCTTTAACCCTTTCATGATGTGAGTTGAGCTGGTGCAGCTATCAAGATCATGTACCAGCGCATTTACTTATATATGCAAGTCTCCTTTTGAGGGCCTCATACATAAGAGAATACACTGACTTACAAAGTCAAGTTAATAGTGTTAGGCCAATGCATTATCTAAAATATGCGAGGCTCCCTATGAGAGACTCGCATATATATACAAGAGAATGCATTGGCACAGGGTTTTCGCAAATTTTTAGTCATGGAAAGGTTAACATACTCTATTTTAGGAAAGAGCTGGTTGTTGAAATTCAGTTTGGATCATTCTGAGTCCTGAATAGTGAGACCACTTAATACTGAATCATCCCAGGTCACGGATAATGATTCGGGATCTTCAGTCTGTAAGATATTCTGAAGTCGCTCCCACCCGACGCCCTCAGCATCCGCATTCCTTGATGTTTTAACAGAATGGGACTTTATCTGACTATTCTGGCAACAATGCTGATCCACGGTTCCATAGCTGACATGCTTAGAGCAGGGAATGTCAAAGTGTTTCTCATCCTTATTTGGAAGGTCACATTGTCGTTCATTCTTATTTTGAATATCAGAGTTATCTGTTAACATGTTTTCATCTGACCTCTCTGCATTTATATTCTAACTACATTCCTATGTGAATCTTCAGAATGAAATTGTCTACTAAATATATTTTCGTCAATCATCTCAAATGGATACACATCACATTTGAAGACAGCTCCGCTATATGGGTGATATCTTTCCAAATGACATCTCAATGAAACAGATCGCCGGCACACAAAATTTACGTAATTTGACACGTTTCTTGTCTATATGCAGCAACTGGTGACGTTTCAGGGATAACCGGTCTTTGAAACTGACCTGACACGTTGTACATCTACAAGTAAAAATTAATATCTCATTAAAGGACTCAGGGCCTTAAACGTACATGGCTCATTCGAACTGCCAAATTTGTTCCTACGATAGGTCGAAAGTAAACAAACTATTGATGTACCGGCTTCATATGCTCTGAAAAACACTTTGCCAAAGTCATAGCCATTTCTCAGCCATTTTCAACTTTTGCCAGAATTCAGATAAACGCTCTTTATTGCTACCATATCAGGAGTAGAGTACCATGGAACGTTCTTTTCTGTTCCATTTCTTGTAAATGGCTGTTTTGTGTTTGGGACTCCAACACCGTATTCACAGACTCACAGTTGTATTTTTCATTACTTCAATGCGTCTTTTTGGGTTACAGAATGCTCGTAGAAAGGTAGTTAAGATATTTATCGAACTATTTCGATACTTTGAAAAATTCTGAAGCTAATAATATTATTTCTATCATGGAGCACAAACCGCGCTGTGGCTTTAATACCCGTTCCATGATTGGATCGGCACAACAGATGCAGAATTAAAGATCATGTGGCAGGCATTCTCTTATATATGCGAGTCTCCCATAGGCAGCATCGCATATACCATAGATTGCACTGGCTTACATTCATGGTAAATATTGTTGGGATCATGCATTCTCTTAATATGCATCTCATATGAGAGACTCACATATATTAAGAGAATGCATTGGCACACATGGTTTTCCAAAACATTTAGGAAGCTCCAGCCAAGGAAGGGTTAATAAAAGGCCACAAGTTCCCAAAATAAGGTGGCTTTGTTTGACAATGTATTTTCGTGTGATTAATCCACATAGTAAATTTGAAAGGTATCGGATAATCATAATTTGAGTTAACATCCAGACAACAAAATAATAATCAAATTCTAATTCGAAAAGGGACATAACTCCATCAGAAATGGTTGGATGGATCCAAATCTCCCACTTCCATGTGCTAAGTTTCATCAAATTGTGTTACTGAATACTGTTCAAGTTATCATCCGGACAACAAACATTTAAGATGCACACACATACTGATGGCAAGACATGGATGCATACCACGCAGATACACGGGCACCGCTCATTTCTATATTATATAATTATTATTATATAATTTGCACATGTCAATCAGCAATTAGGGCCTACATGTAAAACTTTGTTGTTATTATCAATAATTCTCCAATAATGAGATTTTGCATATAAAAACTATTGCTATATGCTACATCTACATTACTGATAACATTCCTATCAGTCTAATAAAATACCTCTCTAGTTGAACTTATTATTTTAATATTTCCTGAGAGAACTGCATGAACTACTCGTCAATGATTATTTAGTACAGAATGGGTTAATGACTATATTCGCTGGCGAGCAAGCTTGCAATATTCTGTATGTCATTTGCAGAATGAGGCCCCCAGAGAATGAATTTAGTGACACTATCCTAGCATCACCAAATTCACACTCTGCGAACTTCATTCAGCTTAAGCCTCAACTGCTATGGGAGACCTAGGGTCCTATTGAGGTTCCCCAATGAAGTTGGTGATGTTCACCCATTTGATACTTTGATTATGCATTTTATCTTCTGCAAATTAGGGGATATAGAAACTTCTAATAAGGGAAAAGTAACTAAAAATCAACGTTAATTTGAGACTACAGATGCTTCCCAGATGAGGCCTATATAAGCAGAATGATAATACTATTGGTACTGATATGTCGATGAATTGCTGCTCTGAGGTCAGTCAGAGTGCTTGGTGTTAAGTTTATGCCTTGTTTTTTTTTTTCACTTAAGTTAAGTTCGGCATAGAAATTTGGTTCTCATAATATCGGTTCTTGGCGGCGCGAAGAACCACAGAGAACGCCCTATAAAGTGGAAATAATAGTCAATACCGTAAATTAAATGACATAGATCTACACTCTGAAAGCTTTCAAGTTTACTTAAATTAGGCCTTATTTAAATTCAACTGAGATTATTTTACAAAATCGTAAATATAAATTAAGATAACTAATATAACCACCTTCAAAATTAGCAACACGTGCTGTCAACTGGCAGTCTGACAATCAATCAACCATTGCTCCACATCGCCAGCACTCCACATGGCCGGTTCCTTTGTTGATTCTGTCGGATTTTGTTCCATCGCCTCCCACAAAAATCAGCGATCGAAAATGGCGGTTCTGAAAACTCAAAACATGCACGAGGTCGTATAGTTCTGTTCCATTTGGGCGACACGCATTTATTACGAACCGAAACTCATGTTATACAAATTTGGTTCTTCAAAACGCGCGAGTCAATGTTCGGTTCTAGAGAGCTCGAAGAACAAAATCCCCATAATATCGGTTCTTGAAGGCGTGAAGAACCGTAGGGTTCTTGACTGTTCTTAGAGTGTACGATAATCCACACAGGAGATCTCCCGTATTGATGCGATTTGTGCGGAAAATCATTCAAAGATAAGAGTATCCTGACGAGACATAAGAGAATCCACTCCGGAGTTCGCCCGTATCAATGCGTTTTGTGCGGAAAATCATTCTCTCGCACCGATGACTTGACTATACATAAGAAAATCCACACCGGAGATCACCCGTATCAATGCGATTTGTGCGTAATATCATTCAACGATAAGAGTGAGCTTACGAGACATAAGAGAATCCACACCGGAGATCAATCTCCCGTATCCATGTGATTTGTGCGTAATATCATTCAACGATAAGAGTGAGCTTACGAGACATAAGAGAATCCACACCGGAGATCAATCTCCCGTATCCATGTGATTTGTGCGTAATATCATTCAACGATAAGAGTATCCTGACGAGACATAAGAGAATCCACACCGGAGATCGCCCGTATCAATGCGATTTGTGTGAAATACGGCAATTGACACAGCTCCTCATTTTAATATTCATTACGACCTGACCTTTCCATGTCTGTCATAGTAGAATCAGCCAATCAGCGCTCAGTATTATAATCGAGGTCAGGTCGTAATGAATATTAAAATGAGGAGCTGTGTGAATTGTAAACAAAAAAATGAATTTTTTTTAGAATTTTCGACAGATTTCTCCTCTATAAAAATTGTTTACTGACGATGTGTTGATATGTATGTAGCCGACAAGAAATCAATGAGCGCTAGATGTTTAGTTGATCGTTTGCCTGATTTTTAATTATAGTAAGCTGTACGGGGGTGAATTTAGAGGAACATATCGGCCATTGTTCTCTGAGTAGGATCAATCCGAAAATTTACGCTCTCCGGAGACAATATTCGGTGGTAAAAACATTATTAAATGCTATGGATATAAATGGTTCTGAGTGGAGCTTGTGGTATTGATTGAAAGATGAATCTTTCACCGACACATCCGTGGCTATATCGATAGCATTACTCAGGTAAATGGGCTAATTTGTCCGATTCCCGAGCGATAGTAAAACGGGAAATATGTACAGTTCCCCTTGTCCTTATTATACTACCATTAACGTGAAGCAGGCGCGTATATAGAAGCGGCGTATATGGGCAGCGCAAAATGGGGCGGGCAGCGGAGCGCGTTACAGGCCCCTGTGGTTAATCCGACCAGGGTTAGATAAAACAAAGGGTGTTGTAGGGCGGCCCACAAGACGCCCTAAACATACACCCTACACATCCATCCTCGATCCAAAATGGCGGCTGTCCAGAGGGGTCCAAATCGGTCAAGTGGTCGAGAAATGACATGGGTATTTGTACCACTCTGGGGTCGGCCATTTACGATCGATGTGGGTGTGTTTGGAGTGTATGTTTAGGGTGTAAATCGGCCAAGTGGCCGAGAATCATTTGTCCCCTATATGAACCCCTCTGGTGTCGGCCATTTTGTATCGGGGTGGGTTGGAATTTTTTGCCAACAGTTGGAATTTTGTTGAATAAGTTCAACAAACGACAATACCAGAACACTGTTGGAAAATTCCTTTGAAATATCTAGAACTTGCCAATTTGGGGCCCGGGGTATAAGTTGGACATCCCCATCTCAAAGGAGACCTTCTAGTCACGTCTCGTTCTGGTTCTCGATAAGTGTTGCTGTGGCTCTCAAGAACGCTCGGCCTTCTAAGAATATAAATCCATATGTTGTTCCCCGGAGGACCAAATACCAACATAGAACAAAATAGTTTCGTTCTACACTGATATGATTCCATATGAAACCAAGTCCGAAGTTTGGTTATTCAAAGAACCCACCGAATTCAAGGTTTGTGTGGAACACGGCTTAGCTTAAATGTCCTATAGTCTAAATTGATCAATATGTTCACGCATTTTGGGTTAAGATAATATGGGGAAGATTGAATCAAGCTGGATCCCTTTGAAATAGCAATGCACACATGTATAGACTACATGTGTTCGAGACCTTTGACAACTCTGTGGTCGGACCAGCGTACAACGAGGGCTTATAACGCTGCCTTGAAGTTTAGTGTGAATTAGGTAGGCATGCAGATGACATATATATGTTAATCACAGGTGCCTGGGGACAAAATAGCAGATGTACCAATATATACTACTAGCTGGTGGACCCGACTTCGTCCGGGCTGTTTCCTCTCTGCTTTTCGGCGAATTGCGCGATTTGACCTTGAATTGACCATTTTGAAGGTCAATGTCAGGTCGGGGTCACGATTTGACCCATCCAAAACACTCCCTGGACAAAAGTACCCGACAAAAGTACCCGTCGAAATCCGTCAGGTTTTACCCGATATGACCTTGAATTGACCATTTTGAAGGTCAATGTCAGGTCGGGGTCAACATGTGACCCGTCCAAAACACTCCTGGGACAAAAGTAACCCTAGGTATCAAATGTTGTCGAAATCCCGTCAAAATACGCGATTTGACCTTGAATTGACAATTTTGAAGGTCAAGGTCGGGTCGGGGTAACGATTTGACCCGTCCAAAACACTCACCGGACAAAAGTATCTCTAGGTATCAAATTTCGTCGAAATCCGTCCCGTTTTACCCGATTTGACCTTGAATTGACCTTTTTGAAGGTCAAATTCAGGTCGGGGTCACGATTTGACCCGTCCAAAACACTCCCTGGAAAAAATTATCCCTAGGTATCAAATTTCGTCAAAATCCGTCGGGCAGTTTTCCCGGCCATAGCTAACACACAGACAGACAGACAAACAGACAGAAGTCCCAAAATATATATTAGATACCAGTGACAAGGTTCACAAGGTCGATTTTTGGGGAAAGCACACCATCTATCATATTGCTGATGGATTCTCAAAATCGTTCAAATCAGTCACAATAATTTCATTATTGGCCATACTTTCTTTTCATGTATAATTCCATAATATCAAATAAGGGAAGTCGAAGCGTCGACTAAAAACTTGTAATCTACTGTCTGGACATTTGAGAGTAAAACGGGTCGTCATTCTCCCTGTCATCCTATTATCTTCGATAGTTCTAAAAACAAATTGGCAACTCAGCCAAAATATGCCCCAGTGTATTTATAGGACATAAAATGTTCTTTCGTTTGATATATATATACTTGACGAAGTCTATTTAAGCGAAGTCGACATATCGTACGGGGAATTAGCAAGTTCGGCAAATGCGATCGTAATAATTGAATTGGTATCCGTGTATATAACCACTACTTACCGGACAGGGAAACTGACGACCGCTTTTCGTCGGTAGATTTTGCTAGTTTTCGTACGACATCCCTTCGTTTGATACTATCGAATTATATATCACTAGCAGGTTAGCCCGCCACTGGCGGGATTGGTCCCATGGCTTTGGTCGATCCATTAATTATTTTTTTTTCAAGGTAACCCCGTACAGGCACGCCGAAAAAAATATTCCCCGTCCAGAGTTGACAAATAATTATTTTGTTTTTATAAATTTTAAATTGCGGAAAAATTTACTCGATGAAATCCCCCCCCCCCCCCCCCTTCCTAGGAACGACAGACAACGCATTCTTTGTTTTACTTTTTTTTTAACCTGCCCGTACCCGTCATAATGTCAAGGTCAGGTCGGTGACAATTTAACCCGTCCGTGACACTTCCCGTAGACACCAAGTTTGAGCTCAATCGGTCCGAGTCTATAAAGGACACACACATATATATCATTTGTGGGTACCCGTTTCAAGGTGAAGATCACATCGGGCGGAAAAACTTACCCGATAAAAATCTCCCCCGTTACTTGGAACTCCTAAGTACGAAATTAAGTACGAAATTTCGCCTCGAGACGGTCAATGGAGCCGTATTTATACTCGTCGTGTATATAGACGTTCAGTACGATAACATTGTATTGAACTGAAAACAAACGCTTCCCGTCGTGAAATCATCTCTCTGCATAATATTTCGAGGGATAAAATTGCATTGAATTGAAAACAAACGCCGGCTTCCCGTCGTGAAAATCTCTCTGCATAATATTTCGAGCGACAGGCTACAATCTCTCTGCAGATGCTAATAACGTTGAATGGTAAACAAAACGCTCTTTATAGCGATGCGTCAAAAACAAACGCTCATTAAATTATGACTTGATTAACCCCCGCCGTGCCTTTGCGGTGATTTGGGAGTGGATAAAGGGTGCTCTAAGCTTCTCCAAATCGCGACCACGGCGGTGTCGGTGTGATTTTACACTTACATACGAAATTTGAGCTCAATCTGTACACGCGTTTTGAATTCTATGAAGTACCCACATATATACATATATATATACGGAGTTCTCAAAATATATAGTATAGAAAAGAAAGTAAATTTCGTGGCCAATAAGACACAATGAAATATATTGTGACTGAGAAGGATTTTGAGAATATATGAGGAATATGATAGATGGTGTGCTTTCCTAAAATCGGACTTGTGAATCTTGTCACTGTTAACCCTTTGAGTGCCAGGGGTCGATCTCATCGGCCCTAAACCTACAAAATAAGTCTGTTAAAGAATATAAGAATAAATTATTAAAATTGTAAAAAAAAAAAAAAAAAAAAAAAAAAAAAAAACAATTGTTAGGCCAATGCATTCTCTTATATATGCAAGGCGACCTATGGTCGACTCGCATATATAAGAGAATGCATTGGCACAGGGTGTATGGGTTGATACAAAAATCGACCTGACACTCAAAGGGTTAAAGGTGGATTATCTCTTTGTAAACATTTGTTATATAGTTACCGGGGTATAAAATATTATATCTGAATCGAAGACTCCTGTCCGGAAATGCTTCTATCGATTAATATTCATTTTATTTCGAATATTTCTGGTCTAAAATGGCGTGGTTGTTTAGCTAACGAACACTAGTGGTTACTGTTAACAGAGACCAGCATTTTTATTGTGTAATTTTGTCACAAATAAACGTTAATTATACTCATTATCGCTTATAACTATGAAATAAAACAATACAACCAATCAATCTGGGACATTTGACGTTCGGTACGTAGCCATTATAGGAACAGTCTAATGCTCTATATCGATATATGGTATCACCCGAATGGTCTGTTCTAAAAATAGACAAATAAATGGTCCCAATAAAATACACGAAATAAAATCAATATTAATTGATAGAAGCCTTTCCGGACAGAGGTCTTCAGTTCATAGTTATTATTTTATACCCACGCAACTAGTTCAAATGTGTTATTTAAAGAGATAGTCCATCTTTAAAGTATATATTGGTATATCTGGTATTTTCACAGGGGCCTGTCATGTTAATTGATCGCGTGGCATCAGAGTCGTCTATGACAAGCGACGGATTGCTTTTGTGAATCCATGTAATATATATAGAGATGCCATAGCAATAATTATGTTCGTTGGTTGGCCACGTGACCTCTGGACCGGCGACGGATTGCTTATGTGAATCCAGAAGGCAGATGACAAATGCTTGGTGATTTGTTGTTGCTATTTCTGAACTACATATATTAGGACAGCCAATAAGCTGTTGTGTAAGTAATGGAGTAGGACAATGACGGATATACAGAAGTGTACGAAAAAAGACCGCAAAACGTCAACTTTTAGTGCGTGATTATATTGTGACGCTTAATTTCATTGTTGTTTGTGTCATTTTGTTATTTTATGTGTGTTTTTTGTAATATATCTTCTTCTTTATTTGACATATGCGTATCTGTATTGTTTGTTGTACGTTTGATCAATTCAAATGTCATCGATTCCTGTAACATCGTTTGTTAGATTGGATGTTTACCTATATATATCGGTGTTAACTGATAAGACTGTAATCCATTCATGGGCAGCTGATAATCTCAACGACTCGGCCATTCCCGTTTACACATAGAAATAACCTCTACCATATCTGCCGCGGACTACCCTTATAAACACTCTGGTAAAAGCCCGGTAAACCATGGTATACCAGGATCTACTCTGTTAAACTCAGGTATTAACAATGATATACTCTGCATGGTAAAAGCCATGTAAAGTCCATGAAAAAGGAACATACCCTTGTAAATTCCATGTAAAGGCATTGTGTACCCCACTTTACGCGTAAAATACTGGTGAAACACTCCAGTAATATTTGATGGAGTCATGGTGTAACAGATTATACTCGGGTAGACAAAGATATGCTATGGTAAAGTCATGTAAAGCCCATGTAAAAAAGGACATACCCTTGTAGATATAGATTCCAAGTTAAGGCATGATGTACCCCACCTTACACTCGTAAAATGCTGGTGAAACAGGACATGTATGGGTAAAAGCCATGCAAATCAGAACATACTCTTGTAAATTATTGATGGAGTCATGGTGTAACAGATCATACTGTGGTAAAACCCTGGTAAACGATGATATACTCTGGCAAAAGCCACATAAAGTACATGAAAAAGGGACACAGCCTTGTAAATTCCAAGTAAAGCCATTGTGTACCCCCACTTTACTCTCGCAAAATGATGGTGAAACAGGACATACATTGGTAAAACCCATGTAAATCAGAACATACTCTAGTAAATTCTTGACGTACTCATTGTATAACGGATTATACTTTGGTAAAAACCCTATATAACAAGGTATACTCCAGTAAAATCCACGTAAAAATGACAGGCCTTTGTAAAGACATGGTGTACGTACCATGCATGTAAATCAAAACACACTCTAGTAAATTCTTGATGGAGTCCTAGTGTGACAGATTAAACTATACTACTATAGTAAAACGCTGGTGAAACGGGATATACTCTGGTACCACCCCTTTAAAGGTACTCAATCCGATCAGACGCTCCTAAATTACTATTGCTTTGGCTTCGGGGGTAAAAAAAATATTTGATTTGAGTCGAGGACCCCCCCCCCCCCCCCCCCCCCACCCCAATCAAAGCTCAGAGTGATGTAATAATATGCGCCCAGAAACACGTTGTCAAACGGAGGTCTCGGACAAAATTGCGCATGAAGATGGGTAACTCTAAAATCAAGTGGTAATATGGTCATATTTCGTGATCGGATTGAGTACCTTTAAAATCACTTCTTCTGAACAAAAACGCTCTTTTTCATTTATAATATCTCCGCTATTTAGTCCATATAGATTTCTTCGAGAGAAAAACTGCTCTTTTAAAAACGCTCTACTTCAAAAGTCGTCAGATACTTCAAAACCTAGCGCTACCTCCCTGGTGGGTTTTTTTTATATGAGTTGGTTCCAGTCAGAGATAACTGAGTTCTACCTTCCCAAGTATTAATGTTATGTGGCAGCTAATAACTCACCCTGTGATTTCGAATGAGATAATACCATACAATAATATACAAGTAATACAATGGGAATTCCAATGTGAATCTTAGTCTTATTTCTAGACAAGTACAGTATGTCTGGTATGTTGTCCGTGGAGCAGTTCAGACGTGATTTAAGTCCACACTTACACACTGATCGTACAAAACGTATTTCAACCATGCATGGACAAGACTTTATGTGGGTTGTTTTGTTTTATTGTTTTGTTTTGGTAAAGTTAAGTTCAAAAGGGAAACAACTTCTGCAAAGCGGAGTCCAATCAATCTCAAAATTGCTGGTATACATAGGCTCCCATGTTTGTTAATGTTTTGTATATAATGGTAGTACACCAGGATTACCAGAATATATCATCTTTTACCTGACGTTAACATAATTAGGCAATAATATTCTTATAAATAAGTCAGCTACGTCCAGAAGAGTTTAACACCTTATGTGATCACATATGCCATTCATATGACCTCCAATATGTTGTTACAACTTTTAAGATTTCTAAAATTGTACACCGGTATTGCCGTGGTAAATTACCATAATATTGAGGTAAATTACCGTAGTATAATTACTGTAGTAGAACCACCACGTGAAAATACTTTGGTGACATGGATGGGTTCATTTCACTAGAGTAAATACATGGATGGGTCTACATGTATGCGTATACTGTGGTGACGATTCTCTGGACGAAGTTTACCAGAGTTACACCCTGGTCAAATTACATCATTTTACCTGTTCCAACCACCACGGTAAATTCCACGGTGTATATTCACCATGATTCATCAAAAGAGTTTTTTTTACTAGGGTATTTCAATCACGTGATTTGTCATGTGCATTCTACCGGGAATATATATGCCTCTTAACTGGGAGACTCGTCTGTTAAACCTGAACTATTTATTGATATTTATTTATATTTATCACTATGTAATGCATGATCACGTTTGTACAGCCATATATATACAGTGAATCAATTCTGCTCCATCTATTATATATTTTTGGAAGTTCTGTCTGTCTGTCTGTCTGTCTGTTTCCAATGGACTCGAAAACGGCCGAGCAGATTTCTATGAAACTTGCTATGTGGGGGTATTTTCGGCCGGGGAGTGACATAGGCCTATTAATTTGCCCGTGCGACGTGAACTTGACCTTGAAATCGGGTCATTTCAAGGTCAAACGCCCGAATATCACGGGATTTCGATGAAACTTGGTATGTGGGGATACCTTCGGTCGGGGAGTGGCATAAACCTATTAATTTGCCCGTGCGACGTTACATTGACCTTGAAATCGGGTCATTTCAAGGTCAAACGCCCGAATATCACGGGATTTCGATGAAACTTGGTATGTGGGGGTACTTTCGTATGGGGAGTCTCATAAGCATATTCATTTTCCCATGCGACGTGACCTTGAAATCGGGTCAATTCAAGGTCAAATTGCCAATTTTGATGGGATTTCGACGAAATTTTATACATAGGGTTACTTTTGTCCACTGAGTGTTTTGGACGGGTCAAATCGTGACCCGACATGACCTTGACCTTCAAAATGATCAATTCAATGTCAAATCGGGTAAAACCGGATGGATTTCGACGGGTACTTTTGTCGGGTACTTTTGTCCGGGCAGTGTTTTGGACGGGTCAAATCGTTACCCCAACTGACCTTAACCTTCAAAATGGTCAATTCAAGGTCAAAGCCCGGACGAAGTCGGGTCACCTTCTAGTTAACATATATTTGTCAACGAGTCACGCTCATTGCATTATTACCAGGGCCGTGGTTTGTAGCATTACGCGAATATGGTGTCTATGAATGGGAGAGGTTATTTCCATGCAAAATCAATTCTCATACAAAGTTATAAGAGGGAAGCTAACCCTCGACACCAAACTGTATGGTGTATGGAGAGACGGGAGACTATATCCATTATCCATGAAAATGGAAATATATCTATGAACCGGCTCTGGGCCAAACTTGTTGATCCCACATCGAGATCGATGTCCGCGGTTGCATTTTGACTTATCTACTTGAACTTTTGTCGTGGTGAATTCCGAAGCCCATGGCTGGTGTGCATCTGGAGATTTCTAAATAAATGTGGGCTGGCTAATGTTTGGAATGACCAAGCTGTAGAAGAAGGTGAATACCTAACCAGATATGCATGTGGAACAAACCCTTAAGGACCTGTTCCTCGTCGAATTGACGATAGAACTCCAAACAAAGACTAAGTGTGTCATATATCGCAACGTGAAGAAATCATTTGGCATGGAGAAATATTTAACTGAATTACCCGGAGAGCTCAGGGTAAACATGACGCGACTGAGAACAAGAAATCCCGCTTGCCGGTTGAGGTTTCTTCGTGGAAAAATTCAAATATTTCTTCACCCCAATGCACGCTCTGCGACTCAGATGAGGCCGGTGATGAGTACCCACTGTGTATGAACGGAAGTGAACGCTGTATCGCGGTAATCGTACATAAATAAAAGTCGCTCGCCTCAGCTTGACTACGGTACGTATATTTTCGTCTTTCCCTCCAATTGTGTAAAAATCCCAGCCCGGGTGCCAATCTGCCTCGATGAGGGTATGTTCCGCTACATTTTCGTACTAATTTCGTTTCATTGCCGTGTGTAGTTCTCTCGTAAATCAAGGTTAAACCTCATATTTTCGTGCTAAAAACACGTCACGTTTGCGATCAAAAGCACATTTTTCAAACTATACCATGTCTTATTTTGTAACAAAGACATGTTTTGGATGCCTTAATATCCAATTGAAAGCCACGATTAGCGTTTGTCCCCTGTTTCCTGTGTTTTCTCGACATACGAGCACGATTGTAAAGCGTGGTGCTCCAACAGAATGGAACGCACGGTAAGATCTGTCAAAAAAAACATTGAACGCACGGTATTTTTTGTATTATTTGTATTGAACGCACGGTATCATTTCGATTACACCGTTTTACGGCCGGTTAGCATCATATCGCACTTTTCTAACTTGATTTTCACATGCCACGAATGTACATTTTTATATTTCCACAGCCAATATTGCTTATTGTGCTAACAAATGTTTATTAAAATGGTCAAATGTCACAATCAAGTTATGAGCTGCGTTAGATCATCCTACAAATAGTCCTTGAATGTCCAATGTTTGAGATTTCCTCTTGTTTTTTATCTTAACTTGCACTTTAACTATCATGAGTAACAATGAAAACCCCACACTCTTTTGTCAATGGCAGTCTTTTATATTTTAAAACTATAGATTAACTATAGTTTACAATGTGCTAGAATTTATCCAAAATACGACAAATTGTATCTTGTTTTTGTGGAAATAAGTCACATGATGGTATGTTCTGCGATAAATACAAATATAGACCTATACCTATAGCCTATATACCACGTTAATAATACGGTAACCCATTGCATTCACGAGACAGTAAACAACCAGATCGTACGATCCGATCGCATCGTGTGCGGTGGTCTACCGCAAGTGATAAAAACAGAAGTCGCACGACTAAAATCGTACCGTGTGCGCACACAGATCTTACGTCGTAAGTGTCTGCGACAAATATCGTGCAACAAATATAGTATCGTGTGCGGCGCGCTTAAGGCAAGTGAATGGCGTCATATAATTTTTTCTATATCCATCAATGATTTTTCAAGGTCGCGGGTATAGATTTTGGAGAAATTGTCACGTGACTTCCGGTTAGCAACCGTGTGGATATTGCAAAAAAAAAACGCGGAATTGGAAATGAAGCATCGCGATTAAAATGAAAGTAACTACTTCACAACTTACGAAGAATTCACATGTGATTTAAGTCTATTAATTTCATTTAGACCAATTTCGTTGGTCAGCTTATATAATTAATGAAAACGAAAAATAAAGAAGTCATGACGATAATCCAGACAAGATTTTACAATCCACGACACATCTTGTCAATTTGGCATGTCGTCTCCGTCGTGACCACTGCATGATGTTACATAAATTATTCTTAGCGTTATGTCGCCGAAAAAAAGGCAAGTTTGAGGCACATCATGTGCGGTTGCTCCACTATACGTGTCACGTACGGTTCATATATCATTACTATCCGGATTCATCATTCAATGATTCATTCATATGTCGCAAGATGTCAGTGATGATAGCAGTCTGAAGTCGACAGAAGTCCCAATGTAACTTATACCGATTAGGTGGGAAACTACATAATACATCCATGCGTTTTTCTATCGCGTTGGTGGTGAACCCGTAGAGGTTACACTGGTGTAACTGTTTTCCATAGGCCTCAGTTCTAACGTTTTAGTGTATACTGTTGGCAATATAAATGTTGGGTCCAAAATTTGCTTTAAATCTGAAAAATTGACATTTTGGGAAACTTTTTACACAAAAAAATCATGTCTGTCTAGCAAGGAATTCGCCTTTAAATCTTGTGTTTTCGTAACTAGTGTCAGAACCGCATAAAAAAATACTGTCATATTTTAGACCACACCAAAAAAATCAAACTTCACTACAAAGGTTAATTCCTGTGCCAATGGTTATTTGACCTATGGGAAATCATAGGGAAGAGGTGTGATTATTTTTTTTATGCGTAAAGCACACAAGGCTATTGACCAATCAGGGCCCAGTGTCTATTTTATTCTCTCCTATATATTCCTCCCGCATCCGCTAGATGTCACTCCGAACCCTATTTACACCAGTGTTACCTAAAGCGTTAGCCCGCTTTTTCACAGAATAATTGTAACTCCCTACATTTCTTCAGAATTACCCATCAATGAAAAAAATGTGTTCAAAAACAATATCACTTCTGTGGTTCTTTATTTATCACACACAATTTAACCCCATCCCCTTTAACACATTATTCATCAAAAAAGCACAATTTTCCACCACCAGTCATGTTCAGGCCCCATTTTCACTCACTTTTTGGGGTCTGGTGTTGCAAACTTGGATCAGCTATGGGAGACTGTGCAATATTCTTTCCATGAGAGAACTTCTGGTGATGTGAGGTCATTGAGTCCAGATCTGATCAGCTGAGCATCAAGCCATGACTTTATCAGCGCATGGAAGACTAAAATATGACATTTTCAGGTCTACAAGGGTGATCCAAGATAACTGGATGTGGGTGTATATTGAATTAGTTGAATAAATATATGCTCTCTTTGAATTGCTGAAGCATTTTCTTAAATGTGTCCAAGTTGTAGTGCTATTAACCTTCAAATGACCATACCCACCAGTGGAAATGACACACTTTTATGATATATATATGTATATCACTGGCTATAAAATCCAAAATACTTGTTAGATTAGCTTCTTATAACAATTGATATGTGTGTCATTGACATGCTTATGTTATGGGTCATTTGCATTATCATGTGACTATTACCACTTGAAATTTTTTGAAAACTCAGTACCTTGAAAAATTGGCATTTTTTATGAAAAATCATACTATTTTTTTGACTGATGTAAGTGAAAGAAGACATCAGCAGCAAGAATAGCCACACCGTTACATGAGATATTCATTGGACTGAAAGACCAGGCTCTGAAAAATGCATTAAAATGCTTTAAAGTGACTCTCAGGAATCAAAAATGCCAAAAAGCTATGTTTTTCCCTTTAGGTTACACTGGTGTAAATGTTTTCCATAGGCATCAGTGCTAACGTTTTAGTGTATACTGTTGGCAATATAAATGTTGGGTCCAAGATTTGCTTTAAATCTGAAAAATTGACATTTTGGGAAACTTTTTACAGAAAAAAAATCATGTCTGTCTAGCAGGGAATTCGCATTTAAATCTTGTGTTTTCGTAACTAGTGTCAGAACCGCATAAAAAAAATACTGTCATATTTTAGCCACACCAAAAAATTCAAACTTCACTACAAAGGGTTAATTCCTGTGCCAATGGTTATTTGACCTATGGGAAATCATAGGGAAGAGGTGTGATTATTTTTTTATGCGAAAAGCACACAAGGCTATTGACCAATCAGGGCCCAGTGTTTATTTTATTCTCTAATGGCGAAAGTAAACGAAGGACTTGGGGTCTATGACTGGGGGGTTAGGATAATTAGGACAATTTCGGAAACGAAAACACGCTGAATTATAACGTCTCAGCCGGCTGAGCCGCCATATATGTATTTCGTCACCCACGAACATCGTTAGAACATAAAATTAATCAGTACTCTGACGACACTACGCTCATCTTGGACGACAACGAAGAATCTCTTAAAGAAAGCTTGAATGTTCTCGACACATTCGCATATATGTCAGGATTGAAAGCCAACCTGGAAAAATGTCAGATTGTTTGGTTAGGCGCAAGCAAAGCTAATCACGGTGCACCCATTGTAAATTGCGATATTCATGTAACAAAACAATTCAAATTGCTGCGAATAACATATAGCACAGATTTATCGCAACTGAATAACCTCAATTTTGGAAACAAACTTATCGAACTGAAAACCGGAATTGAAAAATGGAAACACAGGTCCTTGACTCCACTAGCTCGCATTGTAATCATCAAATCTGTCATGATTCCAAAATTAGTCCATCTATTCCAATCTCTTCCAAACCCCGCCCAAAATTTTATTGACGAACTAACTACCATGTTATTCAGGTTCATCTGGAACGGCAAACGAGACCGAATTAAACGTTCATAAATGTGTAAAGATTATCAACAAGGCGGCCTAAAGATGACAAAAATTCAAGAATTTATCGAAGCCCTAAAATAACCTGGCTCAGGAGATTAACCACAAAACATGCAAAGTGGATAAGTATTGCACCCGAAATATTATCTGATCCACTATTCCTCACATACGGTACAAAATACATCGAATCGATCAATGGTACAGTCATAAACCCATTTTGGTGTGACGTCATAACGGCTTTGACAAATTTACTCAAAAAGCTACCCAGTAAATACTCATATCTAAACTCAAATACTATATGGAATAACGATAATATTAAAGTAAACCAGCATTCAATTGATATACATGAATGGAAGCGAAAAGGAGTGATATTTGTGAATGATCTTATTTCAGACAACAACGAACTCCCAACTGTAGCTATGATGAAAGAAATTTATGATATATCGACAAATTTCATTACAATCCATAGTACCAACAAACAGTTGATCAAGCTGTCACAAATGCTCGACCAAACACCATCAAACAAACCAAGCCCCCTGATTCCCGGGCAGTTGTCATTGCTTCTAAAAAGTATTCGGGGTTGCAAGGATTTTTATGACATTCTCATATCTGATAAAACGACAGAACCTTCATCAATACAGAAATGGGGATTAGAACTTGGATATACCAATATTCAAGTAACATGGACACATACATTCGCTGTGCTGTTTAAATCACTTTCTGACACCAGGTTGCGATGGTTCCAGTTCCGCATAAATACCAGAATTTTAGCGACAAAACAGTTACTCCAGAAGATGAAAATTACTAACGATAGTGACTGTAATAGATGTCAAATGATAGAATCAATATCCCATATCGTCTTTGACTGTCCAATAGTATCACGCTTGTTAAAAACAGTCCAACACTGGATGAACACCAACATACTAGATATCCAACTTACAAAATGTAACATATTATTCGGCGTTTCATCGGAAAAGAGAGCCAATATAAAAAACATGATTTTAATTATATTAAAGTACTATATTTATAAAACAAAATTCGACCCCATTGAATTATCTTTGAAAGCGTTCTTGAACGAATTAGTAAGCCGATCTCATATAGAAAAGATCAATGCTTTGTGAGGCGATAGGCTGTTGAAATTTCAAGAGGAATGGGGAACTTTGACAAAAGTGTTATAAGGCAATCAAACCAATTATGATACAAAACCCAGATACCCTCAATACAAGGAACTGGAACCAGCTACCAATCCAACACATGTTTTTGTTTTAATTATATGTGTACAAAGACTAAAATGTTACTCTATATGTTTTTGACAGTCGAAGATATTTTTGTTTGTATATTATATATGTTATTTAAAAATACTGATCGATATACTGTATGGTGTGCAAGGAGTGTGAATGATGAGTGTACAGGGACCCCCGCCCACCCCACCTGTGGTGTCACTATAATTATTAATATTATTTATTTGATTGCATAAATATTTGTATGACATCATTGTATATAGTGTAAATAACTTATATAAATAAAAAATAAAATAAAAAAAACATCGCTAGCTAACCAGCCACGAAATTGGTCGAGCCAGCCGCGAAAACTATTTGTCGTGGCTTCGGGGTCTATTTTTGTACTTGTGGAATATGATCTCTTCGATCGTAGCTAAAGTGGAGATGCATGGCATGATCTATATACAAGTGTTTGGTAGCTGCGTAGTTGGTCGGTTGTGTTATATTGCATCCTTCAACACAACGAACTTAGACAGTAAAATACAAAACAGTATGACGGTTTTTGACAGAGCGATATGACATATCAAATAGCTCGTGGCCTAACACGGAACTATATAAAATATTTGCGCAAATTTGGCTTGTGTCATGCCAAAACATGAATTTATTTCGTATAAAGCATGTTCTTTTGTCACGTGATTACTTATGTGCACGAATTCAGTAACAAATTGTAATCTATAATATATGATCCGAGCGTTCTTCCCCCAAAAGAGAAACATAACCAGTGTATCATTTACCTCATATTGACCTATCACTATTCCAAAGATATTCAACTCCATAATATGTTGATATACTTGAGTAGCGAAGCTAGATTTGAAGTCAAGATGGATAATCTTGCTATTTCAAACATGGGCAATAACTCTGACAAAATACACGGACAAAACATGCCAGTATTCTACATTCAATCCTGTGGGTTTTTTTTGGCATTCCAATTCAAGTCTGACCATTGCTACTGGGGACTGGGGATTCAACGCAAAATGTATGTACATAGTGAATGTTACATGTAAATATGATTATAAGTCCAACAATGGTCATAGCTCGCTCAATTGTAAATATTTACTTCTCGATTCTGGACGCAACTATCGGCGATAAACTAACGAAAACAATTTCGCCATCGAAAGACACTGCATTTAATTAGCATATAAGAATGACAGTGTATGTTGTGAATTTGGATATAATATTTTTTTTAAATAACTAACTTTAGCAAGATTTGTTCTCCATTTCTATTTGATCACCCTATCGGAGTGTTTCACATCACTTTAACTTCTCATACATCTGCATGGAACTTCCTATTCAAAATTAGTTATATGGTCTACTCCTTTAAAAGTTAGGGATGCCGTTCAAAATGTCAATCAAATATTTGCTTTATTCGGTTGAAAAATTCTAGACTCGATCAGTTTGAATACCTTGAATGACTTTATTTTAAAGATTTTTTTTTGTGGATCGATTTTTGTGAATTTTAAAATTATTTGAATAAAAACCAATCGATCGAAGCGGGATATAACCCCACGCAACATCTGATTGTGTACAAACTATAAGTCTATCTGTCCAGTCATGTTTATACGCATCTGAATCTGAACACCTGACTGCCTCAATACAATGTAGCTTCAAAAGGTCAATGTGACATTTCAAACTGGGCGATGTGTCATTGGGTGACTGCATAACATTCCAGTGATTTCTAAGTTAACCCTTTCCATTCTGAATGGATTATCGCACTCAGTTATACAAGTTAGATCATGCCACGAATCACTACTCTTATCAATAGTTTATTAATCCGTCCATTACTCATGGAACTGGAGGATACCACATATAAAATGAATTACAAAATAAAAAGCTACATGTAAATATTATATATACTTAGTTGCCCAAACAAAAAAGGTGAATATGGATTTGAGGTTGTATTAATAGATCGTACAGATGGGTAACAGCCAAATGGTTTCGTATCGATGGTTTTGTCCGACGAGTGAGTGAGTTTGTGGGTGTACATGTATGTACATACATGCATAGGTTCTCAAACTGATGCAATATTTAAGATTTCTTTGGCAAAATTAGCCTAATGCACTAGCTCAGTCTTGTTCGTAGTGTTCATTAGTGCTGCCAATTTCGTGTGGCTTGGAAACATTTGGTAGTAGTTTTCTATATGAGTCCTGCGGGCAGAGTTTAACCCTTTACCCAACAGAACGGCCCTGTGCCAATGCATTCTCTTATATATGCGAGTCGACCATAGGTCGCCTTGCATATATAAGAGAATGCATTGGCTTAACACATTAAAAATTATAAAATTGTTAAAGAATGTAAGAAAAAATGGTAAAAAGTGTTAAAAAAAAAATTTTTTTAGGCCAATGCATTCTCTTATATATGCGAGGCGACCTATGGTCGACTCGCATATATAAGAGAATGCATTGGCACAGGGCATAACTGTAACTATCACAATGTGGTCAAGGATGATATCGATATTTGTATGGTTCTATTGAGACAGACCGAAGATATTTTAGGCTGTTGAAGCTTTATTTGGCCGGTTTTGGCCGGTTTGTTGGGTAAAGGGTTAACGCGCTACAAGTAAAAATATAATGGTACTCATCACCGGTCTCATCTGAGTCGCAGAGCGTGCATTGGGGTGAAGAGATATTTGAACTTTTCCATGAAGATCATACTCCATCAATACAATACCTTGGAACTGTTTTATGTTTTGACAGGGAACCTTATAAAGTTGGAAAAATAAAGTGGGAATATATTTCTTAGTTATTATCTGTTATTCACTGCAGGTGAACGTCCCCAATTCGAATTTTTACAATTTAAGTGACTTTGTGCATGAGCGATTTTGCTTTGCTTCGCTTACAATTAGGGAATTTCTCCAGGGTAATTAATTCAATGTTTATTGCGATATCGGTTCACAAAAGTCTCAGAAAGACAAACAATTTCGATCTGTGATCTTCGCCTACTGATGAATAAACAATTAAGCAACATGTGTTAACAAAGAAATATATTCCCCGCGTTATTTTTCGACTTGATAATGTTCCCTGTCAAAACTTCAAAAAGATCCAAGGTTTTGTACTGTGGAATATGATCTCTACGGGCGTTTGCCCGAGTAGAGATTTATGGCAAGATCTAATAAAAGTGTACACTGGATTGGCCTATTATTCATCGGGGGGTGTCAGGAAAAATAAGCTACGGCACATAATACAAGTACAGAAGGAGTTCTATCTATTGGAGGGAATTGTTAAGATAATATGTACTGAACATTTCTTACTTCCCATTAATGTAGTATAGAAAAAAAGTTAAGTGTACCACCGAAGAGCTCAATCCAACATTTGCTCCTTCTGGCGAAAATTATAGGCAAGTTCTTCATAATCTTACACAGGTTATTGCACGGGTCACCTCGAGAACTGCTATATGACATAGGTCGGTAATACGACACATGTTATCATGATATATTGTATGGTGTGCACATTAAACCGAACGAGTTATTCAGCAACAAACTGTTGTTTTTGACAGTGCATCAATCCTCTTGATCCCAATAACTTGAAGTTTGACCAGTATATGTCATGGCGGTCAAAGGTCAATGGTTTGACTTCGTTATGTTCCCTGGGTTCACGTACTTAAATGTTATTGTCTTCATCAAGGCTCGGAGTCACATCGTCGGATTTTAAATGTACATTTTCGTCATTAAGCTGCTACTTTATAGCGGTATAGCCATCGTAGACATGCATGATAATTAATTGCCGCGATGTTTTTTGTGCGGTCAGCTTTGGCCCAGAGGTTAATTGTGTGAGTTCGAGGTGCGCCTCATGGTTCGCGTACTGACATGCTGATGTATTCCACAGGGTCCACGTACTTAAATTATATGCATTCACAATCTCTACCAGAGCGCAGCAGTCATACTTCCTTTCAACTCTTTCACCAAATTCCATACAGCGCCTTCTATGCTATCGCTGCTGGAATCACTGAACTAAATGGTTTCCCATAGGCGACAGTGTTAACGTTTCGGCCAAATTCACTGAATTGAAGCCTGCATGCCATACCAGTGATGTTTGCCCAGCTAGATTGACACCAGTTGATCACGAAAATGCAAGAAAAATCATAGGTCATGTGTTTACTTTTTAAAATAAATCCCCAAGTGTACGACAGGGCTATCCCACAGCCAAATTTGATCTGGAAAAACCCAGATATACAACAGCTAGTTAAATACATTTCCCGCTCACAAAAATCCGTTCCCCCATTCATTCACCAGTTTAAATTATTTAGATATCATGTACAAATCAAATAAACGCGATGTCATCCTTTAATAACTTGTCGCATGTATCAGGTGAAGGTCATTCTTCAGTTACCTTCACCTTTAGCAATTCCACGGTGTACTCGCTCCCCGACTCGAGAACACATTTAGCTCCCTGATTCCTATATATATGTATATGTGTGAAACACAGCGTTTCTTATAGTATTTTATCAAAATATAGACCTTACTGAAATCAAAAATGGATTATATCGAGCAGTAGTGGTTTATTTTTCCAATATGAGGCATCCTGAAAATTAGTGTCAATCCTCAAAATAAAGCCAAAAAATTTAGCTTTTTTTTCAATTTTACTAGCTAATGCATCTTGTATAACTGAAGTATGTCCTTATATACCATAATATTACTAAATTGAAGAGGAAATGTTAATATACATTTTGAGAGGGATATATTGGCCAATTTTAAACCCTTTTCGTGCAGAATTTGGCAATTTATAATAAATATTTACCAAAATTAACAGAAAATAAAAATAAAAAATATTTTAATAGCAATGTAAAGCAACCATAAGTCAATTTAAATATCGAAACATTATGATACAACATCAGACACAGCTTCAGGCATGAAATTTTACCAGATGGCAGGGCATACTGTCTGTTTAACAAAGCTGCCATGACAGTTTTGCACGACAGTAACTCTAGTGGTGATGCCATCACCCCCCCCCCCCCCCGACTTGGGGTGGGGCTACGGTCCCAGATAAGGCTACTGGGTGCCGGAAAAGCTTAATTGGTCAAATGACACCTTTTCCCAATGGGGGGGGGGGGCTAACACTCCTCAGAATTGTGGGGAGGGGGCTTTAGACCCCCTGACCCCCTAATGGTACCTGACATCCATGCAAAATGACCAGATTTATCACTTTCTTCACTATCTACAGGCGAATCCATGCGTTTCTTCTTTAAATCTGTTCAATATGTGGTCATTATCATTTGAAAATATGGAATTAACAACTTATCATGGCGACACGTGAAATTTCGTAAAATTCAAATTTTTCTTATAGGAATCACTGAACTAAATGGTTTCCCATAGGCGACAGTGTTAACGTTTCGGCCAAATTCACTGAATTGAAGCCTGCAGGCCATACCAGTGATGTTTGCCCAGCTAGATTGACACCAGTTGATCACGAAAATGCAAGAAAAGTCATATATGTCATGTGTTTACTTTTTAAAATAAATCCCCAAGTGTACGACAGGGCTATCCCACAGCCAAATTTGGTCTGGAAAAACCCAGATCTACAACAGCTAGTTAAATACATTTCCCGCTCACAAAAATCCGTTCCCCCATTCATTCACCAGTTTAAATTATTTAGATATCATGTACAAATCAAATAAACGCGATGTCATCCTTTAATAACGTGTCGCATGTATCAGGTGAAGGTATTCTTCAGTTACCTTCACCTTCCACGGTGTACTCGCTCCCCGACTCGAGAACACATTTAGCTCCCTGATTCCTGCTATATATCACTGCCACAATGAGTGTACTTTGCAGACGATAAATCTATTTTTACATATCGTCGCGGAACTGTATTTACTACTATTTAGTCACCTATTATCTTGTTTTGACCACCAAATTTTTTTTTAAGTTTGCAATAATGGTAATTCTTCCGGTATTGATAAGAACAATATGAACTGAGCCAGACATAGACAATTTTAATCCTAAAACATAAGAACTAAAAACACGTAAGAATTCCTTACCAATTAATGTCATTATGGCAGTGGTATCTCAGCGGAGCCTGGAGTTTGCTCTTTCATCGGTTGGGTTCTAGTCTGGTTTTCTATATTTAGCACGGTGTTTTCCAGCTAAAATAGCGAAACCGATCGCCCCGAAGTCAAATTGCTTTGAGAACAATTCCCGCACTGAAAACAGAATGGAGAATAAGAGCAGTAGATTTGTTTTTACGATTTTCGCAAGGCTACTCGTAAAAACTTTGCAGCAAATAGAACTCTTGTGTTTGACCTTGCTATGCGTGTTGTCGTGTCAATGTCGTCCATGTGCGTTTAGACTTGTTGCTGATAAAATAATCGGAGAACCATATCACACTGTTTCGCAATATAGGTTTTGGTTCTATAGTTGGACTTTCAAAACTAAACGTGCGAAACTTGTGTTCGTTAATGTGTGTGCTTGAGAAGGGCAACATGTTGCTCTGTTCGCTTAGTATATATCTTAATATCGCAGAAGTCCACCAAATGTGTAAAATGTCGCCGGCAGCAGTGGTCTTACCGAGTCACCAAGGGAGGTAACCCCTGCATGGAGTTTGGTCTTCCACATGGTTTACGTATACTGAAATGCTATGCATTCATTGTCGGATTTGAAATATACGTTTTGAAGCAACACTGTGGTCAAGTTACTGCGATTTTGTACTATCGCGGTTTGTGACCATGCAGTCTATCTAACTACCTTACTCGTATTTAAATTCGCGCAGTACTATTTTTCGCACACCCATCTGTGCGCGAATTTAAAACTAGTAAAAATAGTACGAATCCCAAGTTTAATCTAAACCATAGTCCATATGAAATACAAGAGTGCTAACCGCTATCAAGACCACGCATTGCTCACAATTCAAGCGACAAATCATGGTGACATAGACATTGTTGTATACGAAATAATAATAGTCCAGGTCGCGACAAAATTATGATGTGTGTAGGTATTAGTTTATTGTCTACACGATGTACATCCGCCGCGATGGTTTTTAATATACACATATACTATTTCCAACAATGACTAAGAACCGAAACTGTCGTCAGCTCCAAGATATACGAAAATATATCACAGAAAAATTACGAAAATAGTTTTCTCAGTTTTGAATTCGCGCAGCTATAGGTGCGCGAATTTAAAGTGCTCGAATTCAAAACTGAGCGAAAAATAATAATGTGCGAATTTAAATACAAGTAAGGTAGTGATATTGAACGCGCGCCAATAAACGACAATAGGCAGACATAATTAACGATAATAATGACATACGTAAGTTCGATAGCTCTATTTATTCAGATAGCAGCTGTATCTATTTTGATGTGAAAATATATTTTAAAGGTACTTTATTGTTACCTCAGAGATGTACAGTAACTATAATGGCGTTATCGATGACTGGCCCGAGTTGAGCAATTAAAAGATGTTTTTTCTGAACCACGATTTCCAACATAGCAACATATTAGCCGGGCCCCTTGGTCAGGCTTTACTCTCACCTGGGCGTAAATTTCACGTAAGAGATACACACCTTTAACTGTTTTCCAATATAGGCTCATACACTGTAGTATGTCTTGTCCGAATTGACCAATTAAAAAACATTCTGTGAACTATGATTTCATACATAGCAACATTTTAGTAGAATCACATCACCATGCAGGCTTTAGTACATCTTGGGCGTCACTTAGGCCCGGGGCAAGACGTCTGTCGCCATGTTTGTTACGCAACGCTCATTAGTTTTCACCCACTTAAGATCGTTATCTTGTCTTTAATCGTTCGGTGTTCTTATGGACACCTATGCTCGTATATATTCACCAACTGGGATGTTACTCAACGCTCATTACATTTCACCCACTTAAGATCGTTATATGTCCCTTTATATATAACCGCACGGTGTTCTTAGGGACACATATGCTCATATTCACCAACTGGGTTTATATATATATATATATATATATATATATTCCAGGTAGTTTATACCGAGCGGGGCTCAATGCGAAGCTATCTGTAGTCGTCGATCGGATAGATATCACCGCGGTTTAGGATTATCCAAATCAAGGGAATTTGACGACTATCATCAAATTGGCCATAATTCTTGATCGCATTCGCGTGTAGCAGCATGCTTGGTTTATTTCAATTATGGGTAATGTACACTAAATCCGGCAATTTATGGGACCTTCTTCTTTTATAATCAACAGAATATATACAACAAATGAAAGAATTTGAGCCATAGATTAGTGAAAATACACTCGTGTGCTCTATGAATGGTGCAAACAACATGGTAGTTATAATGAAAATGAATTTATGACTCCATAAATTAATTTTCATTATAATTACCATGTTGTTTTACATCGTTCATAAAGTAAATGAGTGTATTTTGCACTCATCCATGGCTCAAATTCATTCATTTGTTGCATCTATTCATTTGAATTAAAAGGAGATGGTCCCATAAATGGCCGGATTTAGTGTGCAGTACCCCTGTACCGTCCACAATCACTCCAGATGAACAATGAACAATTCAAATATACATACTTATAACTGGACAGGAGCATCAATTTCAGTAAAATTTAAGAAGGTAAATACATTATAAGTACATGTACACCATAGGACTCGGCTCGTCGCAAACCTGTACCTCCTATTATCTTACGACACATGCCAGTCAAAAACAGCTATATTAGTGCGGTACTTTCCCACAAAAATAGTCATTTAGGACTTTCAAAAATCAATTCGCACCCATCATCCCAACTTATCAATGTGATATACTTCTGTAACTATATTGGGTGTTGGCAGGAAAACATCCCACACCCAAGGCTATGTCGACCCTGGCAGCATGCCATATAATTTAATTTTATATTATTTCTAATTGTTTGTGTGTTAAAATTATGTATGCATTCTGACAAATAAACAAAAATAAAACTATCTTTGAGTTTCTTCTTCTTACATTTGCGGATTTTATCCGATGAATGTTCACGATTTAGTCGTGAGGCGCGGTGTCAATTGATAAATAGTAAATATGATAGATTGGTGCAATGTCTTCAATCACATCGACGATAGTGCATGTTTAAAAAAAAAACAATATAACGAAGGTATACATAAACAAGCGAAAATACACCCGAGCCGCCAACCCACGAGATGAACCATGCACACCCCCCCCCCCCAATAAATTGAAATCACCACCGTTATGGTCATACTCTAAACTATCTCACATGTCAATATAAGTAAAACTATGTTATACATGTGAATTATCATGATTGTGTGTAATATGTAAGTTATGCATGTTCGTTATGTGTAAAACAATTATGTGAGGAGAGAGACCGTTTGTAAGTTGTAGAACTTGTGTCTCAATCCCGTTGCTTCGTATTGCAATACATATGTTTAAACTAACGACGGTACCATGTGGGTTCAGCCGCTACTAAATAAACTACCCAGATTATAAAATAAGCAAAAACCCAGTTGGTGAATACGAGCCCCGCAGTCCTAGATTTTGAGGTGCATTTTACATGTTACAATTTACCTTGAGTTTACCATGAATTTACCTTGAATCTTCGACCGAAGAAAGTTGTATGCTTGTATGGCCTTTTCGTTTGTTCCAAAACGTTTCGTATTGTCAATGGTGTCTGTTGCACTATTAAAATCACACTATAAATTTACAGCCCGTTAAAACATTGTTTTTTTGGTATTTTAGTTCAATTTAACCCTTTACCGAACAAACCGGCCAAAACCGGCCAAATAAAGCTTCAACAGCCTAAAATATCTTCGGTCTGTCTCAATAGAACCATACAAATATGGATATCATTGGAACCGGCTCCTTGACCACATTGTGATAGTTACAGTTATGCCCTGTGCCAATGCATTCTCTTATATATGCGAGTCGACCATAGGTCGCCTCGCATATATAAGAGAATGAATTGGCCTAAAAAAAAACATTTTTTAACACTTTTTACCATTTTTTCTTACATTCTTTAACAATTTTATAATTTTTAATGTGTTAGGCCAATGCATTCTCTTATATATGCGAGGCGACCTATGGTCGACTCGCATATATAAGAGAATGCATTGGCACAGGGCCCTTCTGTTGGGTAAAGGGTTAAAATGTAACTTGTTTTCTCGTCTTCTCCATGAGTCGTTGAGTAGATATTTGAAGGTGTTGACGTCAGGTGCGTCCACGCATAGTTCATTAACCCTTTACCCAACAGAAGGGCCCTGTGCCAATGCATTCTATTATATATGCGAGTCGACCATAGGTCGCCTCGCATATATAAGAGAATGCATTGGCTTAACACATTAAAAATTATAAAATTGTTAAAGAATGTAAGAAAAAATGGTAAAAAGTGTTAAAAAAAAGATTTTGTTTAGGCCAATGCATTCTCTTATATATGCGAGGCGACCTATGGTCGACTCGCATATATAAGAGAATGCATTGGCAAAGGGCATAACTGTAACCATCACAATGTGGTCAATGAGCCGGTTCCAATGATATCCATATTTGTATGGTTTTATTGAGACAGACCCAAGATAATTTAGGCTGTTGCAGCTTTATTTGGCCGTTTTTGGCCGGTTTGTTGGGTAAAGGGTTAAGTTGACTTCACGTGTTTGTGCAACGTGAGATGAAGCTGTTTACGTTTACAATTACAAATTCAAGTCCTGTGTGGGTAACAATTCATGGAGCAAGGGCAATACACAATGGTTGTCAAGTTAGGCTACATTCATACATTTTTTGGTAATTACCTGGTCATCTTAGAACTTTAAATTTTTCTGAAAGTGTCCATACACAGCACACTTTTGGAAGTACCGCCAAGCTTTATTACTATATCCTGGGCGTCAATTCGGCCCGAGGCAAATTGTTTGTCGCAGCATTTGTTACATAACGCTGATTAGTACATCCGCTCAATGTCGTAATCGAGCCTTTTATCTGTAGCCGCGTCGTGTTAAGTACATAAGTACATTTTACATCCAGAATCGTCAATCAAGAGTGAAGGGTGTCTGGACCTGCCAAATGCAATCAAATCATCATACCCGGCATTCGACTGGAAACAACTCAACTAGAATCCTCAATATTAGGTTACAGTGTAGTAATTCGATTGATAGCGCCCTCCAACGGATTTTGGGCCAAGATGCAGGAGCGAATTAAAACAAATTCTGGGCTCTGTTTGGTTAATATTAGTTTTGATATTTAAACATATAAAATACATGCAATCACTCCTCTTGAAATTTCGGACGACGCCAAACAAAACATTGGCACATTGTTAAGCACGTGGTTCCTAGATTGAAATTTTTGGTGTGAGGTAAAAAAAATGTCAATATTTTGTTCATGCAATTCTGACTCTAGATTGTAAATCCGAAATTTAAAGGTACATTCCATGCCCGACGATATGTTTTTTTTTTCATAAAGAAACTTTGCGCAGATGCCAATCCTGCTGATCATGTACTCATTTATCACAATTCGTGGATAGTCAGGGCTGCAGGCCATTATATGTTAACACTGATGCCTATGGGAAATAATTACTTCACTGTAACCTATAGGGCGATAACAGATAATAGTATGATGAGATTTCAATACCGCGGCTGGTAGAGGTGTTGTATTGTATGTCTTATGAGAGGGAACTTTCAACAAGTTACAATTTACTTTTACAAATAGAAGTTATGTTTCGGTGACAAGTATCTGAATCGACCATGCACAATGTTTGTCAAGTTAGGCTCGTCCATTGACCGACAGTACATTTGACAATGTTGCTGGCAGTTTGTTGCAGAGGTTACCCGAATATGAACGACAAACTGCCCCCAGTAAACAATAAGGCACCAATTCGGTGTTGATCCGGCACCAGAAAAATTTCCGGTTCGGTGCCGGATTTCAGGTGCTGATCTGGCATTGAAGTTGCACCACGGTCATGCACCGAAATGGCACCGGTAAAGTGGTGGCACATTTTTTCAGTGATTTACTAGTTTACTGAATATATCATATAGTGGTGTAATATCATCTACTGTTGAATGAAGGTCACCTGATACCGGACTAGTGTTGTTTTGCCTGTACCATTTTGGTACCAAATTAGTAGTACCATTTTGGTACCAAAATAGTAGTATCAATCCGATGATGGTATACTGGTGCCACGTATACTGGCTTCATAAGATCAGCTATATATATATATATATATATATTCTTTCGATGATGATATTCCAGTGCTAATTAAGCATCATAATATCGGTATCATTCCGATGACGGCATATTGGTACCAGATCGGCATCGTAATATCGATATCGTTCTGATGATGGTATGTCGGTACCAGATCAGCATCGTTTTATCAGTATCATTCCGATGATGATAGGACGGTGCGCGTATACAATGCACGGTGTTTGTACTGATATGTTCCCATTGTTATACCCTCCAAATATCGGACTAGAATTAATCGTACGACCACTCGCAACACAAATCATCGTACTATCATATCACATCGCAAATTCAACAATCGTGTGCCCAACCTTTTGAATGTTGAAGTTTATCACTCAATTTATCGTCCACAACAATCTTCAACAAATTGCATGAAGGTATACCAGTCGTTGATCATACACACATATACATCAGGATATACATTGCATCAATATTTGCTCGCACGTCTATACTCCACTCAGGGAAGTGCTTAAGAAACTATACTAATACATTGTATATAATATACATGTATAATACACAGAACAGCAGCTCTATAATCAATGATTTCGGTCACTTTCCTTCCCCAGTGATGATACAAAATACAATGTAGACTACACGTTACAACGTTACTTCAATTAATTTGTAAAGAGGTTTGAAGAGACGTTGCTTGCTTGGTGCTATATTGCTAAAACAAAAACAGTCCTCGTGGGTATGTGGGTTAAATAAAATGCATATTAACTATAGTGGGCACCTATATCACGTGTGTACTGGAGTACGAAGTTAAGATGGCGAACATAGATACGCTTGGCAGTGTTAAAGACATTTTCTATAAAGAACATGTAGGAAGCAGAACCATTAAGCTATTCCAGTCGTACATGTGCTTTATATACGTGCTAATACATTTTGTCAACCTCAACTTGTTATATTGTCTAATGGGAATAAAATATGTTTAAACAAAAATACATCATAGTGCACATAATCTGCACACATTGCAAGTTGGGGATCCAACGGTCAACCCATTCGAATGAGGTTTCCAGTTAGTAAAATATATTAAACGGGCATGGCTTATTCGAGCTTCCAACTTTTGTCTACGTACTTTGAGAAGAGGTATACGATAGGTTGATAAATACTCGAACTATTCATATACCGGCATCATATGCTCTGAAAAATAGCTTTTTCAACTTTTCGCACAGAAGTGAAATATACGCTCTTTATTTCTACCATATCAGGAATAGACTAATATGGAACGCTCTTTTCTGTTCCTTGTCATGCACATGGCTGTTGTTTGTTTGGGACCTAAACAAACGTATTCAAAGTTGTATTTTGTATGACTTCAATGCGGCTTTCTGTGATATATAATGTCCATAGAAAAGTAGTTCATGTATTTATCGACCTATTTTGATATCGGGGATTTACTGTCATAAAATCTCACGTATACTTGCTACAGCTTTTGTTAGATATATTGTCTCGGATGGTGAAGAAAGGCTGGATCATGTCGCATATAAACTTATAAAGTTAACGGATGCAATTTGTTCATTCTTCATAACAAATCTGAATTTCTCATAAATATCGATTTCTGAGAAATGAGGGAACGTTGCAATTATTATGCCTGACATTCTAAGATGAAATTATACCTCTCACTCAATTTGTTTTGAATTGCACGCAGAACGCATTCTTTCTCCTCGACGTATAATAAACCGTTTGCACACACATAGCTGTCTTACATATACCCATATGCTATAAAACTAGACATGTATCATTTACAGGCATGTGTCATGTATTCAGGAATCCATTGTTGTATAACTATATGAAGGAACAAACTGATCCATGTCGAGAGTGCATGTAAGAATATATATAAAAAACCGTATATCGCTACTTCTTGTTTTAATCGACCTATCCTATCCCGCCTTCCAATGTTCGTGGCCATAATTTTGAATTTCAACTGAGCTATTCTAGTTTAACCCGTTCTATGCTGAATAGATTATCCCAATCAGTTATACATGTATGCATTGGAATTGTCTATTATTCATTTTCGAGGGGTGTTAAGGGGGTAAAAGCAGACGACAGACTGAAAAGTTAATACAATTAAGTATGATCCATATTCACTAAAAGGGAAATGTTCACATAACAAGTCCAACAAACGATCTGTTGAAATTATTATCTGAACATTTCCAAAGGAAACTACTCATCAATGAGTATTTAGTATAGAAAGATATTTGCGACAATGATCAAATGATCACAAAACATAAAGTCAAAGATTCAACTGGCCTATTCGAAAGAGGTGTCCTATTTTAAATATCTATCGAGCATGCGTTTGATTAAGAATGCGGGACATTGGTTGGTTGAAATTGCGTTATGTGGCGCCCCCCCCCCCCCCCCCATTGAGTGTATTCGAATCCGAGTTATTCTATGTCCACGAACAGTAGACCACCAAGATATGACGTGCGAACAAGTTGCGATTTGCGAACATGCATGTTCTTGCTGATTCGAACACATGAGAACAGATCAGGAACAGACCAGGAATATGTTCGCGGGTCTAGATATTCACTCCCCGCAATTCGAAGGGCAAGAAACTAGACCCACGCTGACGCCCATGTTTCTCTCATCTAGAGGTCTCCCCGAAGATTCCTATGATGATTGGGATGAATCCGACGATAAATGTTGATTTTAGGGCTTGGCAAAATATTTAGTCATGCAAAGAGCAAAATCCAAGATGGCTGCCGGTGGCCATGTCTTTGATAAATTTTTCGACAGCTCTCATCTAAAGGTCACCACGAAGATCGTTATCGGGTTTGGGATCAATCGGATGGAAGATGTCAGTTGTAGGGCGTGTCGCAGGATTTAGTCATGCAAAAAGTAAAATTCAATGGAATTTGGTGGCCATCGGATGAGGAGTGTGGCCTGCATGTAGGGTGAGCCAAAGTAATTTTTGACGGACGCACGGGCGGACAACGGAAGCCAACCCATGCCAAGAACTCATTCTTGACTTGACAAAAAGGCATGGGTGTTGATTTTGTTGCGTTCCATCGCGTATATATGCAAGTTTGTCTGTAATTGTACGTGTGTTCCACACAAAATGTCAGACCAACTTGCATCTATACTCCATATGGAATGCAACAAAATCCAACATTTATTTCATGGAAGCCTCGTGAACTCTATACACGAAACCGCAGTTATTCGTAAACAGAACCATTTGCAGATGGCAGTGTTATGCATTTATAAGGGTTATAAAATAAGCGCGATCAATGAGTCGCTATGCCATATTGGACCCATGAAGCCCCGTGATACAGGTCAAAGTTATGGAGTAGCATTCCATATATGGAGTGTTGAATATTCATGAATTCCATATATGGAATTCGTGAATATTCAAAAGCTCCATATATGGAATTCATGAATATTCAAAAGCTCCATATGGAATGCTACTCCATAACTTTGACCTCTATATATGGAATTCATGAATATTCAAAACTCTATTTATAGAATGCTACTCCAGCACTTAAACCGCGGAATGGGGGCTTGGTGGATCCAATATGGTAGCAACTCAGTTGTCTCACTTATAAGACGTGTGTGGTTCACATGCAGGTGGCATACATTCGGGAATGCATTGTTGTATAACTTTGAAGTAACAAACTGACCCAGGACATGTCGAGAGTTCGTGTACCTTCCGCTGCTTTGAAGGGTTTTTGTCAAAGTCATTCCATAAATTATGACATACCAAAACAAGCCTTGAAATAGTGTGTCTGTCATTTGCAAAATGGGGTCCCCAGAGGGTGAATTTAGTGATGCTACCCCGCATAGCGGGCTAGCATCACCAAATTCACCCTCTGGGGACCTCATTCTGCTTACACCTCAGCAGAATGAGGTTCCAAGAGGGTGAATTTGGTGATGCTAGCCCGCTATGCGGGGTAGCATCACTAAATTCACCCTCTGGGGACCTCATTCTGCAAATGACAGACACACTATTTCAAGACTTGTACCAAAACCATGTTTGTCAAACAAGAACATGGGAGTATGATACAACATGCCCAAACCTGTCACCCTAAAAGCTGAGTATTCGTGTGACACTTGTGACATGCTATGTTGAGCGGGCATTTGATTGTTTCCTTTGACGCAATGAATAACTGTGTATTCGTGTATCAATAATATAAGCATTCACGTCACGCACGTAACTCGCAATTGAAATATTGATTGAGGATCCACAAACCTGTATTACAAGTTTACAACAACGTTAAATTTCTTTAAAAAATCCTCAAAACGACCAGGTCACAAGGCACATATAGAGCCGTACAATATTTGTAAGACATGATAAGATAACCTAGATTTTATTTAAAGCCACATGGCGGTTTGCGCTCCAAAATACTCACAATATTAATCGCTTTTGAATTTTCCCCGGTATCGAAATAGGTCGATAAATATCTGATCTACCTTTCTACGAACATTCTGTAACCCAAAAAGACGCATTGAAATAATTAAAAATACAACTATGAACACAGTGTTTGGGTCCCAAACAAAAACCCGCCATTTGCACGACATGTAAGAGAAAAGAGCGTTCCGTGTTAGTCCATTCCTGATGTGGTAGAAATAAAGAGCGTCTATCTGACTATTGGCGAAAAATTGCAAACGGCTGCAAAATGGATGTGACTTTGATGAGTGTTTTTAAGAGCATATGAATCCGGTATACTAATATTTCGTGTATTTATCGACCTATCATATCCGTCCCTCCAATTTACGTAGAAATAATTTGGAGGTTCGAATGAGCCATGTCCGTTTAAAGTCGGATGTAAAAACATGCCAGGTTCTCATTGGGGCAAATCGTTCGTATATCTTTCATTTCGTTGTGGACAGCTGGGTCCTAGTATAAAACAATGCACAGTGTTCATATTTGCCACCTATCCTGGTGACAACGACTCACATCTATAACTTACAAGGTTACACTAAATATTTAAAGCCATAGAATTCGAATAGACTTACACAGTCTCTTGATGTCTCCATGTGCGACTCTGTGAATATGGCATACACAATTACATGTATGCAACATTTGGAAGCGCAAGTAAACATCATGGCGCGATTCTGGATAACGTTCCTCAACTCGCGTATCTGTCGCCGTGGTGAATATATATAACTTAATATAATGTTGGGTTATAAAAGTAACCTTATCCTCTTTCATATCGGCTATTCATTTTTTTTTGGCAATTTTTATGAATGGAATAAAATGGGTAAGGTATACTAATTCGTGTTTTGATAATTTGTCGTTATAATCTAATACGATGCTTTTATGAGACAAAAGCGAAAACTTCATATCCTTTAAATTAGCACATGATCCAAAACAATAGTATGGGACACGAATCATACGTGTATGATTCACCAAGATCATCGATAACTGGATGAGTCTCCACCGTGACCATGAATACTTATAACAACGGTGAACTTTTAAAGGTCTGGTGATGAACGTAACAAAATATTTTACAGATATATATGCATATGCATGAGAGTATTCTGACTACATGTGTCAACAACAGACATCAAAATCAAGGTATATCGAGAACATGTGTACCTTATTACATTAGACTCGTATAGTAGAGAGTCAAACCCTATCAGCATTATATATAATGGTGATTCCATTTGTAAGTTTGTGGACCGTCTTGTGTGTGTCCCAAAATCTTAAGATCTGTCCATCCCCATGATACATATTTGAGTGTTTATCTCGGACAAATGGATTGATGGCTCTTCGCATATAAGTTGCTCTGGTGTGCTGCAAATAGTCTGCAAATTCTACCACCACACACATAGCCTTCTGGAACACTATATAACATCACCCAAAATGTCAATTCCTTGATGGTTAATTAAGACGCTTTATTGTTCTAATATGTTCTATCATTTTTATCTCTCAATTTTATGTTGATTTAGTCTAAAGTCATGGAAAATGTACCGTTTGTTGTGAATATTCGATATATTTTGATATGAACGACCATCTTGGAAGCCATGTTGAACTGTGAATTTTCACCAAATAGGATTTCAGCGGATTTTGCATATGTTGTTCTACAGTACCATCCGCACAGAATGACACCAAAAACTGCCTTGGTACCAATGTATATATTCAATGTCACACGCCCCATCTACCAGACTGTAACAGCAACATGACTTGAATAAGGTGACATGTAATGTATTGCCCTGATCTAAATAAACTGTTGTCGAAGAATCTGAAAGAAAAATCTTCAAAATGGAAGTTCATTTTATATGGTTTCTATTTATGATAATTTAAACAACACACGATTAAGTGCGCATGCGTCTACATTTTACATGTAGAGGTCACGAAAGTCGGCAAACAGCAGCAGGGAAAATAATGCAAATGTGGTTGACCCGACTTCTTCCGTAATGTAGCTTCGTACTTGTTCCCCGAACGACTCTGTTCGTCCCCGTCACTTCGGGGTGCATTGGTGACAAAATAAGACGGATAAGTCGTTTATGTACGACGCCGCGGGCATTTCTCATTTCTCATCCGTCATATTATCACCCCTTCAAAATGACGTATAATGCAGAGCAACTGTAGCTCATACCCAAATACACTTACCTTTCCGATCTCACATGTAGCGTTTTCGTGATCTGCGTCCTCACAACAATTAAGGGAGAAAGCACTGTTCAGAATGAAGTTGGTTCTCCTTTGTTGTTTTGTTTTGGGATTAACGAGTGGTCAGTACACACAGCAACGGGGACAGGATGAAACTAATCAGGAGAAGGGACAATCACAGTCCAGGTAAGGGGCACTCAAGTCTATAAAACATAGCCGAGGAAATCCACGATAAGCAGAAGAAAACAGTACCTAATTCTACTAAATGGACGTATGAAGATGCTAAGAATTTGCAAGCACACAATAGCAAGAAATTCATACATGTAGTCATGGTACGCGCTGCCTCTTGCCAAAAATGCTAATTTTAGTTTTTTGACAAAATTATTTTCATTTGACAAAATTGAAATCTAAATGCCACAAGAAGGTAAAAACTATTTACTAAGAAAAAATAACCGTGTCACGAAAGTACCCTACAACATTTTCGTAACAATAGAATAATAGCTTTTCGATTTATCAGCAATTAGTTTGTTTGATCATCGTGTGCATTGGCGTATAATTTCCTGACCAAACAAGGGAAGTCTTTGAGATATAGTAATTGGCAACGTATAGAAATCGATTTTTTCATAAAGCGTTTATTTTCGGTCCGATATCATTTCGCAACTTTTATGAAAATTTGGAAACATATTTTTTCATTTGGCAAAAGAAACTTTTCGACCAGCACGGACCCTGCTTAAAGTTACACATACTCAGGTGCTGTGTGTTTCAAGCGCATCAAACTGGAATAAGTAATCTACATTTCATATTAAGTCTCTTCCGGACAACAATTTGTATTACAACAACTACGAATCGTTTTTATTAAAGACACGTTTGCATTATTATGCTCACAATACGTGTACAATACAAATTTTTTTTAAAGTGTCTTAAAATAAATATTTTCATTGCTGATTGTGTAATCTATTAAAAGTAGTATAATTTCAAACACAGTTCGTGGGTGAAAATTAGGAAAATCTCTTGTTAGCTGGTTTCTCTGTCTCTAAATTATTATTTTACGTCTGAATCAATAAAAAAACAAATAAAAATACACCATCTTTGACACCAAATTAATTTAAATGAAAGTGTCAATGACACTGTAGCCCAACTCGAGGAAGCGTTAATAATTTAATGCTGAGCAGTCAATAGAATGATAAAGAAGAAGGAACGTAATTGAAATTATTTTCATTTCAAACATTTCTCCAATAAATGTGGGCTACAATGTGTGCCGATGAATTCAAATGTGAAATTCAAGATGGGTGCAGGCGGCCATGTTTTTTTTAACAAATAGCGGAAATTTTTGACAGCTTCCATCTAGAGATCACCCAAAGAACCATATGAAGTTGTGCGAGGGATGTGGTATGTAGGGTGTGCCGAAGGATTTTCACGACAAGACTCGCCAAAATCCAAGATGGCCGCTGGCGACCATGTTTGTTAACGAAATTCGGATAATATCATTGGCTCCCATCTAGATTTATATCCCGAAGATTCTTATGAAGTTTGGTGACGATCGGATTAGGGGTGTGGCCTGTAGGTTGTGCCGAATGATCTGGTCATGCAACGACTAAAGTCCAAGATTGCCGCTGGCAGCCATGTTTTTTAACGAATTTCGGAAAACATCGTTGTCTCCCAACTAGATGTCACCTCGAAGATCCTTTTGAAGTTTGGTAACGATCGTGTGGGGTGTGGCCTGTAGGTTGTATCGAAGAATGTTGTCACGCAAAGAGTAAAATCCAAGATAGCCACTGGCAGCCATGTTGTCGACGAATTTCGGAAGAATATCAGTGGCTCCCATTTAGAGGTCACCCCGAAGAAGCATATGTTTATTGATGCTCGAGCGAGGGATGTGGACTGTGGGATGTACCAAAGGATTTAGTCATGCAAAGAGTAAAATACAAGATGGCTGCCGATGGCCATGTTTTTCATCGCAAATCGTTCAAATTCGATAGATGTGATCCTAATCATGTCTGTACATTTACAAAACATTCTTCCGAGATATAGCTGACTGCAGGGTGTGCCGATGGATTCAAATTTGAAATCGGTTATGGCTGCTGGCGGTCATGTTTTTCAACGAATTTTGGAAATAATAAATGGCTCCCATCCAGAGGTCACCTCGAAGATCCATGTTAAGTTTGGTGATGATCAGATGGGGGATGTGGTCTGTATGGTGTGCCATAGGATTTAGTCATGCAAAGAGTAAAATACAAGATGGATACCGGCGGCCTTATTTTTCATAGACAATCGCTAAAATTTGATAGCTCCCATCTAAAGCTGATCCTAAACAAGCCTGTAAATTTTCAAATGATCTCTCCAATAAATGCGGACTGCAGGGTGTACCTGTGGATTCACAATCCACAATGGCTGTTGGCGGCCATGCTTTTCAATAAATTTCCGAGAGAACAAAATCGATATCTCCCACCAGAGGTAACACCGAAGATCCATATGAAGTTTGGTGACGATCGTATGAGGGATGCTACATGTAGAGTGAATATAAATATAGAAACACGGACTAGTACCCAGCCGGTTACAGAGTCAGAAAGGAAGCATGACTGGTGCGCTCTGGTCGAAAGGTAGCATGACTGGCGCGCTCTGGTCGAAAGGTAGCATGACTGGCGCGCTCTGGTCGAAAGGTAGCATGACTGGCGCGCTCTGGTAGAAATGTAGCATGACTGGCGCGCTCTGGTCGAAAGGTAGCATGACTGGCGCGCTCTGGTAGAGATTGGCTCTTTATACGAGACGGTCGTTGGAAGTTTTGCTTGCTTTGCTATTTATAACGTGCTAAAGGTACTCAATCCGAAAAGACGGTCCCCACATCATCAAGTTATAACTACAACAACAACATTTCCTCAAAATACGCTTTAGTTATCATAATCGATTTACTACAACACAATAATGCTAAACCACTGTCAACTATGGTATAAAATTTCCCAAAACGTGTTATTTATCAACATGTTGTTCAACGAAATATGGCCGTATTATCCACTTGAGTATCACGAAATTTTGCCTTATTACCACTTGATTTTAGAGTTATCCATCTTCATCCGCAATTTTGTCCGAGACCGTCGGCTTGACTTTTTCCAGGCCACAAATAAGTACAGATCTCGAGAAATAACAAATTTCAAAAATCGATATCTGATCACTCTGAGCTTTAATGTGTGGGTTCACAGACTCGAATCAAATATTTTTTACCCACGAAGCCAAAGAAATAGTAATTTGGGAGCGTTATTTCGGATTATGCATCTTTAAAACTTCCTCTTTTGAAAGACGATATATGGTTATCAAAACCTCCGTCACCAGGTCACCGACATGCTTAAAGAAATTGGATGGAACACTCGAAGAGCAACGCAACCGAACAAGGCTCAGAAAACTCTCTAAGATAATCAACAACGAAATCTTGGCTTAATCCGAATAAAATCCTCACCCCTAAAACCATTGAAACCAGATACAATGGTGGAACATAAGATAACCGTCCACACATTATCACCCAATACAGACGCCTTCTACTCCCTTTTCCCCCAGAACTATATCTGAGTTCAACCTCATGTACATACAGCCGTAATCACGCTCTCCGAATATAAACTATTCATATCCAAAATCGCATCCGACATTGTGCAGTCCCATGTAGCGAGACACAAACGGCTTGAACTACTCTGAACTAATCTGTCAACACTGTAAATAGTTTTATTGGGTTCGATTTATTTATTTTCTTGTATAGAAGACGTAAGTTGGTGAGTTTTATTGTTTCTATGAGCATTATACGTCACAGGAAGACGCATTGAAGTCAAATTATAAATAGTTTTATTGGGTCCGATTTATTTATTTTCTTGTATAAAAGACGTAAAGTTGGTGGATTTTATTGTTTCTATGAGCATTATACGTCACAGGAAGACGCATTGAAGTCATACAACAATACAACTCTTACCACAATGTTTACGTCCCCCAGCCACTAGCTTGAACGACATGGAACAGAAAATAGCGTTCCGTGTTAGCCTATTCCAGATATGGTAGAAATAAAGAGCATCTGATTCACTTCTGTGTGAAAACTTGAAAACATCTGTAAAATGGCTGTGACCTTTGAATGTATTTTTCAGAGCATATGATCGAAGTCGGTATACCAATATTTCGTATATCTTTCAACCTGTCTTATGCGTCCTTCCAAATTACGTAGACAGATTTTTGAAGCTCGAATGAACCATGTGCGTTTAAGGGGGAGGTAAAGTGACCAATTTTGAATGGGGATTTCCATGCAAATCTCCGGATCAAAAGTTATGTATGAAGCAGTTGTGCGGGAACCAAAGCAGTCGTATCATTGAACAATCATAACATTTAACTGGCAGGTGCGCTAGGTAAATTATAAAATTGTGCACTAATTAAATTTTTGAGATTTTTTTCTGGAATTACATCACATGACCCATATTTGAAAAATCAATATAAAATTCAAAAATAAATACACCAACATTATAATGTAACAAGTTCCAATCGGACCTGCCAGACAAATACCCGTTGTTTCCAATACCACATCATTCACACTCAGAAGTATGTGCAACTCGGTAACATTTGCTCCGCAGATTTGCATGGAAATCCCCATTCAAAATATTGGTCACTTGACCTCACCCCCTTAACAAGAGAACCCCCCAGCACATTTGGATTTCGTTGTTTTTTTTAACTGAGGTGGCCTAATTCTAAAGCTGTCTTAATCCGGATAGGATAGGATAGGATATTTTATTTCAATACACATACATATTACATAATAATGATAACAATTATGGATAATTCTGTCGTATATTGTGGGGGATGGCATAATCTGGCAAGACTGTCTTCCTGCCATCCCCAGTATGGTAAATATAGAAAGTAATAACTTATAGTAAGATGGCCTTGTGTGAGCCGTGCACATATTGTGTATATGTAATTTATGAGTTTAGGGCTTAGTTTAAGAGTGTGTGAAAATGGATACTACCCGAGGGATGTTCAATACCATGTATATGGTTCAAATTCAGATGATCGGGTAGTATGTTTGGCGGATGAGGTTACAGGGACTACTGATTCATATAGATTGACGTTGAACGTGTTATATGTATACTTAACGGGGTACGTTCTGGGGGCAGTCTGGACATCCTCGATTCTTGCATTTGCTATCGTTAGAATTATTATTGTTTTCTCTGTGATGTGTTTTTTGAATACGTGCCTACTTTGATTTTTGGTCATAGTGTTATCTAAGTTGTTCCATGAGGTTGGGAATGCATGAAATGGTAGCTGTTCAGAAAAGGCCTGCGATGACCGTCGGACTAGACAAAACCTGTTGCATGTGGATATCATTCATCCCATGGTGGTTCATGAACATACCCAGTCTTTGTAAACATAAACTCAGATTCATACGGACACTGAGTCTATCGTATTCCCGCCAACCTTTTATTTCTTTGGGAGGTTTGCGGTATCGCGCTAAATTAACCGTTTCGATTGTACTCCTTTATTTTGGTGCTACTGTCAGTGAGTTCTGATTGGCGCCACTGGCGTGGAATCTTGGAGTTGGAAAATGAAAACTCTACAAAAGGTCATCAGACCCACTATTTTATATGTGGGTATGTAGTTTATTCCAGACTTGAATATAACTACGGTCATTCAAATCTTCTCTAAGATGACAGCGGTGTGGTGGTGGACATATTTAAACTCTAACAGCGCATTCACATGGAGCAGCAAGAATAGGAGGCACAAATGTATTTCTGCAAAGATTATACCCGTGAGCTGATTGCCGATAGATGTTTGGGGTTTTTCAGAAAGACATAGGCAAAACTTTCGACTTTTCGTATAAAACAACTAATTGCACACTCAATACGGCTTGGTTGGAATATAAAAATGTCGGAATAATTCAACCTATTTGTCCCCAGAAAATATATAAATCACCGGTGTCCGTCGGTCCCAGATGGTTTCCGGGTGATTGTTTACTCACATGAATATACAGGTTAAATTTTGAATTCGGTCCGCTTATTTTAATTTTTAGCTAAAATTTCAAACAATTGTTGTGTGCACATGTACATGCTGCACTTGTATGTATGCATTCCGGTTAAAATAACATGGAATTTACGACTTGAATTGCTTTAATAGACGATAACATTCATGGATCATGACCCGAGCGCATAAACTGGTACAGGCGTATTCCCTGAGAGATTATTTAACGGATACCGATGTCCACCACCAAGGTGAACACGGAGCGCACACCAGCGATAAAATACCAATGCAGTGTCTCCGTGTAATATATTTTCGTATTATTATTTCCAATGGTCAATCAAGCCAAACCTGATATTTTCTTGCTGATGCATGTGGACGCAAAAGAATGGAAAAAACTTAGTTTTTGTATGTGGATATTGTTACCAATATGCTGCCACGTGAGCATACTAAAGATAATTCAAACCTGACCTACGATGACTAAGATACAGAGATCCAAAGTTGGCACAAATGCACTTTCACCCTTCAACAAATGAGTGTAGAAACCCCGTTCCATGCGGATATCCCTTTCCCAATGGGGCATGTGGCCTAGAAAAAAATTGTACCAATGCGGGTTTGATGTCATTCTGTGAAGATGGGACTGTAGAAAACCATATCCAAAAATCCGCAGAAATCTTCTTCGGGGGGAATTCATTAGCGTTGAATGCGAGGGGAATCTCGCTAAGTTTGGTAACTTGTGCTTCAATCCTCTGTGCACCCACAGGATTGTGGATCAAAATTTTGTGTAATATATAAACATAACTTCATGTATATTTGTGGGTCGCATTAAATAGGTTCAAATCAAATCAAAGATATGTATGAACAAGTTGCCAAAGTCATAGCAAATTTCCAACTCCCATCAATTCATCACACATAACTGATACAAACGCTCTTTAGCTTTACCATTTCGGGAATATGCTAACAATGAACACTCTTTATTGTTTCACGATGAAGTAACTGGATCCAATTTTGTAAAATTCTGATTTGAATCGGTCTTCTATGGCATTAACTGGTATTCGGGATTTACATATATATGTGCCCATTTTAATCTGTATTCGGGATTCAACAGCAAGGCTATAGTAGGCAACTTTTTTTGCATCAAATAGTTCAAATTTTGATAATTTCTTGGCAAAAATAATTTTTTTTATGCAATTCAGTCTCATACATATTGGTGTGTTGAAGTTATGGAAATCACTTCAGCAAATGTGTGATATTATAAATTACAGCGTCTCCTGTGTTTTGAGAAATGAATGGCATTCATATATTTAGGGACGTGGCTGGATGTGGTCGTCTTTGAATTTCAAATTGCAACCCCACTGTAGCTGACCAAAATATGTATTTGTCAGCCCAAACATTTGACCACAAGTAGGAAAACATTAGGCTTTTTGTCTAAAATAACTAATTGCATACTCGTCAAATAACACTACACGTAATCGAACTATTTTATGCGGAACGTCGGCTATAGAGTGGTGACACATTTCTTCCAGATCTGGATATAACCGTCGCAAAAAATTAGTTCTAATTCCACCAGAGAGCTAGGCCCCAGAGGAGTCCAGAATGACAGTTATAATGGCACCCATATATGTACACATGGAACAACTTTTAAGTGCCGAAAATGATCAATGTGGCGACCGTTTCGGAAGTCATAAATCAAGCAACTAATGACGCTTTTAATGACGTCATTTCGATCTTCTCAAAAATATAAGTGACAATTTTAACTTTCCAAATTATTAGATTTGGCTATTTAAACTTTAATTTTGGTACCGGTATGTACGTTTCTATAAATCTCTTTTCCAAATTTATTGTAAGCCGCTCATGGATCATGACTCACAACTTTTTAAAGGATTGATGGACAAGGAAACCAGTACCTGTACAAATTTGGCACCAGAACCATTAAAACATCACCACTTCTTTAATATGTCTTGCAGCTACTTTCCTCTTCCATCACGATATGCATGCATCTATTATATATCCATAGCATTATATGTATGCCGACATAATAATAAAAATAATCATCTTGTATTCATTTGTTGACTTGTTGAGCTGAGAGTTCGTCTTCCGGTTGTCAGTCGACTTCTCACACTGTTTTAGTTTTTTGCCAGTCCGGGGACGGTGTGGCGTTGCAATCTCTACCAGAGCGCACCAGTCATACTTCCTTTCTGACTGAAACGGCTGGGTACTAGTCTGTGGTTTTCTATATTTAGCGCGGGGTTTTTTTCCGACAAAATGGCGAGACCGTGATCGACCAAAGTCAAATTTTCTATGTGCTTTGAGAACAATTCCCGAATTAAAAACTCATTGACAGATTGGGATTTAGAGCGGTAGTTTTGTTGACAATTTTCGCACACTCCTTAGCAAAATGCCAGCAAATTAGAGCTGTAGTGTTTGACTTGCCATGAATGCTGAAGTCCATGTGCGTTTTGACTTTTGTGTTGATATAATAATCGGAGAACCAAATCACACCGTTTCGCAATATAGGTCTTTGGTTAGAGGGACTTTCCTAACTTAAGGTACATGTACGAAATTCCACAAATGTTGTTCGATATCTTTTTTTTTTGCTTAATAAGGCCAACATGTTGCTCTGTTCGCTTAGTATATTATATATATTTATATCACAGAAGTCTACAAATGTGTGTAAAATGTCGCCGGTAGCAGCGGCCTTACTGAGTCATCAAAGGATGTCAACCATGCATGGAGTTTGGTGGCGTTGTACACTCTGTTATAAGTTATTAGATCCGACATCCGATATAACACAAATCTGACAGTGCATCTAAAACTGTAGTTTCTTTTTCAGATACGTGGTGCTGAGAGACAGTTATAATGGCGCCCCATATGTACTCACGGAACAACTGTGTTCGTTCGTCCAAAAGAAGACGAAGATAGTTCCTCAGACAGTTCGGTTCCCATGCATTGCAAATGGAAATCAATTGCCAGCCAACCAATTGACAGCCAATCAAAACCAAGGAAAATCGATACCACTACAATGGTATGAAAAGGAACGACAACTGGACCAACTTCGGAGGCAACAACAACAGTATATCGAGCGACAAAGGCAACAGTTATTCATTATGAAACAAAAACAGCAACAGTTGCAACAACAACAGTATCAGAAATTCCACAAGCAGGTAAAAGAAGCGTATCCAACACAGTACCGGCAGTATTTAAATCGCATACAACAGGCTAAAGAACAACAGAAATTTTACAACGAGAAGATACAACAATACCAGCAGAAAATACTTCAACAGCAAAACCTGAACCAAAAACAGTACGACCAGAAATACCAACAATATCAGCAACAGTACCAGCAGTACCGAGACCAGTACCAACAATACCGCCAACAAAATCCGGTACAGAACCCTGCATATTGGAATCGGTGAGTTTCTATCACCGAATTGTTTCTATCACCGAATAGGGCATTCGGCAATCATCGTTATTCTCCGTTCCGTAGTCGTAATGTCACGGACCGAGGAGTTCAGAATGTGAATGGGGCTCTTCTTTATTTTTTGGTACTCGGGAAAAATATGTTACGATTTATGATGCAGTTCTCTTACAATTTGCACTTGAAAAGTTGAAATATGTAAAAGCGCAGCTTATAGAAACGTTTTGAATGTAATCATCTTCTAATGGTTTTATTTTCCGAATCGCCTGACGCACACTTACTTAATTTCCTGAGGGTCTGTGGTCCGATTAAGAATCTCAGCATCAATTACATCATTAACTATAAGACACACATAAATGGGTTTCCTCTGTATAGAAGTTTAAGTTTGATTCTATACCTTCCGGTGTGTCATTATTAATGCAATTATTGAAGAGACGCGGATCCAACAGCGAACCTTGTGGTATGCCAGTCTATATCGTAATTATCTCGAAGTATCTGCCATTAAATCAATTTTATGAGCTTCAGTGATATAAGCCACCATTTACTTGGTTACATTGGTATAATTTGTCTGAAATATTATATCACAATTTGCCCCAGTAATTAGTGACATCATACCATAACCATAGCTCACAGTGCACGATTATGTGAGTAATACAATATTCTCAACATTGAGTCGCTTTGAAGATTGGAATAATTTGTTTAAACGCGTGCCTGACGCTATAGTTCAAAGGTACCGAGTTGCGTATTACTCATGTAATAGTATAAATGTATTCGTCGTGGTATAGTGCAAATTGCAAGCAAAGTTCAGTTCGCTTGCTACACAAGTGTAAAATACATAGGCTTCCGGAATCTGGCCACTGTTTTGTATGGTTATATTTTGCGAGTGCACGCGTGGATAGAATAATCGGGCTAGCAGCATATTGTTGCTGCTGTGCATGTATATATGGTAGCGAGAACGACATGATGGAAGTTAATCATGCTCTCGTACAGCAGAAGATAAACGTTCTTTATTTTTACCGTGTCAGATGAAACATCAGAGGAACGCTCATTATTGTTACACTCTGGGTCGTTTTGAGCCAATGATTTATATCATTTCAAATTTGTGGATCTGGTTGTTATGGTAACCGTACATGGGTATTTGTTGTAGTCATTGGTTGTAGTCATTGAACGTGACAACAAGGTGCAGTCGATTTGATGTTCGAAAATTATATCTTGTTGTCAACTGTGATCTGGCGCATGCGTTTTAATATTCCAATTTAACATGTATCAGGTCGGTCTCAGATAGTAGATAATTTCAGGCGTCGTGTTCTCAACATACATTTTTGTATTGTTTATTCTTCTAAACTGTATAACACACAGTGTTAAGAAATACAAGATACGCTGGGCCGGTCATCTCCAAACACAATATGTGACCCGCCATATCAAATCCAGTCGTAAGTCGGGATTTTTTTTACCCTGTACAAATGCATTCTCTTATATATGCGAGTCGACCATAGGTCGCCTCGCATATATAAGAGAATGCATTGGCCTAACAATTTTTTACAATTTTAATAATTTTGTCTTGTATTCTTTAACAATTTTATAATTTCACCCATACAGAGCCCCAGACAAAAATGAGCAGACGACACTCTTCTATATGCTTCTATATATGTGTGGGGCTCCCTGCAGGGTAATGGATGTTTTTTATTTTATGTCCTAAAAATTGTAAGAAACATTTATTTAAAAAAAAATGATAAAAAATTGTTATGGCTTTCTTTTATATATGCGAGGCGACCTATTGTCGACTCGCATATATAAGAGAATGCATTGGCACAGGGTAAAAAAATCCCGACTTACGACTGGATTTGATATGGCGGGTCACATATACAGTCCACACATAACATTAAACATGATGATATATGACAATACCAAATATGTTATTGGATACATAAAGGTGCATAGATGTGACTGGAATGAGATCTGTCCGCCTATAATTACAACGCATGCGCCTGTTTGATAATTTACAACAGAGAAGTTGGAAAAATTACTATTACAGCAAGGAACCGAAGGGAGAAGTCGTCGCCTGACACTTTGGTGGGAACTTTGTCATGATTGTGGGGGGCTCTGGGGGCCCTCAGTATGATACGAGTAATTATGAACATGTCTCGTTAAACTTACGGTTCACTAAGAGAAGCAACATTATGTTGCGCAAAACGACTGGTCGTCGAATGTTCATCAGTTGATACATGTTCATGGTCGTAGGATCGGTATAATACTAAGTGGCGGCTATATATTTCCGCCTGTCCTGTTCTAATTTGTCGCATACTAAAAAGACATGAAATTAGTCACCGACTGCTTTGTTGCATACATATAGCAGTCACTCTCATTTTTGAGAATTTACGGGAGTTTCTAACAGTGGTATATATTAAAATTAGATTATGCTGGCTACCTCTGTAGTCTGTACTCTACGTCACCAGAAACACTCGACTTGGTGATAGTAATTAGTATTAATGTCACATGCCTACTGTGTGTGACTAGCCTTTCCAATGACACACAAACAGTGTGTAATGTTCAATTTACATGTATCTTGTGTTTTTATACTTCATTATTAAATTTTTCAGCTAATGCATGTATTTCAGCCATATGATTTGACGGATTTAACATTCATTTACAGTATAGTATTTTCGAAAACACAAATCGCAATGGTTGTACCAAATCATTCACACGGCATATGAACTGTATAAAGTTTGCATTTGTTGGTACAGAGCTTGATATTGAAACTATCTCAATTTACATGTAAATTAAAAGCCCACTTAAATTTCGAGTCACCCACTGAGTCACCGCTTATTTTTTTATAGTGCCTTGATATACGGTTCTAATAACAATCTATGCCATAAAATATGATTAAAATACTATAATTCATCACAATGTGGAACGTTTGTGTCTCAGCAGGTGCCCATAGAATAATAGAAAATAGCTGAAATCATAAAATAATTCCCCCCCCCGTTATGGCTCCCAGAATGCAACATAATTCAAACTATAGTTTATTTTCAATGGAAGGGGAATAACTCTATATATTTAGATATTTATTCCCCTTTCATATCAAATAACAAACTTTGTGCAGAAACTTGAGCACAGAACAGATGTCGATATCTCAACAAAAACCACATGTTCACAGTTTAGTAAAATCGAATAAGTTGAAAATACAATGTTTTGGAGCTTCCTCTTTCAAATGGTATTATAATATGGCATATAATGTATATAATGTGATCTGGGGGTTCATGGTATTATAACATGGCATATAATGTATATAATGTGATCTGGGGGTTCATGGTATTATAACATGGCATATAATGTATATAATGTGATCTGGGGGTTCTAAAATTTAAGTGGGCCTTTAACTAACCAGCTAATGATTTATTGGGTAACATTAACATATTACATAGTTACAAGAATCATCACAAATATCAAAAAAATCATCAAAAATACATATGTATATGGATATAAATGTGAAAAAAATATATATGCTATCCGAGCGGTGTCATGACCATTAGCGGTCGTCTTCCTGACAACACTGGCTGTAAACCACCGAGTATCCAGGTTCCCAAATCCATTGTATAACAGTATCCTCTGGATGGCAGGGTTGGCGCTGGACCAAATTTTCTCTTGCCAAAATGTTTTGCCAAATGAATTTTTTTTTCTTCCAAATATATTTGTCAAATTTAATTGAGGGTATAGTTGGTGGAATTAAAGGAAAGTCTTATGTTTTATCTGTGTTATATACTGTAAAAACTAACCATAGACACAGATAAATAAGCTAGTAAAGCATGTTTGTATATATAAAGTAGAAATAAATATATAAGCGACACCCTGAAACTACGTTTAATATTGATAAAGTCATCAAACGACGAGTATATGTCATCAAAGGATACATATTATTTCGTCCTGTGTCGTTGCTGACAGCGAACCACAAATTAATCCGCCGTAATTCACACTCGGCTGATTAAATTATTGTCTTAAACTCGCTGGTCATAAAACACTGGCATCATAACTACGTGGTATATAATGTAACCATTAATGTGCATTGTTACAATTAGTGCATGCGTCCATAATCCAAACAGGTAAAGTGGTGATTTACTGTATAAACAATTTAATAATTACCTTTTGCGGTATCTACATTGAGGGCATGTTACAAATTACTCACACCAGCCTGAGTGATAACAAAAATCCGACTCATATCTTAACCACGGTCGATTAGTTTTTTGATAACAGATTGATTACGTCAGATGGAAGAGATTACCGTTTTGTGAAAACTGAAGGAGATTATAACTTTCACTGCTGACCGCGCTAAGTAGATATATGTCTTGATCGGGTTTCCCTTTGTATTGTATGTAAGTCGGCACACGTAACGAATAACCCACTTTCGATTATGTTTCATGACTAGATAGTTAACATCCCATGATAAAATCCACTTGCCAAAAGTTTTGCCAAATGAATTTTATTTTTGCCAAATAACATTTATTTTTTTGGTATAGCAAATTTGGCAATCGGCAACGCGAACGCTGCAGTGGCGAATTAGTGCAGTTCGAATGTTGTCATGTGTCAGAGAGATCAACATGTGACGAACACTGTTTTGAATGTTGAATCATGGTTCTACCATAAGATTTGGTAGCTGAATTAATATCTGGGATATATTTCAAAGGGGGAGGGGGCTTTAGTTTAATTCATTTATTAGTTCGTACAATTTGGGCACCATGGATTGTCACATATGGGGTTCAGACAATACATTTTGTTTGGAAGTTGAGGACGATGTTTCGTTTGACGAGGTGAATTATCTCTTAACTCTTTGGATAGCGAGTGCCATAGATTTGGGAATTGATGGAGGGGAAGTTTTGACGTGAAATCAACTCGGGGGAGTGGGTATGTCCAATGTCATGGGATCTTCTGGCTCCTAGTTGTTCTATGTTATTATCTAAAAATAGCTATGTCTGACATTAAAGGCCCACATAATTTTCGAACCCACAGATCACATGTATAAATTATATGCCATATTATATACCATTTAAAGAGGAAGATCCAAAACATTGTATTATCTTCTTATCTGGTGTAATAAACTGTGAACATGTTGTTTTTGTTGAGTTACCGACGTGTTTTGTGCATAAGTTTCATCTGCTTTGTAGTACAAAGTATATAACTCTATATCTTAAAGATAGAATTATTCCCCTTCTATTGAAAATACATTTTTAGTTTGAATTCTGTTGCATTCTGGGAGCCATAACGGGGGGATCTTTCTATGATTTCAGCTGTTTTCTATTTCTCTATTGGCATCTTCTGAGACACCGAAGTTTCAAATGGTGATAATTATAGGATTTTAATAATATTTCATTGCATAGATTGTTATAAAACTGTATCAAGGCACTATTAAAAAAATAAATAATCGGTGACTCGAACATTAAGTGGGCCTTTAATGGCGGCAGCAATGATAATTTCAGTTTCAGACGACACTGATGGCAGTTGTGATTGATGTTAGAGAGAACTTTATATACATCATTATCAAGGAACCCATTTTCATTTTGTTCATAAAATACAGGACAACAGAGTTCACAGCAATTTACTGAACACAGGACACACAGCCTATACTCGTTGATAACGTATTAAATGTCGCAATAATGTAGTACAATACATCACCGCAAACAATGACGTGTCGCTCAATGATAAAAAGATACAATAACGGAGTGTCCTGTACAGTGGAAGACACCACGCGCACAAAAATATCTCATAAATTTTCGTTTCATTCCGCACTGACAATGTGACATTGTAACTATGGTGATTTCTTGCCGTTCGCCGCGGAACTTCGAATGATTTTTTCCCCATTCAAATTTCACTGTTTCCCGACCGAACTTTCTATTACAGCAGCTAAATTTTTACCGAAAGTATGACAATATTTAACTTTTGGTCTAAAAAATAATACTGGTAGAAATTCAAACTATTTGAAAATTTCAAACTAATATTTTGGCAGGCATGAAATTTTCAACTGTTGAAACTTGTTGCCAACGCGCCAAAGTTGGGGATAGACCGCTACCGTCCCACCACACCCCACCCAACCGCCTCCCGGCCCCAAGTCCCTGTATTTACTTACTTGGTCACTTGTACACAATGCAAGTTCTTCCAATTTAAAAGTTATTATTTTTCTCCGCAATCCCGAAAGTACACGTAACGGTTACAAGGTTGCATTTGACAAGTCATTTGAAAAAAGCCCCATTTCCGGACAGGTGACATTGGTTACAAATGGTTAAATGTGTTACTTGGTTATTGTCACTTATTGCAGGATTTTAAATTAAAAAAAGTAAATATTTTCTACATAAACCTTCTTCATAAGCTCATGCAATATGAACCATATGGGGGGTGGGGTCGAAATAGGTTCAATATGCACCTATTTCAACTCGAAATATGTCCAATATGCACTATTTTAGCAATACGTTATGTACAAGCCTATTTACCGTGGTAATGTGTTTTCATTGTGGCCCGCGGAATAACGGTTATTCAGTAGTCTACTATGGGCCTAATTCAGAACCAGATAAGTCTTAATGTGAACCTATGCGAATAGTTAGGTTCAAAATAGACCTATTTGCACTATAATGTGTTGAGCTGAAGGCGAATCATGTTTCGTATAACAGGAAGTTGTGATGGTATTTTGAGAATTAAACAAATTCTGTCAGTTGTGATTGATTGCCACGCGGTCAATACCTGATCGCTGGGTTAGATTTTGTCTTTTCTTTTTATATTTTAAAACAATAACTTTCACAACGCCCATCTTATCAAACGGAAATTATTTCGATAGGACTTAAATGTACTCAATCCAATCAGACGGTCCCCATATCATCAAGATACAACAACAACAACAACTATGGTATCAAATTTCCCAAAAACTTGTTATTTATTAACATTTTGTTCAACAAAATATGGCCGTATTATCACTTAAGTATAAAAAAAATACCACTTGTTGTTAGAGTTATCCATCTTCATCCGCAATTTTGTCCGAGACCGTCCGTTTGACCACGTGTTTCTTTATCAGAATCGATTTATTGCAACAAAATAGTGCTAACCACTGTCAACTATGGTATCAAATTAACCAAAACTTGTTATTTATCGAAATATTTTTTAACAAAATATGGCCGTATTATCACTTAAGTATCAAAATTTTTTGCCGTATTACTACTTCATATTAGAGTTATCCATTTTTATCCGCAATTTTGTCCGAGACCGTCCGTTTGACCACGTGTTTCTGGGCCACATATAATTGCACATCTCGAAAAATATCACACTTCAAAAATCGATATCTGATCACTCCAAGCTTTGATGGGTGGGTTCCTCGACTCGAATCAAATATTTTTTACCCCCGAAGCCAAAATAGTAATTTAGAAGCGTTAATTCGGATAATGAACTTTAATGCCTTATACGCCACTAAATAAAATAATAATTACATTTTCGCGCCCAAGTGCAGCTGCCCAACAAGTGTAAAGTTTATACCATATGAAAAACACGTTAAGATTAACAAAGATATATTATACGTGTATCTTCTAGAATTATCCCTACAAATAATGGACATTTCCACAGCTATCAATCAAATACTTATTAGCAGATATTTTCTACCAACCAGCGACTGAGCCCGTCGCTTGATGCAAATAGTGTTTTGTAACACTTTCGAATGTTACACGGCGTAAGTAAGGTTAATTTGGGAGTCAATGTCTTGGCTTAGATGTCCATAATATGCGTGGGAAACTGACCCGGGATGAAATAGTACAGGCTATTTCATCACGGGCTAGTAGTCCCATAAAGAAAATATTATTACGCCACACCGTGGTGTTGCTTGGTACGCAGATTTTCATATTCTGTGGTCGATCGATAATCCACTGGGCGACTGTATTATTATGGTTATTTCGTACTGAGTATAAATCGTTTCGATAGAGTCACGATAGTACAACAAAGATCAGCACATGTGTTTACGTCACCGGTGTACTTGTGGGGGCATGTTTCTATTATGAAGGTTCGCTATCCCGAAGGTCCGCTATTCCGAAGGTTCTCTATTCCGAAGGTTTTTGTTATTTTTAGGTTAATTCTATATTCTAAAGTATTGAGACTAATTTGAGAGGGTTCATTATCACATAGATTCTTTTTACGGAGTGTGCGCTCACATCCGAACTGATCATGCGCGCATACCGATAAAGATACAGGAGGAAATAACTTAACTTAGAACATTAAATGTGATTTTGTTTTGTTTTCGCAGGTTTTCTTGAGATTTAATGTCATTACGTGGGCCCATACTTTTGAATTCTTGGCATATAATATGAATGTTGTGGTATATTGTGGACCCTCCCGCATTGGGACATGACACATGTACAGTTGACTTAAGTGATGTTCTGTGTGGGCTCCAATTTGGAGTTCAATATTTTAAGGGCCAAATTTAGGATTTTATGGGCCCATACCTTTGAACTCTGGGCATATAATATGAATATTGGGGGCATGTCTCTATTCCGAAGGTTCACTATCCAGAATGTCCACTATTCCGAAATTTCTCTGAATGTTCGCTATTCCGAAGGTTCACAAATCAGAAGGTTCGTTATTCCGAAGGTTCTGTATTCCGAAGGTTTTTGTTATTTTAAGGTTAATTCTATATTCTAAAGTATTGGGAGGGTTCATTATCACGAAGATTCTTTTTATGAAGGAAATAACTTAAAACATTAAATGTGATTTTGTTTTGTTTTCGCGGGTTTTCTTGAGTTTAATGTCATTACGTATGACTTTATTTCTCACTAAATATTCACGCCAAGCAGCCCACACAATTGCTATGTTTCCATGCGATTTAATGTCATTACGTGTGACCTAATATCTCAATAATCTGAGGCAAGAGTACGCCTGCTAAAGGCGAATTATAACAGTGGGGCTATAACGCTCAATGAATACTGGGAACTATAACAAACTGCGCAGCAGAATATCGCTGATTAAACGAGTATGAGATGAGCCTAACTGCAATTGTGACTTTGTTTAAAGGCCCACTTAATTTTCGAGTCATTAATTTTTGTTATAGTATATACGGTTTTAATAACAATTTATGCCATAAAATTTGAATAAATTACTATAATTCATCACCATTTGAAACTCAGAATCCTTCTATCTCCTAGTTTGAAACACCTTTAAAATACCGCGACAAGTCGTGCGTCGTATATCTAGCAATTAGCAACTCACATGTCCTCTTCGGCTTTCCATAGATTTCAACGTAATTTGATACTTGGGTATTTGTGTCCGGGAAGTGTTTTGGACGGGTCAAATCGTGAGCCCGACCTGACCTTGACCTTTAAAACTGTCAATGCAAGGTCAATTTGGGTAAAACGGACAAATTTCGGCGAAATTTGATACCTAGGGATGCTTTTGTCGGGGAAGTGTTTTGGACGGGTCAAATCATGACTCCGACCTTACCTTGACCTTCAAAATTGTTAATTAAAGGTCAAGTGGGGTAAAACGGACGGATTTCGACGAAATTTGATACCTAGTGGTACTTTTCTCCGGGTGGGGGTGTTTTGGACGGGTCAAATCATGACCCTGACCTGACCTTGACTTTCGAAATAGTCAATTGAAGGTCAAATCGCGCCTTTCGCCGGAAATCAGATGAGAAACATCCCGGACGAAGTCGGGCCCATCAGCTTGTGTAATAAAGAAGACAGTTTGAAGAAAGAAATGTATAACACGAGAAACGGGAAAACTTGAAATATAGAAGTATGCAAATTTCCCACATAAAATTTGAAAGCTAGTTTATAGAATAATTGTATTATAATTTATATTTATGGCTAATAATATGATCTTGGTGGCGTTACCATTTCTGACTATGGTTTTCTTGTCTTAACCTGTTGGGCAGGCCACTACGTGTACCAATCAGATGGCTACAGCTGGTTAGGCGTTGGCTCCTAGATTCTCATATATACTTGTTACAGCCGAGACTAGATAGATCCTGACTCTGAATTCTATCTTACACTTCTATGTAAAACTATCCACGACGAACGCTTCGTCGTGGTAGCTATGATTATGTGTTCTCCGTGGCTGCCTGATGTTGAGTATTATATACTTGTATACTAAATGTCTATGTTCTGAGAGTTCCGACTCAGTGTTAAAGAACCTGGGGAGTGTTATGGTGCAATATTCAATTTACATGTATCGTGTGTTCTTATACTTCAATATTTAATTTTTCAGCTAATGCATGTATTTCAGCCATATGATTTGACGTATTTAACACTCATTTACAGTATAGTATTGCCGAAAACCCAAAGCGCAATGATTGTACCAAATCATTCACACGACATATGAAATGTAAAAAGTTTGCTTTATTGGGACAGAGCTTGATATTGAAGCCATCTCAATTTACATGTAAATTAAAGGTTCATTTAATTTTCGAGTCACCGATTATTTTGTTATTGTGCCTTGATATACGGTTTTAATAACAATCTATGCCATAAAATATGATTAAAATACTACAAATCATCAACATTTGGAACGCCTGTGTATCAGAAGGTGCCCATAGAGTAATAGAAAATAGCTGAAATCATAGAAACATTTATAGCAGGCCCAATTAACGATGCTAAATATAAGAATTTTCTAGTTCGTTCCATCATTTCCGGCCATGGCACCTGCCCCCACCCCCACCCCGGTTAAGTGGTCCTCATATGTGATAATGTGCTGCCGAGCCCTGATGAACTGCTATCGTGCAGGTGGGTCAAACCGATGCTGTTAAGAAAAAGTACAGCTATTTCCTCAAGTTTACATTTTTCGCAGCCTTTGGCTAAACTGAACGAATAAAGGAATAGCGATTATGTGTATAAAACATTCAAAAACATATACACTGTAAAAAAAATGGCTGTTTGACTTTTGCAAACCGACCATAACCAAAAACAATCAAGCATTTCCCGAGAGACGCCCGCTGCATGAAATAATAATGAAAACCACAATAAACGAAATTGAAATTCCCAACTACACCTTTTACCGGACTCGGCCTCGGGGTCGCACTACAACTTTTAATGCGTCCCAAAAAATCCCAATTTCTATAAATAAAACCCCCAAGCGCCCATAGGATACCAAGAAACTGTAGATTATTATACACACGGAGGGCGAAATGACTAGTCCTGTTGTTTTTTTGCAAACACCAGTGCAGTCAATATTATAACAGTTTAATCTATACCAAACGGCCCTGGTTAATCAGTCATGCTAATTTATTATGATGCTGGTTGGCCCTGCTGAACTGCTATGATGCTGGTAAGGCAAATCGATGTTGATAAGAAAATTTACTGTTATTTCCTTACATTATCACGACCTTTGGCTAATCTGAACGAATTAAGTAACAGGACACAGTGTATAAAAGGCTCAAAACACATATACTGTAACAATGGCTGTTTGGCTATAAGTTGCAGACAGACTGTAGTAAAAATGGCTATATCCAAGTGAAGCCATTATTATAATATGATAAACTACACGTGTAACACCGGGCCCAGGGGCCTGTACTATAGATTTCCAATAGCCGTGTTTGAACACGTGGACAACGTGTCGAATACTATGGATACGGTAATTTACAAGTTTGTGCGATTCCCCGTCATTTACAAGAGCAGACAAAATCCAGTACTATGGATCTCCGTTTGCTGCGCGTGGAGGCGAACGCTTGTTAATGGGTAAAGGGAACTTACTCTAATATTATACATTAATGGATATAGTAATGCCTATATATATTTGAGTCAGTTGGCGAGTGGTTTAGTTGATGTATAAAGTCAATGTTATGATAGGCAATGGGGAACATGAAAACTACTTGCGAGCACCATAATCCCAATGGCACAAGCATCGCGAAAATACACAAACGCTTACAACATTTTACGCCGAACACGAGTACAAAATATCATAAGCGAAAACGCTCTTTATAAGAGACAGATGTTTTATTGACCTACATCATAGAAGATAATATATATATAGCTTTTAATTGACTTTCCTTGTATTTACATGGTTCATGGTCAAATATATTTAACGATGTATGTACGAACACAAAGGGATAGAGACGGGTAGAGTGATCACAAATAAACCCCATCGACAGAAAAACCTACACATGGTGATTATATAGTGTCACATTGAGCAGCGAAACTTTTAACTGGATGTCATATATATATACATACGATTTCTATACATGTACAATGTAATTGAAAACAAACTGAATTGCCGGAGATAATAGACTGATAAAAATATTTCCAAGTTAAAAGGGTGAAAATATATATTTCAAGTATATTTTCCAAAGGGTCGGTGTAACTTTTTGTTTAAGGAGAAACTTAGATTTAACAACCAAAATTGCACTGAATGTAGGAAAACATCATACTAGTGGTATAAAGTATAATTTGCTGGAAAATTTAGCCACTGTAATGATTACAACCTATTCTCCAGTCTTAATTTTCAAATTCAGTGCCATTTTCTACCATGGAATCGCGGTAACATTCACGTATGAGGTCTCTGCTGCCCGAGTGCACCTTCTCCCTGAACCAGATATTATTTCCGAGTCCGGAAAACTATATTTGCACCCCTTTCGGTTGAAAATCTGCAATGGTTACTCAAGATTTCCAACTGTTAGAAATCCCCAACCCAACAACTCCAACCGATCGAAACTTGTCAACTAATTGCCAATTAACTCCATAAATCAATCATCACGAACTTTGGGACGAAGATTATGGTGATGCGCCAACACCCATCGACACGTCCCTGCATGAAATTCCCAATTGTTGAGTATTTTGGTTAGAATCGCCCCTGTCACAAAGTAATTTATGTGGAAACCCTTATTTATCAAAGCCAATTTGTCTCTGTTTATGAACCCCATCTCAAAATATATCTATCTACGCCCATGCGTAATTTGAACCCATCATCCCAATATGACTACGATTTTATTGACCCTGTGAAACTTCGCACGTCGACAAAGGGTTAATGTATGAGTGCGCAATACACCAAGCGATAATCCGACATATCGACATTCGCACGCGTTTCATTGCGGTAACAACCACTAACTCAGCCTCGTATACTTATAATTTTAACACCGTGTTCTACCGATATGTGTTATTTCTGTACTATGGAACTCCCTAAGTTGGTGTAAACAATATTTATTCCCAATACAAAACAAGATGAATATTTTACAAAAATGCTAATGGATGAGTATGGGTGATTGGAAAGGGATGAGATAACAAGCCTATTGTGGCTTTTTTGTAAGTCCTCTCCCAGATAAGTTGGTGATTTATCAGCCCGTCAAGCGAGTTCTTGTTTTTTCCCAAGATAGACAATTCGAGTACTATAGAATAACCAAAAACATGGAGCGTTGGGACACGCCATTCACCCCAAAAACCGAGCAGCTTGCTGCTGAAATGAATCCCAGTTACAGAATGGCTCTCCGAGAATATTATATAAGTCAGTTCACAACGATGTATGGTGTGAAAAAGTGTAATCGACTATTGTTATATTCCAATATACAATGCAAGGAATTTACGAGAATACAATTGCTCGAGTACTATAGAACACAAGTCTCGCTTTACAAGACTAGGAAATACGGAGGAACGTTGTCTACGTGTTCAAACACGGCTATTGGAAATCTATAGTACAGGCAGGTACAGGGCCCACTGCCCAGTGGTCCTGTTAATTTGCTACGCTGATGTAGGTTGGCTCTGCGGGAACTGCTATGATGCAGGTCTACGTCGCTTAGTTCTTATATAAATTCGTATTAATTTCGGTCGAGAAACATACTGCCGACCAGTTTATTTAGTTTATAGAGAGATTCCGATTTTAACGAGTGTAAGGAGTGTATGGGGGTTTCTACACATGTGTATCCTTGGCAGCTGTATACTATACGCATAATATTTCAGGGTATCATGTGGATGGGGCTAGATGTTGATAATGTTACTTAGTGTAAACATATTTTATTGCATAATACCGCAACGGGATTGAGACACAAGTTTTGCAACTTACAAATGGTCTCTCCCCACAAAATTGTTTTACATAAAACGAACATAAAATACATATTACACACAAACATGATAAATCATATGTATAACATCGTTTCACTTATAACGATACGTATATGAGATAATCTTGAGTGTGACCATAACGGCGTTTATTTCACTTCATGGGGGGGGGGGGGGGTTCGTCTCGTGAGTTGGTGTATCAGGTGAATTTTCGCGTTCTATGTAGTGATAATACAACATGTACTGTAGGTACGGTACTTCCGTTTTGCGGCAGAGGTGTTTAACTAAAGTTTAAACCGCGATGTAGAGGTTATGTATATAATTGGACAGCCCTAAATATGTTCCGGTTTTGTGTACTATTCAGAGGAGTTTCTCGATGTTAATATTGTGTACACCCATGCAGGGTAGCAAGTTGGTCAAACAACAGACATCGTTAATCTGTATAAAATGGACAAACAAAAAAATAATGATTTGCTTGGATTGTCCGATATGAAGTTAGAAAATTTGTCAGCGTAATTTCGAAGTTTACAATGAATGATGTTTATACTTGTAATGCATGTGAACGACGAAACACAAGTTTTAATAAAGCAGGATGAAAACAATGCGAATGTTTAACCCTTTACCCAACAGAACGGCCCTGTGCCAATGCATTCTCTTATATATGCGAGTCGACCATAGGTCGCCTCGCATATATAAGAGAATGCATTGGCTTAACACATTAAAAATTATAAAATTGTTAAAGAATGTAAGAATTTTTTTTTTTAAGGTCAATGCATTCTCTTATATATGCGAGGCGATCTATGGTCGACTCGCATATATAAGAGAATGCATTGTCACAGGGCATAACTGTAACTATCACAATGTGGCCAAGGAGCCGGTTCCAATGATACCCATATTTGTATGGTTCTATTGAGACAGACTGAAGATATTTTAGGCTGTTGAAGCTTTATTTGGCCGGTTTTGGCCGGTTTGTTGGGTAAAGGGTTAATTGACACTAAGCCATTGTATTTGCCCCGCAACTCTTGATTATATGCAGGTATACGCGGCATTATTTTAATCCAGCAGGGAATTTTGTAATCATATTTTACCTTTAACGATGTGTTCTAGCTACGATTACATCATAAATTTTGTCCGGTCAGCTAGTCCCAAGACACCCCCATTTTGGACATTTACAAATGCTTATATCTGGAAACAGCAAGATATGTTATTAAAAGAGTACTTGACCAACATGCCATTCATGCACAATCACACAAATAACAAAATGTTATTTTAATTAGAATTATACACACGGCCCTCACATGTCTACATATAGGCTCACTCGCATAAGTCAGTCGCTTATATAAACAACAAGCGTGTAGAATCACGTGATATGTGACGTCAGAGTTACAATCATCCGCACACTCGTTAGAAGCGGAATCGTTCTTAATAGCACGGATCAGACACACGTACGTGTAACTTGTAACGTGTGTTTTCGTTGGCAACGAAAGTCACCTGACTAAAGTGACCATGACGCCTGCACATACGGTCAAACCATCCATACGTTTTATGTCAGCGTGTATCTCTACGAAACGTGTAGCAAAGGGCAATAATCTAATATTTTGCTGATGACCGATCAGTACTGTGCAGTCAGGGCTTTGCCGGCGCGGAATGATTTTAATTGGTTGAAGCCAGTAAAACTGAACGGAAATCAGCACGCATGTAACATCCATCATGTTTCTGGTGTCAGCTATAAATTACCAATACAAAAATAGAGTTGTCTCGCTTTTTATATATCCAACTATTATCTACAAGTTTCACCAGAAGCTGGCCGATATAAAAACGTGTATGATTGGCGCCGTAAAATAATATGACTTTTTCCGCCAAGTGCATATCCATAGCATTACCATGGTAACACGTACATGTAAAACAAAAGATACGTGTGTTGCTTCGTGGTTTAACCCTTTACCCAACAGAAGGGCCCTGTGCCAATGCATTCTCTTATATATGCGAGTCGACCATAGGTCGCCTCGCATATATAAGAGAATGCATTGGCTTAACACATTACAAATTATAAAATTGTTAAAGAATGTAAGAAAAAATGGTTTAAAAGTGTTTTTTTTAGGCCAATGCATTCTCTTATATATGCGAGGCGACCTATGTCGACTCGCATATATAAGAGAATGCATTGGCACAGGGCATAACTGTAACTATCACAATGTGGTCAAGGAGCCGGTTCCAATGATATCCATATTTTTATGGTTCTATTGAGACAGACCGAAGATATTTTAGGCTGTTGAAGCTTTATTTGGCCGGTTTTGGCCGGTTTGTTGGGTAAAGGGTTAAGTATCTCGGTCAGATATGCATATTTTGGTTCTTAGTTAAACTACAATCATATCATTTCCGGACTAACATCTCCCTTTAACATAACATGCCACTTTGACGTCGTTAAACGTGCCAACATAAGTTATACATGTATATTAGGAAATTCCTTCACACATGTGAACGTGTGTTTCAGAAAGAGTAACTATATATTACAGGTCACGTCGACTAGATATAATGCATGAGAATGTCGAAAAGAAAAGCATAACTTGTCCTCCGACATGATGGACAATGTGACCTTTAGTGTGACCTTGTGAGTTGTTTGGGAGTCATTGCTGTTCATCTACCACGTGTTCCGGATGTTGTCTCATAGTCTCGACTTAAAATGAATATAATTCACATTATCGTGACCAAGTGACATTCCGCCTGAAAAAGATAGCGAACTGTTCAACCCTTTCTTCACTGAATGAATCAGTTATGTTAAAGATGCTCTATCTCTTTGTAAACATGTGTTATATAGTTACCGGGGTATAACATATTAGCTATGAATCGAAGACACTTGTCCGGAAATGCTTCTATCAGTTAAATAAGGATTAACTGTCATGTGGACTGTTTTTTATGGAGATGTAACCGCGAGGTGAGTGGTCATAACTTGTGTAAAACCCGAAGGGTTTTACATACAAGTTATGACCACTCACCTCGCGGTTACATCTCCATAAAACAGTCCACATGACAGTTAGTCCTTATATTTATATACATTTAGCGAAAAAGCCACTTTTGTAAATGTATTTAAATCGAAAAGTGTATCGTGACAAAACCAGCCCAAAATATCACATAGCGCCCTTGGCAAAGTTAAGAGGAACAACGAGGCTCTTTATATTGAAACATGGTGATTTATTAAGTCAATCCTGCGCGAGTCCAAATGCGCCCAAAACATTACGCATTCTTCTTTCCGAAACCGATGACGCGTCGATGTAATTATGGGGCTGCAGTTATGACCTGTTGTGCGTTCACCGAGAAATAATTGCAACTAGTCACGTGGGCGCCGACCAATAGGAATGCTGGATTTAGTGATAATTACACTTAGTATGTAAATATTATTGATTATATTTCGATTATATTCTGGTTTTAAAACGTGTGGTTGTTTAGCTAACGAACAATAGTGGTTACTCTTAACAGAGACCAGAAATTTTATTGTGTAATTTTGTCATAAATAAATGTTAATTTAACTCAATGTCGCCTATAACTATGTAATAAAACAATACAAACAATCAATCTGGGACATTTGACGTTCGGGACATAACTATGGGAACACCCTAATTAGCTTTATCACTATATGGTATCGCCTGAATGTTCTGTTCTAAAAATAGAACAATAAAGTATCCCACTTAATCATCTCATTTTATAATAAAATATTCGAAATAAAATCAATATCAATTGATAGAATCGTTTCCGGACATGGGTCTTCAATTCATATTTATTATTTTATACCCACGAAACTATTTCAAATTATAAAGAGATAATCCATCTTTAAAGTATACGTTCGAATGTTATACATGAAGTATTCATCTGGATGGCAGTTCGGGAAATTTAAAGGGGGACTGTAAACTAAAGTTTCCTTTATATTCAACAGAATATATGCAACACATGAAAACATTTGAACCAGGGATAAGTGCAAAATACAATCAGGTGTTCTATGAACGATGTAAAACAAACATGATAATTATAATGAAAATTAGTTTATTGCTCGAGTCATGAACTTATTATCATTATAATTACCATGTTGTTTGTATCGTTCATAGAGCACATGAGTGTAGTTTGCACTCATCCAAGGCTCAAATTCATGCATTTGTTGCATATATTATGTTGAGTATAATATATGGCCCAAAAATGGCTGGATTTAGTGCACAGTCCCCCTTTAATGGTCAGGGGACCTCACCTGACCGGACCAGAACCACATGTTTACCACGAGAATAGGCAACTTGAAATTATTCACTGCAAAATATGTGTGTTTATTTTTTTATCAAAAATATTTTTTGGGATTCACTTGCCTTATCACCACTTTTATTTTCTTAATGGCAAATAGTTTTAGCGGAAGAATAGCAAATTCGATAATTCTTCGAAAATTTAGTCCGAGCATTTTGACAGCGAATCAGGAAACACGAAATACATCAGTTTCATTTTCTTGTCTTTTGTTATATATTTGCCGCATACAATGTGTTTTTGAATGGTTGACAGATGTTTTTTTTTGTTTTTTTTACATATTTTATTGTAATATAATATTACAAGAGAGATCGGGGCACAAGTTTTAACAACTTACATCCGCCCCTCTCCCATTAACATTTTAACAAATACAACGTAGATGACGAACATACATGTAACATATATACAGGATGATGTATGGTGTGGTTGTGATTGCTGTCAGTCCTATCCTGCTTTTGAAATTTCATCTGAGGTAGTCAACAATTTTGTAACGCACAGGAGGATCTCGCCTATATTTGTTAGCAGAGGGGGCTTAATTAAATCGTTTCGTTGATGAAATGTATGAATAAACAAAATAGAAAAGAATTTATTTCATTGCGTCGATTCGATTCTGATGATATCCCTGTGAGTTAGGAGGAAATGTTAGATATTATATTTGTATTTGCCCCGCAAATAGTAACCACCTGATTTTAGAGTTAACATCTTACACCCGCAATTTGTCCGTAATTTGTCGGTTTGAGCACGTGGAAGTGGACCACATCTCCAAAAATTAACAAATTTCAAAAATCGATATCTGATCACTCTGAGCTTTGAAGGGTGGGTTCCTCGACTCGAATCAAATATATTTTTTACCCAAAAGCCAAAGAAATAGTAATTTAGGAGCGTCTAATCGGATTGAGTACCTTTAATGCCACACCAGCGCACCGCATGAGCGCAGCTCCGGTCATGAAAGGATTAATTTCCAGCTTACTGGGCGATCAAGATAAAAAAAAAGACTTGCAATCACCATTGTTCGTGATTATGGTACAAACAGAATTCACAGCGCTCTTTATTGTCTTCCGCCAGTAGAGATCACAACCTACCAGTACAAAACCTGAGAACTTTTGGTGCATGTTCTGACAGGGAATATAACATTGAACAAACAAGGCAGGGAATATTATTTATTTCTTAATATTTGTTCCTCAATAATCTAATTCACATTAGGGAGTGGTCCCAGTGCGAAATTGCATGCTTTTTTGTGCCGATATCGCAATAAATACTGATTTAATTACCCGAGAAAATTACAAAATTGTAAGCGACGCAAAGCAAATTTGCCACCCCCCCCCCCCCCCCCAAGTCGCTTAAATCGTGTTTTTTTTTTCAATGTTATACACTTCCATGTCACAACATAAAACAGTTCCAATGTTTTGCACTGGTGGAATATGATCTCTACGGGCGTAACTAAAGTAGAGATTCCTGGCATGATATGTTCACTTTGGAGATGTCCAGATAATAAGTTTAAATATTCCGGGGGGGGGGGGGGGGGCAATACTATGAAGAGATTATTTTTTAGTAAGATTCTACAATTGTTTCTAAGAAATAACAATTTCTCATTCCGTTAATACAATGAACCTACGATTACAAACATAAATCACTAATAGGGTGTGTTCTTTATTACTGCTAACATCTCCAATCTAGAAATTTAACTATACTCGGCAATGAGTTTTAGTGCAGAAAGAGTTAAGTTGGCTATAATACATGCATTGTTAATTGGGACGTGAATTAATTATCCTGTATATAGTGTTTAATTTATTCGCGTATGTTAAATCTTTGAGAACGCGAGTATATTTGGGGAACAATTGTTATTGTTGTCACCAAACTATTTATATATCGTAGGTTACACCTTTCACATGTCACGAACTTCCATAAGGCCAAGCAAAGGTAGTTTTGATTACGGTGATCAAGCTCCATGCAGAGTTTAGTCCCCTACGCAGGACTTGCCGCTGCCCGCACCTACACGTAATGTGAAGAAATGTCGCATTTATTTATTTGAGACTTTTGTAGGTTACAATTCATTTTGCATTATTCTGAGAAACTCAACTGTCCATATTCATTTGAAAATTGTTCTAGATCAAGCCAGAATTAATAGTAACTAATTAAGAAAATACACATGCCGGCAGCGTTCAGACATTGCGTTGCGAGGGGACTGCACTCTGTTTTACAGCTTGTACGGCGATAATGGTGAAACATTCTACAAATGGTTGTCATGACGTTTTATAATTCGTTATACCGACATTGAATATGCTATAATGACTGTTGTATTAAATCGTCGTGCACGTACTCATACATGTATACTACGTTATGTTTTGGAACTTAATCATGTTCGCATATTGGTCGATGATTGTCAATTGAGTCATGCGCTCCACACCCCAATACAACACACCACAACATGAGCCGACATAAGTGTTTAGTATTTCGAATATTGTGGTGAAGATTTATCTGAACTTTCCGATGTTCTATGTTATGAAAATCTTCGACATTTGAATATATATTTAAATGGCAAAATGAGCCTCTTTTAAATACAATGTCATGTTAGTCAATCTGTTCACGAGCGTATTGACAGAAAGGGGTTCCTTTCCTTGTATCTTGAGGTTTACACGATCGAGAATACTTGAAGCTGAACACAATCTCGTGTTAAAATATTAGCAAAGGTATGACATATTTACCTCTATTTGCTAGTCGAATATTCCAATACATCGAACAATATTTGAAACATCGGATTGATGTTCCATTCGAGCCAATATTCGAATAAATGGGTCGAACAATCAATGGAGGTTTCCACACATATTACGTAGTGGAGTGGGGCTTACGGTTCCTATGAGACAAGGCGTCTGTAAAATAGTTTAATTAGTTTTACAGAGCCTGCTTACACGCTATAATACACCGGAGAACATACATTCTTTTCGCCTTTAATTGTGAAAGTTATGACCTGTGTCACGCAAAATAAAAAACAGTGTTATAATCAAGGATTACATCATCATTACACAGATCGAAAATTCAGTGCATTATGATTTGACAACAAATAAGTCGTTTGAAAATAAGCAATTTAGCACTGAACGTTTGAAAATGAGCAATTTAGCACTGAAAGTATGCACGGCTATCAATATTGCAACAAGCGACCGACTCAGTCGCCTATTTGTAGAAAATGTCTGCTAATAATTATTTGATTGACAGCTGTGGAAGGTGAATTAAATAAATATAGGATATCTACTCTTGTTAGTTGAATATGGGAATTATCTCATGGGTGATGACAAAAAAAAAGAATTTCTTCCACCAGTGGCATATCCAACCAAAAAGAGTAGATTGTCTGTTTATTATGATTTATGCTCCGCTCAGTTGGAGTAAAAAGTTAAAATATGTACACAAAAGCACAGCCATGGTAATGAGCTTAAGCATATAAAAATAGTTCCATTTTTCAGACAGATTGGTTGAGGGATAGTATGTTTAACAAAACAATTTAGTTGATCACATCATACAATTTAGTTCAATGTGGCGAAGCGATGTTAACTCATCTAGAACCGAATCACTTTTAATTTTAGCGCGGGTGAATGCGAGTGAAATATCGATATCTCACCAGGCGGATACCGGTTTTTATCTTATGCAAAAAATACTACTATCTGATAACTTAAAATATAATAAACGGTTTTATATTTATCCAGGGTTGCCGTTGGAACATGTGAGAAAACAATAGAACGGGAGATATCATACTACGAGCAGTCTTCAGTTTGCTGTAAAGGGTGGACGATGAACGGAGAAGGCATCTGTGTCGTCCGTGAGTACACCTAGTTTAGCACCACCCACGCTCGTGGTTGCTAATTTCTGTGTTCAGACACAACACGAATATATACTCTCGGGATCGATTATATGCGAATGAGAGGCCACCGATCGTTAACATCAACCACTACATAGTTTATTGACTATGTTTCCCAATCGAGATTCAATAAAATAACACAAGTGTTTCATAACGCTCTTGTTGTACATTTTTGGGCAGATGGTCTTTTTCGACCAAAAACAGGTTATATGGGTACAGGTACTTAATGTCACAATTCAAATGTGTCCGTTTAAATGTCAATTTGGTATACTTCTATATAGCTGAATGGGAGAATATATTCAGGGGCAAGTGAGAGGCTATCTGTAGATTATTCCGTTATTCGTGGGCTTGGGAAGTAGAGGCATTCTTTTCACATTTTGGTACATATTTCAAGAAATTCAACTGGACATCCTCGAGTAATCACTTATATTTGCTGCTGTTTATCGACCATCTCATTTTCTTGTTCGCAGCCGAGACGAAGCCAGGACAACAAGCTGTGTGTAAAAATGGAGGAATTCTCAAAACAGACAAGGGATACACGAGATGTTTATGCCCGCCGTACTATTCTGGGTATACGTGTGAGACACCTGGCGTGGAACCTAACACTGGGAAGGCAGCGCCTCAGGAGTCATACAAACAACGTTATATGAAGCTTCTTCTACAAAGAATGAACCAGCAGAAAACTACACAGTCCAGATTACCAAATCTACTTCTGCAAAGAATGAACCAGCAGAAAACTACACAGTCCAGATTACCACATCTACTTATGCAAAGAATGAACCAGCAAAAAACTACAAAGCCCAGCTTACCAAATCTACCGCGATCGCAAACAGAAGATAATAAGGACACCCAGTTCTTCAATTCGCTGTCCACTGTGTACAAAGCGAAGGTTTTCTTGCACAAATTTCTGCAAACTTACCCGAGTCTCAGAAACCAGGTTGTTGGGGTCCTCGCTGCCAAAAATCTCTATGACGGCCAACAGAAGCGCGCCAGCAAAGGACGCCAAGTGGCGAACCTCATGCAGAATTACATTAGAGAGAAACAGAAGCAGTTGTCAATCGTCACCAACTCTATTAATCAAGTATTGAGCATGCGCAAATCGTTGTCAAGGCAAATTGCTACAAATAGAGCCAAGGTCATGTATGTTCTTCGTGACCGAATGGCGCGGGTTTTGAAAGAGAGGATGGACAACAAACGGAGTTTGTTGAAACGTCTGCATCAACTTCGTATTTCAATGCGCTTGTCCAAGCTCGCCATGTTGGTTAAATTGAAGTTGTTACAGTCGTCGATTGCGAACAAGCCAGAGTTTAGGAAGTTTGTTGGGCAGATCAACAGCCAGTTGGGAACATATGCACAGTCTCCTGGTGCAAACACATTAGACGAAGACGAAGACGAAGATGAACAAGATGGCTACGTGTCAGGTTTGTATTATTATAAATAATATATGTAACAATGTATCATGTTGAATGCTGAAAATACTCAATTGAGGGATGGTCGTACTACTAGTTCTTTCTTACTTGGAAGAAGGTTGTCCCTTGTATCTCCATTCAATAATACATTCAGTCTGACAGTAACGCTTGAATATATTAGGAGCAATTGACAGTTTATGTGAAATTACCATAAGCCGCATATAGTTCGGTATGAAAGAACGGCTCTCTGGTGGTGTCAAACTGCTAACTTGTCATACAGCGAGACATTACTAATTTATTCAATTCGAGAAGAAATGTGCTCGTTGTTTGCCTTTTTAATTATACATTTGGGATTGACATTAATACTTGATTATATCAGGAACAATGGTATACAGAACAATCCAGGGTCAATTTCCTCATATGGAGAATAATAACAGGTCTTTATGACCATATCGTTAACAGCCTATGCTGTTTTGGTGCGGGTAAAAATAGTTTCAGACACGTATGATAGTTATTTTTACCTTTGGCTATTTTTGGAACCCACCTACCCGTCGACCCATTTTTTTCTATATTAACAAGTATTTTTCGACACCCACCCAATAAACATGAAATCAATTTTTTTCGGAAGTATTACAATTTCCACCACATACTGTATATTTCCTATCAACTACCCATTACATGATGGTGTAATGTGATTAGCTTAGTTTGACATGGCAGAGATTGCTTATGCAACCTGTCCATTCATATTATAAAACTCCATGCAGGGTTTACATCCCTTGATGAATCGGTGGATTTCCGCGATATTAAGATATATACTGAACGAACATAGCAACATTCTGCCTTTATTAAGCACACACAATATCTGACAAAATTAGTGTAATTTCTTACCCTAAGTTTTGGAAAGTCGCACTGGAACCAAAGAACTATATTGCGAAACGGTGTGATTGGGTTCTCCGGTTATTTTATCAACACAAAAATCTAAACGCAGATGGACGACATTGTCACGATAACACGCATGGCAAGTCAAACACAAGAGTTCTAATTTGCTGCAACTTTGACGATTAGCTTGCGAAAATCTTAAAAAAAAACAATCGCTTTGAGTCTCCATTCTTTGAGGCGATCGGTTTTCGCCATTTTGGCCGCCTGGAAAACCCCACGCTAAATATAGAAACCACAGACTAGTACCCAGCTGGTTACAGAATCAGTAAGGAAGTATGACTGGTGCGCCCTCGTAGAAAGAATATTTGCTGACTGTCTAAAGGAAGTTTTTATGTTAGAATTACATTATCTCTAGTTTAGGCCAAAATAGTTAATACGTTTTTTTTAGCTGCGGAAAAAAAAAATCCTCTTGACCACCCAAACACCCCCTCATAATTTTGTTTACCCCCCCCCCCCCCCCCCCTCGCCAGATCGGAGCAGACGAAAACTAATAATTTGTCTTAAAGGTGTCCCATCCAATTTTACACAATAAATCAAGCGATTGTTTGTTTATATACCGGGAAATAATTCGATCCTACCAATGAGCCCATTAACCCTTCCGTGACTGGAGCTTCCTGAAATTTTATATGAGAGCCCCCCCCCCCATAGGGAGCCTAGCATATAAGAAAATACATTGGCCGAACAATATTTACAATGATCTTGTAAGCCAGTGCATTCACTTATATATGCGAGGCTCCCTATGGAACACTCGCATATGCAATAGAATGCTCTGGTACAGGATATTTAATGCTGCACCAGCGCAGCTCCCGTCATGAAAGGATTAATATGAGATTTTGGTGATCAGATATCGACTTTCAAAAGAGCAAGTTCCAACACTTTTGTCAGACGACCATATTCCAACGATCGCCGCTAGCAAAGAGCGTCCATCATGCTTTCGTTTTCTGCGCTCTCGCTTATGCGCCCTCGCGGAAAACGCGTCTGAGATTTTGGGCCTCTAATAATATAATGCGAAAAGCGGGAAACGAAAAATCGTCCGCTGGGGTAGTAAAAATTTGAAAGTTTGGCCTCTAAGGCGAAAAGTTAGCGAAAAAATCGGCCGCTGGGGGAGTAAAAATTAGACATCTCGGCCTCTAAGGCGAAAAGATGGGCAACGAAAACCATAGGAGATAGAGTTATTCCCCATCCACCGAGAATAATAGTCTGGCTGTGCAGTCCAGATCAAAATTAAGCACAGAACCACCAAGAACACACGTCGGTACTTCGTCAATAACATCGTGTTTATTTACTCGGCCGAATAAGTTGATTATGCAATGTTTAGGAGCTTCCTCTTTCAACTGGTATATATTATAAAATGTGTTGTATATAATGTGATCTGAGGGTTCAAGCATTAAAGGGATACTGTACCCAAATGTTGTTGTTGGTTTCTTTAGTCTATGAGTTGTAGAATAAGGTAACCAGATTTCCATTATTTGGAAGTCTGTTGAGTACGATGTAATGTTACGGATGGCAGATTAGCCGGAATAAGAAAATATCAATTGTCGTTGTTGAGTAATTTTTCGACAGTTTTCAAGCAAATGTATCAAATAAATGTTATATTATATACATACTAGTCCCATATACTCATTAAGTTATTGTATAGTCACTAATCGTCGATTGTCTTGAGTTTACGCCCAGTATCAACCTATTTTTGTACACGATCATGTGTGCCACGCTTTATCCAATCCACTATCCGTGAATTATTTTGATTACGTCTTGTACACCGAAATTCGTAATTTAATTTATGACTCTAGCCATAAATTTAATTTATTTCAAATTATTAACTTTGATTTTAAGAAAACCTATTAACCTGAACGTTTACAGAATACATCTTCGACTCAAATTACTTAGTTTTCTATATATTATTGATATTAGATCGTTGTTATCACCCGGAATTTATTGAAAATGGAGTACAGTACCCCTTTAAGTGGGCCTTTAAATGTTCATGCTGAATGGATTTTTTTTTCTCGGATTTCTATGACGTGAATAAATATTTCTATGCATATAATTTTCGTATAATGCGTTATTTATTTACAGGTGAAGTCGCTCTTCGTGATTGTGTCTCCGATTTCGATGATCAGTTCAAATCATGCTTCACGGAGTTCGGTATGGATGCACAACAGGCCCTGTTCCTCACTCAAACGATGGCATTTGGTACAATCTATTCCCACCGGGACATTCTTCCTCTATACCGAACACTGTGTGGGTACGTGTGTTAAACTATACCAATATCACCCACCCCTTCTAATGTGCTACGTGATGCTGGTGGGTTCCGCTAATGTGCTATGTTGCTGGTGGGTCCTACTGAATTGCTATGATGCTGTTAGAGACAGTAACTGGTGATGGAAACAGTACCATTATTTGTTCTAAAGTTGTAATTTTTTCGGTTCTCGAATAATCTCGCTTTTCCTGGGTAGATCCAGGGGCCTGTACTATAGAATACAATTGCCGTGTTTGAACACGTGTACAAGATTATGCGGGGCACACAGGAGGTGTCGATTACCATAGACCTCCACTCTTATTCTTACAGTGAAAAGGCGACTTCTTGCAACGCCTCGTTTACATGCATGGTGACCAATAAAATAATAGGTTTACCACATGTGACTTGATTGAACAATGAAAAAAATATTCATCGGAGACACTCAGTGATATGTTATCGCTAGTGCATGGGTAATGCGTGTTAGTGGTAATCGGTATCCTTTAAATAATCGCTCAGTGAGTGCGCCGCAACCGTTCGTGCAGTGTGTTATATGTCATCAATGGTTATCGTCTGTTCCAACAATTCAAGTTTTAAGATGTATTTCAATTTTTAGTTGGGTTCTCATGCAAAATCGCTGGAGTATTATATTGAATACCATTCTGATCAAACCCAATCACCCATCGGTAATGAGCACACGACGGGTATAATCTACTCTATTACAATACAGTGGTATATTGCGCTTCACACCTCCTGTGTACCTCCCGTAGCATTGTACACCTGTTGAAACACGGCAATTGTAATTCCATAGTACAGGCCCCAGGAGCCACCAGCAGCATAACACGTCATTAGTTGGACCACTTGACCAGGGGTGAGCGCTGGGATTTGTGTGCACGTGAATATAGGGTGAATGTATTTCCACAACTAGACGATTTTGTACGTTCACACACTGGCCAAATGTCCTGGAAAATTTATTGAAGCTATTCGATTCAGGGAAGTAGGGGTGAAATTGATGAATGTGTTTTCAGAAGATAACCTTACATCGCGTCTCTTCGTGGAGGGATATGATATGTAAATTATAATACAATATCCCGGCCGATGTAACTATAATGCAATATATGTAAATTATAATACAATATCCCGGCCGATGTAATTATAATGCAATATATGTAAATTATAATACAATATCCCGGCCGATGTAACTATAATGCAATATATGTAAATTATAATTCAATATCCCGGCCGATGTAATTATAATGCAATATATGTAAATTATAATACAATATCCCGGCCGATGTAACTATAATGCAATATATGTAAATTGTAATACAATATCCCGGCCGAAGACAGAGATGTAACTGATGTTTTCAGTAGATAAGCTCTCCCTGTGTCTCTTCATGGAGGGTTATGCCATGTTAATTATAATACAAAATCCCAACCGAAGACAGAGAAGTAACTGATGTATTCAGTAGATAAGCTCTCCCTGCGTCATGGAGGGATATGACATGTTTAATTATAATACAAAATCCCAACCAAAGACAGAGAAGTAACTGATGTTTTCAGTAGATAAGCTCTCCCTGTGTCTCTTCATGGAGGGATATGGCATGTTAATTATAATACAAAAACCCAACCAAAGACAGAGAAGTAACTGATGTATTTAGTAGATAAGCTCTCCCTGTGTCTCTTAATGGAGGGATATGACATGTTAATTATAATACAAAATCCCAACCAAAGACAGAGAAGTAACTGATGTATTTAGTAGATAAGCTCTCCCTGTGTCTCTTAATGGGGGATATGACATGTTAATTATAATACAAAATCCCAACCGAAGACAGAGAAGTAACTGATGTATTTAGTAGATAAGTTCTCCCTGCGTCATGGAGGGATATGACATGTTAATTATAATACAAAATCCCAACCAAAGACAGAGGTGTAACTGATGTTTTCAGTAGATAAGCCCTCCCTGCGCCATGGATGGATATGGAATGTTAATTATAATACAAATTCCCGAGATGTAACTGATGTTTTCAGTAGATAAGCTCTCCCTGTGTCTTTTCATTGAGGGATATGACATGTTAATTATAATACAAAATCCCAACCAAAGACAGAGGTGTAACTGATGTTTTCAGTAGATAAGCTCTCCCTGTGTCTCTTAATGGGGGATATGAGATGTTAATTATAATACAAAATCCCAACCAAAGACAGAGGTGTAACTGATGTTTTCAGTAGATAAGCCCTCCCTGCGCCATGGATGGATATGGAATGTTAATTATAATACAAATTCCCGAGATGTAACTGATGTTTTCAGTAGATAAGCTCTCCCTGTGTCTTTTCATTGAGGGATATGACATGTTAATTATAATACAAAATCCCAACCGAAGACAGAAAAGCTACTGATGTTTTCAGTAGATAAGCTCTCCCTGTGTCTTTTCGTGGAGGGATATGACATGTTAATTATAATACAAAATCCCAACCGAAGACAGAAAAGCTACTGATGTTTTCAGTAGATAAGCTCTCCCTGTGTCTTTTCGTGGAGGGATGTGACATGTTAATTATAATACAAAATCCCAACCGAAGACAGAAAAGCTACTGATGTTTTCAGTAGATAAGCTCTCCCTGTGTCTTTTCGTGGAGGGATATGACATGTTAATTATAATACAAAATCCCAACCGAAGACAGAAAAGCTACTGATGTTTTCAGTAGATAAGCTCTCCCTGTGTCTTTTCGTGGAGGGATATGACATGTTAATTATAATATAAAATCCCAACCGAAGATAGAGAAGTAACTGATGTTTTCAGTAGATAAGATCTCCCTGCGTCTCTTCGTGGGTTGGAAATATATGCACACACAAAAATACAACATCCCAACTATGTAAATTATAATAGAACATCCCAACTCTGCGTCTCTTCGTGGTGGGATATCTATGTAAATTATAATAGAACACCCCAACTGAAGACAGAAATAACTGTTAAACGCATCTTGATATGGATGTGTTTGTCGTTTACGTGATCTCAAGTTAACTAAGAATGCAGTCTACTGTTGGTGCATAAAGTCTTTCAAAGTTTCAGTTTACCATGAACGTTTGATGTGTTTATTTACACGTGTATTATGCCATCGAAGTAGTCGCCTCCCATGGTTGTGCTCGTTCGAGACATTGTTGTAACAGATCCATATACCAAATAAGAATTAAATTGGTTGATGTATGTTCAAGTTATCGCGCTAGCGGACATAAAATTTCCTAAAATTGCTAAAAAAGATAAATATATATACGAATTAGGGGTCGTAACGCATGTAAAATAAATCGGACAAAACTCGATCAAGGTATTGTTGTGAAAGATATGAGTCTTCGGCCTGTTTATTTGTACTCACTCAAATTGAATACCTTACTCGTATTTAAATTCGCGCAGAACTATTTTTCGCGTACCCCTCGGTGCGCGAATTCAAAACTGAGCGAAAAATAGTACTGCGCGAATTTAAATACGAGTAAGGTAGACTGATTTCTTGACCGAAACATACTAACCTTACCCCATCGGTATATGTATTTCTGCAGGCAGAGAGACTTGGTGGAACAGTGTGTTTCGCAGAGCGTGGCTAGTTGTGATGCTATACCACAGATGAGAATCGTCTCCAACAACGTTAACAGGGTGTTTTCCATGGTGGATACCATCTGTCGTAACGTCCCAGGTAACAACCCTTTCCAGTAAGAATGCCACCAGGCCCTCCTTGTGAGATTCATATTCTGGCATATTCTAAAAATACATAGAAACCCTTTCATTACTGGAGCTGCGATTGTGCAGCATTAAAGATCCTGTGCCATTGCATTCTCGTATATATACGAGTCTCCATTAGGGAGCCTCGCATATATAAGATAATTCAATTGCTTAAAATGTCAATGTATATATTGTTAGGCCAATGTATTATCTTATACAGTAATGCCCTAAGTAATCGACCTCTTAACCAAAGCAGAATTATGGGTAACTTTTCAGGATTTAGTCGGAAATATGGCTTGTTGCCATTCATCGGAAAGCTCTCGCTGAGAGCTTTCCGATGAATGGCAACAAGCCATATTTCCGTCTAAATCCTGAAAAGTTACCCATAATTCTGCTTTGGTTAAGAGGTCGATAGATAGATAGATAGATTTATTTGCACAATTACTTAGGGCATTACTGTATATGCTAGGCTCCCTATGGGAGACTCGCATATTTAAGAGAATGCATTGGCACAGGTTTTCCGCAAAATTTCAGGAAGCTCCATGCAGTCATGGAAGGGTTAAGTTGACCCGAATTAAAGTTGCAAGCATAGCAAATGAGCCTTGGTATGTTTGTAATCTCGCGAACATGTAACTGTTGGATGAGTTTGATACAGTCAACCCGACTGCACTAAGTATATTACATTCATGATGTGCTGTCCCTGTACTGTATGTAACCCAAAAAATACAATGTTTTTGTGGCGTTTTTTATCGCTACCGAAAGTGTGTTTTGAATTGATGGGCATTGCATAGTCATGAATATTTACAAGTTACCACCCGTTAACTCGATTGTCAACGCTCGATTTCATGAAACACCGGATCACAATTATAACTGAAACCACCTGACTTCCATGGTAACGATTTTATTGTTTTATTACATGTGGAATTAAGAAATTATACATCAGAATTATACCCAAAAAAAATCCATCATTTATCGACCCTGCTTTCAAAAACATGAATAATTGACGCTGTTTTTCTTTTCTTGCTCTGATAATGTGCGTTACTTTTCAGCATCGTTACTGTTGTCGTTTGGCATTATACCACGAACGATTTTATGCGCATGAGTAGTCGTGTTTATGAATAGGGAACATGTTTGACAGGGGCGTATGTTTAGGGAATATGATATATAGTATAGTAAGGGATGTGGGGATACACATTGGTTATGGGTCATCAAGTTTCTTGCCTCGACTGATATGTGTTAGGTTCGACCCGCATGGTCCCCTTCGATTCTCTTTGTGCGGACTCGGGAGGGAGAGAGCTAACTTTTTAGATTTTTGGGGGTGGTGGAACCTTTATATTCTTTTCTGACAAAATTAGCCGTTATTTGCGGGGGACACTCAGTGAAACAATGGGAAGGGAGAAAAATAGGAAATATTAAAAACCACCACAAGCTAGCTCCCCCGCCCAGGGTATGCGCTAACCGATTCGAAGGGCGCATGAGACAGGGTCAATCTTTGCCCTTACCTGCCGATGCTAGATCCTTGTTAACCCATAAATCAGTTGGATCACCACTGTCATTCCTATACCATATGTGATATTCTCTAACAATATACACCTATGATAATAATGTTCCTTGTGTATATAATCCACTACTTGCATGGCTGTATGTCCTATATCTGTACATGTGAATTGTCTCGTCCCGTTTTGAAATCGTGTGCTGTCTGCATTGCGCTTTGTGTGAACATGCATGCACGCAGTAAGACATTATAGCTACATTTATGGGGACCGAAATTTTGATTTGAATTCAACAAATAACTAAACTGCTTCTATTCGTGTAGTCAGTAACAACAACGTTCTGTCACAATCTATCCACCACTAGCCCATTGATCTGCCAACTTTTCTGCCGTAATTTTCTGCCGTATGGATAATATTTACAGTGAGAATTTCATATCCGATCTATTGAACTTTGCCTTTGCGGACACACGTATAACACATTCTCAACGACTCTGCCATTTCCGATTCGCTAGGAAATAACCTCTTCCATAAATAGAAGCCATATTCGCGCAAAGCTACAATACATGCTGGCTCTGGTGATTAGGCAATGACATTGACTATTTGACACATATATTTAAATGGAGAATAATTTACTCACTGTTGTTGTACCAAACTTGATCATATATTACATAGTGATACATATACATGCACATGTAGTAATAAATAGAAATAATTAGTTTAGCAGGCAAGTTTTCTCACAACAGAGGTATTTCCAGGTACATGTAGTGTCTATGGTGTCTATTTGTGGAAGAGGTTATTTCCTAGAAAAGCGAAAGTGGCCGAGTTGTTGATAATTATGTATAACATAGTCTAACTCTCGTATCCGGTTGCTCATTTGTGTACACTGTATCGTAAACTTGATGACATTTTTCATGGGAAAGTACATGTGCCGTATAGTTGGGTAGAGCTTAAAAGTAAATAAGAAATGCAACTGAAAGCTGCGTGTGGATGTTTGACACTCTTGTACAATCATTGAGTGGTTCGCATTACCTGTCAGTATGATTGCTCTTGAAGCTAAGTTGAAGGATTTTTTTCTGAGAAGGATATATGGCTGCTGTTCCACATACGCAAAGTATGTACATGTGTAGCTCTGTGTTTGTGTATAAAATAGGATACGTATTACCATTACTTCAGAAAATGTGTACTATCTTTGCGAAGGATCTACCAGTGTCTGGTGGGCTGGATAAGTATTTGCAGGTAGTCAGGTACCAATTTAACCCAATGTTATATAACACCCTGACAGTAATGTACCGTAGGTATATAATCCACTACTTGCATAGCTATATATTATTGCTAAGCGTTTAAATGTATTATCACACGTCTAATGCGCTTCGAAAAGGCTTTATATAACATAATACGCTTCAAGTGATGTTTAATATTCATGTCCCAATTAAGCCTAATATTTGCTCGCTTTGTTCGCGTTCCTGTGATTATAATAGGTCGACAACTACACGAAAACGTATATACGGACTTTATATGCACATGGAAGCCTTAATAATTGTTAGAAATTATCGCCTGAAAAACATTTTGCTCTTCGTCACGTAAAATACGATATGTCCTTGTTATAGTTTATTCCCGATTCGGTTAAAAAAAAATGCATTGTGCGGAAAGTCGAAAGTTAGTATATCACTACTTTGCTAAGCGTTGAAAGTGGTTAATAAGTTATATTATATGAATGTCAATTAGCCGCCCAAAATGCCATGGACAATCACTTAAATGCAATCATTTAACGGCGTTCACTCATCTGCTGTTTGAATGCGAAGCAGGTTATCATTTTATCCAGAATATGTTAACATAAAATTCCGCGGACCTCTTTGTGCTCCAAAATAAAATGTGTTTTCCAAGCTTCAAAATTAGCCGGCCAATCAAATCGCAGTAACCATGCAGAATCTATGATCAGGAGAGCCGAAAAAATGTTTGGGGTTTCACAATAAAACAGGTGTCGCATTGTTTCGAGATTGACATGAGGAATTCGGTGAATATGAACTTCCTCTGGTCCACGAAACAATGCGATACTTGTATATTATCACACATGTAAGTCGTGTCGAAAAGGCCTCGTCTGGGAAGTATCTTTATTATCAAATTAACAATTTGTTTTAGTTTCCTGAGTAAGTTTCTTAATCTTTGTTAGGTTATTTTCTCTATCCTCAAATTGGCTTACGACACAATGAATAATCGAGGTGCCCAATTGATGCACATCACCATCTTCACCATCTGGGAAGTTAAATCTGAGTCTGGGTCTCCCATAACAGATGACGCCATGCAGAATGATGTCCCCATATATGATGAATTTAGTTATGCTAGACCGATGTGCGGGGTAGCCTCACTAAATTCACCCTCTGGTGACCTCATTCTGCAAATTTCCAGCATCATATCTTGAGGCCTGATGTAGATGTATATATAAAATCCGTATATATGAATATTTCGTTTACTTGCATATCGACCTATTTTATACTCGGATGATCGAGTATTTACTGGATTTAATTTGAGGCTTGACGATTAAACATAAACATCATATTAATGCCGTGCATGGTGCAATATGGTTTGGAAATGTCTAAAATACAACGACGAATACAGATATCCCTCTATCTTCTACAAGAGAAGGATCCGTTCAGTTCATACCAATTACCACTTTCGAGACCATTCGAGTTGAAGTCAATGTATATTAATCCCAGGGAAAACCAGCCCAGTATATATATTATGCATCGCTTTCGCGGGAACACTATAACTGAAATGGTATACAATTTATACTACAATTCAGTTATTTGTTCAAGCGTCTCGACTGTTGGCTGGGATACTATCACATTGATCTAGAAGCAAGTCACACGTGACTATAATATATGTTATACATGTACTTTGTATAACCCTTTACCCAACAAACCGGCCAAAACCGGCCAAATAAAGCTTCAACAGCCTAAAATATCTTTGGTCTGTCTCAATAGAACCATACAAATATGGATATCATTGGAACCGACTCCTTGACCACATTGTGATAGTTACAGTTATGCCCTGTGCCAATGCATTCTCTTATATATGCGAGTCGACCATAGGTCGCCTCGCATATATAAGAGAATGCATTGGCCTAAAAAAACACTTTTTTAACACTTTTTACCATTTTTTCTTACATTCTTTAACAATTTTATAATTTTTAATGTGTTAAGCCAATGCATTCTCTTATATATGCGAGGCGACCTATGGTCGACTCGCATATATAAGAGAATGCATTGGCACAGGGCCGTTCTGTTGGGTAAAGGGTTAACGTACTCATAAATTAGCTCAAGCGACTGTGCTGATGTCGTTTCGAATGGATCCTTCGTTTGAATATAGAGGGAAGAGAGTAGTCGTGTTTTCGGAAAACATATTCCACCGATTGATATGAAGGTTCAACGCCCGAAGAAACCGATTTCGGCGACGGAGGGGAAACCGATGATGAGAATGAGGTTGAGACACAAACAGAATTAGAATGTCTGAACAATGGCATCGAAGTTTTCATCGAAGGTGTAGCCGGTTGTCGCTGTCCAGAAGGATACTCGGGAGAACTCTGTGAAACCGGTAAATCGAAGTCCATTATATTTATATATAAACAAGGAGATATAACCTTTGAATCAAGAATGCAAACAAAACCAATAAAACGACTTTTGAAGACCTCATTATGGTCAACATTCATAACAAATTTTGTTGAGGTCTGATAACCCAAGATGGTTGACACTTCATTGAAAGCCATTATGATAGTGATCATACATGCCAAATTTCACCAGGATCATATAACCCGTGGCTGAAATGGTCGGGTGGATGGGCCAAAAAACAAAAAAATCAATATTTTACAGATAAACCACGATGAATAATTTAGAACAGAGAATGCAAACAACACAGTTTGATACTTCATTGGATGCTCTTATGTTGGTGAACACCCATACCAAATATCATCAAGATATAATAAACAATAGCAATTATTATAGTATTATACTCAGGTAGGAGGACAAAACAATCCACATTTATATACTGTTATAGGCTCAGAATATAGACACAGATTTGGCGGGGCATCAGGGTGTGGGGTCAAATTGCCAATAGTTGGAAAGTTCATGCCTGGCACATTTATTTATACACATAAATACAACACACACGCATACACTCACCCTCTCACTTACAGCCGTCCGTACCTCCATCCCCATGCATACACATATATACGTATATATACAACATACATTCGTGGATCCCCTCCCACCACACATACATATTCATGTCCACTAGCGCGTGTCGGCATTTATAAACCTTACACGCGTACATATACATGTACAACCATGTACGTGTTCTTACTCAAATGACCGACGAATATAGTAGGAATTTAAAGCTTGTGTCCACACCAGCAACACATATAGCCATGTCCACTCGGATGTGTTGGCACATATGAGGTGAGTGCATGCACATGTATACAACCATAACTATGCATTTACTGAAACGACCAGACGATTATCAATCTGTGCTGTTTAAATTTTAGTAGTATTTTAAAGGTTAGTAATCCGATCAGACGGTCCCCATACCATCAAGATACAACGCCATTTCTTCAAAATATATTTTTGTTATCAGAATCGATTTATTGCAACAAAAAAATGCTAACCACTGTCAACTTTGGTATCAAATTTTCCAAAACGTGTTATATATCAACATTTTGTTCAACACAATATGGCCGTATTATCACTAAAGTATCACGAAATTTTACCGTATTACCACTTGATTTTAGAGTCATCCATCTTCATTCGCAATTTTGTCCGAGACCCTCCGTTTGACCACGTGTTTCTGGCCACATATTATTACACATCTCGAGAAATAACAAACTTCAAAAATCGATATATATCTGATCATTTTTATTATCACACTTATCACCACGTCTATAAAATGAAACAACGTCGATTTTCACAATCTGTCAGTGTCTGTATAATCCTAAATATTACTTCATAGTTGTCTTAGATTAATAATGCTCTCGTGTTTGGTCTGAGATGTTGGCTACCACGATATTACCCAGGTTCAGCTGTTAGAACGGCAACTTTTAGTTCACAACCGACGTTTTGACACAAAACTTCTGAACGGGTTGACTGTGTACGTGTAGGCGCAATGGTCACGCGAGTCAGGTGACTGTCGTTGGCAATGGCAACACACGTTACACGTTCGTGTGGTTGAACCTGGCTAATATTATAGTCTTTTATTTCAATAGCGTTGTTATCTTCCTTATTTATTTGGGGTTTTGAACTTGTCCTTTATATGTTCTTCTAACTGCCTGTATCATGTTGTTTCGTTACTTCGGCCGAAGTACATGTATGTGTATTTTCAGAAGACGAAATCAATGCTATGGATGGTGGTTTGGATGATGGTGTAGATGGTGGTTTAGATGATGGTTTGGATGGTGGTTTGGATGGTGGTTTAGATGGTGGTTTTGATGGCGGTTTGGATGGTGGTTTTGATGGTGGTTTAGATGGCGGTTTGGATGGTGGTTTGGATGGTGGTTTAGATGGCGGTTTTGATGGTGGTTTAGATGGCGGTTTGGATGGTGGTTTTGATGGTGGTTTAGTGGATGTAGTCGAAGAAGTGCCTGCCGATGATTTTATTGCATCTGACATTGACCCTGCGATTGACTATACCGATACATCAGACGATAGTATATACCCTGTAGACACGCCCACTGACTACATGGACTTTGAGGGGGATTATGCCGGCGAGCCAATGGTACCTGTCGAGGAGGATTATGCTGGAGAGCCAATGGTACCTGTCGTCGAAGAGGACGCAATGACCGATTTTATACCATCCCCAGATATGGTTCAACCAGATATGATTGCACCTCAAGAGATCGACGCACAGTTATTGGCGGCCAGCGAATTCCAGCAATTTAGAGGTGAGCAATATTTCAATTATAGCCAATATTATTTCATATTGTCCCTTTAACCCTTCCATGACTGGCGCTTCCTGACATTTTGCGAAAACCCTGTGCCAATGCATTGTTATATATGCGAGTCTCCCATAGGGAGCCTCGCATATATAAGATAATGCATTGCCCTAATAATGTTTACATTGACCGTGTCAGCCAATGCAGTATCTTATATATGCGATGTTCCATATGGGAGAAATCACTGGCACAGGAACTTTAATGCTGCACCAGCGCAGCTCCAGTCATGATATTGTTAAATTTTCGTTAAAATACAAATAACAGGGCAGTCATCAAGCCTTGAAGTAGTGTGTATTTCATTTGCAGAATGAGGTCCACATAGGGTGAATTTATCTGATCACTCTGAGCTTTGATGAGTGGGTTGCTCGACTCGAATCAAATATTTTTTTACCCCCGAAGCCAAGGAAATAGTAATTTGCGAGCGTTAATTCGGATTGAGTACCTTTAATGTGGATTCAAGTTCCCATACATCTAGCGTCCACATGTGTCAATGACATTGTATCTCAAGTAAATATAAACAGGCATGAGTTGACTACAAGGAATTCCCAAAATATTAACAATTAATTGTATTTCTGGTGACCTAGTTATTATGCACTAATTCCATTGTATTCCATTACAGCACCATACTTCACAAACTGTCCACAACATATTGTGACCTTGACTCTCCCACTTGATTCCAACATCACTCAACTTCCGTTCGGACTTGATGCACGTGACTGGAAAGGAAACCAACTCCAGATGTCTGTCTCTCAGACGACGTTTGCATGGAAGTCTCATTCAATAGAAACCGTAATAGCTACTGCACGGGACGAGCTGGGACACCTTGCCAAGTGCATGTTTGGTGTCACCGTAACTGGTACGAAGATTATGAACATATATGAACATATTTTATTGGTAAAATAATATAGAAAACGGACTGAGACAGAAGTTAATTCAGCTTATCTAGAGTCCCTCTGTGGGATACAAAACTGTCAACATAAATTTTGTTTATTCGAAATGTTCCGTTCATATACGGGATGCGAACAAATTTGCTATGAGTTGGGAAAGGGTCTCGTTCGTGGGTGCGGCAGCTGGAAATTTGAAATAAAGTATTTACATACATGAAAAATGTGGTTTCAAGCCACCATTTTTGGCTTTAAAATCATTGTATTATACATAATTAGACTTTGGTATAACTAATGTATTAATAGCTTTATTTCACACTCATTTTAACTAAATAAGTAATGCTCTATTCTCAGCTATTATTTATGGGACATGGTAGATTCCATAAATAAAATATTTTCTGGTATGTTATTTCATACAGATAATAGATTTTTTACAATCATTCGGATTAGCCAAGATCTATAAAATTACCAAACAAATAACAGTACTTTTATTAAAAGCATCATTTGCTCCACCAACAGCATAGCCAAAGCGGGTGATACACCAACACCATAGTTAAATCGGCAGAACCAATTAACAATGGGTTATTGCATATCGCTTCACATGTCACACATATTACCATAGTCGCATTGCAATTTTTTAAATAAATTGTTTCCCTGTCACCGACCAACAACTTTAAGTTAATTGTATCCTTATTTCCAGATCCGGTTGCCCCAGTGTTCATTTACTGTCCCGGTGACATCCGAGTTTCCACTGACCGGGAGCCAGTCGACTGGCAACTTGTGGTTGCTAAGGACAACGTCGGGTTACTAAGTGCGCCAAAGGGAGATTATAAATCAGGATCAACCTTCCGGTCTGGTACCACCTTGGTTACCTATGTCGCAGAGGATATGGCCGGGAATGTTGCATACTGCAAATTCAACGTCCAAGTGGAGAAGTCAGGTACATATATATACCATTCTGTTTTCTTTTGATCAACACATACAAATATAGACAGAGGCGAATTAGGCAGTTTATCATACCTACCTAGATGCAGATGTAGATGTTTATTTTTACAATAAATAAGAAATAGTAACTAAGTAGTGATATGTGAAGTAATGTTATTGTACAGGAGCAGCATGACCTACTGAGTGTCTCCTGCTGCCCCTCAATAAACAATACAATAAGAAAATATGATGGCGCATGTAGTTTCAAGTTTGCTGGTTGGTGTTAATTTTAAATATACTATATTGATATTTTAATTGCCTATAAATAGTATGAAATTATCTCGCAAGAACCAATCATACCGGTATTTGAAGGCAAATGCCAGTAGCAACGCTACGTGTGGAACTATAGCATCGGAACAGATACAGTGCAAACTTTTATTGGGTCCCGAAAGTGTTCAAAATGAAGAAAAAAATAGCCTATATGCCTGTAATTTGTTTTACTACAGATGACCATTGTAATGTACTCACCTTTTAATGCGTTTTCTCCTCCAGTGATTGCCGAGGAAGAAGTTCTCACTGGTAAAGTTGACGCAGAGTCGCTTGGTGACTTACGACCCGAGTTGCAGCCTGCTGTTGCTAAGGTCGTCGGATCTGACTCTGACGTCACTCAGACGAAGGTCGACACGATGATGATTGTAGTGATGTCAGTCGCCGTAGCTGTGCTTCTCATAGCCATTCTCATTGCTGTTGTCGCGTGTGTCTGCTTGCGACGACGGAAGAATGTCTTCGTTATCGAGAAAAAGCCCGAGAAACTGAGTGAAATCTGCACCGTGAGTGGCAGACCTCCCACTTACGAAATCAAGGTGAACACCATGTATATATAGATCTTGTTTGTAAACGGACATGGCTCACTCGAGCTTCCAAATTTTGTCCACGTAATTTGGAAGGAGTTATAAGATATGTTGACAAATACACGAAATATTGATATCCGGCTCAGAAGCTCTGAAACAAACTTGCCATGGTCACAAACATTTTCCAGCTGTTTTCAATTTTGCTCACAAAAGTGAAACATACTATCTTTATTTCTACCATATCAGGAATAGACTAACACGGAACTCAATTTTCTGTTCCATGCCATGCACATGCATGGCTGTGATTGTTTGGGACACAAACACCGTGTTCAAAGTTATATTTTGATGACTTCAATGCGTCTTTCTGGGACATTTAAAACCCATAGACAGGTAGTTCAAGTGTTTAAAGGTACTCAATCCGATTAAGCACCCTTCAATTACTATGTATTTGGCTTCGGGGGTAAATAATATTTGATTCGAGTCGAGGAACCCACCCATCAAAGCTCAGAGTGATCAGATATCGATTTTTTAAATCTATTAATTTTCACCACCTCGAATATTTTAGTGGCCCAGTAAAACGAGAAGACTGTCTCGGACCAAATTTGCGGACGAAGATGGATAACTCTAAAATCAAGTGACTCTTTTGTGTCAGGTATTTGACAAAGCGGCAAAATTTCGTTGAACAAAATGATAAATAACAGGTTTTGGGCAATTTTATATTACATTTGACTGTGGTTAGCATTATTTTTGCTTAATTAATCGATTCGGATAACTGAAGCGGCATTTCAAAAACAATTGTTGTTGTTGGAATCTGATGATATGGGGACCATCGAATCGGATTGAGTACCTTTAATTTATAAACCTATTTCGATACCGAAAAAATTATTAGGTGTATTTTGGAGCGCAAACCGCCATGTGGCTTTTTAAATCGCATTTATAAATACTCAAAGCGGATTCTTAAAACTGTGAGAATTTCATACCCTAGCATAATTCTCAATATCATGTTTATTCTTATAGGTCTAAAAGATCGAGGTTTAAGGTAAAAGTTGAAAGTGATCGACTAGATTTGATCTTGTTACTGTTGGTGCCCATGTCCCTTTTCGTCATTCTCACGCTGCTCAACCAATTGGTGGCATGCTATTTGGGAATCGCAGTGTTCTACATAAGTCTCTCGGTGTTCTGTATAGGTCTCTCATTGTTCTACATGGGACTATCGGTGCAATTTGCTTTTTTGATGATAGGCCCTTAATTTTTGCAATAAAATGTTATGGTCAGGATTATATGAACAGTTTTCCACTTAGAGAGATCATCTGGCGACTTCATGTTCGTATGGGGGCAACTGTATAAAGCAGAAAAACGGCATGCGCCAACTCGCAAGGGTTGGCCATTTTTTCCCCAGTATAGACATTATGGTCAGTTTTACGTCATTCCTGGACGTATATGTTTGCACATATATATTGTTAACAAGCTTAACCCTTTCATGGCGGAAGCTGGGCTGGTGCAGTATAAAAGACCCTGTGCAAGTGCGTTCTCTTATATATAGGGATAGTCGCATATATAAGAGAATAATCTGGCTTACAAGGTCAAGGTAAATAGTGTTAGGTCAATGCATTCTCTAAAATGTGCGAAGCTCCCTATGGGAGACTCGCGTATATAAGAGAATGCATTGGCACATGGTTTTCTCAAAATTTCTGGAAGCTCCAGTCATGGAAGGGTTAATAACTATATAATGCGTTTGCTCTGCCCTGCTACTTGTACATATACATGTAGAACGCGATCCACTTGTACACACACGCTTCTTGTGCGTATTCTGTGTATTTCGTAAATGAACAGCAACGTCATAGAACATATTATTTGTACCCCATATACACGCTCAATTATTTGTATCCGGGTATACACGCTCAATTGTTTTGTTTATCGGCATTGTTGTGTCTGCACCCTATGTTTGCAGATATATGTATGTTTTCTTGTGTGTATTCCTGTTTTATTCCAGTCGTTTTTAGTTGTAAAGCCTTTGTGTTTTATTTTACAAGCGAGGCAAAATTTATTTATTAATTATTAATTATTCATTAACAAAATTACTGAAGCGCAATTCAATTCTGCTTAAGAACAATTTAGTTGCACTGAAGCACAACTAAATGTGAAGAAAGTCAATTCACTGAAGCGGAACTATAAACTCTGGGATACCGATATGTTCTCGTGAAAATAGTTTCATATTGGACTTATTTTACTCTGAAATATGCCCATTGAGTCATAGACTTGCACCCATTATTCCGTTGGATGGCGCGGTCCACAGTGCAAACTCATTATAAAGAGCGTACACACGTCGCGAGTTGGTTTATTCGTTTTATTTTCCAGCCTGTTCTCGTGAAAATAAGCACAATACGGGCGTAGTTCATATTGAAATATTCCCATATAGCGCTGTTTTAATAATCAGCGTTTAGGGCCATATATAGAGCGTATTTGAGTTTTCAAATAATGCCAATATGAGCTCATTTCGCATAAGTATACAATAAGCCCATAGTATGCTTATTTTCAGGAGAACAGACTGGGCCGCTGGGGGAACATGATTGAGTCATAAGAAAAAACTATGGGTATAATATTCTCTTTGAGTGGGGGTTGAACATTTTGTGAGTAAATAATTACGCTTCAATTGCGCTTCATGTTAATTATATTTAGTTACTTTCAGCGTAATTGGAATATGCTTCAATATACATGTATTTCAATTGCGCATCAGTGCAATTGAATTTGCGCTCAAGTCCAATTATTCTTAAATGTGAATTTGGACTTCCATAGTCTGCAGAACCATAATTTCCCACTTCAGTTATAACGTAGATAGTATGTGTTCTTATGTTCCAGATAAAATTGGCCGATATTAAATAATTAAAGGTACTCAATCCGATCATACGGTACCCATATCATCAAGATACAACAAACATTTCTTCAAACTACGCTTCAGTTATCAGAATCGATTTATTGCAACAAAATAATGTTAACCACTGGCAACTATGGTATCAAATTTCCCAAAACTTGTTATTTATCAACATTTTGTTCAACAAAATATGGCCGTATTATAACTAAAGTATCACGAAATTTGACCGTATTACCACTTGATTTTAGAGTTATCCATCTTCATCCGCACTTTGTCCGAGACCCTCCGTTTGACCACGTGTATCTGGACAACATATTATTACACATCTCGAGAAAATAACAAACTTCAAAAATCGATATCTGATCACTCTGAGCTTTGATGGGTGGGTTCATCGACTCGAATCAAATATTTGTTTACCCCCGACGCCAAAGAAATAGTAATTTAGGAGCGTCTGATCGGATTTAGTACCTTTAATCACTAATTTCCTCCATTTTGGATAGTCCACCACTCTCGTACGACGATTCTGGCCCCCATGGAAGATGATTTTCATCCTATTTTCTTCGATATTTCAGGGCATTCCTCCACTGTCGTATGAAGAGGTGAAGGGCGAAACAATCAAAGGAGATTCATGTGACGAGACCATAAAGAAAATAGAAGAAATCGAACGCAGCCAATTCTAAATGTGGCCGAAAGAATTGTGTCAACGGGAATCTACCTGGGTTCAACATCACTCTGGTCATAATTATGCGAAAATTCAAATAAGCTCCATCTGATTTGACACCGTAAATTACATGTACATATATATCTACGTTTTCTGTATCGAGATCGCCATAAAAACAAACCATCAGCAGCCTTTTTGTCGTTACCAGTTGGGGGTAAATATTGAACCCGTTGGGGGTAAATATTGAACCCGTTGGGGGTAAATATTGAAAAACATTCTTATATATATATCACTGTATATATGCTTATTTTATTGTTTATGCTTCATTTTCGTGACGCACAGGCGATATAAGAATATTAATGATGAGAAAACTGCTCAGCTTTTAGTTGATTGGTCAAAAAATATTCTCATGAAAATTGGATTAAGTGTCAAATTGGATGGGAAAGTTTTAAGGACTATAGACACTCAACTTTTGAGAAATACTGGAAGAACTTTACCAAATTAGCGGTCTCAAATGTTAAGTTATCTTTCTCTGACGTAAACATGCGCTCAGATTAACAGTTCTTCTTTTGAATTTGTTTCTTGTAGAGGATTTTTTTTATCCATTCTACAAGTAAATCTTGAGCTAAAAGTGTGGTGAAATGAAATACTATGCTTTTCATTTATTTACAAATTTACTTTGGCAATAAATAACCTTGTGTTTGGCAGTATTCAAGGCATTACTACTTTCTGCTCTATACTTTGAGTGTCCATATATAGAACGTTTTATGCGATATGAGAAGACAGCATTTTTATCAGCGACCAATAGGTTGTGGGGGTCTTGATATAAAATCCTAAAAAAAAAAATAATGATCGGATTGTTGCTACATGTGAATTGTCATAACGTTCATGTATATATACTATACTATATATAAGAATTACACATCGTGCTCGCACAGAAGAGGTCTTAATAAGACTGTGGATCGAAGGAGATAAATAACAGTACGTCATTCACGGAGGAAGCTCGAAGGACAGTTATGCATGGAACCAACTTATGTTTGAGAGATAGCATTAAATTGAGAATTGTCCAGCTGGTGTTGTGTTCATTATTTCATGATCGGGGGGGGGGCTTTAAAATTAACATTAACAATGTTATATTCTTTGTGAAATATTCAATGTCTGGAGGCAATAAAGATATACTAATAATAATAAATTAAACTCCCAGAACAAAAGTGTATACATTCTACACAAAATGTGTTACATTTTATCTTTAAAAAATTATGTAGAACTGACATAGAACATATATGTGTCGGTGAAATTTTCTCAATATTGAATATGGTGATTATGTGAGTATATTATAGTTAGTAGATGAGTTATGTTCTTTTTGGGACACAAAGCTCGTAAACCCTACCATATTACAAATCTGGCAGCAGCTTTAAAACTCTGTGCTGCACAATTATGTGCTGTTCTGTTTTGGCACAGAGTATAAAACAAATAACAAATTTTAAAGCTCCTGCCTATTTTGTGTTTTGTAGTAACCTAACGAGTTTCATGTCTCCAATATAACACATATCATCTAATAGCTATGAAACACTCAAATATTCACTCATATTCAACGTTGAGGAAATTCAACCGGCACCTGTTTAAGATAAAATGTTGTGTAGAATTTATACACGTTTGTTCTAAGGGGGTGTTTATACATTAGCCGGCGAATACTGGACGAACTTTGCCCAAATTAGCGGTCTCAAATGTTAAGTTATCTTTCTCTGACGGAAACATGCGCTCAGATTAACAGTTCTTCATTTGAATTTCGGATTTGTTATCCATACTACAAGTAAATTTTGGGCTAAAATATGGTGAAATGAAATACTTGGGTGACTATATAACTTATATAGGTTGATATCGGCGAATAGCAATCTTATCACTGATATTGCATATCCTCTCGCCATCCGTGACCCAAACGACACAAAATGTGATTTAATTCATTGTATCATTAGAGAAGAACGTGTATGAATTTGGTGGAAATTAGTGCTAAATATAATGTTATCACCTTTGGTGCAACTGCCATCCTCATGCATGACTTTAACGGCACCACGTTTGACATATTTAAACCACGTGCATTAGACTCACGGATGCATGATATACTGGAGATAATTATATATAGGTTTGGTGGTAATCAGCAACTAAACAAATTATTAGAATAGTTATGACCCCCCCCCCCCCCATCTCTCACACAAACGGCAGCAATTTGGCGTTTTTAAATCACACGATTATATTCCTCGTTGCATAGATAATAATATTATATCAATTTGGTGGAAATCTGCGCTGAAAATAGTTTATTTTAAATCAATTGTTGCTGCCCCCTGCAACGCTGACTCGAATAGCGCCATATCGCGGGGGGTGATTATGTATGCGTTTGGTGGAAATCGGCGACAAAACTATTTCACGATATTTTTTTAATTTTGCCGACCTCCCCCTTTTCTTACCCTGACACCAACAGCATCACTTTAGAAAATTATAACCGGCACCATTATCTTTATAACTTTGGTGCTAATCGGCGTCTAAACAATTTTTTATCAAATTTGGTGCCCACCACTCCCTTCCCCACTTCTCACACAAACAGCACCAATATGGCGTCTTTAAATCACACGATTTTCCTCGTTTCATGGATAAAACGTGTATCAATTTGGTGGAAATTGGCGCTAAAAATATTGTGTATCAATTTTGGTGCCCCTCTCCCTTTCAGTGCACCACTGACTCGAATGAGGCCACATTTGACATATTTAAGCCACACCGTTAGACTCCACATACCATGGGGATGATTTTGTATAAGTGTGGTGGCAATCGGCGACTAAACCCATTATTATCAAATTTAGTGCCCACCACCCCCCCCCCCCCCCCAATCTCTCATTCAAACGACAACAATTTGGTGTTGTTAAATCGCATAATTAGATTCCTTGTATCATGAAGAAGAATATATATATCAATTTGGTGGAAATCGGAGCTAAAATTAGTTTGATCAATTTTTGTGCCCCTTTCCCCTTCCGTGCATCCCCGACTCGAACGAACGACGCCACCTTTGACATAATTAAACCACACCCTTAGATTCCTCATATCATGGGGATGATTATATGTAAGTTTCGTGGCAATCGGCGACAATGCCCCTCCTCCTTTTCTGCCCCCGACAACAACGGCGTCACTTTAAAAAATTCTAACCCCCACCATTATCTTTCTCGTAAAAAGTTACCCCTAATAGACCCAGTTGGTATCATCTAGATGGTCCCCTGTTAATTTCTATAGAACACAGACAGTCGGTGGAATTTTCTCAACATCGAATATTGGTGATTATGTGAGTATATTAAAGTTAGTAGATGAGTTATTGAGACACAAACCTCGTAAACGCTAACATATTATAAAATCTGGCAGCAGCTTTAAAACTATATATATATATTTGCGAATGTCTGTCTGTCTGTCTGTCTCTCTGTCTGTCTGTCTCTCTGTCTGTGTTCTATAGAAATTCACAGGGGACCATCTAGATGGCACCAAAGGGGTCTACTAGGGGTAGCTTTTTACGAGAAAGATAATGGTGAGGGTTGGGATTTTTTAAAGTGACGCCGTTGTTGTCAGGGGCAGAAAAGGGGGACGGGCAGAAAACAAATTGTCGCCGATTGCCACGAAACTTATATATAATCATCCCCATGATATAAGGAATCTGATGGTGTGGTTCAAATATATCAAGAGTGGCGCCGTTCGAGTCAGGGATGCACGGAAGGGGAGAGGGGCACCAAAATTGATAAACTAACTTTAGCGCCGAGGGACCATCTAGATGGCACCAAACGGTCTACTAGGGGTAACTTTTACGAGAAAGATGTTTGAACATATTTTATTTGACCCTCGTTACATAAAACATTTAACAAATTAGAATATGAAATAAGATATGAGTTAATCAAAAGGGATGGGAGCACAAGTTATTCAACTTAGAATATTGCTCCTCTCCCTTACGAGAAAGATAATGGTGCGGGTTAGAATTTTCTAAAGTGACGCCGTTGTCAGGGGCAGAAAATGGGGAGGGGTAGAAAAAAGGTTTGCCGCTGATTGCACTAAACTTTTATATAATCATTCCCATGATATGAGGAATCTAATGGTGTTGTTTAATTATGTCAGAGGTGCACGGAAGGGTAGAGGGGCACCAAAATTGATAAAACTTATTTTAGCGCCGATTTCCACCAAATTGATATATATTCTTCTCCACGATACAAAGAATCTAATTGTGCTTCTCCAAATTGCTGTTGTTTGGATGAAAGATTGTGGGAGAGGCACTCAATTTTATAAGCATGGGTTTAGTCGCCGATTCCCACCACACTTATACAATATCATCCCCATGGTATGAGGAGTCTAATGATGTGGCTTAAATGTGTCAAAAGTAGCGTCATTCGAGTCAGGGTTGAACTGAAAGGCAGAGGGGCACCAAAATTGATACGCAATAATTTTAGCGCCAATTTCCACCAAAGTGATACGCATTCTTGTCCATAATACGAGGAGTCTGATCGTGTGATTTAACTCTTTCGTTGCCGGAGCTTTTTCACTTTTTAGACACTGTCCTATGATTTCCAGGTGATGGATCTAGGTCTAAAAAATACCCAAAATGACTGACCCTGGTGTTTTTAGATTCGCTATCACCTCTTTATTCATGTCCCAAAACAATTTTAGAAGACAAAAATATTTTTATTTAAAAAAAAAATTAAAAAAAATTTCGACGCAATTTTTCGGCCGTTTTAGGGCCGAAAATATCGGCCCCTGGCAACGAAAGAGTTAAAGACGCCATGTTGGTGCTGTTTGGATGAGAGATGGGGGTTAGTGGGCACCAAAGTTGATCAAAATTGGTTTACCAAACTTATCAATAATCATCTCCATGATATCAGGAGTCTAATTGTGTGGTTTAAGGATGTCACAAGCTGTCACAAGTGGGATCATTCGAGTCAGGATGCATAGAGAGTGAGAGTAACACAATATGTTTAGCGCTGATTTCCACCAGATTGATACATATTCTCCGTGATACGAGAAACATAATCGTGTGGTTTAGATACGAATTTGTAAACTCGCCAATTTTATACAAAAACTTATACGAAATCATCCACACGGTATGAGGTGTCTAATGGGGTGGCTTAAAGCTGTCAAGAGTGGCGTCATTCGAGTCAGGGGTGCACTGAAAGGGAGAGGCGCACCAACATTGCTAAAAATAATTTTAGCGCCCATTTCCACCAAATTGATACACATTCTTATCCATAAAACGAGTAATCAAGTCATGTGATTTAAAGACGAAAATATAGATATAGATTGGTGCTGTTTGTGTGAGAGATGGTATGGGTGTGGGGTGGTCACTAAATTTGATTAACAAATTGTTTAGTCGCCGATTAACACAAAACTTATAAATATTTATCTCCATGATATCAGGAGTCTAATTGTGTGCTTTAAAGATGTCAAAAGTGGTGCCATTCGAGACAGAGGTCCACAGAGGTCGAGAGAGACACAAAACTAGATAAATAATATGTTTAGAGCCGATTTCCACCAAATTGATACATATTCTATTACGAGTAATCTAATCGTGTGGTTTAAATACGCCAAATTGGTAACGTCTGGGTGAGAGATATTGGGCTCTAAATTTGATACGAATTTGTATACTCGCCAATGTTCAACAACTTTATATATAGAGGATCTCACATGAGTTCCTATTTTATACGGAATTTATCAACCGAGTTCACTAAATTCGATTTGAGCCGAGGTTTACCGAGTCTCAAATAGAATTTAGAGGACGAGGTTGATAAATTACGTATAAAATAGGACGAGTGTGAGATACCTTTTATCACATGATCAAATAAACCCGAAGCAACGCGAAATATTCATCGAAAACAACAATCATACACTACAGCGATCGCAAGTTATCTGAAAAACGCCGTGACGTCATCGCACGCGCTGATATTAAACGTGTCTATTACCGATAATTATGAAACTGCTTTTATGGCCAAATTATGTGATAAATATTCATCTCCATAATGAGTCTAAGTTTGTGGTTTAATTATGTCAAATGTGGCGCCGCTTGAGTCCGAAATAGGGACGGGCGGGTCACCACAACTGATAGAAATATGTTTAATGCCAATTAACATCAAATTCATAAACATTCTTCTCAAATGATACGAGGAATCAAATCGTGCGTGTTAAAAACGTCACATATTGTGCCTATATTTATTTACAAATATATGTCTGTCTGTATGTGTTCTACATATAACTTCACGGGGTACAATCGAGGTGGTACCAAGGCGTTCTAACAGAGGTAACTTTTTACGAGGAAGATAACATTTGGTGCATATTAATATATTAGAATAGCTCATGTTAATATTATAACACAATTGAGTCTGCTCCGTCCAATATAGTTTCCACAAAAAGTTACAAGAGATATGGAAATGTATAAAAGGCCTGTTCAACAACAGTGGTCACAATGTGCCGTCAAATATAATTTCTTCTGAGATAAAAGAAAACAGAGCCAGTGGCACATGACTTTTCAGGACCCCCCAATACTGACATCTGACAAGATTATATCTGCCCAATATACAGAGGCTATCTTTCATGTTTTAAAACAGACTCATTGCCTACCATAAACAACTCAAAATCTCGCTCTGTGTCGGGCACATGCAGCTGATATAGTTGCATGACAACATTTCTTTTAAACTGAGAATATTTAGCCAGTATATAGCACAATGAACAGAGGAGCACCTGTACATTTCTTTAACACATCTGTATCTTCGTGGAGATGTGGTAACCAGGTGTCCTCAAAATCTTAGTCAAACCCACTAGATTGATTGATACATCTCTATGTAAAACCCAATTGTCGTCTTTTATTTTTTGCGAACTAATGTGTTTATGATGTTCATGTTACAACGTCTGAAGTACACGCAGTTGTAAATAAATAAATACTTCTTTATTGGTGGGACGGATTAATCGCGATAAACAAAATGACAATCGCTCCGATCCGACAAGGTGAGCTACTACTTATATTCCGTGTTTAAGAATCATGTTTTGTGATGCTATTTGGATATATAATTTATGAGAATATGTGTAACGCTTTGAACAAGAGTATCCTCTATTCCCACCATATATCCACAGAATGCAGAGGGTTTCACATCACTTTAACCTGGGCAACGCCGGGTAACCCTGCTAGTATATATATATAATTAGACAACAAATACATATATATACATATCCGTGTCGATAATACATATATGGATAAAGATATATGATTTCGTGTATTCTTACATGAAGGACCCACCATTCTTTGTAAATTGGAGAAAATACGTGTTCAATAATAATTTTGTTACCAACAACACAGACTCATCACATAATACCAGAATCGTGTTCAAACATGTCCATAAATTATGAGTTTCCATAATAAATGCCAAATTTTCGTCTATTTTGTCTACCTATACCATATAGTGTTATATTTCATTCCGCCCTATGTGTGTTTACTGCGACACAGATCAGGCCGTGTCAATGGAGCTGTGGGAATATCTCGCAAAACAACGAATATTCGGGTTTCACACGATGCGAGTTATTTGAGGTAAATATTATTTAACCCTTTACCCAACAAACCGGCCAAAACCGGCCAAAACCGGCCAAATAAAGCTTCAACAGCCTAAAATATCTTGGGTCTGTCTCAATAAAACCATACAAATATGGATATCATTGGAACCGGCTCATTGACCACATTGTGATGGTTATAGTTATGCCCTGTGCCAATGCATTCTCTTATATATGCGAGTCGACCATAGGTCGCCTCGCATATATAAGAGAATGCATTGGCCTAAAAAAATCTTTTTTTAACACTTTTTCTTACATTCTTTAACAATTTTATAATTTTTAATGTGTTAAGCCAATGCATTCTCTTATATATGCGAGGCGACCTATGGTCGACTCGCATATATAAGAGAATGCATTGGCACAGGGCCCTTCTGTTGGGTAAAGGGTTAAAATATACTAGCTATATTGCGTATCGGATAGACTTTTTGCAGGAAGCATGTATTCGCGGATGTTTCTTCGCGGATGTCCCATTGTTGCAGTATATAACTTTTATGACCGCATTAATTGCTTTCGATATTTAGGTGTGAACAATGGCTGGGCCACTCTTGAAGATTGTATTGCGGGAACAATACATACTATAGCAGCTAACATTGCTGATGAAGTATGTATTAGTTAGAATATAGACAAAAGGTCGTTTTGCGAAGTATCGGGTGTGTATTTAATCCGATTAATAGATTTTTGGTCCGCATTTATGGGAGGCCAAATTCACATTTAATAATGAATTGCGCTTAAAGCGCAATTGATTGCGCTTAAGCGCAATTAAGCGCAATTGATTGCGCTTAAGCGTAATTATGACTATACTATCTAACCTACCCATAAACTATTAGCATGACCTGGTGTATCACCTAGCAACACAAGATGAGCATTGGGCTAATTTTGACCTGTACTCAACAGTCAACTGTGAGTATGTGGTCAACAAGGAGAATCCCTAATTACATATTATCAGCATCCCTCTATCCAAAGAATTGATGTCGCCTTCCCGGAACTCTTGTAATTTTTTGTATGATGTTTTTAATGTATTTTTGCACATATTTTAGCCTTTACTATGGTATTATCCTATACATGCATGCGGTGTCACTGCATGAGGGCTTTCTTACTTCATACAGTAATGCTCTAATTAATCGACTTCTTAACCGCAGCAGAATTATCGGTAACTTTTCAGGATTTAGTCGGAAATATGGCTTGTTGCCATTCATCGGCAACAAGCCATATTTCCGACTAAATCCTGAAAAGTTATCCATAATTCTGCTGTGGTTAAGGAGTCGATTATTTAGAGCATTACTGTATGGTTTACTTATTGACTTAAATCAGGGGGGACCCTATTTTCATATTATCAGCATCCCTGTCAAAAAAATGGTGTGTAATTTAAATACTGGAGCTTTGGTGTCTCAGTCCAGGAGCTCTAGTTTTTCTTATTAAATCAGCATCTCTTGCACAAATCTATAGTATTTCCATGATCATATAGTGTGAATGTGGTGTCACCGAGGGTTTGCTTCCCTCATATGGCGTGCCTGTATACTCGAAAATTGAAGAAAATCAATGTCGCCCCGACTAATACAGAAAGTAATGCTATTGCAAATAGCCCCAACTAATATAATACCGAAGATAATATAATGCTATCACGAGTCGCTCCAACTAAAACAGAAGGTGATACTATTGCGAGTCAGCCATTTTGATAAAGAAGTTGGGCTAGCTCCCTACCCATCCAAACCAATGAAACCAAGAGGTGACATGTCAATAGGAGTTAATGCTAAGTTATGGAAAAACCTATTTATTCACCAGGGGTGTTTTGTTACATATAACCATGAATTGTGCTTAAGCGCAATTAATTGCTCTTAAGCGCAATGATTGCGCTTAAGCGTAATTATTTGCGCTTAACGCAATTAATTGCGCTTAAGCGCAATTGATTGCGCTTAAGCACAATTAATCATTAAATGTGAATTTGGCCTCCCATACGCATTTAGAGGTGTGGTGAATGAGAAACCCTAATAATGTGATCTAAGCGCGTTACAATTTCTGACTATGGTTTTCTTGTATTTCTTTGGCGTGTGAATGACACATTTCATGGAGACAGTTGCACTGATGCATCGCATCAATGATAGAGTTTAATGTTATGCGCAGTAACTCGGTGCTATTATCAGAATAATTTGATAGCAGACGGAAATTTAATCCGTAAGGGTGGATACACACATGCATGTAATTTATGTATGTAAAATCCATGTATTTTACATGGTCACACCAATCATTGATAGCATTAGTCGCCTGCGCACGATCGAACAATTTCAACAGGTGAGACAAGTGAGCAGTTATAAACCATTATCAAACTAACTGCTATCAAGAAATTTCAGACCAGTCATAAATTCTTTCATGGATGCCGAAATGAATAAATCCTGTCTGATATCTGTTGCTGTTTTTCACGAGTTTTAATTCATTTCGAAAAGTGGATTTGAGTCCGTCGATTTTATACTTGATTTGTTTCTCGTCATTTCAGGGTCATCCAAAATAAAAATAAAATGTGCAGAATTTGAAGCTCTTTTAGGGCGATTGTGATACACGAGTGTTTAATGTCCCACTAACAATCCGATATGGTGCTCTCATGCCTTGAATAACAGTTATTTGAAAATTAAGACAAACAATACCGATTCGTTGAGATTCCTCGGATAGTTTTAGAGCGAGCTCAGGTGATAACATTCAATTGGGATTTCCATGCAAATATCCATTACAGCGCCAAAAAATTAATGCAGGTACGGCGTTGAAAGTAAAAGAGTTACACCCCCCCCCCCCCATTTTTCACCCATAATTTACATAACAGTATGTGTTTCTCAACCCAAAGGTTGAACAAGTTCCTAACTGTCACAATTTTAGCTTGTACACGCTTGAATGATACAATTTTGGACCATAATCCATGATTGGGGAGGGGACTGGTTCTCGAAAGCTTCGAATAACCAAGGGATTTAGTTGAATGTATCAGCCGGGATTATCTGGGCATGAATGTACAAAATATTTAACTTAAATATTCCATAGTTGTATATTTTGCGTATACATATATAACACAAGATAGGAAATGTGATGTAGTTGGGAACTCGTAGAGCTAGGCAACCCTTTTCCACGAATGCAGACACACAGCAACACCACCTTCTGTACTCTCAAATTTAAAGCTGTAATACTATGTTCATAATTATATGAATAGCATAAATTGCTGAATATTAGAATCACTCGTAGCAAACAGACACGACAGAAATAACTGTCAACTACAATATTTATAAGTCAGGAGTTGCTTCGTGGCTTCATGTTGGGGGGGGGGGGGGTCAGGGCTCGGGGTATCATAAGGTATAAGGTAAGGTATAAAACTGAAGAGAAGACTGACAACGATTTAAACAGAAAGTCCAACATTTGGGTTATCGCGCGAACAATTATTTTAAGCGGCCAGAGTCGTTATTTGGTGGGAATCCGGATTCGGAATCCGAAGCCCATTACGGGGGCGGGGCTAATTCCCGATTCTAGGTCAGATTTTGAAATCCACGTGGTCTCCGATACTATATTTAATGTTCTCCCAGCGTCAAACATGGCTCATGTATTTGACACAAGTATCATTTGTATCTTATATTTATAAAGTTCATGTTTGTTGTGAAAGTCATGCTTTTCTTCTATGTGTATATTATACACGGCACATAATTAGCTGCCAATCCGACTTAATCGCATTTTTTTTCTTCAAGTTAAAGTGTGTTTATTGATGAGGGCAAGCATTTCTAACAGCTCTAGGTCTCCTGAATCAAATTCCGAAGATGTTGTGTAGAACACACGAAACTTGTCAGTTGTACAGGGACGTGACGACAGGGGTTGGTTGGTGTGTCTCGACCCCGCCCCCGAACTTTGGTACAATTTTCTTAGCTGTGCAGTCATTCATACGTGAGGAAAATCAGGATTCTTTTGACTAACTGTTCCAAATAATGATACGTACAAGCCAGCAAACGCAACAAACAAACCCGATTTTAAATAAATACATATACAAACTTATGACTAACTCGGGAGAGGGGGTGACGGGTGATCTGTATATATGTTCAACTTGTTTTGGTAGTCATGTTGCTTTGCCATTACTAATGTTTTTTTTTCCAGTGTAATAACATATGGGAGTGAGTCAGCATTTGTCCTCCAATCCCATTGTATGAATAAACAAATGTATGTGTTATATATCATGTGTTATCTAAATTTGACAAATATTTGAAATAAATATGTTTAAACTAAACTTTGGTACATTTCCAGCAGTTGGAAATTTCATGCATGACACAACATTAGTTGGACATTAATTTGACACCATATATAGGTTGGAATTGTTCTCATTGTTTGATTTTTTCAACCAGTAAAAGTTGGTAATTTTCCAATCTTAGTGTGTGTCAGGTTGGATATTTCCAAGGGGGTGCAAATGGAATTCTGCGAACCTGTGAGATTGATGTTTGGTTCAATTGGTGGGAGTGCAGTTGGCCGGAAATTTGAGGAAACCTCTAGTCACGTCCCTAGAACTTGTACGTGTGGGTACTTAATCAATAAATTGACTGACATTTCCACTATATAGTCCTGAGATCCTAGAATAAGCTTTACATTTGTGTTTGTGCGATTGGGAGATGCAGTTCACCTGCGATCACAAGCGCACAACATTAGCTTCATGAGCAAAGCTTTATTTTCCAACTAATGTACAGCACGTTGGCCAAACAATGCCTGTGTTTGTGCACTATACATAGACTATTGTGCAAAACGACTGCATTTAACGAAACAAAACATTTTAAACATGAAATTGCTATAAGACTAGATAGTACATACGTGTATCTGATAATCCATCGATATCATATAATCCTACTATTTCTTGAATAAGAAGAAACATTATAATAACGAACAAAGCAGAAGACATATCCATGCAGGTTCACATGAATTCGGTCAATGGTGACGTATCCGCCGAATTTGAAATCGACATGCGTTCGGGCGGTATTTTATGGATGGAATTATGAAATGGACATATGAAAGTGACACTGAAATCGACACTGATTTGCTTCGCCATCAACCGAAGTGCTCCCCCAGCGTTACTATCAATAGCGTTATTATTTGGCTAATTTCAGTAATATTCTCCCAGTTTATACTCGATAAAACAAATTGTTTCCGAATTTAAAATTCTTTGATATAGATCATTTATATTCTGCAATAATTTGTACACAAGAGACGGATTCTTATGTTTTATTGTGTTTTTAAACTCCGAGGTGGCGAAATCTCGGTTTGTTTACATTACGAACATTTGAGTCCGTAATCGGAATACGAATACGAATCTGGTTTACCACGAGATTACGATTACGGTCTGTTCGTTTAAAGATTCTGGTCTGTTCGTTTAACGAACCAAGTCGTACGGGGACTAATCCATAATCTGAAGCCAGATTCTGAAGCCAGATTCTGAAGCCAGATTCCCACGAAATAACGACTCTTGCGACTTCGTTCAGTCAACGGCTCTGCACGTTCAGAGATTGGCTAACTGTGGTCAAACATAGCCGCAATGATTTGGTTGTCAGCGGACACGTATTATATGGTCTGTATGATCCATGTAAAACGACAAATACACGACATTTACAGAGATTACATGCATGTGTGTATCCACCCTAATGGAACAGAGGTGTCTGTCGGTAAGGTAGACACTGCTGGTAGAGATTTCTCTGTAACAGGACCGATTTAAAGCCACATGGCGGTTTGCGCTCCAAAGTACACCTAATATGTATAGGTTATAATACTGATAACGTGTTTCTTGATAAAACAGATTCTTCCTTGTGACAATAAACTATTTCAGCTGTTTAAGTTATTTATCGCCTTGTTGTCATAATGGAATTATCGTTCAGAACACAGGAGACAATGTGCCGGTAGTGTTCGGACTCCGAAGTGAAACTATTCCACATTGCATGAAGTTTGTGTGATTAAATATCACCGGCATTCATAACAAAAGACGTAAGCAAACCTGTGTATAGTGCCTGTATTTTCCGCGCACATGCATGTACATGTGAACAGTTTGTGAAATGTACTCAATGCATCATTCTAAAGATCATTACGTGATTATGGTGGATTATACATTCGAAACAGGTTTGGATCTCGTTCAGTTTACTTCCAATCACCCGCCCCTCCCGATAAACCAAAACATATTCAACCGAAAGTGTTGGGCCCCCACCAATGCATACCACCCCTAAATGTCCGCTAATAATGGAATGATCCGTGTTTTAACTTCCCTAGTGACTGGTGCGATCATTATCATGGCGCATTGTTAGAATTTCACACATACCGCTCCGATCTTCTTTCAGCTTACTATCCAATTAAAGGTACTCAACCCGATACAAATCCTCTCAATTACTATTTCAATGGCTTCGGGGGTCAAAAATATTTGATTCGAGTCGAGGAAGTCACCCATCAAAGCTCAGATTTGTTAGATATCGATTTTAGAAATCTATTATTTTTCATTATCGGGAATACTATCTGGCCCAGAACTCAGTCAAAATTGCGTTAAAATTACCACTTGGTTTTAGAGTTATTCATCCTTGTCTGTTTGAATAGATTTGGAGTACACATCCAGAGCAGATTACGGCAGTTATTAGTACTCATCTCGAGAACATAACAAATTTGAAAAATCAATATCTAATAACTCTGAGCTTTGTTTGATGGGTTCCTCGACTCGAATCAAATATTTTTTACCCCCAAAGCCAAAGAAATAGTAATATACGACCCTCTGATCGGATTGTTGTTGTTGGAATCTGTTGAGATGGGGACCCTCTTTACGGGTTGAGTACCTTTAATGTAAATTTCGGTGTGATATTTAGCTCAAGTCTGTATTTTGGCCTCGTTGAAATACAGATTCATACAAGAAATATAGTTCATGAATTGGAGCAATTTGATTGGCCGATGGGTGTGAACCGGTTTATAAATATATATATATCTATTTATTTATTCCTCCAAAATAATATGAAGATTTATATAAATAGAGCACATATATAAATTGTGTTGGTCATGGCTGAGACTAATATAACTGCATTAGTGCCAGGTCATGGACAACGAACGCCAGCCAGCAGTTTCATTCACCCCGCGCTGTCCGTGTTCAATTATCTTCCCACTTCGTTTCGGTCAAGGTCGAAGAGACTCTTTCATTCTACACTCATGTTTACCACTCCCCATGTCATCATCACCGCCGGTTCACATACTCAGATTCATTTCCATCGTTAATGCATATGTAATTGCAATGTTCTGTATTGTTCGCATGTCAAAACTCATTACTTATTATTTGCCGAGGCCATGCAGTATGTCGCAGTATGACTGAGTAGTCCTTTTATTAAAACATATCATATCAGCTTTCATGCATTCATTTGGTAAACTTAATATCACATATACGGGGCTGTTTTAAACACGATTATATTACTACCGTGCATGATCATTTATAAGGGAGGTCAAGTGACCAATTTTGAATGTGGAGTTCCATGTAAACCTGCGAAGCAAAAGTTACACAGAGTTGGACATACTTCTGAATGTGACTTGATTGATGAAACGATGCTGCTTGGGGGTCATATTCCAAGATGGCCGCCGATATGTCAAAGGTCATAAAGGTCAAGGGCCATAAAGGTAAAAGGTCAAGGTTGTTAAGGGGAAGGTCAAATGTTTTGGTCCCAGATTCCAAGATGGCCGATATCTAACTCTAACCCTAATCCTAACTTATATAGCTGCTATCTAACACTAGCCGATATAGCTGCCACTAGCCGTAGGTCCCGACGGAGTATTTTAGCAAATCCGAGATGGCTGCTAGTTTTCTCAAATTGAAGCCCAGATTTGTGTATAATTCCTATGTATAGTTGGCACGTATTTACCGAGGGCCCCCTAGCTCCCATATCGTGTACGTGTCATCTAACCCTAATGCTAATACTAACCCTAACTTATATAGCTGCTATCTAACCCTAACCATATAGCTGCCACTAACCGTAGCTCCCACCAGAGCATTAAAAACATCTGAGATGGCTGCCATTGTATTTAGACCCCCTAGCTCCTATATCGTTTTCGTATATGTTCAGGTATAGTTCATATGTTCTAAAATGTGGTTTCTGCTACCGTCGATCAAGGTAATCGTGAATAGTTGCATCCTGGATTTTGGGGAAATTATTATATGGTATGTATGAACCCGAATTTTTTTTTTTAGTTTTGCGTTCAATCTACGTTCCAGAGGTGTTTGTCTGAATATATAAAAAAAATGGGGGAAAAAAAATGATTTTTTGCGAGTTTTTTTTGTTTGGTTTAAAAAAAAACTTTTGTTTTTGTTTGGCCCGCGTGATATATCAAAAGACTCGGAACGATAAGACGAGTTCAATTCCGTAAAAAATTTCTATATCGCAGATATAGTTTTCCTCAAAAATGCTAGCAGAATCTGCCAGAACCCCAAACAACCATAATTTATTTTAAACCCGATATACTCGGAACGAAAAGACGAATTCAATTCCGTAAAAAAATTCTATATCACACATACAGTTTTTCTCAAAAATGTTAGCAGAACCTGGCAGAACCCCAAACAGCCGCCGCCGCCGCAAACGCCACAAAACGCCGCCGCCGCCGCAAAACGCCGCAAAACGCCGCCGCCGCAATGACGTCACTACCAATGGAACCTCTACTTTTCGGTTATAACTCACAAACTTAATCGAAACAAGAGTTATTTCTTTTAATGTAATTCGTCATTCCACAAGAGAACCAACATAAGTAGAAGGAAAGTATAAAAGAAGCGTAAACCTTTGAGATTATTGCCGACGAAAAAGCTGCACCCAAAGTTGAAATGATGTCAATCAAACATCCAATTACGAGTGATCAAATGTTGTCGTAAATTCGTCGCTTTTGATTGGCTAGCTAACAGCGTACACGCAGTGACCAATTTAGCAGCAGGTGTTCCTGAACTATTTCGCATGTTTTCTGTGACACTAGTTGTTAGTTTATGAAACTTCATTTCTTTGAAAATGTTAGCTGGATCGAATCTGGTTGATTACTGGTGGGTACCTAAGTAATGGTGGTGGGTAATTAGCCAGGCCATGCGCACGGGTGTAGATATCAAACAATATGTGATCCTCCGTAGGATAGGGTATCATATAATATGTGAACCTCGTCTCAGGAGTCACTCGTGGCTCAATGAAGGCAGGATCATATATCAAAACTAGAAGGTGACCCGACTTCGTCCGGGCTTTGACCTTGAATTGACCATTTTGAAGGTCAAGGTCAGGTGGGGTCAAACACCAACACCCCAAAAATGGTGGAAATCGGCCCAGCGGATACCGTGAAATCGGCCCAGCGGATACCGAGATACCCTATGCATCAAATTTCGTCCGTAAAAATCCGCCAGTTTAACCCGATTTGATTTCCACTCAAGTATATAAACGCGCCTCATATACACACGCTCATTAATTATCAAGTCTCAACGTAAAGATAAATTACCATCGGTGCCCGAGATATCACCAAGACGTCTGAAACAGTCAAATGCATCGGCCGGTTAAGCGTTAACGTGATCTAACGTTATGACCTCTAACGACGTCATATAAGTTACGCATTGTTTTTATCCTGATGGAAGATATTACCACTTCTTCTTGATAATTGAGGCAGATAACTAAAACGGATACATACGCATTATATATCGTTGGAAAGAGGAAACACGAAATATTCTCACAGTGTCATTATTATGACTGGCATTTTATTATTCGCGCTGTTTCGAATCGATTTGTAAGCACCGAACTGAAATGAAAGTCCCGTAACACAGCGTAAAAACAGATTTGACCTCGGCACGTGAAAATTTGACCTCGGATCTGAAAATTAATATGCCTATGTCACTCCCCGGCCGAAAATACCCCCACATACCAAGTTTCATCGAGTTCATCGATTACACACAAACAAACAAACAAACATATCTTCCAAAATATATAATAGACTAGCAGGTGGACCCGACTTCGTTCGGGCTGTTTCCCCTCTGCTTTTCAGTGAATTGCGCGATTTTACCTTGAATTGTCCATTTTGAATGTCAAGGTGGGGTCACGATTTAACCCGGCCAAAAGTACCCGACAAAAGTACCCGTCGAAATCCATCGGGCTTTACCCGATTTGACCTCGAATTGATCATTTTGAAGGTCAAGGTCAGGTCGGGGTCACGATTGGACCCGACTTCGTCCGGGCTGTTTCCCCTCTGCTTTTCGGCGAATTGCGCGATTTGACCTTGAATTGTCCATTTTGAAGGTCAAGGTCACGTCGCACTGGCAAATTAATAGGCCTATGTCACTCCCCGGCCGAAGGTAACCCCACATACCAAGTTTCATCGAAATCGGCTTGGCCGTTTTCGAGTCCATCGATTACAGACACACACACACACACACACACAGATCTTCCAAAATATATAATAGACTAGAAGGTGACCCGACTTCGTCCGGGCTTTGACATTGAATTGACCATTTTGAAGGTCAAGGTCAGGTGGGGTCACGATCTGACCCGTCCAAAACACTCCCTGGAAACAATTACCACTAAGTATCAAATTTCGTCAAAATCCGTCTGGCAGTTTACCAACACCAACACCCCAAAAATGGTGGAAATTGGCCCAGCGGATACCGGGAAATCGGCCCAGCGGATACCGAGATACCCTATGTATCAAATTTCGTCCGTAAAAATCCGCCAGTTTTACCCGATTTGATTTCCACTAAAGTATATAAACGCGCCTCATTAACACGGGTCGAATTACGTGTCCGTACCAAGTTTGGTCGAAATCGGTCCAGCCGTGTTCGAGTCCATCGCGAATGTTTTCATGTAGATTTTAGGCAGGCGGTATATAGGTGTGGTCATATGACACGATGCTGCTGTGACGGTATATAGGTGTGGTCATATGACACGATGATTTTAGGCAGGCGGTATATAGGTGTGGTCATATGACACGATGCTGCAGGCGGTATATAGGTGTGGTCATATGACACGATGCTGCTGTGACGGTATATAGGTGTGGTCATATGACACGATGCTGCTGTGACGGTATATAGGTGTGGTCATATGACACGATGCTGCGATGGCGGTATATAGGTGTGGTCATATGACACGATGGCGGTATATAGGTGTGGTCATATGACACGATGCTGCTGTGACGGTATATAGGTGTGGTCATATGACACGATGCTGCTGTGACGGTATATAGGTGTGGTCATATGACACGATGGCGGTATATAGGTGTGGTCATATGACACGATGCTGCTGTGACGGTATATAGGTGTGGTCATATGACACGATGCTGCTGTGACGGTATATAGGTGTGGTCATATGACACGATGCTGCTGTGACGGTATATAGGTGTGGTCATATGACACGATGCTGCTGTGACGGTATATAGGTGTGGTCATATGACACGATGCTGCTGTGACGGTATATAGGTGTGGTCATATGACACGATGGCGGTATATAGGTGTGGTCATATGACACGATGGCGGTATATAGGTGTGGTCATATGACACGATGCTGCTGTGATTGTTGTCATTTCTGTAGCAGAAGTAATAAAGAAATTTAGGTTATCGAGAAATAAATTTAATGGCTAAGTGTGTGACAACCAATGGTTTTATATAGTATTATGTTGATTGACAGCTTATGACTAAATTATTGGACTTTAACTCAACTTATATTTCTCGAACATCCCTCCAAAATAATAACACGTATTATATGGTCTGTATGATCCATGTAAAACGACAAATACACGACATTTACAGAGATTACATGCATGTGTGTATCCACCCTAATGGAACAGAGGTGTCTGTCGGTAAGGTAGACACTGCTGGTAGAGATTTCTCTGTAACAGGACCGATTTAAAGCCACATGGCGGTTTGCGCTCCAAAGTACACCTAATATGTATAGGTTATAATACTGATAACGTGTTTCTTGATAAAACAGATTCTTCCTTGTGACAATAAACTATTTCAGCTGTAAGACGTAAGCAAACCTGTGTATAGTGCCTGTATTTTCCGCGCACATGCATGTACATGTGAACAGTTTGTGAAATGTACTCAATGCATCATTCTAAAGATCATTACGTGATTATGGTGGATTATACATTCGAAACAGGTTTGGATCTCGTTCAGTTTACTTCCAATCACCCGCCCCTCCCGATAAACCAAAACATATTCAACCGAAAGTGTTGGGCCCCCACCAATGCATACCACCCCTAAATGTCCGCTAATAATGGAATGATCCGTGTTTTAACTTCCCTAGTGACTGGTGCGATCATTATCATGGCGCATTGTTAGAATTTCACACATACCGCTCCGATCTTCTTTCAGCTTACTATCCAATTAAAGGTACTCAACCCGATACAAATCCTCTCAATTACTATTTCAATGGCTTCGGGGGTCAAAAATATTTGATTCGAGTCGAGGAAGTCACCCATCAAAGCTCAGATTTGTTAGATATCGATTTTAGAAATCTATTATTTTTCATTATCGGGAATACTATCTGGCCCAGAACTCAGTCAAAATTGCGTTAAAATTACCACTTGGTTTTAGAGTTATTCATCCTTGTCTGTTTGAATAGATTTGGAGTACACATCCAGAGCAGATTACGGCAGTTATTAGTACTCATCTCGAGAACATAACAAATTTGAAAAATCAATATCTAATAACTCTGAGCTTTGTTTGATGGGTTCCTCGACTCGAATCAAATATTTTTTACCCCCAAAGCCAAAGAAATAGTAATATACGACCCTCTGATCGGATTGTTGTTGTTGGAATCTGTTGAGATGGGGACCCTCTTTACGGGTTGAGTACCTTTAATGTAAATTTCGGTGTGATATTTAGCTCAAGTCTGTATTTTGGCCTCGTTGAAATACAGATTCATACAAGAAATATAGTTCATGAATTGGAGCAATTTGATTGGCCGATGGGTGTGAACCGGTTTATAAATATATATATATCTATTTATTTATTCCTCCAAAATAATATGAAGATTTATATAAATAGAGCACATATATAAATTGTGTTGGTCATGGCTGAGACTAATATAACTGCATTAGTGCCAGGTCATGGACAACGAACGCCAGCCAGCAGTTTCATTCACCCCGCGCTGTCCGTGTTCAATTATCTTCCCACTTCGTTTCGGTCAAGGTCGAAGAGACTCTTTCATTCTACACTCATGTTTACCACTCCCCATGTCATCATCACCGCCGGTTCACATACTCAGATTCATTTCCATCGTTAATGCATATGTAATTGCAATGTTCTGTATTGTTCGCATGTCAAAACTCATTACTTATTATTTGCCGAGGCCATGCAGTATGTCGCAGTATGACTGAGTAGTCCTTTTATTAAAACATATCATATCAGCTTTCATGCATTCATTTGGTAAACTTAATATCACATATACGGGGCTGTTTTAAACACGATTATATTACTACCGTGCATGATCATTTATAAGGGAGGTCAAGTGACCAATTTTGAATGTGGAGTTCCATGTAAACCTGCGAAGCAAAAGTTACACAGAGTTGGACATACTTCTGAATGTGACTTGATTGATGAAACGATGCTGCTTGGGGGTCATATTCCAAGATGGCCGCCGATATGTCAAAGGTCATAAAGGTCAAGGGCCATAAAGGTAAAAGGTCAAGGTTGTTAAGGGGAAGGTCAAATGTTTTGGTCCCAGATTCCAAGATGGCCGATATCTAACTCTAACCCTAATCCTAACTTATATAGCTGCTATCTAACCCTAGCCGATATAGCTGCCACTAGCCGTAGGTCCCGACGGAGTATTTTAGCAAATCCGAGATGGCTGCTAGTTTTCTCAAATTGAAGCCCAGATTTGTGTATAATTCCTATGTATAGTTGGCACGTATTTACCGAGGGCCCCCTAGCTCCCATATCGTGTACGTGTCATCTAACCCTAATGCTAATACTAACCCTAACTTATATAGCTGCTATCTAACCCTAACCATATAGCTGCCACTAACCGTAGCTCCCACCAGAGCATTAAAAACATCTGAGATGGCTGCCATTGTATTTAGACCCCCTAGCTCCTATATCGTTTTCGTATATGTTCAGGTATAGTTCATATGTTCTAAAATGTGGTTTCTGCTACCGTCGATCAAGGTAATCGTGAATAGTTGCATCCTGGATTTTGGGGAAATTATTATATGGTATGTATGAACCCGAATTTTATAATGAAAAATTAGTTTTTCTGAGGTTTTTGTGATGAAAAATTATTTTTTTGAAGGTTTTTATTCAATTTCGTGAATAATTTTTTTTTTTTTTTAGTTTTGCGTTCAATCTACGTTCCAGAGGTGTTTGTCTGAATATATAAAAAAAATGGGGGAAAAAAATGATTTTTTGCGAGTTTTTTTTGTTTGGTTTAAAAAAAAACTTTTGTTTTTGTTTGGCCCGCGTGATATATCAAAAGACTCGGAACGATAAGACGAGTTCAATTCCGTAAAAAATTTCTATATCGCAGATATAGTTTTCCTCAAAAATGCTAGCAGAATCTGCCAGAACCCCAAACAACCATAATTTATTTTAAACCCGATATACTCGGAACGAAAAGACGAATTCAATTCCGTAAAAAAATTCTATATCACACATACAGTTTTTCTCAAAAATGTTAGCAGAACCTGGCAGAACCCCAAACAGCCGCCGCCGCCGCAAACGCCACAAAACGCCGCCGCCGCCGCAAAACGCCGCAAAACGCCGCCGCCGCAATGACGTCACTACCAATGGAACCTCTACTTTTCGGTTATAACTCACAAACTTAATCGAAACAAGAGTTATTTCTTTTAATGTAATTCGTCATTCCACAAGAGAACCAACATAAGTAGAAGGAAAGTATAAAAGAAGCGTAAACCTTTGAGATTATTGCCGACGAAAAAGCTGCACCCAAAGTTGAAATGATGTCAATCAAACATCCAATTACGAGTGATCAAATGTTGTCGTAAATTCGTCGCTTTTGATTGGCTAGCTAACAGCGTACACGCAGTGACCAATTTAGCAGCAGGTGTTCCTGAACTATTTCGCATGTTTTCTGTGACACTAGTTGTTAGTTTATGAAACTTCATTTCTTTGAAAATGTTAGCTGGATCGAATCTGGTTGATTACTGGTGGGTACCTAAGTAATGGTGGTGGGTAATTAGCCAGGCCATGCGCACGGGTGTAGATATCAAACAATATGTGATCCTCCGTAGGATAGGGTATCATATAATATGTGAACCTCGTCTCAGGAGTCACTCGTGGCTCAATGAAGGCAGGATCATATATCAAAACTAGAAGGTGACCCGACTTCGTCCGGGCTTTGACCTTGAATTGACCATTTTGAAGGTCAAGGTCAGGTGGGGTCAAACACCAACACCCCAAAAATGGTGGAAATCGGCCCAGCGGATACCGTGAAATCGGCCCAGCGGATACCGAGATACCCTATGCATCAAATTTCGTCCGTAAAAATCCGCCAGTTTAACCCGATTTGATTTCCACTCAAGTATATAAACGCGCCTCATATACACACGCTCATTAATTATCAAGTCTCAACGTAAAGATAAATTACCATCGGTGCCCGAGATATCACCAAGACGTCTGAAACAGTCAAATGCATCGGCCGGTTAAGCGTTAACGTGATCTAACGTTATGACCTCTAACGACGTCATATAAGTTACGCATTGTTTTTATCCTGATGGAAGATATTACCACTTCTTCTTGATAATTGAGGCAGATAACTAAAACGGATACATACGCATTATATATCGTTGGAAAGAGGAAACACGAAATATTCTCACAGTGTCATTATTATGACTGGCATTTTATTATTCGCGCTGTTTCGAATCGATTTGTAAGCACCGAACTGAAATGAAAGTCCCGTAACACAGCGTAAAAACAGATTTGACCTCGGCACGTGAAAATTTGACCTCGGATCTGAAAATTAATATGCCTATGTCACTCCCCGGCCGAAAATACCCCCACATACCAAGTTTCATCGAGTTCATCGATTACACACAAACAAACAAACAAACATATCTTCCAAAATATATAATAGACTAGCAGGTGGACCCGACTTCGTTCGGGCTGTTTCCCCTCTGCTTTTCAGTGAATTGCGCGATTTTACCTTGAATTGTCCATTTTGAATGTCAAGGTGGGGTCACGATTTAACCCGGCCAAAAGTACCCGACAAAAGTACCCGTCGAAATCCATCGGGCTTTACCCGATTTGACCTCGAATTGATCATTTTGAAGGTCAAGGTCAGGTCGGGGTCACGATTGGACCCGACTTCGTCCGGGCTGTTTCCCCTCTGCTTTTCGGCGAATTGCGCGATTTGACCTTGAATTGTCCATTTTGAAGGTCAAGGTCACGTCGCACTGGCAAATTAATAGGCCTATGTCACTCCCCGGCCGAAGGTAACCCCACATACCAAGTTTCATCGAAATCGGCTTGGCCGTTTTCGAGTCCATCGATTACAGACACACACACACACACACACACAGATCTTCCAAAATATATAATAGACTAGAAGGTGACCCGACTTCGTCCGGGCTTTGACATTGAATTGACCATTTTGAAGGTCAAGGTCAGGTGGGGTCACGATCTGACCCGTCCAAAACACTCCCTGGAAACAATTACCACTAAGTATCAAATTTCGTCAAAATCCGTCTGGCAGTTTACCAACACCAACACCCCAAAAATGGTGGAAATTGGCCCAGCGGATACCGGGAAATCGGCCCAGCGGATACCGAGATACCCTATGTATCAAATTTCGTCCTTAAAAATCCGCCAGTTTTACCCGATTTGATTTCCACTAAAGTATATAAACGCGCCTCATTAACACGGGTCGAATTACGTGTCCGTACCAAGTTTGGTCGAAATCGGTCCAGCCGTGTTCGAGTCCATCGCGAATGTTTTCATGTAGATTTTAGGCAGGCGGTATATAGGTGTGGTCATATGACACGATGGCGGTATATAGGTGTGGTCACATGACACGATGGCGGTATATAGGTGTGGTCATATGACACGATGCTGCAGGCGGTATATAGGTGTGGTCATATGACACGATGCTGCTGTGACGGTATATAGGTGTGGTCATATGACACGATGCTGCTGTGACGGTATATAGGTGTGGTCATATGACACGATGCTGCTGTGACGGTATATAGGTGTGGTCATATGACACGATGCTGCTGTGACGGTATATAGGTGTGGTCATATGACACGATGCTGCTGTGACGGTATATAGGTGTGGTCATATGACACGATGCTGCTGTGACGGTATATAGGTGTGGTCATATGACACGATGGCGGTATATAGGTGTGGTCATATGACACGATGCTGCTGTGACGGTATATAGGTGTGGTCATGTGACACGATGCTGCTGTGACGGTATATAGGTGTGGTCATATGACACGATGGCGGTATATAGGTGTGGTCATATGACACGATGCTGCTGTGATTGTTGTCATTTCTGTAGCAGAAGTAATAAAGAAATTTAGGTTATCGAGAAATAAATTTAATGGCTAAGTGTGTGACAACCAATGGTTTTATATAGTATTATGTTGATTGACAGCTTATGACTAAATTATTGGACTTTAACTCAACTTATATTTCTCGAACATCCCTCCAAAATAATGGCTTTCAGATGTAAACTTTTATAACTGGATGGGTTAATACATTTAGGAAAGAAAGACATCACCATGTGCAATATTGGCAACCGTGTGTCATTGTTGGAAAAATTGGATATTCTAAAATACATGTATATCGGGAGTCTGGTTCGATAATATGTCGACACCGAATCTCACCGCGGCGATAACGACATTGAATAGAATCTCGAATATTGGCAGGGCCGTGTATAAGAAAGGGTTAACCCTTTCGCGGTGCTGGTGCAGCATTAAAAGCCCTGTGTCAGCGCAATTCTCTTATATGTGCGAGCCTGCAATATGGAGCCGATATATAGCATATATAAGAGAATGCTCTGGCTCACACGGTGAAGGTAAATATTGTTAGGCCAATGTATTCTCTTATATATACGAAGCTTCCAATATGGGAGGATCGCACATATAAGAGAATGCATTGGCACAAGGTTTTCGCAAAATTTCAAGAAGCTTCAGTCATCGAAGGGTTAAACACGTCCAATTACCTGCCATATATTAGTGATGTAGACCGCCATCAAACACACGATAAGTATTCCTATTAAACAAGTCTAATTACCTGCCATGGTGATGTATACCACCATCAAACACACGATAAGTATTCCTATTAAACAAGTCTAATTACCTGCCATGGTGATGTAGACCGCCATCAAACACACGATAAGTATTCCTATTAAACAAGTCTGATTACCTGCCATGGTGATGTAAACCACCATCAAACACACGATAAGTATTCCTATTAAACAAGTCTAATTACCTGCCATGGTGATGAAGACCGCCATCAAACACACGATAAGTATTCCTATTAAACAAGTCTAATTACCTGCCATGGTGATGTAAACCACCATCAAACACACGATAAGTATTCCTATTAAACAAGTCTAATTACCTGCCATGGTGATGAAGACCGCCATCAAACACACGATAAGTATTCCTATTAAACAAGTCTAATTACCTGCCATGGTGATGTATACCACTATCAAACACACGATAAATATTCCTATTAAACAAGTCTAATTGCCTGCCATGGTGATGTAGACCGCCATCAAACACACGATAAGTATTCCTATTAAACAAGTCTAATTACCTGCCATGGTGATGTATACCACCATCAAACACACGATAAGTATTCATATTAAACAAGTCTAATTACATGTCATGGTGATGAAGACCGCCATCAAACACACGATAAGTATTCCTATTAAACAAGTCTAATTACCTGCCATGGTGATGTATACCACCATCAAACACACGATAAGTATTCCTATTAAACAAGTCTAATTACCTGCCATGGTGATGAAGACCGCCATCAAACACACGATAAGTATTCCTATTAAACAAGTCTAATTACCTGCCATGGTGATGAAGACCGCCATCAAACACACGATAAGTATTCCTATTAAACAAGTCTAATTACCTGCCATGGTGATGTAGACCGCCATCAAACACACGATAAGTATTCCTATTAAACAAGACTAATTACCTGCCATGGTGATGAAGACCGCCATCAAACACACGATAAGTATTCCTATTAAACAAGTCTAATTACCTGCCATGGTGATGAAGACCACCATCAAACACACGATAAGTATTCCTATTAAACAAGACTAATTACATGTCATGGTGATGAAGACCGCCATCAAACACACGATAAGTATTCCTATTAAACAAGTCTAATTACATGTCATGGTGATGTAGACCGCCATCAAACACACGATAAGTATTCCTATTAAACAAGTCTAATTACCTGCCATGGTGATGTATACCGCCATCAAACACACGATCAGTATTCCTATTAAACAAGTCTAATTACCTGCCATGGTGATGAAGACCACCATCAAACACACGATAAGTATTCCTATTAAACAAGACTAATTACATGTCATGGTGACGAAGACCGCCATCAAACACACGATAAGTATTCCTATTAAACAAGTCTAATTACATGTCATGGTGATGTAGACCGCCATCAAACACACGATAAGTATTCCTATTAAACAAGTCTAATTACCTGCCATGGTGATGTATACCGCCATCAAACACACGATCAGTATTCCTATTAAACAAGTCTAATTACCTGCCATGGTGATGAAGACCGCCATCAAACACACGATAAGTATTCATATTAAACAAGTCTAATTACCTGCCATGGTGATGAAGACCGCCATCAAACACACGATAAGTATTCCTATTAAACAAGTCTAATTACCCGCCATGGTGATGTAGACCGCCATCAAACACACGATAAGTATTCCTATTAAACAAGTCTAATTACCTGCCATGGTGATGAAGACCGCCATCAAACACATGATAAGTATTCCTATTAAACAAGTCTAATTACCTGCCATGGTGATGTATACCGCCATCAAACACATGATAAGTATTCCTATTAAACAAGTCTAATTACCTGCCATGGTGATGTATACCACCACCAAACACACGATAAGTATTCATATTAAACAAGTCTAATTACCTGCCATGGTGATGTAGACCGCCATCAAACACATGATAACTATTCATATTAAACAAGTCTAATTACCTGCCATGGTGATGAAGACCGCCATCAAACACATGATAAGTATTCCTATTAAACAAGTCTAATTACCTGCCATGGTGATGTAGACCGCCATCAAACACATGATAAGTATTCATATTAAACAAGTCTAATTACCTGCCATGGTGATGAAGACCGCCATCAAACACACGATAAGTATTCCTATTAAACAAGTCTAATTACCTGCCATGGTGATGTAGACCGCCATCAAACACATGATAAGTATTCATATTAAACAAGTCTAATTACCTGCCATGGTGATGTAGACCGCCATCAAACACATGATAAGTATTCATATTAAACAAGTCTAATTACCTGCCATGGTGATGAAGACCGCCATCAAACACATGATAAGTATTCCTATTAAACAAGTCTAATTACCTGCCATGGTGATGTATACCACCATCAAACACACGATAAGTATTCCTATTAAACAAGTCTAATTACCTGCCATGGTTATGTGTACCACCATCAAACACACGATAAGTATTCCTATTAAACAAGTCTAATTACCTGCCATGGTGATGTATACCACCATCAAACACACGATAAGTATTCATATTAAACAAGTCTAATTACCTGCCATGGTGATGTAGACCGCCATCAAACACACGATAAATATTCCTATTAAACAAGTCTAATTACCTGCCATGGTGATGTAGACCGCCATCAAACACACGATAAGTATTCATATTAAACAAGTCTAATTACCTGCCATGGTGATGTAGACCGCCATCAAACACACGATAAATATTCCTATTAAACAAGTCTAATTACCTGCCATGGTGATGTAGACCGCCATCAAACACACGAAAAGTATTCATATTAAACAAGTCTAATTACCTGCCATGGTGATGTAGACCGCCATCAAACACACGATAAGTATTCATATTAAACAAGTCTAATTACCTGCCATGGTGTAATGTATCACTATTAAACACACGATAAGTATTCCTATTAAACAATTCTAATTACCTGCCATGGTGATGTAGACTTCCATCAAACACACGATAAGTATTCCTATTAAACAAGTCTAATTACCTGCCATGGTGATGTAAACCGCCACCAAACACACGATAAGTATTTCTATTGAACAATTCTAATTACCTGCCATGGTGATGAAGACCGCCATCAAACACACGATAAGTATTCATATTAAACAAGTCTAATTACATGTCATGGTGATGTAGACCGCCACCAACACACGATAAGTATTCCTATTAAACAAGTCTAAATACCTGCCATGGTGATGTATACCGCTATCAAACACACGATAAGTATTCATATTAAACAAGACTAATTACCTGCCATGGTGATGAAGACCGCCATCAAACACACGATAAGTATTCATATTAAACAAGTCTAATTACATGTCATGGTGATGTATACCGCCATCAAACACACGATAAGTATTCCTATTAAACAAGTCTAATTACCTGCCATGGTGATGTATACCACCATCAAACACACGATAAGTATTCATATTAAACAAGTCTAATTACCTGCCATGGTGATGAAGACCGCCATCAAACACACGATAAGTATTCCTATTAAACAAGTCTAATTACCTGCCATGGTGATGTAGACCGCCATCAAACACACGATAAGTATTCATATTAAACAAGTCTAATTACCTGCCATGGTGATGTAGACCGCCATCAAACACACGATAAGTATTCCTATTAAACAAGTCTAATTACCTGCCATGGTGGTGTAGACCGCCATCAAACACACGATAAGTATTCCTATAAAACAAGTCTAATTACCTGCCATGGTTATGTAGACCGCCATCAAACACACGATAAGTATTCCTATTTAACAAGTCTAAATACCTGCCATGGTGATGTATACCGCTATCAAACACACGATAAGTATTCCTATAAAACAAGTCTAATTACCTGCCATGGTGATGTATACCGCCATCAAACACACGATAAGTATTCCTATAAAACAAGTCTAATAACCTGCCATGGTGATGTAGACCGCCATCAAACACACGATAAGTATTCCTATAAAACAAGTCTAATTACCTGCCATGGTGATGTATACCGCCATCAAACACACGATAAGTATTCCTATAAAACAAGTCTAATTACCTGCCATGGTGGTGTAGACCGCCATCAAACACACGATAAGTATTCCTATTAAACAAGTCTAATTACCTGCCATGGTTATGCAGACCGCCATCAAACACACGATAAGTATTCCTATTAAACAAGTCTAAATACCTGCCATGGTGGTGTAGACCGCCATCAAACACATGATAAGTATTCCTATTAAACAAGTCTAATTACCTGCCATGGTGATGTATACCACCACCAAACACACGATAAGTATTCCTATTAAACAAGTCTAATTACCTGCCATGGTGATGTAGACCGCCATCAAACACACGATAAATATTCCTATTAAACAAGTCTAATTACCTGCCATGGTGATGTAGACCGCCATCAAACACACGATAAGTATTCCTATTAAACAAGTCTAATTACCTGCCATGGTGATGTAGACCGCCATCAAACACATGATAAGTATTCATATTAAACAAGTCTAATTACCTGCCATGGTGATGTAGACCGCCATCAAACACATGATAAGTATTCATATTAAACAAGTCTAATTACCTGCCATGGTGATGAAGACCGCCATCAAACACATGATAAGTATTCCTATTAAACAAGTCTAATTACCTGCCATGGTGATGTATACCACCATCAAACACACGATAAGTATTCCTATTAAACAAGTCTAATTACCTGCCATGGTGATGTATACCACCATCAAACACACGATAAGTATTCCTATTAAACAAGTCTAATTACCTGCCATGGTGATGTATACCACCATCAAACACACGATAAGTATTCATATTAAACAAGTCTAATTACCTGCCATGGTGATGTAGACCGCCATCAAACACACGATAAATATTCCTATTAAACAAGTCTAATTACCTGCCATGGTGATGTAGACCGCCATCAAACACACGATAAGTATTCATATTAAACAAGTCTAATTACCTGCCATGGTGATGTAGACCGCCATCAAACACACGATAAATATTCCTATTAAACAAGTCTAATTACCTGCCATGGTGATGTAGACCGCCATCAAACACACGAAAAGTATTCATATTAAACAAGTCTAATTACCTGCCATGGTGATGTAGACCGCCATCAAACACACGAAAAGTATTCATATTAAACAAGTCTAATTACCTGCCATGGTGATGTAGACCGCCATCAAACACACGATAAGTATTCATATTAAACAAGTCTAATTACCTGCCATGGTGTAATGTATCACTATTAAACACACGATAAGTATTCCTATTAAACAATTCTAATTACCTGCCATGGTGATGTAGACTTCCATCAAACACACGATAAGTATTCCTATTAAACAAGTCTAATTACCTGCCATGGTGATGTAAACCGCCACCAAACACACGATAAGTATTTCTATTGAACAATTCTAATTACCTGCCATGGTGATGAAGACCGCCATCAAACACACGATAAGTATTCATATTAAACAAGTCTAATTACATGTCATGGTGATGTAGACCGCCACCAACACACGATAAGTATTCCTATTAAACAAGTCTAAATACCTGCCATGGTGATGTATACCGCTATCAAACACACGATAAGTATTCATATTAAACAAGACTAATTACCTGCCATGGTGATGAAGACCGCCATCAAACACACGATAAGTATTCATATTAAACAAGTCTAATTACATGTCATGGTGATGTATACCGCCATCAAACACACGATAAGTATTCCTATTAAACAAGTCTAATTACCTGCCATGGTGATGTATACCACCATCAAACACACGATAAGTATTCATATTAAACAAGTCTAATTACCTGCCATGGTGATGAAGACCGCCATCAAACACACGATAAGTATTCCTATTAAACAAGTCTAATTACCTGCCATGGTGATGTAGACCGCCATCAAACACACGATAAGTATTCATAATAAACAAGTCTAATTACCTGCCATGGTGATGTAGACCGCCATCAAACACACGATATGTATTCCTATTAAACAAGTCTAATTACCTGCCATGGTGGTGTAGACGCCATCAAACACACGATAAGTATTCCTATAAAACAAGTCTAATTACCTGCCATGGTTATGTAGACCGCCATCAAACACACGATAAGTATTCCTATTTAACAAGTCTAAATACCTGCCATGGTGATGTATACCGCTATCAAACACACGATAAGTATTCCTATAAAACAAGTCTAATTACCTGCCATGGTGATGTATACCGCCATCAAACACACGATAAGTATTCCTATAAAACAAGTCTAATTACCTGCCATGGTGATGTAGACCGCCATCAAACACACGATAAGTATTCCTATTAAACAAGTCTAATTACCTGCCATGGTTATGCAGACCGCCATCAAACACACGATAAGTATTCCTATTAAACAAGTCTAAATACCTGCCATGGTGGTGTAGACCGCCATCAAACACACGATAAGTATTCCTATAAAACAAGTCTAATTACCTGCCATGGTGATGTATACCGCCATCAAACACACGATAAGTATTCATATTAAACAAGACTAATTACCTGCCATGGTGATGTAGACCGCCATCAAACACACGATAAGTATTCATATTAAACAAGACTAATTACCTGCCATGGTGATGTAGACCGCCATCAAACACACGATAAGTATTCCTATTAAACAAGTCTAATTACCTGCCATGGTGATGTAGACCGCCATCAAACACACGATAAGTATTCATATTAAACAAGACTAATTACCTGCCATGGTGATGTAGACCGCCATCAAACACACGATAAGTATTCATATTAAACAAGACTAATTACCTGCCATGGTGATGTAGACCGCCATCAAACACACGATAAGTATTCATATTAAACAAGACTAATTACCTGCCATGGTGATGTAGACCGCCATCAAACACACGATAAGTATTCCTATAAAACAAGTCTAATTACCTGCCATGGTGATGTAGACCGCCATCAAACACATGATAAGTATTCCTATTAAACAAGTCTAATTACATGTCATGGTGATGTATACCACCATCAAACACACGATAAGTATTCATATTAAACAAGTTTAATTACCTGCCATGGTGATGTATACCGCCATCAAACACATGATAAGTATTCCTATTAAACAAGTCTAATTACATGTCATGGTGATGTATACCACCATCAAATACACGATGATTATTCCTATTAAACAAGTCTAATTACCTGCCATGGTGATGAAGACCGCCATCAAACACATGATAAGTATTCCTATTAAACAAGTCTAATTACATGTCATGGTGATGTATACCGCCATCAAACACACGATAAGTATTCCTATTAAACAAGTCTAATTACCTGCCATGGTGATGTATACCACCACCAAACACACGATAAGTATTCATATTAAACAAGTCTAATTACCTGCCATGGTGATGAAGACCGCCATCACACACACGATAAGTATTCCTATTAAACAAGTCTAATTACCTGCCATGGTGATGAAGACCGCCATCAAACACATGATAAGTATTCCTATTAAACAAGTCTAATTACATGTCATGGTGATGTAGACCGCCATCAAACACACGATAAGTATTCATATTAAACAAGTCTAATTACCTGCCATGGTGATGTAGACCGGCATCAAACACACGATAAGTATTCATATTAAACAAGTCTAATTACATGTCATGGTGATGTATACCACCATCAAACACACGATAAGTATTCCTATTAAACAAGACTAATTACCTGCCATGGTGATGAAGACCGCCATCAAACACACGATAAGTATTCATATTAAACAAGTCTAATTACATGTCATGGTGATGTATACCACCATCAAACACACGATAAGTATTCATATTAAACAAGTCTAATTACATGTCATGGTGATGTATACCGCCATCAAACACACGATAAGTATTCATATTAAACAAGTCTAATTACCTGCCATGGTGATGTAAACCGCCATCAAACACACGATAAGTATTCATATTAAACAAGTCTAATTACATGTCATGGTGATGTATACCGCCATCAAACACACGATAAGTATTCATATTAAACAAGTCTAATTTCATGTCATGGTGATGTATACCACCATCAAACACACGATAAGTATTCATATTAAACAAGTCTAATTACCTGCCATGGTGATGTAGACCGCCATCAAACACACGATAAGTATTCATATTAAACAAGTCTAATTACCTGCCATGGTGATGTAAACCGCCATCAAACACACGATAAGTATTCATATTAAACAAGTCTAATTACCTGCCATGGTGATGTAGACCGCTATCAAACACACGATAAGTCTTCATATTAAACAAGTCTAATTACCTGCCATGGTGATGAAGACCGCCATCAAACACACGATAAGTATTCATATTAAACAAGTCTAAATACCTGCCATGGTGATGTATACCACCATCAAACACACGATAGGTATTCATATTAAACAAGTCTAATTACCTGCCATGGTGATGAAGACCGCCATCAAACACACGATAAGTTTTCCTATTAAACAAGACTAATTACCTGCCATGGTGATGTATACCGCCATCAAACACACGATAAGTATTCATATTAAACAAGTCTAATTACCTGCCATGGTGATGTAAACCGCCATCAAACACACGATAAGTATTCCTATTAAACAAGTCTAATTACCTGCCATGGTGATGAAGACCGCCATCAAACATACGATAAGTATTCCTATTAAACAAGTCTAATTACATGTCATGGTGATGTAGACCGCCATCAAACACACGATAAGTATTCATATTAAACAAGTCTAATTACCTGCCATGGTGATGTAAACCGCCATCAAACACACGATAAGTATTCATATTAAACAAGTCTAATTACCTGCAATGGTGATGTAAACCGCCATCAAACACACGATAAGTATTCCTATTAAACAAGTCTAATTACCTGCCATGGTGATGAAGACCGCCATCAAACACACGATAAGTATTCATATTAAACAAGTCTAATTACATGTCATGGTGATGTAGACCGCCATCAAACACACGATAAGTATTCATATTAAACAAGTCTAGTTACATGTCATGGTGATGTAGACCGCCATCAAACACACGATAAGTATTCCTATTAAACAAGTCTAATTACCTGCCATGGTGATGAAGACCGCCATCAAACACACGATAAGTATTCATATTAAACAAGTCTAATTACATGTCATGGTGATGTATACCGCCATCAAACACACGATAAGTATTCATATTAAACAAGTCTAATTACCTGCCATGGTGATGTAAACCGCTATCAAACACACGATAAGTATTCCTATTAAACAAGTCTAATTACCTGCCATGGTGATGTAGACCGCCATCAAACACACGATAAGTATTCCTATTAAACAAGTCTAATTACCTGCCATGGTGATGAAGACCGCCATCAAACACACGATAAGTATTCATATTAAACAAGTCTAATTACCTGCCATGGTGATGTATACCGCTATCAAACACACGATAAGTATTCCTATTAAACAAGTCTAATTACCTGCCATGGTGATGAAGACCGCCATCAAACACACGATAAGTATTCCTATTAAACAAGTCTAATTACCTGCCATGGTGATGAAGACCGCCATCAAACACACGATAAGTATTCATATTAAACAAGTCTAATTACATGTCATGGTGATGTAGACCGCCATCAAACACACGATACGTATTCATATTAAACAAGTCTAATTACATGTCATGGTGATGTATACCGCCATCAAACACACGATAAGTATTCATATTAAACAAGTCTAATTACATGTCATGGTGATGTATACCGCCATCAAACACACGATAAGTATTCATATTAAACAAGTCTAATTACATGTCATGGTGATGTATACCGCCATCAAACACACGATAAGTATTCCTATTACACAAGTCTAATTACCTGCCATGGTGATGAAGACCGCCATCAAACACACGATAAGTATTCATATTAAACAAGTCTAATTACCTGCCATGGTGATGTATACCACCATCAAACACACGATAAGTATTCCTATTGAACAATTATAATTGCCTGCCATGGTGATGAAGACCGCCATCAAACACACGATAAGTATTCCTATTAAACAAGTTTAATTACATGTCATGGTGATGTATACCGCCATCAAACACACGATAAGTATTCATATTAAACAAGTCTAATTACCTGTCATGGTGATGTATACCGCCATCAAACACACGATAAGTATTCATATTAAACAAGTCTAATTACCTGCCATGGTGATGTATACCACCATCAAACACACGATAAGTATTCCTATTGAACAATTATAATTGCCTGCCATGGTTATGAAGACCGCCATCAAACACACGATAAGTATTCATATTAAACAAGTCTAATTACATGTCATGGTGATGTAGACCGCCATCAAACACACGATAAGTATTCCTATTAAACAAGTCTAATTACCTGCCATGGTGATGTATACCAACATCAAACACACGATAAGTATTCCTATTGAACAATTATAATTGCCTGCCATGGTTATGAAGACCGCCATCAAACACACGATAAGTATTCATATTAAACAAGTCTAATTACATGTCATGGTGATGTAGACCGCCATCAAACACACGATAAGTATTCCTATTAAACAAGTCTAATTACCTGCCATGGTGATGTATACCACCATCAAACACACGATAAGTATTCCTATTGAACAATTATAATTGCCTGCCATGGTTATGAAGACCGCCATCAAACACACGATAAGTATTCATATTAAACAAGTCTAATTACATGTCATGGTGATGTAGACCGCCATCAAACACACGATAAGTATTCCTATAAAACAATTATAATTACCTGCCATGGTGATGTAGACCGCCATCAAACACACGATAAGTATTCATATTAAACAAGTCTAATTACCTGTCATGGTGATGTATACCGCCATCAAACACACGATAAGTATTCCCTATTAAACAAGCCTAAATACCTGCCATGGTGATGTATACCGCTATCAAACACACGATAAGTATTCTTATTGAACAATTATAATTGCCTGCCATGGTGATGTAAACTGCCATCAAACACACGATAAGTATTCATATTAAACAAGTCTAATTACCTGCCATGGTGATGTAAACCGCTATCAAACACACGATAAGTATTCCTATTAAACAAGTCTAATTACATGGCATGGTGATGTAGACCGCCATCAAACACACGATAAGTATTCCTAGTACACAAGTCTAATTACCTGCCATGGTGATGTATACCGCCATCAAACACACGATAAGTATTCCTATTGAACAATTATAATTACCTGCCATTGTGATGTATACCGCTATCAAACACACGATAAGTATTCCCTATTAAACAAGTCTAATTACCTGCCATGGTGATGTAGACCGCCATCAAACACACGATAAGTTTTCCTATTAAACAAGTCTAATTACCTGTCATGGTGATGTAAACCGCAATCAAACACACGATAAGTATTCCTATTAAACAAGTCTAATTACCTGTCATGGTGATGTAGACCGCCATCAAACACACGATAAGTATTCATATTAAACAAGTCTAATTACCTGTCATGGTGATGTAGACCGCCATCAAACACACGATAAGTCTTCATATTAAACAAGACTAATTACCTGTCATGGTGATGTAGACCGCCATCAAACACACGATATGTATTCATATTAAACAAGACTAATTACCCGTCATGGTGATGTAAACCGCCATCAAACACACGATAAGTATTCCTATTAAACAAGTCTAATTACCTGTCATGGTGATGTAGACCGCCATCAAACACACGATAAGTATTCCTATTAAACAAGACTAATTACCCGTCATGGTGATGTAGACCGCCATCAAACACACGATAAGTATTCATATTAAACAAGACTAATTACCTGCCATGGTGATGTAAACCGCCATGAAACACACGATAAGTATTCATATTAAACAAGTCTAATTACCTGCCATGGTGATGTAGACCGCCATCAAACACACGATAAGTATTCATATTAAACAAGTCTAATTACCTGCCATGGTGATGTAAACCGCCATCAAACACACGATAAGTATTCATATTAAACAAGTCTAATTACATGTCATGGTGATGTAGACCGCCATCAAACACACGATACGTATTCATATTAAACAAGTCTAATTACATGTCATGGTGATGTATACCGCCATCAAACACACGATAAGTATTCATATTAAACAAGTCTAATTACATGTCATGGTGATGTATACCGCCATCAAACACACGATAAGTATTCATATTAAACAAGTCCAATTACATGTCATGGTGATGTATACCGCCATCAAACACACGATAAGTATTCCTATTACACAAGTCTAATTACCTGCCATGGTGATGAAGACCGCCATCAAACACACGATAAGTATTCATATTAAACAAGTCTAATTACCTGCCATGGTGATGTATACCACCATCAAACACACGATAAGTATTCCTATTGAACAATTATAATTGCCTGCCATGGTGATGAAGACCGCCATCAAACACACGATAAGTATTCCTATTAAACAAGTCTAATTACATGTCATGGTGATGTATACCGCCATCAAACACACGATAAGTATTCATATTAAACAAGTCTAATTACCTGTCATGGTGATGTATACCGCCATCAAACACACGATAAGTATTCATATTAAACAAGTCTAATTACCTGCCATGGTGATGTATACCACCATCAAACACACGATAAGTATTCCTATTTAACAATTATAATTGCCTGCCATGGTTATGAAGACCGCCATCAAACACACGATAAGTATTCATATTAAACAAGTCTAATTACATGTCATGGTGATGTAGACCGCCATCAAACACACGATAAGTATTCCTATTAAACAAGTCTAATTACCTGCCATGGTGATGTATACCACCATCAAACACACGATAAGTATTCCTATTGAACAATTATAATTGCCTGCCATGGTTATGAAGACCGCCATCAAACACACGATAAGTATTCATATTAAACAAGTCTAATTACCTGCCATGGTGATGTATACCACCATCAAACACACGATAAGTATTCCTATTGAACAATTATAATTGCCTGCCATGGTGATGTAGACCGCCATCAAACACACGATAAGTATTCATATTAAACAAGTCTAATTACCTGTCATGGTGATGTATACCGCCATCAAACACACGATAAGTATTCCCTATTAAACAAGTCTAAATACCTGCCATGGTGATGTATACCGCTATCAAACACACGATAAGTATTCCTATTGAACAATTATAATTGCCTGCCATGGTGATGTAAACTGCCATCAAACACACGATAAGTATTCCTATTAAACAAGACTAATTACCTGTCATGGTGATGTAAACTGCCATCAAACACACGATAAGTATTCATATTAAACAAGTCTAATTACCTGCCATGGTGATGTAAACCGCTATCAAACACACGATAAGTATTCATATTAAACAAGTCTAATTACCTGTCATGGTGATGTAGACCGCCATCAAACACACGATAAGTATTCCTATTAAACAAGACTAATTACCTGTCATGGTGATGTAAACTGCCATCAAACACACGATAAGTATTCATATTAAACAAGTCTAATTACCTGCCATGGTGATGTAAACCGCTATCAAACACACGATAAGTATTCCTATTAAACAAGTCTAATTACATGTCATGGTGATGTAGACCGCCATCAAACACACGATAAATATTCCTAGTACACAAGTCTAATTACCTGCCATGGTGATGTATACCGCCATCAAACACACGATAAGTATTCCTATTGAACAATTATAATTACCTGCCATGGTGATGTATACCGCTATCAAACACACGATAAGTATTCCCTATTAAACAAGTCTAATTACCTGCCATGGTGATGTAGACCGCCATCAAACACACGATAAGTTTTCCTATTAAACAAGTCTAATTACCTGTCATGGTGATGTAAACCGCAATCAAACACACGATAAGTATTCCTATTAAACAAGTCTAATTACCTGTCATGGTGATGTAGACCGCCATCAAACACTCGATAAGTATTCCTATTAAACAAGTCTAATTACCTGCCATGGTGATGTAGACCGCCATCAAACACACGATAAGTTTTCCTATTAAACAAGTCTAATTACCTGCCATGGTGATGTAGACCGCCATCAAACACACGATAAGTATTCATATTAAACAAGTCTAATTACCTGTCATGGTGATGTAGACCACCATCAAACACACGATAAGTCTTCATATTAAGCAAGACTAATTACCTGTCATGGTGATGTAGACCGCCATCAAACACACGATAAGTATTCATATTAAACAAGACTAATTACCCGTCATGGTGATGTAAACCGCCATCAAACACACGATAAGTATTCCTATTAAACAAGTCTAATTACCTGTCATGGTGATGTAGACCGCCATCAAACACACGATAAGTATTCCTATTAAACAAGACTAATTACCCGTCATGGTGATGTAGACCGCCATCAAACACACGATAAGTATTCATATTAAACAAGACTAATTACCTGCCATGGTGATGTAAACCGCCATCAAACACACGATAAGTATTCATATTAAACAAGTCTAATTACCTGCCATGGTGATGTAGACCGCCATCAAACACACGATAAGTATTCATATTAAACAAGTCTAATTACCTGCCATGGTGATGTAAACCGCCATCAAATACACGATAAGTATTCATATTAAACAAGTCTAATTACCTGCCATGGTGATGTAGACCGCCATCAAACACACGATAAGTATTCATATTAAACAAGTCTAATTACCTGTCATGGTGATGTAGACCGCCATCAAACACACGATAAGTCTTCATATTAAACAAGACTAATTACCTGTCATGGTGATGTAGACCGCCATCAAACACACGATAAGTATTCATATTAAACAAGACTAATTACCTGCCATGGTGATGTATACCGCCATCAAACACACGATAAGTATTCCTATTAAACAAGTCTAATTACCTGCCATGGTGATGTAAACCGCCATCAAACACACGATAAGTATTCCTATTAAACAAGACTAATTACCTGTCATGGTGATGTAGACCGCCATCAAACACACGATAAGTATTCATATTAAACAAGTCTAATTACCTGCCATGGTGATGTAGACCGCCATCAAACACACGATAAGTATTCATATTAAACAAGACTAATTACCCGTCATGGTGATGTAAACCGCCATCAAACACACGATAAGTATTCCTATTAAACAAGTCTAATTACCTGTCATGGTGATGTAGACCGCCATCAAACACACGATAAGTATTCCTATTAAACAAGACTAATTACCCGTCATGGTGATGTAGACCGCCATCAAACACACGATAAGTATTCCTATTAAACAAGACTAATTACCTGCCATGGTGATGTAAACCGCCATCAAACACACGATAAGTATTCATATTAAACAAGTCTAATTACCTGCCATGGTGATGTAGACCGCCATCAAACACACGATAAGTATTCATATTAAACAAGACTAATTACCCGTCATGGTGATGTAAACCGCCATCAAACACACGATAAGTATTCCTATTAAACAAGTCTAATTACCTGTCATGGTGATGTAGACCGCCATCAAACACACGATAAGTATTCCTATTAAACAAGACTAATTACCCGTCATGGTGATGTAGACCGCCATCAAACACACGATAAGTATTCCTATTAAACAAGACTAATTACCTGCCATGGTGATGTAAACCGCCATCAAACACACGATAAGTATTCATATTAAACAAGTCTAATTACCTGCCATGGTGGTGTAGACCGCCATCAAACACACGATAAGTATTCATATTAAACAAGTCTAATTACCTGCCATGGTTATGTAGACCGCTATCAAACACACGATAAGTATTCATATTAAACAAGACTAATTACCCGTCATGGTGATGTAAACCGCCATCAAACACACGATAAGTATTCCTATTAAACAAGTCTAATTACCTGTCATGGTGATGTAGACCGCCATCAAACACACGATAAGTATTCCTATTAAACAAGACTAATTACCCGTCATGGTGATGTAGACCGCCATCAAACACACGATAAGTATTCATATTAAACAAGACTAATTACCTGCCATGGTGATGTAAACCGCCATCAAACACACGATAAGTATTCATATTAAACAAGTCTAATTACCTGCCATGGAGATGTAGACCGCCATCAAACACACGATAAGTATTCATATTAAACAAGTCTAATTACCTGCCATGGTGATGTAAACCGCCATCAAACACACGATAAGTATTCATATTAAACAAGTCTAATTACCTGCCATGGTGATGTAGACCGCCATCAAACACACGATAAGTATTCATATTAAACAAGTCTAATTACCTGTCATGGTGATGTAGACCGCCATCAAACACACGATAAGTCTTCATATTAAACAAGACTAATTACCTGTCATGGTGATGTAGACCGCCATCAAACACACGATAAGTATTCATATTAAACAAGACTAATTACCTGCCATGGTGATGTATACCGCCATCAAACACACGATAAGTATTCCTATTAAACAAGTCTAATTACCTGCCATGGTGATGTAAACCGCCATCAAACACACGATAAGTATTCCTATTAAACAAGACTAATTACCTGTCATGGTGATGTAGACCGCCATCAAACACACGATAAGTATTCATATTAAACAAGTCTAATTACCTGCCATGGTGATGTAGACCGCCATCAAACACACGATAAGTATTCATATTAAACAAGACTAATTACCCGTCATGGTGATGTAAACCGCCATCAAACACACGATAAGTATTCCTATTAAACAAGTCTAATTACCTGTCATGGTGATGTAGACCGCCATCAAACACACGATAAGTATTCCTATTAAACAAGACTAATTACCCGTCATGGTGATGTAGACCGCCATCAAACACACGATAAGTATTCCTATTAAACAAGACTAATTACCTGCCATGGTGATGTAAACCGCCATCAAACACACGATAAGTATTCATATTAAACAAGTCTAATTACCTGCCATGGTGATGTTGACCGCCATCAAACACACGATAAGTATTCATATTAAACAAGACTAATTACCCGTCATGGTGATGTAAACCGCCATCAAACACACGATAAGTATTCCTATTAAACAAGTCTAATTACCTGTCATGGTGATGTAGACCGCCATCAAACACACGATAATTATTCCTATTAAACAAGACTAATTACCCGTCATGGTGATGTAGACCGCCATCAAACACACGATAAGTATTCCTATTAAACAAGACTAATTACCTGCCATGGTGATGTAAACCGCCATCAAACACACGATAAGTATTCATATTAAACAAGTCTAATTACCTGCCATGGTGGTGTAGACCGCCATCAAACACACGATAAGTATTCATATTAAACAAGTCTAATTACCTGCCATGGTTATGTAGACCGCTATCAAACACACGATAAGTATTCCTATTACACAAGTCTAATTACCTGCCATGGTGATGTAGACCGCCATCAAACACACGATAAGTATTCCTATTAAACAAGTCTAATTACCTGCCATGGTGATGTAAACCGCCATCAAACACACGATAAGTATTCCTATTAAACAAGTCTAATTACCTGTCATGGTGATGTAAACCGCCATCAAACACACGATAAGTATTCCTATTAAACAAGTCTAATTACCTGCCATGGTGATGTAAACCGCCATCAAACACACGATAAGTATTCATATTAAACAAGTCTAATTACCTGCCATGGTGATGTATACCACCATCAAACACACGATAAGTATTCATATTAAACAAGTCTAATTACCTGCCATGGTGATGTAGACCGCCATCAAACACACGATAAGTTTTCCTATTAAACAAGTCTAATTACCTGCCATGGTGGTGTAGACCGCCATCAAACACACGATAAGTATTCCTATTAAACAAGTCTAATTACCTGCCATGGTGGTGTAGACCGCCATCAAACACACGATAAGTATTCCTATTAAACAAGTCTAATTACCTGTCATGGTGATGTAGACCGCCATCAAACACACGATAAGTATTCATATTAAACAAGTCTAATTACATGTCATGGTGGTGTAGACCGCCTTCAAACACACGATAAGTATTCCTATTAAACAAGTCTAATTACATGTCATGGTGATGTAGACCGCTATCAAACACACGATAAGTATTCCTATTAAACAAGTCTAAATACCTGCCATGGTGATGTAGACCGCCATCAAACACACGATAAGTATTCCTATTACACAAGTCTAATTACCTGCCATGGTGATGTAGACCGCCATCAAACACACGATAAGTATTCATATTAAACAAGTCTAATTACATGTCATGGTGATGTAGACCGCTATCAAACACACGATAAGTATTCCTATTAAACAAGTCTAAATACCTGCCATGGTGATGTAGACCGCCATCAAACACACGATAAGTATTCCTATTACACAAGTCTAATTACCTGCCATGGTGATGTAGACCGCCATCAAACACACGATAAGTATTCATATTAAACAAGTCTAATTACCTGCCATGGTGATGTATACCGCCATCAAACACACGATAAGTATTCCTATTGAACAATTATAATTGCCTGTCATGGTGATGTAGACCGCTATCAAACACACGATAAGTATTCCCTATTAAACAAGTCTAATTACCTGCCATGGTGATGTAGACCGCCATCAAACACACGATAAGTTTTCCTATTACACAAGTCTAATTACCTGCCATGGTGATGTAGACCGCCATCAAACACACGATAAGTATTCCTATTACACAAGTCTAATTACCTGCCATGGTGATGTATACCACCATCAAACACACGATAAGTATTCCTATTACACAAGTCTAATTACCTGTCATGGTGATGTAAACCGCAATCAAACACACGATAAGTATTCCTATTAAACAAGTCTAATTACCTGTCATGGTGATGTAGACCGCCATCAAACACACGATAAGTATTCCTATTGAACAATTATAATTGCCTGTCATGGTGATGTAGACCGCTATCAAACACACGATAAGTATTCCCTATTAAACAAGTCTAATTACCTGCCATGGTGATGTAGACCGCCATCAAACACACGATAAGTTTTCATATTACACAAGTCTAATTACCTGCCATGGTGATGTAGACCGCCATCAAACACACGATAAGTATTCCTATTACACAAGTCTAATTACCTGCCATGGTGATGTATACCACCATCAAACACACGATAAGTATTCCTATTACACAAGTCTAATTACCTGTCATGGTGATGTAAACCGCAATCAAACACACGATAAGTATTCCTATAAAACAAGTCTAATTACCCGCCATGGTGGTGTAGACCGCCATCAAACACATGATAAGTATTCCTATTAAACAAGTCTAATTACCTGTCATGGTGATGTAGACCGCCATCAAACACACGATAAGTATTCATATTACACAAGTCTAATTACCTGCCATGGTGATGTATACCACCATCAAACACACGATAAGTATTCCTATTAAACAAGACTAATTACCTGCCATGGTGATGTAGACCACCATCAAACACACGATAAGTATTCATATTACACACGTCTAATTACCTGTCATGGTGATGAAGACCGCCACCAAACACACGATAAGTATTCCTATTAAACAAGACTAATTACCTGCCATGGTGATGTAGACCACCATCAAACACACGATAAGTATTCCTATTAAACAAGTCTAATTACCTGCCATGGTGATGTAGACCACCATCAAACACACGATAAGTATTCCTATTAAACAAGACTAATTACCTGCCATGGTGATGTAGACCGCCATCAAACACACGATAAGTATTCCTATTAAACAAGTCTAATTACCTGCCATGGTGATGTAGACCACCATCAAACACACGATAAGTATTCCTATTAAACAAGACTAATTACCTGCCATGGTGATGTATACCACCATCAAACACACGATAAGTATTCCCTATTAAACAAGTCTAATTACCTGCCATGGTGATGTATACCGCTATCAAACACACGATAAGTATTCATATTAAACAAGTCTAATTACCTGCCATGGTGATGTAGACCGCCATCAAACACACGATAAGTTTTCCTATTACACAAGTCTAATTACCTGTCATGTGATGTAAACCGCCATCAAACACACGATAAGTATTCCTATTAAACAAGTCTAATTACCTGCCATGGTGATGTAGACCGCCATCAAACACACGATAAGTATTCACATTAAACAAGTCTAATTACCTGCCATGGTGATGTATACCGCTATCAAACACACGATAAGTATTCCTATTAAACAAGTCTAATTACCTGCCATGGTGATGTAGACCGCCATCAAACACACGATAAGTTTTCCTATTACACAAGTCTAATTACCTGTCATGTGATGTAAACCGCCATCAAACACACGATAAGTATTCCTATTAAACAAGTCTAATTACCTGCCATGGTGATGTAGACCGCCATCAAACACACGATAAGTATTCATATTAAACAAGACTAATTACCTGCCATGGTGATGTATACCACCATCAAACACACGATAAGTCTTCATATTAAACAAGTCTAATTACCTGCCATGGTGATGTAGACCGCCATCATACACACGATAAGTATTCCTATTAAACAAGTCTAATTACCTGCCATGGTGATGTAGACCGCCATCAAACACACGATAAGTATTCATATTAAACAAGTCTAATTACCTGCCATGGTGATGTAGACCGCCATCAAACACACGATAAGTATTCCTATTAAACAAGTCTAATTACCTGCCATGGTGATGTAGACCGCCATCAAACACACGATAAGTATTCATATTAAACAAGTCTAATTACCTGCAATGGTGATGTAAACCGCCATCAAACACACGATAAGTATTCCTATTAAACAAGTCTAATTACCTGCCATGGTGATGTATACCACCATCAAACACACGATAAGTATTCCTATTTTCACAATAGTGAACGCTCTCCTCCGTTCTATTCGCACAGAAACCATATTCTGGATGATGCTCTATCGGGGTCGCTAACCTCTCGTGGTTCACGTTTGACAATATTCTTGCAACTTCATGAAAATGCTCATCAATTTAATGTTGGGAGCATATATTTAATGGTGTGTTCAAGAGTTTAACTGGGTTAGGGGTCTCCAAAGACAGTGAAAATTCGGCAGTCTCATTTGCTAGCAGCTTATTATTGTAAAGTGTCACAGACATTCGAGAACCAACCCATCCATAAAATATATGTATTTACTGACACAATTACGATTGGTGCACACCCGCAGTCAATATTGGGATGTGTTTATGACTTTAAATATGATAGGAGTGGCTCAACACAAATATAATTCAACTTTCGTATTTGCCAGTCGCCTTTTGTAAACATCCCTAGGATTGCGAGAAACCAAACTAGTGTGCCCTCATAAATTGTATAATGCACTATAGCACTACACTTCGTTCATACTGTCAGTTAATATTAAGAGAATACACTACAATGCATGGTGTGTTCAAGTGTTTAAATGGCTTAAGGGGTCCCACGAAAAAAAAAATGATTTGCCTATACTATAGGGAGCCTCGCATTATAAAGGAATCCATTGGCCTACAAATATTTACCTTGATATTGTCAGCCAGTGCCTTATCTTATATATGCGAGACTTGTATAATTTTAAGAGAACGCAATGGCACAGGGTCTTTAATGCTGCACCAGCGCAGCTACCGTCATGAAAGGGTTAAGACATGTTTTAACCTTTGATTCGGTGTTCTTGTGATCTTCTGTGATTATTGTAGACACGATTCGGACTTTGTGTATACATGAGGGTATCACCCCCCCCCCCCCTCCCCCCTGAATCCCGAATACGAGTTAATTTTGGGGGTGAATCCTGAATACGAGTTAATTTTGGGTGGTGAATCCTGAATACATGTTAAGAAATAATATGCGATAAATGACATACAAATTGACTGTTTTAATATCAGACAGATACAAGCAGAAGTTACATAGACACATTATGATGCCGGTCGCGTTATGAGGCCGTTATGATACCATTAATGATACTTTATGATCAGGGATGTGGCTAGAGGGTTTCCGTTGGGGGGTGTCCACCTTTGGAATTTCCAACTGCACCCCCCCCCCCCTCTTGAGTCAGAATCAGACCAAACACAAGTTTTGCATAATTCCATTTGCACACCCCCTTCCACCTCAGTGTTTAGGCCTAATATCCTATATCTTCATAAACCATGGTTCTATATTCCCGGTATGAGAACATTCAGATATTTTAACCTGAAACATTGCATAAATCCTAACATCTAGTGGTCTAACTCCATACAAATGCACACGGCTACGGGCAAGAGACCACGACACACCGAGCTGACCATCGTTGTTCGGCCGGTGTGAGAAAATTTTGAAATTTGAACAAGAAAATCACAAATCCTAGCATCCAGACTGGCCTCAACTAAAGCTTTCCTATAGTGTTGGAAATTTCAAACCTCATACTCCGCCTCAGGTTGGAAAATTCTCCAACTGATGACCACAAGTTTGATCAAATGTAGTAAAATATTGTTAAAATTATTAGCATGTTTGTATTGGCCACAGGGGAGAGACAATGACACACCGGGCCGACCATGGTTCGGCCCGGTGTGGGAATTTTTTTTAATCTGAACAAGAAAATCGCAAAATCCTAGCATCTAGACTAGCGTCAAGCATTCTTAGAGTTGGAAATTTCCAACCTGACACACCACTTAGATTGGAAAATTTACAACTGATGACAATTCCAATGCCAATGTTGACCAAGTGTATGAGAATATTGTTTTCTTAAATTAACTAGCATTTTTTGACTGGCCACGGGGGAGGGATCAGGACACAAGATTTCCAAGTGTTGGAAATTTCCAACCTGTCACCCTCCTGAGGTTGGAAATTTCCAACTGATGACCATTTCAGTCCAAAATTTTGACAAAAAATAGGAACATATGCAAATATTGGTCCAAAAACAATTAATTCCCCCCCCCCCCAATAAATTGTTTGAAAATCAAACTACAAGAACATTTCAACCTATTATAGGTGTGAAATTTCCAACTAATGTTTTGGCAGGTATGAAATTTCCAACTGTTGAAAATTTTGACCAAAGTTGGGGGGGGGGGTGAGACCCCCCCCCCCTGTCGCCACGTCTCTGTTTATGATGGCATGGTGGTCGAATATGCCCAAGAATCTATTCTACCCACTCATTCATACATATAACTAGCACAAAATATTATTTTGCGCCATCAAAACCTGCGTCCAAGATGTTTTGCTTGAACCCGAATACCAGTTAATTCGGGGGTATGAATCCCGCGTACGGCTTCAAAACACCCTGAATCCCGCGTACCGAAAAGGGGGGGGGGGGGTGATACCCTCATACATGCACGACCCAAGTGTATTTGGGTGGCATTCGCCCAGTGTGTAAAGACAGCATAGCTTTAGGCCTCAAACCACTACTTTAAAGAAATAAGTCTTGTTTCGATTCAGATTATGCAGTTATATATAACTGAAAAGTTTGAAGATAAATTCTATAACGCGCGTAGCGCAGTTATAGAACATTTTTAAAAACTTTTCGTAAATAAATGAGGTCTCAACCATGAGAGACGGTATATAAGCGAATTCACTGGGTTGGGGCCGTATCGGGTCATCAAGCTCCGTTCCGTGGTTTCAGAGATTCTTTCGCTTCCGTGGTTTTAGTGTTCCAGGTAAACGTTTTGGAGTAGCATTCCATATATGGAAGTCTTGAATAATTCAAAAGCTTCATATATGGAAATGCTACTCCAAAATGTTGACCATGCAGTAGCACTAAAACCAATCCAATATGACCGCGAGTTAGTGACGGGGCGTATATTCGATACCTGGGAAAATTCTAAAGCGAAAAGTTTATATGTTAGGTATATTATGAAGCGAAAACCAGCATTTATAAAATTAAAATGAGTTCGAGAGAATCCGCTGAGCGATGCAGGGTGAACTGTTGAACATGTTTCTGATCTGCTGAACGGGAATGGCGGTCGCTGGAACTGTGTCCTAGTCATGTCGTTGTTGTAAAGCGCCCCCATTCCATGCACAATATCTAACCGAATGTCTTCCTTATAATTGAATTAACCCTTTCTATACTATAGATACTCATTGATGATTATAGTTGCTTTTGCAAATGTTAAAGTGGTACTGTACACTAAATCCGAACATTTATGGGACCATCTCCTTGTATAGTCAACAGAATATGTGCAACAAATGAATGAATTGGAGCCATGCATGGATGAGTGCAAATATACGCATGTGCTTTATGCGTACTATGCAAACAACCTGTTATATAATTATAATGAAAATGAATTTATGACTCCAGTCATAAACTCATTTTCATTATAATTACTATGTAGTTTATTCTCAGAGACAAAAATCCTCACACGGAAGGCTGTGAGCCAGAGCGAACCCTCGCTTCCCTGATTAATGTTTTGCAACTTCCGCGGTACCGAATGTAACCATACAGATATAGCGTGTGTTATCAGCGCATTTGTCAAAGAGATGTCCATTTAATGAAAAAAACAATATTGATTCGAGAAGGAGATACCAGTATGAGTGCAGTACAATTGAATCGAATTGAATTATGCAAACCTGGGAGTTTGGTCTGGTTCAAGGGGTGGCGTGATGCAGCTAGAAAATCCAAGAGGAACATGTCCAAAGGGAACCTCCATCCACGTCGCAGAGCGAACCAGTACATACCATGCAAATGTCTATCGGCTCACATAAACGCAAACTCCATGCAGAGTTCAGTCCCCTACGCAGGACTGACCGCTGCCCGCACCTACACGTAATGTGAAGAAATGTCTCATTTATTTATTTGAGACTTTGATAGGTCACAATTCATTCTGCATCATTCTGAGAGACTGAACTGTCCATATTCATTTGAAAATTGTCTAGATCAAGCCAGAATGAATTGTAACTGTCAAAACACGTCAATAAAAAACATTAGATTTAATTAAGAAAATAACATGCCGGCAACGTTCAGACCAAGCTGCAAAACAGAGTTCAGTCCCCTAGCTACGCGATGTCTGAACGCTGCCGGCATGTGTAATTTCTCAATTAAATCTAACTTTTTTTATTGAAATGTTTTGCCAGTTACAATTCAATAAGTGATTTCACTTACTCGCGGCGAATCCGCCATTTGGTCTCCGGAGGTCAAAGTTAACAAGTAGCATCTATGTTTAGCATATGACTCCAGTCTGGGAATTCCCAAAATAAAATGGCAACAGGTCGTTATCGTATCGCAGGTGCGAGAACTTCATAAAACTATTTAAACACTCACCCTGGATACATACGATACATAGGTTTCGCACAGTAGATGGATTGGATGTATCCCGTATGTTTTTGAGTTATTTTTTTAACGCAAGAACTCGCTATTTATCAGTAACTTATGGGAAGTTCGTTGACAAAAAAGGGCGTCTGAATGTCTGCATCGTCACCAGATCCTAACTCTATAGATGACATGGCCACAAAACAATTCTTAAACACGTAGTTGCACTCAGAATAAATGAAATTAAGCCATAAAATGTTGATAAAAAATTCTCGCACTCAGCTGTCGAATGTTTACAAATGGTCGAAATGGATGCTACTTCTCAACTTTGACCTTTTACCGGTGGGTTGGATAAAAAGCTAGGAATCGGACCATATGGAACCACCGGCCATCTTGAAAATCGCGAACCTTTTTTGTCAACGAACTTCCCATAAGTTACTGATAAATAGCGAGTTCTTGCGTTAAAAAAATAACTCAAAAACATACGGGATACATCCAATCCATCTACTGTGCGAAACCTATGTATCGTATGTATCCAGGGTGAGTGTTTAAATAGTTTTATGAAGTTCTCGCACCTGCGATACGATAACGACCTGTTGCCATTTTATTTTGGGAATTCCCAGACTGGAGTCATATGCTAAACATAGATGCTACTTGTTAACTTTGACCTCCGGAGACCAAATGGCGGATTCGCCGCGAGTAAGTAAACATATTTCACCAGGTATATTTGTATTGTATATATTTACGAGGGAAGCGAGGGTATGCTCCGGTCGGTGTAACAAGAGATGCGTAAGTACCTAAACGACCATGCATGAAATGACATAAATTGAAGCTCCGGCCTCTTATACAAATATAAAAATAAAGCGATAGCGATCAATGAGACCACTGCAATCATATAATCGTGCGTGTATGCTATTGTCGTGCATGCCATGGGAAAGGCAACGGACTACAGGTCGATTGGCCACCACTGTGCTTAGTACATATATACCAATGAATAGGATGTAGATGTCAAAACTATGGTTTCTGTGCGGATATTACGGAGAGCGTTCGCTAGTGCGAAAATAGCAATAATTATCGTGTGTTTGATGGCGGTCTGCGCCATGGCAGGTAAGTGGAGTTATAAAGCCCCGTGCCAAACTTCAAATATGTATTTTTATATAGTAGCAGTATTTGGTAGACCCGATATATTTTATGCATAAATCCAGTTTTAGGCGGACATATATACATTTACACCGTACGACCTCTCCGTGGTCCCTACGACCAACATACGCAGGGACGTTGCTATAGGGGGTGTGGGGGGGTACCCCCCCACCCCAATTTTTGCCAATTTTTTCAACTTTTGGAAATTTGGAGGTCAAAATTCGAAAATATGGAAATTTGAGACCAGGTAGAATTTGGTAGGAATTCTTAAGTTTCTACCTGTAATTTTGTATCATTTTAATATTTCGGTTGACAAATTGGACTCCTAGGTGGGTGACTAGTTGAACAGTTTAGGAATTTCGGGAATATACAGTTGGAAAATTAGGCCCAATCTTAGGGTGGGGGGGGGGTGCAAATAGAACTACAGAATTGGAAATTTTTAACCCAAGGAGGGGTGCAAATGGAATTTCCCATATTTGGAAACTTGGTATAGTTGATTGGAAAATTTACCCTCAATGGGGGGGGGGGGGGTGCAATTGGAATTTCCGAAGTGGACACAAATTTCGGGATTGAAAAAAGACGATGAAACTATATATCGATCGAATATACATGTCTCAAAGTTATCGGGGCTGAAATGCCCTTAACAACAATTTTTTCAATCTCATCATTTTATAGACAAAAGACAACCTAAATCGGTTGAACAAGGAGAGGTGTTAACAATTAAAGCGCCAGATAACTAGTTGTGACTGGCATGCATATAATTTCTTCTTAGCCGTATATGTCTGCTGATAATTAATAAATATGAAGAGTAACACCTTTTAAGACCTATTTTAAATACATAAAATAGGTCTTAAAAGGTGTTACTCTTCATATTTATTATAGCTCGGGTGGTATCTACATGACACCCTATTGGTATCTAAATGAAACACTGATAGTATATGCACGAAGCCCTGATGTTATCTACATGAAGCCCGCATGGTACCTACACGAAGCTCTGATGTTATCTACACGAAGCTCTGATGTTACCTACACGAAGCTCTGATGTTACCTACACGAAGCTCTGATGGTACCTACACGAAGCTCTGATGGCACCTACACGAAGCTCTGATGGTATCTACATGAAGCCCTGATGTTATCTACATGAAGCTCTGATGTTATCTACATGAAGCTCTGATGTTATCTACATGAAGCTCTGATATTATCTACATGAAGCTCTGATGTTATCTACATGAAGCTCTGATGTTATCTACATGAAGCTCTGATGTTATCTACATGAAGCTCTGATGTTATCTACACGAAGCTCTGATGTTATCTACATTAAGCTCTGATGGTATCTATACACGAAGCTCTGATGGTACATTGTACCATCAGAGCTTCGTGTAACATGTATATGCATGAAGCTCTGATGTTATCTACATGAAGCCCATATGATACCTACACGAAGCTCTGATGGTAGCTACATGCAGCCCGGGAGAGCACATGCAAGAACCCCGGATCAAGTAAAGTGGGTGTTCTTGTGGATAACGTTTCCGGGGGTTTTATAGACACGATCCGGGCACCTTTCAGTGCCACTCACCCAGTGTGCTTTTATTATATTAAGGTACTGTTGCGGGGATTAAAATGTGTTCATCTCTTTTATGCGACAGAAAGACTTTAATTAATGTGAAACATTCCGATGGGGTGCACATCGAATAAACTTGCTCAAAGCAGGTATTTTAATTATTTTTTATTATATTGCCAGCACGCGACGTCATTCTATAATAAAAATAAAAATAGTGACCATATATATAGTTGACCACATCGTCCAGGAACCCACCTTTCAAAGCACCGATTTATTATATTTCGATTTTTGTAAGCTATGTATTTTCTCCACCTTTAAAACCCAGATCCTTTGTTCTACCTCGACCTATTTCTCCGAATGAAAACTTTATACCATGCTTTATACCACAAGTCGACATTCATAATCTAGAAGGTTCATATCTCTCATATCAACGAACTTCCACAGGAACAATTAATAGAAAGTGTTGATGGTCAGATGTCGATATAAAACGTATGTTTAACACGTTTTGATTTTTTGTCAGAATAGCAAAAAATACAGTGCGTCCGTCGCATACTCAAATACGTCTGTGTCTCAGAAGATGCCAATAGAGAAATCCAAAACAGCTGAAATCATAGAACAATCCCCACCCCCGTTATGGCTCCCAGAATGCAACAGAATTCAAACTAAAAATGTATTTTCAGTGGAAGGGGAATAACTATGTCTAAGTTATAATTAAATATTAGTTTATTAACTGCATCTCGTTACTTCAGTTCATTTGTATCGACATCGGTCCACGTCGTCACTGAGGATGAAATACGCTGAATTAACAAAACAAGACCACCAAAGAATAACACGGGATGAAACAGAACAATTCGCTACGCATCACGGGAAGGCATCAGATGCAGACGACAGGGATCACATGACATCTGTTTCTACTCTCCAAAAACTACAAGAATATTTCGAAAAGTTTGAAAAGGACAGATCGACTACAATCAACCTGCCACTCTTGGACGTGACACTGAGGCGTATAGCCAACGGTGAGTTAGCTGCTTTTCTACCGGAGTACTTCACTTCATTCTATATATTTGATCACATACCGGAGTACTTCACTTCATTCTATATATTTGATCACCCACCGGAGTGTTTCACTTCATTCTATATATTTGATCACTTACCGGAGTGTTTCACTTCATTCTATATATTTGATCACATACCGGAGTGTTTCACTTCATTCTATATATTTGATCACTTACCGGAGTACTTCACTTCATTCTATATATTTGATCACTTACCGGAGTACTTCACTTCATTCTATATATTTGATCACCCACCGGAGTGTTTCACTTCATTCTATATATTTGATCACTTACCGGAGTGTTTCACTTCATTCTATATATTTGATCACATACCGGAGTGTTTCACTTCATTCTATATATTTGATCACTTACCGGAGTACTTCACTTCATTCTATATATTTGATCACTTACCGGAGTACTTCACTTCATTCTATATATTTGATCACTTACCGGAGTACTTCACTTCATTCTATATATTTGATCACTTACCGGAGTGTTTCACTTCATTCTATATATTTGATCACTTACCGGAGTACTTCACTTCATTCTATATATTTGATCACTTACCGGAGTACTTAACTTCATTCTATATATTTGATCACCCACCGGAGTACTTCACTTCATTCTATATATTTGATCACTTATCGGAGTACTTCACTTCATTCTATATATTTGATCACATACCGGAGTACTTCACTTCATTCTATATATTTGATCACATACCGGAGTACTTCACTTCATTCTATATATTTGATCACTTACCGGAGTGTTTCACTTCATTCTATATATTTGATCACATACCGGAGTACTTCACTTCATTCTATATATTTGATCACTTACCGGAGTACTTCACTTCATTCTATATATTTGATCACCCACCGGAGTGTTTCACTTCATTCTATATATTTGATCACATACCGGAGTACTTCACTTCATTCTATATATTTGATCACATACCGGAGTACTTCACTTCATTCTATATATTTGATCACATACCGGAGTACTTCACTTCATTCTATATATTTGATCACATACCGGAGTACTTCACTTCATTCTATATATTTGATCACTTACCGGAGTGTTTCACTTCATTCTATATATTTGATCACTTACCGGAGTACTTCACTTCATTCTATATATTTGATCACATACCGGAGTACTTCACTTCATTCTATATATTTGATCACTTATCGGAGTACTTCACTTCATTCTATATATTTGATCACATACCGGAGTACTTCACTTCATTCTATATATTTGATCACATACCGGAGTACTTCACTTCATTCTATATATTTGATCACATACCGGAGTACTTCACTTCATTCTATATATTTGATCACATACCGGAGTACTTCACTTCATTCTATATATTTGATCACATACCGGAGTACTTCACTTCATTCTATATATTTGATCACCCACCGGAGTACTTCACTTCATTCTATATATTTGATCACCCACCGGAGTACTTCACTTCATTCTATATATTTGATCACATACCGGAGTACTTCACTTCATTCTATATATTTGATCACATACCGGAGTACTTCACTTCATTCTATATATTTGATCACCCACCGGAGTACTTCACTTCATTCTATATATTTGATCACCCACCGGAGTACTTCACTTCATTCTATATATTTGATCACTTACCGGAGTGTTTCACTTCATTCTATATATTTGATCACTTACCGGAGTACTTCACTTCATTCTATATATTTGATCACTTACCGGAGTGTTTCACTTCATTCTATATATTTGATCACATACCGGAGTACTTCACTTCATTCTATATATTTGATCACATACCGGAGTACTTCACTTCATTCTATATATTTGATCACTTATCGGAGTACTTCACTTCATTCTATATATTTGATCACATACCGGAGTACTTCACTTCATTCTATATATTTGATCACATACCGGAGTACTTCACTTCATTCTATATATTTGATCACTTACCGGAGTACTTCACTTCATTCTATATATTTGATCACATACCGGAGTACTTCACTTCATTCTATATATTTGATCACATACCGGAGTACTTCACTTCATTCTATATATTTGATCACTTATCGGAGTACTTCACTTCATTCTATATATTTGATCACATACCGGAGTACTTCACTTCATTCTATATATTTGATCACATACCGGAGTACTTCACTTCATTCTATATATTTGATCACTTATCGGAGTACTTCACTTCATTCTATATATTTGATCACATACCGGAGTACTTCACTTCATTCTATATATTTGATCACATATCGGAGTACTTCACTTCATTCTATATATTTGATCACTTACCGGAGTGTTTCACTTCATTCTATATATTTGATCACATACCGGAGTACTTCACTTCATTCTATATATTTGATCACATACCGGAGTACTTCACTTCATTCTATATATTTGATCACTTACCGGAGTGTTTCACTTCATTCTATATATTTGATCACATACCGGAGTACTTCACTTCATTCTATATATTTGATCACTTACCGGAGTGTTTCACTTCATTCTATATATTTGATCACATACCGGAGTACTTCACTTCATTCTATATATTTGATCACATACCGGAGTACTTCACTTCATTCTATATATTTGATCACTTACCGGAGTGTTTCACTTCATTCTATATATTTGATCACATACCGGAGTGTTTCACTTCATTCTATATATTTGATCACATACCGGAGTACTTCACTTCATTCTATATATTTGATCACATACCGGAGTACTTCACTTCATTCTATATATTTGATCACTTACCGGAGTACTTCACTTCATTCTATATATTTGATCACTTATCGGAGTACTTCACTTCATTCTATATATTTGATCACATATCGGAGTACTTCACTTCATTCTATATATTTGATCACTTACCGGAGTGTTTCACTTCATTCTATATATTTGATCACATACCGGAGTACTTCACTTCATTCTATATATTTGATCACATACCGGAGTACTTCACTTCATTCTATATATTTGATCACATACCGGAGTACTTCACTTCATTCTATATATTTGATCACATACCGGAGTACTTCACTTCATTCTATATATTTGATCACATACCGGAGTACTTCACTTCATTCTATATATTTGATCACATACCGGAGTACTTCACTTCATTCTATATATTTGATCACTTACCGGAGTACTTCACTTCATTCTATATATTTGATCACATACCGGAGTACTTCACTTCATTCTATATATTTGATCACATACCGGAGTACTTCACTTCATTCTATATATTTGATCACATACCGGAGTACTTCACTTCATTCTATATATTTGATCACATACCGGAGTACTTCACTTCATTCTATATATTTGATCACATACCGGAGTACTTCACTTCATTCTATATATTTGATCACATACCGGAGTACTTCACTTCATTCTATATATTTGATCACATACCGGAGTACTTCACTTCATTCTATATATTTGATCACTTATCGGAGTACTTCACTTCATTCTATATATTTGATCACATACCGGAGTACTTCACTTCATTCTATATATTTGATCACATACCGGAGTACTTCACTTCATTCTATATATTTGATCACTTACCGGAGTACTTCACTTCATTCTATATATTTGATCACATATCGGAGTACTTCACTTCATTCTATATATTTGATCACTTACCGGAGTGTTTCACTTCATTCTATATATTTGATCACATACCGGAGTACTTCACTTCATTCTATATATTTGATCACTTACCGGAGTACTTCACTTCATTCTATATATTTGATCACTTATCGGAGTACTTCACTTCATTCTATATATTTGATCACCCACCGGAGTACTTCACTTCATTCTATATATTTGATCACCCACCGGAGTACTTCACTTCATTCTATATATTTGATCACCCACCGGAGTACTTCACTTCATTCTATATATTTGATCACCCACCGGAGTACTTCACTTCATTCTATATATTTGATCACCCACCGGAGTACTTCACTTCATTCTATATATTTGATCACATACCGGAGTGTTTCACTTCATTCTATATATTTGATCACATACCGGAGTACTTCACTTCATTCTATATATTTGATCACCCACCGGAGTACTTCACTTCATTCTATATATTTGATCACCCACCGGAGTACTTCACTTCATTCTATATATTTGATCACCCACCGGAGTACTTCACTTCATTCTATATATTTGATCACCCACCGGAGTACTTCACTTCATTCTATATATTTGATCACCCACCGGAGTACTTCACTTCATTCTATATATTTGATCACCCACCGGAGTACTTCACTTCATTCTATATATTTGATCACCCACCGGAGTACTTAACTTCATTCTATATATTTGATCACCCACCGGAGTACTTCACTTCATTCTATATATTTGATCACCCACCGGAGTACTTCACTTCATTCTATATATTTGATCACCCACCGGAGTACTTCACTTCATTCTATATATTTGATCACCCACCGGAGTACTTCACTTCATTCTATATATTTGATCACTTACCGGAGTGTTTCACTTCATTCTATATATTTGATCACATACCGGAGTACTTCACTTCATTCTATATATTTGATCACTTACCGGAGTACTTCACTTCATTCTATATATTTGATCACTTATCGGAGTACTTCACTTCATTCTATATATTTGATCACATACCGGAGTACTTCACTTCATTCTATATATTTGATCACTTACCGGAGTACTTCACTTCATTCTATATATTTGATCACATACCGGAGTACTTCACTTCATTCTATATATTTGATCACCCACCGGAGTACTTCACTTCATTCTATATATTTGATCACCCACCGGAGTACTTAACTTCATTCTATATATTTGATCACCCACCGGAGTACTTCACTTCATTCTATATATTTGATCACCCACCGGAGTACTTCACTTCATTCTATATATTTGATCACCCACCGGAGTACTTCACTTCATTCTATATATTTGATCACCCACCGGAGTACTTCACTTCATTCTATATATTTGATCACCCACCGGAGTACTTCACTTCATTCTATATATTTGATCACCCACCGGAGTACTTAACTTCATTCTATATATTTGATCACCCACCGGAGTACTTCACTTCATTCTATATATTTGATCACCCACCGGAGTACTTCACTTCATTCTATATATTTGATCACCCACCGGAGTACTTCACTTCATTCTATATATTTGATCACCCACCGGAGTACTTAACTTCATTCTATATATTTGATCACCCACCGGAGTATTTCACTTCATTCTATATATTTGATCACATATACTAGAGTGTTTCACTTCATTCTATATATTTGATCACATACTAGAGTGTTACTATACTCGTGGTATCCAAAATAGGCATACCCATGCACGGTGGGGAATCATGTACGCGGTGTCGATGTTGGTGAGTAGAGCGCATTCAAAATGGCCGATGCGTGCTCAAACGTACATAAACATAATATATCAGGAACTGCATGACACGTAGCATTTTAACTGCTACGAGCATACCCTGCATGGTTTACTTTAAAAAAAAGTTGATACCTACCTTATTTGTTCCGAAATACTCAGTGGTTTTCTATAATGATACTCAGTATAGTTTTCTATAGCATTTTGACCTTCGACTGGTAACTTTGGTCAAAATGTTAGAGCAAACAACTGTGAGTTTGGACACGTACCTGCAAAAATAATATGCAATTCACGTTATTCCCCACCGTGATACCCATGTGTTTATTTTTTTTATTATTTATTTTGGAAATGTTTCTGCCCAATATGGCACTTATATAATTATGTGACAATATGTTTATTTAAAATTGGGATCTTCATGCTGGCTATACTACATCACCACCAGAATTAATCGAGCCATCACCCGGATCAGGCAAAGGAAGTGCAAACATGTTGCTGGTAATATGCTTAGTAACTCCTGACAGAATAACATGTTCTGAATCTGATCCCAATGTTTTTCGAGCTTTCTCCTCCCCTTGTGGTTTCAAACAGCTTGTCCGTGTTGCTTACTCTGAAATGTTCTCAAATTGCACTCATCCAATGAATATTGGATTCATTAATTTGTTGCATATATTCTGTTGAGTATAAAAGGAAATGGTCTCATAAATGGTCGGATTTAGTGTACAGTCCCCCTTTAAACAAAGACATTAGGTAACAGCGCTTAACCCTTTCATGACGGGAGCTGCGCTGGCGCAACATTAAAGACCCTGTGCCGATGCATTCTCTTATATATTCGATCGATCATAGGTCGCCTCGCATATATAAGAGAATTCACTGGCCTAACAATTGTTTATCATTTTTTCTTACATTCTTTAACAATTTTTAGCATTTTATATCATTTTTTCTTACATTCTTTAACAATTTTTATCATTTTTTATATTTTTTTCTTACATTCTATAACAATCTTTATCGTTTTTCTTATATTCTTTAACAATTTTATAATTTTATCACTTTTTAGCTCACCTGAGACAAAGTCTCCGGTGGAGCTATAGTCATCACTCCTCGTCCGTCGTCCGTCCGTCCGTCCGTCCGTCCGTCTGTCCGTCAACTTTTTTTAAAAACATCTTCTCCTCTGAAACCATCATACCAAATTGGTTCATATTTGGTGTGGATGTTCCCTAGGTGACTCTCTTTCAGATTTGTTCAAATGAGGTCACTGGGTCAAATAGTTGCGAAACCAGGGCCATAATTCTATTCCTCCACAGTAATTCTTACAACAACTTCTTGTCCATAACCATTGTGCCGATTTAGCTAATATTTGGTATGGAGGGTCCTTTGGTGACTGGTGTTCAGATTTGTTCAAATGAGGTCACCCGGTCAATTAGTTGAGAAACCAGGGCCATAACTCATAGTAATTCTTACAATGACTTCTTCTACAAAAATGTTGGGCCGAATTAGCTTATATTTGGTACTGAGGGACCTTGGGTGACTGGGAATCAGATTTGTTCAAATTGGGTCACTGGGTCAATTAGGGGCAGAGCCAGGGACATAACTCTAAAAACCAAAAAATTACATTTTTGCATTTTGATCATATTTGGGGTGGATGTTCCCTAGGTGACTGTCATTAATATTTGTTCAAATGAGGTCACTGTGTCAAACAGTTGCGAAACCAGGGCCATAACTATATTCCTCCTTGGTAATTCTTATAACGACTTCTTGTCAATAACCATTAAGCCGATTTAGTTTATATTTGGTATGTGGGGTCATTGAATGACTGGGGTTCAGATTTGTTCAAATGGGGTCACTGGGTCAAATAGTGGTGGAGCCAGGGCCATAATTCCCCAAAAAATAATAAAAAATTCAGGAACTCCTTGATCAATTTAACATACAAAACAAATATATCACCCCCCCACATGACCCAGAACCCCACCCCCAACCAACAGCATTCCACCCTATCTCATATCCTAACTCACAGGTAAATAAAGTATATTTATTTAAATTCCCATTACAAGGCAACTCTCCTTTGAACTGATAGACATGGCAAGGCAGATAGAGAGATAAAGATTCTGCAGCCTTAGACAGAGTCCCCAGGGAGTGTATTCATGTCATCCATAATTTAAATGAGATTAATGGTGTTATCAATGAAGCACCCTTGTTGTTTATATTATCACTCAGTGGTCATTAAAATCAGATTAATTTCATTTTCTCAAAGAGTGCCTGGCAGAGCCAGAATGAGGTTCCCAGAGGGTGAATTTAGTGACGCTATCCTACACAGCAGGCTAGCATAACCAAATACACCCTCTGAGAACCTTATTCCGCTTAGGCCTCATCTTCTGGGAAGTATCTAGAGTCTCAAGATCTCATTCTGCTTAGGCCTCATCTTCTGTGAAGTATCTATAGTATCAAATTTACATTGTTGTTAGTTAAATTTCCCTTCTAGGAAGTTTCTGTATCCCTTAATTTGCAGAAGATAAAATTCATGATTGAGGTGCCCAATGGGTGAACATCACCAATTTCAACTGGGGAACTTCAATCTTATTCTAGGTCTTCCATAGCAGTTGAGGGCCTTATCAGAATGAGGTCCCCAGAGGGTGAATTTAGTGATACTAGCCCGCTGTGCAGGATAGCCTCACTAAATTCACCCTCTGGGTACCTCATTCTGCAAATAACAGACAGACTATTTCAAAGCTTGATTCAAGGCTAGCATCACCAAATTCACCATTTGGGGACCTCATTCTGCTTAGGCCTCATCTTCTGGGAAGTATCTATAGTATCAAATTTACATTGTTGTTAGTTAAATTTCCCTTCTAGGAAGTTTCTATATCCCCTAATTTGCAGAAGATAAAATTCATAATTGAGGGGCCCAATGGGTGAACATCACCAACTTCAACTGGGGAAATTCAATTTTATTCTAGGTCTTCCATAGCAGTTGAGGACTTTATCAGAATGAGGTCCCCAGAGGGTGAATTTAGCGTCACTAAATTCACCCTCTGGGGACCTCACTCTGCAAATGACAGACACACTATCACACTATTTCAAGGCTTGTTGTATAATACATTGTGTTGCTTGAGGCCAGGCATACACAATGTAGGAACAGACACGCTTTTTGTGATGCTATCCGGCACAGCAGGCTAGCATCACCAAATTCACCCTCTGACGACCTCATTCTGCTTAGGCCTCATCTTCTGGGAAGTATCTATAGTATCAAATTTACATTGTTGTTAGTTAAATTTCCCTTCTAGGAAGTTTCTATATCCCCTAATTTGCAGAAGATAAAATTCATAAATGAGGTGCCCAATGGGTGAATATCACCAACTTCAACTGGGGAACTTAATTTTTATCCTTATCAGATTTGTGAAAATGGGATCACAAAGTCAAATAAGGGCAGAGCAAGAGACTTAACTATTTCACTACATAGTAATTCTTAAAATATGTTTGCAAGAACTAGTTGGCTTATATAGAATGGAATGTTCTTCCTTGACTGCAATTCAGATTTTTTTAATGGGGTCACCTGGTCAAATAGGGGCCAAGCGAAGGACAGTTTCCCTCTTAATGTGCTTCCTTCACAAGGACCATCAGGTCTATTTGACTGATATTTATGATATGTATGAAGGGTTCTTTGGTGTCTGGGATTCAAATTTATTCAGATGGGGTCACCAGGTTAAAAGGGTGGGACCAGGGACATAACTATATGTCTCTATAGTAATTCTTAAAATGTCTTCTCAAGGGATTTTGGACAATTTAGCTTACATATAGTATGGAGGAATCAGGAAGATCCTTTAGTGACTGAGATACAGATTTGTTAAAATGAGCTCAACCTGTCAAGAAATGGCAGTCTATGGGGAGTTAACACTTTTGTGTCCAATAAAATCATAGAAATACCAAATTCATTAAAACATCTACCTTGGAACCACCTGACTGATTGGTCTGACATACATGTATTGTGTTTTGGGTCCATGGATAATTGGGCTTCAAACATGTTTAAATGGTTTTAGAAAAAGGCGCTTGTGAGATTGGAAATTTCCAACAATTGAGAAAGTTTGAGGTGTCGGTTGTGAAATTCCAACCTAAGACTTGGGAGTCTGGATCCCGGTCGGGAGGGGACTTGTTGAGCTGGAGGAGGGGGGTGATCAGTAGTGTACAGTTGGCAATTTCAAGGTGGTTTTTTACCAAGCTACATACTTGAAGTCTCTCTAGCCACATATCCTGTTTAAATCTACTTCTTTTAAAGTGATTATGAAAAGTGCTCACTGTTTTGGTCTCCAGAGTCCCAGTCTTATCAGTCTTTGCAGTCTGGTGAGCGACCCCACAGTCATTGACTGTCTTGTTTCTTACATTCTTTAACAATTTTTATATTTTTTTTTATAATTTTTTCTTACATTCTTTATAATTTTTTCTTACATTCTTTAACAATTTTTTATCATTTCTTTTTTCGTTTTTTCTTTCATTCAATTATAAAAAAAATTAATATAAAATTTGTTAGGCCAATGCATTCTCTTATATATGCGTATATATAAGAGAGTGCATTGCACAGGGTTTTCGCAAACATTCAGAAAACTCCAGTCATGCAGGGGTTAATGATCCAGTGTCAGATTGTCACCAAATAAGTCAGAATTTCCAACCTGCGTCATTTAACCCTTTCTATACTGAATGGATTCTTCTGTTCAGTTATAAAATATACACTGGAATGGTCTATTATTGATTTAGAGGGGTATTCATGTAATAAAAGCAGACAGCAGACAGAAAAACAATTGCTACAAGAACAGAATTATTCATATATAGTTATTGGTGGTTAATGTTCAAATAATATAAGTTCAACAAATAACCTATATCTGAACATGTCCTAAGGGAACTACTCGTCATTGAGTATTTAGTATAGAAAAGGTTAATGTTTCGCAAAAGAAATTGAAATATACAGCCATTGATTTAAACAATATTTATTTGCCCCAATTAATATTACATTTATGATGAACAACATTTTGATGACGGAAACATGAGTAGAATAGAAAACGGGAAGAGGATTTAAACCACAACAATTCGTGTCACTGCATGTAAACACGTGTTTTCTCGACACGGCAAACTGCATGGTAATCATACAATTATATCAATAATTTAATATCACTGTGTGTAATGTAACCATGCAGTGTGTTTACGTACCCCGTCGATATCCAGCTTGTGTGACTGGTAGGGCATTGATTTTCAACGAACTACTTAATGTCCATGCCTTAGCATAAACGTAGTTAACCCTTCCTATACTTAAGACTCATTGAACTTCCCTTGTATTAGGATATGTTCAGATAATAACTCAACATTTCAACTAGTGAATAGTATATAGGGATCCTTTTGTATTTGTGTAATCTTTTCGTCAGTCCGTCTGTCGTCTGCTTTTATAACCTGAACATCACACCAAATGAATAATAGACCAATACAATGTATATTTTTATAACTGAATGGGAGACTCCATCTAGTAGGCCTTTGGAAATGTTTAGGGGTACTCAATCCGATCAGACGGTCCCCATACCATCAAGATAGAACAACAACATTTCTTCAAAATACGCTTTTGTTAACAGAATCGATTTATTGCAACAAAATAATGCTAACCACTGTAAGTAAGTAAAGTAATGCTTATTCTCAGCCATTATAATACATGGTACATGAGAAGATGTATATATCAAATTTCCCAAAACTTGTTATTTATCAAAATTTTGTTCAATAAAATATGGCCGTAGTATCACTAAAGTATCAGGAAATTTGACCATATTACCACTTGATTTTAGAGTTATCCATCTTCATCCGCAATTTTGTCCGAGACCCTCCGTTTTATCACACGTGTTTCTGGGCCACATATTAATACACATCTCGAAAAATAACAAACTTCAAAAATCGATATCGGATCACTTTGAGATTTGATGGGTGGGTTCCTCGACTCGATTCACATATTGTTTACCCCCGAAGCCAAAGAAATAGTAATTTAGGAGGGTCTGGTCGGATTGAGTACCTTTAAGGCCCTGCGAATATTCGAGATTCGGTTCAATGTTGATCATCGAATCGGACTTCCGATTCAAATATTTTTCGAATATCCCATGTAACCCGCTCATTGTTACATGTTTGAGATTTTAACACATATTGCGCCATAGTGAAACTGACATGATGCATCTGCGATATTTGTCGCGATACACGGCTACTACACGCACATGAGTATGTTAAATTATAGAGGTTTGTTCACTTACATCAAACATCAAATCGATAGCAATAGATACGCTAGCGAAAAGGCCTACAAATCGGTTTATTACTGGTTATAGTCTATGAGCAAGACCCATTCGAATATCCCATGTAACCCGCTCATTGTTACATGTTTGCGATTTTAACACATATTGCGCCATAGTGAAACTGACATGATGCATCTGCGATATTTGTCGCGATACACGGCTACTACACGCACATGAGTATGTTAAATTATAGAGGTTTGTTCACTTACATCAAACATCAAATCGATAGCAAGAGATAAGCTAGCGAAAAGGCCTACAAATCGGTTTATTACTGGTTATAGTCTATGAGCAAGACCCATTCGTCAGTACCAAATTTTCGGGCGAACTGCCACCTACTTTGAAATTTATTACAATAGCATGTTCAAAAAGTCATGATAGCAATTTCAAATGCATTGAATAATAAATACAAATTCGAACACGATGTTCCGGTTCAGAACAAAAACTGTGCTATTAGTATTTTGATATTTCCACTGCTAGTCACGAATGACGTAATATGGGATTCACTCAAAACACCATAATTATGTGTTCTATTTATTATAGATGCTTTAATCATGTCGATAATTATTATTGTTAATGCTTAAAGTTGCTAAATTGTGCAGCATTTGCACTTATAGCACAACAAATTAAACAATACACGGATCCGATCAGTTGATAGGTAGCAACCCGCTTTCAAGTGATGACGTCATTCGGCAAGCTACATTTCAGCTTATTTTACCGGAAGTAAACGACAGTGAAGACAGGAACGTGGCTAGAGGGTCTCCGTTGGGGGGATGTCCACCTTGATAATTCCAACTGCTCCCCCCCCCCCCTCCTTGAATCAGACCAGAGACAATGTTTTGCATAATTCCATTTGCACCCCCCCCCCCTTGAATCAAACAAAAACACCCCTTGAATCAGACCACAGGTTTTGCATAATTTCATTCCCTCCTTGCACCTATAAGTGTTCACATGCCTAATAGCCTATTTATATACCATGGTTCTATCTACCCGGTATGATAATATTCATATATTTTCAACCTGAAAATTGCACAAATCCAACATCTAGTGGTCTAATTCCAGACAAATGCACACGACTACGGGCAATAGGCCAGGGCACACCTGGCCGACCATGGTTGTTCGGCCCGGTGTGAGAAAATTTTGAAAACTAAACAAGAAAATCGCCAAATCCTCGCATCTATAGACTGACCTCAAGCATTCCTAGTGTTGGAAATTTTAAACCTCATACTCTCTCTTAGTTTGGTATTTTTCCAACTGCTGACTATTTCAGTCAACAATTTTAACCAAATGTAGTAAAGTGTTGTTTTCTTAAACTCATTAGCATTTTTTTTATTGGCGACGGGGAGGGACCATGGTTCGGCCCGGTGTGCGAAAATTTTGAAATCTGAACAAGAAAATCGCAAAATCCTAGCATCTAGACTAGCCTCAAGCATTCATAGAGTTGGTAATTTCAAACCTGACACCCCGACTCAGGTTGGAAAATTTCCAACTGATGACAATTCCAGTGACAATTTTGACCAAATGTAGGACAATATTGTTTTCTTAAATTATTAACTAGAAGTTTTTGACTGGGGGAGGGACCAGGACACAAGCTTTCCAAGTGTTGGAAATTTCCAACCTTTCCAAATTTCTAACTGATGGCCATTTCAGTCCAAAACTTTTACCAAAAGAAGGAAAATATGCAAGTATTGGTCCAAAAACAATAAAGTTCCCACAATAAATTTTTTGAAAATCAAACTACAACAACATTTTCAACCTATTGTTGGTGTGAAATTTCCAACTAATGTTGTGTCAGGTATGAAATTTCCAACTGTTGAAAATTTTGACCAAAGTTGGGGGGTGAGACCTCCCCCCCCCCCAATCCCCCGCACCCTGTCGCCTTGTCTCTGAGTGAAGATCGATGTCATTTTTGAATAACAAAATGATATCGTTACTGTCGGTCTAGACAGTAAATACGATACTTACGTTGCTGCAATTTCCTACTATTTAATGGGGAAGCATATAGTAAAGTACTTTATTGTGGAACAGTTATTAACTAAAAATGTATGACCTACAATGTGTTTTCAATGTTATACACTTCCCAAAACGGGGATTGAACTGGTGGAGTATGATCGGGCGTACCGGTATATATAGCTGGAGTAAGGATCTGTGGCAGGGCATAGCCACAAGCCCCAGAAAAAAAATGTATCCCACCCCAATAGTACTTAATCCTTTAGATTAAGTACTATTGGGGGTGGGATCAATTTTTTCTGGGGACCTGTGGGCATAGCTATATATAGAAAAGAGATTCATGGCATGATCTAAACATTCTCATAAGATACCATAAATATACCTCTCGTGTTGTAAAAATCGACAATTAAAGTGAGGATGACTATGAATAATATGTGTTTGGCACTAAAATACATACACGAGTTGGAATCGACTACCGTGCAACTATTAATTATCGGGCATGGAATATACGGTGCAACAAAAGGGAGGAGACACCATCCAGTATGAGCATCACCAACTTCAACTGGGGAATATAACTTTTTAGCAGTTGACGCCAATAAGCATAATGAGGTTCCCAGACGGTGAATTTGGTGACACTAGCCCGTCGCATGCGGGATGGCATCGCTAAATTCCGCATCTGGGGACCTCATTCTGCAAATGACAGGCACATTATTTGCATGTAAAGCAAGGATTCAAAATATTGTTGTTTTTGTGTTTGCAGATGGTGATGGCGGACAGCAGACAGCATCGAAGATTTTGTTTCTTGGTTACTATCGAGGCGGGTCGACATTCGGGTCTGATCAGTTCTACTACCACCCTAAAGGATTTTATATCTTCGAGCCGCTCAAACTAAACCCGGGAATGAAGGAGCCCGAACACGCGCCCATCAAATGGAATCGGTGAGTTGCATGAAACCCCTTGTTAACCCCTTTAGTCCGGGGGCTGACAGGGTAATGGTATCCCTGCACCCCACCACAATGACTCATCGTATCCATCCATTTTCTTCCTTGTTTTGTCCTGCAACTTTTAATCAATGTTAACACGAAAAAAAGTGGCCATGTAGACACCAGACAAAATGGCGTCCAATATGGCAGCCGTTTTTCAGACAGGGCACTAAGTCAGTTTGATGCAAGTTATAGAGAGAACATATTGTCACATGTATACAACTGTATATTTTTTTTGTGAATCTAAGACATAATTCCATCTTTTTAGGGCAAAATTGCACGAGCTATGCCGCCGGAAGTGGAAAATTTGACTATTTTTCACTAATAGATTCTATATCAGTTTTTGCGGTTTGTAACTGTTTGAGAATTGTGACTTTATTTTGTATTGAGAATGTTAACAGATCGTCGGAGCAATGATTTGTGCCATACTGGGGGGGGGGGGTCCCAGTCCCTTCCTTATATCATGCAAAATAGGTAGCAATCGTATTTTCCAGCCAGTATGTTGTATGACATTTGGCGTTTTAGACCAGACGTTGAATGTTTTTTATTTACGTTGGGTCCATTTATTGTATTATTATTTACTATTATTATTATTAACATTTGTAGAGCGCCAAATTTACAACATAGTTGTGTTCATAGGCGCTGTTACATAAAATATATGATAAAACTATATACAATAAAAGAACATCATTACTAGAATCAAAGAAGAGAAAACACGCGGATAAATATTTTATCCAACATGTCCAGGGACATGAAGAAGTTAAGTTTCTATACATTTATTAAAGATAATGGGATAGGATGGCAAGTGTTTGTACCTGAGCTCCCGTGAATTGACAGATCATGATACGTTATGAATATACATGTATATCTTTTCAGTAAAATTGGCGAACTAAGCGTTCGGGAAAATGCGGAAGCGAAGAAAATTGCAAACCTTCTTAACTGCAATTCGGAATGGGATGATTTGGTCGCCATCAGTCAGTACAGCATCGGATTTGCTCATCGGACCACAGAGAAATACTATACCTGTTTGGGCAGCAGCAATTGGAATGTCACACGCTGTTATCGCCACCTGAATGACGCATGCGCCCAGGCAACGGTCAGGGCACTCAAACTCGTTGATCCTCTGAGTTTAATGACAATATTTGCTGTCTTCAGCCTCGTTCCCGGGCTAAAGATTCTGCATCAAATTCGCGATCCACGTGGCATTGTTAACTCACAGCTCCAAGTTGAATCTGGTTTAAACTACACACAACTATGTCCCATTATGCACAAGCAGTTACGAATGGTGGAGCTGTTGCGTACGTATTTCGGTGATAGGACGCTGACCGTTCGTTACGAGGATATGGCCATGGACCCGATAGGGACAGCCGAACATACCTACAATTTATTTAACATTCAACTGCCATCTGAAGTTAGAGCATGGTATAACTACAGTTCCCTAACCAATAACAAACACGCGGTTCCATATGACACTGTTCGTAAAAATCCAACGGAAACTGCCGAGGCATGGCGGAAACAGTTGCCTAAAAACCATCTGGAAATGTTGGATAAAACATGTTCGGAAGTTTACCAGATTTCTGGGTACCATAAGATATTGACGTGATACTTATAGCAATTCAGGTGTTGCTATGGTATGTTTGCGTGTCTGCATGGTTACAGTCATGTGATATCGAGCGGCATGAACTGATATTCAATATTTAAACAAAAAGCCTATAGGTGGTACACTGGTTTTATAGCTCCAACTTGAACAAATTCCGATTGTTGTCCAGTAACAAAATGTGATGAAATTTCGTCTCGTGCATGGTACAGTTGAATATATGGATATTACTACAACAGATGCATATTTGATAATTAAACTGGAACATATCGTCGGTGGGATTCAAAGAAGTCGTAAAACTGTTAAAATCGTATTTTGGCGCGAAATTTTTTATTGCAAACTTGAATTCGTAATCCACGCGATCGATTACACCCCTAAAATTCTTATCCTTGTTCTAATCCAACCAGAAATGAGCTTTTAGGCCATGTGATGGAAATTCGTATCCTTGGTTGGACAAATTTCTTACTTCAAAAATGTCGTATAAAGTATACAACATATTTGAAGTAAAACATATGACCATAACGTCAGGGGTGTTGTTCTCAAAACGTCGTATATAGCCCGGAAGCTAATAGGGGTACCCTTGGACCCACCTGGGACTTAACTTCACCCCACTCATTTTGTTCCTTATTATGTCCTTCAACTTTTAAGCAATGTTAACAAGAAACAAAATGGCCGTGTAGACTCCAGACAATATGGCGTCCACCATGGCCGCCGTTTTTCAGACCAGACCCTAAGTGAGTTTTATGCAAATTTTAACGAGAAAATCTAGTAAATTGTATATATTTTCGTGAAGCTAAGACACAATAATACCTTTTTGGGCCAAAATTGAAACTCACCATCCAAGATGGCCGCCAAAATGGCCGCCGAAGTTGAAAATAGGACATTTTTTCACACATATCTTCTAGATCAATTCATGCTGTTTGGACCGGTTGAGTAATATGACTTTATTTTGTGTTTTCTATATTACCTGATCATTGGAGCAATTAGATATGGAATTATTGGGGTCCCAACCCCTTCCTATCCTCAAACATTCGATTTTACAGAATGCGGTATAAAACTTCACAAAAAATAACAATTGGGATTCTAGTCATATTTCAACAAAAAAATGAAAAGAACTTTGTAATGTAAGTGAGGCATATCATTACCTATGAATATTCCAACTCACTGGAACCAAAATTCTTACTTTGGCTCAAAATGGCTGCCAGTATGACCGCCAACATATGGTAAATATATTACCCCAGCGTGTCCTGCAATTGCTTACAAGTTTTGGTTGATGTATAAAATAGGCTATTCTGCATTCAATACATTGAATACTAACATGTCTGATGCACCATGTTTAATTTTGACTGTTCTCACCACTGACATCACCAAAATATTGGACTTTTCACTCAAAAACTTGACATAAATATAGGGAAAAACTGTTTAGGTTTGGACCATTTTTTTTCAGGTAATTTAAATGTTACTATCTTTGGATTGAAATGTGTTTATTGTTTTTGGACTATCTTAAATACGTCATACTACGGTGTGTATTGACCAAATTGCTCCAAATGGCATCCAAAATGGCAACGAGACATTATATCCCGAACATTATTGTCGGCGTTATCCGAAAAGGTAGCAAATTGTGATTCACTTGGTTAGTATACGTCATAGTTAATTAACTGACAACCAAATGTTTTATTCTGGTTTTCGCAGTTCAGTATGGGGCATGGCAAATTCATTTTAAAGTGTGTAATTTTGCCGAGAACCTTTTTTGTTATTTTGGAATTTTTGAAAGGAAATGTGCAGAACTGTGCGACGGAACTGATATGGTCCATCAGCTGTGGCTATTCTGGTCCATTATGATAAAACAAAACGTCAACTGGATACAGTGTGCATGCCAAGATCGTAGCCAGGGAGTTACTCTATGATCATAGGTGAAGTGAATAGGTATACAGGGAGTTATTGTATGTTATGACTGATGTGAATATATATACAATGAGTGACTATATGGTTATGAATGGGTTGTCCATGGTAAGATGCATAGGTATACAGTGAGAGGTCATGGGGTGTGAGGTGAATCGGTATGCATGGAGTAACTGTGTGGTTTATGGTTGTGTATATTCAGTACGGGTGCACACGGTGTGTTGATATAGCTACATGGTCATCTATGTGCTGATTATGTAATATATATGGAGTGGCTGTAAGGTCATGGGTGGGATGTACATGTGTTCTCTGTATGATCATTAATGGGGTGTGTGGATAAATAGGGAGTGATTTTATGGTTACGGGTAATATAATGTGTATAGGTATACATGGAATGACTACGGTCATGATTGAATATGAATACCTGGAGTAAGCTGGGTGGACATTATCGTGTGGATGTATTATCATTGGTGGGTGTATAGGGATATCTGTATTATCATAGATGGCGTGTATGATTATACAGTTAAATGCTGAATTGTCAAGTGTGAGATGTATATGCAAGTATGGATGGTATGAGTGGTCGTGTGTGCGGTTTGTTTTGTATATTTGGAAGTGCTAAATGGCCATTGATGAAGTTTACATGTATACCTGGAGTATATATATATATATATATATATATATATATGGGCTGCACATGTATACTGAGTGGTCATATGACTATATGTGTCGAATGGGTATATAGGTACAGGTAGTGACTGTATGGTTAATGGTGAGATTAGTACATGTATGTATACAAGTAGTGACTGTATTATCATAAATGTAATGAATACATATACAGGGGTGACTAAATGGTCATGTGTCAGGCATATGCGTGTACCTGGTGTTCATGTTTGGTGACTCGTGGTGGTATGGTCATATGTAGGTTATACGGGTATACACACGTGTTGCTATATTATCATAGGCGAGGGGTGTATATAGCGAGTGGCTATATTGCCATAGATTAGGTGCTTATGCATACATGGAGTGACTATACTGACATGACTGGGGTGTATTAGTATATCTTGACTATCTTGGCTATTCGGCTATGGTGTGACAAATAGGAATACATGGAGTGACATGGTCAATGTTGATGTGAATATGTATACAAGGATTAACGATGATCATGTATGAATGTTTTGAATATATACACAATGGGTGACTATATGGCCATAGGTCAGGTGAAGGAGTATACCAGATCCATGGGTGAGGGTATGTGTGTGAAGCGAGTGGCTATATGGTCATTGGGGAGGCGCATATGTATACCCGAAGTGACTTTATGTTCATTGCTATGGTGAGATGAATGGGTATACAGGGAGTGACTATATGGTTATGGGTCATGTGTATGAGTATATTTGGTGTGCCTGCATTGTGACCCGTGGCTGTACGGTCATCCGTGGTCATGGTTCAGGTGTACATGTATACAGTGGGTCACTATATTATGTATATGGTGTTTATGTGTATATGGAATGACTTGTGCTAATGGGTGGCTTTCCACGCTTAACGTTTCCTCCATGTACATAAACACCATCAAGACGGAGAACTCTATGACATGACCTCTCTATTGATTAGCATATCCTTGAGTTATTGTGGAAAGCGATAGCCACCCAAGATACACATGAACAACCCACCCATTACATCAGTCAATCCATTTGTATATCAACACCACACAAATGACAACATAGTCAATCGCTGTATATCATCCGACACATGACCATATAGTCACTCTGTGTATACATATTCACCACATTCACGATCATACAGTCACTCATTGCATCTATATTCATCTCACCATAGACCATACAACCACTACATGTATACCTATTCGCCATACCCTTCACCATACCCATGAGTCAATCCAGGTATACATATACACATCACCAATGGTGAGCCCTTCCAGATATACCAATAACCGCACATACGACCATAAGTTCCATACTTGCCATAATCATACACGCCATCCATGATCATACATCTACTCCCTATACACCCCCAATGATAACACATCCACAACATATATAAATATACGTCCCACCAGTTACCAACAGTCATATTGGGCCAGAATACCCACATATCATGGTTCATCTCAGTTCCGTCTCAAAGTTCTGCCCATTTTCTTTCAATAATATGACGAGAATCACAAAAGAGGTTCTCCGCAAAATTCCATACTGCAACTTTAAAATAAATTTGTCATGCCCCATACGGAACTGAGACAAACATAGCATCGAACGTAGTTGTCAGTTAACTAACAAACACGTATAATAACCAAGTGAGCCATTTTGGAAGCCATCTTGATCAATTCAGTATATAAACACCGTAGTGTGACACATTTAAGATAGACAAAAACAATAAACACCTTTAATGCCAAAGATAGTTGCATTTTAAATTTTTACCTGAAAAAATGGTCGAACACTGAAAAGTGAATTTTTGCCGATATTTATGTCAAGTTTGTGAGTGAAAAATTCAATATTTCTGGTGATGTCAGTGGTGAAAATGGTAAAATGATCCATGGTGCATCATACATGTCAGTATTCAATGTATAGAATACAGAATAGCCAATTGTATAAATCAACTACAACTTGTAAGCGAATGCAAGACACCCTGGGGCTATATTTATCATTTACATATATTTTGGCGGCCATTTTGGCAGCCATTTTAAGTCAAGGTAAGAATTTTGGTTTCAGTGAGTTTAAATATTCATAGGTAATGATATGCCTCACTTACATTACAAAGTTCTTTTCATTTTTGTTGAAATATGACAAGAATCCCAGTTGTGGTTTTTTGGGAAATGTTATACCGCATTCTGTAAAATCGAAATTTCGAGGGATCGGAAGTGGCTAGGACCTCAATAATTCCATATTTAATTGCTCCAATCATCAGATAATATACAAAATACAAAATAAAGTCATATTACAATACCAGTTCCAATCAGCATTAATTGATCTAGAAGACATTTGTGAAAAATTGTCTTATTTTCAACTTCCGGCGGCCATCTTGGATTGTGAGTTTCAATTTTTGGCCCAGAAAAGTGTCATTATGTCTTATATTCACGGAAATATATACATTTGTATACATTTTACTAGATTTTCCCGCTATAATTTGCATAAAACTGACTTAGGGTCTGATCTGAATGGCGGGCATGATGGACGCCATCTTGCCTGTAGTCTACACGGTTACTTTTGTTTTCTAACATTGCATAGAAATTGAAAGACATAATACGGAACAAAATGATTGGGGTAAAGTTAGGTCCCAGGGGTGCAAGTGTACCCATATTAGCCCCCGGACTAATACTATATAGCATGCTATTATAGAATGATATGGGATGGGCAAGAAACTTGGTATTATAGCGCCATCCGTTTCGGAAGCCTCACAAGTTACTCGGCTTTTCGTTGGGCATATTGCCACTGTGTTGTTTCAGCTATCTAGTTTAATTATCGAATTCCGACATACTTTGCTAACTGAGTGATCCCATATAACCGTCCATTATCGGAAATGTACTTAGTGTAACGGGTATGGAACCAAGCTAACTGTTTTCTCGGCAGAAAAAAAGGTCGTATAAATTGAAATTATTTGATATCGAGGCATAAAGTTGTTTCAAATTTGTCGTATAAATTTCAAAACGTCGTAAAATTTTGCCGCGAAAAAAAAATTGTTTAAAAAAAGTCGTATAAGCTCATTTCACACTTTTCTCTTTATAGACTGGTGTAAAATCGTCAGTTTCACAATATTTCGATGCCCGGGATGTGTATCGATGGATTTGAGGCACTGTTGTTCTTCTGAATATAACATATCAAACTATAATCATTTTTTTGTCTCTCCTGTAAAATGACTAAAAAGTGCGGGAATTTTGTATACGACATGTTTGAATCCCACCGACGATATGTCCTTTATTCCACATTTATACCCCCACGTTTCGAAGAAATATATACGGCATGGTGTTGAATGGAATTGATCAGTTTATATGTCTGTACGTCAGAATACAGACATATAACTGCCATGGGTCTTCGGATCTGAATGAAATTCGGCACGGATGTTTACCAATATGAATGCTTTCAAAAGAGGGGCAAATGGCAGTGTTTGTTTATTTGCCAGTGCCCGAGGTGCAACTTTTTGTTTCTTAACTGGTATATATGCAGCACTCGTCACTCTCTGTTATCTGATATTTGTGAAGCATTCAGAAGAGTGGTGACACACCCTCAAATATATAGAGATTATCAATACAGTGAAGTGATCTGAGTCTCCATATCACGCCGAGTTGAGAAGGTGAGATCACGGATCAGACGAGCTGCCGCAGGCTGCGAGCAGGGATGTGGCTAGAGGGGGGGGGTGTGGGGGGGTGTCTCACCCCCCCCCCCCCAGCAGAGAGCTATATTTTCAATAGTTGGAAATTTCATACCTGCCACAACGAAATTTCACACCAACAATAGGTTGAAAATGTTCTTGTAGTTTGATTATAATACAATTTATTGGGGGAATTTATTGTTTTTCGACCAATATTTGCATATGTTCCTATTTTTGGTCAATTTTTTTTTACAGAAATGGTCATCAGTTGGAAATTTTCCAACCTTAGGGGGGGGTGACAGGTTGGAAATTTCCAACACTTGGAAAGCTTGTGTCCTGGTCTCTCCCCCGTGGCCAGTCAAAAACTTCTAGTTAATTTAAGAAAACAATATTGTCATACAATTGGTCAACATTGTCATTGGAATTGTCATCAGTTGGAAAATTTCCAACCTAAGTGGGGGTGTAGGGTTTGAAATTTCCAACAGTAGGAAGGCTTGAGGCTAGTCTAGATGTTAGGATTTTGCGATTTTCTTGTTCAGATTTCAAAATTTTCGCACACCGGGCCGAACCATGGTCGGCCCGGTGTGTCATTGCCCCATCCACATGGCCAATACAAAACTGCTAATTAGTTTAGCAAAACAATATTTTACTACATTTGGTCAAACTTGTAGACATAAATGGTCATCGGTTGAAGAATTTTCCAACCTGAGGGGGAGTATGAGGTTTGAAATTTCCAACACTAGGAAAGCTTCAGTTGAGGCCAGTCTAGATGCTAGGATTTGCGATTTTCTTGTATAGTTTTCAAAATTTTCTCACACCGGGCCGAACAACCATGATCGGCCCGGTGTTTCCTGGTCTGGTGTCGGTAGCTGTGTGCATTTGTCTGGAATTAGATCACTAGTTGTTTTTTTGGGGGCAATTTTCAGGTTAAAATATCTTAATGTTCTCATACTGGGAAAATAGAAGCATGGCTTATGAATATATAGGAAATTAGGCCTGATCATGAGGTACAAGGGGGGGGGGTGCAAATGGAATTATGCAAAAAGTTGTGTTGTTCGACTCAAGGGGGGGGGGGTGCAAATGGAATTATGCAAAAGTTGTGTTGGTGTGATTCCAACTCAAGGGGCGGGGTGCAAATGGAATTATGCAAAAAGTTGTGTTGGTGTGATTCCGACTCAAGGGGGGGGTGCAGTTGGAAATTCCCAAGGTGGACACCCCCCCCCCCAGCGGAGACCCTCTAGCCACATCCCTGGCTGCGAGTCTGATCCGTATATGTTTATTATATGACCAATTAAACTTAATTATTACAACCAACCTCTGAAATTGTATTGCGAAAAAGGTGATACGTTGAAATCAAATTTAATGAACGAATCGCAACAATTTAATCAACAACAACAGATTTAAGAAGTGTCTCAATTGAAAATAGTTCAGGATTCAGACACGCATGGTATGGAATCGGATCACGATAGTATCATGATCCGATTAATCGGAAAACCATCACCAAGCAATGGTGGTATTTAGTTAAAATAATGACAGCCATATAATAAAATAGAATATATATATGTTATAATATAGCCAGTACACACATGATATGCACACATCTCAGTCAAGAACATACTAGTTGTTGCTGGTGTCGGTGTGAACATTTGTATACATAGCAATACCAATTTTCCAGTGTACATATAATCTAATGCGGGAATGTAAAATTAGCCCCCAATGTCATGCCAAAAACAAGAAACACCAGCCAATATTCTGGAATAAATCGGAGTGGGGTAGTAAATCCTTTTCCGTATGACATATGGGTGGCCAAATTGGCAAATTCACATCCATTAGTTTAAACATATTTTATTCCAACAAAAAACAGTACAGGTACATAAGACATAAATATAGTGACAGAGTAGTTGACATAAAATTGCTTCTGTATCTTATCGGGGGCATATTATGTCCGTTGGAAACGGAGACGACAGTAATTTACAAGCTTTGTATATAAGATCTTGGAACCATGCAGTCTCGTCAAGACTTCACTGAAGCTAATGGGGTGGTTCTCGTAACGTTTTACTGACGCCCTCAGTGTATACTGTCCTAGAGATTCTAGATATAGCTATGGTTCGCTGGGCGTTTTATTTATAGATAATGGGTTTTTCCGGTTGTGACAATTCGCAGTAGGTCCCTATTTGCGGAGATATATTTGCGGAGGTCCCCGAATTCGCGGAGTTCCATAAAATGGTCGAAATATGTTGATTTTAATGAGGGAACGGGTGCGTATATGTCAATTGATACGTATTTTAAACAAATAACGATACGATCATCATAATAGTGGTTTGTTCTATCAATCATATCATCATCATCATCATCATACGGAACAAGTCTTGCGACTTTTCGTCCCAATAACATTATTTGCAATGCTTGTTTACAAATATATGTATCGTCATTCGATATTTACTTGTGAGTCACTTTAACATATTACTTGTCGTCGAACTCGTATTTTATATAATAGAAGAATGAGTCTATGTATATTTTTGAATTGATCGAGTGTTGGAGCCTCAACAGCGAAGTCTGGCAGAGAGTTCCAGCTATTTACCACCCTCTGCGTGAAGAAATATTTTCCTATGGCCTTGTTAACAATGGGCATCTGTAGCTTTTTATTATGTCCTCTTGTTCTTCCTGATGAATGTCTTTCTAATAGGTGACAGGCATTGATATTGCAATGACCATTCAACAGTTTATATACCTCGATTAGATCTCCTCTAAATATTTCATATTTTAAAGACATCAGATTGAGTCTTATCATTCGGTCTCATTTTGATTTGACGAACTTCTAGTTTCGTTGCGTTTCTTTGTATTTCTCTAACACAATGCTTTGATATTTGTGATGTGGGCTACATGCAGAGTTACAGTATTCGATGATAGGTCTGACCATGCTTATATATGTAGAGCGATTAGAAAGTGTCGATGTCCAAGTTCGTGTATGCCGATGATTTGAGAAGCTTTATTGTTTTAGGATATTGTAGGAAGGCTAATCTGGCCGTGTCAAATTGAGCTATATATAGCGCTGGGATATCTCGCATGACAACACATTTCGGGTTTTCGTGGGGTGTGTATTCGCTGGATGTCTTATAGTTGCAGTATGTAACTATTATGCGTTAATTGCTTTCGATGTTTATGTATGAACAATGGCTGGGCCATGCACTCTTGGCGGGAACACAATGCCTCCGATTTTTGATCCGCATTTAGAAGCTTTCTGGTGTGGTGAATGAGAAACCTGTAGTAATAAGCCGTATTTTTTTTTTTATAATTTGAAGGATTAGTTGTTTTAACGGAATTCTGAGGCGGTGCATTCATGTAACCAATATATTTTATATTATAATTTATATTTATGGCTAATAATGTGATCTTGAGGGCGTTACAATTTCTGATTATGGTTTTCTTGTACATAAATGCACACCAGTCGGCGCGAGATTGAAATGTTGGCGCGAATAATTGCCGCCTGCTTCAATTCAGACTAGTTTTCTTCCGTAGTTCTGCTAAAGGCATTGTTTTATCACAATGACGAAACTGCGATCAAATTGATCATCGGTCGCATATTGATCGTAGTACCGGTATTAAACATGGACCGAAAGAACTGCATGGTTGTTTGATCGATGAACGGATGAAAATGAACTTACACAAAATGTCAACAAGTGTGCATTTATGTAGAAAACACTACGACATGACACTACGCGAGACTGGTGTGTATTTATGTATACAGAAATGCACACAGTGTTCATCTATGTATAAAACATTACGACAACGACCCCATTAGCTTCACTGAAGCAGCATGGAACCAATATCTTGTATCTGGATGTTGCTGTTTGGTTGGGTATGTGAAGTGGCTGGTTCATTATGTGCTCGCTAATGTATTGAAATTGTATGATATATATGTATATGTCTAGAAGGTGGGTGTATGAGAAGTTAGGGCAGATATGGAGGTTAGAGAGAGATGGGGGGAGAGAGTGAAAGAGTGAGAGATGAGGAGGGGAGGAAGATAATGAATACTAAAGATACGTCACCAGTGTAACCGACGCACATTGCATGCAATGTACCGGAGTCGAGGTGACACACGTGTAAACGTTATATTAAAGGGGTATAGTGTACGCCAAATGTTGTTGTTGGTTTCTATAGTCTCCGAGTCAGAGAATAAGGTAACATTTTTTTCATTATTTGAAAGTCTGTTGAGTACGAAGTAGTGTTACGGATGACAAATTTACCGGAATGCAAAAATACAAATTGTCGTTGTCGAGTAATTTTTGTACAGTTTTCAACCAAATGAATCAAATAAAAGTTATATTATAGGCATACTAGTCCAATATAATCATTTAAGTTATTGTATCGTCGCTAGTCAGTGAGTGACTTGAGTGTTCTCCCCGTATCATTATAATATTTTAAGCAATCGTGTGTGCGATCGGTTTAACATCCAGTATCCCTCAATTACTTTATTTTGATTACGGAAATTCGTAATTTAATTGACGCCATTTTATGGCTCCAGTCATAAATTCAATTTATATCAAATTATTAATTTTTAAATTATTAAATTTTAAGATAGCATATTAACCTGAGCGTTTACAGAATACATCTTCGACTCAAATTACTTATGTTTCTATATATTATCGATATTAGATCGTTGTTGTCACCGGAAATGTAATGCAAATGGCGTACAGTACCCCTTTAAGGTAAACGTCTTGTTCTGCATGAGTATTTACTTCTGGAACTATTCGAACATTTGCAGGTTTGCGTGTTTATTTAAAGTGTCATCGCCAATTTAAGAAGAAGTTTGTTGTCATGTCATCCTAAATCACATTGAAATTTACATGCCCACTTAATTTTCGAACCACCAGATCACATTATATACAAGATATTTCATATTATATACCATTTGAAAGAGGAAGCTCAAAAACATTGTATTATCAACTGATCCGGTCGAATAAACTGGGATCATATTGTTTTTGTTGAGTTATTGAGGTGTGTTCTGTGATTAATTTTGATCCAGGCTGTACTATAAAGTCTATTATTCTCAATGGAAGAGGAATAACTCTATCCCTTAGTTTGATTTCTGATGCATTCTGGTTTGACAAGGGGGGAAGTCTTGGAATGAATCTGAGAATCTCTATCACTTGGTGGACTCAAGGCCGCAGCTGTTCCGTATTCTGATGGAATATATATTTTTTTGGTTCCTCTTCCAAATGGTATATAATATGGGATATGATGTGTATAATGTTATCTGGGCATTCAACAATTAAGTGGGTCTTTAAATGAAAATAACTAAACAAAAAAGAGTAACTGCCGATACAGACTATACAAGAGGTAACTACTTCATATCGCGGATCATCACACATACCTCCGATATATTACCTGCCGGATAGATGATAGCATCCCCTTTTCAAAATGTATCACAGAGGTGTTCAGGGTAAAGCATGATAGCCTAGTCCGTTGGTGATTTTAGCCCGACTAACTGGACAAAAGTGCCAGTTTTTGCTGTAAGTTTGGACAGCCTTACTGATCATATATATCTACCTCCGATATAATACCTACCGGGTTGATGAGAACATCTACTTTTCAAAATGTATATCACAGAGGTGTTCATGGTAAAGCATGATAGCCTAGTCAGTTAGTGATTTTAGCCCGACTCACTGGACAAAAGTGACATTTTTTCGCAGTAAGTTTGGACAGTCATGCTGATCATATTTTGCTTCAAGAAGCAACTTTCTAAAGGCATTGTTTTATCACAATGACGAAACTGCGATCAAATTGATCATCGGTCGCATATTGATCGTAGTACCGGTATTAAACATGGACCGAAAGAACTGCATGGTTGTTTGATCGATGAAAGGATGAAAATGAACTTACAAAAAATGTCAACAAGTGTGCATTTATGTAGAAAACACTACGACATGACACTACGCGAGACTGGTGTGTATTTATGTATACAGAAATGCACACAGTGTTCATCTATGTATAAAACATTACGACAACGACCCCATTAGCTTCACTGAAGCAGCATGAAACCAATATCTGGTACCAGGGTGTTGCTGTTTGGTTGGGTATGTGAAGTGGCTGGTTCATTATGTGCTCGCTAATGTATTGAAATTGTATGATATATATATGTATATGTCTAGAAGCGTGGGTGTATGAGAAGTTAGGGCAGATATGGAGGTTAGAGAGAGATGGGGGAGAGAGTGAAAGAGTGAGAGATGGGGAGGGGAGGAAGATAATGAACACTACAGATACGTCACCAGTGTAACCGACGCATATGGCATGTAATGATGTAATGTACCGGAGTCGAGGTGACACACGTGTAAACGTTATATTAAGGTAAACGTCTTGTTCTGCATGAGTATGTACTTCTGGAACTATTCGAACATTTGCAGGTTTGCGTGTTTATTTAACCCTTTACCCAACAAACCGGCCAAAACCGGCCAAATAAAGCTTCAACAGCCTAAAATATCTTCGGTCTATCTCAATAGAACCATACAAATATGGATATCATTGGAACCGGCTACTTGACCACATTGTGATAGTTACAGTTATGCCCTGTGCCAATGCATTCTCTTATATATGCGAGTCGACCATAGGTCGCCTCGCATATATATAAGAGAATGCATTGGCCTATAAAAAATTTGTTTTTAACACTTTTTACCATTTTTTCTTACATTCTTTAACAATTTTATAATTTTTAATGTGTTAAGCCAATGCATTCTCCTATATATGCGAGGCGACCTATGGTCGACTCGCATATATAAGAGAATGCATTGGCACAGGGCCCTTCTGTTGGGTAAAGGGTTAAAGTGTCATCGCCAATTTAAGAAGAAGTTTGTTGTCATGTCATCCTAAATCACATTGAAATTTACATGCCCACTTAATTTTCGAACCACCAGATCACATTATATACAAGATATTTCATATTATATACCATTTGAAAGAGGAAGCTCAAAAACATTGTATTATCAACTGATAAACTGGGATCATATTGTTTTTGTTGAGTTATTGAGGTGTGTTCTGTGATTAATTTTGACCCAGACTGTACTATAAAGTCTATTATTCCCAATGGAAGGGGAATAACTCTATCCCTTAGTTTGAATTCTGATGCATTCCGGGTTGACAAGGGGGAGTCTTGGAATGAATCTGAGAATCTCTATCACTTGGTGGACACTCCAAGGCCGCAGCTGTTCCGTATTCTGATGGCATATATATTTTTTTGGTTCCTCTTCCAAATGGTATATAATATGGGATATGATGTGTATAATGTTATCTGGGCATTCAAAATTAAGTGGGTCTTTAAATGAAAATAACTAAACAAAAAAGAGTAACTGCCGATACAGACTATACAAGAGGTAACTACTTCATATCGCGGATCATCACACATACCTCCGATATATTACCTGCCGGATAGATGATAGCATCCCCTTTTCAAAATGTATCACAGAGGTGTTCAGGGTAAAGCATGATAGCTAGCCTAGTCCGTTAGTGATTTTAGCCCGACTCACTGGACAAAAGTGCCAGTTTTTACTGTAAGTTTGGACAGCCTTACTGATCATATATATCTACCTCCGATATAATACCTACCGGGTTGATGAGAACAACTACTTTTCAAAATGTATATCACAGAGGTGTTCATGGTAAAGCATGATAGCCTAGTCAGTTAGGGATTTTAGCCCGACTCACTGGACAAAAGTGACATTTTTTCGCAGTAAGTTTGGACAGCCATACTGATCATAGTTTGCTTCAAGAAGCAACTTTCTGTGCGATGTGCAGATGTTGTGAGTATTTGAACATTTCGACAGGTACGCTGTTTAGAAATTTAGGAAATTGTCTCCTCTGTGAATGTTTATACATGCTCGCAAATTGTGAAGAGAAGTTCGATGTATCGACATTACTTTATTGTTTATGTATATCAAGCTGTGTGTATGAATTAAACATGTCCATATTGTTATGATAAAGTGTTCCTGTGTCAAAATTCATGCAGACAGATCAACTTTACAAGGCAATAATTCGAATTAAGAAAAGGGGGCGTGGTCCTGCATTTAATGATGGATTCTGATAATGTACATATCCATAAATAAGGCTCGACCGGTGGCGTTGCTAGATGGGGTCTGCGCAGGGGTGCTGGAAATTTGCCCCTGACCAACTGTAGTAACACAGTTACTGGTTTTCGTACGAGCATTCTTGGACTACAAGATAATTTCCAAACTAACACCCTCCCCCCGTTTTGGGAAATTATAAACTGATAGAATTGCTGTTTGAAAAAAATAAATATCAAACAATTCCAATGTGTTTTTTGGGTCTCTAATGTCCAACTAATTTCGTGTCAGAAACGAAATTTCCAACTGTTGAAAATGTTGGCCCAATTTAAAGATACACCCTCCCCCAGTTCAAGTTTATAAACTCATCTTCTTATCAAAATGTACACAAGAGACAATGGCGCAAAAACACACAACCCATGTTCTGTCTATTCCTTGGGAATTTGTGTGCTTTACTAAAATCGGAGAACGATTGTAACAATGGGATTGTGCTCTAAACGTTTCATATTGGGTTTTTTGTCAGTTCCATGTGTTCAACAAAACAGTACACATATATAATAATATCAGAATAGCAGTGATATATAAGAAAACCATAGACAGAAATGGTAATGCCTTCAATATCATATTATTAGTCATATTTATAAATTATAATATAAAATATACTGGTTTCATGAATGCACACCACCTCAGAATTTCGTTAAAACAACTAATCCTTCAAATTATTACAACAACTACGGCTTGTCACTGAAGGTTTCACATTCACCACACCAGAAAGCCTCTAAATGCGGACCAAAAATCTACTAATCGGATAAAATACACATCCGGTACTTCGCAATACGGCCTTTAGTCTACATTCCAACTCAGACCCACTTCATCGGCAATGTTAGCCGTTATATTATGCAGTGTGTTCCCGCAATAACATTATAAGATTGGCCCAGAAATTGTTCTCACCTAAATATCTGCAACAATGAGACATTCGCGAAGATACATTCGCGAATACATACATTCTGCAAAAGTCAAACCGTTACGCAATATATAACACAAGTAACGAATATATAAACAGAAAACAGTTAATAAATATACAGTGCAAATACAATACATTTCTTATTATGATACTATTTGACTATTATACGGTATATATCATACATCCAACGCCAGACATTGTTGATTAATCCCTTCTTGTCGAAGTTGTTTCCGTTACCTGTTTACCGTCGTTCCGCTTTTTTGATTTGTCGTAATATTTGGCATAGCAGATAAAAAAGTTCTAATGTATATTTACCGAAATTAAATAACATCTTCTGTAACTGATAACTGGTGTCTTGGTTATATTACTAATCTTGAAAAATATTTCGAGAAAAAACATTGGATGTCACCTTTTGTTTTATTTTGAGGGAATAGGACATAATCTTCGTACTACAATTTCCTAAAATAACTCGCATCGCGTGAAACCCGAAATGTGTTGTTTTGCGATCGAAACCCAAAATTACACAAGGTTGCGGGAGGAGTATAACAGTTAAAACACTCTGGGCTGTGATTGGTTGAATGAATTAAAAGTCAAATGTTCACAACAGTTCAAAGAATCATTCTCCCACAAACTTAATTTGCCAAGAGGCCCATTCAATAAATGTGAAGACTGTTGTGGCTTTTTAGAAATTTTAAGTGTGATTAAAGGTACTCAATCCGAACAGAGGGTCCCATCTCAACAGATTCCAACAACAACAATCCGATCAGAGGGTCCTATATTACTATTTATTTGGCTTTGGGGTTAAAAAATATTTGATTCGAGTCGAGGAACCCATCAAACAAAGCTCAGAGTTATTAGATATTGATTTTTGAAATTTGTTATTTACTCGAGATGAGTACTAATAATTGCCTTCAACTGCCGTAATCTGCTCGGGATGTGTACACCAAAATCTATTCAAACAGACAAGGATGGATAACTCTAAAATCAAGTGGTAATAATAACGCAATTTTGACTGAGTTCTGTGCCAGAAAGTATTCCCGATAATGAAAAATAATAGATTTCTAAAATCGATATCTAAAAAATCTGAGCTTTGAAGGGTGACTTCCTCGACTCGAATCAAATATTTTTGACCCCCGAAACCATTGAAATAGTAATTGAGAGGAGTTTTATCGGATTGAGTACCTTTAAAAAAAAAAAAATTAGTGCGGAACTGACCCAAGAACAAAGTCTGTCTATATTTTACTATTCTTTCTGTTTATGGCGGTTTTTGACGGAGGTGAATATTTTATCAGCATACCCACCACCAACACCGCCCGTATCTTAACATACCCACCACCAACACCGCCCGTATCTTAACATACCCACCACCAACACCGCCCGTATCTTAACATACCCACCACCAACACCGCCCGTATCATAACATACCCACCACCAACACCTCCCGTATCTTAACATACCCACCGCCAACACCGCCCGTATCTTTAACATACCCACCACCAACACCGCCCGTATCTTTAACATACCCACCACCAACACCGCCCGTATCTTTAACATACCCACCACCAACACCGCCCGTATCTTTAACATACCCACCACCAACACCGCCCGTATCTTTAACATACCCACCACCAACACCGCCCGTATCTTTAACATACCCACCACCAACACCGCCCGTATCTTTAACATACCCACCACCAACACCGCCCGTATCTTTAACATACCCACCACCAACACCGCCCGTATCTTTAACATACCCACCACCAACACCGCCCGTATCTTTAACATACCCACCACCAACACAGCCCGTATCTTTAACATACACACCACCAACACCGCCCGTATCTTTAACATACCCACCACCAACACCGCCCGTATCTTTAACATACCCACCACCAACACCGCCCGTATCTTTAACATACCCACCACCAACACCGCCCGTATCTTTAACATACCCACCACCAACACCGCCCGTATCTTTAACATACCCACCACCAACACCGCCCGTATCTTTAACATACCCACCACCAACACCGCCCGTATCTTTAACATACCCACCACCAACACCGCCCGTATCTTTAACATACCCACCACCAACACCGCCCGTATCTCTAACATACCCACCGCCAACACCGCCCGTATCTTTAACATACCCACCACCAACAGCGCCCGTATCTTTAACATACCCACCACCAACACCGCCCGTATCTCTAACATACCCACCGCCAACACCGCCCGTATCTTTAACATACCCACCACCAACACCGCCCGTATCTCTACCATACCCACCGCCAACACCGCCCGTATCTTTAACATACACACCACCAACACCGCCCGTATCTTTAACATACACACCACCAACACCGCCCGTATCTTTAACATACCCACCACCAACACCGCCCGTATCTTAACATACCCACCACCAACACCGCCCGTATCTTAACATACCCACCACCAACACCGCCCGTATCTTAACATACCCACCACCAACACCGCCCGTATCTTAACATACCCACCACCAACACCGCCCGTATCTTAACATACCCACCACCAACACCGCCCGTATCTTAACATACCCACCACCAACACCGCCCGTATCTTTAAGTTTTTCGATAAATTTGAGATCGTTTCGTTTGTGTCAGTTTTTGTTTAGTCATCGGCCGTGTAAAAAATACAACTTCATGCATACCACAGAAAAGCACTTGTCATACACACACATAAGTAAATAGTTTATGGGTCAATATTACTTTATGAGCTCCCTGGTCGCATCCGATCGATGGAAATAAGACATTCAGCGAGATATGAGCGCCACTTCACTGTCCTCGGGGGAAATATTTTATATGTCAGTATTTCTTTTACTGTTATACATAACGGGGGGGGGGGGCTAAACCTTTCACTACATGTACATGCTAGCAAATTGGAAAATATTGACCTTTGAGCCCCCTCACATCAGTCTAGTGCTGAATATACATCCACATTCCACACGGGGTAACAATTTTTAACCTGTTGCAAGGCATTTAAGTTCACGGTGGAAATAATGTCGATGCCAGGACTTGGTATGTATATTGTCGACACCAATAACACGCAGTTTATCTCGGAAGTATTGTGATTGTTGTTAATTGTTGAAGAGAACCTATATGCATGCCATTGCAACTAGCTTCCCCGTAGAACAACTGTCTGTGCCCATGCTATAGTACATATGTGTGTCTCCAATATTTGGTGAATATCTTATTTCAAAACAACAATTTCTCAGCTGTCATCCATATTTTACCGTATAGTATTTTAAACACCAGGGCAACGGGGATGGCTTGGTGGATGTGTCTTAATAATTTCATTACTCGATTGTGTACATAAATCATTAGTTTATGCACCTATGATTGAGAGGGCAACATGCATATCTTTAAACAAAATGTGGGTTACAGTGTGTGGAATTACATGTATAGTCTAAGTAGGCTGTGACACACAATATTGGCATGATGAAATACCATATTTGAGGTTATATAACTCATGTAAATTGATATCCATATGCCCTGTTTTTCATAACATCTTAAATATAACAGGTTCAACACATTGTGAAGAAATTTCCAAAAACAAAATGGTGATGAAAATTAACTTAATATTGCCATATAAATCCTTAGTCTTGACTCTTTGACTAACATAAGTGAAGTTATGATGCCACAGCGCCAAGCCTTGAAATAGGGTGTCTGTCATTTGCAGAATGAGGTCTCCAGAGGGTGAATTTAGTTATGCTACCCCGCATAGCGGGCTAGCATCACCAAATTCACCTCTGGTGACCTCATTCTGCTTACACCTCAGCAGAATGATGTTCCCAGAGGGTGAATTTGGTGATGCTAGCCCGCTATGCGGGGTAGCATCACTAAATTCACACGCTGGGGACCTCATTCTGCAAATGACAGACACCCTATTTCAAGGCTTGCACAGCGCGATATCAATGACTATGCGTATTATTGGTATATTGCGTACTATGATGACTGTCCGACCATTCTTATTTACTTCTATACGCTGGACGTCAGTACTTACGCCTGTCCAACCAGCCACCCATATCAAAGATGTGTGTGTTAATATTTAATTCGTCTACTGCAACAAACAAACAAAAGAGCGATCTAAAGTAATGTATGTGACCCCCACTATTTAATTGGTGTACTTGGATCCATGCACTACTTAAATGTATCAAATAAATAAAGTCAAATTTCATAACATGCATTGGAAAGACTGAGGATACAGAACTACGTCGTTTTTCTACCTGTCGACGTTACGACAGGCTTCGGTATTACGTTTGTGCATGACGTCACGTGATCTGAGTGCAATGACATATATATACTTAAAAAATCCGTATACGAAAAGCCGCAGCAGGTAAACTTTTATTGCGTTTTTCAAACTTATGTTTTTCATGTAAAGCTGTGAATTTTAAATTGTTGTCATGCATTTTTGAGCATGCTATTGTTATGACTTTCAAAATATATTGGTGGCTATTTGCCCGGAAATAGTGGGTCTGGTATAGGCCGTGTGGTGACATGGAACTGAGAATAACATATTTTTATGAATAGTAATACTACTTTATTCACGATTTTCAGATCCGTCTATAATTAATTTTCTCAACTTTGCACTTTGATCCCTAGATGCGAAGGATCGGAAGTTCGTGGTTAAGGTATTAGCAAATTAATAAAGGTGCGCGTTATCCTGTTTCCTTTCATGACAAATATACATATTTATTCATATGCTTAAATAAACTTAGATGTACAGACTCTCTATATTTCGGCGTTCATTTCGGCCAATTTGGCCGGTTACTTCATGTGACTTTTTCATCTGACGTGTGTGTCGGATAATTGATCTGGAGGATTTATGTAAATGTTAGCCCAAACTACATTTCCAAGTAACGATGGTTTTGTTGTTTATTTTGAGGAATAATACCGCGTCAGATGAATTCAGCCCAAATATGTTAACAGTTGTCGTGTCAAACATTCGGCAGTAGGTTAGCGTTATTTAGTATTTGTGGATGTCCTTTAACATGGGGAAAATAGACTACTGCGCTTGAACGAGCATGTGAATTTGTCGTTTTTAATGTACAGCAACTTGATAATCAATAACAGAGGCATTCTCTGTCAAATAAGGTCGCTCTATTTACGGTATTAATTGCGGAACTTTCTAAAGTAAACTACGCGTAAACGGATACATACGGTAAATTATAGAATGTGCCGGAATCGGCCTAATCGCCCCATGGCCAACTCGCCCAGTCGACGTGTGTCAATTCGGTACCTACTATAACATGTACCCGAGTCCGATTCGGAATAAAAGATGTATACGGGTGTTATATAGCGTTTGGTCCGTTGTTTCTCAATGAATATTATTGAAATTTGGTGTATATGTCCGGGCTGGGACATGGAATACAACAACGTTTGAATTGTTTTTAAATTTACAAATTTGTTGATTTTATTCAATTTTTTTTCGTTCTGAAAACACACTATAAAGTGTATATAATATAATAAAGAACACGAGACATACATAATTTATAAACTGTTAACAAAAGATATCAAATTCAATACATGACAAAGATGACTCAGTGGAGTTTATAAAGTGAACATAAAAACATTGAGGTAAGAATCTTTTTAAGGAATGCAACTTTATTTAATGATAATAAACACATAAATTAAAATAACAAACATGAGATATACATGATTTATAAACTGTTAACAAAAGATATCAAACTCAATACATGACAAAGATGACTCAGTGAAGTTTATAAAGTGAACATAAAAATATTAAGGTAAGAATCTTTTTAAGCATTACTAAACCGTTTAGCACAGACCACAGTCCACTTCACTCATCCGATCATCACCAAACTTCATATTTATCTTGATATTGATCTATCAGATGAGAGCTATCAAATATTTTTTTAATTTCATAGGAAAAAATGGTCGCCAGCGGCCATATTGCATTTACGTTATATTTTATCGCGTCATGTCGATATCTAGTATTACTTAGAAATTTCACCTTTCCAGATTCATAATTGCTCCATTGACTGTAACAGATGAAATTATTCCCCTCTTCGGATAGAGTGTCACTGAAACTTTATTTTGTCAGACTGTCTGTATAATCACTGATTATATATGGCAATAATCTGTAATAAGATGTAGCACTATTTTATTTTATATTTACATGCAGTGCTGTTTTTATACATCAATTCTAATCCCCCTAGATCATCATGTGATCGATCATACATCGCGCGAGGACCTGGTTGAATTAAGGGGGGTTTTATGGATCACTTCTGTCCTCAAGCTAGATTATACTTATGACATTTAATGGCATGTCTCTAACGTGGAGGGTTAGATATGCTTGAGAAACCACCACTCTTTAATTCACACCAAGTTCTCAGCTGTCATGTTCGGATATTAGAACCCATAGCCATGATATATGGTTTATTTTGTGTATACTAGTAATATAGTTATTTTCAGTACCTTTATATACCAGTACTGTGTATAACAATGCATATAAATTAATCCATGTATACATGTATATTGATTCAACGGATTCAGTGGTTTTGTCCATCAGTCTATCAAATTTGCGGGGAAAACATGGCCACAAGCAGTACACCCTGCTAAATTTCGAATTTGAATCAATTGGCGCACCCTGCAGCCAGCTTTTATTGGAGAACTTTTTCTTATGTGGATATTTTGGGTCACCGCTAGATGTGAGCCATATTTTGTTCTCAAACTGTCCTTGTGAAGACATCACTGCCAGCGGTGATCTTCAATTTTACTATTTTTATGGCTAAATAATTTGGTGATCCTACAGACGACACCCTTGTCCGATCGTCATCAGATTCCACAATTATCTTCTGGATAACCAGGGTGAGAGTAATCTAATTTTCCCGAATTTCGTTAAAAAACATTACCACAGGCAGCAATTTGGTATCTTACTCTTTGATCCTCTTTTGCATGACTGAATTGTTTAGCAACTGTACAGACATATCCCTCATCTGGTTTTTATATACATGTATATCTCTTCATGCGGATAGCCAGTATTACGTAGGTACTTCAACTTTCTGCATTCCTGTCATCATTTGAAATATAAAAATTTACCTGATACATGCACCCTTCAAAATTTGTTTCGTCGTATCTATTTTAATGACCCGTATGGTAATATTGATACAGATATATTTGTCAAACATTTCTTTGTACAATATACAGGTATTTAGTTTGTAACTAAATCTAGAAATATATAATAGTAGCTCGTGGACCCCACTTCGTCCGGGATGTTCCCCTCTGATTTTCGGAGAAATGCGCGATTTAACCTTGAATTGACTATTTTAAAGGTGAAGGTCATGTCGGGGTCACGATTTGACCCGTCCAAAACACTCCCCGGACAAAAGTCACGACAAAAGTACCCGTCGAAATCCGCCCGGCTTTATACCCGATTTGACCTTGAATTGACAATTTTGAATGTCAAGATCAGGTCAGGGTCATGGTTTGACCCACCCGAAACACTCCTGGGACAAAAGTAACAGTAGGTATCAAATTTCGTTGAAATACTTCCGTTTTACCAGATTTGACCTTGAATTGATCTTTTTGAATGTCAAAGTCAGGTCGGGATCAAGATTTGACCCGTCCAAAATACTCCCTGGAAATAATTTCCCCTAGGTATCAAATTTCGTCAAATCTGTCCGGCAGTTTTCCCGGCCATAGCTAACAGACAAACAGACAGACAAATGTCCAAAATATATATTAAACTAGCTGATGTATACTCGACTTCGTTCGGGCTAGTTAGGGATTTTTTTTGTGATCGCCTCCATCTGGACAGTACCCAGTATATACAGCGTCTGGCCAAACTATTGTTCAATTGGTCCAGAAACATGCCTATATCAGCACGTTCGAGAACATGGTCCCACGTGAAATTGGACCCGTCCATATTGCTCCCGGGATCGAAGTAGTCCTACACACAAATTTTTAGTCGGATCGGTCAAGGTCCAGAAACATGCCTATGAGCGAGGTCAAGTTGACACGTTAAATACCAAATTCGAGCAGTGTTAGAGTCTATAACACATACACACATGCATTCACGCATACACACATACATACATACATACATCCAGACAGGTGTTTCAAAATGTATAATCGATAGCTACAACAATTCTATGGTAGATAGTTCACGGCCGACCTGATGCATGCATCTTAGTTTTCTTGTATACAATAACATCGAAAGAATGTCGGAGGCGGTGCTAATTATGCGCTTCAAATGTTGTAGTCCCCACTCTTTTTGTAAAACGTAATTGGACAACCAAAACCAAGAAGGATAATCATATGAGGTTTTCGTGGAAAATATATTAAAACTCAGCGTACATAGTGAAGTTTCCTTAGCGAATCTTTTGGCTAATATGTGTCGCCCACCAATGTGTCATTTTGTATTAACATGTGACGTTCTTATCTAATCTCCAGCCGTAAGATGTGTACTATGTACTATATTTAATGATAACACCACAAGTCACAATTGGTCGACCTCTATGTTAGTATTAATCTGAAAAAGACCATTGTTCTGCAAACCAACTTTTCCATTATGACGTGAATGACGGCCATTCTGTTAGCCATCATGGCAGCCATTTTGACATATTACGATTGCTTATAATGTGTTAGTATATTTGCTTATGATGTGTTATGCCACATTTAAAATATTGTGCCGAAATCGGATATATGATATTATTATGATATGATATATCCGAAGATGGCACTTAAAATTGTCCGGCCTGTCCATGTGCCTTCATTTTACATGGATTAACGTACTTGGTCTGTCGTGATTCGACCCTGCCCTGTCACTGACGGACTAGACTATTATGAGCAATCATTCGTGCACTGTTGTCAGAAACACAGTTCTGTGTGAAAAATATGGAATTTACTCAAAATGGTTTCCCATATAAAAGGGAACTAGTCGAGTTGGAATTTTATCACATTGTTGTATAAACTATACATTACGATCTCAATGCTGAGCTTGAAATACACTGATGGCCTTCTATTCACGATGGGCTTTGCTGTTAAAATAGTCACATCTGCTAAAGCCACCATAAACAGAAAGAATGTTAAAATATAGACATATTCTGTTCTTATACCAATCATAAATATTGCATAAATAACATGTTATTGTCGAGATCGTACGCAGTTTTTGTAAACAAATTTAAGCCATGTTATGATACAGTACAGTACCAGGGAGATCCCACTAAGTTAATGTTAGTTAAAACAAGAAAACCATAGTCAGAAATGGTAACGCCCCCAAGATCATATTATTAGCCATAAATATAAATTATAATATAAAATATATTGGTTACATTAATGCACCGCCTCAGAATTCCGTTAAAACAACTAATCCTTCAAATTATTACAAAAAACTACGGCTTATTACTGCAGGTTTTTCATTCAACAAACCAGAAAGCTTCTAAATGCGGATCAAAAATTGTGTTCCCGCCATAAAATCTTCAAGTGTGCATGGCCCAGCCATTGTTCATACCTAAACATCGAACGCAATTAACGCGGTCATAATAGTTACACACTGCAACTATAAGACATCCAGCGAATACACACCACACGAAAACCAGAAATGTGTTGTCCTGCGAGATATCCCATCGCTATAGCTCAATTTGACACGACAAGATTAGCCTTCCTACAATATCCTAAAACAATAAAGCTTCTCAAATCATCGGCATAGTCAGTAGAACTTTCACGAACTTGGACATTCCAACTACAGCTTTTACCGGAATCGGGGTCGCAGTACAACTTTAACGCGTCCCAAAATAACCGGAAAAAACAATTATCTATTTATAAAATCCCCATGGTACCACAGATTTCTAAAATTTGTAGAACAGTATACACCGGTGTCGTTAATTAAACCATGCTGTTTAAAAATACCGTTATAGCGCTCGCTAATCCTCGCCACTCAAAGTAGTGCTGTTGAATGGATCACAGTCAATCAATCTATAATTGAAAGAAGAAAAAAATCACCACGGTGTTGAGTGTTTTGTTCATCGCACACTCTTTATGTGCTGTATATAAACAAACGCTCGGCTCGCACAAGTGTGTTTTGTGGATAATATCGTATTCATACTACCATTATCCTATACTATTAGTATATTATTTTATTTCTAAATTATAACCTACAGCCAAGATCACCCGTGTCTTTAAAGGCCCCAATTAAATTTTCGAAAATCCCCCCCCCCATATCACATATATAAAATATATGCCATATTATATACCACTTGAAAGAGGAAGCTCCAAAACATTCTATTATCAACTTATCCGGTGTACCGGAATTAAACTGTGAACATGTTGTTTTTGTTGAGTTACCGGTGTGTTTTTTGTGCTTAAGTTTCATTTGCTTTGTAGTGCAGTGTATTATTTTCAATGGAGGGGGAATAACTCTTTATCATAAAGATAGAGTTATTCCCCTTCCATTTAAAATACATTTTTAGGTTGACTTATGTTGCATTCTGTTAGCCATAACGGGGGAATCTTTTTATGATTTCAGCTGTTATCTATTTCTGTATGGGCATCTTCTGAAACACAGCCAGTTCAAATGGTGAAGAATTATAATATTGTAATCATATGTTATGGCATAGATTTTTATTAAAAACGTATATCAAGACACTATAAAATAATCGGTGACTCGAAAATTAAGTGGGCCTTTTAATTCTTCTTGACATATTTGACCTCCTATGCACATATTGGAATCCGACATGGTCCATTCAGTTTTCAGCTTATCGACTGAAAGTTTTATACCAAGTACAGTTTATATAAGTTATGGAATTTCATTTGGGACGGAAGTTAATCGAGTGCACCGTATTTTGGTAGGTGGCGAATTTTCAATTGAATTTCTAATTAGCTTTCAAAAAGCCAATATCACTTATTTTACATTCAACAATAGCAAACAAGGTTCCCAGAATACTGTTCTGTGTTCTTGGATCTTCTCAGATTTATTTCGGTTCCTAACAAATAATGTCTGTGTTAAAACAAAAAGGTCTACTTTCCTAATATCGACGTATAAACCTTATTAAAGTTTAAACGGTACGGTATATACTATATCAGTATATGCCAAGTCTGTCCACAGTTAACTTATACTTGTTTGGATGGATATTCTATCAGCAATAAGTCGTTAAATACACATATTTGTCCTTTTAATGTTGTGGTCAAGTGACCAATTTTGAATGGGGATTACCTTGAAAGGGTGTGACTAAACATCGCCCGGACCGCCCATGTGGAGTATAGACTATAGGGGTGATTTTAGGTTACATATATGTGCATGGGTGTCATGGAAAGCCACGCACGGACAGGGAGACCACACAGAAATGTCGCTATTAACCCTCAAAATGCCGGCATCGGCGAATATGTTCGCCGCGAATGAAGCTAACAGCCCGGATCGCCCCTGTTGCGTCTAGGGGTGATTTTAGTGTCCATATCTGTGCGCGGGTGTCAATGAAACCCACATACGCACAGAGGGTGGTCACGACCGAACAGAAGTACCGATATTAACCCCTAAACTTGCCAGATTCAACCAGAATTACAAAATTGTGCCCCCAATAAGAAGACTCGCAGCCCGGACCCCCGTAATGCCCTCGTACTTCTAATAGCTCCTTACATATAAGTTGCGGAACTACCCTCGACTACACTCACGAAAAAACAAGGGCGAATCGCCAACGAAAGCCGGGCAATTAACCCCAAAAATGCTGCCGTCACCGAATAAGTTTACCGCTAACGAAGCTAACAGCCCGGACCACCCCTGTTGCGCCTAGGGGTGATTTTAGTGTCCATATCTGTGTACGGCTGTCAATGAAAGCAACATACACACGTTGGTCCTGGCTGCGAGTTTTCTTATTGGGACAAAAAAAATTAATTCTGGCGGAATCTGGCAAGTTTATGGGGTTAATATCGGTACTACTGTTTGGCCGTGATCACCCTCCGTGCGTATGTGGGTTTCTATGACACCCACACACATATATGGCCACCAAAATTACCACTAGACACAACAGGGGCGGCCGGGCTGTTAGCTTCATTCGCGGCGAACATATTCACCGATGCCGGCATTTTGAGGGTTAATAGCGACACTTCTGTGTGGTTGCCACCCCTGTCCATGCATGAGTGGCTTTCCATGACACCCCTGCACATATATTGCACCTAAAATCACCCCTATACTCCACCGCCTTGAAAATCTCGGGATCAAAAGTTGCAAATATTTCTTGATGACAAATGACTCAGTATTGAAAACAAAACATATTTATCTGGTGGGTCGGCTTGTATGTGACCCTGGATTGTAAGTTGTTCCATTACAATGTTGGATTTTTTGTTCCATATACATAGCATTCAACAAATGTTTACCTGCATAGCAGATAGAACTGGAGAACACTTACAAGTTACATTGTAGTTGATATTAGTTCTTGAGGTCATGTTCAAACCGTCTGTCTGCCCAATGCATATCAAGGTTCTCAATGAAGTGCATTAATGTAGGAGATATTAACCCTTTACCCAACAGAAGGGCCCTGTGCCAATGCATTCTCTTATATATGCGAGTCGACCACAGGTCGCCTCGCATATATAAGAGAATGCATTGGCTTAACACATTAAAAATTATAAAATTGTTAAAGAATGTAAGAAAAAATGGTAAAAAGTGTTAAAAAAAGATTTTTTTTAGGCCAATGCATTCTCTTATATATGCGAGGCGACCTATGGTCGACTCGCATATATAAGAGAATGCATTGGCACAGGGCATAACTGTAACTATCACAATGTGGTCAAGGAGCCGGTTCCAATGATATCCATATTTGTATGGTTCTATTGAGACAGACTGAAGATATTTTAGGCTGTTGAAGCTTTATTTGGCCGGTTTGTTGGGTAAAGGGTTAACACATAATCGATTATCGGGTAAACTGTTCCATTCCCTGGTCTTGAGATTCGACGAGAATCACTGAATCGATTCTCGTAATGATTCTCGCAAAACTTTAAATTTTCAGTGCTTTATGACTAACTTGATTCAGCATAATTTGATTCTCGCAAAATTAAATGTATTTTGCGTCCTAATTTCAAACATACTCGTGTGAATGAGAACTTCCTGATGTCCTTTGACTTTTGTTCCATTTCAAGTTTATATGTTGGCCCGATGCCCTCAGGTTGACTTGTAAATAGTCTGTCCGAAGAACTGGGTTGATTCTATATTGTATACATACATGCCATGTATAACTTTGTATGTTTCTATCATATCAGCTCTCAGTAATCTGTATTAAAAAATGTTCATTGTTTGTATTACGGTAGTTTAGTATTAACAGTCTCAACGCATAACCAAACTTTCTCAGAATTCATGTAGTGCTTTAATTTGCGAGTACAGTGTGTTATTCAGAGACCAAGGTTAGCTCAGACTTGTTAACTTCTAACTTCTGAATGTTTGAAATTGTGAGAATCCTTGTAAAAAATTGTGAGATTCCAGGAAAAATAGTGATATTTTGATAGCGGCTCAAAACTGCTCTAAAGATGCATTTTTAAAACAACATTAAAGCGCATGTTTTTGCATATTTTTAAAGCAACATTAAGGTACATGTATTCTCTGCTGTATTCATCTGGCCTAGATATTCTAATCATATTTTGCACTTTTGAAAATGGCAAATTGCATTTTGTGATATTTATGATGACCTACCGTACGGGTATGTCTTCTGTGCTTTAATTTGTTTTGCCAGGTCATCTTGTAACCACAAGTCAAATGGCTGCTTTTCATTCCCAAAAACCCATTTTTTCTCCCAACAGGCGAACCAAACATTCTTGGCTACTGGCTAGTCTACTATTCTCTCTGGAATACATTACATATACCATTTTTTTTACTTATCTTCTTCAACAGAATCTTCATGATGGCTTTGATAAAGGGGACAAGCATCACATAGTAGCCAGCCTACATGTAACTAGGCTCACCACAAGAAAACAAAATGGGGACTGTGGGTAGTCATGGTGATAATGATGTTCCTTTCACCAATATATCTGGTGATGTTATGAGAGGGAACTGTTTTGATCACTTTGACACAATAGCATGTATTAGGTAAGCCACTCAATCTGGCCTCAAAATACGGTGCCGGACATTTGCAGAATTAAATCTCCATAGGGTGAATTTAGTGACACTACCCCACACAGTGGGCTAGCATCACCAAATTCATCCTCTGGGGAAGTTTTTTCTGCATGGCCTTATCTGTTATGGGAGATCTAGATACAGATTTAATTGCCTAGATGATATGCACCCATTGGGCAGTTCGATTATGCATTGTGTCATTCATCTGCCAATTTGGAGGTATAGAGAAACTAAAGTAAAAAAGAAACTTTCTAATCAAGTTTCTAAAGAAAATAAAAAAACTTGTTAATTTGACAATAAAGATACTTTCCAGAGAAGATGAGACTCCTAAGCAGAATGAGGTCTCCAGAGGATACTGTGTGGGGTAGCATCACTAATTTCACCCTCTGGGGATGTCATTCTGCAAAGTCCAGCACCATATTTTGAGGCCTTACGACCAATTTTACTACACTCTCAGTTCCTGACAGCTGGAAATTCAAAAAATTTACATGTATATTTTAATTAATGCCACTGAACTGCATTCATAGTCAACTAGATATCTGATCTGAACTAAATGTACATGTATAGGTACTGTTGTAATTCAATGGTGATACTTCATGAGTCATTTCACATTTGAGTTGATTGGCATGATCTGCTCTCGCTATAAGATGGGTGTAATTGCGCCCATAATATAGTCATAAGTTGGGTTTTCTCAATCAAAATGTCATTGTGGGATAGACTATGTCCAGTTACACTTTCACATGCCCGTAATTTTATTTTGAGATTGGAAAGGTTATAAATATACCGTCAAATAGTTCAATATTGAATCGACGATTACAGTGACCATGAACATTTTGACAAGAGGGACGAGGGCGAATTTTAGCTCCCATGAATTAAAAATTGCGAGTGCATACAGGTGCAAGAGCAATTGCTCCGATCTCCTGGGAAGGACTGTATCACCTCTAGATGAGAGTTATTTAAAAAACTTTAGATAAAAAACATGGATGTCGACTGTTGACAGCCATCTTGATTTTGCATCTTTCCATGACTAAATACTTCAGCATGCCCTACAGGCAACTTTTTCCATCAAATTGATCCCATCTTCATATGGCTCTTCGAGTTGACCTCTGGTATTACATAAATATTTATACTTTCGGCATTCCTTGTCGCTCCATTGACTGTAATGTACGACATTATCCCCTCTCCAAGTTAAGCTACAGTGTCATTCACTTTCATTTTACAGGGATGGTATCCTGACATTGTTCGCTGTCATCACTGGTATCCTGTGTATAGCCAAGTTAATAAAGCTTCATATTTCACGTCACCAGTCATGCCACCAGTATTTCATATTTTATTCAGCTTCACTGGAGTGTGTTATAGGGTATGTATGCTACTGAGTCTGAGTTTAGTGTGCCTGTCATTTGCAGAATGATGAGGTTCCGAAAGGGTGAATTTAGTGACGCTATCCTGCATATAGAGCTAGCATCACCAAACTCACCCTCTGGTGACCCCATTCTGCTTGACCTCATCTGCTATGGGATACCTGGACTCAGTTTGAAGTTCCCAATTGGTGAATATTGTGATGTACATATACACCCATTGGGAACCTCAATTATGCAATGTGGCATCTGCCAATTTGCGGGATAGCATCACTAAATTCACCATCTGGGGGACCTCATTCTGCAAATGACAGGCTTGAATGATACCACTGATTTATTATACTGTTTTATATTTCCTTTCATGATAACAGGAGCACTTTTTATATGCCCGTTTGAAAAAACGGTCGTATTATGTAAATGGGTTGTCCGTCCGCTTTTGGTTTCCGGATGATAACTTTAGATTGAATCAAGTGAACTGAAACAAATTTGGTATATTAGTTTACCACCCCAAAATACAGATCAAGTTCGAATATGGGTTTCGTCCGCATGATTTTGACTGAGTTATGTCCCTTTTTTTACTTAGATTTTAACTGGTTTGCGATTTCTGGATGATAACTTTAGATTGAATCAAGTGAACTGAACCAAATTTGGTATATTAGTTTACCACCCCAAAATACAGATCAAGTTCGAATATGGGTTTCATCCGCATGATTTTGATTGAGTTATGCCACTTTTTCGACTTAGATTTTACCTGATATGCGGTTTCCAGATGATAACTTTAGATTGAATCGAGTGAACTGAACCAAATTTGGTATGTTAGTTTACCACCCCAAAATACAGATAAGTTCAAATATGGGTTCTGTCTACATGCCCCACTCTACTCCAGAAAAGGGCATATTATGCCACGCCCCGACGGCGTGCTCTTGTTCAATTTTGAAAATGTAGGTGTGCTGCATATCACATTCTCACATCTGAAATGCATACGATGATTGCTTTATCAGGTCAAGGATAAGCCAAATACATTCAGCATCAAATACAGTAATGCTCTAAGTAATTAACTCCTTAACCACAGCAAAATTATGGGTAACTTTTCAGGATTTAGTCGGAAATATGGCTTGTTGCCATTGAATGGAAAGCTCTCGGGGAGAGCTTTCTGATGAATGGCAACAAGCCCTATTTCCTACTAATTCCTGAAAAATTACCCATAATTCTGCTGTGGTTAGAGTCGATTATTTAAGGCATTACTGTATAACACCACCAAGCATGTCTGTCATTTGAAGAATGAGGTCCCCAGTGGCTGAATTTAGTGACGCTATTCCGCACGGTGGGCTGAGGTCACCAAATTCACCATCTAGGAACCTCATTCTGCTTAGCTGAAGATGAGGCCTAAGCAGAATGAGGTCCCCAGAGGGTAAATTTGGTGATGCTAGCTCGCTGTGCTGGATATCATCAGTAAATTCACCCTCTGGACACACTATTTGCAGGCTTTACTGTCTATTTATAGTTGTTCTAGAATAATCACACATTTGCCATTATTTGCTTTGAAAAGATTAGTGATGTTCCGATAATCGGAATCGGAATCGGCCATCGGCCGATAATAGCCCATCGGAAATTAATCGTACCTCGCAGTTGAACATCGGCTTTTACCGATTGTCAAAATAAATAAAAACGTTCTAGTATCTAAGCGCAATGTGCACGCTTTAATAAACATACGCAATACAACTTTAGTATTGAATGTAAAACGCAGTTGTAACAGCCTAAAAAGAAGCCATTGGCATCATCAAAGCAGTCTGATATGATGATATATTATAAGAATGGCAATACACATGCCCGACATCCCGTGTAATATGAAGTTATTGGTTCAATCGCGTTGACACGAAATAGATTCAAAGAAAGCTTTAATTAAAAAGCTGACCTGATTACAGTGAGGCTTCCTCTAGAGCACGTGTCATGTGACGTCACATGCTATGGCAATAACTTGAAGCACACACTGAATGAATTAATACAGTTGTTATCAGAACTGTCTTCAATAACGATCAACGTTAGTAGGGGCATAATTAGCTTTTTCGTCTGTACAACGTATGCTATGAAATACGCTTAGCTCCACGTTGAACTTGCGAAACAAAAATTGAGCAGGCGGAACTATAAAAGCTTCCGAGTTGTTAAAAGATAAAAGGTGTGACCAATGGAAATCTCAGACAAATATGACAGCAATTATTATCCATCAATCAAAATTTAGTTAATAATCATCGCCATTCCATACATTGTTGCAACTTACAAGTATTCAATCAAGACTTTTACTCCGCATGCAAGTGTTCCACACATGGTCATAACGTTACTCTGAGTCGGCACCTTTGATCTCTTTGTCAAAACAACTACCGGTATACATCAAAGGAAGCACACAACCGACGTCGGCAGAAATACTGTCACGACAGTGTGTATATATTTCTTTGATGTATTTGGCTTTGAAACTATGCGGGATATGGAGTGCATTGGGTGTATATAAGTCCATTATAGGAACAAACTCACAATATATATAAACATCGGAATCGGAAATCGGCCGATTGTGCCTCCAGTTATCGGAAATCGGTCCGATAAGCTTTTTCATTATCGGAACATCACTAGAAAAGATGTTCTGCGTGGGGAAGTTCCGTATCTAATTTTAGTGCTGGTTCTTGGAACTGGAATTGAATTACATCAACTTCATTTTCGTGACACTTTCCTATTACTTTAACCCTTTCATGACGGGAGCTGCGCTGATGCAGCATTAAAGATTCTGTGCCAGTGAATTCTCTTATATATGCGAGTCTCCCATAGGCAGCCTCAGAATGCATTGGCACAGGGTTTTCGCAAAATTTCAGGAAGCTTGAGTCATGAAAGTGTTAACTTCAGTTCAGTACTGGTAACTCGTGTGATTTCAGGAAGATAAGTACACCGGACTTATTCTCCGACCGAAGCGAAAATGTGCCGGTCATATATTGAATGTTAAGATATTGAGCCAATCATTGACTTATTTTGCACCTTGGCCACTACATGTATTCAATGCTAATAGATATTGTGATATTTTCTTTACAGTGGAGTACATTGGTCTGTTAGTGACTACCCACAGCTGGACTTTGTGTTACAGTACCTCAAATTGCTGCAGTTCTTGACATTATGTCACTACTATTGGACCCTAGCAACAAGAGCTCTCAGGAGGGAGAGATTAACTAAAAGGTAACAATACAAAGCCAAGCTAAGACCAGCACAGCCAGATTATAATTTTCCAAATGGTTTATGAAAGATTAACTAAAACTGTGAAAGGTAGTTAACATGGTAGATATTTGGCACAGTTGCATGTTATACAATGTATGTACTTGTCTCCGAGACACGCCAATTACTGCCCGTTATACATGCCTGGGACTATATAACACACAAGGCGCTGATTATACTCATGCAGCTTCTAACATATATTTTACCTATGCAGCTTCTAAAATATATTTTCCCCATGCAGCTTCTGAAATCGGCACCTTGTGTCACAAATTGTGTGTATATATATCTAACACAGAGACCTTAAAATATGCGTATACAGACCTTCTCAAAATAAGTGGCCCTTTTAACGCGGTCCTCAACGTGGTCGTAACGCCAACGTAACGCGGTTTTTGCGTTGATAACGCGTTGTTGATACGTTACGACCGCGTTGAACATCAACGGACCGCGTTGAAGTTTAACGCAGACTGCGTTGAAGTTTAACGCAGACCGCGTTTACGTTAAACACGTTGCGCTAATGATCAACCCACCGTCGCACACACGTTTTCAAATGTATATGTTTTGTTTTTAAATATTTGATGAGGACACATACAGAAACTGAATTGCAGTGATTTAATTCTGGTGAGAAAAACAGAATTTAACTGAATTATAAAACTTATATATACTACTAGTACGGTAAAAAGTAAAAGTTAATATTTAGTTATTTACAATACATGTATGCTTGCCAATACAATAGCGGACAATTACTGAATCATGTAACGTCTCTTCGAAGCCACGTTGAGTAAGTTTATTTCATCATCGTGAAAGTGACACGGCCTCATTGCGTGATCATTGTGGCACACGGTGTCCGCTAGCCAATCAAAACAGACAAAGTTATGCTTGCACGTGTCCAGTCGAGAATTCTGTGTTTGAATCACAGTCAATCAATACAGAATACAAGCTGGTAGGAGGAGTCATCTTCACAAATTTGCTACATGGTATAAAAATATCTTGCAGAAATTCCTTTGATCTAAATTTAATAATAACTTCAAAGAACGAGACAATGCTACATGTACATGCACGTGTATAGTGGTATACATAACGAGCGTCGTGAACATTTCTGGAATTTTTCATGGCGTGTGTTTATGGCGTATATAAACGCGCTTTATTGTTTCATACAGTTTCGGCCGACATCGGAACTGACACAATACCCTTGGTCTATACATGAGCGTACAGGTAATCGACATTTAAACGGATATGACGCTGAATATTAAATATTCAAATAACACACATACATGTACATGTACATAGCGACGTGACATCAATATGTTTTGTTTGTTAGCAGTCTCGATTACGTTTCCATTAATTCGTGCAGCGCGATCAACGTGATTTACATTAATTTATTATTTTTTCCCGGAAAAAATCTAAATGTGGGCCAATATGTAAAACATTTTAACACAAATCTATCATGCATTACTCCCATCACGTCAACAACATTGTATTATTTTGGAAACGTTCCATTTCGTTGATGGTTATCTCGACTGCGTTTGTTGCATGACGGTTTACTCGACCGCGTTGTGATCAACGTGATCTACATTTATTTATTAGTTTTTTTCCCGGAAAAATCTAAATGTGGGCCTATATGTAAAACATTTAACACTAATCAGAATGCATTACTCTCGTCACGCAAACAACATTGTATTATTTTGGAAACATTCCATTTCGTTGACGGTTATCTCGACTGCGTTTGTTGCGTTGACGGTCAACTTGACCACGTTTGTTGCGTTGGCGGTCATGCCGATTTTTACATACTGCATTACACATATCAATCAATTTTCAAATATGGGTGGAGTTACAGAAAATTATCTGGTGGTGGTGTGTGTGTGTTTTTTTTTTTGAGCGGGACATTAAATTACCGTCCGGCATCGGCGTTTGAAATCAAATGGGTAAGCCATTATGTGTCGACTGTAGACTTGTGATTTGAATTGTTAATATTTTACGATGTACTTGTCAGTAGACATGATAACAAACTTCGGAGAGTACTGTAAATATATGTACAAAAGAACTTTTTATTATATGAGGTTTTGATGACTAGATATCGGCTTTCAAGAGAATACATTTAACTCACTTGTTGTCAGTCTTGCAAAAAAATTCAAATTATTGCTTCTAATAAAGAGCGTCCATGTTTACACCGAAATGTGGTATGTAATAAAGAGCGTTTAAATTATGATAGTTTGTACTCGTTTTCAATGTAAAACCACAAACGTATGTAGATATAGATCGATAATAAAACGGTGGACATTTGTGTGTTTTTTTTGCGATTTCTGTGACATAATAATTGATGGTGACTATATTAAAGTTTTCTTTTATAACCCGGAAATCTAGAAAAAAACAAACAATTTTGTCTAATTTGGTATCTACTGCGTCGGACGGCGCTTGGATCTTCAAATGTACATTGTTTTCAAATATTTGATGAAGACAAATAAATAATTGAATTGCAGTGATTTAATTCCGGTGAAAAAAAAACTGAAGTTAACAATATTATTCAACTTATATATCCTACGGTAAAAAGAAAGTTAATATTTATCATATGCTTGCCTCCACAATAGCGGATAAAACATTGTTGGTCTCTTCGAAGCACCATTGAATACGAATGATTTCGTTATTTCATCATCAATGAATAAAGTAACACCTGAACAAGACTTCATCGAGTGGTCACTAGCCAATCAAAACCGACGAAGTTATGACAGCACGTTTTCAATCGAGAATTCCCTTTGAGTCGCATGGTATCACTCTCCACTTTACCGAAGACACGCCCCGTATTGTATTTGCGTCTATCGACACCACTGTCAATCATTCGCGGCATGCTTTTGATCCGGGATCTGATCAGTGTTGGTTAAAGTGACAAATCACTGGTAACCAAATCTGAGCGCTGTTTGTTATACATGTATTTCACAACACATGGATAATTAATATTCTAAATTATTTGCATCACTGTACATGTATATCCATGTGTCAATTACGAACGTGCGTGTAAATGTAGATGTGTGTTTTATCGTACCCTCACGAAGATTTCAAATGACATCGGACCCTTGGCGTGCAGGTTATTGACCTTTATTAGGAGGTGACGCTGAATATTAAATATTCAAAGAATACACGTAAATGTACATTGCGACGTGAACTCAAAGTTTTTTGTTTGTTAGAAATCTCAATTGCATCTCTATTAATTCGTGCAGCGCGATCGATGTGATCTGCATTTATTTATTATTTTTTTCCAGAAAAATTCTAAATGTAAATGAAAAAACATCACCAATAAATCATGCATCACCCAAGCCAAACACACGGTCACCGTCTCGATTGATTACAACACTTCGTTCTGTTTCCTATCAGAAAATTGTATGAAACTAAAATTGGTGGCCATCGTTCATTTTCTCTTTTCAATTTAATGTTTTTTTTAATAAAATGAGTTCATGTCTCAAAGTTCACGTTTACAATGTTATTCAATAATTATTATTACAGTTGATAAGCTATTCTCCCGATCTCGTTTGTTGCGTTGACGGTTATCTCGACCGCGTTGGTGCTCGTGCCGACCGCGTTATGTTGCGTTGGCGGTTTCCTCGACCGCGTTGGAGTAACGTTACGACCGCGTTGGACCAACGCGGTCGTAACGTTACTCCAACGCGGTCGTAACGCGGTCGGGAGGGCCATTACTTTTGAGAAGGTCTGTAGTGTCCTAAGTGCGACTTCAGAATACAGCGGCCATTTTAGCTTCCTTTTTAGGGGTCGCTTCTGTGGCCATGTGGTATTGACGTCGGACTTGGAGTCGCAAGGCAGGGTTCGAATCCCACCCAATCCCAAAAACATTTGCCCTGTTTCAAAACCCATGCAGCTTCTAAAACAATACAAAGCCAAACTAAGACTGGCCCAGTCTGATTAAAATTTTCAAAAATGTTTATGACAAATTGACCTAGGCTATATGATTATGATTGGGTACAGGCACATCACAATCTTCACCTTCTGGGAACTTAAATCTGAGTCTACCGTAAGTCTCACATAGCAGATGAGGCCATTTAGAATGAGGTCCCCAGAGGATGAAATTGGTGATGCTAGCCCACTGTGCAGGGTAGTGTCACTAAATTCACCCTCTGGGGACCTCATTCTGCAAATGTCTGGCACCATATTTTTCGGCCTGATTGGCCTGATACTGCAATGAGTACAATCTAAACAATCGAAGCTACAGCACTGACTGTCACCCACATAGTTATCGTAGAGCTGCAGGGCAGGGTTGGCGCTGGATCAAAGTTTTCTCTTGCAAAAATACATGTAGTTGCTAAATGAATTTTTTAACCCTTTACCCAACAAACTGGCCAAAAAATAAAGCTTCAACAGCCTAAAATATCTTCGGTCTGTCTCAATAGAACCATACAAATATGGATATCATTGGAACCGGCTCCTTGACCACATTGTGATAGTTACAGTTAGCCCTGTGCCAATGCATTCTCTTATATATGCGAGTCGACCATAGGTCGCCTCGCATATATAAGAGAATGCATTGGCCTAAAAAAAATCTTTTTTTAACACTTTTTACCATTTTTTCTTACATTCTTTAACAATTTTATAATTTTTAATGTGTTAAGCCAATGCATTCTCTTATATATGCGAGGCGACCTATGGTCGACTCGCATATATAAGAGAATGCATTGGCACAGGGCCCTTCTGTTGGGTAAAGGGTTAAGCGCCAAATTCCACAAAGACTTGCCAAATTGAATTGAGGGTCTAATTTTTAAAACTTTTATTATAATTCTCATCTGAAGATTAAGTGTATCCATTTACATACACAAAACAAATGCTTTTGATTTATATCCATACATCTTTGAATATCTGTTTGTTTTGTAGTGTAGGTTTGGTAGTGACTTTCGAAGGTATTTAATAAAATTTTTAAACCAAGTTAGCCAATTGAAATTTTTGTTGGCATTGACAAATTTGGCAAGTGGCAGCACGAACCCTGCTGCAGGGGCTTCAATGTCATTGACACTTTCATCTGATAACATCTTTTATCTAAAACATAGTATATTTTAAAGGAATTAAATTGTTTTAACCACCATTTTATCGTATTTACACTGTACACTTTACATGTATGACTAGTTGCCAAATAAAATCAATCAACCAAGACAAATTTAATTATTTCAGGTTTCTTGTTCCCTTGCTGATGGCAGCTTGTGTATACTTCACAGTGATCGCCATATTAGGGATTGTGAATGTTCAATCATTGTACTGGGAGTGCATGCGTGAGTATTGAAGTTTTATATGCGTGTTTGAAACACCCATTTGAAAAAATGGCCATCTGTCTGTCTCTCCGTCCATTAACATAATGGTTTTCGACCATTAACTCCAGTTTAGATTATTTCTGCCTAATAAAATGAATTTAGATGAAGATAAACAACATCAATGATGTAACATTACAACTTATTTCTTTTCAATAATTTGAAAATGATGTAACATTACAACTTATTTCTTTTCAATAATTTGACATCGGAAGAGTTGCACAGGCTGGGATGTGACTTTATCACCTTTCAGTTTTGGCTATGGGCAGTTACATTGGTAATATGCATATTGGTTAAAGGGTTAATAACAATTTTACAAGTAAAGAAACATGCGTATTTAACCATGCCCCAGCGATGCTCTTGTTAGCATAAGCTTTGGGCCACCAGAATATCTGCGAGGGTGCCAGAATATTTCTACGAGCTTCCATTAACTTCCAGACAATGATTACTGTCCCTCATTACCTGTTGACATAACATGGATTAGCTGGATTTTGAACTGACAGTGGTTAAAATGTGTCGATTAAAATCAAATTTAGACAATTTGAATGCGGTTATTGAGTGCTCCAATAATTTTATCTTAGCCTTCCACAGCGCATTGGAACATTTTCATTGGACGATCCGGTAATACCGAGTGTTTGTCTGTAAACAAATGATTTTGTAATGTTTTTGATGTTTGTTTACATAACAAAGCATACAAACATGACAAGAACATGCAATCTACGCAATATTTATGATTTGTATAAGAACAACATCTGTCTATTATATCATATTCTTTCTGTTTATGGCTGTTTTAGCAGATGTGACTATTTTATCAGCTACAGTAATGCCCTATTAATCGACTCCTTTAACCACAGCAGAATTATGGGTAACTTTTCAGGATTTAGTCGGAAATATGGCTTGTTGCCATTCATCGGAAAGCTCTCGGGGAGAGCTTTCCGATGAATGGCAACAAGCCATATTTCCGACTAAATCCTGAAAAGTTACCCATAATTCTGCTGTGGTTAAAGGAGTCGATTAATTAGGGCATTACTGTATATCCACGACAAAGGCCGCCCGTATCTTTAATGTGTTGGACTTGACCCTTCCATTACTGGAACTTCCTGAAATTTTGTGAAAACTCTGTGCCAATGCATTCTCTTATATATGTGACTCTCCCATAGGGAGCCTTGCATATATAAGAGAATACATGGCCAAACAATATTTACCTTGATAATGTCAGCCAGTGCATTCTCTTATATGGGAAACTCGCATATATAAGAGAATGCACTGGCACAGGATCTTTAATGCTGCACCAGTGCAGCTCCCGTCATGAAATGGTTAAATACCCTGAAATACCTGGACTTTATCGAAACTGGAAGAATGTAGAGATAAATTAAGAATGTTGAAAAATATAACCACATCGACTGTATCATTTCAGAGAACACGACGTCTGAACTATGCACAAATGTTACATATTTACTTCTTCATTCTGGACGAATTAGTGGTTTATAAAATGTGACAATGACTTATGAATCACTGCATTTAATTCCTTTATAAATTTGTAGCTGTTTTCTGCCTTTTTGAATGTAAAATTTATAGAGAGTAATCAATTGTTTCCGAGAATTACATTAAATAATTCACGAGAGGCGTGAGATGTTGTTAAGAAATGATTCTTACGTAAATGTCTCTCAACTTGAGTGAATTATTTAATGTAATTCTCGGTACTAATTGATTACTATATTTATAACACTTCTGCATCAATTTGGTTCGCCAAATATGATTAAAACCCCCAGAATTAATGCATGAAACACCCGATGTAGAGAAAGATCAACCATCAAAAATCATCAAGTCTAGATCAGTAAGTTATGTCACCAGAAATGACATAATTCACAAGTGACATTACCATTTTTAATTAAGGGCTTTTTCAATGGAAAATGCACATGGGAGTGTAATAAATGTTATGACCCATGAGCAAGTTGTGGATAGATGAACTAAACTAAAATTATCCTTTTACTATCGTGTGTAATTTTCATAACCAATTTAAAATTTGACAAATGAAAGAGTGAAGGCTGAACCACCACACAAATATAAAATCTACAACACAATCCACACAGCCAACATAATCAAACAAACAACAACCAAACAATCTTCTGAAAATGAAAATTCAGAAAAACGAACAACTGACTTCCCACCTAAGAGGAGGCGGATGGGGAGGAGGAGGTTGATAAAACGTTTTGCACCTGATCAAAACAAAATCTAGAGTAATAATTATTACCTGCGCAGTACTCCGTACTTCACTTCCGCATAAAAAATATTTCCTTCCAAACGACAAACCAAGTTACGGACCGAAAAGTAGACAAACCTATCCTTAATAGAAATAATTCTTCACCCATTTAAAATGTAATAAAAACATACAAACTACCATTAACATGAAAACAGTTTAGCTAAACTTGTTTACCAAAAATTCATGCGCTTACGTAAACAAACATTGCAGTGGATGCACACGAAAAAGGAAAGCGCACATAATTCGAAAACTCACTCTGCGTAATAAAACCATTGAGAATAAACGCAATGGAATTTTATGACCCATGAGCAAGTTGTGGATAGATGAACTAAACTAAAATTATCCTTTCACGACCATGTGCAATTTTCATAACCAATTTAAAATTTTACAAATGAAAGATCAGAGGCTGTACTGCCAAGATGGCCCGCTTCATAATGCAAAGCAAGACATCCCGCCACTCCATGGAATTAAAGTAACTACTTTGTGCGCAATGTTAATCGCTACTCTCTTCTCAACACCCAAAATGAGAGTTTCACATCACCTTAAAGTGTTGGACTTTACCCTTCCATTACGGGAGCTTCCTGAAATTTTATGAAAACCCTGTGCCAATGCATTCTCTAATATATGCGAGTCTCCCATGGGGAGCCTCGCATATATAAGAGAGTACATTGGCCTAACAATATTTACCTTGACCTGGTAATCCAGTGCATTCTCTTTTATATGCGAGGCTCCCTATGGGAGATGCACATATATAAGAGAATCCACTGGCACAGAATCTTTAATGCTGCACCAGCGCAGCTCCCATCATGAAAGGGTTAACATATCTGTATCTACGATCTCAGTGCTTGTATTATACATCAATGTTTCAACTTTTCTTCTTGTAGAACCTCATTGTTACGTTAAACTTTCTTGTAGAGCCCTACTGGATAGAGTTATCTGCTGCTGAATTTGCTGTAGTACAGTTGTTTGCCATAGCGGGTTTTTATATAACAAGAAGACTGAATGAAATCAGCACTTTAGACTCTGTACGCTGGTCGCAAAAACGAGATCTATGGTGGTAAGTATTAGCAGTTTAACCCTATCTGTACTAATTGGATTTTCCCATTCAGTTATAAAATTAAACACTGGAATGATCCATTATTCATTTGGTTTTTTGAAATCAGGATTTATAAGTATTTTGTTGTTGCTGTTGTTGTAATTGTGGTCTGGAAGAGATAGATCATCTTTAATCACTTTTCATTCTATTTACAGTATAGTAGTGGTGTTTATTAACATGACAGGTAGTGGAGCAACAACACACACTGTGCCTGTTCAAATTTTCTTTTTATCGGCGACATAACGCTAAGAATAATTTGTGTAACAGCATACAACGGCCCTGGTGTAGACAACATGACAAGTATTGTCATGTATTGTGTAATCTTGTCTCGATTCTGGCTCGCAAAGCCAACATGACGTCATGAACCATGCCATGACGTCTTCTCTGATTTTCATTAAGCTAACTAATGAAATTGGTCTAAATGAAACTGAAATCCCTAAATCACATTGGAATTCTTTGGAAGTTGTGAAGTTGACAATTTTATTTATTGATTCCGCAATTTAAAAATCTCCAGAGAATTAACCAGAAGTCATGTGTCAATTTCACAAAAAAAACCATACATGCCACCAGAATTTGGCTCATCGCAATAGAAAATATAGAAAACAATCATCATTCATCATTCACCTGCACCTGAGGTATAAGCACCAATGCGCCCATCGCATGCTTGCGGGTGCTACTAATGACTTTACTTTCTATTTACAGTATAGTAGTGGTGTTTGAAGTATCAGCATTCATCTCATTTCTCTATGACCTGGTTGTTCTTATTGGTAAGTAAATTATTTTCCTCAATCCCCAATATATGTAACTAAACTCTTGGCCGTACATTTATGAAATGACTCAAGTTTGTGAATTGGAAGCATTGTTGCTTGAGTTTTTTCTGAATCACAGAAATAACACTGTGTCGTCTATGTTTACTTGCAGTATATAATTTTTTTAAACTAAAATGAGGCCACTATAAAAGTCCTTCTTGTTCATTCCTCATACATGTGGTGTGAGAAGAGTGAAAATGCACTCTAATATCGCCTTCATTTGGGCTTGAGATGCTGCTGTAATATATGAGTCAGGGTACGGCCACTATTAAAAATATTTGTGTTTGTCCACTCCCGACCCTAGATTTTGGAAGTGGGTAGGTAGGTAGGTAAATATTTTTTATTTTTTTTCATTAGACCTGATATTTATACCTTGTTATAATTTTCCCATATAATAAAACATATCACAAATATCATGATTCGGCATGCTTTATTTGACTAGTTATGTTGCTGAAACTTGTCATTAGGACTTTATCTTGGACTCCTCTTTGGGATCTCCTTGTGAATTTCTGCACATTTCTTGCACACTGGCAGCACCACCTTGTATCTCTTTAATATGTCAGGGTCCCTTGTGCAGTTAGGCCCACAGCAGTGGCAGTAGATGTCCAGACTATCTTACGAAGAATAAAACGCAAATTCAACATGAGCTTCACAAGATTGTTGTTCAATTGACATGTGTATCAAGGGTCGGGGCACACATGGCAGGATCGATGCATGTATCCCGGATTTTTAGTCAGAAGATAGGGGCAGTTACATTTAGGCGTGTGGGGTGGCCTGACAGTGTCTCTCAGATTTTATTCATTGAACACATGGTCTTACAACTTACATCCAGAGTGGTGTCATCTGAGTCGTCTCCAGTCACCAGCGTTGGAGCATGCCTGCTGCAGCCGTGAAACCTTCAAAATATTCTCAATTCAAGCTATATACAAGCCGGAATTGAACAAGAACTGGGTAGGCGTCGCAGTGGGATTGGTTGAGACAGGGTGGGGGAGGAATATAAAGTGGACACCCCATGGCATATTTGTGACATATTCTCAAAGAAAGGTTGGAGTAATAATAGCACAATTGAACTCAATAATTTTTTTAATCATTTTTAGCTCAACTTTACTTTGTAAAGTTTGAGCTATTGCCATGGCTTTGTCGTCCGTCGTCCGTGTGTGCGTGTGTGTGTGCGTAAGGCGTCAACAATAGAGGCTACAGGTCGTACCTTTGATCGGATCATTATGAAATTTGTCATAGCTGTTGACATTAACATTTGTACCGGAATGATTCATTTTGGGGTCATTCGGAAAAAAAACATGGCCGCCAGTGGCCATCTTAGATTTCAAAATTCAATCCATTAGCACAGGCCGTACTGTTCGACTGATGAAATTTGTCATGGATGTTAACAATAACATGTAGATGGGAACGAGTAATTTTGGGGTCATTCGGGCAAAAAACATGGCCGCCAGCAGCCATCTTGGATTTTACTCTTTGTATGACTAAATCCTTTAGCACGGGCTACAGGTCGTACCTTTTGTCTGATAATCATGAAATTTGTCATGGCTGTTGAAATTGGAATGTAGATGGGAACGAGTCATTTTGGGGTTATTCGGACAAAAAACATGGCCGCCAGTGGCCATCTTTGTTTTCAAAATTCAATCCATTAGCACGGGCCACAGGTCGCACTGTTCGTCTGATCATCATGAAATTTGTCATGGATGTTAATATTGACATGTAGATGGGAAAGAGTCATTTTGGGGTCATTTGGCCCAAAAACATGGCCGCCAGCAGCCATCTTGGATTTTACTCTTTGTATGACTAAATCCTTTAGCACGGGCTACAGGTCGTACCTTTAGCCTGATCATCATAAAATTTGTCATGGATGTTAACAGTGACATGTAGATTGGAACGAGTAATTTTGGGGTCATTCGGCCAAAAAACATGGCCGCCAGCAGCCGTCTTGGATTTTACTCTTTGTATGACTAAATCCTTTAGCACGGGGCTACAGGTCCTACTTTTAGTCTGATCATCATAAAAATTTTCATGAATGTTAATAATGACATGTAGATGGGAACGAGTCATTTTGGGGTCATTCGGCCAAAAAACATGGCCACCAGCAGCCATCTTGGATTTTACTCTTTGTATGACTAAATCCTTTAGCACGGGCTACATGTCGTACCTTTAGTCTGATCATCATGAAATTTGTCATGGCTGTTGAAATTGGAATGTAGATGGGAACGAGTCATTTTGGGGTTATTCGGACAAAAAACATGGCCGCCAACGGCCATCTTGGATTTCACAATTGAATCCATTAGCACGGGCCACAGGTCGTACTGTTTGTCTGATCATCATGAAATTTGTCATGGATGATAATATTGACATGTAGATGGGAACGAGTAATTTTGGGGTCATTTGGCTAAAAAACATGGCCGCCAGCAGCCATCTTGGATTTTACTCTTTGTATGACTAAATTCTTTAGCACGGGCTGCAGGTTGTACCTTTAGTCTGATCATCATGAAATTTTTCATGTATGTTAACAAGGACATGTAGATGGGAACGAGTCATTTTGGGGTCATTCAGACAAAAAACATGGTCGCCAGCAGCCATCTTGTATTTTACTCTGTGTATGACTAAATCCTTGACTGCTCATTTTTTTACACTCCTTTTTAATCTCTCTATTCATTGCTCATCACAAAAAAATTACCTTCTTTACAAAGTTGAGCTACAGTGTCATTGACACTTTCATTAATTTATTAATTTTAATAATAATATATTTATCATTAAGATTCATGTTTTCCTTTGGAAGAAACTTGGGCAGAACCTTTTCTTTTGATGTTCCCAAAAGCATATCGAAAGCATTAGTGCGCTGATCCTTCCTGTTTTGTGCTGGTTTCACTTTCAGGCACTCTCTCAAGTCAGTGTAAATTTCACAAATTTGAGTGTTTTTTCTAAGTCCAAAGCAATCTGAATGGGTTCTTTACACTCAGGAGTAAAGATAGTCCAACAAATTAGACTATTCGGATTAATACATATTTTAATATTTGGACATTTACAATTGTATTAATCCTTTTAATGAGGGATTAAGACCACATAAATGTCCAAATATTAAAATAGGTCTTAATCCGAATCGTCTAATTTGTTGGACTAGAGTAAAGATATCTAGGTCTCTGAAACTTCAACTCAGTTCCACTTCCACACTGGAAGGCTCACATTCCGCATCGCTGGACACTTCGTTCAATAGATGTCCCATGATAATGATTACATTTTGAACTAAAACTAGAGCTGAAACGGTTAGACGGTTAACCGGTTAGCATCCGGTTAGCGACGTAACCGGTTAGAAAAAAATGAACCGGACGTAACCGCATCCCGTTGTCAGTTGAATGTGAACGTGAATAATCCTCAAAATATTAGGTTAAATGATGCAAAACTAATACTAAATCCCATGTCACCGATAGTAGAGTGCAATGCAAGCATTAATTGGTACACGCGGTAATATCAGATACTTAGTAGCAATTCTCGAACTGTCTGGAAGTGTCGGCAACCTTCAATCAATTCCGACCCTTTGAAGTTTTCTTCCGACAAAAGCACGTGTGCAGTCACTGTATCAAGTCTGAATGCACACAAGGAAGTGACAACGTAAAAGTGGCGTTGTGTGGCAATGCATGCTTTCGTAACTTAATAGTTAATACTGCACGAAGCAACATGGATTCAAATTGGAATCACACCACGACATACTATATATAAAACTGTTTTACAGTGGGGTTTATAAAAACTATGTAAGTCGACAAAGTTTGAAGATTGAGATCAGCTGCACAATGTCTTCACTCTTCCCGTTCTTCCTCCCTGTTGTGATTTAATATGATCAATTCAATTGAGTGACCAAACAGACATCGTAGTTGAAGCAACCCAAAACTTCTTCAATAATCCTCCCTTTTATCAAGGAAATTTAATTGATGCTCCATGCTACTCTGTAACTGGTTGTGCCTGTGGGACTAATTAACACTCAATTTGGCAGTAATTGCTATATGTTAAGTGATTGCATACTAAAAGTTAAAACCGAAACCGAAACGTAAATTATATAACCTCCCAACACTAGTGTCCGCTATCACGATACCGACGAATAGCTCGAATACTGAATAGGACTGCGAGTCTGACCTAACTGACCTTCCTTTTTGTTCTCTAGTTATTACTTTCTTGTCTTTATATATAATGCATTGGAGGATATACCAATGATGATAATGATATATTACAGATCTTTAATATATAGTTTTGTTACTCGTTTTACCAATACCCATACTATTTTACTCGTTTTACAAATGCCCAAACATATGCTGATCACGGCAAATAAGCGATCTCCCCTGCCATTCACAAATTTCACTTGCTCATTCCCCATCACGACTCACGAGAGCCAGCAAAAGAACAGTGAATGCGTGTTTTTGAATATCGTTAAATGCCGTGAATAAGGTCTTTATTTCAGCTACTACTTCTCACCTAGGTTTGTCCCTGGAGCATGGCATAATGTCGACATAATTAGTGTGAGAGAAGTCCGCTAGAAATTTAGCGGTTAACCGGTTGAAATCCGGTTAACCCCGATGGTTAACCGGTTAGAAGAATGGGTCAACCGTTTCAGCTCTAACTAAAACGCAATTTTGCATGGGCTGTTTAGTCTTTTTATTACCGACACACAAAGCTGAGAAACTTTCTCTTATTATTCGATAGCGGCTATGTTGTCTCCGATTTCAGACGCATTGTCTATTTTGGGAACCTTTTCAGCGGTCGCAGACGACCTTGACAGCCGCGATCATTCGGCTCATTTCGGCCGATTCCGTAATGTAAACGACTCGATTATGCACACGGAGTAGTTCCGATGAGCCGGTACGGATGTTGAAAAAGTACGGAGTAATATGTTCCGGACGGCAAAGGATTGCCGCTAAGAGGAAACGGGTTAGCCGCAATCGTCACCGAGGATTCCGATTTACATTCTGAGGAATCGATGGAAAGTATCGAGGATTCCGATTGTACCGAGGATCCAATTGGGTTCAGCCGATTTTGACAAACAAAAACAATTTTAGGGAAGTGCAATCAAAATATTTCGGTTGGGGGGGGGGGGGGGGGGGGGGGGGGGTGGGGGTGGTAAAAATGAGTCGGTCGGGAGTGGACAAACAAACCTCTTTTTAATGTCGGCCTTGGATTTCATGATATAAAATGCAAGAATTTAGCATCTTTCCATCATGTAAGTCCTGTGTGGAGGGTGTGCAAATGGCCTCTGGTGGCCATGTTTGATGTCTGGGGAGTGCTTAGACAGACATGCATGGACATTCTTTCAATGTTTGTGCGTTTTTGTTTGGTTCACTTTTGTGTGTCGCCATATTTAGTGGATGACTGTTGTACTGGACACACATGTGAATCTATTGGGTTTTTGTCACTGGGTGTGATGCTGTTGAAAGAGATTGTTGTGCCTATATCCTTGTAATTGAGTTGTATAAGCTTAAAATTGTACACAGAAATTCTGTTTGATCTTACTTCATTTAAACGAACAAACTTAGTAATTTAGCCAGAGAATAGCTCACAATAATAAAGACCTTTTCTTCAAGAACGTTGTCAATCTAATTGGTCTGTATTTTTGGAGCATTTACTTGTATTAGCACGAAAAAATAGTATTCACAGTCCGTGAGTTAATGTCAATTGGGGGTGGAGCAGTCATTGTTATGTCGACCAATTGCAATGAGAAGTTGTTATTAGATATTCATTGTCAGCTGATTATAGTTTAGTGAGAGTTCATTATCTGACCATTTTCTAAGGTAACTACTCATCAATGAGTATTTAGTAATAGTAAAGGGTTGAACACAAACAGCAGACAACTTTCCTGTAATGTTGGCTGTTACACACTGATTGAGTATTTATTTCACTGTCACATTAATGTTTGACTAGACTTTTTTGAAAATACTATTAACTTTAAGTAAGTTTTATATTGATCTGTACTTTCTTTACTTTAGTGGGTGATGAGCAGAACGGATGTAGTGCCATTTTTGTGAGTATGGTTTTATTTATCATAATTTAAATTATATATTTGAAATCTTTTTGAATTTAAAATGGTCACCCCTATAATACAGAAGCCTCACAGTCTAAATACAGTAATGTCCTAAATAATCGACCCCAACACCACAACAGAATTATAGGAATTTTTTCTGGATATAGTCGGAATATGGCTTGTTGCCATTCATCGGAAAGCTCTCGGTGAATTTAGAGATGCTAGCCCACTGTGCAGGGTAACCTCATTCTTCAAATTTCAGACACACTATTTCCGTTCAGCATGATGTCTATCATGTCATTGACAATGTTAAAGGGACTCCGGGCCTACAAATGGGTTCGTGCAAAATAACATAAAAGTCTGTAACAACTTTCATCAACAAGTACATGAAAAAATAGATTGACTTTGTTCTTATCTGCATTATTAAGAACTCTCCAATAATGAGATTTCGCAAGTCAAAACCAATTTGTGTAAACATTAATGTTACAGTGTAATTGCCGATAAAAGTCCAGTTAGTCCAATTAGATAACAAAATTTTAATTACAACTTGATAATAAACCTTGGAAAAGGGGAAAGCTTTGAAAAATATTATGTAAATCATATTCAGACTAAAATATTTGAACTTACTACATGTACATGATTAGCGATGCTTGTTGCCAAATCACTGTAACATTTTTGTTTGCATAACAATGGTTTAAAATATCAAAATTTTGTTATTGGAGAACTATCAATTATGAATATACATGTATAAGAACAAAGTTGATCAATTTCTGCATGTTCTTAGTGGTTATGTTTTTACAGGTTTTTATAGTTTTTGCACATTTACCCACTGTGAGTGCCTTGGGTACCTTGGGCGGCCTTCATGGTGGGCATAGCTGTTAAAATAGTCACATCCAATAAAACCGCCATAAACAGAAAAAATATTATATACTATTCAGATGTTGTTCTTTTACCAATCATAAATATCGCGTACATTGCATGTTATTGTCAAGTTTGTATGCTTTGTTATGTAAACAAACATGAAAAACATATATATAATATATTATTCATTTGTACAGTAATGCCTTAAGTAATCGACCTCTTAACCAAAGCAGAATTATGGGTAACTTTTCAGGATTTAGTCGGAAATATGGCTTGTTGCCATTCATCGGAAAGCTCTCGCCGAGAGCTTTCCGATGAATGGCAACAAGCCATATTTCCGACTAAATCCTGAAAAGTTACCCATAATTCTGCTTTGGTTAAGAGGTCGATTACTTCGGGCGTTACTGTAGATATGTTCAGGTAATATAAGCAGATGACAAGCACACAAAAAGTCTGATAATACAAGTCCAGAATGATTCATATTTATTGGTGGTAATTGTTCAGTTAATAAGTTCAACTTATAATCTGAACATTTCCTATGGAACTACTCATCAAAGAGTATTTAGTAAAGAAAGTGTTAAATCAGATACATGAATTAAGACATGTTTTGTTTCATTTCAGAATCATATACAAGTCATCTACTCACCAATATTCCTGGTTTTTATGGTAATATTACATTTTAGTTTCTTCACTTAGTTTTTAATATGAATCAACTTTTTAATTTTTCCGCCAAGGAGAAGCCCTCAACTGAACTATATGGATTACGTCTCCGGCCTTGTGTCAATCAGGAGGGTTAAAATTTTATTGCTGTGCCGACCCACTCACACCCGTGTCCAGATTAGTCTCGCATGAATACACCCGCATTCTATCTATTGTCTAGTCAGTTTTTATTCCTCCTCGCCAGGACACAGGTTTTGGTAGTTTTATAAACCTTTTTCATGAGAATGATGTGACCGTTGTTGTAAATAAATGACCAGGTTTATAACTAGAAAACCGGAAGTAGATCAAATATCCAGTGAGGAAATTGGAATTTCTTTCCTTGTAATACTATTTACCCTATCGACGTTAATTAACGGTCGCGCGTTCATACACATATAATTAACACTAGCTTTACTTACAGTGTTCGTCTTACTAAAGATTCTTCCAACTATTAGAAAGAAACAAAGGTTTTTTGCAACCGTTTACGGGAATGTTTCTGTCGGTTGAGCACCCGCGTGACACCAGAACTTAGTTCCGGTTCAATTGGGACACACTAATAGTTGTAGTCCGAGTCCAAGAGCGAGTCCAGTAAAATGTGTAGTTGGGATTTTCAATTTCGTTTATTGTCGTTAATATAATTCCAATAATGATGAATTTTGGTTTGTGGTAAGTTATGCCAATCACAAATGAAAAAAACTAAACAGATAATTTGTAAGTCTTATGTTTCAACTTTTATCGACATTCGTGATTCGACCATGCAACGTGAAATCGGGTCAAGGGGAAATTAACGCACGGGGTATTCTATCACTCAAAATCATTCAAATGTGCTCAAACTCCATTCATGTATCAGGCCTAGTGAATATAAATAGAACTGGTTTTCCTTGTAACTTCTATATTTAGTCGCACCGTGACCCATTCAATTAAACACTATTGGTGTAACAAAGAAATATAGAAAGGAGAATTGATATATATACAACATAAAACCCACATAAATATGGCAACTTTATTTTTATCATTTTTTACATCAAAATATGTTTTAAACTTTTAATAGACAATATAACATTTCAAGTTCTTGCTATTGACAAAGAGTGCCGGCTTAGTCTGGGCAGCTGGAACATCACGGGCTCGGCAATCGAACACAACCGGGAGTAGCTATTTCTGTAATCGAGTACAACTAAAGTAATGGTGCTACCTGAAACAGACGTAATATTTTAACAAATTTATTACTTCAAAATAAACATTTCAAGGTACGAATTGTGGCAAAAGAAGGTAGTATTATATATCTTGATGTCATTAAGTATATATAAGCGTGTATAATACAGACATTTCGGTAGTGTGGGTAAATAAAAAACATGTTTTAAAATTTCGTGATTTCTGCTGCAGAATTACTTATATACCTGGACTTTATTCTTACTTATAGTCCTTTTTTTTTTTATAAAACTACCACTGCCTGTGGCCAGGACAGGATCGTTTCTATTTTCTCAAGGTTGTATCTTTCTGTGTTGCGAGTTTATCGACTCAATATTTATTGTTGATATTACAAACTTGCAATTTATTGTACCCGATAGTTAATTAATATTTCTCACATCCGAAACGGGAACTTTTTTCGTTTCACTGTATCCGTAATTTGTTTCCGTGTTTTCTGTTTTCCTCAAGACGGCTTTATCTTCCAACAATTGGAATTAAGATGGCCATCTTGACAATGACTAAAGAAGCACATAGCTTACTTGTGGCAAAACCACATAGTGCATATTGTGCCACACATACGGCGTGATGACTATCATGACTTACAATTGAGGACGCAATGTAGTACGGTATGCGATATCTCCTAATTTCGTGCTACACGTGTTTCACTTTACATAAGTTTCCGTCGACTCACTTCGGTTATTTCGTAAGTTCCGTTGCTTTGTATCCTAATGTATACTGCCAAATCATACATGGCACTGCTCTGTTAATTCGCAGAAAGTTGCACAGGACAGCCATATCCTCCTTTGTAATAATTTACATGAATAAATACGAAAGATAGTACTTGTTATCACTATCACTGTATCAGATGACAATTCACATTTCTTTCGTCTGAGCGATCTGTAACATTGTTTTAACGATCAATACCTGCGAATCTACGCCCGCCAGTATGTATGAGCGCGTGGTCTTGTTAGACACATGGCAAATGTAATAAAACATTACAGCGACTTCAAGGTATTTAGAAAATTCTGCCTTGTCTATCACGATTAAATATCATATAACTCATTGTATCATCAGTACAATAGTTACTAACACTCCGTAACAGGGGGATGGTATTCGTTATCACATATATAACCACACTTCAAATTGATGTGTTGTCTGACGATCTAAATATTGTGTTGCATTCTTTACATCCATGTATGTACAGTTTGGGTTACTACGAAATATTGATCACCAACTGCAATGAAGTGAAAACTTGTAGCCTGACACTGCAGCTACACTTGGCTCACTTTACTTAAACAATTGTGATTCTACCCATGGTAAAAACATTTTGGAGCCATCTTGGATGTTCGACTTGAAGTGAGACCACTGGCCTACTTGTGGAGAGTAACCATCTCCAATGGGAACTTGGCCAATAAGGGAAAGCTTCGTCTTCAATATGGCACACCTTGCTCACAACATGGTCAGGGTGTTGCAACGATTTATTGGCTTGCCAGCATCTCACTGAATTTTAATTCGATTGATGTTTCTCCTTCATAACATTCGCCAGATGATTTAAGATTTACGCCACACATGGGTTGGCACTTAGAATTGACAATCTTTGTGATGTAACGACTGTGATCAGCAGATGTCACCAACTTGACACATCTGACCTCTATCCTCAGACATTAGTGTTTGTCGATACATTCAATTTCTCGGTCCCATTGACATATTATGGTTTAAGACTTTAAGTGCCTCAATGCCATCTTACCGTCGGATCTAATATGCCTCGGCATTGGCGAGCTTGCAATAATGTATTGCACGCCGTAATAGTTCCATACATTGTACATGACAATCATATGGTATCAGGGCCTCATGTATGCTGTCAGAACTGACTACTAGTATGCTTACATATGGTGAACAGTTTTCATCCCAATACTGACATACTTTGCAGTTTCATCAGTGAATGATAACGGCAAACAGCGGAATAGAAAAAATACATATTGTCACGTGCTCCAGATTCACTGCCAATAGTCTTTCCAGTAGAGACCATCACTTGGCTCACTAACTTATATTTCCACATATATCAAAACGATATTCTGCCAAATAGCTTTCACTCGTGTATGATGCGCAGTTACATGCAACACATTTATATTGCGCAGAATATCAGAAAGGACTGCATTTGTATTGTTACATGTCTAAAGCGAGCTTACATGCGCAGCGTTTATATTGCGCACATCTACTGCCAATATATTTCCGTATCGGCCAAGACATGGCTTTCGTCTATTGTCACATATCCACTGATTATGTGACAAAACGATTCGATACAATCATGACGAAAATGAAGGCATTCGTATCTTCACGTCCGCTGTAAGCGCACTTTCCTAAAGGAAACCGCCTAGTTCTTGCCTATGTGCATTCGGAACTCATCGTCCTCATATACGAGAAAAGACAGTATCTTACCTGTCATAGCAGGTAAGATCACGTGGCCAGGGGTATAACGTGATTTTATATTAACCTTACTTTATACTCAATAACCTAGGTTGTATTGTGTTATGTATATTAACCTTGCTTTGTTATAACTAACAGCATGTCTTGCAGTCGAACATGATTCGAATTTGATGGCCACACACCGTGCAGGTTGCTCATTCACGGGTGTATTACTTGTTATAGTTGGGTAAGGGCATATTAGTCAATGATTACCTACTTTGAGCAACCGTACCAGTCTTTACCTCGGGCAGGACCAGTTCTGGCCCCCCAGGTCCTGCTACGGCAGTGTGAACCAATGGTAGGCGGGTGCTGCAAGTGGTTGATTCGGGAAACCAATCTTCACGGGCGATTGCTCCGGCACCTTTCTCTCAGGTGCCTAATGGTAGTGGCAATACGATTATTAAATTTCGAAAAAATTCACATCGATATACTATTATTCCACATAGAGTGAAATTTCCATCCGTATTTTGATTTCGGCCTGGATTCCTGCCACGAAGATCTGTTTATAGGCCACCACAATTATTGGGCACCTGGGAGTAGCCTTTGGCGGCTGTTCTGGGTGGGGAAGACTCGTTGTCACGTGACGCTCTTGCTCTCATAGACATAGCGCACCAGCCAAATGGCCTTCTGACTCTTCCCCATGGTGCAGTGGCCCACATCATTACAAGATGGGGTCCAGTCGATCCCCTGGAATCGTAATACCTTCGGGATACATCCGGGCCTGCTCCTCCGCCGTCATGTGATCATAGTGGTATGTCATCGACATTTATTCCAGTTTGGTCAGGACCACCTGCATTTGGGGGATTCCATGGAAGGGGCTTCCTCTGATCAAATGGCTCATCAGAACTTATTCCCTCTGGCCTTGGGGGCGCAGCTTGATGATGCCCCAGAATTTGAGGGGGTGCCTTGGACAGGACATAGCTACTTATCCCAAATGCCAGAGCATTTGTCTTGTGTCGAACCATTTCAGAGTAGGCCTCTTCCACAGTCTGGTATCCCAACCTGATGCAGCCAATTCTGTTGGCTGGCGTCGATCTTGACATGCTTCTCTGCATCGCGTGGCGTCGGCAGGTTTGACGACGATGAGCAAGAATCGCGGGTCGACAGTGGGTCACCAGGCACACTGTCGGACGAGGATTCTGATGTTCCGCTGGTAAGTGATTTTGTACAGGATGAGGATACCGGTTGATATCTTATATTGCTTCATTTAATTCAACAATTTGCGAGTATTTATCTCAGTCAGGAAAGATCCAGCACTGTAGCCTTTGGAGGATGTTCTGGGTGGGGAAGTGAAGAGTTGTTGCGTGCCTCCAAGAGCTGCTCCAGCCTTCTGCCTCTTCCCCACGGTGCAGTGGCCCACATCTCCACAGATGGGGTCCAGTCACTCCCCTGGAATCGTACACCTTCGGGATACCTCTAGGCCACTCCTCCACCGGTAGGATGAATGTTCTGGGTGGGGAAGACTTGTTGTTGCGTGCCTCCAAGTGCTGCACCAACCAACCTTCTAACTCTTCCCCATGGTGCAGGGGCCCACATCTCCACAAGATGGGGTCCAATCCCCTGGAATCGTAATACCTTAGGGATACCTCCAGGCCACTCCTTCACCGGTAGGAAAGAAAGGCTGAATGATCTGGGTGGGGAAGACTTGTTGCGTGCCTCCAAGAGCTGCACCAACCAGCCTTCTATCTCTTCCCCACGGTGCAGTGGCCCACATCTCCACACGATGGGGTCCAATCTCCTGGAATCGTAATACCTTCGGGATACCTCCAGGCCACTCCTTCACCGGTCATTTTGCAATTTTGATCATTCTGCTACATTTGATCATATCGAAATGTACCCGACACTCGTTATGTGCGCCATCATAGATCACTGATGCTTCTATGCTTGTTCATCAAGTCCTCAGTGGTGTTCTCTAATCCCATATATACTGGTATGCAATGATACCTTGGATCATGATGGCGTTCCCTGCTCTCTACATTATACGAGGCTGGAGTACAGATGTGTGGCATGATATAATGAAACCTCATACCTCGCTATGATATCTGCAGCATATCATTTTTATATCTGGTTTGTGTATCACAGGGAGCAATTTACTTTCGATATCTGATTAGCAAATAATCTCACATTGACATGATTAGATAGCATTTTTATAACATCATACATGTATAAAAAATTCCTCGCTATTACCGGTATCCACATTTCAGTGGCAAATCGCGATGCGATTCCAGTTAATTTGCTCCCTGGTGTATCATAAGCATTCTGATATCTTATGGCCTACACAATGGCTGCATGTGACATCAGTTCATAATGTGAACTGTCGAGAGAGCGAAGAAGATAACAACGAGAATAGGATGCAGCAAAGTTATACTTGCTCGGTTGTCTCGCTAGCATGAATTCTATGGCACTACCTGGGATGTTTATTCCAAAAACAAGGGGGGGGGGGGTACACATTTGAGCAATGTCGTAATCTGAATTGGGAGCTCTTTCACGTAACATAATCATATCTGATTCATGACTAAATCACATTTACATGAATCCTGTTTCGGAAGAGTACATTCCCATCGAATTTGGATATTAATTAACTTTATTGCTCGTGCCTCCTCCTGGGCTTGCATTCTAATCCATATAGTTCAGTTGAGGGCTTCTCCTTGGCGGAAAAATATAATATTTATAAATAATATTACTTTTTCCTTAAGGGAAGCCCGAAACTGAACTATCATAGATCCCTCCCATGGTGGTGCCATTCCCAACCCCGCGACTCGCAAATCTCATGATTAAGTCGGAAATAAAAAACTGACTAGACAATAGATAGAATGCGGGTGTATTCATGCGAGACTAATCTGGACACGGGTGTGAGTGGGTCGGCACAGCAATAAAATTTTAACCCTCCTGATTGACACAAGGCCGGAGACGTAATCCATATAGTTCAGTTTCGGGCTTCCCTTAAGGAAAAAGTAATATTATTTATAAATATTATATTTTAAGTTTATTTATGTAAAGGCCAAGGTTAATTAATTTTTATGTTTTAGTAGGATCAATTACGCCATTTCATTTTTGGCAGAAAATAATAACGCATTTGATTAATTATTATTTCCCCTGTGAAAATTCAGATAGGAACATTTACTCTTATTCCCTAAACACATGCTTCATTTGTATAAAATAAATGTAAACAAGAATGGTGTTGATATTTATTTTATATTATAATTACATTTGTACATGTACTATATATTATAGTAACTTCATAAACCAATCGAGAATAATTAATAATTTCAAATTTAATTCTCAAAATCCTGGATGATGCTGAACATAAACTTAATTAACCATGGCCTTACCCATACACCAACCATACCAACTTTGTAAATATCCCAAAAGTCCATCAGTTGTTGAATGAAATCAATAAATTATTGAGAAGTTTCCTTTTTGAGAGGATAAGAAGTATAGTGATTCCAAACCAATTATAACGTTATAAAAGTTGATTACGAATCACATGAACCCTCCACATATGGCTTCTTTACTTCCAAGTTAAAAATTATTTGTGACAATGAAACTTTAAAAATAATACTAAACTTCTCAAAACATTTATATTGAATAAAAAAAATTCTCAGATCAAGCTATTTGTCAGTCTTGTATGTTCTTGTGTATATTTTTTAGGTTCTAAAACTTCTTCTTCCAATCTGGACAATGTTGTTCGTATTCCAACCGACGCCTCCTGCAGCTGATCAGGAGGATCTTCTTCCAGGGATCAACACAGATGAGGGGGTAAGCCTAATTAACATACAGTAATGCCCTAAATAATCAAATCCTTAACCACAGCAGAATTATTGGTAATTTTTTAGGATTTAGTCGGAAATATGGCTTGTTGCCATTCATCGGAAAGCTCTCACAGAGAGCTTTCCGATGAATGGCAACAAGCCATATTTCCGACTAAATCCTGAAAAATTACCCATAATTTCTCCTGTGGTTAACCCTTTGAACCCGAGCGGCCGGAAAACCGGCCGCTGCGTGAACCTCCAAATACCCCAGCGGCCGGTATACCGGCCGCTGGACCGGCCATATATCGACCGCCACGTGTTTGTTGTTTACATACATCGTCGCGGTCGTCTGCTTCTCCAATAATTATGTTTTTCTTTGTGTCTTGTTGCTATTGTGTTTAAGCACACAACATCATGAATTATGAAGCCTAAAACATTTTCGGTAGACGAGGTGGTCCGGCAAATTTTGGAATCGGATGCGGAAGATTTCGATGATGATAACTACGCCATGTGTGAGTTAGAATGGGAGAACGAAAGCACAGTGACACTGGGAGATATTCAGACGTCAGTCGCTCCAGGAGTGGGTGGCGTTGTTTCAAGTAGAGATACGACAAGATATCAATGTTTGGGGTAGTTGAGGTGTTATGGAAGTGGGCGGAGCTTATGTCGAGGTAGGGGCGTGGTAGGGGGCGTGGCTTCATACCTGCAATTAGTCACGGTGATCATAATGTCCATACGTTGAAAAGGGACGCAAATTCGTTTGTCATACGTACCTTTACACCGAACGAGAAGCCGGAACAAAGAATGTACCAACTTCAATAAGTATTGACAGTACACACCAAGGTGGAGTACTTAAATTTATTCTGGGATGATGCACTCTGGCATTTGATTGTCGACGAGACCAACCGAAACGCTTGTCACATGATTTCGAAAAAACGTAACATGCGCCTAGGAAATGTCTAAAATGGGGCATAATACGATTGAATGATCAGGGCAATGGTGTCATTGGATCATTTAGGGTTAGCAACCGTTGCTATACCCTTAAACAAAAGTTTGGTTCACTCATCCGGCCAGATATATAACAAATTTCACAGTGGGGCATGGGCTGCATCGAAAACGCCATTTCCTAGGGCTGAAATACGTCGATAAAAGCTATAATTGCATTTTACATTCGATTTCGGGTAGCTGCATAGCAACCGTTGTCAGGGAGAGATCGTGTGGCAATGTATCCCGGTCTTAACATACTCAGTGGTCCATGGGGAACATACGTGTAAAGTTTTAGATCTGTGGCACCACTTAAACAGAACCCACCCATTGCGCCTAAACAAAGTCTACAATAAATAAAAAATAACACTGGGAGCCCAGGGTCATGTTGTCGATCGTTGTGGGGAGCCAGGGTTCAAAGGGTTAAGGAGTCCATTATTTAGGGCATTACTGTAGAGGTCTCATTAACTCTTTCACTGCCATGCAGCACCACAGACAGATCTGCTACTGCCAAGCATACTATACATGGACATGTAGCATATTGCTGCTAAATACATATGGATTGGGTATTTCTCAATAACTTTTGTATCTGCCGAGCTATTTTCATGAAACTTGGTATGCATGTAGGTGTTGGTCTGGGGAATCGATAACATGCCCCAGTCCACCATTATCACGTGACCACGATCACGTGACCACAAACAAGATGGCCACCACCCCAAAATATAAGAAAATTTCAGTATTTCTCAATAACTTTTGTATTTGTAGAGATATTTTCATGAAAGTTGGTATGTAAGTAGGTATCAGTATTGGGAATAGAAAATATGTTCTGGTCCGCCAGTGTCACATTTCACGTGACCATGATCATGTGCCCACAAAACAAGATGGCCGCCATCCCGAAATATAAAATAATGTTAGTATATTGCTGCTAAATACATATTGATTGGGTATTTCTCTATAACTTTTGTATCTGTCAAGGTATGTTCGTGAAACTTGGTGCACAATTAGATATTGGACTTGCGAATTGAAAACACTTCCCAGTCTGCCAGGGTCACGAGACCGTAACCACATGAGGGTCACGAGACCGTGACCACATGATCACAAAACAAGATGTCCACCACACCGAAATATAAGGAAAATTCATTATATCTCAATAACTTTTGTATTTGCAGAGATATTTTGACGAAATTTGGTATGTAAGTTGGTGTTAGTATTGAGAACCGAAAACAAGTTAGTATATTTCTGCTAAATACATATATTTGGGTATTTCGCAATAACTTTTGTATATGCAGAGGTGTATTCCTGAAACTTGGTATGCAGGTAGGTGTTGGTCTCTGTGGAATGGAAAACACTTCCCATACCAGCACGGTCATGTGACCGCAACCACTTAATCACAAAACAAGATGGCCGACATCCCGAAATATAAAAAAATAAACCGGGAGTTTCTCGTTACAAAATTGATTACATCACATACACTGTTTTCACAGAATAATATAGAGTTACTTCCCATGGATTGATGTTCCTGGACGAAGGTGTCAGGATTCGACTCAAGTCGCGATTGGCAGTGTATGGGTAATTCGACTCAATTCGCGATCGGCAGTGAAAGAGTTAATGAATATTATCATCCCAGGTTAACACAGAGGAGGGGGTAAGCCTAATAAGAGGTGGCAGTCCCCCGAAATGATGTGACTTTTTGGGACGCTGGCTTTTATTTTTAGAAAAGATAAGTCAAATTCAGATAAATATTTGACGATGACCTGCGTTACATTCTGTCAAATATTTCTCAAGTTATCATTCAGACATTGAGATTAATAGTCAAATTTTAAGTAAAAAACTCCATCATAACCAAATCAAATTTTAACTTGAACATGATGTTCTTATATAAAGACCACATACCAAGTTTCATAACATTCTGTCAAATATTTCTCAATTTATCATCAGGATGGACCGACGTACTGCATGGCTCGATGGACAGACATTCTGATTATCATAGACCTCCGATTTTTTTTTAGGGGGACAGTTTTCTGTTTCCTGGGTTACTCGTTAGTATTTAGCCATATTTCTGTTTCCAGTTGTACGGCTCAGTATTTAGTTATATCTCTGTTTCCTGGTTGTACGGCTAAGTATTTAGCCATATCTCTGTTTCCTGGGTTACACCTCAGTGCTTAGCCATGTTTCTGTTTCCAGGGTTACATCTCAGTACATAGTCATGTTGATGTTTTCGAGGGCATCAGTATATATATTCTATAATTACGTTTCCAGGGTTACGCCTCAGTGTTTAGCCATAGCAGTATTGACGATCAGCAGTACCAGCAGTTATACCAGTCCGGTGAAGACTACCAGGGAAACAAAGAAGAGTACACTCCATCTCCTCCTGTTCCTCCGGTACAATCGGTGAGTGGTTGGCCCGTCCAGAGGAGCGCGGCCAACTTAGCGCCGATAATGGAAGAGGCCACCCCGAAAACATTGTCTGTAACTGGAAGCAGTGATAAGTATGAAACTTCAATCAACAGAAGCAAGTTCTATATTTAGTAACATGCCCCATTTACGCCAGGGTTCACACCATAAAACAAATTTATGGCAAATCAGAAGGCATGATAGAGAATGAGTGCTGTGTCAACGATTTTGATCATTTTCAATAACTAAATAAATATATGACATTGATGGTGAATGTTGTAACTCATTCAGTTCTAATTTCAGCAGAATGAGGTTCCCAGAGGGTGAATTTGGTGATGCTAGCCCGCTATGCGGGGTAGCATCACTAAATTCACCCTTTGGGGACCTCATTCTGCAAATGACAGGCACACTATTTCAAGGCTTGAATTTAAATCTCTGTCTAGGTCTCCCATAGCAGATGAGACCATGCACAATGTTGCCCCCAGAGGATGAATTTGGTGATACTAGCCCATTTGAGGTAGCATCACTAAATTCACCCTCTAGGGACCTCCTTCTGAAATGTCCAGCACCATATCTTCAGGCCCTGTTTACAACTATCAGAATTTGTTGACTTGAATTACTGCCCTTATGCTTACTGTAGCTCAATAAATTGCAGTTATTTTTTGCTTTTGCCGTAGAATTCTATCAGTTATTTCCACTGAACCTTGGAATCTTGATCTAAATATGGAAATATGGCAGGCTTATTCACTTTAACTCTTTCATGATGGGAACTGCGCTGGTGCAACGTTAAAGACCCTGTGTCAGTGCATTCTCTTCAGGGTGCCTAGCATATATAAGAGTATGCACTAGCTTACAAGGTCAAGGTAAATATTGTTAGGCCATTAGGCCAATGTATTCCCTTATATATGCAAGGCTCCCTATGGGAGCTCTCATATATAAGAGAATGCATTGGCACCTGTTTTCGCAAAATTTCAGGAAGCTCCAGTCATGTAAGGGTTAATCAGATGTGAGACCTACTTATTTAGTAGACTGGTCGCTGGCTAATAGATTACACTACTATCGCTATGTAAGTGCCCAGACCATCCTCCATATTATAAATAGAGGAGATGACTTCATTTACATCATCCATCAGAATTTAACTCTTCCATGACTTGAGCTTCCTAAAACCCATGTCAAATGCATTCTCTTATATATACGAGTCTTGCAAAAATAAGAGAATACATTGGCCTAACAATATTTACCTTGAACTTGTAAGCCAGTACATGCTCTTATATATGCGATGCTCCCTTATGGGAAACTCACATATGTAAGAGAATGCATTGGCACATGGTTTCAGAAAGATACAGTCATGGAAGGGTTAAATTTTGATGGATGATGTAAATGAATGCACTGGGAGAATGCACTGACACATGGTCATTAATGCTGCACCAGCGCAGCTCCCATCATGAAAGGTTTGACGATGGACAGCATCACAGGGATACCTATCGTAAAAATTGTACTTTTCCTTGTGTATTCTGCAAAAATAATTTTCATATTTAAAATATTCTTTCACAGATTCCAATATCAAAGGAGTATATTTTGATTATTTATTCCCACTAGAGATTGGCAGAATCTAGTAAAAATTGGTTGTGTTACAACATAACACACAAATCACTTCAGCCAATCACCGTGAGCTGATATATTTTCGTTCCGGTCAGAATTTTGCCCTGAAATCCAAATTGGTGGATGTCAGTACCAGTCCATAATAATGACAACCGATGCAGAGCGTCGGGAAGGTTTATAGTCCGGTGAAAACAGTCAACTTATTTAGAAATTATTGAAACAGAGCAGAGTGTGTAATCTTGTCCAATTTTACCACTGGCCACAGAAATCCACAAACTACTGTAATAATGCTCATATATGTATATCATAAATTGGATGCCCTCAGACTGTCATAGGGCAATTTGTTGTCGAGCAACCATTATGAGACTATTGAGGTTGAAAATCCAATTTTGTCAATAATAATCATTGTTTAAATAATCTTTTATTAATGTCTTTGAAATATATGTATGTTAATGTTATCTTTATTTGGAGAATATTTTTTTTATCTTTTTATATTCATTATATATATTCAAGTGCTAGCTAGATCTGCTTATACAAAATAGAGCTGATGGAGTCATTATCACAAGGAATCGATCATAGTCGTAGCCAGCTTTTCAAATCGATCACATTTGTAGCCAGCGTTTCAAATCAGTCACAAGTGTAACCAGCGTTTCAAATCGGTCACAAGTGTAGCCAGCGTTTCAAATCGATCACATTCATAACCAGCTTTCCATATTCATGTGGGCCTAATGAACGAGACTGGTAGAGTAGTAATACCTCTCCAAACGGACCCTCTATAAATTGAATCCATCTCCGTACTGAACAAATTTTCCAGTCCTGAATTCACCCAAATGTATTCTCACTAAAAATTACCTCTGTAAACCAGAACCTGTCTATTCCGAACATCGGACGTTTTTTCTACTCCATAAGTGAACGAATACATTATTTTTTACCTCCGAAATCCAAACACGGAAAGCGATACCAACCGAATTCATGTCCGGTGTTGACATACTTCATGCTGAGCTCTTGTTGGCATTTGGTGTAGACTGGGGATACTTTATAAGTTTAAATTTCTGGTCTACATTCAACTCTGAGCGGTCGTTTTCGTGACTGCTCATTCATTGACAGGTTGATTAAAACTGTATTGGTGACAATACACTACCATCGTGTACTTTAGCGAATTAGAGTTTAGTTTGGACAGTGGTCAGAAAAATAAGAGTCCAACTCAACACAATGATTGAAGTAAAAACAAAGTGCCAGTGCTCTATTCTCCATGAAGTCACCGTTTTTCACTTCATGTGTGAAGTAAGCATAGTTATTTAATCAGACACCTGCAATTATAATTTGATTCAAAGCATTTGCCGAACAAAAAACATCTTAAATGGATACGCAAAAACAAGAGTACGAAACTGCTATACATTATTTTGTCAGCGTCATTTTCAAAAACCGCGAATCACCGTAAAATTTAGATGTTTCCATGTTTCCTGTCATATCTCTACATGTATTATGTCTCAATATACCATGTTTTTAATTCTTATTATACAATGTTTTATCTATTGTTATTTATATTTTATTTCGTGTTTTATTGAATAAAGTTAATTTAGTTAACAATGAGTTGGTTGTGCTTCGACAACTCTTAGTAATGATGTTAATACATTCCGAAAGTAGTGGATATTTCCTATAAACCGAACTCCTCTCTAAACCAAACAGAAGATCCAGTCTGAAAAATGTTCGGTTTGATGACGTTTTACTGTTGTAGAGTGCGAGTAGATGAATGAGAAACATAAGGGGGGGGGGAAGAAATAAATGAAATATTTGTTCATAGTTTGTATATCTACGGTTTATAATCAATGTCGTGAAATTGCTTGAGTTCTACTCCAATAACATAATAAATTAACCCAGTTTTGGAGCACGAATTCGCCATTTTAGTTTGGAATGCGATGACATCATATATCGCGTAATAAAACAATGTAAATTGAAAAGCCAGCTACGAATGTGATGGATTTGAACAAGCCTTGAAATAGGGTGTCTGTCATTTGCAGAATGAGGCCCCCAGAGGGTGAATTTAGTGATGCTACCCCGCATAGCAGGCTAGCATCACCAAATTCACCCTCTGGGGACCTCATTCTGCTTACACCTCAGCAGAATGAGGTTCCCAAAGGGTGAATTTGGTGATGCCAGCCCGCTATGCGGGGTAGCATCACTAAATTCACCCTCTGGGGACCTCATTCTGCAAATGACAGACACAATATTTCAAGGCTTGGTTCTACTCCTATAGCATAATACATTAACCCAGTTTTGGAGCACGAATTCACCATTTTAGTTCGGAATGCGATGACATCATATATCGCGTAATAAAACAATGTAAATTGAAAAGCCAGCTACGAATGTGATGGATTTGAAAAGCTGGCTATGAATGTGATCGGTGCCTTGTGACAATGACACCATCAGCCTAATAAATGTCTGGGATTTAGCAGAATATTTAAACCCTGCGGTTGTTTTAAATCATAATTTTTCATGATTTCATTTCAGACCTGAAAAAGTTGTGCCGGTCATTTGCAGAATGAGGTCCTCAGAGGGAGATTAGTCGAACTACCCCACACAGCGGGCTAGTATAACTAAATTCACCTTCTGAGAACCACATATTCTCTGTAAAGTATCTTTATTACCAAATTAACAGGTTTTTTAGTTTATTTGTTAACTATATACATGTACTTTGTGACATTGTCACCACCTACACGTATACAAGCCTGCAAATAGTGTGTCTGTCATTTGCAGAATGAGGTCCCCAGAGGGTGAATTTAGTGATGCTATCCCGCTCGGTGGGCGAGCATCGCCAAATTCACCCTCTGGGAACCTCATTTATGGTATGGGAGACCTAGGATCAGATCGAATATCCCCAGTTGAAGTTGGTGATGTTCACTTGTTAGTCACCTCGATTATGCATTTTATCTTCTGAAAATTAGGCGATATAGAAACTTCCCAGAAGGGAAAAAGTAACTAAAAACAATGTTAGTTTGAGACTATAGATACTTCCCAGAAGATGAGGCCTAAGCAGAATGAGATCCCCAGAGGGTTAATTTGGTGATGCAAGCCCGCTGTGCAGGATAGCATCACTAAATTCACCCCCTGGGGACCTCATTCTGCAAATGACAGACACACTATTCCTACATGTATTCTGTGTCCACAGTCGTGTTGGTGTATTCCCTATATTGATAAATGTTAAATAAATGGACATAATCAACGAAACACTTTGGAAAATTGCACTTTTCCTACACAAATCTGCGCAAATGACAAGTTTTGTGTGCAATGGATAAATAAAATACGTAGCTAATGCTGTAGTCACTTAACCTTTTCATGATGGGAGCATTAAAAATCCTGTGCCAGTGCTTTCTCTTATATATGTGAGGCTCCCTATATATGTATATAAGAGAATGCATTGGCTTATGGTCTCCCTATGGGAGACTCGCATATATAAGAGAATGCATTGGCAGAGGGTTTTCCAAAATTTCATGAAGCTTTTTTTTCACTTTTCTACGCAAATGACAAGTTTTGTGTGTGATAGATAAATAAAATACTTAGCTAATGCTGTCGCTTAAATTGTTTATGTCCGCTCGAGCGATTTGGCATCTATTGGATTGACACCTAATAGATGCTCAAATCCCCCTCATGGACATAAAGAGTTTAACCCTTTCTATACTAAATACTCATTGATGAGTTGTTCCCATAAAAGATGTTCAGATAAAAGTTCAACAAATGACCACTGGTCATTTGTTGAACTTATTATCTGAACATTTCCCACCAATGAATATGATTTATTATGCTCTTTTACTATCTTTTTTTCTGTCTATCGTCTGCTTTTATTACATGAACACCCCTCCAAATGAATAATAGACCATTCCAATGTATACTTTTATAACTAAATGTAAAAATCCATTTAGTAAAGAAATGGTTAAGTGATGGCATTCGCTACATTACTATATATATGATACAACTTACGAAACAGGCCATAATTACGTGTGTCACCGAGCATTGTATGCATTTCATGTGTCACTGAACATTGTATGACTGATGTATGTGCTTACTACTCTTCACTATGTTCATGTATCATATTTTGACACTTGCTCAACCCTTTCCATACTAAATGGATTCTTCTACTCAGTTATAAAAGTATACATTTGAATGGGGTATTATTCATTTGGAGGGATGTTCGGGTGATATAAGCAATCAACAAATAATACAAGTACAGATGAAGCCCTATTTATTCAGGGAAATGTTCAGATAATAAGTTCAACAAACGACCTATGGTCGTTTGTTGAACTTATTATCTGAACATTTCCTAGGGGACAACTACTCAACAATGAGTATTTAGTATAGAAAGTGTTAAAGATAGTGTATCTCTTCCGGACCACAATTACAACAACAACAACATCATATTTATAAATTCCGATTTCAAAACTACAAATAGCACTTTTGTGTGAATAAAACACAGACAAAACTGAATACTGGGTAATTTATTTGTCTATGAAGCCATAATAAAGTAATTTATTTCTGATGTTGATGGCAAAATCTCTTGATGGAGGGTGCTAAAAAGATAGAGTTCTCCCCTTGCTATGCTCCAAACGCTTCCGCAAGATCGCCTGAAGTTTGCTCTAAAAATAACTTGTAAAACTTTGCAGAGAAGTATGTATTATACCAGAAAAATTTAAAAGCATTTCCGGACAGTTGTCTTTAATATCTAGTATTTTATCCTGTGGAAACTATAAATCTTGTTAGGAAATGATACACTATCTTTAACCCTTTCATGACTGGAGCTTCCTGAAATTTTGCGAAAACCCTGTGCCAATGCTTTCTCTTATATATGCGAGTCTCCCATAGGGAACCTCACATATAGAAGAGAATACATTAGCATAACAATATTAACCTTGGCATTGTAAGCAAGTGCATTCTCTTACATATGCAAAGCTCCCAATGGGAGACTTGCATATATAAGAGAATGCATTGGTACAGGATCTTTAATGCTGCACCAGTGCAGCTCCCGTCATGAAAGGGTTAAATATTATGAAAACTCGGTCAATAGGGAGGTTTAGATTTCTAATTTCGCCCGTCAAGAAATATCAGACTACACATGTACTATTCATCATTCGTGTGGCATGGCGGGAGATTGTGGCCAATAATAGACAGTCTGTTGATAAACCCCACATAAAACCATATGTGAATTGATGTGCATGAGTAACAGCTTTATTTAATGCTGACTGTAGTATGGCACATGTCGTGTCTCATTGACAACTGACGAAATCACTGTGTTATGTTGAATGGATTTCATATGGAAATAGAACACACATGTCTGACCACTGGATAATCTTTTCCCACCTCCGGCATAGATAATTATATTTAGGATATTCAAGTGATTGAGTACCTCCCTGGTGGATCATCAAGCCTTGAAATAGTGTGTCTGTCATTTGCAGAATGAGGTCCCCAGAGGGTGAATTTAGTGATCTGCTACCCCGCATAGCTGGCTAGCATCACCAAATTCACCCTCTGGGGACCTCATTCTGCTTACACCTCAGCAGAATGAGGTTCCCAGAGGGTGAATTTGGTGATGCTAGCCCGCTATGCAGGGTAGCATCACTAAATTCACCCTCAGGGGACCTCATTTTGCAAATGACAGACACCCTATTTCAAGGCTTCATCTTCGCCTGATTTTCTTCACAGAGAATTATAGTCTGTTATGTCTGACATGTGTCTTTTTAAAAAGCCGATGAAAATTTTACAATATTTACGTCTTTGGATATCTCATTTATAATCAGTTAATGAATTGATGGGATCCCCTCCATTTTAATTGGAGAGTGGTGAAGCACGCACGTGATTTCATTGGTTTATGGCATAACAGGTCACTTCACAGATCAGAGGTCTATGACGTGTTGACAAGTTTCCCATGCATTGTCGAACTCAACTATTGCAGGAAAACTGAATACATGCGATATATCCATAACTCATTTTACTCATCGCAATATAGGAGATATTATTTCAGTCAACGGTATTCGTGACTTGATTATTCTTTCGCATCTTGTTGTATTTATAACTATTTCTAAATACTACGATTCTCTCAAACATTTTATACACCAGGAATGCACTCCATATTTGGAAATGGTTTATTACATCATGTTGGGAATGCCACGTCATTGTTGAAATGAAATTTAGTGGACACATCTAGAGACGTACATCCATTAGGATTATCGTAGTCTTTTTAAAGAGACTGGCCTGACATGTGAAGTTAGAAGTTTTTCAATCTAAACCACCCTAATAATTACAAAATTTCATATTTATGTTTTTTTTACTAAGAGAAAATGTTTCGTAACCGTATAGCTTTTCCAATCTCGATAAAGTAAATAGAAAAATAGTCAGCAAACAAAATACAATCATTATAAAATGACTGTTATTCTTGGTTCAGATTTATTATTTTATACACCATAATAAATATGAAATATTATTAGATTTATATGTTTTTTTGTCGTTAAAGATCTCTTCCCTGAAATTTCTGTATTGAATCATAGGTTTAAATTGCATCCTGCAAGCATGCCTGTAATTAGTGGTAAACAAATATTTTTATTCCATTTCATGCGTCATTGAGCGATGTATGACTTGTGTGTGTGCTTATTTGGTGTGATTTTATGCTTGCTCATATTTTTATGTATTTTCCATATTCATGTGTACAGTCTACATTGGCCTAACACTATTTACCTAGTAAGCCAGTGCATTCTCTTAAATATTTGAGGCTCCCTATGGGTGACTCGCATATATATGAGAATGCATGGGCACCAGACCTGTTAAGTTTCGAAAATGTCAATCCAGGAGATTTTTGCAGGAGGTATGCCCAAATATGTTCATGTTCCAAAAATAATTTTTATGATGAAGATTACATAGTTTTTATGAGTTTATTGGGCGCAGGGTCTTTAATGCTGCTCCCGCCATGTAAGGGTTAAGTGAAATGTTTGCAACACCAGAAGATCTCCCTGTAATTTGGCAAATAATAATGCAGACTTTTCTTCAAAAGAGTTTCATATAAATTTCTGTTGTTTTTGTTGTTGCTGGAAGTGTCGCTGGGAGGAGCATATATAAGTGTTATTGAATAAATTTAGAGCCATATTCAATTTTAGAAAGCAATTTTTAAATATTTGTATTTCATGCGTCATTGAGCGATGTATGACTGGTGTGTGTGTGCTTATTAGGTGTGATTTTATGCATGTTTCATATTTTTATCTATTTTCCATATTCATTCATGTGTATGTTTCATATTTTTATCTATATTCCATATTCATGTGTATGTTTCATATTTTTATCTATTTTCCATAGTCCTGTGTACCGAGCACAGACTCTTATATTTATGATAATGATTCATTCTCATATCCTTCTTATTACAATAATGCCCTAAATAATCGACTCCTTAACCACAGAAGAATTATGGGTAATTTTTCAGGATTTAGTCGGAAATATGGCTTGTTGATATTCATCGGAACGCACTCACTGAGAGCTTTCTGTTGAATGGCGACAAGCCATATTTCCCACTTAATCCTGAAAAATTACCCATAATTCTGCTGTGGTTAAGGAGTTGATTATTTAGGGCATTAATATAGATCTTGCTCTTGCTCTCATTTCGTCGGCGAGATTCAAAAGTAAATTTTAGAATTTTACAGGAAAGACTGATTACTAGTATGCTCAAAGTTAACCCTTGCATGACGGGAGCTGCTCTGGTGCAGCATTAAAGATCCTGTGCCAGTGCATTCTCTTATATATGCAAGTCTCCCATAGGGAGCTTCGCATATATAAAAGAATGCACTGGCTTACAAGGTTAACGTAAATATTGTTAGGCCAATGTATTATCTTATATATGCGAGGCTCCAGGGTTTTCGTAAAATTCCAGTCACGGAAAGGTTTATGATTAATTTTATATGCCGCCAAATGCATTCCGTATTAATGCATGATCTTTTTAGCGATTATTATCTCCTGCTTATTTTCTTGGTTAACCCTTTGGATCCTCCCTTAAGGTGATGTTAAACACTCTGGTACGGTGATCAAATAGAAATTGAGAATAATCTTGCTCAAATTAGTTATTTTTATACGAATATTGATCCAAATTGACAACACACACAGTCATTTTCATATATTAATTAAATGCAATGACTTTCAATGACGAAATCAATTGTGTTAGTTCATCGAGATGTAGTTCAGACGTCGTTTTCTATGGAGTTGGATAGTCGATTTCTTTGAAATTTTCTGTGACGTTAGTAGAATGCTACATTCCCCAGGTTACCGTATCGCACAAGTATTAACTTATCAATTTCACGCACCCGAACAAGTCCATAATATGTCCTGAAGTTATAAATTGTGAAAAATTTAGAACTAAGCAGTATTTTGTTTTCTACTTGGAAAACAATTGCAAAATGCCTACAGTTTAGAGAACTGTCGAAAACATTTCCTGCCAAAAATAACTGCCTTTGAATCTCACCAACTATGTTGGAAACCTAATTCATCAAGCAATTACCTTACTCGTATTTAAATTCGTGCAGTACTATTTTTCGTGCATCCAATGGTGTGCGAATTTAAAACTGAGCGAAAAATAGTACAACTCCCAAGTTTAATCTAAACCACAGTCCATATGAAATACAAGAGGGCCATGTTGCTGAATTTACATATATTATGAATGGTTGAATAGACAATTGTGCCTGTACATGTTTGCATATATTTACATTCGGCGACATGTATGAATCGAAGTCGAGATATCATATCGGAAACTAGGAAATCTACCGAATAAATCGGGTTGTCAATCTCCCGAATAAATCGGGTTGTCAATCTCCCGAAAATATTGATTTTGTAACTAGGTCAAAGGCCTCTGAGTGGACAGGGAGATTGACAACCCAATTTGTTCGGTAGATTTCGCTAGTTTCCGATATTATATCTCGACTTCGATTCATACAATTTCGCCGAGTTATATGTCAAATGAAAGGGGATTTTATTGCCAATAAGACACACCTGTGGATATTTTGGCTGCATTTATCAATTTTTAGAATTTAGTAGGGTTTTAATAGTTGGTGTGGTTTTAGCCAAAATCGATCATTGGAACCTTCACACTGGTATAGTTTATATTGGTATTTTAGTAATTTTCCCCAGGGGCCTGTGAAAATGAGTACAGTAATGCTCTAATTAATGGACTCCATAACCACAGCAGAATTATGAGTAATTTTTCAGGATTTAGTCGGAAATATGGCTTGTTGCCATTCATCGGAAAGCTCTCGAGATGTAGTTCAGACCCCCGAGAGCTTTCCGATGAATGGCAACAAGCCATATTTCCGACTAAATCCTGAAAAATGACCCATAATTCTGCTGTGGTCATGGAGTCGATTAATTAGAGCATTACTGTAGTTCAGCTCAAGTAAGGTTAATCAGCATTCACTTTAAATGAGATCATGCCATTAAAATTTTGTTTTAATTATGTTAATATATTTTGTTAAACGATACTGTTCTGTTATTTCTCCTTCAAACCTGCAAATAGTGTGTCTGTCATTTGCAGAATGATGTCCCCATAGGTTGAATTTAGTGCCGCTATCTATCCCACACAGTGGGCTAGCATCACCAAATTCACCCTCTGGGAACCTCATTCTACTTCAGCCTCAACTGCGATCAAAGACCTAGGATCAGATTGAAGTTCCCCAGTTGAAGTTGGTGATATTCAACAATTAGTTACCACTATTATGCATTTTATCTTCTGAAAATTAGGGGATATAGAAATTGAAGAGAAGGGAACAGGTACCTAAATCAATCTTAATTTGAGACTAGATGAGGCCTAAGCAGAATGAGGTCTCCAGAGGGTGAATTTAGTGATGCTAGCCTGCTGTGCAGGATAGCATCACTAAATTCGCCCTCTGGGGACCTCATTCTGCAAATGACAGACTTACTATACTATTAGCAGACTTGGTTAAGCAATACTGTTCTGTTATGTCTCCTTGTGTGATGAGTTCTGTTACTGTTTTTGTTATCTGTGTCATTCATGCCATCAGTTTTAATAAACCCAGACTGATAATTTTGTGTTGTTATTTAAGGTACTCAATCCGATCAGAGGGTCCCCATATCATCAAGATACAACAACAATATTATTTCTTCAAAATATGCTTTAGTATCATAATCAATTAATTGCAACAAAATAATGCTAACCACTGTCAACTATGGGATCAAATTTCCCGAAACATGTTATTTATCAACATTTTGTTCAATGATTATATGGCCGTATTAGCACTTGAGTATCACAAAATTTGGCCGTATTACCACTTGTTTGTTCAGTTATCCATTATCATCCGCTTTGTTGACCGAGACGGTCCGTTTGACGGCGTGTTTCTGGGCCACAAATAATTGAACATCTCGTGAAATGGGTGGGTTCCTCGACTCAAATGTTATATGTACTTGTCTCCGAGATATGCCGAGTGTTGCCCTTTGTACATGTCTGGGACCATATAACACACAAGGTGCTGAATATTAGAAGCTGCATGGGTTTTTGAGATGGTGCAATTTTTTTTCGGTGATTAAGTGGGATTCGAAACCCGGCCCGTGACGCCGAGCGACTCCATGTCCGAAGTCAATACCATACGGCCACTGAAGCGACCCCTAAAAAAGTAAGCTCAAATGGCTGCTGTATTCCGACATCGCACCTAGGACAATATATGCACATTTTAAAGGTGGATTATCTCTTTTATATATGTTTTATATAGTTACCGGGGTATAAAATATTAGATCTGAATCGAAGACTCCTGTCCGGAAATGCTTCTATCGATTAATATTCATTTTATTTCGAATATTTTCTGGTCTGAAAGGTGTGGTTGTTTAGCTAACGAACAATAGTGGTTACTGTTAACAGAGACCAGAAATTTTATTGCGCAATTTTGTCACAAATAAACGTTAATTATACTCATTATCGCTTATAACTATGGAATAAAACAATACAACCAATCAATCTGGGACATTTGACATTCGGTGCGTAGCCATAGGAACAGCCTAATGCTCTATGTCGCTATATGGTATCACCCGAATGGTCTGTTCTAAAAATAGACAAATAAACGGGCCCAATAAAATATTCGAAATAAAATCTATATTAATTGATAGAAGCCTTTCCGGACAGGGGTCTTCAGTCCATATTTATTATTTTGTACCCACGCAACTATTTCAAATTTGTTATTTAAAGAGATAATCCATCTTTGAGATCTCTGTTAGATATATGATAGATATTTGGCACAGCTGCATGTTATATGTACTTGTCTCCGAGACATACTGAGCATTGCCCTTTGTACATGCCTGGGACCATATAACACACAAGGCGCCGATTTTAGAAAAAAAAAATTTGGGGGATTGGGTGGGATTCGAACCCTGCCCCGTGATGGCGAGAACGCCTTGTGACACCATGTCCGATGTCAATACCACACGGCCACCGAAGCGACCCCAAAAAAGGAAGCTCAAATGGCCGCTGTATTACGACGTCGCACCTAGGACAATATATGCACATTTTAAGATCTCTGTGTTAGATATATGATAGATATTTGGCAGAGCTGCATATTATATGTACTTGTCTCCGAGACATGCCGAGCATTGTCCTTTGTACATGCCTGGTAGTATATAACACACAAGGCCAGCGGGTTTTTAGAATGCTGCATGGGTTTTTGAGACAGTGCGATTTTTCAATAAAATATCAGTCAATTGTGAAGTGTCCGTGTTTATACACAATCATGGCTTTGGGAGAGTGAAAATCAATCAAGGTTGTCACCCTCCAATCAAAGTGCATCTGCAGTTATCCATTTTACCAACGAAAATCGGATGTACTTTTTGGGGCCACATGCAGGAGAAATTAGTGGGGTTTTTTTTAGGTTTTCCCCAATGGCAACCCCGGAGTCTCATGGACAATCTGCGAAACTTAACAGCTCTGAATCCCACCCAATCCCCAAAGAATAATTTTTTTTACACTATCTCAAAAACCCATGCAGCTTCATTCAGTTTAGTTTAAACATATATTTTATTGTTACATTCTGAATATATGTACATGTATGCTATGAATGACAATATTGAAGGATTTTTTTTTAAACTTGACCAAAAATATGCTGAAAACTGACATAGGCTTAAACATTTGATGGCCACAGTAGACTTGAGCTAAAACTCACAAAGAAATTTGCATTGATTGGAGAATAAGCTGAACACGGAAGGTGTGAAATTCTAACAATAACACCAGTCATTCTCGAAGTTAAAGCACAAATCCTACCAGTAGTAGCAGGCATGATGTTTGGGCCTGCATGGGACACAATATTTTAACAGTATAATTTTGGATGGTCAGGAGTGGGGTGAATGGAAGTTAACTGAACGAAATCCACATTGTTGGAATGTTTTATCCACAATAACCAATCATCTTTGGAATAATAACATTGAGAATATTCTCAAAATTGTTCACATATGCAGAAAATTAACGCAATATACAGGTTTGGTTAAGTCTTTTCATGGAGGTCAGTGTCATTTCAGCACAAAAACTTCCGGTTATATTGGAATACCTTCACTCCTGATGTTCGAACACTACCGGGACATTACCTCCTGTGTTCTGAATGACAACCAAGATGAAATAACCTTAATATCCTCCAGTTTATTATCACATGGCAGAATCTATTTTATCCAGAAACGCATCGTCAGTATAAAAATGGTTGATCAACGAGGATAAATAATACCCATCCATGTTTGTGCTTCGAAGCCTTCGATGGTCAATGAGCAATTGACTCATGCAGAGGAATATTTAACACCACAAAACATTCAATAAGCCTGGAAATTGATAGGAAATCATTGTATTCATGCAGTATTCATCGGTGTGAATCTGTTTAAAAATGTTACAAGGTATCGTAACACTATTATCAAGGCTATTTAACATAATAATAGATGTTTTCATGTATTTGAGATCATTAGCCATTAGATCATTAAAATTTCAGGTCTATCAGACTTACGCATATTTAAAAACTTATTTATGACCCTTTTAGTTCAATTTTGAGACGTGTTTCAACAATATCAACAGGTAGAAAATAAAAAATATGTCACATGACAGCGATTTAGAAAAAAAATGCCTGTTTTCACTCTTTATTTGAGCTGATTTTTGTCAAATTTTGGCGGGTTTTTATATTTCACTGAAAATTCAGGAAAAGAAAAAGACTTTGAAAACGAACCACAAAAAGTATAGGTCGTCTATTTACTTTTCTCACAAAATCTTCAATTGCATGACACATCTGTATTCATACAAAAACAAGGAGGTAATTATGGCAGATTTGGATGTTGAAGCACCATAGATCTGGCCAAATTGACACAGGTCAAGTCTATCAAAATAGCAATAATCAGTAAGCTCATAGACAATTAAACCGCCAACCAAATAAGCCCAGTTACAGACGCTGGTATAATAAACATACTCGTGATAGAAATACTGTCAAAATATGACCTTTTCCATTCACGCCAAGGCACAACTAAATAGTGTAATGACACCTAACCAGCTTGGGTATCAGAACAATAAATATAGACCATGTCACTACACTCTTTGGTCTGTAATTCTTGTACAGTTACCCCAACCAGGTTATAACCTATACATAACAACGGCTTCAACATGCGAAATATCCTAGTAAATATATATTCCCATTATGGATTTACAGACTTTGTACCCCCCCCCCCCACATCAAAAAGATGGGGGGGGGGGGGGGGTTATTGGATTACATTTGTCTGTCCGTCCGTCCACTCAACCAAAACATAAATCTCAACCATGGGTTATCGGATCTCGATGAAATTTGGTATGCACGTTTGGCATCAGCAGGACTGTCAAAAAGAGGGTATACATTGACATTCACATTTTCCATTCAAGTGTTATCCCTCTTTATCTGAAAATGTTTGACTTCCCTCCGTCTGCTCTTATATCTCAACCATGGATTATCAGATCTCGATGAAATTTGGAATGCAGGTTTGGCATCAGGAGGGCCTTCAAAAGAGGGTTCATTGATGCTGTTCACATTTTCTGTTTAACCCTTTACCCAACAGAAGGGCCCTGTGCCAATGCATTCTCTTATATATGCGAGTGGACCATAGGTCGCCTCGCATATATAAGAGAATGCATTGGCTTAACACATTAAAAATTATAAAATTGTTAAAGATTGTAAGAAAAAATGGTAAAAACAGATTTTTTTTAGGCCAATGCATTCTCTTATATATGCGAGGCGACCTATGGTCGACTCGCATATATAAGAGAATGCATTGGCACAGGGCATAACTGTAACTATCACAATGTGGTCAAGGAGCCGGTTCCAATGATATCCATATTTGTATGGTTCTATTGAGACAGACCGAAGATATTTTAGGCTGTTGAAGCCTTATTTGGCCGTTTTTGGCCGGTTTGTTGGGTAAAGGGTTAAGGGTTATCCCACATTATTTATCTTTAAATGTTGGATTTCTGTCTGTCAGCTCATATATCTCAACCATGGGTTATCGGATCTTTTGTTTGCATGTTTGGCATCAGGAGGGCTTTCAAAAGAGGGTTAATTGACGTTGTTCACATTTTCCTTTCTGATTTCCGAGCTGCCCATATTTCAATTTGTCCTACCTCGCAGATTTAAGAGAATGCACTGGTTTACAAGATAAAGGTTAATATTGTTAGGCCAATGTATTCTCTTGTAAAGTTGAGGCTCCCTATAGGAGACTCACATATATAAGAGAATACATTGGCACAGGGTTTTATAAAATTCATGTTATTTAAAATAAAGCCACTTGAATGAACTTGAGACCCTTCAACTGATGCGAGCATAATTTCAGCCTTGGCACCACCACAGGGGTTGAAAATACTGCATTAAAAGCATGGGTGTAATCATTATTTATTTTCTTAACATTGGAGCAACTCAGAACATAGTTGGAAGAGTCACTAATGGTTATTTAAAAGTGCTATTCAGTTTTCGTCCTTCCACAGGGCAATACTCTCTCAACCATGCTATACTTCACTCTGTCACTGATCCCATGACGTCTCATTGTAACAGCCTTGCATTGATCTGGTTTAACCGAAATGAGTGTTGTGGATATGTGTTAACCAGATGTCTTAGTTTGTAAACCGTGCCTTGGCTTGGTTAAACTGAACAAGCCACGTAGCTGTGTGTCAGGAACAAAGCAGTCTCATTCTTGGGGAGTAACCTGTGTTGAGTTTCTGAAAAAAGATAGTGAAAAAAATGATATACAGCCATTGTAAGAACAGGCAAAGTCAATATCCCGTTTCTCAAGCCAAACAATTTTGAAAAGCGTGCGAACGTATTTACATTTTATTATTTATTTCTGGGGCACACGTCAATGAAGCGTTCCACATCGGCTAGATCCAGGTCTAATGTTAGTTGTCTGTGGCCATTATTTCCCGAACAGATGTCTGTAAAAAGTTAGTTGATAGATTCCATGTAATATATTTCATCAATAATCGCACAATGACACAACGCATTTCTGTTACTGAGATTGCAGTCGCAATCAATTGTGTGTTTAACAAGTGTTTGAACATAGTTACCAATTAATGAATCAGAAATCTGAACTGGGAAACGGGTCTCTTCAATATCAATTACATGTGTGCTTGTATGAAAACGTACCACAATTATTTCGCAAGAATTAAAACTTGCCCTGACAGATTGAACACAAATAACTTTGATTCCACTGGATCCATATGACAGTCAACAAGATTCGTCCAACTTTCTTAAGAGCATCACTGAGCGAGTGAAGTGACAATTCTATATAGACATAGAATCTGTTGCTTCTAAGCATATTCAATTGCCTTGACATAGGCAGGTAAATATATCAAAAGAAAATTAATTTGCTTCAACTCCTCATATTGTGTGGAGACACAAACTTCAAAGACAACAAATTCAATTCAAAATTTTACCTTGCTGGAAATTTTGAGGTTGAGAATAAGAAATCTTTTGCCCATGCATTTGATACTTTTGGGGCCCGGTATGGACAGCACAATTCTGTGACAGTAATGTCCTGGTGAATCATCAAAATTGCATGGATTTAGTGGAACAGGTCATGTGTTCACTTGTCCAAAAATAGCAATAAGATCCACTTCCTGGTTTTAAATGTGGATTTTGCCAAATTATATCAATTAGTATAAATTAATGGCCCATTAAATGCATTATATCATTCACAATATTGATAACGAATACAAATAAATAAAGTTGTGTCCCAAAATGGCAACACAATGAGAGTAAATTATCATGAGGCGTAATTTGTTCTAAAGAAGTTTCTATAGAAACTAAAAAAAACTTGTTCATTTGATAATAAAGTTACTTTCCAGAGAAGATTAGGACTAAGGAGAATAAGGTCCCCAGAAGGTGAATTGAGTAATGCTAGCCCGCTGTGCGTGGTAGCGTCACTCAATTCACCCTTGGGGAGCATTCTGCAAATGTTCAGCACCATATTTTGAGGCCTGACCGGGCGCTTGTTGTAGAACTTACTATGAGTGAAGAGAACAGACATATCTGGTTGTTATACAGTAATGCTCTAATTAATCGACCTCTTAACCAAAGCAGAATTATGGGTAACTTTTCAGGATTTAGTCCGAAATATGGCTTGTTGCCATTCATCGGAAAGCTCTCCCCGAGAGCTTTCCGATGAATGGCAACAAGCCATATTTCCGACTAAATCCTGAAAAGTTACCCATAATTCTGCTTTGGTTAAGAGGTCGATTAATTAGAGCATTACTGTACCTCCTCATAGCTTCCCTGATATGTGCTGGTTTTATACTTACTATGAGTGAAGAGAACGGACATATCTCGTTGTTATACCTCCTCATAGCTTCCCTGATATGTGCTGGTTTTATACTTACTATGAGTGAAGATAATGGACATATCTGGTTGTTATATCTCCCCATAGCTTCCCTGATATGTGCTGGTTTTATACTTACTATGAGTGAAGAGAACGGACATATCTCGTTATTATATCTCCCCATAGCTTCCCTGATATCTGCTGGTTTTATACTTACTATGAGTGAAGAGAATGGACATATCTCGTTATTATACCTCCTCATAGCTTCCCTGATATCTGCTGGTTTTATACTTACTATGAGTGAAGATAATGGACATATCTGGTTGTTATATCTCCCCATAGCTTCCCTGATATGTGCTGGTTTTATACTTACTATGAGTGAAGAGAACGGACATATCTCGTTATTATATCTCCCCATAGCTTCCCTGATATCTGCTGGTTTTATACTTACTATGAGTGAAGATAACGGACATATCTGGTTGTTATATCTCCTCATAGCTTCCCTGATATGTGCTGGTTTTATACTTACTATGAGTGAAGAGAACGGACATATCTGGTTGTTATATCTCCTCATAGCTTCCCTGATATGTGCTGGTTTTATACTTACTATGAGTGAAGAGAACGGACATATCTGGTTATTATACCTCCTCATAGCTTCCCTCATATGTGCTGGTTTTATACTTACTATGAGTGAAGAGAATGGACATATCTCGTTATTATACCTCCTCATAGCTTCCCTGATATCTGCTGGTTTTATACTTACTATGAGTGAAGAGAATGGACATACCTCGTTATTATATCTCCTCATAGCTTCCCTGATATGTGCTGGTTTTATACTTACTATGAGTGAAGAGAATGGACATATCTCGTTATTATACCTCCTCATAGCTTCCCTGATATCTGCTGGTTTTATACTTACTATGAGTGAAGAGAACGGACATATCTGGTTGTTATATCTCCTCATAGCTTCCCTGATATGTGATGGTTTTATACTTACTATGAGTGAAGAGAATGGACATATCTGGTTGTTATATCTCCCCATAGCTTCCCTGATATGTGCTGGTTTTATACTTACTATGAGTGAAGAGAATGGACATATCTGGTTGTTATATCTCCCCTGATATCTGCTGGTTTTATACTTACTATGAGTGAAGAGAATGGACATATCTGGTTGTTATACCTCCTCATAGCTTCCCTGATATCTGCTGGTTTTATACTTACTATGAGTGAAGAGAATGGACATATCTGGTTGTTATATCTCCTCATAGCTTCCCTGATATCTGCTGGTTTTATACTTACTATGAGTGAAGAGAATGGACATATCTGGTTGTTATACCTCCCCATAGCTTCCCTGATATGTGCTGGTTTTATACTTACTATGAGTGAAGAGAACGGACATATCTCGTTGTTATACCTCCTCATAGCTTCCCTGATATGTGCTGGTTTTATACTTACTATGAGTGAAGATAATGGACATATCTGGTTGTTATATCTCCCCATAGCTTCCCTGATATGTGCTGGTTTTATACTTACTATGAGTGAAGAGAACGGACATATCTCGTTATGATATCTCCCCATAGCTTCCCTGATATCTGCTGGTTTTATACTTACTATGAGTGAAGAGAACGGACATATCTGGTTGTTATATCTCCTCATAGCTTCCCTGATATGTGCTGGTTTTATACTTACTATGAGTGAAGAGAACGGACATATCTGGTTGTTATATCTCCTCATAGCTTCCCTGATATGTGCTGGTTTTAAACTTACTATGAGTGAAGAGAACGGACATATCTGGTTATTATATCTCCTCATAGCTTCCCTGATATGTGCTGGTTTTATACTTACTATGAGTGAAGAGAATGGACATATCTGGTTATTATATCTCCTCATAGCTTCCCTGATATGTGCTGGTTTTATACTTACTATGAGTGAAGAGAACGGACATATCTGGTTATTATATCTCCTCATAGCTTCCCTGATATGTGCTGGTTTTATACTTACTATGAGTGAAGAGAATGGACATATCTGGTTATTATACCTCCCCATAGCTTCACCTGATATGTGCTGGTTTTATACTTACTATGAGTGAAGAGAACGGACATATCTGGTTGTTATATCTCCTCATAGCTTCCCTGATATGTGCTGGTTTTATACTTACTATGAGTGAAGAGAACGGACATATCTGGTTGTTATATCTCCTCATAGCTTCCCTGATATGTGATGGTTTTATACTTACTATGAGTGAAGAGAATGGACATATCTGGTTGTTATATCTCCCCATAGCTTCCCTGATATGTGCTGGTTTTATACTTACTATGAGTGAAGAGAACGGACATATCTGGTTGTTATATCTCCTCATAGCTTCCCTGATATGTGATGGTTTATACTTACTATGAGTGAAGAGAACGGACATATCTGGTTGTTATATCTCCCCATAGCTTCCCTGATATGTGATGGTTTTATACTTACTATGAGTGAAGAGAACGGACATATCTGGTTGTTATATCTCCCCATAGCTTCCCTGATATGTGATGGTTTTATACTTACTATGAGTGAAGAGAATGGACATATCTGGTTGTTATATCTCCTCATAGCTTCCCTGATATGTGCTGGTTTTATACTTACTATGAGTGAAGAGAACGGACATATCTGGTTGTTATATCTCCTCATAGCTTCCCTGATATGTGATGGTTTTATACTTACTATGAGTGAAGAGAACGGACATATCTGGTTGTTATATCTCCTCATAGCTTCCCTGATATGTGCTGGTTTTATACTTACTATAAGTGAAGAGAACGGACATATCTGGTTGTTATATCTCCTCATAGCTTCCCTGATATGTGATGGTTTTATACTTACTATGAGTGAAGAGAACGGACATATCTGGTTGTTATACCTCCTCATAGCTTCCCTGATATGTGATGGTTTTATACTTACTATGAGTGAAGAGAACGGACATATCTGGTTGTTATATCTCCTCATAGCTTCCCTGATATGTGCTGGTTTTATACTTACTATGAGTGAAGAGAACGGACATATCTGGTTGTTATATCTCCTCATAGCTTCCCTGATATGTGATGGTTTTATACTTACTATGAGTGAAGAGAATGGACATATCTGGTTGTTATATCTCCTCATAGCTTCCCTGATATGTGCTGGTTTTATACTTACTATGAGTGAAGAGAACGGACATATCTGGTTGTTATATCTCCTCATAGCTTCCCTGATATGTGATGGTTTTATACTTACTATGAGTGAAGAGAACGGACATATCTGGTTGTTATATCTCCTCATAGCTTCCCTGATATCTGCTGGTTTTATACTTACTATGAGTGAAGAGAACGGACATATCTGGTTGTTATATCTCCTCATAGCTTCCCTGATATGTGCTGGTTTTATACTTACTATGAGTGAAGAGAACGGACATATCTGGTTGTTATATCTCCTCATAGCTTCCCTGATATGTGCTGGTTTTATACTTACTATGAGTGAAGAGAACGGACATATCTGGTTGTTATATCTCCTCATAGCTTCCCTGATATCTGCTGGTTTTATACTTACTATGAGTGAAGAGAACGGACATATCTGGTTGTTATATCTCCTCATAGCTTCCCTGATATGTGCTGGTTTTATACTTACTATGAGTGAAGAGAACGGACATATCTGGTTGTTATATCTCCTCATAGCTTCCCTGATATGTGATGGTTTTATACTTACTATGAGTGAAGAGAACGGACATATCTGGTTGTTATATCTCCTCATAGCTTCCCTGATATGTGATGGTTTTATACTTACTATGAGTGAAGAGAATGGACATATCTGGTTATTATATCTCCTCATAGCTTCCCTGATATGTGCTGGTTTTATACTTACTATGAGTGAAGAGAACGGACATATCTGGTTGTTATATCTCCTCATAGCTTCCCTGATATGTGATGGTTTTATACTTACTATGAGTGAAGAGAACGGACATATCTGGTTGTTATATCTCCTCATAGCTTCCCTGATATGTGATGGTTTTATACTTACTATGAGTGAAGAGAACGGACATATCTGGTTGTTATATCTCCTCATAGCTTCCCTGATATGTGCTGGTTTTATACTTACTATGAGTGAAGAGAACGGACATATCTGGTTGTTATATCTCCTCATAGCTTCCCTGATATGTGCTGGTTTTATACTTACTATGAGTGAAGAGAACGGACATATCTGGTTGTTATATCTCCTCATAGCTTCCCTGATATGTGCTGGTTTTATACTTACTATGAGTGAAGAGAACGGACATATCTGGTTGTTATATCTCCTCATAGCTTCCCTGATATGTGCTGGTTTTATACTTACTATGAGTGAAGAGAACGGACATATCTGGTTGTTATATCTCCTCATAGCTTCCCTGATATGTGATGGTTTTATACTTACTATGAGTGAAGAGAACGGACATATCTGGTTGTTATATCTCCTCATAGCTTCCCTGATATGTGCTGGTTTTATACTTACTATGAGTGAAGAGAACGGACATATCTGGTTGTTATATCTCCTCATAGCTTCCCTGATATGTGATGGTTTTATACTTACTATGAGTGAAGAGAATGGACATATCTGGTTGTTATATCTCCTCATAGCTTCCCTGATATGTGCTGGTTTTATACTTACTATGAGTGAAGAGAACGGACATATCTGGTTATTATATCTCCTCATAGCTTCCCTGATATGTGCTGGTTTTATACTTACTATGAGTGAAGAGAATGGACATATCTGGTTGTTATATCTCTTCATAGCTTCCCTGATATCTGCTGGTTTTATACTTACTATGAGTAAAGAGAATGGACATATCTGGTTGTTATATCTCATCATAGCTTCCCTGATATCTGCTGGTTTTATACTTACTATGAGTGAAGAGAATGGACATATCTCGTTGTTATATCTCCTCATAGCTTCCCTGATATGTGATGGTTTTATACTTACTATGAGTGAAGAGAACGGACATATCTGGTTGTTATATCTCCTCATAGCTTCCCTGATATGTGATGGTTTTATACTTACTATGAGTGAAGAGAACGGACATATCTGGTTGTTATATCTCCTCATAGCTTCCCTGATATGTGCTGGTTTTATACTTACTATGAGTGAAGAGAACGGACATATCTGGTTGTTATATCTCCTCATAGCTTCCCTGATATGTGATGGTTTTATACTTACTATGAGTGAAGAGAACGGACATATCTGGTTGTTATATCTCCTCATAGCTTCCCTGATATGTGATGGTTTTATACTTACTATGAGTGAAGAGAATGGACATATCTGGTTGTTATATCTCCTCATAGCTTCCCTGATATGTGATGGTTTTATACTTACTATGAGTGAAGAGAACGGACATATCTGGTTGTTATATCTCCTCATAGCTTCCCTGATATGTGATGGTTTTATACTTACTATGAGTGAAGAGAATGGACATATCTGGTTGTTATATCTCCTCATAGCTTCCCTGATATGTGCTGGTTTTATACTTACTATGAGTGAAGAGAACGGACATATCTGGTTATTATATCTCCTCATAGCTTCCCTGATATGTGCTGGTTTTATACTTACTATGAGTGAAGAGAACGGACATATCTGGTTGTTATATCTCCTCATAGCTTCCCTGATATGTGATGGTTTTATACTTACTATGAGTGAAGAGAACGGACATATCTGGTTGTTATATCTCCTCATAGCTTCCCTGATATGTGCTGGTTTTATACTTACTATGAGTGAAGAGAACGGACATATCTGGTTGTTATATCTCCTCATAGCTTCCCTGATATGTGATGGTTTTATACTTACTATGAGTGAAGAGAATGGACATATCTGGTTGTTATATCTCCTCATAGCTTCCCTGATATGTGCTGGTTTTATACTTACTATGAGTGAAGAGAACGGACATATCTGGTTATTATATCTCCTCATAGCTTCCCTGATATCTGCTGGTTTTATACTTACTATGAGTGAAGAGAATGGACATATCTGGTTGTTATATCTCCTCATAGCTTCCCTGATATGTGCTGGTTTTATACTTACTATGAGTGAAGAGAATGGACATATCTGGTTGTTATATCTCCTCATAGCTTCCCTGATATGTGCTGGTTTTATACTTACTATGAGTGAAGAGAACGGACATATCTGGTTATTATATCTCCTCATAGCTTCCCTGATATGTGCTGGTTTTATACTTACTATGAGTGAAGAGAATGGACATATCTGGTTATTATATCTCCTCATAGCTTCCCTGATATGTGCTGGTTTTATACTTACTATGAGTGAAGAGAACGGACATATCTGGTTATTATATCTCCTCATAGCTTCCCTGATATGTGCTGGTTTTATACTTACTATGAGTGAAGAGAATGGACATATCTGGTTATTATACCTCCCCATAGCTTCACCTGATATGTGCTGGTTTTATACTTACTATGAGTGAAGAGAACGGACATATCTGGTTGTTATACCTCCTCATAGCTTCCCTGATATGTGCTGGTTTTATACTTACTATGAGTGAAGAGAACGGACATATCTGGTTATTATATCTCCTCATAGCTTCCCTGATATGTGCTGGTTTTATACTTACTATGAGTGAAGAGAACGGACATATCTGGTTGTTATATCTCCTCATAGCTTCCCTGATATGTGATGGTTTTATACTTACTATGAGTGAAGAGAACGGACATATCTGGTTGTTATATCTCCTCATAGCTTCCCTGATATGTGATGGTTTTATACTTACTATGAGTGAAGAGAACGGACATATCTGGTTGTTATATCTCCTCATAGCTTCCCTGATATGTGCTGGTTTTATACTTACTATGAGTGAAGAGAACGGACATATCTGGTTGTTATATCTCCTCATAGCTTCCCTGATATGTGATGGTTTTATACTTACTATGAGTGAAGAGAACGGACATATCTGGTTGTTATATCTCCTCATAGCTTCCCTGATATGTGCTGGTTTTATACTTACTATGAGTGAAGAGAACGGACATATCTGGTTGTTATATCTCCTCATAGCTTCCCTGATATCTGCTGGTTTTATACTTACTATGAGTGAAGAGAACGGACATATCTGGTTGTTATACCTCCTCATAGCTTCCCTGATATGTGCTGGTTTTATACTTACTATGAGTGAAGAGAACGGACATATCTGGTTGTTATATCTCCTCATAGCTTCCCTGATATGTGATGGTTTTATACTTACTATGAGTGAAGAGAACGGACATATCTGGTTGTTATATCTCCTCATAGCTTCCCTGATATGTGCTGGTTTTATACTTACTATGAGTGAAGAGAACGGACATATCTGGTTGTTATATCTCCTCATAGCTTCCCTGATATGTGATGGTTTTATACTTACTATGAGTGAAGAGAATGGACATATCTGGTTGTTATATCTCCTCATAGCTTCCCTGATATGTGCTGGTTTTATACTTACTATGAGTGAAGAGAACGGACATATCTGGTTGTTATATCTCCTCATAGCTTCCCTGATATGTGATGGTTTTATACTTACTATGAGTGAAGAGAACGGACATATCTGGTTGTTATATCTCCTCATAGCTTCCCTGATATGTGCTGGTTTTATACTTACTATGAGTGAAGAGAACGGACATATCTGGTTGTTATATCTCCTCATAGCTTCCCTGATATGTGATGGTTTTATACTTACTATGAGTGAAGAGAACGGACATATCTGGTTGTTATATCTCCTCATAGCTTCCCTGATATGTGCTGGTTTTATACTTACTATGAGTGAAGAGAACGGACATATCTGGTTGTTATATCTCCTCATAGCTTCCCTGATATGTGATGGTTTTATACTTACTATGAGTGAAGAGAACGGACATATCTGGTTGTTATATCTCCTCATAGCTTCCCTGATATGTGCTGGTTTTATACTTACTATGAGTGAAGAGAACGGACATATCTGGTTGTTATATCTCCTCATAGCTTCCCTGATATCTGCTGGTTTTATACTTACTATGAGTGAAGAGAACGGACATATCTGGTTGTTATACCTCCTCATAGCTTCCCTGATATGTGCTGGTTTTATACTTACTATGAGTGAAGAGAACGGACATATCTGGTTGTTATATCGCCTCATAGCTTCCCTGATATGTGCTGGTTTTATACTTACTATGAGTGAAGAGAACGGACATATCTGGTTGTTATACCTCCTCATAGCTTCCCTGATATGTGCGGGTTTTATACTTACTATGAGTGAAGAGAACGGACATATCTGGTTGTTATACCTCCTCATAGCTTCCCTGATATCTGCTGGTTTTATACTTACTATGAGTGAAGAGAACGGACATGTCTGGTTATTATAACTCCTCATAGCTTCCCTGATATCTGCTGGTTTTATACTTACTATGAGTGAAGAGAACGGACATATCTGGTTGTTATACCTCCTCATAGCTTCCCTGATATGTGCTGGTTTTATACTTACTATGAGTGAAGAGAACGGACATATCTGGTTGTTATATCGCCTCATAGCTTCCCTGATATGTGCTGGTTTTATACTTACTATGAGTGAAGAGAACGGACATATCTGGTTGTTATACCTCCTCATAGCTTCCCTGATATGTGCGGGTTTTATACTTACTATGAGTGAAGAGAACGGACATATCTGGTTGTTATATCTCCTCATAGCTTCCCTGATATGTGCGGGTTTTATACTTACTATGAGTGAAGAGAACGGACATATCTGGTTGTTATACCTCCTCATAGCTTCCCTGATATGTGCGGGTTTTATACTTACTATGAGTGAAGAGAACGGACATATCTGGTTGTTATATCTCCTCATAGCTTCCCTGATATGTGCGGGTTTTATACTTACTATGAGTGAAGAGAACGGACATATCTGGTTGTTATACCTCCTCATAGCTTCCCTGATATGTGCGGGTTTTATACTTACTATGAGTGAAGAGAACGGACATATCTGGTTGTTATACCTCCTCATAGCTTCCCTGATATGTGCGGGTTTTATACTTACTATGAGTGAAGAGAACGGACATATCTGGTTGTTATATCGCCTCATAGCTTCCCTGATATGTGCGGGTTTTATACTTACTATGAGTGAAGAGAACGGACATATTTGGTTATTATACCTCCTCATAGCATCCCTGATACGTGCTGGTTTTATACTTACTATGAGTGAAGAGAACGGACATATCTGGTTGTTATACCTCCTCATAGCTTCCCTGATATGTGCGGGTTTTATACTTACTATGAGTGAAGAGAACGGACATATCTGGTTGTTATACCTCCTCATAGCTTCCCTGATATGTGCGGGTTTTATACTTACTATGAGTGAAGAGAACGGACATATCTGGTTGTTATATCGCCTCATAGCTTCCCTGATATGTGCGGGTTTTATACTTACTATGAGTGAAGAGAACGGACATATTTGGTTATTATACCTCCTCATAGCTTCCCTGATACGTGCTGGTTTTATACTTACTATGAGTGAAGAGAACGGACATATCTGGTTGTTATACCTCCTCATAGCTTCCCTGATATGTGCGGGTTTTATACTTACTATGAGTGAAGAGAACGGACATATCTGGTTGTTATATCGCCTCATAGCTTCCCTGATATGTGCGGGTTTTATACTTACTATGAGTGAAGAGAACGGACATATCTGGTTGTTATACCTCCTCATAGCTTCCCTGATATGTGCTGGTTTTATACTTACTATGAGTGAAGAGAACGGACATATCTGGTTGTTATATCGCCTCATAGCTTCCCTGATATGTGCTGGTTTTATACTTACTATGAGTGAAGAGAACGGACATATCTGGTTGTTATACCTCCTCATAGCTTCCCTGATATGTGCGGGTTTTATACTTACTATGAGTGAAGAGAACGGACATATCTGGTTGTTATACCTCCTCATAGCTTCCCTGATATCTGCTGGTTTTATACTTACTATGAGTGAAGAGAACGGACATATCTGGTTATTATAACTCCTCATAGCTTCCCTGATATCTGCTGGTTTTATACTTACTATGAGTGAAGAGAACGGACATATCTGGTTGTTATACCTCCTCATAGCTTCCCTGATATGTGCTGGTTTTATACTTACTATGAGTGAAGAGAACGGACATATCTGGTTGTTATATCGCCTCATAGCTTCCCTGATATGTGCTGGTTTTATACTTACTATGAGTGAAGAGAACGGACATATCTGGTTGTTATACCTCCTCATAGCTTCCCTGATATGTGCGGGTTTTATACTTACTATGAGTGAAGAGAACGGACATATCTGGTTGTTATATCTCCTCATAGCTTCCCTGATATGTGCGGGTTTTATACTTACTATGAGTGAAGAGAACGGACATATCTGGTTGTTATACCTCCTCATAGCTTCCCTGATATGTGCGGGTTTTATACTTACTATGAGTGAAGAGAACGGACATATCTGGTTGTTATACCTCCTCATAGCTTCCCTGATATGTGCGGGTTTTATACTTACTATGAGTGAAGAGAACGGACATATCTGGTTGTTATACCTCCTCATAGCTTCCCTGATATCTGCTGGTTTTATACTTACTATGAGTGAAGAGAACGGACATGTCTGGTTATTATAACTCCTCATAGCTTCCCTGATATCTGCTGGTTTTATACTTACTATGAGTGAAGAGAACGGACATATCTGGTTGTTATACCTCCTCATAGCTTCCCTGATATGTGCTGGTTTTATACTTACTATGAGTGAAGAGAACGGACATATCTGGTTGTTATATCGCCTCATAGCTTCCCTGATATGTGCTGGTTTTATACTTACTATGAGTGAAGAGAACGGACATATCTGGTTGTTATACCTCCTCATAGCTTCCCTGATATGTGCGGGTTTTATACTTACTATGAGTGAAGAGAACGGACATATCTGGTTGTTATATCTCCTCATAGCTTCCCTGATATGTGCGGGTTTTATACTTACTATGAGTGAAGAGAACGGACATATCTGGTTGTTATACCTCCTCATAGCTTCCCTGATATGTGCGGGTTTTATACTTACTATGAGTGAAGAGAACGGACATATCTGGTTGTTATATCTCCTCATAGCTTCCCTGATATGTGCGGGTTTTATACTTACTATGAGTGAAGAGAACGGACATATCTGGTTGTTATACCTCCTCATAGCTTCCCTGATATGTGCGGGTTTTATACTTACTATGAGTGAAGAGAACGGACATATCTGGTTGTTATACCTCCTCATAGCTTCCCTGATATGTGCGGGTTTTATACTTACTATGAGTGAAGAGAACGGACATATCTGGTTGTTATATCGCCTCATAGCTTCCCTGATATGTGCGGGTTTTATACTTACTATGAGTGAAGAGAACGGACATATTTGGTTATTATACCTCCTCATAGCATCCCTGATACGTGCTGGTTTTATACTTACTATGAGTGAAGAGAACGGACATATCTGGTTGTTATACCTCCTCATAGCTTCCCTGATATGTGCGGGTTTTATACTTACTATGAGTGAAGAGAACGGACATATCTGGTTGTTATACCTCCTCATAGCTTCCCTGATATGTGCGGGTTTTATACTTACTATGAGTGAAGAGAACGGACATATCTGGTTGTTATATCGCCTCATAGCTTCCCTGATATGTGCGGGTTTTATACTTACTATGAGTGAAGAGAACGGACATATTTGGTTATTATACCTCCTCATAGCTTCCCTGATACGTGCTGGTTTTATACTTACTATGAGTGAAGAGAACGGACATATCTGGTTGTTATACCTCCTCATAGCTTCCCTGATATGTGCGGGTTTTATACTTACTATGAGTGAAGAGAACGGACATATCTGGTTGTTATATCGCCTCATAGCTTCCCTGATATGTGCGGGTTTTATACTTACTATGAGTGAAGAGAACGGACATATCTGGTTGTTATACCTCCTCATAGCTTCCCTGATATGTGCTGGTTTTATACTTACTATGAGTGAAGAGAACGGACATATCTGGTTGTTATATCGCCTCATAGCTTCCCTGATATGTGCTGGTTTTATACTTACTATGAGTGAAGAGAACGGACATATCTGGTTGTTATACCTCCTCATAGCTTCCCTGATATGTGCGGGTTTTATACTTACTATGAGTGAAGAGAACGGACATATCTGGTTGTTATACCTCCTCATAGCTTCCCTGATATCTGCTGGTTTTATACTTACTATGAGTGAAGAGAACGGACATATCTGGTTATTATAACTCCTCATAGCTTCCCTGATATCTGCTGGTTTTATACTTACTATGAGTGAAGAGAACGGACATATCTGGTTGTTATACCTCCTCATAGCTTCCCTGATATGTGCTGGTTTTATACTTACTATGAGTGAAGAGAACGGACATATCTGGTTGTTATATCGCCTCATAGCTTCCCTGATATGTGCTGGTTTTATACTTACTATGAGTGAAGAGAACGGACATATCTGGTTGTTATACCTCCTCATAGCTTCCCTGATATGTGCGGGTTTTATACTTACTATGAGTGAAGAGAACGGACATATCTGGTTGTTATATCTCCTCATAGCTTCCCTGATATGTGCGGGTTTTATACTTACTATGAGTGAAGAGAACGGACATATCTGGTTGTTATACCTCCTCATAGCTTCCCTGATATGTGCGGGTTTTATACTTACTATGAGTGAAGAGAACGGACATATCTGGTTGTTATATCTCCTCATAGCTTCCCTGATATGTGCGGGTTTTATACTTACTATGAGTGAAGAGAACGGACATATCTGGTTGTTATACCTCCTCATAGCTTCCCTGATATGTGCGGGTTTTATACTTACTATGAGTGAAGAGAACGGACATATCTGGTTGTTATACCTCCTCATAGCTTCCCTGATATGTGCGGGTTTTATACTTACTATGAGTGAAGAGAACGGACATATCTGGTTGTTATATCGCCTCATAGCTTCCCTGATATGTGCGGGTTTTATACTTACTATGAGTGAAGAGAACGGACATATTTGGTTATTATACCTCCTCATAGCTTCCCTGATACGTGCTGGTTTTATACTTACTATGAGTGAAGAGAACGGACATATCTGGTTGTTATACCTCCTCATAGCTTCCCTGATATGTGCGGGTTTTATACTTACTATGAGTGAAGAGAACGGACATATCTGGTTGTTATACCTCCTCATAGCTTCCCTGATATGTGCGGGTTTTATACTTACTATGAGTGAAGAGAACGGACATATCTGGTTGTTATATCGCCTCATAGCTTCCCTGATATGTGCGGGTTTTATACTTACTATGAGTGAAGAGAACGGACATATTTGGTTATTATACCTCCTCATAGCTTCCCTGATACGTGCTGGTTTTATACTTACTATGAGTGAAGAGAACGGACATATCTGGTTATTATACCTCCTCATAGCTTCACTGATATCTGCTGGTTTCATACTTACTATGAGTGAAGAGAACGGACATATCTGGTTATTATATCTCCTCATAGCTTCCTTGATATGTGCTGGTTTTATTGCCATCGCAGATATGAGATCAGTTCCTGTCTGGTCCCCCTGGAAATAATATTAAAATGATGTCAATCACATACCAAACAGAATGCCCATCACAAAATGTAAAGTACTTGAAGTAAATGAAGCTTTTTCCTGGCAAATTTAGTATTGTAGTATTTGTAACATATAACTGAAAAATGTTTGTTAGATCGAATGAGCTAGCCAAAAGGGGTACAGGACGTTTCGTACCGTGGTCGTTTCGTCCCTGGACGTTTCGTACCCTCTGGTCGTTTCGTACCATATTTTTTTGTCATTTCGTACAGAATTCTTTGGTCGTTTCGTATCATGTAGGAAATCAATTGGTCGTTTCGTACCATGTGTTGGAAATGTGGGAAACAGCAACATTTTATCAGTATTTTATATATACAGTTAGAATGGACTGCTATTTTCTCGAAAATAAGAACAAGTTTAAAGTATAATTATTCATTTTTGGAATGCGGCAAAACATCTTATGAGAATTGCTTACATCGAGTGTGAATACTAATCACGCTGACAATATTATTCATGTTATTGAATGCGGCAAAAGATCTTATGAGATGTTTTTACAAGTGTTAATACTAATCACGCTGATTTCAAGAATGGCATCTGTATAAACAAGTGGTCCGATATGAGCTCTTACTGATTACCACTAATTACCACCTGCCTTCTTGACCACACCTCTTCGTGAGTTGTTTTTGTTGGAATCCTATAAGTAACATGAGATCCCCCATCATTTCATCATTCATCTCACAATCATGTCTGATTTTCTCGTGCCTTACTCAATTGGATCTTTTTTTAATCACTCCAATTGAAACATGTTCAAATGTTGAAATGATAACTTACATGGGGAAATTATTACTGGACATAAAAAGTGTAAGCCGGTATGATAACTTTTTCGTTCCGAGCTATTGAGATAGATGTGATTTCCAACAATTTTCCCCAAGAAAAAGGCATGTGGTCAAAAATACATGTATAGATTTCCCTATATGTATTCAATGGTCTCTCTCCTGTATCTGGGGTGAAAATTAACTAAACGGACCCATATCTGAGGATGCTTCATTAAGTTTTAAGGGTACACGTGGCACCCTTGAGGGACAAATTGTTCTTCGACAGGGATGTACTTGACCCCCGCTGAGTGACAAATTGTTCTTCGACAGTGATGCACTTGACACCCGTTGAGGGACAAATTGTTTTCGGCTGCTAACACTCCAATGGAGAGGCAAGTTAGCCTTTTGGAGGGGTGGTTAAATAGTGCACATTCGAGGAGCAATATTGCAGGAGAATGATTAATCATGCATGACAGCATACCATAACCAACTCAATTAGCATTCAATTAGTTGAATTGCTGTTATGAAGGAGCGATTGAGTCATCATATTATTGTCATTTAGATAGGCATATAATAGTAATATTATAATATTATTGAATAACAAAGCTGGCGCAAAAGATCGCACAACGAATTTTGTCGGAAGACTGTTCATTCGCTGTGATATTGTTAAGAGTGATATTTGGCCGTGCACTGGTATACGCCGTCTTCTATTCCCGACGCAAATAAAGGAAATATGAATATGTTATAGTCATATACATGTACCACTATAATAGTGGAATACCACTATAATAGTGGAATTCAGGATGTGCCTGACCTGATAAAGTTAGTGGGAGAAAACAAAAATGAAAAGATATCAGAGAGTCCAGTATCGGGAAAATCAAGAGCAGCTCTTCTGTTTATGGAACAATTATGAAAACGGCAGCATTTCGACGAGTGGACTTTTGAAGGTATGCGCAAAATTGTTTGCTCCAGCAGTTGCTGTCGAGTCGGCTGAATGTTAATTGTTACAATCATGTCATATAATATTGTTGTCTAAAATAGTGTTGTTAATATTAATATGTTGTTGTTTTAAAATAAAGAATAAAGTATGAAATCAACACTGTTTCCCCGCCCATTCGCAATAGACATGGTACGAAACGACCAAACGATTTCCTACATGGTACGAAACGACCAATTGATTTTCTACATGGTACGAAACGACCAAACAATGCGGTACGAAACGACTAATAAATATGGTACGAAACGACCAGATGGTACGAAACGTCCAGGTACGAAACGACCATGGTACGAAACGTCTAGAATCCGCCAAAAGTTATGGTCATAGTAATAACCAGCTAGATTCATGGAAAGGCCTTGAAATAAATAAAGAAAAAACTAGAGGTAGGACTGACTGTACCAGTGGAACTAAGGATACCCCTGCAGTGCAATTGGGCTACATTAAGGGTAGTCATATTAAAAGAAAAAAATTGAAAAGGTTCTCATAGTTATAAATATCTGTGCCAAATTTCCAAAAAATTTACCAGATAATGTTGGAATACAAGCTCGGACAAAGTTGCATACATGGACTGATGGACATATGGACACACGGATGGACGGCAAGACAGACAGACGGAAAAGCTGTTTCCTATATATCCCCATAACTCATACGGGGGTATGATAACTGACCATCTCTGGGAGTGAAAAATAGTATTTATCTTCAACTGCTACTGTGATACAGGGCCAGGAACCAATCAAGTTGCTAACCCAAAGGGGTATTGATTTTAAATTTGTTTATAAAACATATATAAATTTGTCTGATACGTGAGCTGTGGAAATTCACAATGTACATTCAAAAATCAGTAATCATTAAAAACTCATATTTAGAACTGAAATTTACAACGAAAATAGGTATCGATTGTGCCCCGATTTTTAACATCATACACACATCAACCAACTAATTAGATGTTCATAAAATGCACATAATCCCTTTCATTCGTACGTACAATAACTCCTGCAACAAATATGTTTTCTCATCATAGCAGCTACCAAATGTCCAAGCCTTGAAATAGAGTGTCTGTCATTTGCAGAATGAGGTTCCCAGAGGGTGAATTTAGTGATGCTACCCCGCATAGCGGGCTAGCATCACCAAATTCACCCTCTGGGAACCTCATTCTGCTGAGGTTTAAGCAGAATGAGGTCCCCAGAGGGTGAATTTGGTGATGCTAGCCCGCTATGCGGGGTAGCATCACTAAATTCACCCTCTGGGGACCTCATTCTGCAAATGACAGACACGCTATTTCAAGGCTACCAAATGTCTGAAGAGATGGATTAGAGATTACATTAGTGACTTAGGTTCCTGAAGAGACGGATTAGAGATTACATTAGTGACATAGGTTCCTGAAGAGACGGATTAGAGATTACATTAGTGACGTAGGTTCCTGAAGCGACGGTTTAGAGATAACATTAGTGACTTAGGTTCCTGAAGCGACAGTTTAGAGATTAAGTGACGTAGGTTCTTGAAGCTAGTGTTGAAACGATTAATCGACTAATCGAAATCGACGCGATTATTAAATTAGTCGATTCCGAAATCGGCTAGTCGGAACACACCCACCACCATTATGCCATCGCGAAATCAGTGCCGTTGCTGCCGTTACCGAATTACTGGTCAATTTAAACAATCAGGCTATCGAAATACACCATCACAATTAGCTTGTTAAAGCCTTCTTTGTTGTCCCTTTGATGCGATAACTGCTTTCAGTACTTGGTGGTCATGCACGAGCGCGAAACCCAATGACCTCAACTCAATGTATTTGTCGATGCCACGGCGGCTTATTCTTTGAAGTTGAGACGGCCGGCTTTGATAATCAACTTCAAAGAATCAGCGCCTATCGCAACCGTGTCTATTTCGGCATGACGGAATTGATCTGAGTGATAACTGGTCAACGTGTTTGCAGGTGTGCTGGACTCAACTTCAATCAAGTTAGTTGCGAGGTGACATTATTAAGTTTTAAGTTTAATAACAAGTCCAATATATTATAGTTTATTGAAGCACTATGTCAGTATACCTTTAAAGTTTATTTGTAAAATTGTGTGATATTTTTTACAACCACCACATGCATCAACTGACGCATGGGTGAGCGTATACGATCGCACGTTCTAGATATATTGTATTATAGATATAAATATAAAGCCAACCCGCAGTCGGCCATGCTATGCATCGAATAGTGTCGCGTATTTCGAACTAAACTGGCGAGTCACTTCGGAAATCCCACGTAGTTTATGGGCTGTGTTTGTGAAAAATTACAATGTATTTTAGCACATCAAACTTAAATCCTTCGCGGAATTGGGCGGTGACAAAGCTGTTCCCAGAAAGGTAATCTGGATGACGCAAATTCCTGGAATCGGGCTAAATATAGAACTTACGACATCGCATTGAAATGTACTATTAACATCGCCGGTCTGCGCAGTTTAATATCTGAAACTGACACGATCGATTGTGTATTCGGGGACTCGCGAGTAAAATTGTATATATTGTATATATATTTACAATGTACCATGCACGAGAGACAATTATGTACGCGATCAAATCAAACAGTGAAAACACGTGCGTTTTGGCGGGAAAATGACTGTCTGTGATTAAGCTATGTCATATCGTGACCTTGCAATGAATACAAGGAACAACATTATGTACGCAATGCATGGCCCATTTTTAATATATGCGGACTCTATATATACAGGGAACTTTACCACATTCCGTGTCCGATATATGTACATGACATCTGCGAGCATAAAAGGCTTGTATGCACTAGAGCTGTTATAACATTTATTTTGTAACTTTTGTTTGACTCTCTCGGAGATGAAGTTCGTTTCTCAAAATATCTTGCATTTCTTCATGTACGCCCGTTTGTGAAGTCAATCACTGACAAGCACACTGGGCAAGTTCGAAAACAACGATGTTCGATTGTATGTAAGAACCGGTACGGCCCGGTAGACCATACCATATATTTAAAGGAACATTTTTACACAAAACATATAGAATAATGCACCGGTTTCTGATTGTTGCACGCGCTTCCACTCCGTAATCCGTAGCGTTTCCGCGATCGATCAGGTGTTTGTCACCACCGTTTAGATACATACATCAACTGGATGGTAATTTGATTGTCATAAAACGTCATATACCTGGGACAAATTAATAACCTATTAACCTTCAGTGATATTAAGCCAAATAATCACTGCAAATAGTGTTAAATCACGTCTTGCTTTGCGTTCAAAAATGCAAAGTTGGTTACTGGTACTCAAAACAAACGGCAAATTATATACGTATATGAGCACAAAACGGTAAGTTTCGGAAGGGGTCCGATTAGTCGACTAGTAGTCGATTCCCTCTGGCGACTAGTCGATTCCTCAAAACCACGATCGTTTCAACACTACTTGAAGCAACAGTTTAGAGATTACATTAGTGACTTAGGTTCCTGAAGCGACAGTTTAGAGATTACATTAGTGACTTAGGTTCCTGAAGCGACAGTTTAGAGATTACATTAGTGACTTAGGTTCCTGAAGCGACAGTTTAGAGATTACATTAGTGACTTAGGTTCCTGAAGCGACAGTTTAGAGATTACATTAGTGACTTAGGTTCCTGAAGCGACAGTTTAGAGATTACATTAGTGACTTAGGTTCCTGAAGCGACAGTTTAGAGATTACATTAGTGACTTAGGTTCCTGAAGCGACAGTTTAGAGATTACATTAGTGACTTAGGTTCCTGAAGCGACAGTTTAGAGATTACATTAGTGACTTAGGTTCCTGAAGCGACAGTTTAGAGATTACATTAGTGACTTAGGTTCCTGAAGCGACAGTTTAGAGATTACATTAGTGACTTAGGTTCCTGAAGCGACAGTTTAGAGATTACATTAGTGACTTAGGTTCCTGAAGCGACAGTTTAGAGATTACATTAGTGACTTAGGTTCCTGAAGCGACAGTTTAGAGATTACATTAGTGACTTAGGTTCCTGAAGCGACAGTTTAGAGATTACATTAGTGACTTAGGTTCCTGAAGCGACAGTTTAGAGATTACATTAGTGACTTAGGTTCCTGAAGCGACAGTTTAGAGATTACATTAGTGACTTAGGTTCCTGAAGCGACAGTTTAGAGATTACATTAGTGACTTAGGTTCCTGAAGCGACAGTTTAGAGATTACATTAGTGACTTAGGTTCCTGAAGCGACAGTTTAGAGATTACATTAGTGACTTAGGTTCCTGAAGCGACAGTTTAGAGATTACATTAGTGACTTAGGTTCCTGAAGCGACAGTTTAGAGATTACATTAGTGACTTAGGTTCCTGAAGCGACAGTTTAGAGATTACATTAGTGACTTAGGTTCCTGAAGCGACAGTTTAGAGATTACATTAGTGACTTAGGTTCCTGAAGCGACAGTTTAGAGATTACATTAGTGACTTAGGTTCCTGAAGCGACAGTTTAGAGATTACATTAGTGACTTAGGTTCCTGAAGCGACAGTTTAGAGATTACATTAGTGACTTAGGTTCCTGAAGCGACAGTTTAGAGATTACATTAGTGACTTAGGTTCCTGAAGCGACAGTTTAGAGATTACATTAGTGACTTAGGTTCCTGAAGCGACAGTTTAGAGATTACATTAGTGACTTAGGTTCCTGAAGCGACAGTTTAGAGATTACATTAGTGACTTAGGTTCCTGAAGCGACAGTTTAGAGATTACATTAGTGACTTAGGTTCCTGAAGCGACAGTTTAGAGATTACATTAGTGACTTAGGTTCCTGAAGCGACAGTTTAGAGATTACATTAGTGACTTAGGTTCCTGAAGCGACAGTTTAGAGATTACATTAGTGACTTAGGTTCCTGAAGCGACAGTTTAGAGATTACATTAGAGACTTAGGTTCCTGAAGCGACAGTTTAGAGATTACATTAGTGACTTAGGTTCCTGAAGCGACAGTTTAGAGATTACATTAGTGACTTAGGTTCCTGAAGCGACAGTTTAGAGATTACATTAGTGACTTAGGTTCCTGAAGCGACAGTTTAGAGATTACATTAGTGACTTAGGTTCCTGAAGCGACAGTTTAGAGATTACATTAGTGACTTAGGTTCCTGAAGCGACAGTTTAGAGATTACATTAGTGACTTAGGTTCCTGAAGCGACAGTTTAGAGATTACATTAGTGACTTAGGTTCCTGAAGCGACAGTTTAGAGATTACATTAGTGACTTAGGTTCCTGAAGCGACAGTTTAGAGATTACATTAGTGACTTAGGTTCCTGAAGCGACAGTTTAGAGATTACATTAGTGACTTAGGTTCCTGAAGCGACAGTTTAGAGATTACATTAGTGACTTAGGTTCCTGAAGCGACAGTTTAGAGATTACATTAGTGACTTAGGTTCCTGAAGCGACAGTTTAGAGATTACATTAGTGACTTAGGTTCCTGAAGCGACAGTTTAGAGATTACATTAGTGACTTAGGTTCCTGAAGCGACAGTTTAGAGATTACATTAGTGACTTAGGTTCCTGAAGCGACAGTTTAGAGATTACATTAGTGACTTAGGTTCCTGAAGCGACAGTTTAGAGATTACATTAGTGACTTAGGTTCCTGAAGCGACAGTTTAGAGATTACATTAGTGACTTAGGTTCCTGAAGCGACAGTTTAGAGATTACATTAGTGACTTAGGTTCCTGAAGCGACAGTTTAGAGATTACATTAGTGACTTAGGTTCCTGAAGCGACAGTTTAGATATTACATTAGTGACTTAGGTTCCTGAAGCGACAGTTTAGAGATTACATTAGTGACTTAGGTTCCTGAAGCGACAGTTTAGAGATTACATTAGTGACTTAGGTTCCTGAAGCGACAGTTTAGAGATTACATTAGTGACTTAGGTTCCTGAAGCGACAGTTTAGAGATTACATTAGTGACTTAGGTTCCTGAAGCGACAGTTTAGAGATTACATTAGTGACTTAGGTTCCTGAAGTGACAGTTTAGAGATTACATTAGTGACTTAGGTTCCTGAAGCGACAGTTTAGATATTACATTAGTGACGTAGGTTCCTGAAACGACAGTTTAGAGATTACATTAGTGACTTAGGTTCCTGAAGCGACAGTTTAGAGATTACATTAGTGACTTAGGTTCCTGAAGCGACAGTTTAGAGATTACATTAGTGACTTAGGTTCCTGAAGCGACAGTTTAGAGATTACATTAGTGACTTAGGTTCCTGAAGCGACAGTTTAGAGATTACATTAGTGACTTAGGTTCCTGAAGCGACAGTTTAGAGATTACATTAGTGACGTAGGTTCCTGAAGCGACAGTTTAGAGATTACATTAGTGACTTAGGTTCCTGAAGTGACAGTTTAGAGATTACATTAGTGACGTAGGTTCCTGAAACGACAGTTTAGAGATTACATTAGTGACTTAGGTTCCTGAAGCGACAGTTTAGAGATTACATTAGTGACTTAGGTTCCTGAAGCGACAGTTTAGAGATTACATTAGTGACTTAGGTTCCTGAAGCGACAGTTTAGAGATTACATTAGTGACTTAGGTTCCTGAAGCGACAGTTTAGAGATTACATTAGTGACTTAGGTTCCTGAAGTGACAGTTTAGAGATTACATTAGTGACTTAGGTTCCTGAAGCGACAGTTTAGAGATTACATTAGTGACTTAGGTTCCTGACCCTGTGATAGTCACATCAAAATAATGTGTGGAAATTAACCCTTCCATGACTGGGGCTTCCTGAAATTTTGCAAAAACCCTGTGCCAATGGATTCTCTTATATATGCGAGTCTCCCTAGGGAGTCTCACATATATAAGAGAATGCATTGGCCTTGACCATGTAAGCCAGTGCATTCTCTTATATATGCGAGACTCCCTATGGGAGACTCACATATATAAGAGAATGCACTGGCACATGATATTTAATGCTGCACCAGCGTGCCACCCATCATAAAAGGGTTAAAAATTGAAACTTGGAAATCTTGTTGGAACTACTCTTGACCAATACCTTTTTCTTCTTGCTTGACTTTGGTTTGTTTGTGTTGCCACCGACAGATCCCTGGGGACTGCTCAGTGACGGACCTCCGAGTCCTCCGCTGGTGTTCAATGAACTGTGAGTAGGTGTGGACGGTGGGCTCTGTAAATAAAAAATAAAAGATTAACTCATGATTCATATCTTAACCCTTTCATGTCGGGAGCTGTGCTGATGCAGCATTAAAGATCCTGTGCCAGTGCATTCTCTTACATATAAGAATCTCCCATAGGGAGCCTCACATATGAGATAATGCACTGGCTTACAAGGTCAAGGTAAATACTGTTAGGCCAATGCATTTTCTGATATATGTGAGACTCCCTATGGGAGACTCACATATATAAGAGAATCCATTGGCACAGGGTTTTCAAAAAATTTCAGGATGCTCCAGTCATGGAAGGGTTAAAGCCTGCGGCAATTTGTAGCCTGAAATTATGCTAGCTTTTGTTACATTCCGGTCTACTCTCAGTGAGAGCTTTCTGATGAATGGCAACAAGCCATATTTCCGACTAAATCCTGAAAAATTACCCATAATTCTGATGTGGTTAAGGAGTCGATTATTTAGGGCATTACTGTAGCTCTGTGGATCATGCCTCAACATATGGTGCTGGACATTTGCAGTAGGGCCCTGCGAATCAATTTGATGCGATTCTGAATCTTTCGTCCGATTCCATTCGATATTGGCAGCCCTAATTAAAATTTTATCAAATCTTTACCATCAGGTGCATTCCCATTGTTTCTATAGACTACAGAGTACGTTCCACAATGCTCTTGTGCTAAGAAACTGCGATACTAACGAATGAGCACACATACAGATAACATTGTCGCAAATGATCTATAGATAGACTGCCCAATCTTTATAAGAATGATGTATGCCAATCGGGACACCGGTATCTTTTGTCAGAAAATAACACTATTTTCAGTTACTTCTGTTCAGTTTCTATATCCCCTAAATTGCAGAAGATAAAATGAAAAATAGAGGAGACTAATGGGTGAACTTCATCATCTTCAACTGGGGAACTTCAATCTGATCCTAGGTCTCCCATATCAGTTGGGGCCTAAGCAGAATGAGGTTCCCAGAGGGTAAATTTGGTGATGCTAGCCCACCGTGCAGGATAGCATCACTAAATTCACCTTCTGGGGACCTCAATCTGCAAAAGTAAGACAGACTATTTCCAGGCTTGTATGTAACACACTGTTTGCTTGAATATTTACCTGTAACGGTGAAGCGAGACCTGGTGGTGGATCATGGATCGCTGGATGTCGAGGATAAGTCGGACACACATTCGGAATATTTATAAACATAGGGTTGTCCATGCTATTCTGCATATCTTTCTTAACTATCAAAGCAAGGTCAACTATCTGAAGATAAATATAAAAGATCAATATAAGGCCAATATAAATTAATTTCTAGATTTACATCCAACTTTTTTAGAAAAATGGGGCGGGAGGGCAAATTTTATTTTTTATATTTTATTCTTCCTAACATAAATGGTCATGAAAAGTTCTAGATATCGAAGCAGTATCCTATCTTATATATTACAAGTGATTTAGATTGTCCAATGTGATCAAAATAGACTGATTAATGCATCATTGAAATGCAATTTGATGACTGACCCTTTCATGACTGGAGCTTCCTTATTTTTTGTGAAAACCCTGTGCCAGTGCCTCGCATATATAAGAGAATGCATTGGCCTAACAATATTTACCTTGTAAGCCAGTGCATTCACATTCTCCCTATGGGAGACTCACATATATAAGAGAATGCACTGGCACTTGTGTTTTGTTCGTCTTTAGTGTCATAAAATTTGTCAGTGTATTATACTAGGGAGAGGCTGGGAGAGGAGGGTATTCTAAGTGATTTAGCACTTGTCCTCCAATCCCTTTTGTCATAAACTAATTTAATTTATGAACAAATAAAATATGTTTAAACAAACTGGCACAGGGTTTTTAATGCTGCACCAGCGCAGCTCCCATCATGAAAGGGTTAAGGCATGAGAATTTTTTTTTCATAATATAAATTTAGGAGGGGACTAAAAATAGGGTCAGGAGGAGATGTAAATCTAACATTTTTTTATATTGGCCTAACAGGTACTTTATATAAATTAAATATGGCTTTAGAGCAGAAAGAAAATTGATAACATTTCAAAGATTCCATCTGCAAATGTTAGCTTTGTTAACCCTTTCTATTCTAAATACTAATTGATGAGTAGTTATCCCTCAGGAAATGTTCAGATAATAAGTTCATAGGTCATTTTTTGAACTTATTGTCTGAACATTTCCCTCAATATATATATATACTTGTATTCTATACTTGTCGTCTGCTTATTTCACCTGGACATCCCTCCAAATGAATAACAGACTATTCCAATATATAACTTGAATGGGAGAATCCATTTAGTATATAAAGGGTTAAATATCTGATTTTGACTACTTCCTTTAATTGGTTATATATGAGAATGAAAATCAAAATATGTTGTATTTAAAGCAGGCAGATTAAACATGCCTTGTTGGTTGTGGCATTTTTTTTTCAAAGAAAATGGTCAGTAGAAATTTTATTTCAAAAAATATTTTATTATAATATTATGCATAACATGACTTGACAGTATGAGATACAAAATTACTGGTGAAATGACAAGATAATGGATAAGTAAATAAAAAAGATTTGTTTCTATTTTTGTTAAAACATTCTACTGAATACGTGCATTTTATTAATTGGTTATATATGAGAATGAAAATCAAAATATGTTGTATTTACAGCAGGCAGATTAAACATGCCTTGTTGGTTGTGGCATTTTATTTTCAAAGAAAATGGTCAGTAGAAATTTTATTTTTTTAAATATTTTATTATAATATTATGCATTACATGACTTGACAGTATGAGATACAAAATTACTGGTGAAATGACAAGATAATGGATAAGTAAATAAAAAAGATTTGTTTCTATTTTTGTTAAAATATTCTACTGAATACGTGCATTTTATTTTTCTGGGTAAAACTAAAGCAGCATCATACCAAGCATCTGAGAGCATCTGAGATGCTGGGAAGGAAACCCAGTTTTGTCTAATAAAATAGTATTTTGTTTCCATAGTGATGGAACACCAACCACCCCCCTCTTACCTGAGCAATGGTCTCGTACGTAAGATGACAGATGGTTTCCATAGCGAGACTATTTGGCTTGGTATCAATATTCACACCATGAAACAGCCAATCCTTGAATCTGGTTGACTTGTATTTCTTGCCTGTATACAGAAAAAACAAACAAACAAAAACAAAACACTGATTTGAATAAAAGGCTGGTAGGCCACACATAAGGTGGCTTTATTTGACTGGTGGCTTTTTTTTAAATGAAAAATTTGATTCTGGGAACAATAATTGAATAAAACTTTGCTTTAAACTGTCTATGTTGTTAACATATTTGATTAGATATCAGAATAATCGACACAAAAGGGCTACACACCACTGAATAAAGGCTCTCATAGGGTGCCCGTTTCAGTAGTCAGACGATAATTTAATCACACTGGACATTTTTGTCCAATACCAGGATTAAACTAAAAGTAAAAGCTCCTGTTTGGATTAAGTTTATGAATTATAACTCTAATATATGAATACAAATATATAATTAATAACTGTATAAACTTAAAATTTAAACAGGAGTTATTTCTTTAAATATATGCTTTAGACTTACTGAAGTTGATGTGTCTGGCTTCACTGAACGAGGCATACTGATGAGTATCCATTCCTTGTGCTTGCATCTCAGCTCTCTGTGAATAAAATAATATAATATTAAGGCAAATTAAACAAAATTCTGTTAAATATGTATGTACAACAGGGTGATCAAGTGTCCAATCTATTGCCGACAATTATTTAAGCTTGCTGACTTGTGTTTTACGAGGATCATTGTGCAAAAGTTAGTGGTATCTACAACCAATTTCATCATATAAGTTTATGGTGTTGCAAACTACAAGTGCGATATCCTAAATGAATGCGCTATATTGTGCGAGTTATTTCAATGTTCTATTATCGATTGTACTGATATTGAACCATTTATAGCAACAGGGACAATATTAAAAATAAATTCAAAATCTGTGTTATTAAATGTTGATTATACTCTGGGGAAAAAGTGACTTAAAATGTTTTCATTTGACTCAACAAATCTGGAAATGGCAAAACTTTTGGCTACTGTGAATGGCTTTAAATTCGTTGGTATCAATTTTCGTGGTTCAGCCATTTATGACTTTTTCGTGGGTTCGTAAATTTGTGGTTCCGCCGGTGCTAAATGTCACCTCCAAATCCCCAATAAAAACAATCAAATCGAACTGATAGAAGTGTAGACACCTCGACGAGCCATCGGTAATTGCGCATCCGCACCGCAGGCGTAATTAGCACGTCCCGTGTATAAGCTTTTGTTGTCGGCTATCGAGAATATTAACGACGGGATTGTATTACTTAACTTAAGCATACAAAAGCTAGATGAAAGTACTCGCTTAATTCTCAACACAATCAGTGTGAGACTGGGGATTATTTACCGAAGCCAACATCTATTAGTCTGCACCATATGAAATACAACCCCAAATGGTCAACTGCATAATGCAAATATGTCTCTCAAAGCTGGTTACAAAGTGGTAAGATTGATTTTCGTCCTCCTACGACTCCTGGATTACCTGACACGAACCATAGTTCGGATCATGATACTGCTCTACATATGCAAGTAGCTAATGATTCTGTTGACAACAAACTCGGCTCCAATTCCTGTCAACAATCTCGAAAAAGATTATGTGATTAAACATTGTAATTAGACCGTAGCTACTCTTTGATTAATGTACTCCCAGTTTGATAGAGTTACCTCCCTAGGCTTTGATTTTACATTGGGACAAGAGAGTTACCTCCCACGTGACATTTCTTATTTCTCAAAATCGATCTAGTTTCGAAGATTAATTTTTCGTGGGGTTTTTAATTTCGTGGTTAGCAGCAACCACGAAAACCACGAAAATTGGACCCCCACGAATAAATGTACTTTTACAGTATATGTTTTTTGGGGCCAGCATGAACACGGGTCACATGTCGCTAAATTCGACCAAGCCACTGTTGCAGGGAAACTCAACAGCCCACCGATGGGTGGAAACTCATATCGCTGTTTTGACAGTGTTACAGACTGAAACCACTAGAGCCATAACTTCAAAAGAAATGAATGGACAAAACCTGTTGCATGTGGACCTGTCCACAAACTGTCAATAAAATAAGACAAGAATTTTTCTCCCATTCAGCAACTGAGCTGGTTACTTGTGCTGATGGGGTCGTTGTCATAATGTTTTATACATAAATGCACACCAGTCTCAGTCGTCTTGAGATTGAAATGTTGCCATAAATAATTGCCGTCTGCTTCAATTCAAAACTATTTTTCTTCCAAAATTCTGATAAAGGCATAAATTTCTTTTAGCACAAGGATGAAACTGCAATACAATTTATCATTGGTCACATATTAATCTTAGTATTAAACAGGGACTGAAAGAACTGCATGGCTGTTTGATCGATGGACGGAAGAACATGACCTTACAAACACTGTGTGTACATTTATGTAGAAAACACTATGGCAATGACCCTGTCATGTGGCATTATGCGAGACTGGTGTGCATTTATGTATACAGGAATTCACACGATGTGGATCTATGTACAAAATATTACGACAACGACCCATCAGCGTCACTTGCAGCAATTAAAATTCTTTGTTCACTGTAATTTTGATAAATAATTTGTGAAAATACACATTTGTCTCGCTCACTCACTCATGACATAATTTTCGGAATCCTCTCAAAAACATTAAATATCCTCTATAATTATTTACCAGCAAACGCTCCTGCTTTATGACATCAATGGAATCATCTTCAAGAAGCGCAAGCAGTTCCCCTGAAATAGGAGGCTAAAATGGTGAACATGGCCTACAATCCTGAACCGGAAAATCCCTAAATTTGCTGCTAAAATGGTGAAGAAGGCCTGCAGTAATGCCACAGCAGAATTATGGGTAGCTTTTCAGGATCCAGTTGGAAATATGGCTTGTTGCCATTCATCGGAAAGCTCTCAGTGAAAAATTACCCATAATTCTGCTGTGGTTAAGGAGTTGATTATTTATGACATTACTGTATCTCAAAACATACCTGTGCAGAAGGTTTGCAATAAATTTCATCAATATAGTGCTGAAAATACATGTTTTGCTTCTCATATTTTTTTTATAAATTTGAACTCTTTTCGTTTGTGCCAGTTCAATTTTGTTGTCAGTAGTCACGTAAAAATTGCAACTGTAGACCATTGGAAGAAAATCTAGAGCTGTCGTTGATCTGGAACGTTTAACCCTTTCAGTGCCAAGTCCGATTTTTGTATCAACCCATACTTCATTGATCATTTTTCAACTTTATTGATTATAATAATGTGATACATTGATGGAAAGAGCTCTTCTGGTTCCATGTTAAGATAACGCAATATAAGTTTTCGGGAAATTAATTTTCCGATTCCAGCATTCTGATGAATATCAATGCCACAGTTTTTATTCAGGACCCAAACATTGTGTTTGAAGTTGTAATTTTTATGACTTCCATGCGTATTTCTGTGACATATAATGCTCGTAGAGAAAGGTTGATCATGTATAATGGACCTCTTTTGATACAAGGAAAAAGCAAATATTATCAGGTGTATTTTGGAGCGCAAACTGTCATATGGCTTTAACTCTTTCGCTGCCAAACGCGCATAAATGCGAACTTCGAAGACACTGCCAATCGCGCATTTTTGCGAATTTGGTATGTAGTCTTATGTATGGGATATAACTCTATTCTTTCCGGCATGTTTGACAGTGTACAATGAATTTATATGTAGTACTGTTGCGCGCGAACAATTTAAAGCGACAATGTCCTCAAGGTCATGCTATTTCTGACGTTATGGGAGTACAGTTAGAGCCGGAATATTGCATCATTGTTGTTAGCGCGTGGTTATCAGTCGAAAATGGCTGCTCGCAAAAGACTCAGGACTGAAGAACTTATTGTTATTACCTGTATACTCTAATGATCGAGGGGCGCCTGCGGCGCATAAGATACTTATACCTATTATTTATGTGGGCAGTAGCCTCTATAGGGGCGCCTGCGGCGCATAAGATACTATGGGTGGCGGGATGGGGTGGTGGGTGAGTAACTAACCTCTATACTCTAATGATCGAGGGGCGCCTGCGGCGCATAAGATACTTATACCTATTATTTATGTGGGCAGTAGCCTCTATAGGGGCGCATAAGATACTATGGGTGGCGGGATGGGGTGGTGGGTGGGTAACTAACCTCTATACTCTAATGATCGAGGGGCGCCTGCAGCGCATAAGATACTTATACCTATTATTTATGTGGCAGTAGCCTCTATGGGGGCGCCTGCGGCACATAAGATACTATGCGTGACTGGATGGGGAGGTGGGTGGGTAACTAACCTCTACACTCTAATTGAGGGGCGCCTGTAGCGCATAAGATACTTATACCTATTATTTATGTGGGCAGTAGCCTCTATAGGGGCGCCTGCGGCGCATAAGATACTATGGGTGGCGGAATAGGGTGGTGGGTGGGTAACTAACTTCTATACTCTAATGATCGAGGGGCACCTGCGGCACATAAGATACTTATACCTATTATTTATAATACACCTTTACTGGTTTTGAACAACCCTTGTCAATTGTATCGTTTTCCAGTGGTGATAACAGGCAACTAAATTAATTATGCTGGTGAGTTGACCATGCGTATGCCCGCCCAATTTTCCTGAAATTCAAGATGGCCGTCAAGATCACGTGACTTATAAGGGGCGGAGCAGGGTCATATGTCCCCCTGCAGGTATATATACATATGGGTATGGTTATATATATATATCTATATTTGGAATTGTACCTATCAGGGAATATTCAAGCAACAAAAGCACGAACTCAACAAAGTGCGCCATTGTATCCCATTTTGCTACAAATAAGTGGCAACTTGCATAAATCCAAGATGGACGCCAAGGTCACGTGACCTATTTTATGTCCAAAGTGGGTTCATATAGGTTACTCCCGTGTACCTTACTGTTGGACATCATATAATTGGATTGAAAATTCGAAAACAAACAACACACCCATTCATACCCACACAAACTGTACATATACCGGCAAATAGCCACTAATCCAAGATGGCCGCCAATGTCACGTGACCTTGGTGGGCATGTCCATGGCGGCATTCGACAGGGTATACCTATGTCTATATACATGTGAAGTTTCAACTAATTATATTAGAAACTGCTTGAGATATAATGTATTACCCATATATAACTGAAATACATGGATATATGTACAGGATGCGTGGCACTGGGGGGTACGTCTGTGGTGGCGGGTGGCAGCGAATGAGTTAAATAGTACAGTAAAAACCTCTCCAAAACGAACACCCTTCAGATCAGCCCTTCTGTTCGGTTTAGAGAGGTGTTTAGTTTATTGACGTCGCTACTAAGACTAAGAGTTGTCGAAGCCCAACCAACTCATTACCAGTATTGATTAATTAAACTTTTTTCGATAAATTACCAACTAAAATATAAATAACAATAGATAAAACATGTTATAATAAGAATTAAAAGTATGGTCTATTAAGATACAATACATATTGTCACCAATAAAGTTTTAATCAACCTTTCACAAGGAATGAGCCCTCATGACAATGACCACACAGAATTAAATTTAAACTTATAAAGGAACCCAGTCTACATTAGAGCCAAAACAAGCTCAGCATCAAGTATGTCAAAATTTGGTTGGTATCGCTTTGCGCGTTCGGATTTCGGAGGTATATATTTATGTATTCGTTCACTTTTGGACTATAAAAGCCGTCGGGTGTTCGGAATAGAGAGTTTCCGGTTTGTAGAAGTAATTTTTAGTGAGAATGCACTTCGGTGAATTCGGGAACGGACAATTTGGTCGGTATGAAGAGGGATTCGGTTTATAGAGGGTCCAGCTTGGAGAAGTATTACTGTACCTGTTTGGTCAATTGTTGAAAGGAAATCAGAACAAATCCTCTTTCTCTTTTTACCGGTCTGCGCCTTCTCAACTGAAATTCAAATAATTTATTGAGAATGTAGGTCACTTCATCGATTTGTCAATCGCGAAATTTGAGAGAAAGCTGAAATGGTTGTTTCAACTGGAGCCTCTCATTTTGTGAGTCACATAATAAAATGTTAGACACAGGCTTGAATGATAATACACAGAGATAAAACAACAAGAATCTTAATCGCAAACGTTTTATCTGGAGTTGCAGATGCCACAAGGAAATATTTCAGGAGAACTGAAGATTATGATGGAAGTTGTGTTCTGTATTTATTCCACACACTTGTATCAGGTAAGCCTAACCAGCCTGAGTTTAGTGTGACTGTCGTTTGCAGAATGAGGTCCCCAGAGGCTGAATTTAGTGATGCTATTTCCCACAGAGTGGGCTAGCATCACCAATTTCACCCTTTGGGGACCTCATTCTGCATGGACTTATCTGATATGGGAGACATAGACTCAGATTTCAAGTTCCCAAATGGTGAATATTGTGATGTACACCCATTGGGAACCTCGATTATGCAATGTGTCATCTGCCAATTTGGGGAGATAGAGAAACTAAACTAAAAAAAAGAAATAGAATCTAAGTTTCTGTAGAAATTTGATAATAAAGAAATTTCCAGAGAAGATTAGGCCTAAGCAGAATGAGGTCCCCAGAGGATGAATTTAGTGATGCTAGCCCTCTATGCAGGATAGTATCACTACATTCACCCTCTGGGGACCTCATTCTGCAAATGACAGACACACTAAACTCAGACTTGAGCCTAACCTTTGACTGCCAATTTCATTCATAGTATAATTGTGATTTAAGTCTGATATAAATAAATCAATATTTTGAGACATCACAACAATGAGATATTTGATGCAATTCATTCAATTGCAGCGATTCCATTGAAAAATGTGCTTCACAATAACAGGTGTTGAACAAAATATTAAATTCATTTTCATTATAATGTTAATGTTAATTTTTTTTTAAACTCTGCAAATTAATGAATGTAAATGTAATTATGAAACAAAATCTTATAATTTTCAAGCAATATATATATAGCCGTTTAGCCATTAATTCCTCAAAACAAGCATAGATGAATTTCAAGTTTTTGACATATATTAGGCAACATGGCAAGGAGATATTTAACGCTATTCATTCAATTGCAGTGATTCCATTGAAAAAGTGCTTCACAATAACAGGTATTAAATTCAGTTAACTGAGGCTAATATACAGTAATGCCCTAAGTAATCAACTCCTTAACCACAGCAGAATTATGGGTAACTTTTCAGGATTTAGTCAGAAATATGGCTTGTTGCCATTCAATGAATGGCAACAAGCTATATTTCCGACTAAATCCTGAAATGTTACCCATAATTCTGCTATGGTTAAGGAGTCGATTACTTAGGGCATTACTGTAACATATTACCAGTAGTAGGCTCTTCTTCCTCTGGCCCAGCCTGCTGCAGCGTCGAGGCATGCACATCTCTCAGATCCATATACTTCAAGAGCCGACGTAACTTCATCTGAAATAGTTTTTAACAGAACACTAGCAATCATATATGGATCTAATGTAAGTGAACAGTGCATTTTCAGCAAGACGGTAAGATTTTATGATATTTCTACAATTAAGAAAATAGCTAAAACTTACCCAAGTGATGTGATAACAAATGAAACTGTCAACGACACTGTAGCTCAACTTGGAGAGTGGATAATGCCATACATTACAGCCAATGGAGCGATAAGCAGTGTGGAAAGTGTGCTCAGTTTAGAAACTTGAGGTACATGCCATATATCTATAGCCTAATTGCATAACGAGGAGAATTAAATATAACCCTTTGCCTTTTTGGCATTCACTCTAAAGACATACGGTATACATAACTTCAATTAAGAGATGGATCTCCACCTGCGATTTTCCCCCCAAAAAATCACAGCCTCTGCGGTGGCACTAACATGTCCAGTATTTTTGATTAACTTCATTTAATTTGCACCAGGTGAAGATAAATTCAAAGTTGTCAATGTCACAACAAGTTACCCACAATCCAAGGTCTCAAAATATGGGGCTGGACAATTGCAGAATGAGGTCCCCAGAGGGTGAATGCAGTGATGCAACCCTGCGTCACCAAATTAATTCTCTGGTGAACTCCTTCTGAATGGTCTCAACTGATATGGGAGACCTAGACACAGACTTATGTTGCCAGATTGTGAAGATGGTGATGTGCACCAATTGGGCACCTCGATTATGCATTGTGTCATCTGCCGATTTGGGGATATAGAGAAACTAAAAAAGCAAAACAAACTTTCTGAAAAAGTTTCTAAAGAAACTAAAAAATATATTAATTTGACAATAAAGATACTTTACAGAGAATATGAGGCCTAAGCAGAATGAGGTTCCCAGAGGGTGAATTTAGCAATTCTAGCCCGCTGTGCAGGATAGTGTCACTAAATTCACCCTCTGGGGTAGTGTTTAATGATTATCTGACTAATCGACATGGTTATTAAATTAGTTGACCCCAAAATCTGCTAGTCGGTTAATCAGGGAAAAAGCACTACCTGTATATGCTATCACGACAGCAGTGCTATTGCACGGCCATATTATCACGTAAACTGTAACAGTTAACATATAATAACTTCTTAGAGCCTAATTATATTGTTCCTTTAAAGATGCCGCTGGCATCAGTCATACACGGTCAGTGAACTGAACTGAACCAAATGTATGTACATGTATGTGTGGGCGCGGTTTCTTTTATGTTGATCATTAAAAGACTTGAAGTGCCACTGCCGACTGAGCACCATGAACACTGTCCAGTTCAGTGTGGTGCAATTGATCCATGATAACTTCTCACCGTGGCATGTGTAATATTAGAGTAATGAAGCAACAAAATGACTTCAAGGAAAACAGGAGATTATACAGTTCTTGTGCTTCCCGTTTGAACAGTTCTGAAACAGAGAGTTGGGTACTCAAAACTGTGATGCCACACGGCCCATTTTATACATATGGGCATAGAAACTGGAACTTTAGGAAAGGGTCCGACTAAACGACTAGTATTTGATTACCTCTGTCGACTAATCGACTCCTGATAATCCCTAACCATTTCAACACTACTCTCGGGACCTCATTCTGCAAATGTCTGGCACCATATTTGGAGGCCTACTCTTGAGTACCTAATAAAAGTACAGGGTGGAATAATAGTACAGGTTGGAAAATGTCGCGTAACTGAATAATAGTACAGGGCGGAATAAACGTACAGACTGGAAATATTAGTACCATACATCCCAACAAAACGCACCATCTGACTGGTTTACTGATGCCAGGTGACAGAAATAGTTTCGATGGATAGCCAGGTCTGTGAATCTACAGTGTGCTGATCACTGTCAACAATCAGAGTTCATTTATCTATGAATAACACAATTTAAGATTGGTGAATTATTTCTTTTGGTTAATTTAATAAACGTACAGGACCAAATAACGATCGTACAGGTGGGAATTTTACCTCGATTTTAATAATCGTACATGTATGTTTATTAGGCACTCAAGAGTACTCAATGCACCACAATTACTTACATAATGAACTCACCTTATCTTTCCTTAGTAGGAACAGAATGTCTTCGAGTCCAATCACTCTGGCATTTCTCATGGTGGCTATATTTGATAATTGGCAAAGCTGGAAAGTAAGATGACAGTCACTAGAATACATGTACTAGCATAATGGTTCTTAGCCGACTGTTAATAAATACACAGTGGGCTAGCATCACCAAATTCATCCTCTGGGGACCTCATTCTGCATGGCCTCATCTGCTATGGGAGACCTAGACTCAGATTTAAGTTCCCAGACGGTGAACATTGTGATGGGCACCTATTGGGCACCTCGATTATGCATTGTGTCATCTGCAATTTGGGGATATAGAGAAACTAAACATAAAAAGAAAAAGAATCTTTCTGAAGAAGTTTCTAAAGAAACTAACAAACTGGTCAATTTGAAATAATGATACTTTCCAAAGAAAATGAGCCCCAATCAGAATGAGGTCCCCAGATGGTGAATTTAGTGATGCTAATGGTAATGTGTCACTAAATTCACCCTCTGGAGACCTCATTCTGCAAATGTCAGGCCTGTACCTGAGCACTCCCCATGTGGACTTACACATGACTATTTAGTCATTTAGTCTCTATATCCCCAAATTGGCAGACAACACATTGCATAATCGAGGTTCCCAATGGGTGTACATCACAATATTCACCATTTGGGAACTTCAATCTGAGTCCATGTCTCCCATAGCAGATGAGGCCATGCAGAATGAGGTTCCCAGAGGGTGAGTTTAGAGATGCTAGCCCGCTATGTGGGATAGCATCACTAAATTCACCTTCTGGGGACCTCAGTCTGCAAATGACAGCCACACTAAACTCAGGCTTGATAGAAGTACATATTGGAATGGACTGTTATCCAGGAAAATTCTGTAAAGGAAATATGAGCAAAAGACAGACAATCGAGAGTACAGAACGAATCCTGTTCATTGGTGGGAAATGTTCAGATTGGTCATTTGTTGAACTTCTTATATGAACATTTCCTAAGGGATAACTACAGTAATGCTCTAATTAATCGACTCCTTAAACACAGCAGAATTATGGGTAACTTTTCAGGATTTAGTCGGAAATATGGCTTGTTGCCATTCTCGGGGAGAGCTTTCCGATGAATGGCAACAAACCATATTTCCGACTAAATCCTGAAAAGTTACCCATAATTCTGCTGTGTTTAAGGAGTCGATTAATTAGAGCGTTACTGTACTTGTCAATGAGTATTTTGTATAGAAATAGAACTTATTATCTGAACATATCCCACTAAACAGGGACAAATCCAGATAATTTTTGGGGACACCTGTTTTCTTGATGAGAATGTCCCCATATAATTTGAGTTGACACAATTGTTCTGATAAAATATTTGACGTGCAACTAAAGGCCCAATTGCAACTCCAGATTTACTATTTACACAATGTATTGTTAAAAGTTTAAATTATGCCTTGAAAAAGTTGAAAATTCATGTTGATAAAATACTGTCTACTAAAAATTTGGGGACATTTAGGCTAATAGAGTTTGGGCACCCAGCTATATAAACAGCCCTGGATATTTCCCTGCTATGAATCATTCAGCTCTTGTATTATCTGTTTTTCTGTCTGCTGTCTCCTTTTATTACATGAACACCTCTCCAAGTGAATACTGAATAATAGACCAATCCAATGTTTACTTTTATAACTGGTGGGAGAATCCATTCAGTATAGAAAGGGTTAAAATTTCAACACTCACCAAAGCTGTCATGTTTTGATGAGCAATGCTCTCAATAATAGCAGCTGACTCATACAATGGTCTGGAGCAGTCACCGAATCCATGCCTGCAACAGAATCGAAATGTCAGGGAAACTGTAGCTCAACATACAATCAAGCCTGCAAATATCGTGTCTGTCATTTGCAGAATGAGGTTCCCAGAGGTTGAATTTAGTGACGCTATCCCACATAGCGGGCTAGCATCACTAAATTCACCCTCTGGGGACCTCATTCTGCTTAGGCCCTCAACTGCTATGGCAGACCTAGGATCAAATTGAAATTTCCCAGTTGAAGTTGGTGATGTTCACCCATTGGGCACCTCGATTGTGGATTTTATCTTCTGCAAATTAGGGGATATAGAAACTTCCCAAATGGGAAAACGTAACTAAAAACAATGTTAATTTGATACCATAGATACTTCCCAGAAGATGAGACCAAAGCAGAATGAGGTCCCCAGAGGGTGAATTTAGTGATGCTAGCCCGCTGTGCGGGATAGCGTCACTAAATTCACCCTCTGGGAACCTCATTCTGCAAATGACAGACACGCTATTTGCATGCTTGCATACAATGGTCTGGAGCAGTCACCGAATTCATGCCTGCAACAGAATCGAAATGTCAGAGAAGCAATAGCTCAACATGCAAAGGTTTGGATCATAGATAGATAGTTTTATTTGGTGCGATGTAAAAAATAATACAAATTTACAAAAGGTCCTACAAATAAATTGGACCATATAGAGTTAAAATGTGATTGTATATATCAGTTGATAAGAGAGAAAACAATCTAAATGGTGTTGTTCATTAACCCTTTGAGTGCCATAGGTCGCCTCGCATATATAAGAGAATGCATTGGCCTAACAATTTTATTTCTTTTTACAATTTTTTTTTACAATTTTAATAATTTATTCTTATATTCTTTATAAGACTTATTTTGTAGGTTTAGGGCCGATGGGATCGGCCCCTGGCACTCAAAGGGTTAATACAAATGTTTGAATTTTAATTGATGTTTTAGAGATGAGGTCTTGAGATGTAATCAGTCTCACCCACGCACCAAAGATAACATTGAAAAGTCTGTCCCATATATGGGCAGACTTTTTTCCACAATGGTCCTCAGGTTTATAAGATGTTATCAAGATTTTAGAGAATTCCTAAATTTACAAAGGACCAAAGGTACAAAAAGTGATTAATTAATTCTCAACTTCAGAAGATATATTTCAATTTAAGTATGTTTACTAAAACATTAGATTGTGTACATTAGAATTTCTTATAAAAGACCAGTAGATGTCAATATCCCATTGCCAGTACTTGACTTAAAATTATGTGAATCATATATGAACTTATTTAAGAATTGAGAGTCATAAAATAGGCACTAAGGTAAATGATCAGTAACCAAATCCATCCCATATTGTCAGGGCATGAAATTTGGGGCGATTGGGAAATTTATTGTGACCTGTCAAAGGTCCCCTTGAATTCCTATGGTGATGATCAGGTGATCCAATCCCAGAAATGGGTGTCTCAGGTCATGGTTACGATGGAATCTACCCAGGACCCCCATATTGCTATTGTACTTACAAGGCCATTTCCTGCATTTGTGACCATTCCCTAGAACTTCTCTAAAAAAATTAGGTTTTTTATCTGGAAATTCTTTGTGCCTTTCTTCATAGGCAAAACTGGCAAATAGAATTTCGCCAAATGTTCAAACTGGATATTGTTCTAATGGCAATTGTGATATTTTACAATGAGATTTGAGAACATTCTTCCTAATATGTTTATATTAATGTTCCATGGATGTAATTATAAGCAATCGTCTTCTGTTTTGTTGAATTTATGGGCATATAAAATTTGTAAGATACTTTGTATAAATAATTTTGCATGTTGTTTGCCCATTTGATATTTGCAAAATTATAAAATATACATGTATTGTTCAACTTCGACTAATCACAATTTGATACCCCTATATTAAATTGCATATTAAGCATACAGGTATACATGTATTAACTTTGACGAAAACTATTCTTCAAACTTTACGGAACCTTGTACATACTAGTACAACATATCCTTAATCGAAACACAAGTTATTTCTTAATGATATATACATCGTATACATGAAGTTGTTCCTTGTCATTTTTCCTTGTGATTCATCTGTTTTAACATATTTAACCCATCCATTACTGGAGCCTCCTGAAATTTCCTGAAATTTCGCCAATGCATAATACTCTTATCTCTTATATACGAGTCTCCCATAGTAGCCCTCAAATATATTAGAGAATACATTGGCCTAACAATATTTACCTTGACCTTGTAAGACAGTGCATTCTCTTATATATGTGAGGCTCCCTATGGAAGACTGGCATATATAAGAGAATGCACTGGCACAGTCCTCTGCTATATATTTATTAATTTAATATTATTATATTTGTTTGTGATCGGAGTGAAATATCAATGGAATTTAAATGGACATATAGGCCTATGCCATCCGCTTCGAGTCTGACTGGCAGCCCAGTTCCGTAAATAGCAGACGACTAATGTAAATTCCCATTGACGTTGAGATCCTGGGTGTCTTTTTGCACGTTTTGGGACACCCTGAGTGTCTTTTTGCATGTTTGAGAGATCCTGGTTGTCTTTTTTATTGAAACCATGCGACAATGACCAATTCAGCGTTACTTACATCATTGACTGTATGTCTTGCGTAAACCAGTTGGGCTGAAACCCTCTAGAAGATGCCGCTGGTGAAGAGAGAGAAGTGGTGGCTGCTTGTGAATTACTCATCTAAAATAGAAATTATGTATGAGAGTTAGTGAACGATCAGATGACCACAATTCAATCTAAGTGGGAAGTTTTCCGTCTTGGATAATAACCAGTAGTTGGACTGTGTATGTTAACAACAAGATTGTGAGTATAAAATGAATATCAAGCACTGTTTGATTTAAGCTGCAAAATCGTGGGAAGTTTTCCGTTGTGGATAGTAACTGGTAATTGGACTGCGCATGTTATCGACAAGGTTGTGAGTATAAAATGAATATCAAGCACTGTTTGATTTAAGCTGCGAAATTGTGGTGTATCCTTGGTAACCTCCACTTGCGACGGAATCTCAGTCGTGTGTACGTAAAAATCGTAGACGAAAAGACTGCAGGGTAGTCAATATGAGATATCGTCATATATGCGACAACATCGCAATCGTGTGAACAGACTATCCATGATTTTGTCGAGCTCGGTTCCTCCACTTACGACTAAATCGTGGTTGTCTGAACGTTCACTTAGGTAAACAGAAGAACTCATTACAATAATAGTGAGTCATTATCACCACAATTTATGAATTTGTGTTATGGGTAATCAGCTTGTATGATCTTTGCCCAAACTCAAAGCATTATGCCATATCAATCAACCTCCATTTTAAGGGGGAGGTCAAGTGACAAATTGTTAATCGGGATTTCCATGCAAATCTCCAGAGCAAAAGTTATGTATGAATCCAGTTGTTTGGGAACCAAAGCAGTCATTCTTTGAAAAGCTTGATTTCACCACTGTTGCTGATGATGTCATTGTCATATGTTTGTAACAATTAATATCTGCCAAGTGGGATTTGGTCACGAGCCGGCAGGCTTTGTTGTCAATGACTGTCTGTCACCAATAATTTTGAAGTGTTTTGACAGTTAGTTGCAATCAGTGTTAAGTATATAAACCATAACGAAACTAAACCAGGCGATTTTTTTTGTAGACCATGCATATATATGGGATGAATATACAAGGACGCAATAGAAAAAAGTTTGTCTGCAACTTTTAGGGTACAACAAGAACTTGATATTTTCACAGCAAGATTGTATTCTTGTAACAGAATGTAAAATGTTCTTGGTTCCGGAGTTGCACATTCATGAGAAAAACATGTTTTGTTAGCCGTTTTCGTGTACATTCTCATTAAATTTTTTTTAAATCTGTTTATTTTTACAAGTTCATTCAGACAATTTGGTGATTATTCTAAATAGAATATCTCGAAATCACATAAGGTGATAGCACATATGTGATCTCCATTTCCTTGTCAATTAATCAGAACAAGACTGAAGTTTTCCCAGAAATATGTCCCGCAAAAGTGAGATACTGTTTATTTTTTACCGTAAGATAAGCGGTTACTGAGTGACCAACAACATCCATATAAATTATGCGCTGATACATAATTCTATTGGCATACTATGCCCGCGTGTATTATGGTTCAACATGTGTGTCGATAATGTAGAGAATATATGTACATGGTAAATGGTCAACAACTACATCACAATGATTTAATCAAACGCACAGAACTAATGATCAGCTTTAGAAGAAGCGGATCAATCATCTAACTTGTCCCCCTGATCACACCACTGAACAACGCGGCAAGTTGTAAATTTTCGAAAAGTTCTGCCTTACAAAAGTAACATGCAGTTATCCCATATATCATGACATCTGCATAATCGAACAATGAAAGATTTGAAGAGGGTACGTACGTGTCTAAATGCTTTTCTATTTAGTCTATATTTTTGACTTCGATCTTAGACAGTTTATTGTCGGACTAATTAATATTTTCTAATATATATCTTTATTGACCTCCTCATGGGAGAGCATGTTCCTGATATGTGAAAATAAATTGGTGATAGGAATTTTAAACGTAAAGCACAAGTGTTTCACAAAGCCGATTAGCGTTAATTACTCCTGCATGGTCTGTGTGTTAATTAATAATGGTTACCCAATGCCGAACAGAATCTTGTGTTCGCGGCTTTTCTATGCTTGTGTTCAGCTTTTCTATGACGAACACAAAACGTGTTAATTATACAAAAGATCTAATAAAACACTCATTATTGACCCAAACTCAACCAAACTTCGTATAGTAATAGTTTGAACATGAATACATACGCCTATGAACTTATTTGTTATATTTCCCATTATTTGAAATTGTGTTCGGTTATGACGTTCGGCTTTTATGAGGACCCAAAGCTTTATCGAATTGAAGCAGACAGCAATTATTTACATCAACATATCAATCTCACGTCAACTGAGACTGGTATGCATTTATTTATGATAAATTGACATAAAACGTGACGACAACGACCCCATCAACACCATTGTTCTTAAAATTAAAAAACACCGCGCTGAGCGATTTTGGTATGCTTTGCTTTGTACATGCAAGTTTAAACGCAAAATCAAGCCCTAAACTTTCTGACGGAACAAAAGCGTGATCATTAAATTAACACAAACATATAACACAATCGAAATCTAATGATATACCGTTTTGAAGTTAAGAATGCCAAAATTTCAAAAAGAGAGAACTCGATAAATCAGGGGACGTAATCCTAAACGCACCTTGCAGGTTAAAGGGAGTTAATTTGGTGATCAACTGCAAAAAAAATCAGCTGTGAAAATGGCAACAAATGGGAAAACTACGCTTGATAAAAGCAATAAATATGACAGACAACTTAGGTAAGTTTCGTTATATATGACTAACTATAGTACAGTGTTATTTTCTTGTTTTTAGTATCTTTTTGTGCCTGTTTGACTAGATGAAAGGTATTATTTTCTTCCTCATTTTCGACTCAACGTCTCAAGCAATTTCTCAAATTCTAATTTCTAAAAATAGAATTAGGCCTAACCAATCTTGCCATTATTGGCAATATTTAAATTATATTTTGTGTAGGCTATATAATTACTATATATTTGAATTTCTTGCCTGTTCTTGTGCAACAATGTGCTACCGGTGTGACCATCGACGTATATCTATTAATATAGATCGATGGTGAGACAAATCAACTTCCCCCCCCCCCCCTGCGCATCTTCCCCCCCCCCCCCCCGGGGGGGGGGGGGGGGGGGGGGGGGGGGGGGGGGGGAGATAAACTGGTTTTACCTAGGTTATCCCCCCCCCCGCCCTGATCATCTCCCCCCCCCCCCCCCCCCCCCCCCGCCTGAATTTTCCATACCTTAACATCTATTGGCGTGATAGTCTCATTTTATCGTTCACTATGACTATGTGACGTTGAAAAACTATCATTGGTGGCAAGGAAGCGTGTCTTTTCTTCGGCAGAGACATTATTGTTCAGATTTTTTTTTATTGAAAATCACCCAGTTTATCTCCTTCCCCCCCCCCCCCCCCCCCCCCCCCCCCCCCCCCGCCTGAATTTTCCATACCTTAACATCTATTGGCGTGATAGTCTCATTTTATCGTTCACTATGACTATGTGACGTAGAAAAACTATCATTGGTGGCAATGAAGCGTGTCTTTTCTTCGGCAGAGACATTATTGTTCAGATTTTTTTTTATTGAAAATCACCCAGTTTATCTCCGGATTCGGCAAAAAAAGAAATACTATTACTGGACAAATTGGGCTGTTGGGTGTTGGATCACACTCACAGGAGCCTGGAATTTGGTCAAAAACCTTCTTTTATTGACGGAACCATCACCCGGGACTGCGGTCCCGGGTGCTGGTTCCGCCAATAAAAGAGGGTTTTTGGTCCCGGGTGATGGTTCCGTCAATAAAAGAGGGTTTTTGACCAAATTCCAGGCTCCTGTGGTTGGATCTACTCGATCCCTGCCGTTTGCCTATGGCCATCATTGGCCCCTACACTGAAAACTCTAAAAATACAGGCCCCATTCAATGGGAACACTCAATAAAAGTGATGAACTGGAATATCATATATTCTAACTGAATTGACAATTTACTATGCTATTATAAAAGGTGAATAAAAGACAATTTGGGGACATTCGATCTGACGGATTAATTGTTATCCAATTTTAGCAATAGCCAATAAACAGCTCAAAAGAGGTAACAGGTTGTCATATAAACTCCAAACCATGCACCCACCCTTTCAGGTTAATTTTTGATATTGTTACCAAATTTGTCTATTTATTTTGAATCTTATACATATTCAATATTTCATAAAAGTTAATTTATGACAAAATAATAACGGACATGCATTGAAAATTAATTCAGATTTAGATTCAGATATCTTTATGTTTCCGGTAACATATGATAGGCTAAAAATGTAGGGACAGCCGGGCGGAAATAAGACCATATTTGGAATATATTCATACTACATACACATGTACAGCTGTATATGCCCCTGGTAGCACAAATGATATAACATAACACAATGAGGCTGAATGAGCATATTACTGTAGTCATTAAAACAATTGTGGCATCAATCTCTGGTTGAATTGGGTGGTTATACACAAAGGTGCCGCCATTTCAAAAACACTAAAAACCACTAACAATAATTTTCATCAATTTGTGACATGATTATTGCTGTTTTCCATCGCAATAAGTTTTTAGTCTGGTATATTCCAGAGAAAATCACCACATGTTAGGTATTACCACGTGACAAGAGATAATATTTTTGCTCACATACAGCATCATCTCCAGGAATTTACATGTATGACAATGTCACGAAACAAATGTTTTTCTACACAAATATTTTGACGTTACAGGGCAGATCATTAGAGAGTTAGGCTAATATTTTGATGTTACAGATTCAAAGGGTTAATCGATGGATAAGTTGCGAACATGACCAATTCAGCAACATGTAAAGTTAGTTAAATTACCACCCAATATTGAGGATATTTAGAATTAAATATCTGTTCCTGAAAGTGCTATTGATAAGTACCAGTATACTTGTTTGATTTCAGATTATGGGGAGACCACGGCCAAGCAGCTTTAGAGTCAGCTAGAGTTTGTTTGATAAATGCTACGGCAACTGGATCTGAAATACTCAAGAACCTTATCTTGCCAGGTAAAATTGACCGTGCTTGAATATGCAGGGATTTTTTTTTACATAATGACAAGGGCCGAAAATGGGCCCTGCTCACAATGGGTGCATGATAGTCACATTTTCCCCCAATTTCTCACCTTGAAATTCCTAATTCACAGAATGTCTCTTGTTTTTCGAACAAGAGACAGGACTTTCCCCTCATTTTTAGCTCAACTACACTTTGTAAAGTTTGAGCTATTGCCGGGGGTTGACATCCATCGCCTGTGCATCCTTCAACAATTTCTTTTGGCTCACCCTACAGGCCGCATCCCTCATCCAATCATCACCAAACTTCATATGGATCTTCGGGGGGATCTCTAGATGGGAGCCATCGATTTTTTCCGAAATTCGTTAAAAAATATGGCTGCTGGCAGACATTTTGAATTTCAAAATTGAATCCATCGACACTCCCTGTCGCTCATATTTATTGGTGAAATGTTTCAAATGAAAATAATTTCATCTACACAATACAAGACCTTTACTGTAACTTTTTGGCATTCCTTCTTTTTCATTCTATTCATTGCTCAGGAAAATATAAATTCTTTCAATTTGAGCTACAGTGTAATTGATGGATATCTTCTAGTCCTCTTGCTTCATCTAATAGTGTAAAATAGGAACAAACAACTAAATGATACATTAAACTTTTAGATTATGCTTGAGTCAACTAATTCACAATGATATTGATATGGAATATTATTCTTAAAGCTGTCTGTGAATAGAGTTAAATTGAATTTACTAAATGTATTGTATTGCCGCCTTCGGGCCTACCATCTTTCAGTGTTTACCTCATAAAGCTGTTAACTTTTGCAGTTTATTCTAAGCTATCAAAATCATTCATATGTTATGCAGATTTTAAATCAGATTTTAATTTTGTAATACATGTACTTATCTTGCTCGCGTTGCGCCATTGAGTTTATGCAATATTTATTTTCCAGGCATTGGATCCTTCACTATTGTCGATGGACACAAAGTTCAATCTGAAGACATAGGAAATAAGTAAGTTCATGTGGTTGTCAAATGGAGAAATAAAATTACAATAGCAAATTTAAAGAAGATTGAACAAGATACTTGAAATTTTCCGGTTCAATCCATGATGCATCATTTGATCCACTTGACTTGTTATAACGGTCATTGTATTAATGTCTGTTGAGTCCGTCAAACAACTCTGAAAGATTAAAGCCACATAGCCATTTGTGATCCGAAATACACCTAATAATTTTTGCTTTAGAAGTTAGAGTGAATTTTTATTGTTTTCTCTATGAACTAATCATTCATTGATCCTATTAAAGATTCAAGTTGAATTAGGGCCTGATGAAGCTTCGAGATTCGATTTTGATTTTGAATCTTACGTTCCTATTCGATTCGATTTGAAAGCGGTTGTGTGATTCGGGATATTTCGAATCATTGTATACAAGTCCTTTATCGCCGGGAATAGAGTGCATTATATATACAAACAATTCATTAGATCCCCAATACTTAACCAGAGTCTCCTTCTGCAACCATCTGGGACCTCCGTATATATAGTCCAATTTGTTTAGGCTAAGTTGCCCAATAGCCCACTAGCTACTCATATATATATTGGCCTCCCTGTCCCAGCGCTGGTTACTCGTGGAAGGTCGGTGTGTTACTCGTGCAACCTGCAGGTAGGTCTGTGCACGATGATTCACGTGTTCATTCATGATTCGATTCGAGATTCGATTCGATGTTGAAATTGCCGATTCGTCGGACCCTATGTTGAATAAAATAAGAAGCTAGTAGTGGTGAAAATAACTGATGTCAGAGTATTTTCTACTTATTTTCCATTATTCAAACTCTTATTATTCATTTATAATTTTAAAGATCCACCGTCCAATTTGACACCAAATAATTCAGAATTTCCTGAGCCTATTTTTTTATTGTCAGGCAGAAAAACAATACATGGGGTAACTATAATTTGTATCACACAGACATCACGAAAATCCACAATATTATCGCAGACACTCATAATTGAGAACACTCTATTATATAACTCTTTTATAAGATGCGATCACATGTTAAAACTTCCTCATTTGAAACTCCATATCTGGCCATCAAAACTTGTTCTGTGACTTATCCGCTACCATGTCCCCATCCACGTGAAAATCTTTTTAAGTGATCCACCCAGACAAGAAAAACATAATAACCACACTGTCTACCCCTATGATCAAGCAAACTTCACCGGCATAAACGAGGAAATAAATTTACCGGAATGGGCCACAGCTTTCAGTAATGTAGCAATTGAAAATGTTTGTTCTACTTTAACTGAAAATAATGGCAGAACTTATGCGTAAATACATTCCACATAGAACCATACCATTTAATGGGCTATTGGGTCCAATCTTATTATTTTCTGATACCGAAAACATGCAGATGTTGGTTTTATGGTGTTAAATCAGACATGGCATCATTAAACACTCCATTCTGATTTTCTGATTTTTATACCCCCACTTTCGAAGAAAATGGGGGGTATACTGGATTGACTGCGTCAGTCCGTCCGTCACGTTTTCTCCTTCCGTTTGTCCGTCCGTCCGACCTCATAACTCGAACAACTATGAACCGATTTCAATAATTTTTTGTATGCAATCTCCTTAGGACGGTCTCTCCGCATGATGCTAATTGCGGTTTGGTCCGACTTTTTTTTTTCAAGTTACACCTCTTTTTCGTCTTAGAAAATTCTGTCCGACTTAATAACTTTAACAAATATGAACTGATTTCAATAATTTTTGGTATACATGATTCTCACAATACCCTCTCTACATGATGCGGCTAGGGATTGGCTCAGACTGTTTTTCGTAATATTACACCTTATTTTGACTTAGAAAATTCTGTCTGACTTAATAACTTTAACAAATATGAACCGATTTGAATAATTATTTCTGTACAAGCTTCTTGTGACACCATATCAATATTATTAGTCCGAATTTTTTTTATTTTTCAGTTTCTTTGTCACAAAAGAGTCAATAGGAAAGGTAAGATCATACTTTCTGAAACTTCACACTTACATATATATTCAGAGTCACTCACCTCTCTTTACAACATCAACATTTAAAAAAAATAAAAATTAATTCTACTTCACTGTTGGCTTCATATCTCTGCATAATTTGGTTTGAGAGCTGCAAATAACATATACACTAGGCTTATTAATTGTGAAGTTATAATTTGTGTTGTCCCTCTAAACTATTGAAGATATGTATAAAATTCTATATTAAACAAGAGAGCTTTTGGCTCAAATATTTTACACTTTAGAATCATTATTAACCCTTTCACGACGGGGGCTGCACTTGTGCAGCATTAAAGATCATGTGCCAGTGCATTCTCTAATACCGGTATATGCGAGTCTCCCAAAGGGAGCCTCACATATATAAGAGAATGCACTGGCTTACAATTTCAACTTGTCAAGGTAAATATTGTTTGGCCAATGTATTCCATTATATTTCCGAGGCTCCCTATGGGAGACTTGCATATGTATGCGAATGCATTGGCACAGGTTTTTCACAATATTTCAGGAAGCGCCAGTCATGGAAGGGTTAATTTAAATGAAAATAAATATCGGTTTTGTCAAAAAAGTATTCTCAACAATTGTGAGCGAACCTATAAGTCTGTCAATGTCTGTATAATTAAATTTCTGTGTTCATATGTATTCCAGTCCCGGGCTCAAGTCACGACAGAATTACTTTTAGAGCTAAATGAACACGTTGATGGGAATTTTATGGAAGAGGTAAGTAAAGTTATATTTATTTCACTCATGGAGAAAGATGTATTCACTATTATAGATTATACACAGCACCTAAAATTATGGTGCCGGACATTTGCAGAATGAGGTCCCCAGAGGGTTTATTTAGTAACATTACCCCACACAGCAGTTTAGAGAAACTTTCTAAAGAACATTTTAAAGAAACTAAAAAACTTGTTAATTTGATAATAAAGATACTTTTCAGAGAAGATGAGGCGTAAGCAGAATGAGGTCCCCAGAGGGTGAATTTAGTGGTGCCAGTTCACTGTGCGGGTTAATATAGTAATTCACCCTCTGGGACCTCATTCTGTAATGTCCAGCAGTGACCAGCACCATACTTTCAGATCTGATTATACAAAAAGACTCCTTTTGACAACTTCAATTTAAGATAGTTTGTACATAGCTACATGTAAATCCAAAATGGAGAGTTGTGGAAAAATATTCAAAAATAAATCTGGCATACATCTAGATTTATGTTTATACCACGATCGCCTATCTTACTATATAAATAAAGCCATCTGTTTAAATTTTACATATAATCAACACCTGTTGATTAAACGTGCCTACTGTTGATTAAACTTCGCAGAGTGGATTAAACTTTCTCCATACAATTTGAACGGAAAAGTGTTTATCCATCGCATTGTAAAGATCGTGGCATAAACTTCGCAGAGTGGATTAAATTATCTCCATACAATTTGAATGGAAAAGTGTTTATCCATCGCATTGTAAAGATCGTGGCATAAACAAAATATACGCATAGTGTTTCTGAATAACAAATTTAATCCACGAGTGGGATTGGCGATTTACACCACTCGCTGAAGCTCGTGGTGTAAATCGCCAATCCCACTCGTGGATTAAATTTGTTATTCAGAAACACCTTGCGTATATTCTATATTTAAACTATTAAACTGATTCATTGTATGATGACAAAAAAAAAAAATAACTGACCCAAAATTGTTTACTTGGTGACAGAAATGAACCATTATGTTTGATATTGTTTCTTCAAAAAGTATTGTAGCTACAGTAATGCTCTAATTAATCGACCTCTTAACCACATCATAATTATGGGTAACTTTTCAGGATTTAGTCGGAAATATGGCAACAAGCCATATTTCCGACTAAATCCTGAAAAGTTACCCATAATTCTGCTGTGGTTAAGAGGTCGATTAATTAGAGCATTACTGTATCTTAATAAAAAAAACAAAAAACATGCATCTCTTCTGTGTAGAGATATATATACCTTGATGGAAAAATCCAGATATTTTTTGGGTAATTATGCCTTGAAAAGTGTAAAAAATCAAGTTTGATAAAATACTGTCTACTAAGAATTTGAGGACATTTGGGCTTCCAGAGTTTGGGTGCCCAAACCTGTAACAGGTATAGATTTATTGTCTCTAGCTGATTTATTTGTTATTTCAGCATGTTGATAGTCTCTTGTTGTCAAATCCGGGATTCTTCACAAAGTTTTCAATAGTCGTGGCCACGAATCTACACGAAAGGTAATGTAACGTTCAAAATAAGGGTATCTCTTCCCAGCACTGCTTTTATATGTTACATGTGTGATATAAAGACTTGGAGTTAAATACGCCAGTCACAGTAGCTTACGCGTTTCCATGGTCCTAATGTCAATAGAAATTAATTTTGATAATACGGTTTGAGCCATTATCCCATATCACATTAACAGTTTTATTGTTGGTGGAAGGCCACACAGATAGCTAATTGTCCCGTAAGTTTTTCAAAGTTCAGGGGACTATAGAAATTATCTCCGTCCACCCTTCCTTCCGTTCATCCGTATGTCCGTCTGTTCGTCCATCCGGATCTTGGTACCATAACTGTGAAAGCAACTCCTCCTACAGTTCGTAGCCTATTTACCTAAAAATTTATGAAATTCATACTGACACATTGAAGATGTGGAGCAATTGTTGTGTTGACTGAAATTGTTTTTTTATTTTAGAGTTATTGACCCTTTCTCAACTTAGAAAATTTTGTGTGAATATGAACTTGGGTGCATTAACTGTGAAATCAACTTCTCCTACAATTTGTATTATATTTGCCTAAAACTTCAGGACATTATTACTGACACATTGAAGATGTGCAACATATTTAGTGAATATTGACTTTGTATCATATTGGTGTAATCAACTCCTCCCTGCCACCTTCGTTGGAGGACATTTTGGTCAGCGACCTTTTATTTTACAATGAAAGTACACCACTGAACATAGAATCCACAATCGCTGGTACAGCAATTGACATATTGCCCAGATACACAAACCAGGTTAACCCTTCCATGACTGGGGCATCCTGAAATTTTGTGAAAACCTTGTGCCAATGCATTCTCTGATATATATATATATATATTATATAAGAGAAATACATAGACCTTACAATATTTACCTTGATCTAATAAGCAAGTTCATTCTCTTATATATGTGAGGCTCCCTGTGGGAGACTTGCATATATGAGAGAATGCACTGGCACATGATATTTAATGCTGCACGAGCCCAGATCCCGTCATGAAAGGGTTAATCTCTCGATCTCTTTCCATAGAACACTCAAATTGCTTGTTTGAAATTGAGATTTTTTGAAAATTAACGAATGGGGCGCATCCTTAACCCTTTACCCAACAGAACGGCCCTGTGCCAATGCATTCTCTTATATATGCGAGTCGACCATAGGTCGCCTCGCATATATAAGAGAATGCATTGGCTTAACACATTAAAAATTATAAAATTGTTAAAGAATGTAAGAAAAAATGGTAAAAAGTGTTAAAAAAAGATTTTTTTTAGGCCAATGCATTCTCTTATATATGCGAGGCGACCTATGGTCGACTCGCATATATAAGAGAATGCATTGGCACAGGGCATAACTGTAACTATCACAATGTGGTCAAGGAGCCGGATCCAATGATATCCATATTTGTATGGTTCTATTGAGACAGACCGAAGATATTTTAGGCTGTTGAAGCTTTATTTGGCCGGTTTTGGCCGGTTTGTTGGATAAAGGGTTAACCTCTCTGCGCAGAACAACAAATTGCTCTAATTGGGTATAACCTCATCCTCATCATCACTGGATGGCTTACGCTAGCCTCATGCGCTATGCACCTTTGGACTTTTAACCCTTTCACGATAGGAGCTGAGCTGGTGCAGCATTAAAGATACTGTACCTGTGCATTCCATTATATATGTGAGTCATCAATAGGGAGCCTCGCATATATAAGAGAATTAGAGCTGAAACGGTTGACCCATTCTTCTAACCGGTTAACAATCGGGGTTAACCGGATTTCAACCGGTTAACCGCTAAATATCTAGCGGACTTCTCTCGCACTAATTATGTCGACATTATGCCATGCTCCAGGGACAAACCTAGGTGAGAAGTAGTAGCTGAAATAAAGACCTTATTCACGGCATTTAACGATATTCAAAAACACGCATTCCTTGTTCTTTTGTTGGCTCTCGTGATGGGGAATGAGCAAGTGAAATTTGTGAATGGCAGGAGAGATCGCTTATTTGCCGTGATCAGCATATGTTTGGGCATTTGTAAAACGAGTAAAATAGTATGGGTATTGGTAAAACGAGTAACAAAACTATATATTAAAGATCTATAATATATCATTATCATCATTGGTATATCCTCCAATGCATTATATATAAAGACAAGAAAGTAATAACTAGAGAACAAAAAGGAAGGTCAGTTAGGTCAGACTCGCAGTCCTATTCAGTATTCGAGCTATTCGTCGGTATCATGATAGCGGACACAGGTGTTGGGAGGTTATATAATTTACGTTTCGGTTTCGGTTTCGGTTTTAGTATGCAATCACTTAACATATAGCAATTACTGCCAAATTGAGTGTTAATTAGTCCCACAGGCACAACCAGTTACAGAGTAGCATGGAGCATCAATTTCCTTGATAAAAGGGAAGATTATTGAAGAAGTTTTGGGTTGCGTCAACTACGTGTCTGTTTGAGTCACTCAATTGAATTGATCATATTAAATCACAACACGGAGGAAGAACGGGAAGAGTGAAGACATTGTGCAGCTGATCTCAATCTTCAAACTTTGTCGACTTACATAGTTTTTATAAACCCCACTGTAAAACAGTTTTATATATAGTATGTCGTGGTGTGGTTCCAATTTGAATCCATGTTGCTTCGTGCAGTATTAACTATTAAGTTACGAAAGCACGCATTGCCACACAACGTCACTTTTACGTTGTCACTTCCTTGTGTGATTCAGAATTGATACACAGTGACTGCACACGTGCTTTTGTCGGAAGAAAACTTCAAAGGGTCGGAATTGATTGAAGGTCGCCGACACTTCCAGGCAGTTCGAGAATTGCTACTAAGTATCTGATACTACCGCGTGTACCAATTAATGCTTGCATTGCACTCTACTATCGGTGACACGGGATTTAGTATTAGTTTTGCATCATTTAACCTAATATTTTGAGGATTATTCACGTTCACATTCAACTGACAACGGGATGCGGTTACGTCCGGTTCATTTTTTTCTAACCGGTTACGTCGCTAACCGGATGCTAACCGGTTAACCGTCTAACCGTTTCAGCTCTAAAGAGAATGCACTGGCTGACATGGTCAATGTAAATATTGTTAGGCCAATGTATTCTCGCATATATAAGAGAATTACCCAGTCATGGAAGGGTTAAAATCACAGAAAATATTACCCTATATTGAAGGATGATTATCAAGTGGCGTATCATTTGATTTATTATATATTTCATGATTCATAGATATTACACAAGAAAAAGAAGTACAGTAATGCCCTAAAAAATTGACTCATTAACCACAGCAGAATTATGGGAAATTTTTAAGGATTTAGTCGGAAATATGGCTTGTTGCCATTCATCGGAAAGCTCTCGGCAACAAGCCATATTTCCGATTAAATCCTGATTTTTTTTCCATAATTCTGCTGTGGTTAAAGGGTCATATACTTCGGGCATTACTGTACATTGTATGTGTATCCCAGAAAATTTATCAGTAGATTTCTTCTCCCATTGTTTTTGCTGGTGTCTTTCTCAGCCTATGTAATTGGCAGGTTAAAGGCGTGGATGGCCTTCGCGGTGGGTATTTCCATTAAAATAGTCACATCCATTAAAACTGCCACAAACAGAAAGAATATTAAAATATGGACATACTTTGTTCTTATACCAATCATAAATATGGCGTAAATAGTATGCTATTGTCAAGTTACGATGCTTTGTTAAAAGCCAAAAAAACAGAACAAAACCAGGCTTTTGTTTACATAAAAAAGGGTATTAACTTGACATTAGCATACTGTTTAACTGATATCTATGTTTGTATAAGAACAAAATATGTCTATATTTTAATATTCTTTCTGTTTATGGCAGTTTTAATGGGTATGACTATTTTAACAACATACTCACCATGAAGGCCATCCGTGCCATACGAGGGTTGCTTGTTTTACAGTTTCTATTCCTTTTCTTCCAGAACCTTATTGCAGTTGGGTCGGCTGTTGTGGGACAGGAATATCCCTTTGCTGATATGTCGTTGCTATGGTTTCATTGGCTACATGAGGATAGTAATCAAAGAACATGCAGGTTAGTGTGTCAATTTTATCTTCCAATAAACTACTTTTTGTCGTATTTTGAAACAAAATTATACAAAACCAACCATGCAAATACATAGAGTTCTTATTTTAATATTCAGAATTATTTGGTTAATACAATTGTATTTAGAAATGTGAGTAACCTAATGTAAAATTGACAATAATTTGAATATATTTAACTAGCTGATGTTGCCGTCCGGGCTATTTAAGGATTTCTTTGTGATCGCCTCCGTCTGGGCAGAATATACAGCGTCTGGACTTGTTTGTGGAAGGACATGGTCGCACATGAAATTGGACTTGCTCATATTGATCACAGGATCAAAGTAGGCCTACATACCAAATTTGAGTCAGATTGGTCAAGCAGTTTCGAGTCTATAACACACATACACACAGACTGACAGACAGAAGTTCCAAAAATATATAATAGATGTTTTTAAATGGAGTATTCTCTGTACAATATGGAACATTTAGCACAAAACTCTAAAGTCCTCATGTAAGGCCACACAAAGATGAGTATCTGTTTCTCAGGCAATTTTCTATTCAAAATGGGCAGGCAGGTATTTATGTTTATTTTCCCACCATGCAGGTTTGTATTTCCACTTTTAACCCTTTCTATACTAAAGCATCATTGTTGAGTAGTTATCCCATATGAAATGTTCAGATAATAAGTTCAACAAACGACCATATGTAGTTGTTTGTCGAACTAATTATCTAAACATTTCTCTCAATAAATAGGATTCCTTCTGCACTTTTATTTATCTGTCACCTGCTTATATTACCTGTACAACCCTGCAAATTAACAATAGACCATTCTGATGTACACTGTTTAACTGACTGGGAGAATCCATTTAGTATTGAAAGGGTAAATGTCCAAAATATCCTAGCAGGCCAACTTTCATTACAAATTAAATATAATAAAGAAGTTGATTCCAATGATTGAATAAATTAAACTTATAGATTAGATGTATACTGGAGTCTGGATTCACTTAGTCTATCTGTCTGTCTGTTCATCCATCAGCAATATGCTGGTATTATCAGATATCTGATTTGATAAAATATTTCTCTCTCAAATGTGTTTATATTTCAAGGGTTAACCATCTGCCGATGACATTCAGCCAGTTTATCTGGAAATCTTTTTTTTGTCCGTCGCGCAGAATTCTCAGCCTTGGGTTATCGGATCTGAATGAAATTTAATATGGAGGTTCGCCATCATGACTGCTTTTAAAAGAGTGATCAATGATGTTGTTTTCATTTTCCATTCTATAGCTATCCTTCTTTAAATTTGTTTATTTTTAATTTGTTTCCATCCCGCCAATTTTAAATTTGGCACCGTTGTGGTATGCCACCACCTGAGGTTGTTTTTGTTTTGCTGCAATTGAGATTGAAATATTATTCAAACCAAATGAGCATTTCTGCCATTGTGCTCAACTGGATCTCATCTTGTGTTCCATAGTGACAGAAACACATCCTGACAGTGTACATGATGATTTACGATTGGACAGACCATTTACTGGCCTCACAACCCTCTGTGATAACTATAATCTCGACACAATGGATAAAAAGGTGAGTAACAGGTCATATCATGGATATTTTAAATTTTCTTTATTCTTTAAAATTACTCAATTTATATGAATAAAGTTTTCAACACTGGTGTTAAAGATTGTCTATCTCTTCCTATAACAAGTTTAATATAGTTTACTGGCTATAAAATAATATGAATCGAAGTCACTTGTCCGGACACTCTTCTATCAATTAGTATTGATTTTATTTTGAATTTTCTGGTATAATACATACAATTAATCAAGACATTTTTACTGGCTATTTTTAGAACAGATTGACCGTCAAACTAAAGACGAGGTTCGCAGAAACGTTCGGAGTGTATTAAGTGGTAGAATTCTATCTTGTTAGCACTTTCCACCTTGACAAAATGCCGATATTTTGATGTAAAACCTCAGGAATAAACCATTTTATTGTGCCTTTATAGAAAAATAATATACCCATCTTCCTTGTTTTATTCACAAAAAGTTATTTGTAGTCTTGAAATCAGGTTTTATAAATATTATGTTGTTGTAATTGTTGCCCGGAAGAGATAGACCAGCTTTATTAATAATGGATGTATTTAAATTGTCTCATTTTGCATCTTTCAATTTTTTTTATCACTTTTACTTTTAATACCAATGGTACAAAACTGTATAACAGAGCATCTATTATAACAACAACCAAACTCTTGTGGTGATTCATAATTGCAGTACCAGTAGTTTCTAAACTGTCAGAAATCATGTTATTTATTTTGACAGGCACACAGCCACACACCTTGGCTTGTCCTAATATACAAGTATCTACAACAGTGGAAAGAACAGGTAAATACATCTAGAATAAGGTTATATTCACTGATCAGGTAGTCAGCCTTGAACAAGTTGAAACACTCATGGGATTCAGTATCAAGTCCTTGCTAAGAATACCAGAAACTTTGAAACTTGATAATATAAATAAGATTGTAACACCTTTAAAGACTTGTCGTGAAATTTTAATCGACGAGCTTCGGACCCCCTTCTATGGTTCTTTCTCAAGTGTCTAGAAGGGTCGGAAGCTTGTGGAAAAAATTTCACAACAAGTCTGTAAAGGTCTTACAATCTTATTTATATTAACAATTCTGGAGACTTGTATGGCACATCATATACCTAACTATAGAAACATGAATCTAATAGGTTTGAAAATTGAGTCAAATTTCTGCCATAAGGAGATCAATGATTATGCCAACATGCTTTTCAATTATCCATGAAATCAACATAGGCTTCAGCTACCATCAGATTTTGCATTCGGAATTGGACAGAGAACATTTTTATTATCAGCTCACTAGATGTACTATGACTATTATATTAGAAATTAATATGACTATTAATTGATCTTTTAATATATTATTATTTATTTATTTAACTGTTTGTTCCCTGGAAAGTATACATAACTTGATTAATCTATGGGATGGGAATTAATTTTGTCTTCTGCATTTATAGCACAATGGCGAAGCTCCTAAAAATTACAGAGAAAAGAATCAGCTGAAAGACCTTATAAGACAAGGTATTTATGTAACTGTTTCAAAGTACTGACTTGTATGGGCAGCTATCGAATTTGAACTATTTTTTATGAAAACATGGCTGCTGACAGCCATCTTGGATTTTGCTCTTTGCATGACTAAATCCTTCGGTATATCCTGCAGGTCACATCCCTCATCCAATCGTCACCAAACTTCGTATGGATTTGCGGTGTTACCTCTAGATGGGAGCCATCAATTTTTTTCCAAAATTCGTTAAAAAACATGGCTGCCAGCAGCCATCTTGGATTTAAAATTTGAATTCATCGGCACACCCTGCAGCCTGCATTTATTGGAGAATTTTTTTTAAATTTACAGGCATGTTTAGGATAACCACTAGATGGGAGCTATAACATTTGAACTATTTTCTATGAAAAACATGATTTGTATTTTACTCTTTGCATGACTAAATCCATTGGCTCACCCTACAGACCATATCCCTCATCCAATCGTCATCATACTTCATATTTATCTTTGGGTTGCCACTATTTCATTGAAAATATCTTGTATTTTACTCTTTACATGACTAAACCTTCAGCACACCCTACAGGCGAAAGAGCCATCTCCTTTTAACCCTTTCATGACTGGAGCTTCCTGAAATTTTGCAAAGACCATGTGCCAATGCATTCTCTTATATATGTGAGTCTTCCATAGGGAGCCTCTCATATATACGAGAGTACATCTAATGGCCTAAATATCTTTACCCCGACCTTGTAAGCCAGTGGATTCTCTTATATATGCGAGACTTCCGATGGGAAACTCGCATATATAAAAGAATGCACTGGCACAGGATCTTTAATGCTGCACCAGCACAACTTCCCTCATGAAAGGGTTAATTCATATGGCTACCTTTGTTGTAGTCCCATCGGGAAGTCACACCTCCAGTTGATTCAGTCAACTCTATAAGTTAATGTGGTTGATTGGCAATAATGTGTTGTGAAACTGGCGGCTCGGAGTTTATGTTCAACAGAGGCTATAAGCCGTCATTGTTGGTAGAGGGGTAATGTCGCAAGACCTTTGCTCGTCCTTCACCTCAGTATTGGAAGTCACTTTTAATATTCAACTAATTAACAGGTCTCTTTCAGGTGGTTTCTAGAACAACCAAGTAGGTGGAATATCTTGATATATAAGTCAAATTGCACATGAGGGGTGGGTGGAGTCGAATTTGAGATTATAGATGCGCGCCCTATGAGTATACCATTGATCGAGGTCAAGGACGAGTATAGCTCCTGTGACATTACCCCTCTACCATCATTGTCAGGTTACTAACAATCAATCACAATAACGTATATATTCCATTGACAGATCTGGACATCTATATATGGCCATTTAAAATTTATTTTGGAAGAATGATAACCACAAATTGTCAATATTTCTTATCGGTTTCTCCATAATGTTGTTCAATGTAACATGAAATCATGAAAAAAAAACGGACTGACAAGAGATGATGGGAACGGTTGTCTTGGCTTCCCATGTTGGTGGCTCAAGATGTAGAGATTGGATTTATAACGCAGATTTCTGACCAATCAGCAAGCCGGCTTGTTCACGAACTGTTTTTAATGCTTTAACCCTAGAAATTAGGAAAAATGTCCCACAGTAAATTTAATGATGTGGCATTATAGATTCCACATGTTGCCACAGCATTTCCCATGGCATTGGTTATTGCCGTGGCCAATTTAAATGAATGTGTACTCAGTCCTTCCCATGAGGAAAACACAGCAAGAGCAATTATTTGCTCCCGGAATTCAGAAGACGAGTGTACTCGCACCTGTAATATAATCATAAGTTGGGTTTTTCTTGTGGGCTAGACCTATGTCAAGTTACACTTTCACATGCCCATATTTGAATTGAGAGATGGAAAATTATCTAAATAAAATTTGGTATTGTTCAATACACTAACCATAAGCATTTTGACAAGAGGACGATGGCAAATTTTGAAAATTGGGTTTGTGTACAGATGCAAGAGCAATTGCTCCTGAATATTGGGAAGGACTGTTATACTCGTCTCCTAAATTTGTCTTCCTTTCTATCTTCAACAGGGGTAAGGAAGAATGAAGAAGGTGGGAATGAAATGGAAGAGAATTTTGACGAGGCGATATTACATGTAAATACTGCACTCGTCGGAACTTCGGTAAGTACACGAACTCAATAGACTTTTGGAATTAAGTTAATGTTGAACTTTGACGAGGCGATATTACATGTAAATACTGCACTCGTCGGAACTTCGATAAGTACACGAACTCAATGGACTTTTGGAATTAAGTTAATGTTGAACTTTGACGAGGCGATATTACATGTAATTACTGCACTCGTCGGAACTTCGGTAAATACACGAACTCAATAGACTTTTGGAATTAAGTTAATGTTGAATTTTGACGAGGCGATATTACATGTAAATACTGCACTCGTCGGAACTTCGGTAAGTACACAAACGCAATAGACTTTTGGAATGAAGTTAATGTTATTATGAAGTGGGGTTGGGTGTTGTTAGCTCCTTCTTTACTAAATACTCTATACTTGATGAGTATTTCCCATAGGAAATGTTCAGATAATAAGTTTGACAAACGTCCTATGAACTTTCCCATCAAATAAATTGGACTACTTCTGCAGTTTTATTATCTGTCATCTGCTTATTTTTCCTGAAAACCCCTCCAGATGGTGATATGTTGAAGTTATTATCTGAACATTTCCAACAAAGTAATAGAAATGGATCGGCACTTGTATTATCTTCTTGTCTGCTTGTCGCTGCTTTTATTACTTGAACATCCCTCCGAATGAATAATAGACCTTTTATATGTGAATGGAAGAATCTATTCAGTATAGAATAGGTTAAATTAGAACATGTCAATCAATAAACATCAATCCAAGCCTGCAAATAGTGTGTCTGTCATTGGAGAACGAGGTCCCCCAGAGGATGAATTTAGTGACGCTATCCCGCACGGTGGGCTAGCATCACGAAATTCACCCTCTGGGAACCTCATTCTCCTTTGGCCTCAACTGCTATGGGAGACCTAGGATCAGATTGAAGTTCCCAATTGAAGTTGGTGATGTTCACATATTAGTCACATCGATTATACATTTTATATTCTGCAAACTAGGGGATATAGAAACTTCCCAGAAGGGAAAAAGTAACTAAAAATATTAAATGTTAATTTGAGACTTTGAGAATTTTTGAAGATGAGGCCTAAGCAGAATGAGGTCTGCAGAGGGTTAATTTGCTGATGCTAGCCCACCTTGCTTGTATCAATCACAGTTAATCAATAAACTATTTATTTTCTTTTGTAGATTCCATCAGATGTTAAGGAACTATTTAATGATGATAGCTGTAAAAGCCTAACCTGTGATGTAAGTCCATTTATTAACCCTTTCATGACCTAACCTGTGATGTAAGTCCATTTATTAACTTTGTAATGTAACTAGTGGATATATATATATACGATTATAGCACAGTGTGTTTCAGGTGTGTGTTATCTCAAAGAGTTAGAAGAATGATTTTTCAGAAGGCTCTGCTTCTAACGAGTTGAGATAACACACATCTCAAAACACTCTATGTATCTTATGCCGACCGACATTATCATTTTTGGGTAAATTTATCATTTTTGATTCAAAACAACTTACATTTTTATTTTGTCATTTCAAAGAGTAATTCCTGTTAACATAAGTACGCAGATACAATTCATGTGATCATTGTGATCAGGTCATGTATTTATGAAACATTGAGGATAATTTGCCAGCAATAGACAAAATATAGTCCATGATTAGATATTTAGGCCTATCCATGTTCAAAAATCACAATTGTTAAATTTTCTCAATCAAATATCAATGTTCTCAAACAAACAGGTAACTATTCAGATCATTTATAGTTTAGATTACACTAAAATAGGGTAACATTTTCAACGGAGAAAGCTCTCTAAAATGAGAAAAAAATAAAATAATGGATGCTAACATTTATTCCTATCAGGAACTTTTAATCATGTTTGATGGGGTATTGCTATGAAACTTTTTATTTCACTGATATAAATTAATTTATTCTTCCAAACCATTCGAAACTCTAAAATAAAATTGGCCCAACTAAGATAGATAAATTGGCACAACTAAGATAGCAATGTCACGAGGTGAAAGGTCTATGTGTGTTTATTTAAAAAACTATGTGCTCAGACAGTGTAGTTTAACACATTTGTGTTAACACAGATCAGTTATTGACGAGAAATTTAAGAATGGTTTGATGTTGACTGATATATTTGTTGGAAATTAATGATGAAATAGTCCTCTCAATTGCCTCACCTATTCTTCAAAAAAATGCTTAAATGTAATTAACCCTTTCAGTGCCAGGGGCCAATCTCATCGGCCCTAATTTACGGTCTGTAAAATCGGCCCTAAAAAAATAAAAAAAATAAAAAAAATTTTGTTTGTTTTGGGTTGAATTTTTTTTTGGGTATGCTTAAGCATGCTATAGCAAATTTAAAAACAAACTGGATAAAACCTTAGGGGCATGTTAGAACTCAAAACTATCACCAAGTATTCATAGTTATAATTTTGATGCCCATGAAAAACGTAAGATTCCCTGGCACTAAACCTACAAAATAAGTCTGTTAAAGAATATAAGAAAAAATTATTAAAATTGTAAAAAATTGTAAAACAATAATAACAAATGATGAAAAATTGTTAGGCCAATGCATTCTCTTATATATGCGAGGCAACCTGTGGTCGACTCGCATATATAAGAGAATGCATTGGAACAGGGTATATGGGTTGATACAAAAATCGGACCTGGCACTGAAAGGGTTAAAGCTTATTCCCAGCATCGAGTACACACCCTGTAATATGTCATATTTATTTATTGCAGAGTAAACCTTTCTGGATTCTCCTCAGGGCTGTCAAACAGTTTGTTGAGAATGACGGAGATGGTGAGTGTTAACTCTTCCATGAGTGGAGCTTCCTGATTTATTCTAACTACATGTGTTAGAACTTATTAACTGAACATTTCCTAAGAGAACTAATGTGGAGCTCCATGGTCCAGTGGTTAGCGCATCGGACAGCGTTTTGAGTTCACAGTCCGCCAATGGTCTAATGTGAGTTTCACACATCAGTGGCTTGGCCAAATTGATCAACGTGCAATTGTTGGATTGTACATTATTCATATTTCTCGCCAAACTGTCTGTATCGCACCACCCATGCATTGAAAAGGGTACCTGATTATGAGCATTGAAAGATATTGTCAGCATGCTTGGCACATCGTTGCTGTACCTCCCCTGTCCCCTGGGAGCAGTAGATGGTTACTGAGTGGTCAGGCTCATCAGGGTAATAATTGTTCCATGCATTGGAACGGGGGACCTGTAGAATTCGTGTAATAAATGGATAGATATTATTATTGTTATTATTTAATCATCACTGACTACTTACTGAGGAAAGGGTTAAGTTGTTAGACAAGCCTGAGTTTAGTGTGCCTGTCATTTGCAGAATGTGGTCCCCAGAGGGTGAATTAGAGACGCTATCCCACATAGCAGGCTAGCATCACCAATTCACCCTCCGGTGACCTCTTTCTGCATAGCCTCATCTATCTGCTATGGGAGACATAGATTCAGATTGAAGTTCCCAAATGGTGAATATTGTGATGTACACCCATTGGGAACCTCGATTATGCACTGTCGTCTGCCAATTTGGGGATATAGAGAAACTAAACTAAAAAAGATATAGAATCTATGTGAAGAAGTTTTTATAGAAATTTGATAATAAATAATCTTTCCAGAGAAGATGAGCCCTAAGCAGAAAGAGATGCCCATAGGGTGAAGTTAGTGATGCTAGCCCGCTATGCGGGATAGTGTCACTAAATTCACCCTCTGGAAATGATAGAGACACTATAATCAGGCTTGAATAACAATCAGCTATATTTTTTTCTCTCAGGTGCTTTACCAGTTCGTGGAACCATCCCCGACATGACGGCAGACTCCAAACGATATATCGAGCTCCAACAGGTTTACCGAGAACAAGCTGCAGTTGACATGTCCAAAGTAGCGGGCTATGTACACAGTATACTACAAGATCTGGGAATCGTATGTATTCACTAAAATAGCCGACCAAATCCTCAATATGTGTTGTAACCTCCAATTTCCTATGACTTGAACCATTTCATGATTGGAGCTGTGTTGGTGCAGTATTAATATGCTGTGCCAGCCCATTCTCTTATATATGCAAGTCTTCCATAGGGAGCCTCGCATATGTAAGAGAATACACTGGTTTACAAGGTCAAGATAAATATTGTTAGGCCAATGTATTCTCTTATATATGCGAAGCCCCCTATGGGAGACTCACATATATAAGAGAATGCATTGGCTTACAATGTCAAGATAAATATTGTTAGGCCAATGTATTCTCTTATATATGCGAAGCCCCCTATGGTAGACTCGCATATATAAGAGAATGCATTGGCACAGGGTTTTCAAAAAATATCAGGATGCTCCACAACCCCAGTCATGGAAGGGTTAACAACTCTTTTATAGTACTGTATAACACTGTAGTTGATTTTGATGTTTCTGGTTTTTATGGACTTGAGAATGTTAAGGACTTTGCTAACCCAATTTTCCACAAATTTAATGGACTCCAAAATAAAGGTTTATGTTCACTTTTATTAGTAATCACAGTAACCAAACCCATGGATGCAACATTTTAAGAGTATAATTCATGGTAGATTATGTTAGAAATTCAAAATGTGAAATTAACAGAAGTTTTTAAAATATATTTTTTTGAACCCAAATTCAACAAACACAAAGATCATATTTAAGAAAAAGATATGGGTATGTGTACTGAACACTGTGAAGAATGATAAACAATAAAGATATACTCAAATTTCTTCAGTTTTATTAAGATTTTTGGCTTGGAAGCAGTTGTTTACAAATGGTAGATAATATTGCTCAGAAAAGCTATTTGGGAACTGAATTTGAAGAGTCAAGTTAATGTTCACTCAAGCCAGCTGGGATTATGACCAGCAGGTGCTGGCCCATGAGAATATTATATCCTGATTCAGGCTGATTGGTGATCTAGTTTCTGGGCTATGGGTACCCCAGATTGGGGATTACACAGTTCTTTTGTCAACACACCACTGTCCACAGATATTAACACTTAACTGTCACCTCACTACAAGCGATGTCAGGTAACTTACTCAATTATTTGTAAACAATTGGTTCTTAGTAATTTTATCAAAGAATGCTTGATAAATATGAATATTATTTTATTGTTCATCATTCTTCAGTGTTCAGTACACATTGCCATATTTTTTTCTTTAATATGGACTTTGTGTTTATTGATTTTGGGTTCGAAAAAATAGATTTTAAAAACCTCTATAAATTTCACATTTAGTATTTCTAAAATATTCCACCATGAATTATACTCTTAAAATGTTTCGTTCATGGGATTGGTTACTGTGATTACTAATAAAATCGAACATAAACCTTTATTTTGACTCATCAAATTTTGGGAAAATTGGGTTAGCAAGTCCTTAATGTAGTCAGAATGAGACGGAAATATTATGTTTGTATCTAAAAATCTATGCAATATTTTTATTACACTGGTTTCTGCCAAATCCAAGTTTTATTTGACTTAAATCAGTTTGTGTTATCAGTTCTCATCCCTATTTAACCATTGGCTATCGCTGGAGCAGAGGCAAATGACAAGGCAAAAATATATTTTGTAGGCTATTTTTTAGCCGAGGTAAATGTCAGTCTGCATAATGCCAATGTTTTGTGCATAATTGAAACAATTGGCTGCAGACATTGTTGAAGTAAAAATTAATTTTTGAGTGCCAAGGACGACTGAGATAACAAAGACTCTCTTGATAATCAGAAATGTTAAGCTAGACCTAAACAAAGTCTGCCCTGATAATGATCCAGGTTCCAATTGTAAACTGAAGTTAAATGTGTGGAGCAAAACTTCTTCTTCTTCATATAACAGCTCGCTGTCATTTACTGACAATTATGAGCTGGTCGTGGTGCTACCACGGCCGAGTAACTTTATAACCCTCTGGTGACTCCAGTAGCGTTCTTTAACGTGCACACACCAAGGCATGTACACTGGTCAGCCATTAATGTCCGCGCCCGATCAGATAGCATACTGCACCCACACCATCATACCTGGACAAATGTTGTAATGGGGGAAGTCGGCATTTTTGCATTCGGATCATTATTCAGTTATCTCGAATGAGACTTTTCAGCCTGACAAACTTGGTATCTGACAGAGTTCTTAGTTTTGTCAGAATACCCTGACCAGATTGCGATCCCCGGTCCGCTAGCATGAGAGACCAGTACGCTACCTCTCGGCTACCAACTTCCAACCTCTTTCTGGCCTAGGCAAATTTATTTTAATTAACCTTTTCTATACTAAATGCTCATAGATGAGTAGTTATCCCTTTGGAAATGTCCAGATAGGTCGTTTGTAGAAACTTATTATCTGCACATTTCCTTCCAATGAATAGGATTCCTTCTGCACTTTCTATTATATGTCGTCTGCTTTTATTTCATGTACATTCCTATGGGAAGCCATATTGACATTTAATAGATAAATCATAATTGCGCTTAAGCGCAGTAAGAAATCTCTAATTGCTAAGAGTATTTCTTATTGCGCTTAAGCGCACTTAAGCTCAATTATTTATTAAATGTCAAATTATCCATTTAGTATAGAAAAGGTTAACCCTTTACCCAACAAAACGGCCAAACCCGGCCAAATAAAGCTTCAACAGCCTAAAATATCTTCGGTCTGTCTCAATAGAACCATACAAATATGGATATCATTGGAACCGGCTCCTTGACCACATTGTGATAGTTACAGTTATGCCATGTGCCAATGCATTCTCTTATATATGTGAGTCGACCATAGGTCGCCTCGCATATATAAGAGAATGCATTGGCCTGAACAAAAACTTTTTTTAACACTTTTTACCATTTTGTCTTACATTCTTTAACAATTTTATAATTTTTAATGTGTTAAGCCAATGCATTCTCTTATATATGCGAGGCGACCTATGGTCGACTCGCATATATAAGAGAATGCATTGGCACAGGGCCCTTCTGTTGGGTAAAGGGTTAGGTTAATAGGGCTGGGTTCTAGATGCTGGTTTATGTTGAAGATCTCATTACTCTCCTCTAGCAGAGTTTACTTCCAGACTCTTGGGCAGGATGCTTGATAAATAGTAATCGGCTTTATCTGACATATCAACACAGACAGGCCTCAGCTTACCAGGCGAGTAGGGCGAAATAGTCGCCCTCGACGCCACGAAGTCGCCTTAGTGTCGCACCAGGGAGAAGTTAAGTCGCCCTCCAATTTTCTATTGTATTTGAACTCGATGTTTAGGTAAAATGGCCCAACATATTCTTTAACTAGAATTGTTTTGGTGAATGAAACAAAGGTAATCCCAAGAGAAATCATTATTATCTTGGCTCACAAATTCTCCGTCTGCTAAAAGCAAACGTGAAGATGTTCCCTCCTCGGGGTGACCGTCGAAAATATTCTGCAAAAAACTAAATCAAAATGCATTTGACTGGTATGTTCAAGATTCCAACGATAAGTGGCATTGTTCTGTGTGTCGTGCTGCCAAATTAGATAATGCCTACACACGCGGGCATGATGTTCCCAGCAAAATGACAAACCACGCTCGGCATGCTCTTTGTAAGTATAAATAAGTATATACACAGCGGAAGGCTATGTAAGGACAACTCTAAAATATTGAACCATTGTTTATATCGGAAGGTTATATAAGGACAACTCTAAAATATAAAACTGCGTGGTAACTCAAATGTTTTTGTTTTTTTTATTGACGATTGGGTGTCGCACTAATTTTATTTCACTCAAAAGGCAATTTCAACATTATTTGTTTGGGTGGGGCCAAATTTAACACACACATAAAATATCGAACCACGTGGTCACTCAAAGTTTTTATTACACGCAAACGTGACAAAATATCGAAGCACGTTTCTATAGGGCGGCGATGTTATTGCCCCAAGCCAAATGGCGAATGCCCACTTCCATTGTACATACATACGCCAAACTAAATAGTTGTTATTAGTAATCGGATTAAACAACATCGGCTATGCGCCTACAGCAGTTATTTCATTTGGCCCTTTGTTTCCTTTCAGCTGAAACGCACATTTAAAGTGTACATATCATGTTGCTAAACGAGAGCTCCCGAAAGAAGAATTCACCCATCTAATTGAACTCACCTGGAATAAATGCTGGATATGGGGTGGGGTGGGGTATTAAATATATTTTTAAATTAACATCAATCAAAATCAATGATGAACACATGCATAATAGATAGTGAAAAAGTTCACTCAAATAAATCAATCAATATCAGATTTAAAGCCACACCTTCACTGATCTGGTCTCTATAGTTATGTTTGTATATTCATATGTTTTATTCGTTTGTTTTACCTATACATATTAAATAGAGGATCTCACATGAGTTTCTATTTTATACGGAATTTATCAACCGAGTTCACTAAATACGATTTGAGCCGAGGTTTACCGAGGCTCAAATAGAATTTAGAGGACGAGGTTGATTACGTATAAAATAGGACGAGTGTGAGATACCTTTTATCTCACATGAGTTTCTATTTTATACGGAATTTATCAACCGAGTTCACTAAATACGATTTGAGCCGAGGTTTACCGAGGCTCAAATAGAATTTAGAGGACGAGGTTGATTACGTATAAAATAGGACGAGTGTGAGATAACTTTTATCACATGATCAAATAAACCCGAAGCAACGCGAAATATTCATCGAAAACAACAATCATAAACTACAGCGATCGCAAGTTATTTGAAGAACTCCGTGACGTCATCGCACACGCTGATATTAAACGTGTCTATTACCGATAATTATGAAACTGCATTTATGGCCAAATTATGTGATAAATAAAGATCTTTAATATCAGATGAAATTATTCTCCAGTCTCTCACTAATCCCTATTTCGCTCTCACTTCTCCCTATTTCTGCCAGAGGGAGAAGTGACTCAACCTGCAAGCTGAGGCCTGAACACAGAATGCTACCGTATATTTATCGGGAAGAGTGATATCTTAGGATCAGAATGATGTACTATAATTTAGATTTTATATAAAATTACGTATGGATTATGCATGTTAGTTTATGTTCGCAAAAGAAAAGTTTGCATTCTTCCGATTTAATGTAAACAATGTGATAAATTGTATAATTTTTTCTTATTAAATTCTCATTTGAGTTGACAATTCATGTACATTTAGAACAAATAATATATCTTTTATAGAATAAACCAGTGGGCCAATTGGCTTAACCCTTCATTACTGGAGCTGTGCTTGTGCAGTATTAAAGATCCTGTGCTATCTTAAGCATTAGAGATCCTGTTTGATTTGACAGTTCTTTGAATCTTCTATAGAATAAACCAGTTTACTGGGTTATTAACCCTTCCATGACTGGAGCTTTCTGAAATTTTGCAAAAACCCTGTGTCAATGCATTCTCTTATTTTGGACTATGGATATATATAATAGAATGCATTGGCCTAACAAATAAATAATAAAAAATGATAAAAATTGATAACAAATGGAAGAGAAAATGATTATCAAAATTTATCAAAAAATTATAAAAAATTGTTAAAGAATGAAAGAGAAAATGATAAGAAATGATAAAATTGTTAAAAAATATAAGAAAAAAGGGTAAAAAATGGTATAGAATGTAAAAAAAAAATGATAAAAAATTGTTAGGCCAATGCATTCTCTTATGTATGCTAGACGACCTATGATCGACTCACATAAATGTATATAAGAGAATGCATTGGCACAGGGTCTTTAATGTAGTGCCAGTGCAGCTCCCCATCATGAAATATATTGGACAATATTTTTAATTGATCATATCTGAAGTGTGAGAATTTGGATCTAAACCTTGCTAATATTATTTTGTTCAGGCCATACAAAGTCAATTTCTCTTTTCTTAGGCCAAAAATATTTTGGAAAGTGTGTGTGCAAAATTTTATATTTTAGTTTCTTCGGCACACATCAACGAAGATTTCCACCTCCACATTGGCTCGCTCCAGGTCTAATTTTAGTTGTCCATGGCCATTCCTAAACAGATGTCCGCAATTCCAAAATCACTCAACATATTTTTACTGAGATTGCAGTCGCCATTCTTCCAAGCCTTGAAATAGGGTGTCTATCATTTGCAGAATGAGGTCCCCAGAGGGTGAATTTAGTGATGCTACCCCGCATAGTGGGCTAGCATCACCAAATTCACCCTCTGGGAACCTCATTCTGCTGTGGGTAAGTGGTGTAACTTTCTTCATTTTAGAAGGATGTTGCGTGTCTGATGCATTGTTGCTGAAATCTAACTTGCACTTACGATTAATATTTGCTGTATGTCACAGTTTGTGAAAGCTAGAAGTTGTAGTAGGGCGCAAAGCGCCCAGGATGGACGAAAAGATCGAGATATCTTCTCCTTCACCCTCAATTTGTTGTTTTGATGTTATCTTGCATAACAAAAGCCCATCAAAAGTGAAAGCTGAGTTACAAAGGACATATTTATGATAATTTATCTAATACCTACTATCAATACACAGCTTCCTAATGATGTAGACATCAGGAAGCCCTTTGTTTGGCTAATGTTTGTCAAATTGGAGTCAATAGCCGTACTTATTTTATCGCTGGGGTGAAAGGGTTTCGAATTTCTACTCGATAATAACACTAAGTCGATCTGACATTAGCCGCGAATCTATTATACGCTTTCAATTAGGACCCAATTAGCTATGTCACGACTGGATATCGATGTGTGTTTTGTTTCTGACCGATTGACTGCAAGCTTTATTATATGCCCGATGGGTACCAATTGCCAAATGCCAAAAGATAGGTGCCACTTTTTGTAGCCAATCGCGATTTTTTTGGAGCCATTTCATTTTTTTTATAGCAATTTGCTAAATTGGCAATGGGCAGCACGAACCCCTTAGGGGTCGATTATTTAGGGCATTACTGTACCAATTACTTAAATGAAACATAAATCTGAACTTGATTGGGGTCTGTTCTATCTCACTTTTGTATAGAAAACATATTGCAATTATTTTGTACCAAATCTAATTTATCCCGACATATTAAATGCGAGAAAAAAATGTTGCACATGCAGGATTTAAGAACAAAGCACATGGGCCTGAGAAACGAGTAATTGACTTTTCGTGGCCTCAATTCTCTATAGTAACACTGTAATTTTTGCCTTTTAGGGTGAGCCTTTGTATGTGGACAGGTCACCAGGAGCTCCCAGCCCACATGTATATATATATAAATTCTGTTCATTAGGCCAAACAAAATTAATGTTCTGTTTCTTAGACACCCTGCCCCCCTCATTAAAATATGGTCTGCTGGGTGATTTTTTGGCGCACCAAAAATATAAATCATGCTACCACACGATAGTTGGCTGACCATAAATTTAGGTAGACGATATTTTTATTTTTTATTTCTGATATTAAATTTTTTTTAATTTTTTTTTATACTATATGTCTTTGAGTTGAACAACAGACTGTTACATTAAAATTGCATTAACACTTAATCATCAACTCTTTCATGACGGGAGCTGCACTGGAGCAGCATTAAAAATCCTGTGCAGTGCATTCCCTTATATATGTGAGACACCAAGTCTCCCATAGGGAGCCTCACATATATAAGAGAATGCACTGCTTACAAGGTCATGGTAAATATTGTTCATAGGCCAATGTATTCTCTTATAAATTTAAGGCTCCCTATGGGAGACTCGCATATATAAGGGAATGCAGTGGCACAGGGTTTTTTGCAAAATTTCAGGAAGCTCCAGTCATGGAAGGGTTGAAACTAATTTTTTACACCCAACAATGTTTTTATAAGCATATATGTAAAGATATATAATATATAAGTCTGCTGGGATATTTTGATCATACAAAATGAGAGTAAAAACCTGCCTGTTGTTGGTAATGTAAAAAATAAATATATAAACCTGCCTGCCATTTAAAAAAAAAAGTGTCAGAGAAACAGATAATCAACTTTGTTTGGCCTTATTTGTTTCATTCATTACTGAGGCTGAATTGGTTGTTTTTCTACGGTTTTGGGTACATATTACCCAGGTTTGCAAAACTGGTATTTTGATACCTAGGTTCACTGAAACTGGTTCTTTGTTACCCAGGTTGGGCAAGGTCTTGTTTATTCTAGACAAAATGGTGACATCAATAACATTTTCATTTTCCCAAGACAGTCTCTGAGAGAGATTGCATTTTTCTGCCCAGCTATAATGCGGAACAAAGACAGGGAAATGTAAAAAAGACATCATTAAAATTCAATAAATATCTGTTGATTTTTGTCAACCATTGATTGAACCACAGATCAACTGTTACATTCAAATCTTCCATGACGGGAGTTTCCTGAAGTTTTGCGAAAACCCTGTGCCAATGCATTCTCTTTTATATGCAAGTCACCTGCAGGGAGCCTCACATATATAAGAGAATACATTGGCCTAACAATATTTATCTTGACATTGTAAGCCAGTGCATACTCTTGTATATGTGAGGATCCTTATGGGAGACTCGCATATATAAGGAATGCACTGGCTCAGGATCTTTACCCTTTCATGATGGGAGCTGTGCTGGTGCAGCATTAAAGGTCCTGTGCCAGTGCATTCTCATATATATATGCGAGTCTCCCATATGGAGCCATCATATATAAGAGAATTCTCTGGCTTACAAGTTCAAGGTAGATATTGTTATGCCAATGCATTCTCTTATATACGCGAGGCTCCCTATGAGAGACTCGCATATATAAGAGAATTCATTGACACTGGGTTTTTGTAAATTTTCAGGAAGCTCCAGTCACGGAAGTGTTATTGTTGCATCAGTGCAGCTCCCATCATGAAAAGGTAAAGATTCTATGCCATTGCACTGTGTGCAGTGTAACAAAATTGAATAAACGTGGGTAACAAAATATCAGGTTTGCTAACCTTGCTAAATTAGTACCCAAAACTATGGAATAGTCACCAATTCAGCATTAATAAGGGCCATTTTCCTTTACAACCCAAAGTTGTTCCTCGGGATGCAAACTGCACTTTGGTGCCTATTTTCTTTATTGAATTTTTTTTAAACATATGGCAAACGGAATGATTCTTTTTGTCAACATTTCTATTTCTGATTGTTAGCTCAAGGATTTGAATTGGAGCTATTGTTATCAAGCCTGCAAATAGTGTGTCTGTCATTTGCAGAATGAGGTCCCCAGAGGGTGAATTTAGGGACGCTTTCCTGCACGGCGAGCTAGCATCACCAAATTCACCCACTGGGAACCTCATTCTGCTTAGGCCTCCACTGCTATGGGAAAATTAGGATCAGTTTGAAGTTTCGCAGTTAAAGTTGGCGATGTTCACCCATTAGTCACCTCGATTATGCATTTTATCTTCTGCAAATTAGGGGATATAGAAATTGAACAAAAGGGGAAAAAGTAGCTAAAAACAATGTTAATTTGAGACTGACTGATTCTCCCAGAAGATGAGGCCTGAGCAGAATGAGGTCACCAGTGGGTGAATTTGGTGTTACCAGCTCGCTGTGTGGGATAGCATCACTAAATTCACCCTCTGAGGACCTCATTCTTCATTCGACAGACACACTATTTGCAGGCTTGATTGTTATTTATAATCTTATTAAGATATTATATATCTGTTTCTTTTCAGCTTTTCAATCTATATCTATGAAATTATAATATTTTTGATCGCGTATGGTTTTGTAGAATAAATTTCTATGCGATCATATTAGCAATGATCCGATATTCTTCCTTTATTTGATGCATGTTAATAATCTTCCGAGATATTGTGGTTCAATGTTGGGATTTGTTTATGAAATTGTGCTCATACATGTACATCAAGTCTGTTATCTTGAATTTTACAAATCAACTTTTGTCATGTTTCGTCCTCATCATTCAATACCTTCGTGTACCATAAACCCACCCGCTTGTATGTCATAATTAGCAGGCCTGAAAATATGGTGCTGGACATTTGCAGAATGAGGTCCCCAGAGGGTGAGTTTAGTGACGATAGCCCACACAGTGGGATATTGAGATACAAACTAAACAAACCCTGTGTGGGCTAGCAGCACCAAATTCATCTTCTGGGGACCTGATTGTCCATGCCATTATCTGCTATTGGAGACCTAGACACAGATGGTGATGTGCACTTATTGGGAACCTCGATTATGCAATGTGTCATCTGCAAATTTGGGGACACAGAGAAACTAAACTAATAAAGAAAAAGAAACTTTCAAAAGAAGTTTCTAAAAAAACTTTAAAACTTTTTAATTTGATTATAAATTACTTTCTAAAGAAGTTGAGGCCTAAACAGAATGAGGTCCCTAGAAGGTGAATTTAGTGATGCTAGCCCACTGTATGGGACAGAGTCACTAAATTCACCATCTGGGGATACAGAGAAACTAAACTAATAAAGAAAAAGATACTTTCAAAATAGTCTTAAAAACTTGTTAATTTGATAATAAAAATACGTTCTAGAAAAGATGAGGCCTAAACAGAATGAGGTCCCCAGAAGGTTAATTTAGTGATGCTAGCCCACTGTATGGGACAGCGTCACTAAATTCACCCTCTTGGGACCTCATTCTGCAAATGACCAGCACCATATTTTGAGGCCTGTATCTGAATGCTACAATATCAACATACAGTAATGCCCTAATTAATAGACTCCATAACCACAGCAGAATTATGGGTAATTTTTCATGATTTAGTCGGAAATATGGCTTGTTACCATTCATCGGAAAGCTCTCGGAGAGCTTTCCGATGAATGGCAACAAGCCATATTTCCGACTAAATCCTGAAAAATTACCCATAATTCTGCTGTGGTTATGGAGTCGATTAATTAGGGCATTACTGTATTCTTCTATTATTCATAGAAGACTGTTCCATGTACATAATATAGGGTGTATTCGAATCTGTGCTCTTAATATTTGATGAACGACAGGTTCCCAAGACCGAATACCACAAACAGATTGCAAACAGGTTCTTAGTGAGTCGAACACCGGAGAACATGCCAGGAACAGTCCAAGAAAAAGCCTGCGTTTTAGTGTGTCTGACATTTGCAGAATGCACATTTGCACAGCGGGCTACCATCACCAAATTTGCCCTCTGGGGACCTCATTCTGTTTAGGCCTCATCTGCGAAGTTATAATCTATAATCTCAAATTAACATTGTGTTTAGTTACTTTTTCCCCTTTTGTTCAGTTTCTATATCCCCTAATTTGCAGAAGATAAATTGCATAAATGGGGTGACTAATGGGTGAACATCACCAACTTCAACTGGGGAACTTCAATCTGATCCTAGATCTCCCATAGAAGTTGATGCCTAAACAGAATGAGGTTCCCTGAGGGTGAATTTAGTGCTGCTAGCCTACTGTGTGGAATAGAATCACTAAATTTAACCTCTGGGGACCTCATTCTGCAAATATCAGACCAATAACATGTTCGCAGATTTGGATTCTCATTACATACCCAAATTCAGGGAGTAAGAATCCAGTCCCGAGAAGACGTTCTTCACAACTTCTTGGTATGTTCAAGCCTTGAAATAGTGGGCCTGTCATTTGCAGAATGAGGTCCCCAGAGGGTGAATTTAGTGATGCTACCCCGCATAGCAGGCTAGCATCACCAAATTCACCCTCTGGGAACCTCATTCTGTTGAGGTGTAAGCACAATGAGATCCCCAGAGGGTGAATTTGGTGATGCTAGCCCGCTATGCGGGGTAGCATCACTAAATTCACCCTCTGGAGACCTCATTCTGCAAATGACAGACACGCTATTTCAAGGCTTGGGTATGTTCCTGGCCTGTTTTCTATGTTCGAGACCTGATACCCGGTCACGTCTTGTTGGTCAACTGTTCGCGAACACAGAAGAACACGGATTTGAATACACCCATTGAGTGTTGCATGTGCACTAAAGGTCCTTATTCATACCTGGATTTAATTTTAATAGCCTGACATCTGACGTTGTCCGGTACAAAACCGTGATTGTCCGATTGTTTGTATGCCTGACATTATGTCCAACAGTATTTTTGTGAGTTATATGCCAGGAATATGTCAATATGGTTAGTTGTTTGATTGACACTGTCGCCAATCGGCCTTTTATTTCAAATTTGGTATCACAATTGTGACCCGCCATATCAAATCCAGTCGTAAGTCGGGATTTTTTTACCCTGTGCCAATGCATTCTCTTATATATGCGAGTCGACCATAGGTCGCCTCGCATATATAAGAGAATGCATTGGCCTAACAATTTGTTATAATTTTTTTTTTAAATAAATGTTTCTTACAATTTTTAGGACATAAAATATAAAAAATCCATTACCCTGCAGGGAGCCCCACACATATATAGAAGCATATAGAAGAGTGTCGTCTGCTCATGTTTGTCTGGGGCTCTGTATGGGTGAAATTATAAAATTGTTAAAGAATACAAGAAAAAATTATTAAAACTGTAAAAAAAAATTAAGCCAATGCATTCTCTTATATATGCGAGGCGACCTATGGTCGACTCGCATATATAAGAGAATGCATTGGCACAGGGTAAAAAAATCCCGACTTGCGACTGGATTTGATATGGCGGGTCACAATTGTTAAGTGCATCTACTCAGCACTTTTTGATTGAAAACTGACTGCTAAATTTATCAGGAATATCATTTTGCTAGTACTGAACAAGCCTGAGTTTAGTGTGCCTGTGTTTTCAGAATGAGGCCCCCAGAGGGTGAATTTATAGTGGGCTAGCATCACTAAATTCACCCTATGGGGACCTCATTCTGTTTAGGCCTCATCTTTGGAAAGTTTCTTTATTATAAAATTTCTATAGAAACTTCTTCACATAGATTCTATTTCTGGTTTAGTTTAGTTTCTCTATATATATCCCCGAATTGGCAGACACCCATTGCATAATTGAGGTTCCCAACGTGTGTACATCTCAATTTTCACCATTTGGGAACTTCAATCTGAGTCTATGTCTCCCATAGTAGATGAGGTCATGCAGAATTAGGCCCCCAGAGGGTGAAATTGGTGATGCTAGCCCACTATGCGGGATAGCGTCACTAAATTCACCTTCTGGGGACCCCATTATGCAAATGACAGGCAAACTCAACCTTTATAAACCTTAACTCTTTCTATACTAAATGGGTTCTCCCACTCAGTTATAAAAGTATACATTGGAATAGTCTATTATTCATCTGAGAGATGTTCGGGAAATATAAGCAGATGACAGATTATAGAAAGTGCCGAAGGAACCCCATTTATTGGTGGGAAATGTTCAGATAATAAGTTCAACTTATTATCTGAACATTTCTTAAATGATAACTACTCATCAAAGAGTATTTAGTATAGAAACGGTTAAAGAATTATCAACAAATTACCTGAATGCCAAAGTGGTCAATGAAAACCTAGCGAGAATTTATTTCTTCCTTCATTTTTTCAACAAATCAAATACTTGTCCAGATATCAATAATTTGAGCATGAACAATATAATGAGTGGTGTGGTTCATAATTGTTATATTTATGAATTTCATGCCTAATTTCATTCTTGCTTCGATTGGTTTTCTCTTTACAGAGGTCTGTATTCATACAGTAATGCCCTAAGTAATCAACCCCTTAACCACAGCAGAATTATGGGTAACTTTTCAGGATTTAGTCGGAAATATGGCTTGTTGCCATTCATCGGAAAGCTCTCCCAGAGAAATATGGCTTGTTGCCATTCATCGGAAAGCTCTCCCTCCCAGAGAGCTTTCCGATGAATGGCAACAAGCCATATTTCCGACTAAATCCTGAAAAGTTACCCATAATTCTGCTGTGGTTAAGGGGTCGAGTACTTAGGGCATTACTGTAGTTGCATTTCATTTTGCATTAATGAATCTTAAATGCATGAATTGAATTTAGTGTGGGGATTTGGGCTGACTAATGGTGAAGATGTACAAATGGTTGATCTCCAGTGTCATTGACTCATTCATTTTGTCATTTCTTGTTCTCATTCTGACTGCATGCTGAACTGAATAAACTCATTTTGAAGGGTTTTAAGTAATGATATATAAGGCGGTTTATATTCATAATTGCATACGTAGTTTGATTCTGGCACAGAAATTATCTTGTGTTTTTGATTGGATCTATCTCTTTTGTGAGTGCGAAAAAAGTTTATTTTTCACTCGAAGCCACTAAAAAACACTTTTAGTTACCAAAATTAGTTTATTACCAATAAATACTAACAACAATACCAATCACGATATCATATTCGTTGAAAAATTCCCATAATAATGTTTATTCTTGGCAATTTGGACAATGAGCAAGTGTGGTTTACAACTTCCATATTTGGTGATTCCTAGTTCAAATTGGAACTCCCCAACAAGTGTTATCACAAATTTAAACATAGTATTTCCACGTGTAACCAGCATGGTGCCACATAATCACTCCTGGTCAAGTGGTCCTGCTAATATGCTATGATGTTGGTGGTCCTGCTGAATTGCTATGATGCGGGTAGGGCAAAATGAAAAAGTACCGTTATTTTCCTAAAGTTGTCATTTTCGCAGTGTTTTGCTAACCCGAGTGATTTTGAGGAAAAACCAGTGTGTGTATGAAACATTCAAAAACATATTTATTTAAAAAATATATAATAATGCCCGCTCTGGTGCTTCTAAAACGACGTGAATAATCATCTTGAATATAGTCAATTTTCAACAACTAATACAACCGGTATTAAAAATGTTTCGCAATAAATATATTTTTTAAAGTTTGATACGCATAATGGCTTTTCTTGTACATGTTCAGATTATTGGAACATTGCGAAAAAGACAAAATAACAGTACTTTTTGTTAACAGCATCAGTTTGCCCTAACAGCATCATAGCAATTCAGCAGGACCAAACCGCATCATAGCACATTAGCAGGACCACTTGAACAGGGGAGATAATATTTCTATTTGCATGAATTAAACATGATTACCGATTCGTAAATAAGTGTATGCATGTATCAACCAGTCAACTATCGCAAGATACCATATTTTTGTTGATGACAATACTTTTCATCATCTAATATTCCGAAGTTAATTTGCGATTGCCGCTGATTATACAGGGAGCCGTGACCTCTCATAACGGCATCCGCGTATGTCTGTTCTATTTCTGGAAGAAGTCAGCGAAATTTTTACTTGGCCGCCAAATATTCAAGGTGGTGAAAAATAACAGATTGCTATAATCAAAATCTGATAATTCTGGGCTTTGATGGGTGGGTTCCTCGACTCAATTCAAATATTTCTTACCCCCCGAAACTGAAGAAATCATAATTTCGGGCATTAAATCAAATTATGTATCTTTAATCTTGTTTTTATTATATACATTTTCAAAGATATTCACATAATCTAGTTTGTATAAGGTTCCCATTGGCATAGTTTTTCCTTCTAAATATGCTGAATTTCAATAACAAACCAATGAATTTTTCATAGTTAATAATTTCAAAGAATTAAACTGCTGATTATATTATTATATAATTCAGCATATTATAATGTTGGTATCTTTCTTCTATTTCAGAATTGTAATACAATTACAGAGAGTGATATACAGACGTTCTGTAAGTTTTATTTTGCACTTTACAAGTTAAATTTACAAGTTAACTTACTTTATGATTAGATCGGCCTAAAATCAGAGCGAAAACAAATATTTAAAAAAACAAAAATCACTCCCTTTGTGTATTTTTAGACCCAGAACCATATCAGGAATTCATAGTGACAATTTCTGAAATTATTTGGGATTTTTTGACACCGAAAGGGTTAACCCTCTCTATAATAAATACTCATTGATGAGTTGTTCTCTTAGGAAATGTTCAGATAATAAGTTCAACATAGTTCGTTTGTTGAACTTATTATCTGAACATTTCCCCCACCAATGAATCTTTCTGCTCTTGTATTAATTGTTTTTCTGCCTGCCGTCTGCTTATATATCCTGAACACCCCTCCAAACTAATACTAGACCAGAGAGAGAGAGAGAGAGAGAGAGAGAGAGAGAGAGAGAGAGAGAGAGAGTAGTTGGATGCAGAAAAGATCAAGAGATCTTCTCTTTCACCCCACATTTAATAATAGACCATTCCAATTTAAACTTATGTATTTAAAGTGGGTGGGAGAATCCATTCAGTATAGAAAGGGTTAACACTTGCCTAGTTTCAGTCTTCTTAGGAATATACCGGAAAGCAAGCCTTGAAATAGGGTGCCTGTCATTTGCAGAATGAGGTTCCCAGAGGGTGAATTTAGTGATGCTACCCCGCATAGTGGGCTAGCATCACCAAATTCACCCTCTGGGAACCTCATTCTGCTGAGGTGTAAGCAGAATGAGGTCCCCAGAGGGAGAATTTGGTGATGCTAGCCTGCTATGCGGGGTAGCATCACTAAATTCACCCTCTGGGGACCTCATTCTGCAAATGACAAACACCCTATTTCAAGGCTTGCCAGAAAGGAAGGTAAACAACAAGCTTTCATTTCAACTAAAATCATTGAACATTATGCAGGAAATATGTAAAGAGCAATGCTCATTACCATAATCTGGACGTTTCGGCTACTCCAATTCTGATATTTGATATGATATAAAGTGCTTCCTTCTTAGTCCACTTAGCCCAATAAAATAAAATTATCACATAATTAGATCACAATTTTGAGATTGGGGGGGGGGGGGTCGGGCTATTTTTTTTCTAAAAAATCTGGAAAACATACTCCAGAAACAAAGCAAAATTCATTTTCGTTGTTCAAATTCAATATTTCTAAAAGAAAGTTTTGAAATTTGTTTTTGACAAGGCTTTTTAAAAGAACATTTCAGTGAAAATGGAGGTGCCTGAGAACACATAATTTTTATCCCGAAAAATGTATTTTCGGGAGACTATAGAAATGACTTCCATTCGTCTGTCCATTTGTGTGTCCATTACACACATTATGGGTACATGTACCTTCAGTTTGTAATCAACTGCCACAGTTTTGAATGTAGAGATTTGATACTTTAGGATATTGTTACCAACATATTGCTGATGCGTAACATGTATATAGATGACAGAAAATAGTGTTTTTGACCGATTTATTCCCATTTCTTGAATTAGAAAAATTTGGATCGTTTTGTCCGTCACACATTATGGGTACCTTCATTGTGTAATCAACTCCTCCCACAGTTTTGAATGTAGAGATTTGAAACTTTAGGATATTGTTACATGTACCAATATATTACTGATGTGCAGCATGTATATAGACGACAGAAAATATTATTTCACTGAAGTATTCCCATTTCTTGACTTAGAAAAGTTTGGACCGTTTTGAGTTTGGGTCCCTTCATTATGTAAACAACTCCTCCCACAATTTTGAATGATTTTTACCAAAAGTCAATTTTTTGTTCCAAGAAAACCATCCTTTTCAGATGTGTGGTTGGCGACCTTTTATTATTTATTTGACCTTAGAGTCATAAAATTTCATGTTAACCCTTTACCCAACAAACCGGCCAAAACCGGCCAATAAAGCTTCAACAGCCTAAAATATCTTCGGTCTGTCTCAATATAACCATACACATATGGATATCATTGGAACCGGCTCCTTGACCACATTGTGATAGTTACAGTTATGCCCTGTGCCAATGCATTCTCTTATATATGCGAGTCGACCATAGGTCGCCTCGCATATATAAGAGAATGCATTGGCCTAAAAAAAATCTTTTTTTAACACTTTTTACCATTTTTTCTTACATTCTTTAACAATTTTATAATTTTTAATGTGTTAAGCCAATGCATTCTCTTATATATGCGAGGCGACCTATGGTCGACTCGCATATATAAGAGAATGCATTGGTACAGGGCCCTTCTGTTGGGTAAAGGGTTAATAGAGCACATTTTGTAAGCGAAGGCTGATCATTCTATTAAAGACATATTATGGATTTGTTCGGGTGCGTGACATTGATAAGTTAGTACCCATGTGCTATACCAAACTGGGGAATGTAGCATTCTGCTAACATCGCCGAAAATTTCAAAGAAAACGACCATACCACTCCATGGAAAAAATTGTCTGAACTATGCCCAATTGTAAATATTTACATCTCGATTTGGTACGCAACTATCGGCGATAATCTAACACAAATGATTTCGCCATTGCATTTAATTCATATATGAGAATGACGGTGTGTATCGTCAATTTGGATTAATATTCTACTTTGAGCAAGATTATTCTCAATTTCTATTTGATCATCATAACAAAGTGTTTCACATCACTTTAATGACTATTATTGCGTTTACATGTATTTGTCTTTTTGTAGGTAAAAATTCTGCATTCGTGAAAGTAGTGAAGTGCAGAAGTCTGGATGAGGAATATACTTCTCAGACCTCATATTCACAGGTTATTGGTAAGTGGACCATTGGAAATAAATCCAAGTCTGCAAATAGTGTGTCTGTCATTTGCAGAATGAGGTCCCCAGAGGGTTAATTTAGTGACACTTTACCACACGGCGACTAGCGTCACCAAATTTACCCTCTTGTAACCTCACTCTGCTTAGGCGTCAACTGCTATGGGAGACCTAGGATCACATTGAAGTTCCCCAGTTGAAGTTGGTGATGTTCACCCATTACTCACCCTGACTATGAGCCAAATAGTTATCTTTCAATACTTAAATTTATTCCACCACTCAAAGATTGGGGATAAACTGGATTACATACGTCCATCCATATGTCCGCCCACTGTCTGTCCAGTATCAAGGCAATTTTGTATGAATATTCACCATCATGGCATCACAGGGATTTCCAAAGGAACATCAAATGGTGTTGTACACATTTTCCATTCTAGACTTCTCCTTTGTTCATCTAGAAATAATAGTTTTCTGTCTCTCCTCGCAAATATATCAGCCATTTGTTTATCGGATCTCAATTAAATCTGGCATGGAGTTTCGACATTGGGAGTGCTTTCAGAAGAGTACCCAATGACGCTGTTTGCATTTTGGTTTTCGAGTTATTTTTCTGTTTTCTCTGGAAATAATATATTTTGTCCATCAGCGAAGAGTTAGGATAATCACCATCACAAGGGCTTTCAATGAAGTGTTATAGATGTTTGCATTTTCCTTTTATGATTTATTCTCCTTTGTTTTATTTATATTTTGTCCCATCATGCCCATGTTTAAATATGGCACTGTGGGCGTATGCCAGCACCCGTGCTACATGCAACCTCTTTTTTCATCCAAAACATTTATACAATGTTGTATTAGTAATTACCTTTTCTCTCTTTCTGTTGGTCACGTGCTGGCAGCTTCACTATATTTGTGGCTCATATTTGGTGATCTTCATTGAAGTCGAAGAAAATTAGTGGTGGAAAAATAAGATGATGATAATATTTGATGGCAGATATTGAATGGTAACACCTTTATAGACTCATTAGTGTATAATGCTCACAAGCTTTCGGCCTTCTGTGAAGCCTTTGCAGGGTTCATACGCGGGTCTGGAATCCTGGAAAAGTTATGGAATTCGAAAATTTGATTTCCATACCCTGGAAAATGGGACCTTTTCTCACCCAGTTATGGAAAAGGTCTTGAAAATTGGTGGGGGACTGGGAGAAGGTCTTGAAAAGTAATGGAATAATATAAAATATCAGTGCTGATTACTTACATGATGTCTAAATGACTGGCAACTGTTTGTTCAGGGATAATATATCACTGCAGCAAACATGGGGGAGGCCACGGTGATCAACCATGAAAACATATAAAAGCGTAGACTTTATGGATGGTAAACACAATAGCTACTCATCTTCCTATAAATCGAACACTAATTCCAGTGACCTTTTCAAAATAAGGAAATTGTAAAGTCTTTCCCAATTTTTTTTTCAAATTCCTTGATGTGACGTATGGGAAAGTTATTGAATTTGTTCATTGAAAAGTCTTGAAAAAATGATCAGGAAGTCTGAAAAAGTTATGGAATTTTGTTCAAAGGTAGATGTATGAACCATGTCAAGTGAAATGACAGTAGATAAAACAAATAACATTAGAAGATCAACGTTAACCTCTTCCCTGCTATGACGTCCGTAATTATTACGGACGTAAAAGTGCAAGTCATGTGCTATATGGTCCATAGGTACTACGGACCTACTTCAGTACACTAGCAGTAGATCATTATACATAACTGGAACTCAGAGATTGGTGCATCGGAATAACTGTATCTCGAAGTTTCAAACAGTGTATGATGTTCCACGATTGTGAACGATAATAGGCTTTCAACTGAGTCAGTTTTATGGTTCTTGTGATATTCCCGTTATATTTTCCTACTGGGAAATGGCAATAATGTCAGCAGCCCAGCATACGATGTCATAACATCATTTAGCAGCGAAGAGGTTAAAGTCTAGCAAGTTTTGATATCAGTATTAGAAACCTGTGACTGAGGCCTGATAGTGGGCCAAGAAGCCATGATCTCTGATCATGCCAGTATTAACACGTTCTCTGCCGATTACGAGTTATCTCGTACTTTTTGCATGTAATTGAATGGTCATCGGCTGTGACCGTGTTAAAGGGTACTGACACTAATATAAATCTGGCCATTATTGGGACCATATCCTTTTATACTCAACAGAATATATACAACAAGTGAATGAATTTAAGCCATGGATGAGTGCAAAATACACTCATGTGGTCTATGAACGATGCAAACAACATGGTAATTATAATGAAAATGAATTTATGACTAAAACAACATGGTTATTATAATGAAAATGAATTTATGACTTTAGTCATAAATTCATTTTCATTATAATTAGCATGTTGTTTTACATTGTTCATAAAGTAAATGAGTGTATTTTGCACTCATCTATGGCTCAAATTCATTCATTTGTTGGATATATTCTGTTGAGTATAAAAGGATATGGTCCCATAAATTACCTGATTTAGTGTACAATACCCTTTTAGTTGTAATAATCTTCACACGAACAGCACCCATGCTGCATGCTACCTCTTTTTCATTTACAAAATTTTATATCTATAATGTATATTATTTATTGCTTTCACTCAAGCCTATGTTTCCAAAGTAGTTCATGCACAAATGGGGAGAGGTATAAGTTGTTATAATTTTATTTATTGTTTTCATGTTTTTGTTTGAAGGGGTACTGTACACTAAATCCGGCCACTTATGGGACCATCTCCTTTTATACTCAACAGATAATTTGAGCCATGGATTAGTGCAAAATACACTCATGTGCTTGTGTCATAAACTCATTTTCATTAAATTACCATGTTGTTTGTATCATTCGTAGAGCACATAAGTGTATTTTGCATACATGTACATATAAATCGATAATATTTGACTCAGGGAACCATTTGGAGGATGAAGATGGCAGTGACCTAATATATTACGTCATGCTGCGAGCTGTAGACAAATTCCATGAACAGTATAGTTGTTATCCAGGGTCATATGATGACAACATGGAAACAGATATCCCCAAGCTAAAGGTTTGTATCGAAACTACCACCTAGACTCTACTTTAACCCTCTCGTTACTAAATAGATTCTCCCACTCAGTTTTAAAAGTATATATTGGAATTGTCTATTATTCGTTTGGAGGGGTGTTCAAATAAATGAGCAGACGTTAGTATGACACAAATATAATACAAGTGCAGAAGTATTCATATTCTTTGGTGGGAAATGTTCAGACAATAAGTTCAACAAACAGCCTTAAATTAACTACTCGTCAATGAGTATTTAGTATAGAGCAGGTTAAACACAAGGGCTATAATAAGAATACAGTCTTCTAAGTATTATTTAGATCATCTCGACGAGTGTCTTCATAATTAAGACGGCCAGTGTGCGTCTTGTTTGGGAGTGATAAACTCTACTCGCGAGCGCAGATCGCGAGTGAGTAGAGTTTACCACTCCCTAACAAGACACACGCCATCCAATCTTAATTATGAAGACACAAGTGAGATGATCTATCCAATGTAGATGATGTATATAGACACCCGGTGATAACGGGACGATCAATTAAATTTGTTGCACGGGATTAAACTCCTGGACGGTCAACAGTAAAACGTCCAATTCTGCGATAGTGACTGGAACAAAAATATGAAGAAAAGAGAGCTGACTCATCTGTATCAGAATTGCGGTGAGCAAAGTTATATTTAAAACATATTACAGGGACGTGTCTAGAATGTCTCCGTTGAGGTGTAGTACTTGAAATTTATAACTGCACCTCCTTTGAATAATTTCCTTAACTTGGGAAATTCTATTTGCACCCTCTATCCACATGTTGGAAATTTCTATTCGCTAATAATAGTTGAAGCTGTACAACAGTTTATTATCCAAACTCGACGTTTTGCGTAATGTGTGAACTTCGTGTGCAGGGGGTCGTTTATGTGAACATGAGGTGCATAACTTGTTTGTATAAATATGTAAGTCGTGTTTCTGCACCTTGTGTTTGGGCATATCCGACTGTCTGCCCAGGGCTTTTATTAAGTTTGCTCCCCTTTTGTTTCGTGCCCGCTCTTCATTAAGTGTAGAGGAAGGGTCGGACAGGAAGGAATGAAAATATTATAATTATTGTAATGATGATGTCGTGAGAAGCAGGGAGAGAGAGAGAGAGATATATGTATATAGTGAAAGATAGATAGATAGAGAGGACAAGAGAGAGATAAAGGGGATGAGATACTAGAAGAGGGGGCAGTGGTGAGGAATTTTCAATAATTGAGTTGTTGCGTGATAAAAATGATGTTCGTCTTATAACTTAGTTCATCAAATTCATGCTTTTGTTGCCAAACTTGTTTATTTAGAATGGAGGTTCAGTAGTAAGAATTTCTCTATTGCTTTCACTGAGGCCTATGCAGGGACCAGCCTAGGGTCAAAATATAGGGAGAAGTGACTTCTCCCTCTTGGAAAAATAAGGAGAAGTGGGGACTTACCAGGGAGAAGTGGAGCGTTAGTGCGACTATTTGTCGCTAGTAACTATTCATTAGAACTGATTGTTTTAGCTGTTATTATTGTCCACAATAGATTTTCGACATGGGTGAGGATAAACTGGAAGTGTTAAGCTGAGCAGTAGATCATCCGGTCACCAATTCTTCAGGGAGATTAAAAAATATTTTTTTTGGCTTTTTTTTTTAGGGAGACATCCACTTCTCCCTGACGTAATTTCAGGGCGACTATTTCGCCCACGTCGCCCCCTAGGCTGGTCCCTGGGCCTATGTTTACAATTTTGGTTCATACCCAGATTGGGGAGAGGTATTATCAGTTATAATTTTATTTATTGTTTTCATGCTTTTGTTTCACATGTATATCTCTTTCTATACTAAAGCTTCATTGATGAGTAGTTATCCCATAGGAAATGTTCAGACAATAAGTTCAACAACGACCATAGGCCATTTCACGAACTTATTATCTAAACATTTCCCTCAATAAATAGGGCTTCTTCTGCACTTTTATTTATCTGTCGTCTGCTTTTATCACCTAACTCCCCTCAAAATCAATACTAGACCATTCCGATGTACACTTTTTGACTGATTGGGATAATCTATTTAGTATAGAAAGGTGTATAGTAATTAGAAGTTAACCATTTGTTGATTTCAGGTTTGTGTTTCCAAACTTGTACATGTAAATTGTGGTTGGGCAGTAATAATTTTATTTGTTGATTTCAGGCTTGTGTTGCTAAACTTGTACATGTAGATTGGGGGTTGAGCAGTAACGTGAAAGATGACTATGTGCAAGAAATGTGAGTTTAAATGGCTATTTTATTGCTGAACATATCTATTGTGACTAATTAAATATACAATAATCAAAATAATATAAAGGTACAAATGTGGGTGTACAGGGGATCAGGGCACAGAACAGTTACACAATTTATTTTAGCCCATCTCCCAGCTTTTCCCCTGGTTTTTAGCTGCTAATTATCCCCTGCCAAATTTAAAATTTGCGGGGGATATAGTAATGGGTTCCGTCCGTCTGTCCGTCCATCTGTCCCGAATTTGTAAGAGTCATAACTTGAACAAATGTCAACGGATTTCAAAGATTTGTGGTATATGAGTTCACCTGACCATTACCTAGAATGAATTTCGCAAGCCCAGGTCCGGCCGGATATTTTTGCCGGAGTTATTGGACTTTGCTTATTATTTTGGTCGAATTTACCAAATAGCAAATAGACGACATCACAGGGCTCATTTCCACAAATCTCAACGGATCTCAAAGATATTTGGTATATGAGTTCACCTGACCATTACCTAGAATGAGTTCGCAAGCCAGGTCTGGCCGGATATTTTTATTTAAGTTAATTATGGTTAGTCGGTAAGTAAGGGAATGGGACCACCCGATCCAGGGACAACCCGACCCCAATCAACCCAAGACAAACCCGACCCAAGGACAACCCAACCCCAATCAACCCAAGACAAACCCGACCCAAGGACCACCTGACCCAAGACAAACCTGACCCAGGGACAACCCAACCCAATCGACCTGGGACAAACCTGACCCAAGGACAACCCGATCCAAATAAAGAATAAAATATAACTTTATCAGCTTTATTTAAAAACATGATGATAAATACTTGTGGTAGTTGTGATAGTTGTGATACAATGTAATGGAATATATAGTATGCTTTAGTGACGTTGTCAACATGATGATAGATACTTGGGATAGTTGTCAACATGTTCCAACATGAATAACAACATATAGATTTAAAATATAATGTAGTTGTGAACTTATTTGGAGGTCTGAATTTGTCCCGAGTTTCCTTCGGCTTAACCCTTTACCCAACAGAAGGGCCCTGTGCCAATGCATTCTCTTATATATGCGAGTCGACCATAGGTCGCCTCGCATATATAAGAGAATGCATTGGCTTAACACATTAAAAATTATAAAATTGTTAAAGATTGTAAGAAAAAATGGTAAAAAGTGTTAAAAAAAGATTTTTTTTAGGCCAATGCATTCTCTTATATATGCGAGGCGACCTATGGTCGACTCGCATATATAAGAGAATGCATTGGCACAGGGCTAACTGTAACTATCACAATATGGTCAAGGAGCCGGTTCCAATGATATCCAAAGATATTTTAGGCGGTTGAAGCTTTATTTGGCCGGTTTTGGCCGGTTTGTTGGGTAAAGGGTTAAACCAGCTTGCAAACTCATCTATTACAATCATAAACATATACGATTACACAGCACTTCTCCAAAAATTTAATAGAGGATTTACAATGAGTCGACAGTTTATATAAAAATTTATGGCCCTAATTCAATAAGACCAAGACATTCAACATCTATATCTATATTCATGGACCAGGTTTGATACCCGGAACCAGACAGTAATGTGACATGTAAAATATATCGCTTCCCATTCCAAACATGTTATTTTATACACTAAAATGGAAACAAATAGTTAAATAAATTACGTAAAATTTAGCATAGAACAAGCCTTGAAATAGTGTGTCTGTCATTTGCAGAATGAGGTTCCCAGAGGGTGAATTTAGTGATGCTACCCCCGCATAGCAGGCTAGTATCACCAAATTCACCCTCTGGGAACCTCATTCTGCTGAGATGTAAGCAGAATCAGGTCCCCAGAGGGTGAATTTGGTGATACTAGCCCGCTATGCGGGGTAGCATCACTAAATTCACCCTCTGGGGACCTCATTCTGCAAATGACAGACACACTATTTCAAGGCTTGGCATAGAACCCTGAATATATACTTAATCGAATCATTTATCTTTTTAGGTGCAGATTCGGAGGTTCAGAAATCCATAGTTTGGCTGCGTTTATTGGCGGTTCTGCCGCTCAGGAAGTTATCAAACTTGTGACGCACCAATATGTTCCATTCAACAACACATTCATATACAACGCTATCAAACAGACCTCACTCACAGAAATATTATGATGACATGAATAATTAATTTAACAATTCTGAAAATAGTGCTAAAAATTCTATCTTGTGTGTTTTCTCCATCTAGGGTATAAGGGACTTAACCCTTTCAGTGCCAGGTCAGATTTTTGTATCAACCCATATACCCTGTGCCAATGCATTCTCTTATATATGCGAGTCGACCATAGGTCGCCTCGCATATATAAGAGAATGCATTGGCCTAATAATTTTTCATCATTTGTTATTATTTTTCACAATTGTTTACAATTTTAATAATTTTTTCTTATATTCTTTAACAGACTTATTTTGTAGGTTTAGTGCCAGGGAATCTTACGTTTTTCATGGGCATCAAAATTATTACTATGAATACTTGGTGATAGTTTTGAGTTATAACATGCCCCTAAGGTTTTAACCAGTTTGTTTTTAAATTCGCTATAGCATGCTTAAGCATACCCAAAAAAATTCAACCCAAAAAAAAATAATCTAAAAATAAAACAAAACAATTTTTTTATTTTTTTTAGGGCCGATTTTACAGACCGTAAATTAGGGCCGATAAGATCAGCCCCTGGCACTGAAAGGGTTAAGGGCAGGGAAATATCCAGGGATGTTTTGATACCTGTTACAGGTTTGTGTGCCCAAACTCTAGAAGCCTGAGTAGTGGTCAGTTTTAGTTTCCATTTTCTCAAGGCAATGTTCCATAATTTCCCTAACAGTAAACTATGCAGTTGCAATAGAGCCTTTATTTGCATGTTCAAATGTGAAGTCAGAAATATTATATCATCTCAAATATATTTGGATATCCTCAGCTGGAAAACAAGTGTCCTCAAAATTTTTATGGATTCTTCACTGCAATTTAACCCTTTAGGGAGTAGAACGACATATATGTCGTCTATCGGTTGAGGAGTAGAATGACATATATGTCGTTTCAGGAAGTGTTATTTTATGTAGGCATAATCGATTATGATTATGATTATGCAATCGATTATGATAACACACGTTAACAAAATATGCACATAAATTCAAACAAATTATTGGACCCTTTTGATCCGAACTTGTTAATAATTATTGCTATGACGTTGACGTTAAATTTACTCATGACGTCATGTATATGACGTTGCAGATACTCTCCAAAGGGTTAAGGGATTCATTATTGCTGTAATGTTACATTGCCGATAGGCATTTGGCATTTTGGAACCCAAATTATCAAATAGATAATTTCTGTGCCAAATTTTTCTTGGGCGGTTATTTCTTTACCCAGTGTTTCTTGGGCGGGTATTTCTTTATCCTGTTTTCTAGGGTGGATATTTCATTACCAAGATATTCTGGGGCAAACATTTCTAAATCCAAGATTTCAGTGGTTGGTATTTTGTGTCTGAGAAATAAATATTGAGAGCAAAGATATTTTCACCTTTACATTTAAATTGAGGCTATATGTGCAGCAGAATGGAAAACTGATTGGAGAGTAATCTGCGTGTCAGTTATCATCTGCATATTATACACATATAATGATAATCGGGCCCCCAGGGTTCGTGCTGGCCCAAAATTCCCAGGTGCCAACACTGTTGCCAATTGCATTATTTTTAGAGCCACTTTATACTTTCTGTTGCCACTTTTTTCCGACCAGTAATTTTTGGTGCCACTTTTGAATTTGGTATTCCAAAAAAACATAAAAAATAAGCAAAAGTTTGTGAAAGCTGAGTTACGAAGGAGATATTTATGATAATTTATCTAACACCTACTATCAATACACAGCTTCCTAACGATGTAGACTTCAGGAAACCCTTTGTTTGGCTAATGTTTGTCAAATTGGAGTCAATAGCCGTAATTAGTGTTATTATCGAGTAGAAATTAGAAACCTTTTCACCCCAGCGATGAAATAAGTCGATCTGACATAAGCCGCGAATCTATTATAATACGCTTTCAATTAGGACCCAACCATATATCGATGTGTGTTTTGTTTCCGACCGATTGACTGCCAGCTTTATTATATGCCCGATAGGTACCAATTGCCAAATGCCAAAAAGCTAGGTGCCACTTTTTTTTATAGCAATTTGCTAAATCGACTATTGGCAGCGCGAACCCTGCGGGCCTCTAAATACGGTGCCATACATCACAGAATGAGTTCCCCAGAAAGTTCATAATAAACCAAAAAACTTTTTAACCCTTTACCCAACAGAACGGCCCTGTGCCAATGCATTCTCTTATATATGCGAGTCGGCCATAGGTCACCTCGCATATATAAGAGAATGCATTGGCTTAACACATATTAAAAATGATAAAATTGTCAAAGAATGTACATAAGAATATATAAGAGAATGCATTGGCACAGGGCATAACTGTAACCATCACAATGTGGTCAATGAACCGGTTCCAATGATATCCATATTTGTATGGTGTTATTGAGACAGACCGAAGATATTTTAGGCTGTTGAAGCTTTTTTTGGCCGGTTTTGTTGGGTAAAGGGTTAACATGATAATAAAGATACTTTCAAGAGAATATGTGGCCTTAGGCAGAATGAGGTGAATTTAATGATGCTAGCCCACTGCGGGGTAGCTTCACTAAAATAAATTTATCCTCTGTGAACCTCATTCTGCAAATGTCTGGCACCATATTTTGAGGCCTGGTCGACTGCATTGCGTCTTCACTGTGGGGGTGGGCGCCATTCTGTACATGCTCCACGGGCCTTGATTTTGGCAGTTTTAGGGTGAGTCGGTTGTTGGCCAAGTGGTAGGGCATTCGAAGTTCAGTAAGTGGCGGGGTTGATGTGTCTCATTTGGGATGAGTGTGAGGCTTTCGTTTCACACTGGAACTGACGCTCTGTGTTCTGTGTTCTTTGAGAGGTTGCCCATTCCATGCCATTTCAGGTTCTGTTCCGTGATTTGTCACTTTGTTCCACAGTCCCATTCAGTTTGTCTTTATCCTTATTTTTATACCACCATGGCTGTAGGAAATGGTGGTTATACAGGATTACATGCTTCGATCCAAACTCCAGGCAGAGTTATCTCCCATCGCTCCGCTGAGATACCACTGCCATAATGACATTAATTGGTAAGGAATTCTTGCGTGTTTTTCGTTCTTATGTTTTAGGATTAAAATTGTCTATGTCTGGCTCAGTTCATATTGTTCTTATCAATACCGAAAGAATTACCATCATTGAAAACTTTAAAAAAAATTTGGTGGTCAAAACAAGATAATAGGTGACTAAATAGTAGTAAATACAGTTCCACGACGATATGTAAAAATAAATTTATCGTCTGCAAAATACACTCATTGTGGCAGTGATATATCGCAGCGATAGTGTAGAGGGCGCTGTATGGAGTTTGGCTTCGATCCTCCATCCGTCCATGCCATCCATCTGGGCAGATATCTCAACCACCGGTTGTCAGATATCAATGAAATTTGGTATGGATGTTCAAACGTTTTGTTTGGATTTTCCGTTCTAGAGTTGTTCATCTGGAAATGTTGTTTATTATTTCTGTCCAAGCAGCTGGTCCAAGCAGATATCTCCACCAAATGTTGGATCTCATTGAAATGTTCTATGGATGTTCACTACTACTAGGACATTCATTGCAGTGAACTTTATTATACCCCCACTTTCGAAGAAAATGGGGGGTATTCTGGATTGACTGCGTCTGTCGTACCGTCACGCTTTCTCCCTCCGTCAGTCGTACCGTCCGTCTGTCCGACCTCATAACTCGAACAACTATGAACCGATTTCAATAATTTTTTGTTTGCAATCTCCTTAGGACTGCCTCTCCGTATGATGCTAATTGCGGCTCATTTTCGACTTATTTTGACTTAGAAAATTCTGTCCGACATAATAACTTTAACAAATATGAACCGATTTCAATAATTTTTGGTATACATGCTTCTCACAATACCCGCTCTACATGATGCGGCTAGGGATTGGCTCAGACTGTTTTTCGTAATATTACACTTCTTTTTCGACTTATTTTGAATTAGAAAATTCTGTCCAACTCAATAACTTTAACAAATATGAACCAATTTGAATAATTTTTTCTGTACAAGCTTCTTGTGACACCATATCGATATTATTAGTCTGAATTTTTCTTTAAAGTTAAAAATCTTTTTTGTTGGGTTTACGGATAATGCGGGTTGAATTTGCCACGGTGGGGGTATGCTAGCACGCGAGTGCACACCTCTTGTTTTTGTTTGTTTTTATATAAAATTTAAGGGAAAATAGAAGAAATCATGCCTCTGCATGCAGGATCCATGGTTCTGTAATAGTGATGTACACCACCTGATCAGTCCTCACTGGTACCCTCAAGCTTGATTTTAGTGTGCCTGACATTTGTAGAATGAGGTCCCCATAGGGTGAATTTAGTGACGCTATCCCACATAGCTGTCTAGAGTCACCAAATTCACCCTATGGGGACCTCATTCTCCATGGCCTCATCTGCTATGGGAGACATAGACTAAAATTGAAGTTCCCAAATGGTGAATATTGTGATGTACACCCATTGGGAACCTCGATTATGCAATGTATCTTCTGCCGATTTGGGGATATAGAGAAACTAAACTAAAAAAAAATAGACTATGTGAAGAAGTTTCTATAGAAATTTGATGATGAGACCTAAGCAGAAAGAGGTTCCCAGAGGGTGAATTTAGTGATGCTAGCCTGCTGTTCGGGATAGCGTCACTAAATGCACCCTCTGGGGACCTCATTCTGCAAATGACAGGCACACTAAACTCAGACTTGGGTACCCTTGCCTCAACTGGCACAATGTAGTTCAGTCCACTTATATATGAATGATCATCCCTTTTAGAAGCATTAATGGTAGACATGGGAAATAGAGTATGGTACAATTGTAAGATATTGGCTCATTGTTTTGTAAATACTATGAAAACTACAGGGCCTTGTAGTTCAAATATTGTATTACAATTAAGTAAATGGATCATGCCACTTTAATGATGACCTCTAAAGACATGATAATTGATGTCAATTATATCTTTTGAGGTGTATGTTAAAGTGGTGAGCTCTTTTTTTTTGTTATGACCCTCACCAATAGTTATGTCCCTTTTTCAAATTTCTGTCATGTCAGTACTTTCTGAATGAGAACTCAAATGAAGCTATTCATTCAAGCCTGGAAATAACGTGTCCGACATTAGCAGAATGAGGTCCCCAGAGGGTGAATTTAGTGATGCTATCCCGCACAGAGAACTAGCATCATAAAATTTACCCTCTGGGAACCTCATTCTGCTAAGGCCCTCAACTGCTATGGCAGACCTAGGATCAGATTGAAGTTCCCCAGTTGAAGTTGGTTCTATTCATCCATTAAACACCTCGATTATGCAATTTATCTTCTTAGGGGGATATAGAAGCTGAACAGAAAGGAAAAAATAACTAAACATAATGTTGATTTGAGATTATAGACACTTCCCAGAAGCCTAATCAGAATGAGGTTCCCTGAGGATGAATTTGATGATGCTAGCCCGTGAGTAACTAAATTCACACTCTGAGGACCTCATTCTGCAAATGTCAGACACACTATATACAGACATGGTCATGCCCACCCATTCTGTTAACCCAATATTAATACAAGTACTGATAATTCGCAGAAATTCGGCAATTGCCGTCACACTGTTGTCATTTTCCAAATTGTAACTCTATCATGGGACAGGAGCAATAACGATGTATTGTCCGCATTTTAGCAGCACCCAGTTTAAAGTTTTACTGAAATTCATCATCTACAGACAATCTCAACAGCACTATATCCCTCGAACATTAAAATATACAGTAATGCTCTAATTAATCAACCTCTTAACCACAGCAGAATTATGGGTAACTTTTCAGGATTTAGTCGGAAATAAGCCATATTTCCGACTAAATCCTGAAAAGTTACCCATAATTCTGCTGTGGTTAAGAGGTCGATTAATTAGAGCATTACTATACATGAGCAATCTTAACCCTTTCATGATAGGAGCTGTGCTAGAGCAGCATTCAAGATGCTGTGCCAGTCCATTCTCTTGTATATGTGAGTCTTCCATATATTAGAGAATGCACTGGCTTATAAGATCAAGGTAAATATTGTTAGGCTAATGAATTTTCTTATATATGGAAGGTGCTCTTTGGGCTACTCGCATATATAGGAGAGTAGATTGGCACAGCTAGGGTTGTCGCAAAATTTCAGGAAGCTCCAGTCATGTTAAATAACTTATTGTCTAATGTAGTGTTGAGGGATGAATCTCGCCCCCTCCCCCTGATTACCCCTGTCGTCACATTACTGACTTTCAGGAATTTGACTAGAATGTCTTTGCTGGGGTTGTGACGGTGTCCAACATAATATTGCCAGCTGTGCTCCCTCCACTGAAGACTAAAATTCTGAACTCAGCCCCCACCTATTGAGTTGGAATTTTGAAAGTGATACCTCAAGCTTCCCAACTGGTAAAATTCCAACCTAACACCCGCATATGCTGGTTAGAATATTTCCAACTAATGGCCATTACAGCCTAAAATATTAAAATCTTGGTTTAAACTGATATATTTTACACTAATAATTTGTTAGAAAATAAATGCTGCCCCAGCACAGGCCCCGTCATGAATGGGTTAATAGAACAATCTCAGCTGAGCATATTTTCAGTCTGAAATTTTTTTCTGGCACAAAAATTCAAATGGTTAATAAATAGATCCTTTTGAGTATACATGTACAATGTCAAATGCCAAAATACTTTGTTTCAAGCTTTGAGCCTGTAAACTACTGTTCTTATTGTTCTTAACCCTTTCAGTGCCAATTCCGTTTTTTGTATCAACCCATATTTCCTTGATCATTTTTCAAATTTATTGATTATAATAATGTGATACAATGATGGAAAGAGCTCTTAGAGCTCTTTCCATCAATGTATCACATTATTATGGGTTGATACAAAAATCGGACTTGGCACTGAAAGGGTTAAACATAAAGGGGAACTAGAAATAAAAACTGGCATTGTCATGAATTCAGATTGAGCTGCATCAGCCGAGTTGACACTGTCATAATGGGAGCTTCCTGAATTTTTGCGAAAACCATGTGCCAATGTATTCTCTTATATATCCGAGTCGACCACAGGTCGCCTTGCATATATAAGAATGCATTGGCCTAACATATTTTATATTATTTTTTATAGTTGTTAAAAAATGTTTGAAAAAATTAAAGAAATGATAAAAAAAAAGGTTAAAGAATGTAAGAAATTATTAAAAAATTATAAAAATTGTTAAAGAATGTAAGAAAAAATGACAAAATATTAATAAAGAACGTAAGAAAATGATAAAAAATAATAAAAATTTTAAAATGTAAGAAAAAATTATAAAAATAGATAAAATTGTTAAAGAATATGAGATATAAAAATTGTTAAAGAACGTAAGAAAAAATTATAAAAATTGTTCAAGAATGTAAAGAAAAATTGATAAAACATTGTTTGGATAATGCATTCTCTTATATATGTGAGGCGACCTATGGTCTACTCGCATATATAAGAGAATGCATTGGCACAGGGTCTTTAATGTTGCGCTAATGCAGCTCCCGTCATTAGCAGAGTTAAGTGTCAAGCGGCATTTTGGCATGATGTATAGGCGTGCAGTAAACTGCATTATTAGGGTTATATAGGTGCTTTGCAGTCACACAGGAGAATTCAAGGCTGCTTCGCATGTGTCAATTGTGACTTTTATTGCTTAATGTGAATTCAGCTGCTTTTGTTAAATTAAGATTTACTGCATGCTTAACCATGGCACATTAATGTTGGAAAAATGTTGGCTTCGGTACTCATGCAGTCAATACTAATACAAAGATTTTATATGTAGTTATAGTCAAAGGGACATTAGATCATATCATGAATCTCTACTCTGGCTAACCTGTAGAGATCATATTCCACCAGTACAATACCTGGGAACTTTTTGAAGTTTTGAGAATATACTTCTTTGTTATTACCTGTTCCATAATAATTTACTTCACTGTAGGTGATGGTCCCAACATGAAATTGCATGATTTAAGTTACTTTGTGAGCGGTTTTGCTTTGTGTCGCTTACAATTATGGATTTATCCTGTGTAATTAATTCAAAAGTCAAGGAAAAGCATGCAATCTCAAGCTGGGACCACCCCCTAATGTGCAGTAGATTATTGAGGAACAAGTATTAACAAAGAAATATATTCCATGCCTTGTTTGTTCAATGTTATATAGTTCCCTGTCAGAGCATTAAACAGTTCCTAGGTTTTTTACTGGTGGAATATGATCTCTTCAGGCTTTAGCCAAGTAGAGATTATCTAAAAGGACATATGATATCTAAGAATTAAAGAGACTCAATATAAGGCCTTCGAAGTGGGTTCATGCAAAATAACATAAAAGTCTGTAAAACAACTATCATCAACAAGTACATGAAAAAATATATTGTCTTTGTTCTTATTATCTCCCACCAAATGAAATTTGCGGGGGATATAGGAATGGATTCCGTCCGTCTGTCCGTCCGTCCGATTTGTAAGAGTCATAACTTGAACAAATGTGAACGGATTTCAATTGGACTTTGTTAATTATTTTTGTCGAATTTACCAAATAGCAAATAGACGACGTCACAGGGCTCATTTCCACAAATCTCAACGGATTTCAAAGATATTTGGTATATGAGTTCACTTGACCAGTATCTAGAACGAGTTCGCAAACCAGGTCCGGCCAGATATTTTAAGCGGACATATTGGACTTTTGTTGTTTTTTTTTGTGTGCAAATGGACGACGTCACAGGGCTCATTTCCACAAATGTCTACGGATTTCAAAGATTTTTGGTATATGAGTTCACATGACCAGTATCTAGAACGAGTTCGCAAACCAGGTCCGGCCGGATATTTTCAGCAGAGTTATTGGACTTTGGACTTTGTCAACAGATTTTACAGATTTTTGGTATATGAGTTCACATGAACAGTATCTAGAACGAGTTCGCAAACCCGATTCGGCCGGATATTTTCAGACTTTGTTTATTATTTTTGTCGAATTTACCAAATAGCATGCAAATAGACCACGTCACAGACTCACAGGGCTCATTTCCACAAATCTCAACGGATTTCAATGATATTTGGTATATGAGTTCACTTGACCAGTATCTAGAACAAGTTCGCAAACCAGGTCCGGCCGGATATTTTCAGCGGACTTATTGGACTTTGTTTATTTTTTTGTGTGCAAATGGACGACGTCACAGGGCTCATTTCCACAAATGTCAACAGATTTCAAAGATTTTTGGTATATGAGTTCACATGACCAGTATCTAAAATGAGTCTGCAAGCCAGGCTTTTTGACAAAATCCCACCTCTTGTTTAGCACATACTGAGAACGCAAACATTATTAAGAATGCATGCACTTCCCCAACTGCACAATTCGGCGGGGGATACCGCCAGACCTGTTAACCCTCCCGGATTGTGCGGGAGACTCCCGGATTTGAGCACGATCTGCGACTGCTTGTTTTCATTATGAATAACCCTCCAATTATAAGATTTGGCATGTCATGAGTCGTGACTCACAACCAATGTTTTGTAATCCTTACTGTTACAGTGGAACTACCGATAAAAGTCTATTAAGACACAAAAGTTTAATTAAAACTTAACGGTAAACATTGGAAAATGTCAAAGCATTGAAAAATATTCTGAAAATCATATTCAGACTAAAATATTTGATCTTACAACATATGATTACCGATGTTTGTTCACAAATCACTGTAACAGTTTTCTATACATACTAATGAGACACAATTCTATACAAAATTTATTAACCAAGTGCACTGAATTTGATTCGAGCTGAGCTTTAGCGAATTTAGTGAACGAGGTTAATAAATTTTGTATAGAATTGCGAGGAATTTGAGATGCTTTTTATCACATTTTAGCAAGGAAAAACGATCTTGAAATGGTTGGGTTAAAAAAAATAATTTAATATTCATTTCCTTATCACAACTAAAGAGGAAGTATAGACACCTTCAAGAAAAATGTGTATATTCATGTTGACAGAATTGTTCAACCACTCTTATCACCCATGTTAAATTTATATCACTGTCAACACTAAATAACCAAACACAAATTGAATATCATAATTATATCCTAATTAACATAATAACATAGATCGATATCATTGCACTAAGCTCCTACGGAACTGTGCATGCCGATAATACACATGTGTCTTACTAAGGCCGGGTATATTTTTAACAGAACAAAGCAGAAAATTACGTTAAATTATATTTTTATGTTGTTTTAAATTGTGGTCTGAAACCCTGAATACATCACTAAAAATTAGACTCAAATTAAAGTTCAACATATTTAAATATTCCGAATTCAAATCTTTATTGTGTGTTGTCCAGTCAGTTGTGTATCTGTTAAATCATTACATTGGGGGCCAGATGACATTGGCGCAGGTTTGAACCCAGCTCAGGAATATTGTCTCATATCAAGGCAAAACTTCAGTTTGAACAGAGGATTTTATGAAGTGTATTTTAACACTAGTGAATTATATTTATACTTGTATGGTAATTTTTCACTTGGTGTCACATTCCTGGGATAAAAATAGGTTGATACATTTTGAAAATCCTGTGTTCCCTTCAGCACTTTTTTTTGTTGAGAGTGACCCTTCAGCTCAAGTATCTTAGGTTTTACATTTATTTATTTCAAACCTGCCATGTGTGGAGCGCTCCTGACCAAAGGAGGGAATTCCATTACTGAACTGAACATGAAATGCTGTCAGATGTACCATATCCCTTTACTAAATACTCATTGACAATTTGTAAATGTTCAGATAAAAATTTCAACAGATCATTTTGTTTGAACTTATTTGAACATTTCCCACCAATGAATAAAACTTCTTCTGCACTTGTTTTATATGTTCATCTGTCTGTCGTCTGCTCATTTTTTCTGAACACCCCTCCAGATGAATAATAGTCCATTCTAATATATATTTTTATAATTGAAGGTAGAATTCATTAAGTACAGAAAGGTTATATGCATATATATTTTTACTAAAGTGATAGAAATTAATCATTGGAAAAACCTAAATTATTTAGAAAAATTTAACATGTACTTCCTAAACTATACTTGCACCCTTTAAATTTTTTTTATCCAACAACACCTCCCCAAATCCACCCCAAATCTAATGCCTCCACGCAATGCATTATAATTTCTTCCAGCTACATGTGACCCTCATGAACCAACCCAAATTTCCAAGTTGGGAAATTATATACTTGCACACACCCCCCCCCCCCCCACTTTCAGTTAAAATTCCCCGATCGCTCCTCCCCAAACCTCCCCAATCTAACGTGCCACACACACCATGAACCAAACCAATATTTCCAAGTTAAGAAATAATACTTGCACCCATCCCCCTTCAGTTTAAAATTCTCAATTTTTTTTTTTTAAACACCTCCCAAAAAAACTTGACAAATTCACAAACTGGGTTGAAATGCCAGTTTTCGACGAGCGTGTGCCGAATGGTATACTACCAGTCAACCATAACGTAACGCAGGCACGTATTTGGACGGCGTATAAGGGCGCAGTGTGGTGGGAGGATATCAACCCCCCCCCCCCCTTTCGGTACGCGGGATTCAGGGTGTTTTGAAGCCGTACGCGGGACTCATACCCCCGAATTAACTGGTATTCAGGTTCCAGCAAAACATTTTGGACGCAGGTTTTGATGGCGCAAAATAATATTTTTGTGCTAGTTATTTGTATGAATGAGTGGGTAGAATAGCTTCTTGTGCATATTCGACCACTATGCCATCATAAAGAATCATTAATCGTATCATAACGGCCTCATAACGTGACGGTGTCAATTTGTATGTCATTTATCGCATATTATTTCTTAACATGTATTCAGGATTCACCCCCCCCCCCCCAAAAACAAATTCACCCCCCAAAATTAACTGGTATTCAGGATTCAGGGGGGAGGGGAGTGATACCCTCTTTCAATCCCCTGTGATAAAACACAAATTGGATTGATACTTCGATGTGTTCCTTCACAAAATTACAAATCACAAGTTTACCCCCACAGTCCACCCCCCATCCCACCCTCCCCCACTCAACTCTCGTGAACCCTTTTATAGAACTCTGATCGATATTATAAAGACTATTCTATTAAGCTCCAATTAAATTTAAATTACAATGTAAGATATTGATCAACTTGAAAGTTGCAAAGTCAATTAATTTGTCTTTATTGGGCTGAGATGACTACCAGTGGGCTTCAAATCGTAATGAAGAAATTACGTTCGGTTTGCAGACAGTAAAGTTGTCATTTCGCCGGAGATGGCAGTCGGTCCAGGTGGCGTATTATGGATGTGGTTCCGATAGCGTGTGGACTTGTGGCACTGGTGCTATATCTAAACACTCTAAATGCAGGATTTGCTTACGATGACAGGTAAGAACAAATACCGTAGATGCACACGAAAAAACAGCAGTCTGCAAAAAAAATTAAATTGACTGACTGTAGACTAGTGACATGCTGTCTCGACGTTTTCACCTGCTTTCCGAAGCTGTCACACCCCCTCCCCTGTTCGATCAACTCAGATGTGGGTGTTAACATCACGAGTTCAGTGTACAGGTGATTAAATTCGAGCACACAGGTGTGATGTATTGTGGACACTGGGTGGACTTTGTTTCTTTTATGTGTACATGTATACCATTCAAGGGTTATTGTTTCTTTTATGTGTACATGTATACCATTCAAGGGTTATTGTTTCTTTTATGTGTACATGTACATGTATACCATTCAAGGGTTACATGTCCCTAATATTGTGCATTTATGAGGGATCAGGAACTTCAAAGGAAAGAGAGCAGTATATTTAGGTAAATTAGGAGGGGAATGTCATGCAGTCTAAATAAATGAAACACTGTTTCATTTCAATCAACGCAAAAGTTGAAAGTAATGAGAGGGAGTCTGGATATTTATCAGACCGCATGTCATCCCAAAAGGTCACTCTTTTTGTACAGTCTCAGAAGTGGGGGTGTCTCAGCCACCCTCCGCATGGTCCAGGGGCATTGCTAGAAGGTCTCCATTGGGGGTTTTGGGGGAGGGCGGGTGGCAGTGGAAATTCCAACTGGACTCCCCTTGAAACATTCTTGAAACATTCGACTTTGGTCTAAAAACAAATTTTACACCAAATATTTGTTAGTAAATCAAACTATCAGAACAATTTCAACCTATTTTTTGTCTGAAATTTCAAACTTGTTGAAAATTGTGGCAAATTTTTGGTCACACTCTCAATGAAGCTTAGCTTTCTCACTCAGTCTCAAGCTCATTATGTATAGCCTCAAGCTGCTACATGCTACTGTATTTGTCAGATCATGCCAAGACTCTCTACTCTAACGCCCATAGAGATCATATTCCACAAATAAAATACCTTGGAACTTTTTGAAGTTATGACAGGGAACCTTATGAAGTTGAAAAAATAACGCGGGGAATATATTTCTTAGTTATTATCTGTTCCTTAATAATGTACTTCACTGTAGGTGAAGGTCCCAATTCAAAATTTTATGATTTAAGTGAATTTTGTAGCAATTTTGCTTTTCGTCACTTACAGTTATGGAATTTTTCCTGGATAATTAATTCATTGTTTATTGCGATATCGGCTCACAAAAGTCACAGAAAAGCATGCAATTTTGAGTTGGGACATTCACCTACAGTGAAGTGCATTATTAAGGAACAGATAATAATTAAGAAATATATTCCCCGCGTTATTGTTTCGACTTTATAATGTTCCCTGTCAGAACTTCAAAAAGTTCCCATTTTTGTACTGGTGGAATATGATTTCTATGGGGTTTAGCCAGAGTAAAGATTCATGGCATGATATATCTATTTGTTAAACTTATCAGTAATATAATAATAATAATAATAAAATGTAACTGAACATCCCTATAAATGAATAAATGGGAATCAACTAGCCATCATCGAGTATGCAATTGTCAAAAGCTTATCAATATTGTTTGTTAACATGTACATGTACCGGCATATGTTTTTCTCCATTGAAAACCGACAAGATGTTCACATTTGCCAGAACCACTTGCTTTGCCTTTCAGCCAATATGGACTTAACTCGGCTAGTGTAAACGACTACAAAATGTGTCCACAATCACTTGCCTAACTAACTAGGTTCCTTTCAATTCAAACTAGGACAAATTTAAGATTTTAATCCATTTCAATTTAGTTTATTTCCACTGAACATGTTTATATTTGTTCATTTCGGAGCAGTCACCATTTATTGCACAAGAGATGACACAAGAGGGGAGTTGAATTGAAAACATAAAGCCTAAGAGAAACAAATATTTGTGGTTCGGGACTTTCCTGCAGACCCTATTTTAACCATTTCTATACTGAATGGAATCTCCCACTAAGTTATAACATTATATATTGGAATGGTCTAGTATTCATTTGGAGGGGTGTTCAGGAAAAATGAGCAGACGACAGACAGCCGAAAAAAATTATACAAGTCTGATGTATCAAGTGGTGTCCAGTTGGAGTTTCCACTGTCACCCCTCTCCCAACCCTCAATGGAGACCCTCTTGCAATGTCCCTGGATCATGTGCAGTGGATGGTGACTGAGAGACCCCCACCATCTGAGACTGTACTAAAAGAGTGACCATGTTGATTGATAGGAACTGTTCAGATAATAAGTTTAGCAAACGACCTGTTTGTTGAACTTATTATCTAAACATTTCCTAAGGGATAACTACTCATCAATGAGTATTTAGTATATAAAGGGTTAAACTTAATATCTAAACATTTCCTAAGGGATAACTACTCATCAATGAGTATTTAGTATATAAAGGGTTAAACTTAATATCTAAACATTTCCTAAGGGATAACTACTCATCAATGAGTATTTAGTATATAAAGGGTTAAACTTATTATCTAAACATTTCCTAAGGGATATTAACTACTCATCAATGATGCTTTAGTATAGAAAGGGTTAAACTTATTATCTAAACACTTCCTAAGGGATAACTACGGTACTCATCAATGATGCTTTAGTATAGAAAGGGTTAAACTTATTATCTAAACATTTCCTAAGGGATAACTACTCATCAATGAGTATTTAGTTTAGAAAGGGTTAAACTCCAATCTCCTTAGCCAGAAGTTTTCAATGGATTTCAAGAAATTCTTCTGAATTTTTTTAGTAAAATATTTAAGTTGTTCATGGTTAACCCTTACATGACAGGAGCTACGCTGGTGCAGCATTGAAGATCCTGTGCCAGTGCATTATCTTATATATGCGAGTCTCCCGTAGGGAGCATCGCATATTTAAAAAAATACACTGGCTTAAAAAGTCAAGGTAAATATTGTTAGTCCAATGCATTCTCTTTTATATGTGACGCTCCATATGGGAGCTTCGCATTTATAAGAGAATGTATTGGCACAGGGTCTTCGCAAAATTGTATGAAGATCCAGTCATGGAAGGGTTAAAAACAAAAAACACTTTTCAATGTCTCAAGATGGGTTGGTTTCTCATTGTGTTTTTTTTTTTTGCCGTTTTTATCAGTTATATAGGTTAACCGATACAGGTAAGTGGTTGCCTGACAAGGTGACACATCTGCCCGGGTCAACGAAAATAACACTTAGCCCTCGGGAAGGACAATAACAAATGGCTGACGGACCATAGAATGGCTGACAGACCATACAGCCTTTCCGTTTGTCAACATAAGTATAGTGAATGAAATAATGGCTTACAACCTATCCGTCATATAATTTCCCCGTATAATGAAGGAAAATATGGATGTCAAAAGAAAGGGGAGGATGTCTTCTAGGCAAATTAAAGAAGATTCGAGGCTAAATATGATGATGACCAAGGTCCCAATTTCTTGCAGAGAAATTGCTCCTCGTTCTAATGACATTAGTTTTGAAGTGGAAGCTGGATCCTGGAGCTGTTTAGTGGAATTTTGAAAATAGTTTTAGAATGTACCCCACAAAAACATTTTATTTTATGCCAAAAGTAGAATTTAGACATTTTTGGAAATTACTCCCAAATGAGTTAAAAAGATACCAAAATATTTGGATAAGATAATCATCAGTTACAGATTGCTAAGCACATGTCACATAACATTTTGACTCGTTACCCGCAAGACATTTTGCTAGAGTTGGTTTCTCATTGTGTTTTTTTGTGCAGTTTATACCATGACATAAACCTAGCTCAATCAATTCATTCTGATTCAATATCAATGAAAGTTCACTGGTTCAGCTAGGCCTCAAAATTTTTGCTCGAAATTGCAAAATGAGGGCCCCAGAGGGTGCATTTCGTGATGCTACCCTGCACAACTGGCTACAGTCACCAAATTTACCCTCTGGGGATCTCATTCTGCATGCCCTCATCTTCTATCATAAATCTAGACACAGATTTAAGTTCCCAGATGGTGAAGAATAAAAAAACTTTCCAGAGATGATGATGCCTAAGCAGACTGAGGTCCCCAGAGGGTGAACTTAGTGCTGCTAGCATACAGTGGGCTAGGGGTAACTAAATTCATACTCTTGGTACCTCATTCTGCTAATGTCCAGCAGCATATTTGAGGCCTCCACTGGTTGGAAATTGTTTCCCTAAAAGGTGGAATAAATTGTATGTATTTTATTTCATAAATCAGCTACAGTAAAAACTAATGCCCTAAGTAATCGACTCCTTAAACACAGCAGAATTATGGGTAACTTTTCAGGATTTAGTCGGAAATATGGCTTGTTGCCATTCATCGGAAAGCTCTCGGGGAGAGCTTTCCGATGAATGGCAACAAGCCATATTTCCGACTAAATCCTGAAAAGTTACCCATAATTCTGCTGTGTTTAAGGAGTCGATTACTTAGGGCATCACTGTAAGTTCAACTCGCCATGTTGTATGCAGGGACCAGCCTAGAGGGCGACTTGGGAGCAAGCCTTGAAATAGTGTGTCTGTCATTTGCAAAATGAGGTCCCCAGAGGGTGAATTTAGTGATGCTACCCCAAATAGCGGGCTAGCATCACCAAATTCACCCTCTGGGAACCTCATTCTGCTGAGGTGTAAGCAGAATGAGGTTCCCAGAGGGTGAATTTGGTGATGCTAGCCCGCTATGCGGGGTAGCATCACTAAATTCACCCTCTGGGGACCTCATTCTGCAACGGACAGACACACTATTTCAAGGCTTGCTTGGGAGACATCTCCTTAATCCTAGGGAAAAGTGATATCTCTCACATATAACAGTATGTATATATCCCAACAGCATATTTAAAGTATATTTACTGATTATAATGGTGTTCTTACTCACTAAATGGTTTTATAAATGGGCTCTTGTGTTGCATAATACTTATTGGATCATAGAACTTAATTGATAGAAGGGTACATGATATTGGGCTGTAAAATAAAATTTAGACTTTATGACTTCTCCCTGGTAAGAGATCACTTCTCCCTAATAATTAATAACCAAGCAGGGAGAAGTGACTTCTCTCCAATATTAAACATCTAGTTTGTCCCTGATTGTATCAACCATAATCAGGTTTTTATTGAAGTTTGATTTTATTCATTATATTTTTGACATGTGTCTAAATCTATTAAATTCATGTGTAGAAAAAAATATAAGCATTTTATGTTCTGAAATAACTACCGGTATAAATTAAGGCCTCAAAATATGGTGCCGGAAATTTGCCGAATGATGTCCCCAGACTCGCAGAGGGTGATCTTAGTGATGCTACCCCACATAGCAGGCTAGCATCACTAAATTCACCCTCTGGGGACCGTATTCTGCTTAGGCCTCATGGGGGAGGGGGGACCAAACTCCCAAGTTTGCAAAATTCCATTTCCCACCCCAACACCCTGAAACAATTAACAAGTTTTTTTAGAAACTTCTTCAGAAAGGTTAGTTTGATTTTTTAGTTTAGTTTCTCTATATCCCGAAATTGGCAGATGACAGATTGCATAATCGAGGTGCACATCACAATATTCACCAATCACCATCTGGGAACTTAAATCTGAGTCTTGGTCTCCCATAGCAGATGCGGCCATGCAGAATGAGGTCCCCAGAGGATGAATTTATCTTAAATATACACTGAGGCCTGACCTTCACAGCATTGACTAATCTATTGTTGATTGAACATATTGATTGAATGGGGGGTTGTGGTATTCACCTTGAAATTTCCAGCTGCAACCCCCCCCCCCTCCCTCCCTCCCTCCCTCCCTCCCCCATTTCAGTCCAAAAATTTGAACTGCCGGTAATATGAAAATATGCAACTGTTGATTTAAAAACAAAAATGTCCACTAATTACTGGATTTGTGTGAAGTTTCCAAATAAGTAAGTAATTTCCAACTAAATTTGCCAGTAATTTGTCATGAAATTTTCAACTATTGAATTTTTTCATACCAAAGTTGGGGGGGGGGGGGGTAGATACCCCCCTATCATCACATCCCTGTCTATGGAACATTGTATCTAGATAATCTTGTCCCATGTGACATCCATGGTAAGGTACACTGTATCTCCTGTGGTATATTCTGCTTTCTCTGACAGTAACATTGATTGATTGGGAATGTGTAATGCCCTGGGTCAACACACTGTTAGGCACTGAGTTACGGTTCATCACCCCACCTGCAAAACCCAATATCTGATATGGCTAATGTCACCAGCTTTAAAAGCCACCCACAGGGAGAATGCCATTTATGATTAATTGTAGCCCACTTTTTGTTATAAACACATTGCTAATGTCTTCCGCTTTCGACATGTTTTTCGCATTTTAATTCTATCTGTCGATCTTCCTCATTAAAATGTTGACGTTTTAATCAGATGGTTTGTTGGATGTCCAGTAAAAAATCATTACGGAAGCAAGATAACGAAAAATTCAATTTAACTCGGATCATTTACAGCTTCTCGCTTGTCACTTGCATGTCACATGCAGGTTCTTTTGTTCAAGTTGCAAAATAATTTAGATTTCTGCACAGTTCTTTCTTCTTGTTGAGATTTGCAGCCGTCCGTATAATGAATCAGAAGAAATGTTATTTGTAGTTACAAAGTAAATAACCCTCTCTTAGATATGGTTCTGTTATCGCTTTTGATTTTTTCTGTCACTAGAAATTCAGGTAGAAAATGAAATAAAATGAAAAATTAAATATCCCACGTGTATGCTCGCCCCAAAATATTTTCAGCATGTTAAAGGAAACACAGGTCTTTTATATTTCTTTGTTGTTTTTTTGGTTCGTCCACATGGAAATTATATGTACAATACCTCTCCATTGAAATTTAAACGTGCCAGTTCTTTCTCTCCCTCCTCTCTCTCTCTCCCACCTCTATTTCTTTATCCCTCTTCCTCTCTTCTCATCTCCCCCTTCGCTCTATTTCCTATCTACATGTGTCTCTTCCATCTCTATCCCTCCTCTTTCCCTCACCAACCATGGCTCTCTCTCCCATCTCTGAGTCACTTTCTTGCAGACTCAAAAAATCTGTTGTCTTCCATTAACCCTTTCAGTGCCAAGTCCGATTTTTGTATCAACCCATATTAATTTCCTTGATCATATTTCAAATTTATTGATTTATATAATAATGTGATACATGTATTTGATGGAAAGAGCTCTAAGCCCTGAAATGGTTAATATTAATGATTTTATTTAGATTTTTTTCTTGTATAATACAAACTGTCTGGACAGTTTTATGGGTTATTTTTAGAACGGAAACTACAGACGCATTGGGAGCAAAGCTCAAAATAATTTTATTTTTACTGACTGTCAAAATGACAGGCACCAAATGGATGGTGTCAAATTTTCAGATGTACTGTATGAGACAGTATTTAAATTTCCAATCAACTTATTATTCATCAATGATACACTCATTTTAGTGAGTGTTCAATCGCCACCCAGGAAAAACCCATGTTATTGTTTTCTTCAAAAGTTCAAAAACTTTACGTCGATTAATAAATACATATGCAATTTACAATCGAGATAATTATATTCACTCTGAATTGATCTGAAATTAAAAAAGAACTATTTTTCACTTTCAATGTCCGATTTGGCCAGTAATGGCTCCTGGGATGTACCCAAACAGATAAAGATTGTTTAATAATTTGCATTGGACAAAATGTCCGACAGATACAGAAGTGCACTGGACATAAGCTATTTTTCATCGGACAATGACCATGACCGGCCACTTATTTTGAGCCTTCATTGGGAGTGTACCAAGAGGGAGAAATCTATCTTGTTAGCCCTCTCCATCAAGGGGGAGAAATCTATCTTGTTAGCCCTCTCCATCAAGGGGGAGAAATCTATCTTGTTAGCCCTCTCCATCAAGGGGGAAAATCTATCTTGTTAGCCCTCTCCATCAAGGGGGAGAAATCTATCTTGTTAGCCCTCTCCATCAAGGGGGAGAAATCTATCTTGTTAGCCCTCTCCATCAAGAGGGAGAAATCTATCTTGTTAGCCCTCTCCATCAAGAGGGAGAAATCTATCTTGTTAGCCCTCTCCATCAAGAGGGAGAAATCTATCTTGTTAGCCCTCTCCATCAAGGGGGAAAATCTATCTTGTTAGCCCTCTCCATCAAGAGGGAGAAATCTATCTTGTTAGCCCTCTCCATCAAGAGGGAGAAATCTATCTTGTTAGCCCTCTCCATCAAGAGGGAGAAATCTATCTTGTTAGCCCTCTCCATCAAGGGGGAGAAATCTATCTTGTTAGCCCTCTCCATCAAGGGGGGAAATCTATCTTGTTAGCCCTCTCCATCAAGGGGGAGAAATCTATCTTGTTAGCCCTCTCCATCAAGGGGGAGAAATCTATCTTGTTAGCCCTCTCCATCAAGAGGGAGAAATCTATCTTGTTAGCCCTCTCCATCAAGAGGGAGAAATCTATCTTGTTAGCCCTCTCCATCAAGAGGGAGAAATCTATCTTGTTAGCCCTCTCCATCAAGGGGGAAAATCTATCTTGTTAGCCCTCTCCATCAAGAGGGAGAAATCTATCTTGTTAGCCCTCTCCATCAAGAGGGAGAAATCTATCTTGTTAGCCCTCTCCATCAAGGGGGAGAAATCTATCTTGTTAGCCCTCTCCATCAAGAGGGAGAAATCTATCTTGTTAGCCCTCTCCATCAAGAGGGAGAAATCTATCTTGTTAGCCCTCTCCATCAAGAGGGAGAAATCTATCTTGTTAGCCCTCTCCATCAAGAGGGAGAAATCTATCTTGTTAGCCCTCTCCATCAAGGGGGAGAAATCTATCTTGTTAGCCCTCTCCATCAAGAGGGAGAAATCTATCTTGTTAGCCCTCTCCATCAAGAGGGAGAAATCTATCTTGTTAGCCCTCTCCATCAAGAGGGAGAAATCTATCTTGTTAGCCCTCTCCATCAAGAGGGAGAAATCTATCTTGTTAGCCCTCTCCATCAAGAGGGAGAAATCTATCTTGTTAGCCCTCTCCATCAAGAGGGAGAAATCTATCTTGTTAGCCCTCTCCATCAAGGCAAAATGTCATTTTGATTAAGATATTTTGCAGGAATAAACTGTTATGCCTTTAGACTGGACTGCAGGTTTCAAAATTATGTGTAACCTATTTTTCATTCGCCTGGTTTGTGCTTAGGTAACCCATACCATACATGTACTAGTAGGTAAGCAGGAGAGTTACACAAACTGTTATAATCACTACAACTGGTATAATTAACTACAGATGGGCAACTCATTCAACAACCAAAATAAATTTGAATGTCTCATTTTGGGACTTGATTGAGCAAATATTAAGGTGAGAATTAGTTATCGCGAGTCCTCCATTTATAAAACTTTGGCATGACCTGTTTTTTTGTTCACGGCATTTTCATTTTAGAAAACCTCCACTGTGAACTGAACGGTTGTTCACCTCAAATTTGCAGGCCTGTATATAGACAATTGTAATTCAATTGAGTATTTGTCATTAAAAACAAGCATTCTGTTTGACCAAGAGCGGCTAACTTTAGTTTTCGATTCACCGACATCGGCCGCTTCAGCGTGCATCAAATCTGAATGTAGCACGGTAAAATTTCATCGGCGCAAAACGGAGTAGAGAAACGAGCACACCTGTGCGTTGTTGTCTATAGATACCGTTCATCGGCCGCTTCAGCATGCACCAAATCTGAAAGTAAAATTTCGTCTGCGCAGAACGGAGTAGCGAAACACGCCAACCCGCCCCACAGGAAATTGTTACGGAGCAGTGTTCCGAGTAACGCAATGAACAAACCCAACGATTTGTGCACGGTGACAACGACAAAATGAAATTCTCGATTTGTGTCATGAAAATGACTAAATGATACTTTTTATACAGTTTTTTTGGCAAATTCATTGCTAGATTGAATTACAATGGAGATAAACATACCCTGTTGAGTTGTACATTCTGGGATTCGAGCATGAAAACAGTTTGTGAACTCGCCAGCAAGCCGACTCGGCTCGTTCACAAACTGTTTTCATGCTTGAATCCCAGAATGTACAACTCAACAGGGTACGTTTATCTCAAAAATAATATATCCAATCTTCAGTTCTGTCTTTGTTTTATTCACGGAAAATGGTATTTTTGTTGTCTTGAAATTGGGTTTTATAAATGTTATGTTGTTGCTGTAATTGTTGACCAGAAGAGACACATTATCTTTACAATATCACTGGACACAGCAGCCGACAGCTCCAATTTATAAATCGTTAGCCAACAATTAAATTACCAATCTGAATTACAGTAATGCCCTAAGCAGGGTTCGCGCTGCCACTTGCCAAATTTGCCAATGGCAAAAATAATTCACATTTGGCAAAAAATATTTTCATTTGGCAAAAGTTTTGGCAAGTCACTTTTTAATTACTCAAGCAATTTGAAAAGGATTGGTCAATCATTAACATTCATTTCAGGAAAATCTTACAACAAAATTATATTAGCGGTGTTTTATAAGGTTTAGGGAAAGTTAACACCTCTATTAAGATGCAGTTAATCTCATAGCATTACTACTGATGGTTGGAGGGATTACTAAACCTTCTGTGGTGTGCCCTTCTGATGAAGCAACCCTTCTACCATTGTATTGTTCGGTGATTGGCTTATTGTTGTATGATAAGCCACAATAGAGATGCAAGTATAATTAATTATTAACTAAGTGCTTTTCTATCGACATCAAAGGTCGTTCTACCTGTGAGTGTCGAAACATAATACTTAAGGTTGCGGAAAATGATACTATCAGGGATAGCATTTGGCAAATGCTAATATAATTTGGTAAAAAATATTTTCATTTGGCAAATTATTTGGCAAAAGAAAATTTCGGTCCAGCGCGGACCCTGGCCCTAAGTAATCGACTCCTTAACCACAGCAGACAAATCTCCTAGTCGAAGGCTAAGTCTCAACAGATCGCAGTGAGGTGGCTGCTCTACTGCTTACGACACCCTCGGGGAGAGCTTTCCGATGAATGCAACAAGCCATATTTCCCACTAAATCCTGAAAAGTTACCCATAATTCTGCTGTGGTTAAGTGAGAGCTTTCCCATGAATGCAACAAGCCATATTTCCCACTAAATCCTGAAAAGTTACCCATAATTCTGCTGTGGTTAAGTGAGAGCTTTCCCATGAATGCAACAAGCCATATTTCCCACTAAATCCTGAAAAGTTACCCATAATTCTGCTGTGGTTAAGTGAGAGCTTTCCCATGAATGCAACAAGCCATATTTCCCACTAAATCCTGAAAAGTTACCCATAATTCTGCTGTGGTTAAGTGAGAGCTTTCCCATGAATGCAACAAGCCATATTTCCCACTAAATCCTGAAAAGTTACCCATAATTCTGCTGTGGTTAAGTGAGAGCTTTCCCATGAATGCAACAAGCCATATTTCCCACTAAATCCTGAAAAGTTACCCATAATTCTGCTGTGGTTAAGTGAGAGCTTTCCCATGAATGCAACAAGCCATATTTCCCACTAAATCCTGAAAAGTTACCCATAATTCTGCTGTGGTTAAGTGATAGCTTTCCCATGAATGCAACAAGCCATATTTCCCACTAAATCCTGAAAAGTTACCCATAATTCTGCTGTGGTTAAGTGAGAGCTTTCCCATGAATGCAACAAGCCATATTTCCCACTAAATCCTGAAAAGTTACCCATAATTCTGCTGTGGATAAGGAGTCTATGATTTAGGGCAATACTGTACCAATTGCATCCAAGCCTGGACATAGTGTGTCTGACATTTGCAGAATGATGTTCCCAGAGGGTGAATTTAGTGACGCTATCCCACATAGCGGGCTAGTATCACCAAATTCACCCTCTGGGAACCTCTTTCTGCTTAGACCTCAACTTCTTTTGGGAGACCTAGGATCAGATTGAACTTTGATGTTTCCCAGTTGAAGTTGGTGATGTTCACCCATTTATGCATTTTATCTTCTGCAAATTACATGTACACGTAGGTATATAGAAACTGAACAGAAGGGGAAAAGTAACTAAAAACAATGTTAATTTAAGAATATACCGGTAGATACTTCCCAGAAGATGACGCCTAAGCAGAATGAGGTCCCCAGAGGGTGAATTTGGTGGTGCTAGCCCTCCTTGTGGGGTAGCATCACTAAATTCACCGTCTGGGGATGTCTTTCTGCAAATATCAGACACACTATTTCTTGACTTGAAATTACCAATTGAATCTTGCCTGTTGTTCCCTTGATAATTGTAGCAAAGAACTCAAAATCATTTGCATATGAAGGTAAATTGTATTTATTAATTGCACATGCTAACACAGGTATAAATTAAATTAATTGAAAACTTAATTCTGTTCTCTAAATGGATGAGATTTGAATAATGTGTGCCGTTATACTTTCACCAATTCAATCAGAATATAAAATTATGTTTTTCACATGGTAAATCAATTTGTCTCCTGGTCAGGGGATCAATGAAACTCAATTTATTAAATGTATGTCTGCTTATCAATGTCAGAAAAATTCCGTGTCCATTGTCAATAATGACAGTTATTAAACCATGCATGTTCGAATAAAACCATAAGATTCTGCACCCCACTGTGCTAGATGGGGTGGACTATAATGGTAGCTTACTGACTCGACATGTCTCTGCCTGTCTACCTGACGTACAGGTAGTTGCCTCAATCTTGTCTGCCCGCTTAAGTTTTTGAGGGCCCTTGAGTTTCTGAACTACCAAATGTATGCACTGATATCTGTATTGTTGAATGATATGCTTACGAGACAACAACCAATGGTTTCGCCTGTTATCAGATATTGTTAGGATATGAGACTGCTGTTTTGACCTTAAACCAATTAGGTTTCCATACTTGAGACAAATTTGAGTATCAGTGCTACCAGTTTTATACAACCATGCAAATAGTCTGTCTGTCATTTGCAGAATGAGGTCCCCAGAGGGTGAATTTAGTGATGCTATCTCGCACAGCGGGCTCGCATCACCAAATTCACCCTCTGTGGACCTCAATCTGCTTAGGCCTCATCTTCTGGGAAGTGTCTATAGTCTCAAATTAACATTGATTTTTGTTACTTTTTCACTTGTGTTCAGTTTCTATATCCCATAATTTGCAGAAGATAAAATGCATAATCGGCTGACTAATGGGTGAACATCGCCAACTTCAACTGGGTAACTTCAATCTGATCATACAGTAATGCCCTAATTAATCGACTCCTTAACCACAGCAGAATTATGGGTAATTTTTCAGGATACTAAATCCTGAAAAATTACCCATAATTCTGCTGTGGTTAAGGAGTCAATTAATTAGGGCATTACTGTAGGACTCCCATATCAGTGGAGGCCTAAGCAGAATGAGGTTCCCAGAGGGTGAATTTGGTGATGCTAGCCTATCATGTGGGATAGCATCACTAAATTCACCCTCTGGGAACCTCATTCTGCAAATGACAGACAAATTATCTGCAGGCTTGGTTTGAAAATGATATATACCCCATTGTTATTTTGTTATGATCATTATCTTCTTAAAAGACATTCCATCTGGTTGTACAAACATTGTCTATAATTTCAGTGGTTTTCTTGTTTGAAAATAAAATTAAGTGATTTTTGTGAAGTGATCTCAAAAATAATTTGGGAATAGATGAAGGTGTCACCCCTTCCCTATGGTTGGAAATTTCCAACTAACTGCCATTTACTGAATTAGGAAAATAAAAACAAGAAGTGTCATATTAAGTGTCATATTAAATATCAAGCTACATATACAGTAATGTCCTAATTAATCGACTGCTTAATCACAGCAGAATTATGGATAACTTTTCAGGATTTAGTCAGAAATATGGCTTGTTGCCATTAATTGGAAAGCTCTCCCCGAGAGCTTTCCGATGAATGGCAACAAGCCATATTTCCGACTAAATCCTGAAAAGTTACCCATAATTCTGCTGTGGTTAAGCAGTCGATTAATTAGGGCATTACTGTATGAGAACTCAACCTAATTTTGGTCTTAAATTTCAAACTAATGTTGTGTCAACCATGAGATTGTTAACCCTTTGATGACGGGAACTGTGCTGATGCAGCATTAAATACCCTATGCCAGTGCATTATCTTATATATGTGAGTCTCCCATAGGGAGCCTCTCATATATAAAAGAATACACTGGCTTACAAGGTCAAGGTAAATATTGTTAGGCCAATGCACTATCTTATATATGTGAGGCTCCCTATGGGCGACTCTCATATATAAGAGAATGTATTATTGGCACAGGGTTTTCACAAAATTTCAGGAAGCTCCAGTCAAGGAAGAGTTAACTGTTGAAAATTTTGGGCACAGTTGGGGGGGGGGGGGGGGTGATGAGACACCACTCCCAACACCCCCCTCGTCCCCCATATCGCCACGACACAGGATTACTATGAGAATCTCATTTATAAAAAGTCCCCAATCTATCAAACCTTGTTATACAAGCTAAATTGAATATCAGTTAAAAAAAATAGTCTTTTCTTCCCCAAACAATGTGTATTTTGGCATGCTCGTTTGTTCCTCAGTTAGAAGTTAATAGACTATACTGGAGTTATCCCAATCAGAAATTCGCTGTCTCAACAAGAAATTTCTGTTTTATCTCCCTATGTCAAGTTGCCAATATCTCCAGTAGCCTTCTTTCCACCACCACCACTTACATGTAGCCTGGATATAGTGTGTCTGACATTAGACCCCACACAACAGGCTAGCATCACCAAATTCACCCTCTGGGAACGTCATTCTGCTTAGGCTCAACTGCTATGGGAAACCTAGGATCAGATTGAAGTTCCCGAAGCTGGTGATGATCACCCATTAAGTCACTTCGATTTTGCATTTTATCTTTTGCAAATTAGGGGCTATTGAATCTTCCCAAAAGGGAAAAAGTTACTAAACAATCTGAGACTACAGATACTTCCCAGAAGCAGAATGAGGTCACCAGAAGGAGAATTGGTGGTGCTAGCCTGCTGTGTGCTAAATTCACCCTATGGGGTCCTCAGTCTGCAAACGTCAGACACTATATCTGGGCTTGGGGACGTGGCTATAGGGTCTCCACGTGAATCTGCAAGCCTGCATATAGTATGTCTGTCATTTGCAAAATGATGTCCTCAGAGTGTGAATTTAGTGATGCTATCCTACACGGCAGGCTAGCATCACCAAATTCACCCTCTGGGAACCTCATTCTGCTTAGGCCTCAACTGCTATGGGAGACCTAGTATCAGATTGAAGTTCCCTAGTTGAAGTTGGTGATGTTCACACATCAGTCACCTCGACTTTGCATTTTATCTTCTGCAAATTAGGGGATATAGGAACTTCCCAGAAGGGAAAAAGTAACTAAACACAATGTTAATTTGAGACTATAGATACTTCCCTGAAGATAAAGCCTTAGCAGGATGAGGTCCCCAGAAGCTGTATTTGGTGATGCTAGCCCAGTGTGTCTGGTAGCATCACTAAATTCACCCTCTGGGGACCTCATTCTGCAGATGTTAGACACACTACATGCATATCCGGGCTTTGGGATGTGGCTATAGGGTCTCCATTGGGGAAGAGGTGTCCAGCTTGGAATTTTGAGAATATATCAACTAGACCAAAATTACCAACTCCGATAATCAGCAATCCTTCTACATTTCACACCCACATCCCCATAACCACCTCCCCCTCCTTTGCCGAAATAGTTTTGAAATGTTGGAAATATTGTCCAACTGTTGCATATTTTCAACCCTATTCCGCCGCCTAAAGTAGGATAATTTTCAACTGATGACCATTTCAGTCAAAGTTTTTTTTACAAAAAATACAGTTTAAATATGCTTTATAGGGACATATGCATATTGGTATATGAGAGAGAAGTTACTTCTCCCGAGGACAAAAATAGGGAGAAGTGACACAAGTTTATTACTGTCATTTACATGTACATTGTATCTCCCCCCCCCCCCCTCCCCCCCATTCACAGATCCTATTTGAAATTCTATTTTTCTATTTTCCAGCCGAGCCATATTGAAGAATCAGGATCTTGAGCCAGGCACACCAATAATAAACTTAGTATTTGATGACTTCTGGGGTACTCCATTGACTCACTCTGGCTCACACAAGTCATACAGACCACTGTGCGTGCTAACATTTCGACTAAACTACCTAATTGGTCAACTTGAACCATGGGGATACCACTTCGGAAACGTCCTGGCTCACGCCCTCGTGTCAGCCATATTTACATATTTCGCTCGGATATGTCTCCGACACACGTTTCCGACACTAATCGCCGGATTGCTGTTTGCAGCGCATCCAGTTCACACAGAAGCCGTTGCTGGGATTGTGGGTAGGGCAGACATTCTGTCATGTCTGTTCTACCTCGGAGCGGTTATCTCGTACATGAAATATGTGCAAGTTCGTGACAATTGCTCCGGATCTTCAGCGTCACGTTATGCATACTTCGGGGCTGTTTTGGTGTGTACTGTGTGCAGCATGTTAACTAAGGAGATCGGAGTCACGGCCTTGGCAATTAACATTGTCTATGATATGTTTGTCAAACACAAAGTCAAGATTCCCGAACTGGTGCAGTTGTTTACTCAGGTAAGTACATTGTCTGCGATGTTATGCAACAACCATCTATGAACGTCAGCCAGCATAATCAATATCGGATGATATTGTTTTAGATAAGTTATAGATCTGTTCCTGCAGCAGACCCCAAGGACGTGGCCAAAAGGTTTGGCTGTGGTGTCCAGCTAAGAATTATTTTCTAACTGCTTCCTCAACCTCTAAACTAGAACAAAATTTCATCTTTGGGAAATGCCATTTGTACCAGGCTCACTTTTGATTAGAAATTTCCCCCTGGTACAAGCTTTAGATCATGTCATGAATCTCTAGTCTGGCTTACGTCCGTAGAGATCATATTCCACCAGTACAAAACTTGGTAACTTATGGATATTCTGAACTGTTATGACATGGAACTTTGTAACATTGAACAAACAAGGCAGGGAATAGATTTCTTTGGTGGGTGGGTTGTCCGAGAGGCAAATTTTTTTTTTTACAACCTCATGCAAAGTTTTTACTAAAGACCTTTTGTGCCCATATTTGACATTTGTAACACCAGTTTAAAACATATTATAACTGCAGAAACACCATATTTGTGTGACTGGGACCTCATATGGACCTTTAACCATTTCAGTGCCAAGTCCAATTTTTGTATCAACCCATATTTCCTTGATAATTTTTCAAATTTATTGATTATAATAATGTGAAATTTGAAATATGATCAAGGAAATATGGGTTGATACAAAAATCGGATTTGGAACTGAAAGGGTTAAATAAAGGAGATTACATTAAGCTGTGGCATGTTGCATTATGGGATGGTGAGGTGAAAGAATCTTCGAGAAATGTAAAACTGAAATAATTAAACTTGTCCTGATGTAACTAAAGACCTTTAAAGGGTCACTAAATCTGGCCATTTATGGGACCATATCCTTTTATACTCAACAGAATTTTTGCAACAAATGAATAAATTTGAGCCACGGATGAGTGCAAAATACCCCCATTTACTTATGAACGATGTAAAACAAGATGGTAATTATAATTAAAATGAATTTATGGCTTGAGTCATAAATTCATTTTGATCATTCATAGAGCACATGAGCATATTTTGCACTAATCCATGCATAATGTCATTCATTTGTTGCATATATTCTGTTGAATATAAAAGGAGATGGTCCAATAAATGGGCGGATTTAGTGTACAGTACCCATTTAAGCGTAGATCATTGTGTGCATGGAAAAAGAATGAGCAACTGTCTCAAACATCAATGTGATTATAAATGGCTAAAAAAAATAACTTGTCATCAGTGCATCAATCCAGGGGCTGACAAAATTATGAAAATAAAATTTTGTGAGGATGGTGTAAAATAGGGTTGAGCGTGATGAGAATGTAGCACTTTGTATATTTGCTAAACATCTAGTTATTGTACAGTAATGCCCTAAATAATCGACTCCTTAACCACAGCAGAATTATGGGTAACTTTGGCTTGTTGCCATTCATCGGAAAGCTCTCACTGAGAGCTTTCCGATGAATGGCAACAAGCCATATTTCCGACTAAATCCTGAAAGTATTAGTGGTACAGTAATGCCCTAAATAATCGACTCCTTAATCACAGCAGAATTATGGGTAACTTTTCAGGATTTAGTCGGAAATATGGCTTGTTGCCATTCATCGGAAAGCTCTCATTGAGATTATTTAGGGCATTACTATACCACTAATGCTTTCTTTATAAAAACTAAATATCAGTTGAAGCGATTATCTCCAATTTCACTATATCTTCAATTCTTGTGCATGATTTAGTAAGTCCAGGTTTCCCCCTCCCATTCATCGACATGCTTCAAAGTATTGAAAAAAAAAATGCACAGCTGCTGCAGCTAGACCCAATGCATGGTTTGTTTTCACTGGCTTCTTGTTAGCCCAGTTAAATTAGCCAAATAATGAAATCATTAGCTCAGGTGTTATCAATACACATGCCACTAAACGCTAAAGTGTTTTTACACTAACAAACACTCAGGTTATTAAAACAAATTATTGTCAAAGGAGAGAGCAACTGTTTTAAATATAACAAAGATTCGCCTCGTTCAAACCTCATCATTTCTTGCTGGTGTTAGGCACTACACAGGCTGAAATATATCTGAACTAGGGGATTACCCATCAAAAAAGACTGTTAAATAAATGTTCTTTGAATATTTGTTACTTTCTGGTGTTCGTGTCCATGAATAAATTCTTTTTTATATTAGAAATGTAATGGCTCTGCTTCTCTCGTCACTTCATGGAGGCATGGGAACACTTTATTTCACTGTAATTTTATCCCCCCCTCACCCCAACAAATATATGAATGAACATATATGGAACGCAACAAAATCAACATATATTACTTTTCTTACTGTACTAACTCTATCCTCAAGGTAATTGACAAACGGGGTGATACCCTGTTAATGGCCATGGTATTACCGGTGGTATATGGTATCCACAGCAGAATTGAGACAGTCACTGTGGTGTACATGTAGTTACGTTACCGTGCGGTTATGTGGTTAAGTTCCACAGCTATAAGGAGAATCACTGCATTTTATTTTCATGCCTGTGAACCATGACCGCATGCATCGTGGTATTATTGCGGTGTTGAAGTGGTAACATTACCGCAGTGTTGGAGGTTACCGTGCAATAATACCGCAGTATTACCAGGGTGACACCACGCCAGAGGTGGTCAACTACTTAAGTATAGCTGTAACTGAACAAGCTCTGTGTGGCCCCTTTTGTGTGCTACCTACAGTAATCCCCTAATTAATCGACTCCTTAACCACAGCAGAATTATGGGTAACTCGGAAATATGGCTTGTTGCCATTCATCGGAAAGCTCTCGCCGAGAGCTTTCCAATGAATGGCAACAAGCCGTATTTCCGACTAAATCTTGGTAGGTAGTGTCACTAACAAGGCTCAAAATAAGTGGCCGGTCACGGTCATGGTATGATGAAAAATATGTCCAGTGCACTTCTGTATCTGTCAGACATTTTGTCCAATGCAAATTTTTAAACAAACTGTATCTGTTTGGGTACATCCAAGGAGCCATTACTGGCCAAATCGGACATTGAAAGTGAAAAATAGTTCTTTTTTAATTTCAGATCAATTCAAAGTGAATATCATTATCTCGTTTGTGAATTGCATATGTATTTATTAATCGACGTAAAGTTTTTGAACTTTTGAAAAAAAAAATAACATGGGTTTTTCCTGGGTGGCGATTGGATGCTCACTAAAATGAGCATATCATTGACGAATAATATTTGATTGGAAATTTAAATACTGCCTCATACAGTACATCTAAAAATTTGACAAGCACCATTTTGAAATGACCAACACCATCCATTTGGTGCATGTCATTTTGACAGTTAGTAAAAATAAAATTATTTTGAGCCTTGGTCACTTAAATTCACCTTCTGGGGACATCATTCTGCAAATGTCCGGCACCATATTTTGTGTTCTGTTTATATGAAGCTTCAAATGAGCTTGTACGTTTAATGCAAAATAAAAGTCTGGGTGTCTTTTGATCTTGAAAAGTAAGGGAGTATGTTTGCATTCAACAAACAAATTTTGAAACTTGAGTCAGATGTTTAAGTGTAGGGTTATTCGCAAATGGCTCCAGTGACGAGCGCTTTTTATAGTGTCTTGGCTTGTAAATCGAACTCAACCCTATGTTAGGGCACATGATAAACAGAAGCATGTAACAGATGTAAAATGTGTGTTTGCTTTTTTACCATAAATGGCTCAGTAATCAAACAGCGTATCTTTGAAGAAACTTCATATCGGTGATATATAATTGTGTTGTCGATGAACAAGTCAACAGACAAATTGGGTTCATGGAGTTTAAAGGGGTTCTGTGAACAAAACGTATTGGGTCGAGAGGGAGGCTTAATTCTGTAGTCCATTCGTAGTCTCCTTGTGTAAATACGTTCGATGGGATCTTCTGATTAAAAGACCCAACTAATTTGCTCATTAGCCACACATGCAAACTGGAATAATTACCTCTAGAAAATCTCAAGTGATGATAAAGTTTTAAAATGACATAAATTTGTTAGGGGATGTCAATATTTTCTGAGCAGAATTGTGTTTTCATATTAATATTACACAATATCGAACTGTACGAATTATAAAATGTGAAAATATATGACCAATTTCACTAATCAATATCATTAATTACTGTATACACCCGTCAGTAAGCCCATCCCTGAGGATAAGCCCAGTCTATGTTTTTGGACCCAAAAAAACATGGAGTGGTCCTTGAAGATAAGCCCACCCCCATTTTTTAACTTAGAAATTACAGGGTGAGCATACATTGATATCAGGTTAATTCTGAATGGAGATGACTAAAATTCATGCACAAAAATAGCATTACTCCAGCTAATTTCCAAAGCAAACTCATTAATACTAGGCCTACAGTAATGCTCTAATTAATCAACTACGAGAGCCTTCCGATGAATGGCAACAAGCCATATTTCCGACTAAATCCTGAAAAGTTACCCATAATTCTGCTGTGGTTAAGGAGTTGATTAATTAGAGCATTACTGTACCTGCCCCATTCTGTTTCACAAAATGCTGTATTACAATATGTAAAATTATCTTTTTTGTGTCTTATTTTAAATATTTATGTAATAAAATAAAATTCATGCCCCCCCCCATGCTTACTGATGGGTGTGAACAAGTTTGTTGGCTGTATATTAGGGGTCAGTGGTTTCAAAGTGCAGTGGCATGTTTCTTTGTGAAATGAACCCTCTATGTTTTCCTCCACATTAAATGGGTTCATAAAATGAGCTATTAAATTGCTCATAATTATATTTAAAAAATATCAGTAACCCTTCCATGACTGGATCTTCCTGAAAAAAATCACTTATACATACGAGTCTTCCATAGGGAGCCTCTCATTTATAAGAGAATGCACTGGCACAGGATCTTTAATGCTACACCGTTGCAGCTGCCATCATGAAAGGGTTAAGTTTTTAGAATGATATAGTAATTAATAGTTTTCAGTAGTTCTAACCCTTGAACTGACAGTTTCCACCAATCGTGATGTTGCTCCAGCACAGCGAGTATGACTTCACCTGATGCTGGATCCATAGGTCGGCTGCTGAATTATTGCTTTTGATGTGAATTAATGTAAAATCCTATGAAAACCAAACTAAAATTGAGAGGATGCATGGCTATTGTTGTGGGAACAAAATCATTATTTCTGGCAACATCATGGAGTACATGGAGATTTAACCCTTTGAGTGCCAGGTCCGATTTTTGTATCAACCCATATACACTGTGCCAATGCATTCTCTTATATATGCGAGTCGACCATAGGTCGCCTCGCATATATAAGAGAATGCATTGGCCTAACAATTTTTCATCATTGTTATTTTTTACTATTTTTTACAATTTTATAAATTTTTTCTTATATTCTTTAACAGACATATTTTGTAGGTTTAGTGCCAGGGAATCTTACGTTTTTCATGGGCATCAAAATTATTACTATGAATACTTGGTGATAGTTTTGAGATATAGCATGCCCCTAAGGTTTTATCCAGTTTGTTTTTAAATTCGCTATAGCATGCTTAAGCATACCCAAAAAAAATTCAACAAAAAAAAAACAACCCGTAAAATTAGGGTCGATGAGATCGGCCCCTGGCACTGAAAGGGTTAATACATGGATGTCTCTTTTTGAAAATCGACATCCAGGTATTCAATCTCCATGTACCCCCAATGTTGCTGAAGGTGACTAATAATATATAATGTACTCACCCATGAAAGGGTTAACGCTTTGGCGAGTAGTAGAAATATATGTCATCATACGGTTGTTACTATGTACATAACTTCGAAAAGTCATCTCCTAAAAGGAAACTCTTCATGGATTTAAATGTGGATGGATATTATTTTAATCATTTACATTGATTCATACTTTTAATAATGTTGTTTGCATGATGTTGTGTCTGATATTTGCAGAGTGAGGTCCCCAGAGGGTGAATTTACTTATACATGTAATGTTTAGAACTTTTCAGAACTTTCTGACTTGTCTTTTCTTATTTTGCAGCAGATATACAGGAAGCTTCTAGAAGGAATCGTCCTGCTGTCACTGACAGCCGTCTCTCTCATCGCATTCCGAATATATTTCATGGGGAACATGCCACCAGAATTTGCACCCGCTGACAACCCTGCATCCGACTCAGACGATTTCACCACTCGGGCACTGACATTCTTTCTATTACCAGTGTATGATTTCTGGATTCTTCTGTGTCCACGTATTCTTAGTTTTGATTGGTCGATGTCAGCTATACCATTGGTTGAATCCATAGCTGACCCTCGCTTGATACTTATTCTTGGATTTTATGGAACGCTTTGTTATTTAGCTAGAGACACGTTATTAAAAATTCATCTTTTTAGAAATTCATTTTCCAAGCCTCATATAAATGGCTATCATACAACGAAAAATATTAGCCCAAAACTCTCACATTCCAAAGGACGGACTTCTAAGTTTGCATCAGATGTCTCAGCAGACATTACAGAATTATGTCCCGACATATCAAATTTATCATTAACGAACTTAGACATTTTTATTATATCAGTCTCACTCATCATTCTTCCGTTCATTCCTGCATCAAACTTATTTTTTTACGTTGGTTTTGTGATCGCGGAACGTGTGTTGTACATTCCTAGCATGGGATTTTGTTTGCTTGTTGGACAAGGGTGCTATGTCATTTATCAACGCTGTCTGAGTGTTTCTCATAAAAAGGCTGTGATCGGAGCTGTTTCTGTGGCGTTTTTGCTGATGAGCGTTAAGACTATGCGACGGAACTGTGATTGGATCTCAGAGGAGGAGTTATATAAATCCGGCATTCCAGTTAACCCTGCTAAAGGTGAGATTTATACGATAGGCGTATTGTTGCTGAATTGTCCGTTGTCCCTTGATATTCAGGGTTTGCAATTTTAACTAACTAACATCCTGCAATCATGATTCACAGCGCGAATTCATGTATGAGTATAAACATATAGGAATGGTCCATTTTTCATTCATCAGGAGATGATCAGATACTTTAAGTACATGTAGATCATGCGATGAATTGCTACTCTGCATGGCCATGCCCATAGAGATCATACAGTAATGCCCTAAATAATCGACTCCTTAACCACAGCAGAATTATGAGTAACTTTTCAGGATTTAGTCGGAAATATGGCTTGTTGCCATCCATCGGAAAGCTCTCAGTGAGAGCTTTCTGATGAATGGCAACAAGCCATATTTCCAACTAAATCCTGAAAAGTTACCCTTAATTCTGCTGGGATACGGAGTCGATTATTTAGGGCATTACTGTAACTAACATCCTGCAATCATGATCCACAGCTCAAACTCATGTATGAGTATAAATATATAGGAACTAGCCGATGAGCCCGACGTTGTCCGGGCTATTCAAAAACCAAATTTCAAGTCGATAGCTATTCAAAAACCAAATTTCAAGTCGATAGCTCCACCCGTTTCCGAGATCTGGTCTGCGCATGCGCGAAGCTGGCGTCGCACGGGCTCGGCGACCCGATAAAATTCGTATCCGGGGCAAGATACATTCACATACCAAATTTCAAGTCGATAGCTCCACCCGTTTCCGAGATGTGGTCTGCGCATGCGCGAAGCTGGCGTTGCACGGGCTCTGCAACCCGATAAAATTCGTATCCGGGGCAAGATACATTCACATTGCAAATTTCAAGTCGATAGCTCCACCCGTTTCCGATATATCGTCTGCGCATGCGCGAAGCGGGCGCCGCACGGGCTCGCCAATACGACAACGTTCACCGCCTGGTCAAACTACACACACGTACCAAGTTTCGTCCCGATCGGTCGAGAATCGTAGATTTGTATAAATGACAGACAGACAAACAAACAAACAAACATACATACATACAGACAGAGGTCTTCAAAATATATATGAGATGGTCCATTTTTCATTCATCAGGAGATGATCAGATACTTTAAGTAGATCACGCCATCAAGCCTTAAAATAATTTTTAATTGACTATCTGACATTTTGTCAGGCACCAAGCAGACATGGTCTGACATTGCAAAATGAGACCTGACATGTCTTTTTTATCACTCAAAATAATGGCAGGTGAAACTAATAATGATGTATTATCCCCCAATTATGTTCCTCTTCTCAATTGTCACTTTTTCACTATAAATAATGGAAATCTGCCCACCCTGGCCACAACATCAAACATGCTTGGCAATTTCATGCTCAATTTTAAAGTTATAGAAATCTCCAATTGCTCTGATCCCGGCACTGTTACTAGTACCAGGTACATGTAAGGGTAGGCTTATCATTATGAACATATGACTGTATAGAACGCAGGACAGTTGTATACGTCGACCGGGAGGAAAAACTTGTAGACATCCAAGTTCTAATAATAATACATCTGAAAAACCCAGATTTTGGAAAAACAAATAATTAAAAACTACTCTCCAATCTGCTACAATAGAATAAATTTCATTTAACAGTACACTATACATGTATCAAATTTATTTTGCAAAATATCACATTACCAGTTATATTTTCCTTAAAAATACGTCAATATTTCAACCTGGCATTATGTCAGACAGTTTCATAAGCAGAACCTGACAACCTATAAAAATTCAAATTTGCTGTCTGACAATTGTCCGTGTCAGAGGACTTATTTGGAGTCTTGCATGCCATGAATTTCGACACTGCATGGCTCTCTGCCCATATATATCATATTCCACCACAGCAGAATTATGTGTAATTTTTCAGGATTTAGTTGGAAATATGGCTTGTTGCCATTCATCGGAAAGCTCTCAGTGAGGGCCTTCCGATGAATGGCAACAAGCCATATTTCAGACTAAATCCTGAAAAATTACCCATAATTCTGTACAAAAACCTAGGAACTTTTCGGTGTTCTGACCCATTCTGACAGGGAACTTTATAACATTGAACAAACACAGCAGAGAATATATTTCTTGTTAATATATTTGTTCCTCATGCAACAATCTACTGCACAGCAGGGGGTGGTCCCAGCTTGAGATTACATGCTTTTTGGTGACTTTTTTGAGCCAATATCGCAATAAACATTGAATTAAATACCCGGGAGAAATTCTATAATTGTAAGCGATGCAAAGCAAAATCGCTCACAAAGTCACTTATATCATGCAACTTCAAGTTGGGACCTTCACCTACAGTGAACTACATTATTATGGAACAGGTATTAACTAAGAAATACATGTATATTACCTGCACTGTTTTTTTAATGTTATAAACTTCCCTGTAACAACATCAAAAAGTTCCCAGGTTTGTACTGGTGGACAAGCCTTGAAATAGTGTGCCTGTCATTTGCAGAATGAGGTCCCCAGAGGGTGAATTTAGTGATGCTACCCCGCATAGTGGGCTAGCATCACCAAATTCACCTCTGGGGACCTCATTCTGCTTACACCTCAGCAGAATGAGGTTCCCAGAGGGTGAATTTGGTGATGCTAGCCCGCTATGCGGGGTAGCATCACTAAATTCACACTCTGGGGACCTCATTCTGCAAATGACAGACACGCTATTTCAAGGCTTGCTACGGCACAGGTCCTCAGAACAAAAATTGACCCCACCCCCAATAATACTTAATCCTATAGATTAAGTATTATTGGGGGTTGGGTCAATTTTTGTTCTGGGGACCTGTGTGCTACGGGTGTACATTGCAGCTGAAGTAGAGATTCATGGCATGATCTGATACTTTAAGTCAAGATGACAGGCAAAAATGCTTCTTAGTTTCAATTGCAGGAATGTTCAGCTAATAAGGTGAACAAAGAGCCAAACAAATAAGCAATTTATTGAACTTATTATCTGAACATTACCTACAAATAAATTCAGTTATCAAATAGCTAAGTGGCTCCAGTGGCCCTCATGGTAGCTATTCTCATACATCAGACACATTCTCTTTATATAAGAAGCATTGACGTTGAATAAGCAAGGATTATTCTTGCCTGAAGGATACACATAAAACTAGACAGGTGGGTGTTGGTTTATTTCACATATTTGCATAACAAATTAAAAATTCTGATAGTTAATCTTCTAGAAAGTAACTTCTCTAACATGTTTTATGTCAACTTCAATAAAAATGCATCAAGCAGTCAAACACTGCATAATGTTAAGTACATATGGTGTCTGGCAGATAAAATGCAGCTTTTATTTCAGAGACGTAATCATCCTACAACCATGTAACATCTGTCTGCAAAGCTTTTTAATGTTAACATTGATTTTGATGACTTCAATAATTGTTCATGTTGAAATAATGGGGTTATTATCTGTAACTTGGTGCAGTTTTAATATGGGTAGATATACTCGCTGCATGTACTGATATTTAAAAAAAAATATTCTTACGTCTTGTCATCGTGATTTAGGCTTGAAAAGAGTTTGCATGATTTGATATCAGTCAGTTGTCATGGTTTTGCAGGAGAATGAGCCTTGAAATATAATTATCTCTATAGTAAAACTTACTAACATGTTATTCTACAATGTCACTCGTGGTAACCCTTTCAGTGCCACGGGGCTGATCTCATCGGCCCTAATTTACGGTCTGTAAATTCGGCCCTAAAAAAAATTAAAATTATTTATATATTTTTTTTAAAGATTTTTTTGGGTTGAATTTTTTTTGGGTATGCTTAAGCATGCTATAGCGAATTTAAAAACAAACTGGATAAAACCTTAGGGGCATGTTATAATTCAAAACTATCACCAAGTATTCATAGTAATGATTTTGATGCCCATGCAAAAACGTAAGATTCCCTGGCACTAAACCTACAAAATAAGTCTGTTAAAGAATATAATAAAAAATTATTAAAATTGTAAAAAATTGTAAAAAATAATAACAAATGATGAAAAATTGTTAGGCCAATGCATTCTCTTATATATGCGAGGCGACCTATGGTCGACTCGCATATATAAGGGAATGCATTGGCACAGGGTATATGGGTTGATACAAAAATCGGACCTGGCACTGAAAGGGTTAAAGACATATTATGGACTTGTTCAGGTGGGTGAAACTAGTAAGTTAGTACTCAGGCGCTATGCCAACTGTGGGAATGTTGCATTCTTCTAACATCGCCGAAAATTTGAAAGAATCGACCACACATAAGTGTATATATTTACATCTCGATTTGGGACGCAACAATCGGCGATAAACTAACTCAAACGATTTCGCCATCGAGAGTCATTGCATTTAATTAATATACATGTATAAGAATGACTGTTTGTGTGCTGTAAATTTGGATTAATATTCGTAAAAATAACTACTTTGAGCAAGATTATTCTCTATTTCTATTTGATCACCCTACCATAGTGTTTCACATCACTTTAATAGTTCATAAGTAGTTGTCTGGCTTGTGTGCAGTGTTCGAGCTGGACCAAAAAATCTTTTTGGCCAAATGTTTTTTGGCCAAATTAAAATAAAAATTGGCCAAATGAAACCCTCAATTTCTGGGTGGTTCACAATTGGTGATTAAAATATTTGTTTTAAAGACATATTATGTACCTGTTCGGTTGCACGAAATTGATCAGTTAGTATCCAGGCGCTATGCCAACTGGAGGAATGTACCATTCTACTAACATCTCCGAAAATCTGAAGCAAATCGACCAAACCACTCCCATAGAGAACTGAGGACCAGGGTTGTCAAGGTACCGACGGTACCACAACTTGCGGTACCGGTTCCGTACTGATGTTCAGTACCGCAAACCGGGTCGGTATCGGTACTCATTGAGTGGACTTTTATACGGCAAATAACTTTTGTTTCGTGGGGTTCCATCATCAATTATTCGTTAAGTTCGAGGTTTAGTCAAACAACGAAAATTAAAATCGCAACGACATTTACGATTTCGGCAAGTCGCAAAGGGAGGATTTTTTTAAAAGACGGAGTACAGAGTGGAACGAATGTAGACATGTATGTTTGACTACTAAGGCTAACATTGTAGACTTATATGGATACACGGTACACCATTTTATTTGCGTGGTAATTCGTTAGAGAACTCACTAATTGGCCATATTACTCGCATGTTATTTCATAAATGATGTCACCCAATGAAACCAAAGTCATTACCAGAAAGCCTAGTTGTACATGTAGTTGGCTAGTTCGAAAATTTGAAATAGATTTAGAGAGAAAATTGTCAAATACACTCTGTGTCTGTGACATTAACTTTATATCACAATGAAAGTTAAAACAAGGGAAAATAAAACTCAATAGATGTCATTCATGTGATCATAAGAATCATTATGTCATAATACTCGGGTAACTATGCCCTGGTTGCCCATGCCCCCATGTCACGACTCACAAGTCTCACAACTCACAAATATCCTGTCATTCGAGTTATACAGTGTCAACATCCATGTCATCATATATATATCCATCGATGGTAATTTGGGTGTTTGGGCGAACAGTTTGGCACTATTGCGCCTAGTGACCTTGTCGGTGCCCAACATACTCCTCTCAAATGATGCATGTGTCATAAATTGATACCGCGAAACGGTACATGCAGAATTGCATCCGGCGACATTGCATCCGCATCCAAGAAATACAGTTATCACAATAGGCGCCTACATAATGCATGCATTCTGTCAATTTAGTGACAAGTTGTCATAGTGCGGCATACTGTGCCTTTGACGTTTGAATGTGCTAAGTTGCTAACGATATCACGATGACCAATCGCAGTTTTGTTTGGCGCGATGTTGAGCTGCTTAATTAACCCTTTATATTTGTTAAGATGTATATTAATATAAATCAACAATCAGTACCGAGAACCGTCAGTACTCGACATCAGAACAGGTACCGATTTAATTCCTGATTACCACCGGTTCCGGTACCGGTACCAGTACCTATTGACAACACTGCTGAGGACATCATCTGAACTACGCTCAATTGTAAATATTTACTACTCGATTCGGGATGGATCTATCGATGATAATCTAACAAAAACGATTTTGACATCAAGAGTCACTGCATTTAATTAATATATAAGAATGATTGTGTGTGTTGTCAATTTGGATATAATATTTGTAAAAATTACTACTTTGAACAAGATTATTCTCCATTTATATTTGATCACCCTACCGGAGTGTTTCACATCACATTAAACTTTATTTGTTACTCAGAATAAAAGTGTAAAAAATAGTTCGGCCAAATGAATTTTTATTGACCAAATTCATTAAAAAAAATGGCAATTGGCCAATTTGGCCACCAACAGCATGAACACTGCTTGTGTGTGATATAAATTTGCATTATAAAGTAAAAATTCTGATAGTCATCTTCTAGAAAGTAACTTCTCTAATGTGTTTTATGTCAACTTCAATAAAAATGCATCAAGCGAACAAAAACTGCATATTGTTAAGTACATATGGTGTCTGGCAGATAAAATGCAGCTTTTAATTCTGAGACGTAATCATCCTACAATCATGTAACATCCGTCTGCAAAGCTTTTTAATGTTAACATTGATTTTGATGACTTCGATAATTGTTCATGTTGAAATAATGGGGTTATTATCTGTATCCCGGTGCAGTATTAACAAATGTATTCACTGTAGCGTTATTTTCCAAACAAATTTCTCGCATCTTGTAAGCATGACTTTGGCTTGAAACGGACCAGTCAAGAGTTGATTTTCAGGGCCAAGTCACTTCTCCCTATCACACAAATAAGGTAAAGTGGTCACCATAAGGCAAAGTACATGTTCTTAAATTGAAGTTGGTTGGTACGGTATGTTTTATACACGCAATGAAAATTACTCTTATCTCTTTAGTAGCACTTTCTAAATTAATAATTCTACAATATGCCACCACTTTTAATAGTTCACAGAAGTTGTCTCATGTGTGTGTGATACCGGTATAAATTTGGGATTACTACTTTACTATGAAAACTTGACATATAATGGAATAATGGAAATTTCAAGGTAACCATGCTAATAGATAGAAGATTTGTTGTATATGATTATATTGATGGTATAGCCTACCTATGAGTCATACAGACATGCACACATTCTTAATCAAGATGCACCAGAATTATTTCTTGCCTGAATGGAGCTAACATTGTTAAACTAGACAGGTGGGTGTTGGTTTATTTCACATATTTGCATTTGAAATAAAAAATTCTGATTGCCATCTTCTAGAAAGTAACTTCTCTAACTTGTTTTATGTCAATTTCAATAAAATATGCATGAAGCTGTCGAACACTGCACAATGTCAAAGCCTTGAAATAGGGTGTCTGTCATTTACAGAATGAGGTCCCCAGAGGATGAATTTAGTGATGCTACCCCGCATAGCCGGCTAGCATCACCAAATTCACCCTCTGGGAACCTCATTCTGCTGAGGTGTAAGCAGAATGAGGTCCCCAGAGGGTGAATTTGGTGATGCTAGCTCACTATGCGGGGTAGCATCACTAAATTCACCCTCTGGGGACCTCATTCTGCAAATGACAGACACCCTATTTCAAGGCTTGAATTATTGTCAATGTTAAGTACATATGGTGTCTGGCAGATAAAATGCAGCTTTTAATTCAGAGACGTAATCATCCTATAACCATGTAACATCCGTCTGCAAAGCTTTTTAATGTTAACATTGTTTTTGATGACTTCGATAATTGTTCATGTTGAAATAATGGGGTCGTTATCTGTTTCTTGGTGCAGTTTTAAAAGATGTACTCACTTTAGCGCTATTTTCCAAAGAAAAATCTTGCATCTTGTAAGCATGACTTTGGCTTGAAACAGGAGCTGATTTTCAGGGCCAAGTCACTTCTCCTTATCACAAAAATAAGGCAGTCGTTATACAATGAAAATATAGTCTTGAAAAGAGTTTGCATGATTTGAGATCGATCAGATCAGAGATCAGATGTGGGAGGGGGTAGAAATAGAATTATTGATATCTCTTAAACAAATAACACTTGCTAAATTAATAATTCTACAAAGCCACCGCTCTTAATAGTTCATAGAAGTTGTCTCATTTGTGTGTGATACCAGTATAAATTTGGGATTACTACTACATGTGTATATTATGAAGACCCTTAGAATTTCAATAATGGAAATTTCAAGGTAACCATGCTAATAGATAGAAGAATTGTTGTATATGATTATATTGATGGTATAGCCTACCTATGAATCATACAGACATACACACATTCTTAAGCAAGATGCACCAGAATTATTTCTTGCCTGAATGGAGCTAACATTGCAAAACTAGACAGGTGCATGTTGGTTTATTTCACATATTTGCATTTGAAATAAAAAATTCTGATAGCCATCTTCTAGAAAGTAACTTCTCTAACTTGTTTTAGAGCACAATCCCATTGTTGAAATCGTTCCCTGATTTTTGGTAAAGCACACCAATTCCCAAGGCTGGCGAAGGAATAGTTCAGTGATTATCCCATTGTTAGGCACACGTAACTCATAACAGGCAAATCGCATGGGCACTTCAAAGTGGGACCAGCCTGTGTTGTTTCGGACATATCTGTTCACATTCAACGGCGATTAGTTCATGTTAATCACGTTGTTGGGTTGGCTAAACGGCTATTGTGTCCAATCGCGGCCAGCGCACAGATTGTGTGTCATGGTCAAAACACGCTCAACGGCACATTTCCTGTTGATTGCATTATTTGGGATCTATTGTGCTCTAAGTCGGTCAGAGCACGCGAATAGTTCTTTACCAGAATAAATCTCGTCTTCGACTTGATTGATTCTGGTAAAGAACAATTCTTGTGCTCTAACCATTACTTATTGTCAACTTCAATAAAATATGCATGAAGCTGTCAAACACTGCACAATGTTAAGTACAGTATTGCTCTCAATAAGCGACTCCTTAACCACAGCAGAATTATGGGTAACTTTTCAGGATTTAGTCGGAGATATGGCTTGTTGCTATTCATCGGAAAGCTCTCACTTAGAGCTTTCCGATGAATGGCAACAAGCCATATTTCCAACTAAATCCTGAAAAGTTACCCATAATTCTGCTGTGGTTAAGGAGTCGATTACTTAGGGCAATACTGTACCAATTGAATCCAAGCCTGCATATAGTGTGTCTGTCATTTTCAGAATGAGGTTCCCAGAGGGTGAATTTAGTGACGCTATCCCACACGGTGAACCTCATTCTGCTTAGACCTCAACTGCTTTTGGGAGACCTAGGATCAGATTGAACTTTGAAGTTCCCCAGCTTTCCGATGAATGTCAACAGGCCATATTTCCGACTAAATCCTGAAAAGTTACCCAAAATTCTGCTGTGGTTAAGGAGTTGATTATTTAGAGCATTACTGTACAAATGGTGTCTGGCAGATAAAATGCAGCTTTTAATTCAGAGACGTAATCATCCTATAACCATGTACATGTACATGTAGCATGTCGTCTGCAAGTTTTTTTTTACTGTTACTACTAGTAGTACCGGGTAGCAGTGTTCTCATGACTTTATTAGCTCAACTTTACTTTGTAAAGTTTGAGCTATTGCCATGGCTTTGTCGTCCGTCGTCCGTGTGTACGTGTGTACGTAAGGCGTCAACAATGCAGGCTACAGGTCGTACCTTTCGTCGGATCATTATGAAATTTGTCATAGCTGTTGACATCAACATTTAGACCAGAATAATTAATTTTGGGGTCATTCGGAAAAAAAACATGGCCGCCAGTGGCCATATTGGATTTCAAAATTCAATCCATTAGCACGGGCTACAGGCCGTACTGTTTGTCTGATCTTCATGAAATTTGTCATGGATGTTAATATTGACATGTAGATGGGAACGAGTAATTTTGGGGTCATTCGGCCCAAAAACATGGCCGCCAGCAGCCATCTTGGATTTTACTCTTTGTATGACTAAATTCTTTAGCACGGGCTACAGGTCGTACTTTTAGTCTGATCATCATAAATTTTGTCAAGAATGTTAATAATGACATGTAGATGGGAACGAGTCATTTTGGGGTCATTCGGCCAAAAAACATGGCCGCCAGCAACCATCTTGTATTTTACTCTTTGTATGACTAAATCCTTTAGCACGGGCTACAGGTCGTACCTTTAGTCTGATCATCATAAAATTTGTCATGGCTGTTGAAATTGGAATGTAGATGGGAACGAGTCATTTTGGGGTCATTCGGACAAAAAACATGGCCACCAGCAGCCATCTTGGATTTAAAAATTTAATCCATTAGCACGGGCCACAGGTCGTACTGTTCGTCTGATCACCATGAAATTTGTCATGGATGATAATATTGACATGTAGATGGGAACAAGTAATTTTGGGGTCATTCGGCCAATAAACATGGCCGCCAGCAGCCATCTTCGATTTTACTCTTTGTATGACTAAATTCTTTAGCACGGGCTGCAGGTCGTACCTTTAGTCTGATCATCATAAAATTTGTCATGGATATTAACAATGACATGTAGATGGGAACGAGTAATTTTGGGGTCATTCGGCTAAAAAACATGGTCGCCAGCAGCCATCTTGGATTTTACTCTTTGTATGACTAAATCCTTTAGCACGGGCTACAGGTCCTACTTTTAGTCTGATCATCATAAAATTTGTCAAGAATGTTAATAATGACATGTAGATGGGAACGAGTCATTTTGGGGTCATTCGGCCAAAAAACATGGCCGCCAGCAGCCATCTTGGATTTTACTCTTTGTATGACTAAATCCTTTAGCACAGGCTACAGGTCGTACCTTTAGTCTGATCATCATAAAATTTGTCATGGTTGTTGAAATTGGAATGTAGATGGGAACGAGTCATTTTGGGGTCATTCGGACAAAAAACATGGCCGCCAGCGGCCATATTGGATTTAAAAATTTAATCCATTAGCACTGGCCACAGGTCGTACTGTTCTTCTGATCATCATGAAATTTGTCATGGATGATAATATTGACATGTAGATGGGAACGAGTAATTTTGGGGTCATTCGGCCAAAAAACATGGCCGCCAGCAGCCATCTTGGATTTTACTCTTTGTATGACTAAATTCTTTAGCACGGGCTGCAGGTCGTACCTTTAGTCTGATCATCATAAAATGTGTCATGGATGTTAACAATGACATGTAGATGGGAACGAGTAATTTTGGGGTCATTCGGCCAAAAAACCTGGTCGCCAGCAGCCATCTTGGATTTTACTCTTTGTATGACTAAATCCTTTAGCACGGGCTACAGGTTGTACCTTTAGTCTGATCATTATGAAATTTGTCATGAATGTTAATAATGACATGTAGATGGGAACGAGTCATTTTGAGGTCATTCGGCCGAAAAACATGGCCGCCAGCAGCCATCTTGGATTTTACTCATTGTATGACTAAATCCTTTAGCATGGGCTACAGGTCGTACCTTTAGTCTGATCATCATAAAATTTGTCATGGTTGTTGAAATTGGAATGTAGATGGGAACGAGTCATTTTGGGGTCATTCGGACAAAAAACATGGCCGCCAGCGTCCATATTGGGTTTAAAAATTTAATCCATTAGCACGGGCCACAGGTCGTACTGTTCTTCTGATCATCATGAAATTTGTCATGGATGATAATATTGACATGTAGATGGGAACAAGTAATTTTGGGGTCATTCGGCCAAAAAACATGGCCGCCAGCAGCCATCTTGGATTTTACTCTTTGTATGACTAAATTCTTTAGCATGGGCTACTGGTCGTACCTTTAGTCTGATCGTCATAAAATTTGTCATGGATGTTAACGATGACATGTAGATGGGAACGACTCATTTTGGGGTCATTCGGCCGAAAACAAGGCCGCCAGCAGCCATCTTGGATTTTACTTTTCTCTTCATGTCTATAAACATGTATTAGATATTCAACTTTCCACATTCCTAATGGCTCCATTGACTGTAATACATTAAATTATTCCCTTTCCAAGTTGAGCTACAGTGTCACTGACACTTTCATTTATTATTCATACTGTGCCAGTGCATTAAATTCTCTTATATATGTGAGTCTCCCATAGGGAGCCTTGCATATACCGTAAAAGAGAATGCACTGGCTTACAAGCTACATGTAGGTCAAGATGAATATTGTTAGGCCAATGTTTTTTCTTATTTCTGAAATATACCCTGCTGGACAAAACAAGTGTCCACTTAAACTTAACCGCGGTGTGGTTAGCGTTGCCACCGCGGCTGAAATGCAACTACACCATGGCTCCACCGGCTAACTACAGTTGGGCCGCGGTGTACTTGCCATTCGGCCATGGTGTAGTTGCCGCGGTGTACGTCCATTAAACTGAAAAAGGACGATATTACAAACCAGAAATCTAACCATGGTGTACATGCCGTTCGGCTGCGGTGTAGTTGCCTTTCGGCCGCAGTGTTATTGCTGTTCGGCCGCGGTGTACTTGCCGTTCGATCATGGTGCTCAACTACAGTTACAAACTCTGACACTGCGGCCGAACGGCAAATACACCGCGGTACCAATGGACACTTGTTTTGTCCAGCAGGGTATATATATATATATGAGTGAGAATCCAATGGCACAGGGGTTTTCGCAAATTTGAGAAAGTTCCAGCCATGGAAGGGTTAAAGGCATTGAGAATGCAATCAGATCTGTGTATCCAATAAATCCACCACAACAATACTGCTGCCTCTAATTCAGTAATAAGATGATAACCTGATCAGATAAGGCAGACACATCTGCCTCTAAGAGATGGCTCACACATATACAGTAATGCCCTAAATAATCGACTCCTTAACCACAGCAGAATTATGGGTAACTTTTCAGGATTTAGTCGGAAATATGGCTTGTTGCCATTCATCGGAAAGCTCTCGCTGAGAGCTTTCCGATGATTGGCAACAAGCCATATTTCCGACTAAATCCTGAAAAGTTACCCATAATTCTTCTGTTGTTAAGGAGTCGATTATTTAGAGCATTACTGTACCACCCCCTCCCTGTCTCATTTGTGTGATGAAACCTATTTTATTGCTGTGTTATCAGTAGTCATTTGGGTTTATTCTCAAGCCTGTAAATAGTGTTCTGTCATTTGTAGAATGAGGTTCCCAGAGGGTGAATTTAGTGATGCTATCCCTCATGGTGGACTAGCATCACCAAATTCACCCTCTGGGAACCTTATTCTGCTTAGGCTTCAACTGCTATGGGAGACCTAGGATCAGATTGAAGTTCCCCAGTTGAAGTTGGTGATTTCACCCTCTGGTCACCTTGATTATGCATTTTATCTTCTGCAAATTAGGGGATATAGAAACTTCTCAGAAGGGAAGAAGTGACTAAAACAATGTTAATTTAAGACAATAAGATGAGGCCTAAGCAGAATGAGGTCCCCAGAGGGTGATTTTGGTGATGCTAGCCCGCTGTGCACAATAGCATCAAAAATTGTACCCTCTGGGGACCTCATTCTGCAAATGACAAACACACTATTTGCATGTTTGGTTATTCTGTGGGAGTGCACCATCTGGTTTGAGAGAGCATTACCCAGGGTAATTTATCATCAACACATTCACAGACAAACCATTTATCAAGACGATTTATAGTGGCATATCAGTGCTATTATAGCGACATAGCCCTCCCATAATGCACCTGTTATCTCAAGGTCCATTTGCAAGATTAGTAAAAATCTATGATGAGAGTAAAATAGCAGGCACATATCTTCTATGTGTTATTTTAATTGGGAAGATCCTGCACAATTAAGGAAATTGATATAGAGATTTACATGTAACCCTTTCTACTCTAAATGTGCGCTCTTTATTGTTTGATTTGTAGGATGACGCGCAAACATGTTATGTCATGTGCCAGTCTTTTTGAAAAGCCAACAAAAATCCTATCAGATGTACTTTCTAGATCTGTGGTTTAAAATTAGTTTCTGTATTGATGGGAGTCCCTCCATTTCATTGGTAGTGGTGCAGAGCATGCACCGTTTCATTGGTTAATGAGGTAACAGATCATTTCAAGGAATCCAATCTCTATCAAGCCTTGAAATAGTGTGTCTGTCATTTGCAGAATGAGGTCCCCAGAGGGTGAATTTGGTGATGCTAGCCTGCTATTCGGGGTAGCATCACTAAATTCACCCTTTGGGGACCTCATTCTGCAAATGACAGACACACTATTTCAAGGCTTGATCTCTATAAAAAGCCGGTCACAATGACAGACACTGCTTCATGGTTGGTTATATTTAAATTGCGAGATCAGAGATCATAAGGTCTAAGCAGAATGATGTCCCCCGAGGGTGAATTTAGTGATGCTAGCCTGCTATGCGGGATAGCGTCACTAAATTAACTTTCTGGGGACCTTATTCTACAAATGACAGGCACACTAAATTCATGCCTGACTGTATACAAGAATTCAGTTACTTTGGACCTTTATGTATGAAATCTGTTCCATCCTCAAAATTTATTTGTGTATCTAATCAGCTTGAGGCAATGACTAATTAATTATTAATGAGTTTCAACTTGGCCACAGGTCACATAGTGTAGTATAAGAATGTATGTGCCACTGGGTCCGTATGAGGTGTGCATTGCTTCTAAAAACTCAGTTCTAATTAAAATTAGACTCTCGAACAACTTCGGGTTTTATTACAGAGTCTGAAGAATTTAGCTATCATTCATACATGTATTACTGTCATTATAAATAGCTTCTACATGCAATCCCTGCAGTATGATGTCACAGCGCTTGAATAGTTTTACGAAGCAGAGAACGATATCTCCTATCGGTTTCGTCTTGACAAATTTCATAACAAAACTGGGTGTTAACTGTTGAAATTCTTATAATAGTTAATTCTATATTGGCATTGGAATTTGTGCCCATTTTTTTCTGTTCCAATATGGTAGCGGTACACAAAGCTATGCATGCACAAGACAATGTCAGAATGTAGGAGCCCCTACTCCGCTAAACACTCCTTGATTTAATTCTGCCAGACTACCATTCAATGATTGTACAAATGTCTCAAAATATTTTTAACAAAGTTGACAACAAAATTAATTTAAATGTGTACTAAATTTCATTCCCAATCTTTGTTTGGTGGAAATTACTGAAACATATCAAGTTTATATATAAAGTTTATTATGTTTATTATTTATGGCTTATTTCGACCCCTGAAACCAAGCAGGAATGTGACAAAAATGAGAATTATTATCGTGTATAATAGTTTGAGATTCACCTTAACCTACATGTGGGTTTTGTTGTTTGTTTTGGTTAACATACAGTAATGCCCTAAATAATCAACTCTGAGAGCTTTCCGATGAATGGCAACAAGCCATATTTCCAACTAAATCCTGAAAAATTACCCATAATTTTGCTGTGGTTAAGGAGTCGATTATTTAGGGCATTACTGTATTGCTTGTTATACTCCCTTTTTCGCCCTTTTTGAAAAAAGGTCGTATTATGTTATCAGTCTGTTCGTCCGTCTGTCTGTCGAGCCGTCTGTCTGTCTGTCTGTCTGTCCGTCCGTCCGTTAACATTTTTGGTTTCCGATCGATAACTCCAGTTTGGATTATTTGATCTGAACCAAAGTTGGTATGTGTATTTCCCAGCTAAAGATACAGGCCAAGTTCGAATATGGGTTCCGTCCAATTATTTTAACATGAGTTACGGCCCTTTTTCGACTTAGAATTTGACTATCTGTTAACATTTTTGGTTTCCGACCGATAACTCCAGTTTTGATTATTTGATCTGAACCAAAGTTGGTATGTGTATTTCCCAGCTAAAGATACAGGCCAAGTTCAAATATGGGTTCCGTCCAATTATTTTTACATGAGTTACTGCCCTTTTTCGACTTAGAATTTGACCGTCTGTTAACATTTTTGGTATCCGACCGATAACTCCAGTTTGGATTATTTGATCTGAACCAAAGTTGGTATGTGTATTTCCCAGCTAAAGATACAGGCCAAGTTCGAATATGGGTTCCGTCCAGTTATTTTTACATGAGTTACGGCCCTTTTTCAACTTAGAATTTGACCAATTTCATAACATTTTGGTTTCCGACCGATAACTCCAGTTTTGATTATTTGAGCTGAACCAAAGCTGGTATGTGTATTTCCCAGTTAAAACTACAGGCCAAGTTTGAATATAGGTTCTGTCTAATTATTTTTACATGTAAGCTCAAAGTATTATCTTATTTTGCGATAGTACAATTCGAAATGGCTAAAGGGCGTATTTTGCCACGCCCTAGCAATGCTCTTGTTCACACATGAAAATATTGTTGACACAATTTGTTGGGCCAAGTTCCCCTATAGAACTTGAACAACACTTTTTAATACCTACATGTATCACATAAACTTGGTCTTCGTCAAATTTTGTGGTCCTGGTAACTCGTTCAAAATATATTCCTCGATACCACCAATAATTAGAACCTTTTAGATTTGCATTCAATGTTTAACCATTTTTATGACGGGAGCTGCGCTGGTGCAGCATTAAAGATTCTGAGCCAGTCGCATATACATGTATAAGAGAATGCAATGGCTTACTGGGTCAAGGTAAATATTGTTAGGCCAATGTATTCTCATATATATGCAAGGCTCCCTATGTGACTCGCATATATAACAGAATGCATTGGCACAGGGTTTTCAAAAAAATTCAGGAAGCTCCAATTTTAAATGAATACAATGTATTCTCTGATATATGCGAGGCTCCCTCCCTCATCCAAACTACCACAGACCTTAAAGTGATGTGAAACGCTCCAGTAGGGCGATCAAATAGAAATGGAGAATAATCTTGCTCAAAGTAGTAATTTTCACAAATATTACATCCAAATTTACAACAAACACCGCCATTCTTATATATTAATTAAATAGAGTGACTCGAGATGTCATAATCATTTTCATTAGCTTTTCGCAGATAGTTGCGTCCCGAATTGAGAAGTAAATATTTACAATTGCACGTAGTTCAGACGATGTTTTCTATGGAGTGGTAAGGTCAATTTGTTTGAAAATTTCGGCGATGTTACAAGAATGCTATATTTTTCCAGTTGGCATAGTGCATGAACACCAACTTAATAGTTTCACTCACCCGAATTAAATAAGTGCATAATATATCTTTAACAGTCGACATCGTAGCAAGTATGGGTCTGTAAAAATGCTAGATATTTCTGCACAATTCAGTACTATCCTCTCTATATGGTCTAGTGTAAAAGAAACTTTTTAAGATAGAGGATGAGGCTATAATTGTATTCAATTTCATAAAAAAAACTTGACACAAATAGGGGGTTCTATTTCACTTATTTATGAGAGATTTGAAACTTAATAAATTAATTTCTATTTACTAAATCCGTTATGAAGCAAATAACCAGACATCATGTACAATAGAGAAATAAAATTTAAGTTGCTCATATTTCACTGATATCATCCAAATGTCAAAGGGCTTGAATGCATTTATGATCGGACAACTCGTTGTTTGAAGTGATAATATACCACTCTGACACATGAGCTGATAAAATATTTGATCCTTTGATAAAAATTGGATCAGTCATTATAATTTATAATGCCCCTTTCAAGGGGTGATCACCACAAAACTACAAAGCAATCAGTATAATGGTTTGTCCCACACAGAAGTTCCCTGCAGAACTTTTGTCTGAAATATTCACAAGCTTTCAAAGGCAGACTTGATGATATCAGGGTATGAAAGCTTTTAATAAATACTTCAACTAAAATACCACAGCCTCAGGCTTTTCGTGGTATCACGAGGGCAAAAAATGTTGTCAAACATTGTTTCATAATGCACTTTGTTTCGTCAGGCATACATTTAAATAAAAGATTCAGATACCTCTCCATTGTTGAGGACACTTCTCGATTGTTTTATCTGTTGTTCAACTTTGCTCGGATGGTTGTAATCACAGTTGTCATTTACGCTCCAATGATTTGTCTCGAGGGGTTATTTTGCGAATCGATATAATACAGTAAGTCCTGAACCACAAAGAGCAGATTTACTGTGGTATATCGCAGCGTTTTAACTGCTGCCTGCTTTTAGGCTCACCCCCAACTTTTTATACGCTCGTTTGAAAAATATTGTCGTATTATGTATGTTAGCTGATAAAATATTTGATCCTTTGATAAAATTGGATCAGTCGTAAAGGCTTTTTGTCCGTCCGTCCGTCATCTGTTCACTTTTGGTTTCCTGATGATAACTTTAGATTGAATCGAGTGAACTGAACCAAATTTGGTATGTTAGTTTACCACACCAAAATACAGATCAACTTCAAATATGGGTTTCGTCCGCATGATTTTGACTGAGTTATGTCCCTTTTTCTACTTAGATTTTACCTCATTTGCGGTTTCCGGATGATAACTTTAGATTGAATCAAGTGAACTGAACCAAATTTAGGCTGGTTGACGTCCCTAGTTACCTTAACAATTTGCATATATTATTACGTCATGAAAGTAATACCTACCTAATAAAGCTACATTGACATAATAAAGGCTTTTTGTAGTCAATAGAGGTAGAGAGTCGTGGATAAATTACGATATGTGCTACTGGTTGAAAGCACCATAAATCATTACAAAACTGGCATGTACTAAATATTATAGCTTATCTGACTTGACATTCCAGCATTGAACTAATTTAAGTTTATCATTAATTGTTTTTAATGGACACATGTACCAGTATATATTAGTAATTTGCTAAGAATTCAATGAGTTATATTTTATTAATATTGCTCCAGCAAACTAGTCTATATTATGTGCATACATGTATATGATCTTCTATTTGAATATTATTTCAGCTTGGGGGAATCTTGCCAACATACTCAATGGTCAGAATAAAGCTGTGGAAGCGGAGCAAGCTTACAGAAAAGCACTGGAATACAGAGGAAACATGGCCGATGTTCATTACAATCTGTGAGTGCATCTACATGTAACAGACATAGATTCAATTTTAATTTAACCCTTTCATGATTGGATCTGCGCTGGTGCAGCATTTAAGATCATGTGCCAGTGCATTCTCTTATATATGCGAGTCTCCCACAGGGAACCTTGCATATATAAGATAATGCACAGGCTCGTTATTATAAATACAAGGTCAAGGTAAAAATTGTTAGGCCAATCCATTCTCTTATATACGCGAGGCTCCCATATATAAGAGAATGTATTGGCACAGAGTTTTCACAAAATTGCAGGAAGCTCCATGCAGTCATGAATGAGTTACGGCTTCTTAGCTGTAATCTTTGGTGACCCTTATATATAGGGTAATAGCTGACAACTGTAAGCTATTTCAGTGAATGGATCGTTCTGCATGTATTTGATGAAATAATGTAATGGTAACTTTTGAATCTAATATCTAGCTTAAAACATTTGACAGGGATATATTTGTGCCAAACTGAATGACCGATTGGTGGGATATGCCAACTCTCAGATTTGGCGATTTTTGTCGCATGAGAGAGTTTATAATCAAATATGGACTATTTAAGTATATGTTAGTTTTTCCATATCAAAGGGGTGTTAGAACTAGCCATGCAGGAACTCGGTGACTGTGGATGAGTGTGTCGTTATTACCCCTCTCAAATCGAGTCAAAAAAATTTATATTTGGATTCCATGTCTGCTTGAAACTGCATGCCTGAAATTTGAAGTAGATCAAGAAGAAAAATGACTTAAATAAGTCTTTCCAAGGGATATAAAGTCAGTATATGAGTATTTCATTTATGAACCTATTTTTGTCCCTGAAACAAGGCTGGTATGTATCAAAATGTGACAATTACAAGGTGTGTTTATTAACACTAAAAAGTGACTAGGTCTGAGAATATGGTGCCGGACATTTGCAGAATGAGGTCTCCAGAAGGTGAATTTAGTGACGCTACCCCGCACAATAGGCTAATCTCACTAAATTCACCTTCTGGGTCCTCATTTTGCTTATGCCTTATCTTCTCTGGAAAGTATCTTTATTATCAAATTAACAAGTTTTTTGGTTTATTTAGAAACTTCTTTAGAAAATTTCTTTTTCGTTTTTAATTTAGAGTTTCCAACAGTACCAACTTGGCAGATGACACAATGCATAATCGATGGTGCCCAATGGGTGGACACTACCATCTTCACCATCTGGGAACTTACATGTAAATCTGTCTAGGTCTCTCATAGCAGATGAGACCATGCAGAATTATGTCCCCATTGGATGAATTTGGTGACACTAACCCGCTATGCAGGCTATCATGACTAAATTCACCCTCTAGGGACCTCATTCTACAAATGTCCGGGCGACAGGGTCCTTTTACGATGTATTAGAATTCTAGGCTATTTATTAAGAATTTTATTTTGCTTATTTTACATTCCAGGATATGAAATATCTTGTTTGAACTGAGACTTGCCCCCTAATTTTATGCAAATATGTTATATATATTCGAAGATTTATATTGATACTAGACAATTGCAGTGCCAGGTATCGCTAATCATCTCAAAACAAGTCCAGCTTTATAAAAATAGCCCAAAGACTGCTCTGCCAGAAAATTGATTTTCATGGATGGTTGTGTACATTCGTGGTTTTGTCTAAATATCCTGTCTTTCTAAAAAGCTTTGGTATATTATACAGGTATTCATAAAGCAAGTGTGCACAGATGCATTATCTGTATAAACAGTCCGATCGCAAAGAACGCAATATCCGTGCTGACATTTACATTATCAAATGACGAGACAGACAGTAGCCAGACTCGATCTATAAACTCAGTATGACAGCACTGAAGTTCACGATGTCTCTACTGAAATTTTTCATTAACCCTTTCATGATGGGAGCTGTGCTAGCACAAAATTAAAGACCCTGTGCCAATGCATTCTCTTATATATGTGAATCGACCATAGGTCGCCTTGCATATATAAGAGAATGCATTGGCCTAACAATTGTTTATAATTTTGTTCTTACATTCTTAAAATTTGTTATCATTTCTTCTTATATTCTTTAACAATTTTTATAATTTTTTTTATAATTTTTTCTTATACTTGTGGTCTTTAACAATTTTATAATTTGTTCTTACATTCTTTATCATTTATCATTATTTCTTACATTATTTAACAATTTTTTATCATTTATTTAATTTGTTCTTAAAATTTTTAACAAATATCAAAACTAATAGCAAATTTGTTAGACCTATAGTCGACTCGCATATATAAAGCGCGCCGCACACGATGCGATATATATCGTACGACAAATATCGAGCACCGGTTACGGTTACAGGACATTTTGTCGCACGATTGGCCCTGCAAGGAATCAAATAATTTTGATTTTCTACGATCGAGTTGTACGATTTATTCGAAGTAGCCAATCAGATTCAACTATTAATGTGATCACGCAGCGATCACATGTTTTCTTTCACAACAACATGGCGTCCATACAGTGTCCTTCAAAGTCAGAGTAGCGGGATATTTTGGACGGCAGAATACATTCATGCCTCTAGAATACAACTACAATTGAAACAGGTGGACTGGATACCAGCAAATTGGTGTCAAAATAATATCTGATTGTGAATTTGTGTGGGGAATTAAATCAGGTAGGCCTATATGGCCTACTAGTCTATAGAACTACATGTACAAATACTTGTAATATTAATATTTATTGGAAATTAGTATTTAATATCTGCGATAAATACAAATATAGACCTATACCTATAGCCTATATACCACGTTATTAATACGGCAACCCATTGCATTCACGAGAATGTAAACAACGAGATCGTACGATCCGATCGCATCGTGTGCGGTGGTCTACCATAAGTGATAAAAACAGAAGTCGCACAAATAAAATCATACCGTGTGCGCACACAGATCTTACGTCGCAAGGGTCTGCGACAAATATCGTGCAACAAATATTGCATCTTGTGCGGCGCGCGCTAAGAGAAAGCATCGGCACAGGGTTTTGACAAAATCATGAAGCTCCTGTCATGAAAGGGTTAAAACAAGGACAACATTTTGGATACCTGACTCAATATTAGGAGCACACGCCTGTCAGACATTCATGAAGCACACTATGACTGTAATTTCAAACAAATGTGTTGCTAACATAAATGAAAATATAAAATTTTGCCACTTAATTTTAACCCTTTTATGGTGGGAGCTGTGCTGGTGCAGCATTAAATATCCTATGCCAGTGCATTCTCTTATATATGCGAGGCTGCCTATGGGAGACTCACATATATAAGAGAATGAATTGGCACAGGGTTTTTTCGCTAGGAATATTTACTTACCTGGCCCATAAACAGTTTAGTGGGGCATGGAATATTTTTCCAGCACTAGGTTGTAACTACAATGGAAATATCTCAAAATGAACATTCTCATGCGCAGTTTTATTCAGTTGGCGACCAAAAAATTCCCATTTATTTAAAGATTTTTTGTTTGTTGATATTAATGAGGTCTACCAACCCCAGGATGGTTGGTTATCATTTCTAGAATACCAAACCAAATCTTCCACAAAAAAAAAAAAAATGAAATGGTTGCCTATCCCAAACTAAAATCTATATTACTCTTTAGATAACAAAAAACATACGGATACTCTTATTAAATTTCAATTAAAAATCCCCCCTGTATGCTGCTTGTTTGTGCCCTATTTGTTTTATTTCGTTCGAAATGACTGCTTCTCATAAAAAACCATTTCAATGTGATGTAAAATGATTATCAAGAATCAGGCAAGGGCTAACACACATCTAATCTTGGTTCTACAGAGCTAAACAAAGATTATGATGGGAAATGACTACATTATTTCACCCCTGTACTATTATTTAATTTTGTGGAGATTTCCCCCTGTACTATTATTCTGCCCCATATGTTTATTTGGATCCCAAGAGTATCCATGGACAAGACATCAGCCTGACTCAATCTTAAGAAGTAGACACATCTAGTACAGACAGCCCTGAATTACATGATGACTGATTGTAGCCTTATTGAAATTTATATTCTCCAAGGAGGTGAGAGCAGCCTGATCGATTCAATCTTAGGAGTAAGCCTGAAAATAGTATGTCTGTCATTTGCAGAATGAGGTCCCCAGGGGGTGAATTTTGTGCCGCTATCCCCCCATGGTGGGCTAGCATCACCAAATTCACCCTCTGAGAACATTCTGCTTATGCCTCGACTGCTATGGGATACCTAGGATCAGATTGAAGTTCCCCAGAGGGTGAATTTTGTGCCGCTATTCCCCACGGTGGGTTAGCATGACCAAATTCACCCTCTGGGAACCTTCTTATACTTAGGCCTTACATGTACTATGGGATACCTAGGATCAGATTGAAGTTTCCCAGTTCAAGTTGGTGATGTTCACACTTTAGTCACCTCGATTATGCATTTTATCTTCTGCAAATTATGGGATATAGAAACTGAACAGAAGGGAAAAAGTAACTAAAAACAATGTGAATTTGAGACTATAGATACTTCACAGAAGATGAGGCCTAAGCAGAATGAGGTTCCCAGAGGGTGCATGGGATATAGCATCACTAAATTCACCATCTGGGGGACCTCATTCTGTAAATGACAGACACACTATTTGCAGGCTTGCTTAGGTGTAACACGAATTAGTACCAATATTTATGCATCAAAGGACATAATCCCCACATAGTAAGACAAGGTCACCCACTACTGAACATGCACATTTTTATATTGTGTCTCCTTACAATGCAGTATGTTCCCACATTAAGGCAGGAGAGCATATGATAGTATTAAAATAAGCTGCCCATTGACGTTTTGATATTACTGCCTTTCGTAATTGTGATATTCATGCATCGCGGCACATATGAGGACCATTCTCGGTGAAATCACCAGCTAAGCCTTTCATCTCGCCATTCACTCTCATTTCATGCGTATCTTGTCCTTTCAAAAGCCCTGCATACCAATACATAACAGTATTCTATATAGGTATTCTCAACACTTTTTTTATGGCATTTCTTTCAAGGGACGTAGCTGGGGAGTTTTAGTTTGGGGGGGTGTAACTACCATGTAACTAAATTCTAAATGTTCTAATGCTCAGCTTCCTTAACCCAGACCATACAGTAATGCTCTAATTAATCGACTCCTTAACCACAGCAGAATTATGGGTAACTTTTCAGGATTTAGTCGGAAAGCTTTCCGATGAATGCAACAAGCCATATTTCCGACTAAATCCTGAAAAGTTACCCATAATTCTGCTGTGGTTAAGGAGTCGATTAATTAGAGCATTACTGTACCTCCAAAACTGGTTTAATTGTTTATTTGTATCTCTCCCCTTGGGTTAAAATTTTAAAACTTGTATCTTAAGCTTATCAACTGTTGCAATTTTTTGCATATTTCACTCTAAAGTTGGAAATTAAGGTATCAGAACAATATTTCAACTAATTATCCAGTCAGAAGTTTCCAAAATGCTTTTATTTCAGGCATTAAATTTCCAATTTAACAATTTGTTTGACTAGTATGCTAGGGTGTGGATACCATCACATGTCTGAGGACCACTCTAGGTGAAATCACTGGCTAATTGTATAAGCCTTTCATCTCGCCACGTATCTTGTCTGTTCATTAGCATTTCATACCAGAACATAACAGTGTTCTATATAGGTATTATGGACACTTTTTGAAGGCATTTCATTCTATTTCTTTCAAGGAACGTGGCCAGAAGGTCTTTGTTTGGTGTGTAACTTCGAACCCCTTTCCTTGCAGGACTCTTGAATCTCCAACCATGGAAGCCATGTGTTGGAATTCTCAATCTGGTGCATCAAGCTTTCCAACTGTTGGAAAATTCTAACCTAAAAATCATTATGGTTGGATAACCACAGCAGAATTATGGGTAACTTTTCAGGATTTAGTCGGAAAGCTTTCCGATGAATGCAACAAGCCATATTTCCGACTAAATCCTGAAAAGTTACCCATAATTCTGCTGTGGTTAAGGAGTCGATTAATTAGAGCATTACTGTACCTCCAAAACTGGTTTAATTGTTTATTTGTATCTCTCCCCTTGGGTTAAAATTTTAAAACTTGTATCTTAAGCTTATCAACTGTTGCAATTTTTTGCATATTTCACTCTAAAGTTGGAAATTAAGGTATCAGAACAATATTTCAACTAATTATCCAGTCGGAAGTTTCCAAAATGCTTTTATTTCAGGCATTAAATTTCCAATTTAACAATTTGTTTGACTAGTATGCTAGGGTGTGGATACCATCACATGTCTGAGGACCACTCTAGGTGAAATCACTGGCTAATTGTATAAGCCTTTCATCTCGCCAGGTATCTTGTCTGTTCATTAGCATTTCATACCAGAACATAACAGTGTTCTATATAGGTATTATGGACACTTTTTGAAGGCATTTCATTCTATTTCTTTCAAGGAACGTGGCCAGAAGGTCTTTGTTTGGTGTGTAACTTCGAACCCCTTTCCTTGCAGGACTCTTGAATCTCCAACCATGGAAGCCATGTGTTGGAATTCTCAATCTGGTGCATCAAGCTTTCCAACTGTTGGAAAATTCTAACCTAAAAATCATTATGGTTGGATATTTTTCTGACCGAGGGCCTTTTCTGTCTGAAATTTGACTGAAATTGTGTGAAATTAAGAAAATATATGACATATTTCATCTATCAAAACTATAACTCAACTCACTTTCCAATCGGAAGTTTTCAAATGCTTTTGTTTCAGGCTTAAAATTTCCAATTGTTGAAAATTGACTATTATGCTGGGGTGGGGTCAAATCCTCAACTCTAATAAATTTGCACATACGTACTTCCTTGGCTATGACGTCCAAGCTTCCCTTATTTAGGAAATGTTCAAGCTACCATCTCATGTGATGTGGAAAGTTTTCCATAGAGACCATAGAGAGCCTCGTTTTAACTCTTGCCTGCTATTGGGCTCACCCCAATTTATTTTTACAAATATTTTCTTAAGAGTCTTTTGTTCAATTAGACCCACCACCAATTTTTCAGACATTGGAAAAATGTAGGTAAACACACTATGTCCGGCGACGATGTCATGGGTGAAGACAATGTTGCGAGAATGACAGCTTGATATTTAAATCATCAGAATAATTGCATCCTGCACCTTTTTAGAATTGGTCCAATTATCATCAGTTTCTGTATCATTTCATCAAAATAATATTTTGAATAATTATATGTACTAGTATATAAATTTTATATTAGTATTATTTGTATTAACAAAATAAACAGTTTTCACAGAAGCAGGATTGTAAATCTATGTTGAATTGACATTGCGGGCATAAGGAAATTAAGAATTGATTTTGTTTTGACCCATTGTAACAGCATAATGATTTGTTCATGTTTTTTTAGTGCCCCATGCAGTGTGCTGTAATTTCATTTTAAGGCTAGACAAATTTTATTGCTTGTTTAATTATGAATATTATGATCGCTGATGATGTGAAATATACATGATTTCATAAATTACAGTAATGTCCTAAATAATATACTCCTTAACTACAGCAGAATTATGGGTAATTTTTCAGGATTTAGTCGGAAATATGGCTTGTTGCCATTCACTCACTGAGAGCTTTCCGATGAATGGCAACAAGCCATATTTCCGACTAAATCCTGAAAAATTACCCATGATTCTGCTGTGGTTAAGGAGTCGATTATTTAGGGCATTACTGTAATTCATTTCATTGCATAACCGAAGTACTTGCATGCCGTATATTTAACCCTGTGAACCCCAGAGACCCGAATACTGGTCCAATCCTTATATTCCTAGAACCCGGGAGACCAGAATACCGGTCCACTCCTTATATCCTAAAACCCGAGAGACCGGAATACCAGTCCAATCCTTATATTTCTAGAACCCGGGAGACCGGAATACCGGTCCAATCCTTATATTTCTAGAACCCGGGAGACCGTAATACCGGTCCAATCATTATATTCCTAGAAACTGGGAGACCGAAATACTGGCCCAATTCTTATATTCCTAGAACCCAGGAGTCCAGAATACCAACCCAACCCTTATATTCCTAGAACCTGGGAGATCGGAATAACTGTCCGGAAATCATATGATATTTGACATGGAAATACAGCACAGTAATCACATATATCAACTAGAATTATACTTCTACTTTGCACACATGTCATATGTTTACCCCAGTCACTTTGGCAGACAAACTGGTGACAAAGGGTCTGTTCTTTGCACATGTGCAGATACATATTTTGACAGAAAAAGTTAGCTTTTTATCGTCGGCAAAGGAGAAGAACTCCGTTACATAGAAATATCGTGATCAAAGCACACATTATCTTATGGAATACTATTAGGTCCCATTCCTAATGGCAAAAAGTGCTCCATTAGTAACGCGCCGAAAGCGACAAAATGTGCGATATTAGCGCATGTTTCCGCGTGCCGAAAGCGCAAAATGTGTGCCGTAACGGTGCAAATTTATCGCTTTTGGCACATTACTAGTGGCGCACTTTTTGTTGCTTTCGGCACGCGCTGAATACACCGTAATGAAGTGGCCCTAATAGTACTCCATATTAACTAGAATTGTTCTACTCAGTACTAACGAGTCACATGTATGTTCATCCTTCTGACGTCAGCAGCCAAAATGGTGACAGGGGTGGTTGTGGTCTGTTTCTTCGCGCATGCGCAGATGCTGATTTTGAGTAATGCTTATCGTTTATCATCGGCAAAAGAGAGAAGAATTTTGTCATAAATAGCGTGATCAAAGGGAGTCGCAATATAATATTTATATATATTGAAAGTGGAATAGACTGTCTCGTCGAAATACCATGTGACATATTTCACAAGATACTAGTTCAGTTAGCATATGTATTAGTAGAATTGTCATATAGTTGTGTGTGTAGATGTCTCAGGTAATTACGCATTACGTCGTCGGAAACATATAACGTCAGAACCAGTAACTGGGGTAATTATTCCTTAATAACTGCATTTAAACCATAACTGGACCACATTTAACCCTTTACCCAACAAAATGGCCCTGTGCCAATGCATTCTCTTATATATGCGAGTCGACCATAGGTCGCCTCGCATATATAAGAGAATGCATTGGCTTAACACATATTAAACATGATAAAATTGTCAAAGAATGTAGAAAAATATTATAAAAATTGTTAAAAAATGTAAGAAAAATTATAAAATTGTTAAAGAATGTAAGAAAAAATGGTAAAAAGTGTCAAAAAATGAATTTTTTTTAGGCCAATGCATTCTCTTATATATGCGAGGCGACCATAAGGCGACCAATGGTCGACTCGCATATATAAGAGAATGCATTGGCACAGGGCATAACTGTAACTATCACAATGTGGTCAATGAGCCGGTTCCAATGATATCCATATTTGTATGGTTCTATTGAGACAGACCCAAGATAATTTAGGCTGTTGCAGCTTAATTTGGGCTATTTTTCTGGGCGTTTTGTTGGGTAAAGGGTTAATGGTCCGTGACTGGCACCGCGATTAAACGGGGTAAAGAAACCATGATTATATGCCTTGACTGCCAATACACTGTAGCTGACTGCTGACTGTCTGCGAATTTCATTTACAGTAATGCTCTAAGTAATCGACTCCTTAACCACAGCAGAATTATGGGTAACTTGTTGCCATTCATCGGAAAGCTCTTATCAATATTTCCGACTAAATCCTGAAAAGTTACCCATAATTCTGCTGAGGTTAAGGAGTCGATTACTTAGAGCATTACTGTATATGACATATACCGGTATCAATTTGCCGGAGCCGCAATTGTACTGGAAGTTATCGTTTCATATCAGTTGATGGTTAGATGCGTTTTAACCACACAATCCGGTTGAACCAAGTCTAACCGAAATACGGTTTAACTGGGGGAGGGCACCCGGTTCGATAAGTATTCATTGAATGAGGGCAGTACAGTATTATTTCATACCATGCAGTCATCGGACGATGTAATGCTTTGGGCCAAACACGTGTACTATCAGAACATTAAGACACCCATATATAGCATCATATCAGATTTTTAGTGTTCCCAAAGAACTTAATTCTGGAGTGACATAATCCATTAAAGAGGACAGACGGCAATAACGAGACATTAGTTCTAATTTATGATGACACATTATTAATACATCAAACAGTCGGGTCTGTGGGTGGGAATCTCAACAATAGTTTTGAGCATTATCAGCGGCTTGGAAATTTCCACTGATAATAACTTCTCCAACAGATACCATGTTCGCATATGGCTGAAATACGTGGTCCTAGTCATGTGGCCATCACCTTGAATCATAGTTAAATAGTATCGCAAATGATGCACGATTCGCAGTTTAATCCAAATTGCCTATCAACTGTTATAAAATTGATATCTGATTACTTGCATGACGTACGTAGCATAAAAATGTTGCTCATGGAAGTACATATAGGAGTCTGTGGGTTGGAATTCTCAACAATAGATTTGAGCATTTCTCTTGGAAATTTCCACTAATAATAACTTCTCCAATAGATACCATGTTTGCATATGTATGCAATACGTGGTCCTAGTCATGTGGCCATCACCTTAACTCGTAGTCAAATAATATCGCAAATGATGCACGATTCGAAGTTTAATACAAATTGACTATCAACTGTCATAAAATTGACATCCGAATTACTTGCATGACGTACGTAGCATAAAAACGTCTCTCATGGAAGTACATGTAGGAGACGTTTTCATTTTGAGTCAGATCTGTAATAGAATTTCGTACCATATAGTCATCGGATGATGAAATACTTTGGGCCAAACACGTGCACATCAGAACATTAAGACACCCATATACAGTATCATATCAGATTTTGAGTGTTCCCAAAGAACTTAATTCTGGCGTGACATAATCCATTAAAGAGGACAGATGGCAATAACGAGACATTAGTTCTAATTTATGGTGACAGGTTATTAATACATCTAACAGTCGAGAGTCTGTGGGTGGAAAAAATTCTAAAAAATTGTTTATTATTCTCAACTGCTTGGCCATTTCCGCTGGTAATAATTTCTCCCATAATAGTTAAATAAATGTATGCATGATGCTGCGATAGACGGTCCTAGTCACGGGGCGATTGCCTTGACTCGTAGTCAAATAGTTTCACAAGCCATGTGCGATTCGATGTTTGACGTAATTCCGAACTTTCACATTCAGCAAACTTTGTCAGTCTCTGAATGGTATACTGAAATCTGCCATTTTTATATTTTGAACCCCTTCATTCTGATTGACACGTGGCCATTTCAATAAGAAATAAGAATTTGTTCAAGCTCACTGAAGCGATCAAATTTGAATCGAATCGAATCGCATCTTATCAAATCAATTTGCAGGGCCTTACTAATTTTACTGTTAAAAAATATTTGGTAGATTTTTGGCAAAGCTGCATATTATATGTTATAAAATAGATTTTCATTGACTTATCGAAGGGGCCTCGGTGGCTCAATCGGTTAGGGGTACCACTCCAAGCCGTTTCGTCCTCCAGCGCTGGTGATAAGGGTTCAAATCCACATGTTTCCATCGTGGACTTTGTAACTCGAAATCGTTATCTGGTGGAGTTGCCAGTTACTCGCCGGTGGTTTGCCGCACATGGTTGACTAGTTTATCAGCCATTGAAATCACTGTTAGATTAGTCACAAGTGTGCGGATTTCCTCCACCACTAAAACTGGCAATGTCGTGATATGGCCTTAGTTGCTAAAGCGACAATAAACCCCAATCAATCAATCAATCAATCATTGACTTATCGAAAAGGAAAAAATTCATAAACTGTGGATAAGACGAATTATTGAGATATATGATTTTTTAGCAAGATTAGTGAATATATAATGCGTCACTCTTTGCCGCAACAAGATAATAATTTGTGCTGATCATGTTATCTGTTTTTATTTGGCTGCTTTGCTAGCTATCTCAGAGCAACTTCCAGAACTGTGTAGGGACCATAACTCTATTCTGTACTTGAGACACTTAACCACATGGAATATGAAGCGAACCAATTTCGCTGATTTGTTTGAATCAAATCTTTGCATACATGTATGTCCTTTGTGCCGAGCACATGGATGATGATATACATGTACCTTGGTTAGCAATATTACGATTTCTGACAATTCAAACATTTGGACTCATTTTGAACAAGCTTCTATACTGCGTACTGATGTACTATATTTATATAGCATGACATACGTAGCACAATAACGTTGCTCGCACATGGATGATGACATACTTTGGTAGGACAATATCAACATAGCTGATGATACAAAAGTTTGGACCCATTATCATGAAGCTTGTAGTATGAGTCCATGAGGTAACCATGCAATATTTGCATGACGCAGCACCAAAACGTCGCTCATGGAAGTAGGAGGTACTTTTATTTGAGCAAAACTTTGCGCGAATTTCTCACCAGTCATTGGATTATGGCATGCCTTCATTAGCCAATCACATGCACTAACAGACTGTTGTAGATGATACCTATATAGAGTCATTGTGGACATGTTTCGAGCCAGCTCACGAACCTAACTCCATTATGACACAATCCATTAAAGAGTGCAGATGGCAATAACAAGACATTAGTTCTAGTTATGACAGATTATTTATAAGTCTAACAGTCCAGGGTTCTAAACAATTCTTGAGATACGTGAGTTGTGAACCAGATGACGAAATATCGATACAATGAGTTTGCGATGATCCTGTCTTCTGTTTTTATTTTGGGCGCTTTTCCAGCTATCTCTGAGCAACTTCCAGAACTGAGTAGGGAGTAGGGACAGTAACTCTAGTCTCTACATGAGATGCTTACCTACCTGAAATATGAAGCGGACCAATTTCGCTGATTTTTAAAAATAAAATCGTTGCATATGTACTTTTCGCCATACACATGGACGATGATATACCTGGGTTGGCAATATTACGATTTCTGACAATTCGAACATTTTGACTCATTTCAATAAGCTTGTATATTGCTTACTAATGTACAAAAATGTCGCTCTGATGTCGAAGTAGGAGATGCTTTTATTTTGAGTACAGTATACTCGCATGTAATTTATACCAGTCATTGGACAATGACATGTCTTTAGTCGGCCAAATGTAGAATTTTCCAATATAAAGTGTCATTGCGGACAGGCCTTAAGCAAGATGAAGGAACCTAATTCTGGTATCACAATGTCACGGTGACATAACACATTAAAGAGGGCAGCCAGCAATAATGGCACATTATAGTCCTAAATATATGGTGACAGATTATTTATACATCTGGGTGGGAATTCTCAACAGTTATTGAGACACATGATTTGTGAACAAAATGCCAAAATATATATGAAACGAGATAACACGATAAGAATTAGTTAAAAGAGCTTGCGATGATCATGTTTGCTATTTTATTTTGGGCTCTTTGCCAGTTATCTCCGAACAACTTCCTGAACTCAGTATAGACTATAACTCTATTCTGTTCTTAGACTCTAACCCGTTTATAGCATGAAGCAGATAATTGGTTTGTGTTAAATATTTGTACATATCTTTATGAGAATTATGGGTAATTTTTCAGGATTTAGTCGGAAATATGGCTAAATCTTGCATTCATCAGAAAGCTCTCAGTGAGAGCTTTCCGATGAATGGCAACAAGCCATATTTCTTACTAAATCCAGAAAAATTACCCATAATTCTGTTGTGGTTAAGGAGTCAATTATTTAGGACATTACTCTAGGTTGACTAATATTACAATTTCTGACAATACAAAAATTTGATTCATTTTTATCAAGCTTATATGCTACCTATTAATATACTTCATGGTGTACAGATGTACAAGTAGCACGGAAAACGTCTCTCATGGAAGTAGGGGGCACTTCATTTTGAGTCTTAACTTTGATAGCATCTTCATGCCATGCAGTCATTGTATGATGACATGCCTTTAGTTGGTTAATCACTGGGTCTTTCAGAACATTGTAGAAAATGCTTATATTATTAACTAGAGCCTGAAGCTGCCACCGCATGCCACTTCCGCCAGCCATATTGGCCACATGCCGCCAGCTACGGGTATATTAATTGTCTCTAGCGTGAGCCACATGAAAAAGTCTTTGCTGTCGGAATTGTAAAATGGCTCAGCGGTTTGCATGGGCTTATATGTCAATCACAACTGTACTGTGAATAGCAAAGAACTAAACTGTATTGCCTTTTGGTATACTCGCATGGACATGGCAGGGTTGTTATATTATCAGAACACCCCTTCCAATATGTGGAATAAACTATTCCAATATATGCTTTTATATAACTGAATGGAAGAATCTATTCAGTATTGAAAGGGTTAGAGTATAGTTTCTTTATTTCGACAGACTGGGTGACATTTGTCCATATGCACACACAATCTGTAGAAGAGAATAGAAAATAGTTTGAAATATTATATCATTACTATCGATTCATCATTCAATGATTCATTCATATGTCGCCAGATGCCAGTGATGATAGCAGTCTGAAGTTGACAGAAGTCACAATTTAATTTATACCGATTAGATGGGAAACTACATATAGTACATCCATGCCAGTACTCCGTGTATTTTCGCCATAATGGAACAGCCCAACATCAAAAGAGCACATTGTGGTCTGGGATTCTATGGTTCACCACAAACGCTAAAACAAACGGGGTCCAAAACTGGAGATTAGGAAAATTTTGGAACGAAAATACACTGAATGATAACGTCTCAGCTGGCTGAGCCGCCATATTTCGTCATCTATGAACGCGGCAGCTGAGCCGTCTTAATAGCTAGCCATGAAATCTGTTGAGTCAGTCGCGAAAAATATTTGTGGTGGTTTTGGGGTCTACTATATACAGAGTTATTGCAGACAGACTTTTTAAGCTACAGTAATGCCCAAAGTATATGACCCTTTAACCACAGCAGAATTATTGGAAAAATTGTCAGGATTTAGTCAGAAATATGGCTTGTTGCCATTCATCGGAAAGCTTTCCGATGAATGGCAACAAGCCATATTTTTGACTAAATCCTGATTTTTTTTCCATAATTCTGCTCTGGTTTAGGGGTCGATTATTTAGGACATTACTGTATAGGAACCTAATTCTGGTGTGACATAACCCATTAAAGATGCCAGACAGCAATAACTAGACATTAGTTCTAGTTTATGGTGACAGATTATTTATACATCTAACAGTCTGGGTGGGAATTCTAAACGCACAGGATGTATATTAGACTGTGGCAATCAAATGACACTTCATTCTATACCATCAATATATAAATAGTCTCAAAGACCTTAATCTGACATGATGGATAATAAAATAAAGTCTACACATATCATGGCAACAAGTCATACTCTAAATGGGGATTATTATTTGGATGCCTACTAATCATGTTATAAAGCCTACAAATTAAAGGCACACAAACAGATTCGATGGTCCCCGTATCATCAGATTCTGACAACAGTAACATTTCTTCAAAAGACGCTTTAGTTATCAGAATCGATTAATTACCAAAAAATAATGCTAACACCACTGTCAACTCTAGTATAAAATTTTCCAAAAACATGTTATATATCAACATTTTGTTCAACGCAATTTTGTATCGAGAGTTTGTAAAAAAATCAATATCTGATAACTCTGAGCTTTGATGGGTGGGTTCGTTGACTCAAATCAAATATTTTTTTACCCCCGAAGCCAAAGAAATAGCAATTTAGGAGTGTTAATTTGGATTATGTATCTTTAAGCAATTATAAATTATAATGGGTAGAATGAGTATCATATTTGGTACAGGCTAATTCTGTTTATGGAACAAACAACCTGATTTCTTAGTGTACGTTCAGACGACCACGATTCAATCGTAAGTGGGGCAATCGGGCCCGACGATATCGTGGATAGTTAGTTCACACGATTGCGATGTCGTCGGCATTATGATATTGTAGGTTGTTCCTAAAGCATGTGCTTGACTACCCTACGGTCATTTCCAGCTACGATTTTTACGTACACACGACTCCGATTACGTCGCAAGTGGAGGTAACCAAGGATATGCCACGATTTCGCATCTAAAATCAAATAGCGCTTGATATTATTTTGTTACCTACGATTTTGATGTGAGCATGCACAGTCGAACTACCAGTTACTTCCTATGACGGAAATCTTTCCACTTACGATTGTATCGTGGTCGTCTGAACGTACACTTACTTGTGAAAATTTTATCTGCGCATCAAAAGCAATATTTTAATCCTTTCTATACTAAATACTCATTGATGAACTTATTATAACCCACCAAAAAATATCACTCCTTCAGCACCTTTATTAAATTTTTGTCATACTGTTGTCTGCTTATTTTTCCTAAACACCCCTCCAAATTAATGATAGACCATTCCAATGTATACTTTTATAACTGAATGGGACAATCCGATTTGTATAGAAAGGGGTAAATTGATAGGATGACTTTTGTGTATTTTGGATTTTTCCAATAACTTTCGTGGAATGTGACTATGCCCTGTCCGCAACGAGTTCAATAAAAGAATCTATATTATGACAAAAGTTGTGTTCTGTATTATTCCCCACTCTATTGTCAGATAAGTTTAATCCATGACTGATTGCCATTGATATTACATATTACTACATTTTAATATGGTGGCTTAAGTTTGATGAAAAACAGGTAATTAGCTGTGTATTACCCGAAGCTGATCATTGACATTATGTACATTATCGCTCTTGGCAATAACGTCAACTTGATGTACAGTAATGCCCTAAATAATCGACTCCTTAACCACAGCAGAATTATGGGTAATTTTTCAGGATTTAGAAGGGAATGGCTGAGAACTTTCCGATGAATGGCACAAGCCATATTTCCGACTAAATCCTGAAAAATTACCCATAATTCTGCTGTGGTTAAGGAGTCGATTATTTAGAGAATTACTGTAGTTCCGGCTTCTGGTATACAACACTATGAGAATAAATACTCAATTGCTCCTATCATTTCAGTCTAGAACAAACACACCTACATGTATGGAGTAATTTTAAGAGGAGTTTCCTTTATCCAAGCCTCCAAATAGTGTGTCTGTCATTTGCACAATGAGGTCCCCAGAGGGTGAATTTAGTGATGCTATCCCACACAGCAGTCTAGCGTTCACCCTTTTGGAACCTCATTCTGCTTAGGCCTCAACTGCTGTTGGAGACCTAGGATCAGAATAAAGTTCCCCAGTTGAAGTTGGTGATGTTCACCCATTATATTCACCTCGATTATGCATTTTATCTTCTGCAAATTAGGGTGATATATAAACTGAACAGAAGCGGAAGGGAAAAAATAACTAAAAACAATTTGAGACTATAGATACTTCCAATAAAATGAGGCCTTAATGGAATAAAGTCCCCAGAGGGTATACATGGTGATGCTAGCCCACTGATCGGGATAGCATCACTAAATTCACCCTCTGGGGACGTCGATCGATCATAGAGATATTTCACTGGAGTTTATACTCTATTCCTTTCCTTATATAGACACACTCGCAGAATAGCAGAAATTGTACATTTCTTGAATGTTGATTAATTGGTCTCACTGTCATTCAGCCATTAATTGGCAATACTTAATTAGACAGGAAACCCATGATGACACTGTAAAGGCGGTAGCCTCATTTCAACTCTATTCTGTAAAGGAAATTCCTCTTCTAATCTAAACATTTCCTGGAATAATTACTAATCAATGAGTATTTAGTATAGAAAGGGTTAAAATTCACTACATTTCTGTTGTGTGGCATATAGAAATTTAGTCTGGTCTCTCTCCAATACATAAAGTGCATTCCATGTCCGTCACCTGATTAAATTCCTCAGATGATATATGCCATCATTTTTAACCTTCGATACTATACTGCATTCTCTGGTTCAGTTCCAAAAGAATGTACAGTAATGCCCTAATTAATCGACTCCATAACCTCAGCAGAATTATGGGTAATTTTTCAGGATTTAGTCGGAAATATGGCTTGTTGCCATTCATCGGAATGCTCTCACTTTATTATTTCCCGCTTTATTTATTTATGCCAATATCTCTGACTGAAAAGTTTTGCTTCCCCCTTGCTGTTGGTTGCTTCCGTCACCCATGAGGATCTTTAACCCTTTCATGACATGACGGGAACTTCCTGAATATTTGCGAAAACCCTGTGACAATGCATTCTATTATATATGCGAGTCGACAATAGGCCTAACAAATTTTATATTATTTTTTATAATTGTTAAAAAATGTCAGAAAAAAATGATAAAAAATTGTTAAAGAATGTAAGAAATAATGATAAAAAATGATAAAAATTGATAAAGAATGTAAGAAAAAAAATTGATAAAATTGTCGAAGAATGAAAGAAAAAATGATAAAAAAAAATATGATAAAATTGTTAAATAATATAAGACAAAATGATAAAAATTGTTATGGAATGTAAGAAAAAATTATAAAAATTGTTAAAGAATGTTAGAAAAAATGATTAAAATGATAAAAATTGTTAAAGAATGTAAGAAAAATTGATAAAAAATTGTTAGGCCAATGCATTCTCTTGTATATGCGAGGCGACCTACGGTCGACCCACATATATAAGAGAATGCATTGGCATAGGGTATTTAATGTTGCGCCAGCGCAGCTCCCATCATGAAAGGTTTAACACATTTCTTGACATATTGTGGTCTCAGCTAGGTTATTGGGCTCTTTAGCAGTGGATAGAGTAATTATCCATCTCTCTTTAATGCTCTGATACTGTCATCATTTTTTCGTAATCGATTGAACCTTGAGGGCACTGTTCTTTTCAATCTGCTATTCTAATCCATCATGTCGTCATGATTGCTAAATTAAAGAAAGAAACCTGAGGCCTCCTTTTCCTCTAGTCGGAGAAATCTCTTTTATTTTCAGTCCCTGTTCTTGGTTCATTGGGAATTCTCTCAAGATTTGTCTCCAAGAATATTCTTTTGGCCTCTTTTGTAATGAACTTCAAAAGTATCAACTTAGATTCGAGGAGGTCATAATAGCTACCAGTATTTATTACATGTTTGTTCCTAGAAGTACAATGTTATTGCTGTTCCATATTTATAAGCCTGTATGGAACGTACAAACGTATGTTCCATACGCATCTCTTTGACGTCAAATGAAGTGCATAATGTTCTCATCAACCATGAAACCGGAACAGTAAAATAAAAGCATCATCACACATGACAAAACAAGCCCTGTATATCTGCCTAAATAAACATTATGACATATAATTTCTAAATATTTTATCAGAATAAACAGAGTCCAAATGGGATATACAGTAATAGGGGTTTTCGAAAATTAAGTGGGCCTTTAATATGATTTAAGCATGTAGGACTACAGTAATGCTCTAATTAATCGACCCCTTAACCACAGAAGAATTTTGGGTAACTTTTCAGGATTTAGTCGGAAATATGGCTTGTTGATATTCATCGGAAAGCTCTCGGGAAGAGCTTTCCTATGAATTTCAACAAGCCATATTTCCGACTAAATCCTGAAAAGTTACCCATAATTTTGCTGTGGTTAAGGAGTCGATTAATTAGGGCACTACTGTATTGTTGCTGTTGTATTCAAAACCTATAATTATTGGAGGGTCGTAAATAAACATTGTAAGCCTATTTTTTTTAATGCATGGATTCTAGGATGGGTGACCTGTAATAAACACAGAGTGATATATAAAGAATGTACTTGCACATGATCTTTAATGCTGCACCAGTGCAGCTCCTGTCATTAACCCTTTACCCAACAAACCGGCCAAAACCGGCCAAATAAAGCTTCAACAGCCTAAAATATCTTCGGTCTGTCTCAATAGAACCATACAAATATGGATATCATTGGAACCGGCTCCTTGACCACATTGTGATAGTTACAGTTATACCCTGTGCCAATGCATTCTCTTATATATGCGAGTCGACCATAGGTCGCCTCGCATATATAAGAGAATGCATTGGCCTAAAAAAATCTTTTTTTAACACTTTTTACCATTTTTTCTTACATTCTTTAACAATTTTATAATTTTTAATGTGTTAAGCCAATGCATTCTCTTATATATGCGAGGCGACCTATGGTCGACTCGCATATATAAGAGAATGCATTGGCACAGGGCCCTTCTGTTGGGTAAAGGGTTAAAGGGTTAATGATCTGATATCATCATCCTTTTTTCGTAATGGATTGAGCCTTGAGGCCACTGTTATTTTCAGCCTGCTATTTCAAGATTGCTGTATTAAAAAACCACACCAGAGGCATCCCTGTCCTCGAGTCGGAGATCCCTGTCCTCGAGTCGGAGATCCCTGTCATCGAGTCGGAGAAATATCTTATTTTCAGTCATCGTTCTTTGTTCATTAGGAATTCTCTAACAATTTGTCTTTGAGGGTATATATTCAAGTCACCAGATAATAATTAAGCTGTAACATTATCAGCAACAGATTGAGCGTTAGGGTTATTTTGAGGTTCATAATGTGATTAACCCTTTCATGACGGGAGCTTTCTGAATTTTTGCAAAAAACCCTGTGCCAATGGATTCTCTTATATATGCAAGTTGACCATAGGTGGCCTCTCATTTATAAGAGAATGCATTGGCCTAACAAATTTTATACTATTTTTTATAATTGTTAAAGAATGTAAGAAAAAATGATAAAAAAATTGTTGAAGAATGTAAGAAAAAATTATAAAATTGTTAAAGAATGTAAGAAAAAATGATAAAAAATGAACTGAAAAATGATAAAATTGTTAAGGAATTTATTAAAAAATGATAAAAATTGTTATAGAATGTCAGGAAAAAATTGTTAAAAATTGTTAAAGAATGTAAGAAAAAGTTATAAAAAATTATTAAAATTGTTAAAGAATGTAAGAAAAATTAATAAAAAATTAAAAAAATTTGTTAGGCCAATGTATTCTCTTATATATGCGAGGTAACTTATGGTCGACTCGCATATATAAGAGAATGCATTGGCACATGGTCTTTAATGTTGCGCCAGTGCAATTCCCATCATGAATGGGTTAAAACCCTTTTAATACCGAGCACAAACCTGCAAATCGTGTGTCTGTCATTAGCAGAATTAAGTCCCCAGAGGGTGAATTGGTGATGCTAGCCCTCTGTGTGAGATAGCATCACCAAATTCCCCCTCTGGGAACCTCATTCTGACTATAGTGAGCCTCACACATTTAAGAGAATACATTGGCCTGACAATATTTACCTCGATCTTGTAAGCCACTGCATTCTTTTATTTATTCAAGGCTCTCTATGGGAGACTCGCATATATAAGAGAATGCACTGGCACAGGATCTTTAATGCTGACCCAGCACAGCTCCCGTCATGAAAGGGTTAAAGTGTTCTGTGCCATTTGTGATAACTGCCTCCCTTCTCCCTGTTTTGGCGCCCATGGGAGTATACTGGTACAGTAATGCCCTAAATAATCGACAGCACAGCAGCAGAATTATGGGTAACTTTTCAGGATTTAGTTAGAAATATGGCTTGTTGCCATTCATTGGAAAGCTCTCACTGAGAGCTTTCCGATGAATGTCAACAAGCCATATTTCCGACTAAATCCTGAAAAGTTACCCATAATTCTGCTGTGGTTAAGGAGTCGATTATTTAGGGCATTACTGTAGTAAATCCCAAGAAAGTCATGCCAATGATTTATTATACCCTTAGTTGTCAAAAATTTATTTATTCATGATTTTCTAATCATTAATATTAATTATTCATTCTCCCGTTGATTACAGAGGCATACTTCTGCATGAGCTTCAGAGAACGGATGAGGCAATAGAGAGCTATAAAAACGCCATCACGTACCGACCAAAGTTATCAAGTAAGATTGCTTCCATGTTCTACCACCTCATATTATAAATGTAAAAATGTCTTTATTTAGGTATCGAGTTACATACAGTTATAATTATTAACCCTTACATGACTGTAGTTTCCTGACTCGGGAATTTTACAAAAACCCTGTGCAAATGTATTCTCCTATATATGCGAGGCTCCCTATGGGAGACTCGCATATATAAGAGAATTTATTAATTAGCTACAGGTTATCGGCCACAATAAGTAGAACGCTGCCCGCGTCATAAGTAACAAAAAGTCGGTCAATAAGTAGAAAACGCGGCCAATAAGTAACAAAAAGTCAGCCAATAAGTAGAAAACGCGGCCAATAAGTCAAGGTAACGTAAATGACGTCATACGTAATTAGCTCGATCGACAAAGAATATTGGGTCGACGCAAGATAGATTGCAGTTAATTTCGGATGAATTACGGACAGTCACTGTTTTTGGGAGTAAATATACATGTACGTGGATGAACTACACGTATCCGTATCAATATCATTCCCAGTGGAAACAGACAGTACTGTGAAATCGTTTAAAGTTCTTCACAAAGTTCACAAGAATAAAAATTGCTGGAATAATTGTTAATTTAATAAAACACACATATCTATGTTAATATATTCACCCTGAGAAACAATTATTGCCATTGTTGCTAATTAATAAAATACTTATTAATTGGTTGTTTCCACATTGACCGAGTTATGAGGCCTCGGTCTGTCATATTAGCCTTCGGCCTGCGGCCTCAGGCCAATACGACAGACCTCGGCCTCATAACTCGGCCAATATGGAAACAACCAATTAATAACATATAGAATTAGTACAATGTTTTCACAAATTTTCAGTCATGGAAGGGTTAAATGTTGTCCAAGTTAATTGGGAAGTTCTTGGACTTGGTGTATGTTGGAAACCTTGACTGAGTGTGTGTCTCTAGATTTAAACAAATTAGACATGTAATGTGTATGAGGATATATATTTTTTTTCAACAAGAATGAGAATGCAAAAGCTATACGTTTTTGACAAAATAATGAATCAATTCAAAAAGAAACACTGCAAATAAAAAAATTGAAATCAAAACTTAACAAACAAGTTTTATACGGATAAATTTGCTCAGCTGAAAATCGATAAAATATAGAGAAAATGAAAGAAAAATTGATGAACCTTAGCATGTTACAGGTTGTTAAATAACAGTAGTGAATATAAATTGTCTTTCCCATTAATTTAAAACATTAATTATCCGTTTAGCCCAGGGACTGTCAAATATATCTATATTTGCTTTATTTCAGCTGCGTATCTGAATCTTGGTATAGCTTTAGTGGTAATGGGAAGACAAGAGGAAGCAATTCAGGTATATAACTCTTTCTATACTAAATACTTATTGATGAGTAGTTCCCTTAGGAAATGTTCAGATGATAAGTTCAACAAACAACCATAGTGAACATTTTCCACCAAAGAATATATATCATTTTTTTCTTTCTTTTCTCTCTTCGCCATTGGTACATATAGATTACCATCACCATGTGGGTTTCCGAGATCCGTATTCAAGTCAAGTTACCTTCTCTGGGCAGTCGATCGACGAGAGTCCACATGACGAGTCAATAGATGGCCCAGAAAAGTTAGCGAGACCTGAATACCAATCTCGAGAACCTACAGGGTGGTGATAACCAATTTATCTTGCAATTCATTCTCCAGAATATCGAATAAAAGGTAATTTGGCAGAGGAATTATGTCGTTTCGAGCATGAAATAGCACACGTCACAGTTGACATCACTGTGCTTTACTGCAAAGTATTACATCATCCTCAATTCACTGTGTCAAAATAGGTTTGTTTGTAAATACGTGTCGATTCAATACATTGCCGTTTTCGTAGAATGCAACCGATTTTTAACGTGTTTTTCGCCGTTACCAACAGAAATATATCAGTTGATTTGAAATGAATTGTATATAATGTTGAAAGCTTTATAGAGAATAGAAATAATTTGTGCCAATTGCCCACGTAAATAAATGTTTTTTTAAACAAAGCGAATTTCTCCACAACTTACAAGCAGTCACTGTTGCCATTGAGGATATGGCTTATTCAAGTCTGAGTTTAGCGTGCCTGTCATTTGCAGAATGAGGTCCCCAGAGGGTGAATTTAGTGACGCTATCCCGCATAGCGAGCTTGCATCACCAAATTCACCCTCTGGGGGACCTCATTTTGCATGGCCTCAACTGCTATGGGAGACATGGTCTCAGATTGAAATTCCCAAATGGTGAATATTGTGATGTACACCCATTGGGAACCTCGATTATGCAATGTGTCGTCTGCCAATTTGGGTATATAGAGAAACTAAACTAAATAAGAAATAGAACATATATCAAGCAGTTTCTATAGAAATTTGATAATAACGAAACTTTCCAGAGAAGATGAGGCCTAAGCAGAATGAGGTCCCCATAGGGTGAATTTGGTGATGCTATGCGCGATAGCGTCACCAAATTCACCCTCTGGGGACCTCATTCTGTATATGACAGGCAGACTAAACTCAGACTTGGGCTTGTTGCTATCCAGGATATGGAATAGGAAACTGTCTAGTTGTTTCTGCATGTACCGGTATTTTTAGAGACAGAAGCTAACTTTACGATAAATTTTAATATTCCCGTTCCGCTGTTACATAATTATGGTAGGAAGCTTGAAATTAGCCACATACATTTAATAAATGTTCCAACTAGCAATCCAAGGTACCAACTCCAGTAGAAAAATAATTTGTTCTAATAGTTATAGGATGTGTTGCACATTAAAATTAATTTTATATTTTCTTCTTTTAGGTGTACATACAATGTTCTCGTCTTGACACTTCCTCACTGAAAGACCCTAGACTCCATGAGAACACGAAGACGAGCTGCTTATACAACCTAGGAAGAGTGAAGGCTGACCAGAATAAAATTCAGGTAAGTTACTAAATGTTTTCACAATCAAGGTACTAGTAGTTATTAGCTTTCAAAAATACAGTCTAATGATTAATTTCCATTTTTTGGCCTTTTCTTATAACAACAAAATTTTGTCAGTATTTGAATATGCAGCAATGTTACTTGAAGGTACATAATCCAAATTAACGCTCCTAAATTACTATTTCTTTGGCTTCGGGGGTAAAAATATTTGATTTGAGTCTAGGAACCCACCCATTCCACTTTGGCTCAGAGTTATCAGATATCAAATTTTGAAATATGTTTTTTTTCACCACCTGGAATATTTGGCGGCCTAGCAAATATGACGAGCCGACGGACATACTCTCGATACCAAATTGCGTTGAACAAAAGATTTGACAGTGGTTAGCATTATATTTTGGTAATTAATCGACTCAGATAACTAAAGCATCTTTTGAAGAAATGTTGTTGTTGTTGGAATCTGATGGTACATCGGATTGAGTACCTTTAACATATTCACTGCTAAATGACATCATTACATTTTGTGCTGAGACATTGATGTTATCCCTCTTACCGCTATATATATTTTTTTCCCCATGACCCTGGCCTCTGAATATATTTCCATATATATGCATGTACTCCTATATTAATTATGTTGTTGTCCTGGGCATGATTATATCTGTTATTATGCAGAATATTTATGATAATTTGTTACCCATGGGTGTTGACCTCTTTGTGATGACATACATGCATACTCAGCATGACCCACCTGGGTTCCAGGCTAATATAAGGCCACATCAATATTATAGCCTGATTTACGAACATTTGTGTCTGAGAACAGTAAATACAGGAGGGAAAAAAATTATTTAAAAAAAATTTCATCGCCAGTCAAAGAATTGACGAACAGCGAAACTATGGATTAATTTCACAATTTTTTGTAAAAAAGTTATGTTTTGTTCTAATTTTATAAGTAAGCAGAGGTATTTCTTCCCATAAATAGTTGGAATAAGGAGAAATCCAAAGAAAATACTCCGTCATCAACTATATTTTAGCCAACATTATCGTAAACGTAAATTTTTTTTTTTTACAATAGGGGAAAAAACGTTGTTGAATGGATTCATAAACCAGGCTATTAAATTGCTGTCACCTAATATGCAATTGAAAAAGATCAAACCACAATTTTCTGAAATATATTTTTAATATAGGTTGCCACATAGATTTGTTTTCTTCAAACTCATGAATCAAACTTTCTCATTTTGAATTTTCAGGAGGCCATATTTGCGTTCAAGGATGCCATAGCAAGAATGCCGCCATACTTCCAACCACAAAGTCTCTACAACATGCTTGGTAAATAATTGAAAATTATTAACCCTGTCTTTATTTAATAAGCCTTAAAATGTCACAAATTGTTTGTATGTATAGATAGTTTTAAATTAAATCAATATTAATTGATAGAAGCATTTACAGACAGGGGTCTTCGATTCATATTTATTATTTTATACCCAGGACACTATATAAAGCTTGTTACAGGAAGAGATAGACCATCTTTAACATTTTAGTTCCTAGTGACACAGCAGTAACAGAGTCTCCTATTGACCAAGCCTGTTTATAGCATGTCTGTCATTTGCAGAATGAGTTCCCTCATATATAGAGAGTGAATTAGTTACGCTATACCGCATAGTAGGCTAGCATCACTAAATTCACCCTCTGGGGACCTAATTTTGCTTAGGCCTCATCTTCTCTGGAAAGTTTCTTTATTATCAAATTCTGTAGAAACTTAGATTCTATTTCTTTTTTAGTTTAGTTTTGTCTATAATTTCCCCAAATTGGCAGACGCCACATTGCATAATCGAGGTTCCATGGGTGTACATCACAATATTCACCATTTGGGAACTTCAATCTGATCCTAGATCTCCCATGGCAGTTGAGGCCTATAAGCAGAATGAGGTCCCCAGAGGGTGATTTTGGTGATGATAGCCAACTGTGTGGGATCGCATCACTAAATTCACCCTCTGTGGACCTCATTCTGCAGATGACAGGCACACTAAATCCAGGCATCCTGTTGACTGGTCTCTCTGACTCAAAATTATTATTTTATGCAGTGACAGCATTGTTTTATCAACGTTATCATCTGAACATCCCTATAAATGAATGAATGGGAATCAATATGTTGTTTCTCTGCCTGTCACGGCTCAGATTATCTTAAGAACCCAGTAAATGAAGAATATTCCAGTGTATAGTTTTAGAACTGTACGGTAAAATCAATTGAGTAATTAGTACCGGTAATTAAAGGGTTAATCTCTTCTACAGATTAACAGAAAGTAAGTGGATTGAAAGAAAAGACATAATAAAAATAGTAAACAAAGCGAAAACAAAGTGACAAAAATACCATTGAAAAGTCAGTGGCTGTACATTAATTATTTATTCGTATAGTATAGTTATTTTAATAGTATTATAAAGAAATCATTGTATTGTTTTTCCATATTGAATTCTTTCTATTTTTTCAATATTAACCCTTCCATGATTGGAGCTTCCTGAAATTTTGCGAAAACCTTGTGCCAATGCATTCTCTTATATATGTGAATCTCCCATAGGGAACCTCGCATCTATAAGAGAATACATTAGCCTAACAATATTTACTTTGACCTTGTAAGCCACTGCATTTTCTTATATATGCGAGGCTCACTATGGGTGACTCGCATTTATAAGAGAATGCACTGGCACAGGATATGTTTAATACTGCACTAGCATAGCCCCTGTCTTGAAACTGTTTGTTGTCTGCTTATATTGCTTGAACATCCCTCCAAATGAATAATGGATCATTTCAATGTATACTATTAAACCTGAATGGGAGAATGGATTCAGTTAAGAACGGGTTAACTAACAGTAACGATTCATTCATTCATTCATTCAGGTGTAGCATAATTAGTTCTGGTCATCTATTGTTGACAATTTAAAATTGGGCTGACTTTACATGTAATGGTATCATTTGTGTATTTACAGGTGAAGCATACTCTAAGGGAGGTAATACAGAAGAAGCAGAGATCTGGTACAAAAAGGCTTTAGATTTTAAAGCAGACCACGTTCCTGCTCTGTTAACACTAGCAAAACTCTATGGATCACAGGTACAAATATTTGTTTATTATTCCACTTTACAGCTGAAGTGGTCACTCTTATTGGCAGCTAAATTAACATAAACAGAGATATTTGCAGATATCTTCAAATATTTTGAGATGTCTTCAATTTATTTGAAGATATCTCCAAAACGATTCACATATATCTTCAAATCGAATTGAAGATGATCGAGTGGGCCACCCTACCGCACCGCCTAACATTTTTTTTTAATTTTTTTTTTATACAATTTTTTACAATTTTAATAGTTTATTCTTATATTCTTTAACAGACTTATTTTGTAGGTTTAGGGCCGATGAGATCGGCCCCTGGCACTCAAAGGGCTAAAGATTGTCTATGTCTTCCGGGTCACAATTACAACGACATAATTTTTATAAATCTCGATTTCAAGAATACAAATAGCTATTTTGTGAATAAAATAGAGATAAAACTGAAGATGGGGTATATTATTTGTCTATAAAGGCGTAATAAAGTGGTTTATTTTAATCATAAGATCATGGTGAATCTATAAATGAAATCCATTTTGTTGCAATTAAGAATGCTAACAAGATAGAGTTCTCCTTCTTGGTACGCTTTTGATGTGGTCCGAACGTTTTTTCATGGATTTCTGTTATAAAAATAGCCCTTAAAACTGTTTCGCAGATGTGGTAAGACCCCAGAGTCGATATAAAAGTTTCTGGGAAAGGGTAGATCATCTTTAACCCTTTACCCAACAAACCGGCCAAAAACGGCCAAATAAAGCTGCAACAGCCTAAATTATCTTGGGTCTGTCTCAATAAAACCATACAAATATGGATATCATTGGAACCGGCTCATTGACCACATTGTGATGGTTACAGTTATGCCCTGTGCCAGTGCATTCTCTTATATATGCGAGTCGACCATAGGTCGCCTCGCATATATAAGAGAATGCATTGGTCTAAAAAAAATCTTTTTTTTAACACTTTTTACCATTTTTTCTTACATTCTTTAACAATTTTATAATTTTTAATGTGTTAAGCCAATGCATTCTCTTATATATGCGAGGCGACCTATGGTCGACTCGCATATATAAGAGTATGCATTGGCACAGGGCCCTTCTGTTGGGTAAAGGGTTAAATCATTGAAATTAGCAAATATAAATTGATAAAATAATTAGTTGAGTGTATTTCACCTTGAGATCTCCTGGTCCTTAACCCTTTCATGAGTGCGCTGCATTGGTGCAGCATTAAAGATCCTCTGCCAGTGCATTCTCTTTAATATATATGCGAGTCTCCCATAGGGAGCCTCGCATATATAAGAGAATGCACTGGCTTACAAAGTCAAGATAAATATTGTTTGGCCAATGTATTTATCCCACATGTTTGATATTAATAACAAGACAGGTTTGCCTTAATGACTACCTTTTATTATTCACTAAAGCAAAAGATAGTCGAAAACATGTTTATGGACCTTCAGCTTTCTTGTCATTGGTGAAGGCCATTTTTTTGGTACCACCAAACGCCAACCATGGGATCCTGTTATACGATCACATATCTAGTCCTGAAAGACACTAAGCATAGCTGTTAGTACAAGGGGTGCCTCCTCCAAAAAACGGAAGCAGGAATATTGGGTGGGAGGGTGAGTGCGCAAAATAATTGTTGACCAAACAGGGCAAAAGATTTACCTGAAAAGGCCATGTGCTGTCAGTGTGATTACCCATGTGACCTGACACCAGACGAAATAGTTCCTCCCTCAATATCGACGGGCTTTGTTCCAACTATTTAGCATATACTCGTCCCTTTAGGGCAAACAAAGGCATTATCTCAGTCAGTTGACAACTGGTGGAAGTGAGGAATAGAAGCTGGCAAATTGAGTGACTGATTTCCATATCGCTCCGCGTGTACTGAATTGATCAGATGCAGTACTGTTGGATCTATTTATAGCCATCATGAGTTTACCGTTCCAAAAGCAACCAGTCGGGATAAATGATTTGCTGCTAGCTATGCTATGGCATCTCTGTTTTACTTATATATGCAAGGCTCCCTAAGGGGAATACATTGGCACAGGGTTTACGCAAAATGTCGCAGTCTTGGCAAACTAGTCCGTAGACCTGGGACCACTATTATGCTTTTATGACCAGAGCTGCACTGGAGCAGCATTAAAGATCCTGTGCCAGTGTATTCTCTTATATATGTGATTCTCCCATATGGAGCCTCGCATATATAAGGGAATGCACTGGCTTACAAAGTCAATGTATATATTGTTAGGCCAATGCATTCTCTTATACATGCAAGGCGCCCTATGGGCGACTCACATATATAAGAGAATGCATTGGCACAGGGTTTTCGCAAAATTTCAGGAAGTTCCTGTCATGGAAAGGTTAATTGAACTCTTTTATATAATTTTTGCAGAAAAAATTTGAAGAAGCTGAAGTTCTCTTCAAGAAGGCTTTATCGTTAGATGACACATCCAATGTGTATCATCATTACGGTTAGTAATTCTGAAGGCTTTATCATTTTAGATGACACGTCCAATGTTTATCATCATTATGGTTAGTAATTCTGAAGGCTTTATCGTTAGATGACACGTCCAATGTGTATCATCATTATGGTTAGTAATTCTGAAGGCTTTATCATTTTAGATGACACGTCCAATGTGTATCATCATTATGGTTAGTAATTCTGAAGGCTTTATCATTTTAGATGACACGTCCAATGTTTATCATCATTATGGTTAGTAATTCTGAATGCTTTATCATTAGATGACACGTCCAATGTTTATCATCATTATGGTTAGTAATTCTGAATGCTTTATCATTAGATGACACGTCCAATATTTATCAATATTATGGTTAGTAATTATGAAGGCTTTATTGTTAGATGACACATCCAATGTTTATCATCATTATGGTTAGTAATTCTGAAGGCTTTATCGTTAGATGACACGTCCAATGTTTATCATCATTATGGTTAGTAATTCTGAAGGCTTTATCGTTAGATGACACGTCCAATGTTTATCATCATTATGGTTAGTAATTCTGAAGGCTTTATCGTTAGATGACACGTCCAATGTTTATCATCATTATGGTTAGTAATTCTGAAGGCTTTATCGTTAGATGACACGTACAATGTTTATCATCATTATGGTTAGTAATTCTGAATGCTTTATCATTAGATGACACGTCCAATTTTTATCATCATTATGGCTACTACTGTTGGTCAGACATTCAGACTAAACTAGTGTTTCAATTAAATGTGCAGTCCTAAATAAATGTGCAAGGTGGAAATCCTGATAAAATTTGATAAAGTGCTGGGAAGTGCATGCATTTTAGAGACCATTTTAACTGTTGACAATTGTAAGTATGTGAAAGGGAAATTTATTAAATAATGTGCATAAACATAACCCCACATTTCCAAAAGGACGAATCCTGTCCAGCTCAGATGGTTTAGATGGTTATTGTAATGCCTGTTCAGGTGTAACTCTTCCGCACAGTTGTGTCATAACATAAAGAAACATGACAGAGTTAGAAGTAAAACTTCCAACATCAAGATCTCATTTATGAAAGCAATATAGTTCGTAAAACACCATTATAATCAGTAAATATTCTTTAAATATGCTGTAGGGACATATGCATACTGGTATATGAGAGAGAAGTGGCACATTTTAGGGAGAAGCTGTCTCCCAAGTTGCCCTCAATCCAGGGTAGAATTAAATTAAACCTGATTTACTCGAACCCAAACTGCACAATTGTAATTTAATTTTGTGAAATATTTCACAACATCTTACTGGTTATTCCAAGTGATGATACTTACTGTCACGCGATTCAAAAACAACTGAGCTTTTGCATGTTTTGCACGTGCGATGGAGTACAGGTATAGGGACTAGATTATTTGATGTCATAAATTTGGTAACTTTGGTATCAACACTATAGTCAATGGTTTGTGATTATGTACAGCTGGCATCAAAATGTATAAGAATTATAAACACCTCCCTTCATTTTTTTTTAACAAAACATACTCAAGTTTCCAGTGGAGGGTGCAAATAAAATAAGCATGCAGACCCAAATCGGTAACATGCAGGGTAGAAATTATAAACGAAATTATTAAATAGTGCTTACACGTTTATTTGGAACACTAGTGTAAACAATAGGGGTGGCTCATGATTTACTTTATAAGTCAGAGATTGTTCAGGAGAAATTATTCCTCCGGTGGGTAGAAAATGAATAACTATTAATGAAACAACAGAGCTAATTTGCTGTAGAAATTTTATTCTATATCATTCATATACATTGTGTATAAACACTCTTATAAAATATAGAAATGATATGATATATCGACTTTCACACTGCTCGAACTTCATCTTATAACTATCTCTTTTTTTCTCCTTTTTTTCTTTCCTTTTTTTTTCTTTCTCTCTTGTGTAGTTTCTTTTCTCTTTCTTTTCTCCTTTTATTTCTACCACTCTCCTTTCTCTTTTTTTAATATAATACAGTGACTAAATTTTGAATATCTAACTGACTGTACAATTTGTGTTGTATTGAATATTATATTACTTGATTTAATAATTATGGAACAATAAAACATTTATAAAAAAATTAGTATTCCTCTCATAGAAATTATGTTAGAGTGACTATGAATAGTCGGACTTAAAACCACAATAAAGGTAGTTATAGTATCAACATCAAGGGTGGGGAATAAATACAGAACATAACTTGCATCATAACTGAGAATCTTTTATCAAATTTGTTGTGGATGGCACATAGTCACATTTCACTCAAGCTCCTCTTTCATGTAAAATATCCTTGCGCCGTCCGCAACTCATTTGATAAAAGAAGATGCACACACTGTTCTGTCTATATCCAAACTTACCACATAACTCAGCACTATGTCAATGCTAATCTACTGAATTGTTGCTCAACTCTACTTGGAATGCTTTTCAGGTCAGTTTCTAACTGATGCCGGCAGACTGGAGGATTCCGCTGACATGTTTACAAAGGGGATGATAAAAGATCCGAATGACTTTGAGCTCACATACAATTCAGCAAATGTTCTCAGGTCAGTTCTCCAACATAGCATTGCTCACAATCATGCAAATACAGTAATGCTCTAATTAATCGACCTCTTAACCAAAGCAGAATTATGGGTAACTTTTCAGGATTTAGTCGGAAATATGGATTTAGTCGGAAATATGGCTCTCCCCGAGAGCTTTCCGATGAATGGCAACAAGCCATATTTCCGACTAAATCCTGAAAAGTTACCCATAATTCTGCTTTGGTTAAGAGGTCGATTAATTAGAGCATTACTGTAGGTTGTCTGTCATTTGCAGATGTCCCCAGAGGGTGAATTTAGTTATGCTATCCCGCAAGGTGGGCTAGCATCACCAAATTCACCCTCTGGGAACCACATTCTGCCTAAGCCTCATCTTCTGGGAAGTGTCTATAGTCTCAAATTAACATTGTTTTTCGTTACTTTCAGTTTCGATATCTCCTTGGTCTCCCCTAGCATTGAGACCTAAGCAGAATGAGGTTCCCAGAGGGTGAATTTGGTGATGCTAGCCCACCTTACGGGATGGCGTCACTAAATTGAATATTTCTGTAATGTAATTACAATAGTGAGTAGGCTATAAATAGGCCGAAATAAATAAAAAAATAAAAATACTTATCAACAAAAACAATTACTTCATCACCCGAGGAAGGCTTCATCAATTATTCTTATTTGCAAAATGTTTCAAGAGCTAAAAACAGGTTTCAACGGTTTCCACATGTTTGATTAGTCTTTGTCCCTCAGGATAATGAAGAAATACAGTAATGCCCTAAATAATCTACTCCTTAACCACATCAGAATTATGGGTAATTTTTCAGGATTTAGTCGGAAATATGGCTTGTTGCCATTCATCGGAAAGCTCTCAGTAAGAGTTTCCGATGAACGGCAACAAGCCGTATTTCCAACTAAATCCTGAAAAATTACCCATAAATGTAATTCTGCTGTGGTTAAGAAGTCGATTATTTAGGGCATCATGTTACCCTCTGGCCATGCCCCTTAAAAACAATCCAATCAGAAATTATCCTGCCAGGAACGGTTTTGAAAATAGGACATTTTAGAATTAACGATAAACTTTCTCGGGAAACCCTTATATGACATGTTAGAGCACTATTTTCCCCCCAAATTGCATTTATACTTGAATAATTTCTCTATGGATGCTATGTAATCAAACATGTAGATTCTATATATGTGAAAAAGTACCAAATTGCCAGATATGACATTTTAGAAGCCCACAGATGGTATACTGGATAAGACATTTTATAGAATGCCTGGAAAATTATTTATTTTTATTCCATAAAATGTCTATTTGTCTAGCATTTCTTGAATTCTTTGAAAAATAAAAAACCACTCTCCCTCAACAAACATTTTATGTTTTTAGGCAAACAGGTCGGACAGCAGAAGCAAAACAATGTTATGAAAAGGCTGTGGAACTCCGTCCTACGGTAAATTTATGATTTATATTCCTCAATTCTTGAAAAGTACAAGGTTCTGGTACCCCACTCATCAGTAGATAGGGAATATACTGGTCACTTGTAATGTGTATCAAAATGCTTTTTGATCATCTGACATTAGACATTTATTCTGAATATACACCGACTAAGGCCAAGCAAAGTCAATTTCCAGAATTCTCAGGCCTGCATGCATTGTCCTGAAACCCTGCACTTACAACCTTTTTATTCATGTTTGACATGTTGGGGAAAAATAATGATTGGTATGAAATAATTGTGGTACGTTTTTATACAAACTGCACAGAACTGAGACCCATTTCCATGATCCAAATTTCTGATGAATTATTGTAATCTGTATCCAAAAGTTCCTTGTTTTGTTTGTCACTAAAAATATGCCTTCACTAAGTTATGAGGAGTGTCTGCTAAAAGTCTCAGCTATTCCCCTGAACTAAAACAACAAAAGGCAGTTAATCTTTGATAACCTCAAATATATGACCATAATTTAACCCTTCCATTACTGGAGCTTCCTGAAATTTTGCGAAAACCCTGTGCCAATTGCATTCTCTTATATATGCGAGTCTCGCATAGGGAGCCTCACATAATAATATAAGTGAATACATTGGCCTAACAATATTTGCCTTGGCCTTGTAAGCCTGTGCATTCTCTCATATATCTTCCCTTAGGAAATGTTCACATAATAAGTTCAACAATATGGTCGTTTGTTGAACTTATTTTCTGAACATTTCACACCAATGAATATAAATTCTTCTGCACTTGTATTTTCTTTTCGTCTGTATGTCGTCTGCTTATATTTTCTGAACACCCCTCCAGATGAATAATAGACAATCTCAATATATGATTTTATAACTGAATGGGAGAATCCATTCGGTAAAGAAAGGGTTAATTTTATAGATCTACAAAATAACAATATATATTCTCTCTTTCCAGGTTGCAAACGCGCACACCAACCTCGGTGCTATGTACCATTTCGATGGTGAACTGGAGAAGGCTGAGAAAAGCTACCGAGAGGCGCTCAGACTCAAACCAAATGACCGGCTTACGATGGATAACCTAGCCAAGCTACAGAACCAATTGTCAAAATCAAAGAAAGGTCGTAGCAGGTGACATGAGTGCTACAGAACACAATAGCAAATATCAAGAAAGGTCATTACAGCCTGAACATGTTTAGTGTTGTCATGGAAACAACATGCAGACATAATAATTGTGGTGGTGCAGTGGTCCTATCAAACACTGCATTGGTTGCCTTTGGCAAGCGATTTCATAATACAGTTGTTATTGTATTATGGTGCCCACATCAGAATGAGCAATGGGGGATGCCAGTGTCCTGGGCCCTCAAACAATGTACCCTGCCTTGCTCACCGGAAGCTTATATTCTGCTAATGATGAACAGACAGTCTGCCATCAGAGCAGTTTTAGCCAGTCCAAAATAAAAATAGTATAAATAAAATTCAAGAGAAACCTGAATCTCATAAATTGCTTACACCATGGAGTCCACTTAAAAAGCATAACATGTGCAACTTTAAATTCCACACACTGCCGTGGTGAGGTTATTTTGTTTATATAATCATTGAAAGTGTCGTCGGCGAGAGTACAGGATTCCTCCGAGATCACGGCAGGCGCACGAATTACTATAATTTACAGATTCCTGCATCATCATAACAGCTAATTAAGTTAGCTTTTATCAATCAATAATGCTATTTTTGACCAAACAATCACAGTTGTGGTTTGTCTGTCAAAAGCGGGAGGCACAGAACTTGTTCGAAAATTGAAATTGTCCGTGTTCCCATGGTAAATGTGGCATGTCCGTAATCAACCGGAAGTACCAAACTTATCCGAAAATGGCCGAATTCCCATGATGACTTTCCGATGCTGTTTGTTATGTCGCCACCAAGGCTATGTATATATGGTGTCAAACCAAGAACTTGTCACTATGCAATCCATAAATATCCTGTCTGTTTACCGAGTACCCGGTCGGTAGTCAATTGATATTGTCAGTATGCTAATCCTGATGCACTCACTAGCTGCTTGGATGCTTACTCCTAAGTGAGGACGAGTAATCAATGCCCTATGAACAGGGTAATAATCATGCAGAGCGCATTGAATCTAATTTACTGTAATGCGCTATATAAATGCATTGATTAATATTATTGTTAAGTTATTATACAAGGTTGTGTACAGTATGTGTTTATCTCCGTCAAATATATCTTGGACACTGAATGAACTAATGGTTATATATTTCTTGCTTGCAAGATCATAGAAGTCGTTTTAAAAATCGGTACGGAGTACCTACAGTACGCGCACTGTCAAACCTAACAACTTTACCTCTGGACCAATCGTGTCAGTCCTTTCGCTATAGAAGCGAATGACAAGTAAGATTTCGATCCTTTTATTTCTTCTATGTCACAAGATAAGTCGCATCTTTCATCTGTTCATTTTTAATGAACGTTCTCTTTACGATATTGCGAACGAAACCACGCAGTTTCCTAATTTCGTGCACTACGCACGTGTTTTCCAATTTTCGGAATTCGGTTTTACAATTGTTCAACAATCTTTTATTCTACAATACTGTCTTATTAATGACAGTGGTCCGTGGGTGGATAATTTCATTAACAATTATTTCAATTTTGTTTTGTTTACGAGAATCACTTCAAACAAATATCGTTTTTTGCATAAAACAATATTCAATAAACCGATGCTCTTTCGAGTCATTCGGGTTCTCGTAGGTTTTTTTTAACACTGCACCGGATGCAATATTGTGTTGGCGTCTACACTAAGCTCCAGTTTGGAGTTTGGTCCCTGACAAAATCCTATCCAAATGTATTGGAATTAATAATTTCCAATATTTTACATTACAATATTTTACAATAATTTTCCTCACGGATGCTAGATAAAATAGCCACAGTGTGGCTTGCCTCTTCTCTATACATTGAACATAAGGCTCAATGCTTTTACGATGTAAACTTCGTAATGTTTTTTCCCTCCGACAGGTGGGGGTGCCACGATTAATCGTATAATCGATGAAACGTTGATACAGCCGATATTCGATTACAATTTTCGGCTGCGATTACTCTGAGTTCTTTATTTTGGATGTCGGAAAGTACCGGACATCTTTGGATACCCTGTATTACAGTTTAATCGCCAACGGACAGGTTAACGATCGTTGATCGTGCAAAGATATTTGTAACACATTGTGCTCATTAGTCATTACTCATTACCCGGCATTCCTTCCCCCACGAGACAGGAGCGATTGCTCTCGCACCCGTATGCACTGCAATGTTCTATTCATGGGTGTTCACCATTTGCACTCGTCCACCTGGTCACAATGTTGGTGGTCACTGTCATCGTTGGATCAATATTGAAATATGTGAAGATTATATTTAGAACATTTCCCATCTCCGTTAATTTATGGGCATGTGAAAGTGTCACTGGACTTGGGTATGTCACACAATGACCTTTGATTTGAGATACCCCCAACTTACAATTATATTACCGGTGCAATTACACCTGTCTACAAAACTGTATTTTTGTCATGGGAAGGACTGTCTCGGTTGTTTCTGATACAAATTATGCACATGCGAATATTATGCACTACTTCCACTGTCCTTGCTATTAGATACGCTTCATCAATTCTAATCTCTTGTTGACTATCGATTATCAAGATCAATGATCGTGGCACCTCTACTGACGTGGCACCTTCTCTTGCTTCCTCCATTAACTTGGAGCCTCCGCTGGAGTCGGTTGCTGGACATGCCTCCTCCCTCTGGGTCGCGGCCTCCTGAGCCTTCAGCAGAGAAGGGCAGCAATGGTCATCCAAGCGCAGCTACCACTGGTCCTGCCTCCGGTGCGTCCGGGTTCATTCCATCGCTGCACCAGCCGGCCACTTGCCATAGCTACCACAACATCGGTGGTCCGTAACAGCTCGCAAGCCCCGGCGCTTTTGACACATTGCCTGCCTAGCATTTCAATGTGTCACCTGCCACTGCTTCCACTCCAGGGGATTTTACCGCACGGGTTCCGACCTGTCCTCCATTCGTCTAGTCTTTTCCGGCATCCGTCCCTCCCGGTTTTGGGGGTGGGCATGTATCCCTATTATTCACTTGTGTTCTTTCCTTCACCAGTGTGGCCTTGCTTCATACAGTTTCTGGCCTCTTTTGGGCTCCTAGGCCAGAACTTAGACTTAGTTTCCTTTCCGAGGCTCCGGAAAATTTGCCTCGTCAAACCAGGTGACCTGGTCGGGATACTTGCCCCTTTCCCCCCATCTCATTGACGGACGGTGCTGTTCGGAGACGAGGACGTGCTGTCACAACATCCCCTGGATTTGGCAGCGTTTGATGCGTGTCCGAGTTCGCCATGCCCATCCGAGAGTGCCTTCCATGAGGGTTATTTCGGAGGGTCAGTCCTTCGGTCTTAGGATAACAATTACGTACAATTTTGCATGCATTACCTGCACAATACTAACAGCACAGAACAAGGAAGAGAAAACGTGGCCCTTCTCTTGCTTCCTTCATTAACTTGGAGCCTCCGCTGGAGTCGATTGCTGGACATGGCTCCTCCTTATTGGTCGAGGCCTCCTGAGCCAACCGCAGAGAAGTACGCCTGTTTTCCACAACCGAAGGACTGGATGGGGCCCACATATCAAGAAAATAAACACCAACGTGTGGCGATTTTCCTCTGCCAACTCGATACAGCCTGCGCTGCAGGCTCAGTCTGTTGGTGGTCATGCCTCCTCTATTTGTAGTCGCGGCTTCCACAACCTTCGCAGAGACGGTCAACAATGGATTTTCCTCTGCCAACTCGGTACAGCCTGTGCTGCAGGCTCGGAGTCTGTTGGTGGTCATGCCTCCTCTATTTGTAGTCGCGGCTTCCACCACCTTCGCAGCGATGGATGTTCTGCAGCAGCTACGCTTGTCCTGCCTCAGTCCATCCAGGTTCATGCTGTCACGGCACATACCGGTTTTTCCGAACCCTTTCTTGCCTTGGCTACCTCATTGTTCCTTGTCGCTGACAAGTTGCAATCATTCGACTGAGTGTTTAGTGCAATATTACCTCCGTTCTTTGTACTTTGAGGTTTCCTCTGTCAGTCTGCTTGCTGCCATATCCCATTGCTCTGGCTATGTGCCACAATCAGGAACTGCTCCTGAATAAGTTTATTTCGCCTCCATTATCACCTCCCTTCTTATCCCGTCGGGGTATTCCAGGTGTTGTTGAGACCAGTCTTTCTAGTTTCGGGCCTTCAAAAACGATTAGGCCGCTTATATGAGACAAACCTAGACGTATTATGGACTTGATCGTGGGTGTGAACCTGATAAGTTAGTATGCGGGTGCTATATCTCACAGGGGACTTTAGCGTTCTACTCACTTAGCCGAACATATCATGAATTTCGACCGTTCCGCTCCAGACAATATCGTCTGAACTACGCTCGTTGGTGTCTATGCGTCCTGTATGTAGTCCATTTTGTTATAGTGTTTGTCACAGTACTGACTTTGACCACGAATATTTTCCAATTCTATGTTCTCACTCTGGCCGAGTGTTTCACATCACTTGACAGGCGTGATTCTAATTCTAATCCGATTTACCGATCACCAATTCTCACCTTATTTGCGACATTTAACAATTATTGCCGCATGTCCATCGGTGCTTGATAATACCAGTTGTCATGTTATCACAGTTTGTGTAACTTTTCTGCTAATCTACGGTATGGGTTACCTATACAACCACCTGACTAACGATAACTCAGTTCCACATTAATTTGAAACCATGCAGGCCTGTGCATTGCATCACAGATTGGCCGTATGATCAGACAATGTTCCATTAGCGGTATCAGTTCCTCTCCTTGGTTGACCGTACACTTCATTTTCCAGTTACTTGGCTTGGTGTACCGGAGGCAGGCACTCTTTCCGTCCTGGTCCCCTCCCTTATGTGTATGCTTTTTCTTTCCATGGACATTATTCCCAGTGCTCTTGACATAATCAGCTCAACTCCGTCATGTTTTCCTGGTGTATCCCTGGTTTCACTCCTATAATACTGTCAAGTTAGTCATACCGCACTGAGGATTGACTCATTTTGCGAGATCCATTATGAGCATTGATTCGGCGTTTCTGGGGGGGGGGGGGGGGGGGGTGTCATAACCGTGTTTTCCCCTCGGTGCCCCTTTTGCATGTCTTGTGGGCTGGATGTCGTGCTAGTGCTGCTTCATCCTCGGGGGGGGGGGGGGGGGGGGGGGGTAGGGGGGGTAGGTTCCTTTATCCTATTAGGAACATGAACGAATGAGTTATCTCCCTTGCCTATGACCAATGTTTGTCCTGGACTCCTTCACCCTGTGATCATTAGGGCACATGAGGTACGTGTTGTTTCCTTTTAGGAGGCTCAGTTGTTTTGGGTTTATCTGAGCTACTGCATATGGGACACAATGATCTATTTTTTGGCACATGTCTACCAAGAAATCTTTTTGGTACAGGATGCGGGTCTTTTCTGCTTCAGCAGGCGGGTTTCATGGACATAGTCGGATTATCTGCCTCGTGGCCTCCTCCTCTTCAAGAATTCTAATTATAACCATTAGTTCATTCAGTGTCCAAGATATATTTGACGGAGATATAATATTTTTTTACCCAAAATATGTATCTCCTATAATAAATATCTTGGACACTGAACACAGAGGGCCCTCCCAGTTGGGATCAACATTCCCGCCCCGCGCACTCGGTCAAACGCATCAAACACACAGGAGGAAGAAATTAAAAGGATCGAAATCTTAATTGTCATTTTCGCTTCTATAGCGAAAGGACTCACACGATTGGTCCAGAGGTAAAGTTGTTTAGGTTTGACAGTGCGCGTACTATAGGTACTCCGTACCGATTTTTGAAACGACTTCTATGATCTTGCAAGCAAGAAATATATAACCATTAGTTCATTCAGTGTCCAAGATATTTATTATAGGAGATACATATTTTGGGTAAAAAAATATTATTTCTTGTACGAGTCCAGGTTGTGGTGTAAAGTCATATTGGATGAGACGTATAGCATCGAGTCCGATATGACTTTTCACCACAACCTGGACGAGTACAAGAAAACACATACTGTACACAATATTGTATAATGACATTTTTATTATCCATCTGTATGTTTATCCACAGCAGTCGAGAGCACTGAGAGCTTTCCGATGAATGGCAACAAGTTACCCATAATTCTGCTGTGGTTAAAAGGTCGATTAATTAGAGCATTACTGTATAATAAGTTCAACAAATGGTCTTTTGTTGAACTTATGATCTGAACATCCTATGGAATAACAACATGTCAGTGAATATTTGGTATAGAAAGGGTTAGAAATAGGCCCAACTGAAATGTTAGAAATTGTTCAAAATCATTCCATTTGTATCAGTATGAATGGGAAATCATCTGTGTTGGCAGGTCACTGTAGTGAGTGCATAGTGCAGAAAATGATATTGGTTTGTCCTTTTGAGTTTGATAAAGTAATATGAAACACTCCGGTAGGGTGCTCAAATAGAAATGGAGAATAATCTTTGCTCAAAGTACAACAAACACTGTTATTCATATATATTAATTAAATTCAGTGACTCTCAATGACGTTAGTTTATCGTCGATAGTTGTGTCCCGAATCAAGAAGTAAATATTTACAATTGAGAGCAGTTTAGATGATGTTTTTCTTTGCAGTGATATAAACGATTTATTGCAGATTTTCGATTGCAGATGTTGGCATAGCGTCTGATTACTAACTTATCAATTTCGCACCCAACAAGTCCATAGTATGTCTTTAAACTCTTCGCTGCTAAATGACATTATGATGTTGTGTGCTGGGCTGCTGACGTTATTGACATTTTCCAGTCGAAAAAATATAACAGGAAAATCACAAGAACCATATAAAAAATTCTTGATTTACATCCCCTCCTGACCCTAATTTTAGTCCCCTCCTAAATTTTTTTTTTATTTGGATATCTTTTTCTATCGTGCCTTAACCCTTTCAGTGCCAGGGGCCGATCTCATCGGCCCTAATTTACGGTCTGTAAAATCAGCCCTAAAATTTTTTAAAAATTAAAAAAAAAAATTAAAAAAAATTGTTTTTTTTATTTTGATTTTTTTGGGTATGCTTAAGCATGCTATAGCGAATTTAAAAACAAACTGGATAAAACCTTAGGGGCATGTTATAACTCAAAACTATCACGAAGTATTCATAGTAATAATTTTGATGCCCATGAAAAACGTAAGATTCACTGGCACTAACCTACAAAATAAGTCTGTTAAAGAATATAAGAAAAAATTATTAAAATTGTAAAAAATTGTAAAAATAATAACAAATGATGAAAAATTGTTAGGCCAATGCATTCTCTTATATATGCGAGGCGACCTATGGTCGACTCGCATATATAAGAGAATGCATTGGCACAGGGTATATGGGTTGATACAAAAATCGGACCTGGCACTGAAAGGGTTAATAACCATCAAATTACATTACACTGACCCATTAATCATTCTATTTTGATCAAATTGGACAATCTAAATCATCTTGTATTATATAAGATATGCTGATGTGCCCGGCTTCGTTCATGACCATTTATGTTGGGGAAAAATAAAATATTTTTCTGAAAAAGCAATTTATTTATGTTGGCCTAAAACTACTCAGTGGAACGGCTTTTTTTGTTCACAATTGTTGAACATCACTGTTTGAAACTTCGAGATACAGTTATTCTGATACACCAATCTCTCAGTTCCAGTTATGAATAATGGCCTACTGCTAGGTAGGTACTATGGACCATATAGCACACAACATGCCCTATTTATGTCTGTAATAGTTATGGACGTCATAGCAGCGTAGAGGGTAAAGTTAAATATTGTTTTGGTGTACAAATTGGTTAGATTTCTGCATCCAGGAGTTGGCTATAAAACAATTTTTTTTACATGTGATATATATGCATTGAGTACAGTAATGCCCTAATTAATCGACTCCATAACCACAGCAGAATTATGGGTAACTTTTCAGGATTTAGTCGGAAATATGGCTTGTTGCCATTCATCGGAAAGCTCTCGCCGAGAGCTTTCCAATGAATGGCAACAAGCCATATTTCCGACTAAATCCTGAAAAGTTACCCATAATTCTGCTGTGGTTATGGAGTCGATTAATTAGGGCATTACTGTATAGGGTCATAGTCGTTATAGTTCACTGCCTTTCATTAAATTTTTTAGGGTTGCTATGTTCACTTCACTATCTATTTATTCATACTATAGTATATCAATATTCTTGTCATTTAGACCTTAATGTAACAGCAGAGATATGACACCATATTTCTTTGGAATTCAGTAAAACCCACCAAATGACACGCCAAGTGCAATGCCATCTTCGTGGACTTTTATGGCTGTCTATGCTTTAGGATTCAGGGTTAAAGATATTAAAAAATTGTGTTTTTTTCCTTTACTTTCTCGCTTTCATAAAATTACTTAAATTTTCAGAGAAACTTTTTACCACATTGTGATAGGTGCTATGTATTATGTCGAGCATAATGTTAACCCTTTACCCAACAAAACGGCCAAAACCGGCCAAATAAAGCTTCAACAGCCTAAAATATCTTCGGTCTGTCTCAATAGAACCATACAAATATGGATATCATTGGAACCGGCTCCTTGACCACATTGTGATAGTTACAGTTATGCCCTGTGCCAATGCATTCTCTTATATATGCGAGTCGACCATAGGTCGCCTCGCATATATAAGAGAATGCATTGGCCTAAAAAAATAAAAAATTCTGACATTCTTTAACAATTTTATAATTTTTAATGTGTTAAGCCAATGCATTCTCTTATATATGCGAGGCGACCTATGGTCGACTCGCATATATAAGAGAATGCATTGGCACAGGGCCCTTCTGTTGGGTAAAGGGTTAATGTATTTATGATTGCTTCCTATTCAGTATCGCTTATGGGGTCATGATTCCACGTAGTAACATGACCACATCAGCTTTAGTTTGCCTTCATGTATGTATGATAAAGTATAAGAATGCTAAGTTATGTGACTGATTTGATCTATTTGTTTCTTTACCGATCACAGATTTTATCATGTATCTCATCATTACGTTTATGACAAGAGTTATTTATTTTTGTTGGGGAAATAAAAATTATTTATGTTCAAAACATATCTTTGTTGTTTTTATATCCCCCACTTATCAAAGAAACATAGGGGGAATAATTGACTTTGTCCGACAATTCTAGCATATACCCAGGGTTACCACTTGTGCTAATTTGCAAAAAATATTATTTGGCAAAACAAAACTCAGTTGGACAAAACTTTTGGCATGTGGTTTTTAAATTCTGGGATGTGAATTATTTATAAATTAGTTATAAAACATCATCAAAGGTGGATTATTTGTTATGTGTGCCAACTTAACCTAGCGTGCTTAGCAGTGAGAGTTAATCGACCATAGTTAAAATACTGATGTTCTGTAAAGTTTTCACTGAGGCTAGTAATCAGGGTTCGCGCTGCAACTTGCCAAATTTGCCAATGACAAAAATAATTCACATTTGGCAACAAATATTTTCATTTGGCAAAAGTTTTGGCAAGACAGTCACTTTTTAATTTCCCAATAAAGTTGAAAAATATCGGTCAATCAATACCATTCATTTTAGGAAACTATTACAACAGATTTATATTAGTGCATGGTGTTTTATATGGTTTCGGAAAAGTTAACACCTCTACTAAGATGCAGTTAATCTGGTAAAATTATTATCCTTGGGTGGAGGGATTACCAATATTTAGTGTGATGGTGGTGTTTACATAGCTAATCCTCTTGTGATGTTCCCCTCTGATGAAGCAACTCTTCTACCATTTTATTTTGGTGATTGGTTTATTGTTGTATGATAAACCACATTATATATTCCAGTACAGTTATTAACAAACTGCTTTCCTGTCGATATCAAACGTCATTCAAACCGCGAGTGTCGAAACATAAAACTCAATCAAGGTTGCAGAAAATTATACTATTGGTGATAATATTTGGCAAATTCTAATAGAATTTGGCAAAAAATATTTTCATTTGGCAAAAGTAAATTTTGATCCAGCGCGGACCCTGCTGGTAATTTATAACAGGCTGTCAATATAGATACTGTCACTTGGTACCAAACAGTTAAAGATAATTATAAAATTCTTTTTACAGTTAATCCCAACTTATCAGTTTGGATCATGGATGAGTCATTGTATCAATAACTGGCGACAATGTGTACCACATATTTATGCTGTTTGTTTTATGACGAGCGAGTATAAGACAAATAGCTTAATCAGCCAAGTGGGATTGGCGATGGATTAATTTGTGGCTCGTCGTTGCCAACAAGGATTCATGGCGAAATAATAGGTATGCTTTGGTGACAGATACTTGTAGTTTGATGATTATGTAGCAACATTAAACGAGTTCCTGGTGTTGCTTAGATATTAATTGCCGCTTTGATATTTATTAATATTAACTTTGCTTTACTGGCTCAATTTACCTGTGTCTATGGTTAGTTTTTACATTATATAACAAAAGATAAACAAATTATAATTTCCTTCAATTTCCACAAGTATACCCTCATTTATATGTGGCAAGTAAATTTTTAATTTAGCAAACATTTTGGAAAGAGAATATTTTAGTTCAGCGCCAAACCCTGCATATACCTGCAAGCCTTGAAATAGTGTGTCTGTCATTTGCAGAATGAGGTCCCCCAGAGGGTGAATTTAGTGATGCTACCCTGCATAGTGGGCTAGCATCACCAAATTCACCCTCTGGGAACCTCATTCTGCTTACCTCACCAGAATGAGGTTCCCAGAGGGTGAATTTGGTGATGCTAGCCCGCTATGTGGGGTAGCATCACTAAATTCACCCTCTGGGGACCTCATTCTATAAATGACAGACACACTATTTCAAGGCTTGTATACCTGTCATGTGATATGTGCCTATCAACAAACTGAATGAAGATGCAATGCAAGCCCGCCCCAACAGACTTTGTCTGTAAAGCAGATTGAATTTGACTTCTAGTGTTGAGAATACAGATTTAGATGTTTGGTGCAACAGATATTCAAGTCCATTGGAAATCTTCCGTCACATGGTCTTCTTCAGCCAAAACAAGTTGCAGTAATGCCCTAATTAATCGACTCCCTAACCACAGCAGAATTATGGGTAACTTTTCAGGATTTAGTCGGAAATATGGCTTGTTGCCATTCATTGGAAAGCTCTCCCCGAGAGGCATTACTGTATTTAGGTACAGGTGCAATCAATATATAACCAGATCAGGCACATCCCGAATTCCACTATTACAGTGTTATATGACCATAACATTCATGTTTCATGTATGTGTTGGGGAATAGTATACTAGCATGCTTGTGCACAGCCAAATTATGCTCTTTAATAGTAATATTGCAGCGAATGAACAGTCTTCCGACAAAATTCATTGTGCAATCTTTTGCACCAGCTTTGTTTTTCAATAATATTACTATCGTGTGCCGCCATGATTAATCATTATGTTGGACAAAATATATTATAATACTAATAATTAGTGCGACACTGATTTTCAATAATTTGTGTGAAGTATGATTATGGATTATCCCTCTTTTATCAAAATTGATCAGTTATGTCTGGTAGGCCTATTGAGGCTGGGAAGTAGTTTCTAATCTAATATCCAACGAAATAAGAGTATGTTTATCTTCTAAATAAACTTTATACCTACAATATGTTTGTCGCAAATCTAAATATGCTCAGATAAACCAATATTGCAACAGCTGGATTCACTATCAAGCCATTAAAGGTACTCAATCTGATCAGACGCTCCTAAATTACTATTTATTTGGCTTCGGGGAACCTACCCATCAAAGCTCAGAGTGATCAGATATCGATTTTTGAAGTTTATTATTTCAATTGTTTTTGGGCCACAAGCACGAAGAAGCACGATGTCAAATGGACGATCTTGCAGATAAAGATGGATAATTCTAAAATCAAGTGGTAATAATAACCACTTGATTTTAGAGTTATCCATCTTTATCTGCAAGATCGTCCATTTGACATCGTGCTTCTTCGTGCTTGTGGCCCAAAAACAATTGAAATAATAAACTTCAAAAATCGATATCTGATACCAGACCTCATGCTTCCTTGTGCTTGTGGCCCAAAAACAATTGAAATAATAAACTTCGAATCAGCGTCTGATCGGATTGAGTACCTTAGGTATGTGGTGTGTATAGATGTATGTATATCACGTGTGATAGAGGGCAGGGTACTAGTAGGAATGTAAGCGCTCTGGGCCATATGGGATAAAGCGCTATATAAAAACTATTTATTATTATTATTATTTAAAAAATAAATACCTGTGTTCTCAGGCATGCAATTACATATGTGAAATTTGATAAGGGAGGGAGGCTTTTTTTGTTCACTAGAATTCTAGAAATAAATGGTTGTATAGGTCACTCTAGGGTAAAAAATCCTACAATTTTCGAAGCAATGTAGATAATCTTTTAATCATTATACCCTTAACAAAAACCAATATAAATTTCTAATTGTGGATAAATTGGACACAGTATTCTCATGTATTACCAGCTCCCTTTGGGAGCCTTTATTCAGTGTCGGAGGGGCCTGCAGCTCCTGAACAAAGTGGCGGCCCCTTTGTGGATCAGGGTCCTGTGGCCCATGTGTGCACTTCGCGTACATGACTCTTTTATATATATAAATAATATTTAATGCTACTTCAATATATCCTCGTGCAAATAGGTTTATATTGGATCTAAATATTGCCATTGGTTCACATTGGACTTGATTCAGGAATAAGCCCATAGTGGACTTATACCCGTCATTCAGTTGGATGGCACAGGCCACAGTGAAAAGACATATCAAAAGCATACATCTGGTCCTGCAACACATCCTCGTGCAAATAGGTTCATATTGGACCTAACTATTCACATAGGCTCATATTGGACTTACTTGATTCTGAAATAGGCCCATAGTGAGCTTAAATTAATTTTGTTGTGTTTAAAAAAAAAAAAAAAATTTCCGCCAGGGTACCCCGAGTCACGTACACACCAAATTTGGGGTCTGTGAGAAAAATCTTGACAGACAGATCCTACTCTTTTATATATATATAGATATGACTATGACCAGACTTGGTGATTCACAATGACAAGAGATTGTTTGTTATGATATATCTTATCTTTATTTGAGTTGAATGTTATGTGACAAAACCCAGCGATTTTTATCACAATTTGCATATTACAAGAATGTACATATATACATAATATAATTTATTACAAAACAACCTTCAATAACAATATTATAAGGACATGTTGTGGACATAATGATACCCATTTATTGTGGAAGGCCGAGGGGAGGGAGCCAGATAGGGGGTGGTGAAAAATCTACAGGTAACTCATAGAACAGCTGCCTAAAATACTTAACAGAAATAATTAACAGAATTAGTACGATTGGTTTAGAATTTTTTGGAGAATATCTGGTAAAGCCCATGGTTTGAAACCAATTTAAAGGCAAGTAAGGCCATAGTATGAGGTACCTCTGTAAATACAACAAGAGCATCGCCAGGGCATGGCAAAATAAGCCCATGGAAATTCCAACAAAGGTCCATATAACTCCAGTGAAAATTGGCGGGCGGAACCTGAATTAAAACCTGTATTTTGTGCTAGTAAACCCACATAGCAAATTTCATTCCTTTCAGTTGAGACTTAAAGTTATCATCAGAAGCGAAAAGAAAACGGACGGACAAACAAATAACATAATAAGTCCTGGTTTTGTTTAAATGGGCGTATAATAAAAGTCTGTAAAATCATCATCAAGAAGGATATGGGAAAATATAGTTTGTTAACTCGATCACCAATAACGAAATACAGCGACCAGTCCAGAGAATTCATATTGGGAGAAGTCGCTATTAGATTATTAAAGAGAAATCATAAAGGGTGGAGTTCAATTTACTCATCACCTTTCTGTGATGCAATAAGTATTGTGCAATACAATAGCACATTTATAATAATATTATAATGAGTATAAAGTGCATCATTATAATCATTATTAAAATACACTTCAAATTTGCTGTTTTGAAATATGCATAGTATTGCATACTGGTATATAAGAGAGAAGTCCCTTCTCCCTGGGATAAAAAATAGGGAGAAGTGGCCCATTTTAGGGAGCAGATATCTCCCATTTAAATCGCCCTCTAGGCTGGTTCCTGACGAAATATTGCTTGTTGAAACCATTGTTATGAAAAAGTTACATTGTCAGTCATTTTATCCACAAAAATCAATGATGGTAATTGAAATTCAGATGTATTGGTTGAAAAAATCTCTGTTGCAGAACATTTTTCAATGCTCGACCTTTTCTGATATATATATCTTCAAGATTTGATCTAACTTTGATAAATCTAAATAACTCGCACTGTAACATTAATTTTTACATAACAATTGTTTCAACATGCAAAAACTGATTATCGAAGATTTATAATAATAAACATAAGAACAAATTCTATAAATTTCTCAATGTTTTTCTTCTTGATGCGATTTTATACACTTTTATGATTTTTTGTGCATGTATCGATCCACAGCGAAGGCCTTACATTCCTTTAACTCTTCCATGATTGGAGCTTCCTGAAATTTTGTGAAAACACTGTACCAATGCATTCTCTTAGATATACTAGTCTCAGAGAGCATCGCATATATATGAGAATACATTGGCCTAACAATATTTACCTTGAACATAAGCCAGTGCATTCTCTTATATATGCGAGGCTCCCTATAGCCGGAAGACTCGCATATATAAGAGAATGAACTGGCACATGATCTTTAACCCTTTCAGTGCCAGGTCCAATTTTTGTATCAACCCATATACCCTGTGCCAATGCATTGGCCTAACAATTTTCCATCATTTGTTATTATTTTTTACAATTTTTTACAATTTTAATATTTTTTTCTTATATTCTTTAACAGACTTATTTTGTACGTTTAGTGCCAGGGAATCTTACATTTTTCATGGGCATCACAATTATTACTATGAATACTTGGTGATAGTTTTGAGTTATAACATGTCCCTAAGGTTTTATCCAGTTTGTTTTTAAATTCGCTATAGCATGCTTAAGCATACCCAAACAAAATTTCAACACAATAAAACAAAACAAAACCAAAAAATGTTTGTTTTTTTTTTTAGGGCCGATTTTACAGACCGTAAATTAGGGCCGATGAGATCGACCCCTGGCACTGAAAGGGTTAATGCTGCATCAGCGCAGCTCACATCACGAAAGGGTTAACAGATTAGGCCTCTCTACCATGACATGCTGGGAGCTTTACACACAATATTCTTAAGGCTATGATGCTGTTCATTAAAATTTCTTCCCGTTCGGCAGTTATTGACTTGAATTTACAAGAACACATAAAATATATATTATAAACGGTCACAACCTATGTATGAGGGTAAGCAGGAAGCTTGCAAGCCTGTATATAATGTCGTCATTTGCAGTATGAGGTCGCCAGAGGGTGAATTTAGTGATGCTATCCCGCACAGCGGGCTAGCATCACCAAATTCACCCTCTGGGGGATCTCATTCTGCTTAGGCCTCATCTTCTGGGAAGTATCTATAGTCTCGAATTAACATTGTTTTTAGTTACTTTTTCCCTTCTATGAAGATTCTAATTCCCCTAATTTGCAGAAGATAAAATGCATAATCGAGGTGACTAATGGGTGAACATCACCAGCTTCAACTGGGGAACTTCAATCTGATCCCAGGTCTCCCATAGGAGTTGATGCCTAAGCAGAATGAGGTTGGTGATGCTAGCCCACAGTGCAGGATAACGTCACTAAATTCTCCCTCTGGGAACCTCATTCTGCAAATGACAAGACATACTATTTACAGACTTGGAGGCTCGGGTAGTGCAAGACTCAACAACTTTTCAACCAATTTGTACAATTGAAAAATAGAAAATAATTTCTGTGCTCTGTACATATTACTATTAAAGTAGATCTGTTGTAAAAATACACACAACAAATAAATCTTGAAATGATACTCTGTGAAAATATAGGTGTTTTGTACAAATGCTCTTTCTAGAAAAATCGAACAGGCCAGACCACCAGTCACAACAACATAATTGTGTTCATACAACTGGAGCAAGGGTATCTTTTCAGTGTGAAATATAACACCAAATTCATAAATACATTGAATGAGTTTTATATTGAATTTTTTTAATCCAACAATGCAGTCCCTTTTGAATGATGCATCTTGACTCAGTTTTTTTTATTCAGACAAATTGCTATTGTTAGAAGAGAAAAACAGCTAAAAACCCTTCTTGGTTGGAGTTAGTTAGTTAGGAGTGGGAAATTTTCCACTGATCATGGTGTTGTGGAGACACATATGTGACCAGATCTCAGTGATAGAGATTGTATGTATAAGGAAATGAATAGAGTATAAACTCCAGGGAAATATCACTATCACAGAGAAATTCTGATACTGGTCTAGCGATTTCGGAAATTGTTGTTGTTGTTATTAGTGGTCTGAAATAATGATAGCATCTTTAATGCATAATCAGGTGTAATGAGATATTTGTAACTAGCATCTTTAATGCATAATCAGGTGTAATGAGATGTTGGTAGCTAGCATCTTTAATGCATAACCAGGTGTAATGAGATATTTGTAGCTAGCATCTTTAATGCATAACCAGGTGTAATGAGATATTTGTAGCTAGCATCTTTAATGCATAACTAGGTGTAATGAGATGTTGTTAGCTGAATGAATTCATGGGGAAAATATAGCAAATATGTAGACAGTTATCTCAATGTAAACTTGTGAATGTAAGGATTCTCACAAACCTTTTTTGTATAAATCGTGACCCAAGCCTGAAAATATGGTGCTTGACATTTGCAGAATGAGGTCCCCAGTGGGTGAATTTTATAATAGTGATGCTACCCCGCACATTCTGCTTGGGCCACATTTTCTCCGGAAAGTATTTTTATTATCAAATTAAAACGTATTTTTAGTTTCTTCTTTAGAAAGTTTCTTTATCTTTTTTAGATCTTAGTTTAGTTTCTCTATATCCCCAAATTGCAGATGACACAATGCATAATCACGGTGCCCAATGGGTGCACATCACAATGTTCACCATCTGGGAACTTAAATCTGAGTTTATAGGTCTCCCATAGCAGATGAGCCCATCACTAAATTCACCCTCTGGGGACCTCATTCGGCACCATATCTGCAGGCCTGTTGTGGCTTTGAGAGCTTTCCGATGAATGGCAACAAGCCATATTTCCGACTAAATCCTGAAAAAATACCCATAATTCTGCTGTGGTTAAGGAGTCGATTATTTGGGGCATTACTGTATATACAATTGAATAGAGAAAGCTTCAAAAGATAGATTTATACTAAATTATAGTAAACCAATATTCCCTGATACCAAGTCAGGAAGGTCGCAAAGCTACAGAAGATAGGTTTTTCCTAGCCATTGTCACTTTGATAATTTGCCTGATTTTAATTAGGAATGTTTTTGCCCTAGTGAAGCTGACTTGGTCCAATAGATAAGTGACAACTGATAAAACTTTTTTTCCGTGGAGAGAAAACCAGTTCTGGTTAAAACACGGATTCGACAGCTATCACAGTAATAAGTCAGGATAATTTGGAGGGTGGATTCCATTACCACCAGCAGGCATTAGATCGGTGTTGATTTTAACAACTTCTGCACCGAATGCATGCAGTATGACGCAACAAACTGGTTTTAATTGTTTTCTCCTTGCTAGGTATTATTGGTCAATTAGTACTCTTTGAGTTTAATTATTTGTCATAATCTCTAATTTTATGTGAAATTTTCAATGTGACAATGTTTACAGCGCTATTTTTAGCTATGTCGCGAATCTACCACTGTATGGGCATTCCAACAATCGCCTGAATGGCTGCATCGCTTTATTGATAGATGTTGTGATTGGGTGACCCTGACGTAATGCTTACTGGTGGTAATGAAATCAACCCCCCCACAAATTCTCCAGACTTATGTGATATCTTACGAGCCTGTTTTTTTAACCAGAACTGCATGAGAGGAAACCAGACATGTTTACTTTCTCCAACTTAGGTGGGCCCGTAGGCTCCCGAAATCCAAACCTATCTCCTGCCCTCCCAATCAGAACAGGAAACAGTTTCTCCCAAATTCAGTAAAAATGGAAGACAATTAATATATCCTAAACACATGCAGCTAATTACATACAATAGCAGTCAGAAAAAGGTGACATGAATGCAATATAAACAGGCTGCATAATTAGCCTGTGATAATTAATCTCCACCCATCTATCCAAAGCTCAACTCATGACACTTCTCGCTCAACTAAATTAGCGTGGACACAAAGAAACCACGTGGGGTTACTGACCGCAGCATCATCTGGCAAGAAACGGAATCATGATTTTTACCCAATGTTATAAAAAGAAGTGATGACATCTCATAACATAATATAATATAACAGAGTGATACAGCTGAATGATGGCATCATCACTGTGTGATTAACTTCATACACTATCGACAGGAATCCATGCCATCAAATCGAATATTTCCTTTATGTAGGGCAGTTATTTTATTGTTAAAGTTAAAATGATATATAAAGTTTTTAATGCTCCTACCCATATCGCGTTATTTGGTAATAATAATTTGAGTAAAACTAGACAGTTTTTTAGTTATAATAAAAAGTCTCCCAAATTTTATTTGAGTCAGATGTCCCGAATTTGGAAGATCTTGTAATCTCCCGAAATCGGCAATCCAGAAGTAAACATGTCTGGAGGAAATCCAAAACATTTTTTTCACTTTGAAATTGGTTATATTAAGACTCGTAAAAGTTAACTTGAATACAATAACATCTTTTATAAATTGGGGCATCACCGGAATCTGATCATTGATGTAATGTACGTCATTGCTCTTGGCCGCAACATCACACAAAGTAGTTCTGTTTGCATTCAACATGTGGTGTACAACAATGGGGGTGGAATAAATTCAATATAATTAAAGATGCATATTCCGATTAAGTGCCCCTCAAATACTATTTATTTGGATTCGGGGGGTAAAAATATTTGATTCAAGTTGAGGAACCCATTAAATCTCAGAGTTATTAGATATAAATTTTTTTAATCTATTATTTTTCACCATCAAGACTTATTGGCCTAGTAAAAAGATGACGAGGCTTTGTGTTGATAATAAGGCCAAATTTCGTCGAACAATATGTTGATAAATAACATGTTTTGGGCAATTTTATACAATAGTTGACAGTGGTTAGCATTGTTTTTGGGCAATTAATCGATTCTGATAACTGAAGCGGCATTTCTAAAAATGTTGTTGTTGTTGTTGTTGTTGGAATCTGATTATATAGGGACCATCAAATCAGATTGAGTACCTTTAAACAGTATGCAGTCCACAAAATTAGTCACAGTAAATAAGCAATGCCGTGGTAAATTCTGTGGCAACATTTGGAATCTAACATGCCACAGCATTAAATTTGCCATGGGACATTTTTCCTAATTTCGAGGGCTGAATATGTTGTTGTAGCATAGCTTCAGGAATGGAGCCCTGAATATATATTAACAAATTTCTTTTTAAAAGTTTCTTTTCCTCTATCTTTCTCTAGCTGGGAATATTTCATACAATCACAACATTTTTGAGGCATAAGCACTTTTTAGTTTCTTAAATATAAAGTTATATTACAAAGTTATCACTTCATGCAATAGTGGGTTAAATTTACACAAATGTTGTAATCACTCCTGGCCAAGTGGTCCTGCTAATATGCTATGATGCTGTTGGTCTGCTGAATTGCTATAATGCGGGTAGGGCAAACTGATGCCGTTACGAAAAAGTACCATTATTTTTGCTAAAGTTGTCATTTTCACGGCGTTTGGCTAAAACAACCTATCTGAGAAAAAACAATGTGTGTGTGAAACATTAAAGAAAATATATATTGTTGAAAAATATAATAATGCCTGTGCTGGTGCTTCTAAAACGACGTGAATAACCCTCTTGATTATAGTCAATTTTCAACAACTAATACAACCATTATTAAAAATATTTCGCAATAATTATGTATTTGAAAGTTTGATAAGCATATTGGCATTTCCTGTATATGTTCAGATTATCGGAACACTGCGAAAAAGACAAATTAAAAAAATATAACGATACTTTTTGTTAACAGCATCAGTTTGCCCTAACAGCATCATAGCAATTCAGCAGGACTCAACTGCATAATAGCACATTAGCAGGACCACTTGACCAGGGGGTGGTAATGTCACACTTGATTATATCTGATCCAATCAGATTTAACCAAGCAAAACAAACACTACATTTCTATCAGCAGTTCCTTGTTGCCAACACATTGAACTGATATATAGAGGATCTCACATGAGTTTCTAGTTTATACGGAATTTATCAACAGAGTTCACTAAATTCGATTTGAGCCGAGGTTTACCGAGGCTCAAATAGAATTTAGAGGACGAGGTTGATAAATTACGTATAAAATAGGACGAGTGTGAGATACCTTTTATCACATGATCAAATAAACCCGAAGCAACGCGAAATATTCATCGAAAACAACAATCATAAACTACAGCGATCGCAAGTTATTTGAAGAACGCCGTGACGTCATCGCACGCGCTGATATTAAACGTGTCTATTACCAATAATTATGAAACTGCTTTTATGGCCAAATTATGTGATAAATTGAATTCTATGAGAATAACCCGTTCAAAAATATTAAAATGCTAACTGAGTTAACCCTTTGATGATGGGAGCTGCGCTGGAGCAGCATTAAAGACCCTATGCTAGTGCATTCTCTTATATATGTGAGTCTCCCATAGGGAGCCTCATACATATAAGAGAATGAGAATGCACTGGCTTACAAGGTCAAGGTAAATATTGTTAGGCCAATGCATTCTCTTATATATGTGAGGCTCCATATGAGAGACCCGAATATATAAGAGAATGCGTTGGCACAGGGTTTTTGCAAAACTTCAGGGAGCTCCAGTAAAGTCAGGGTTAAATAATGATTCTCCGGTCATTTAGACTGATTTAGTGTCAATTTTATAGATAAAGTGGTAGATCTGTGATCTGTATGTAAAAATAATAACACCACAGTATTTCCTAATCCAGTCCTTCATTGGTACCTGAAACGGTACTGGATACAAAAATCTTTATACTTCCATTAGGAGTCTGAGAACACTTCTTTATCTTAAAAATTACAACACCTTTTATAGACCAAGTCTTCTCTGTTCACAACAGCTTGGGATATCGGTTGGGATGGTGCAGCATTGGACCGAGTCCCGTCCCGTTACTCTTCTATAAAACGGACTTTCATTCAAAAGATGTAATACATGTACACGTAGAGCCCGGTCATTGAAGTTATGATTCGGAAACCAATATACCCGAATTTGAAGTTGAAAAAGGTCTGTAACTCTGGCAAAATTGGGCGGACAGAACCAAAATCAAACATGAATGGTATTTTTTATCTTGTGGCCGTGAACAAACATAACAAATTTCATTCCATTTTGTTCAGTAGAACTAAAGTTATCATCCAGAAATGAAATATGAACGGACAGACATACAGACAGACAGGCGGCCAGACCAAAATCATAATACATCCAGTTTTTAAAGGACTGGATTAAGTCATTAAGCAATGTGAGTGATCATTTCCATGGAATGTTTGTATATACAATGAATTCTATTGCATCAACAATGAACAATTTCATGATCAGCATGGTTCTAATATCAATAAACCAATAAATTTCACAATTTAAGTAGATATAAACCTGATTTAAAATTTGAATTATATCTGAAATCATCACCAATTAAGAAAGCCCTGTTTGATAGTTGAAATCAAATATTTACAAATGGTATATGAAGAAATGAGAAGATACGTTCAGATTTATAATAAAAAATTCAACATTTGGGTCGATTCTATTATTAGAAGTTCATTTTTCATTAGATTTCCCTCGTGTTACACATAAAAATGATAATTCTCAACAGATGTTAACCAGACATTAACTTGTGGAGTTAATGTAATTTGGGAGGAAGGATATAAAAAGTTATAACAATGTCTTCTTTTGTATGTAATTTGCTGTGCCATTTTCATGCAAAAATAGTTGAGGAAAAAGTTCCTTATTTTGTTTGTCACTGAAACAGTGATTTCTATGCCTTCACTATGTTACGAGGAGTGTCTGCTAAAAATCTCAGCTAATCCCCTGAACTTAATCTTTGTTAACCTCAAACAGTTGACCATAATTTAACCCTTCCATGACTGCAGCTTCCTGAACTTTTTTGAAAATCCTGTACCGATGCATTCTCTTATATATGAGAGTCTCCCATAGGGTGCCTAGCATATATAAGAGAATGCATTGGCCAAACAATATTTACCTTGATGGCCAGTGCATTCTCTTATATATGTGAGGCTCCCTATGGCAGACTCACATATATAAGAGAATGCACTGGCAAAGGATCTTTAATGCTGCACCAGCGCAGCTCGCGTCATGAAAGGGTTAAGCTTATTACTTAGTGGTCTTTCGGCAGATACCATATGTAAATATATCAACTCTTCCTTTGGATCACATTGAATATAATTACCCCACAAGCATTATAAATGGCCGGATTCTTATAACAGGCACTGAGGCTAATATCTAAAAATTCATAAACATTTCAGTAGATATATCAATATCGTCAACAGCAATATTTTTTAGACTTTGCATAATACATATTGAAATAAGGCAATTATAGGTTTTTTTTATAATGATGTAAACAAGAATATAAATATAACCTAAAGTTCTATCTTACATCTGCAATATTTTTATCACAAATTATACCGCTCAAATTAAATGTAAATTGGACACATTTCACATAATTTCTGAACCATTTTTCAAAATTTTAGTGATAAAATTCATGAGAAAAAAAGACTAAGCTCAAATCCACCATTAATGTAGATGGATTATAACGGTGTGGTCTCACTTCCCTTTTATATAGATGTATGTAATATAATAATAATTCTGAGAAAAGTCAGCAGAAAACAGAAACTTCTGTCAAACTTTATACATTTTTTTCGCATACAAACAACTATGATGGTTTAGCAAAAAAGTTACCATTTTTAGAACTTGTAATTCATGATACGATCTATCTTTTTAATCACTTTTAGTCGAATATGTGTTTATACCAGAATTGCCAAAGATATAGTGTGTATAGTGCCAAATTTCAGGTTTTCACCATACTGTGGGTAAAATATTATTATAATATTAATATAGTATTAATATTACAATAAGTGTCCTACAATGGGTATAATTCTTTTACTTTGAGTGTAAATTTATCAATGGTACTTCATGGGTTAAATTAAATGTTTGCATCCATAGTAGAACTACATCTCAGTATTCCTCCGAGAAGATAGACCACGTCTTTAACCCTTTCATGATGGGAGCTGTGCTGATGCAGCATTAAAGATCCTGTGCCAGTGCATTCTCTTATATAATTCGAGTCTCCGATAGTGAGTCTCGCATTTATAAGAGAATGCACTGGCTTACAAGGTCAAGGTAAATATTGTTAGGCCAATGTATTCTCTTATATATGTGAGGCCCCCTATGAGCGACTCGCATATATAAGAGAATTCATTAGCACAGGGTTTTTGCAACATTTCAGAAAGCTCCAGTCATTGAAGGATTAATCATGATAATATAGATTTCAGATTCACTGCTTATTAAAGAGACCTCAAATTATCTGAAATTCTAAGTGACAAAAAAATCAACAATAAAATCTAATATGAAAATGCACCTTTGTATGGAAAGAAATAACAAAATAACATTAACCCTTTCTATACTAAATGGAATCTCCCAGTGAGTTCAAAAGTGTAAATCAGAATGGTCTACTATTGATTTGGAGGGGTGTTCATGTAATATAAGCAGTAAACAGACAGAAACACCAATAATACAAGAGCAGAATAATTTATAATCATTGGTGGGTAATGTTCAGATAATGAGTTCAACAAACCATCTCGTTTGTTTAACTTATTATCTGAACATTTCCTAAGGGAACTACAGTAATACCCTAAATAATCGACTCCTTAACCACAGGAGAATTATGGGTAATTTTTCATGATTTAGTCGGAAATATGGCTTGTCATTCATCGGAAAGTGAGAGCTTTCCGATGAATGGCAACAAGCCATATTTCCGACTAAATCATGAAAAATTACCCATAATTCTCATGTGGTTAAGGAGTCGATTATTTAGGGCATAACTCTCACTCGTCTTTTGTATTTAGTATAGAAAGGATTAAGATTGTGAAGCGTTTCCCACTATTGTCCATTAGCAAGCTGAGATTCTATTTCGACAAAAGTTCTTGAAGCTTTCGCTTTATTTTTCGGTGTACCTTCACCCGTCTGTTGAGCGAAATACTTCATTTTATCTCGGAATGACATTCTATCGACACCGCCTTTCTTTGTTGGTGGCTTTAACGACTCCTTCTCTTTTTGTATACGAGTCCGAGGATCGCGATAAACTTCCTGTGATCCTATCACAGCTGGCGTTCCGATATCTGTGTGATATCTCACAGTCTTTGGTTCTCTTTGCTCTGGAGTATTTTCAAACACACTATCCTGCCTAGTTGCGGGAACATTAGAATTAACTATGGGTTGAGAATCGGTGATTGGAGAACTAACAGATGATGCATTTGAAGGTAATGGTGTCCGATTTTCATAAGTATTCACTTGCGCCGGGTTCCTGTCAAAGGAAACAGTCTTTTTGTTGAAGTTTGAATCAGGGGCAGCCGGCCGCCCTGAGCTAGGACCATTGAAACTATTATGAACATCGCTGTTAGCGATGGGAATGTTACCAGGTCTACTGGTGTAATTATATGACGAATTCCTCTCAGGGGGAGGTGGAGGACCATTAGTTAGTTCAGACGCTGCGGGCGGATTATATCCAAACGGTTTGTCATTCTGCGAGAACTGATCAGCACCATATGTTCCATACGGTATAGGCCCAGTAGTGGGCGCTGCTATCCTGCCCACTTCATTAGGAAGCTGACTTTGCGAGGACTGCGCTGGGAAGTTAGCATACGGAGGATTGTAGTTGGGTTCCGTAGGAGAGTTCAGTGAGTCGATTCGTTTCCTCTCGGTATCGACAGTGATTTTTCTATTTTGTTCAATGCGGTCATGTTGACGTTTATCGAATATCTGTCGCTGATGCTCCTCCTCTTCTCGTCTGACCTGCGACCTTAACGCCGCCTCCTCAGCGTCCCTCGCTGCCTGCATCTCCTCACGTTGCCGTCGCTCCTGCAAAATTATATAAATTATATAATATACTATAATACAATAATAAACTATCGTAAATCCATGAAACAAATTTTTCATGATTTTAATTTCATCTGAAAATAACAAAAGGAATAAAAACATACTTTACCCAATATGCAGACCGTTGATGGTCTTGTGAGTGTAAAAAAAATGGTAGAAATTTTGGTAAATTTCAATTCAATTACAAAAAGTTCTAGACGTGCACTTAAACAGTGCATCTGCAAATTTCCTGGATACTTTATAGATTAGACAACACAAATAGATCAACAAGATATCAGAAACAACTTTTTATTAACCCTACATGTATTAACCCTTCCATAATTGGAGCTTCCTGAAATTTTGCAAAAACCCTGGGAGCCTCGCATATATAAGAGAATACATTGGCCTAACAATATTTACCTTGACATAGTAAGCCAGTGCGTTCTCATATATATGCGAGGATCCCTATGGAGACTGGCATATATAAGAGAATGCACTAGCACAGGATCTTTAATGCTGTACCAGTGCAGCTCCCATCATGAAAGGTTTAAAAGACCAGCATATATCTCTATTTCTATAAACCAAAATTACGGTCAGAAGTAGATCATGCCATGAATCTCTACTCTGACTAACGCCCGTAGAGATCATATTCCACCAGTACAAAACCTTGGAACTTTTTGTAGTTTTGACAGGGAACCTTATAAAGTCGAAACAATAACGCGGAGAATATATTTCTCAGATATTATCTGTTCCTTAATAATGTACTTCACAATAGGTGAATGTGCCAACTCAAAATTGCATGTTTTTCTATCACTTTTGTGAGCTGATATCACAATAAACATTGATTATTTACCCAGGAGAAATGCTATAATTGTCAGCAACGCAAAGCAAAATCTCTCAAACATTTGCTTTAATAGTGAAATTTCGAGTTGGGACCATCACCTACAATAAAGTACATTATTAAGGAACAGATAACAACTAAGAAATATATTCCCCGTGTTATTTTTTCGACTTTATAAGGTTCCCTGTCAAAACTTCAAAAAGTTCCCAGGTTTTGTACTGGTGGAATATGATATCTACGGGTGTTAGACAGAGTGGAGATTCATGACATGATCTAGGTCAGAAGCAAAGAAGCCAAGGCCAAAGGTCAATTATATTATTATCTCTTATATATACAAGGGGCCCAATGGGAGACTCGTATATATAAGAGAATGCATCGGCACAGGGTTTTTGCTAAATTTCAGGAAGCTCCAATCTTGGAAGGGATAAAATACCAATATATATCTCTAATTCTATATTTCCAAAACGCCGGATAAACCAAAATTATGGTCAGAACCAAAGAGGCCAAAGATAAATTATATTATTAAGAGAGTAATGAAGGGTAAAGGTTCGCATTATAACAGGGAAATGGATCAATAACTTCCTCACTATATAAGTTGCTAACTAAAAGCTATGCTATTTGGTTGACAAATTTGCTGGAAACTGTAGGCCTATTGCTACCATTCATAAAAAGGTGTTGGCGAATACATTTATTAACAAAAGCTGTAATTTAACCCTTTCTATACTAAATACTCAATGGCGAGTAGTTCCCTTAGGAAATGTTCATATAATAAGTTCGACAAACGATATGTCATTTGTTGAACTTATTAATCAAAACATTTCTCATCAAAGAATTAATGGTAGAATCCATACAGTATAGAGAGGGTTAAAATGAAAAAAAGGAAGACAATCAGAATTGGCCCAAAAATTAAAAAAATTCAGTCAAGTGTGGACCCTGAATACAATGTTATATTGTCATCTATTTATATTTATGATTTTTTTCAAAGAAATTCAATGTTTTTTCCCTGGAAATTGTTACTTTTGCTTACACAAACTTACATGGATAAATAGTATCTGTTCAAAACAGAAATAAGAGAATGAATTTGACATCAGCTTAAATAGAATTATATAGTTCTGGTGAAACTGATTAATGAATTCATGGGATTTATGCTTAAAGGGATAATGTATACTATATCCAGTCATTTATGGGAGATTTCCTTTTATACTCAACAGAATATGCAACAAATGAATGAATTTGAGCCATGGATTAGTGCAAAATACACTCATTTACAGTATGAACGATGCAAACCAACTGGTAATTATAATGAAAATGAATTTTTGACTGGAGTCATAGATTCATTTTCATTACAAATACCATGTTGTTTGTATTGTTCGTAAAGCACACAATTGTATTTTGTACAAAGCCATGGCTCAAATTCATTCATCTGTTGCATATATTCTATTGATATAAAAGGAGATTGTCCCATAAATGACCAGATTTAGTGTACATTACCCCTTTAAATCACAGTTATCACTCATCGGGAAAATAAGTTAGGCAACAACCAAATGAAAACAGGAGAAGCTTCATGGATTTTTAATAGCAGTAAAAGCACACAGGTTTTAAGTCATAGCTTTAACCCTTTACCCAACAGAGCGGCCCTGTGCCAATGCATTCTCTTATATATGCGAGTCGACCATAGGTCGCCTCGCATATATAAGAGAATGCATTGGCTTAACACATTAAAAATTAAAAAATTGCTAAAGAATGTAAGAAAAAATGGTAAAAAGTGTTAAAAAAAGACTTTTTTTAGGCCAATGCATTCTCTTATATATGCGAGGCGACCTATGGTCGACTCGCATATATAAGAGAATGCATTGGCACAGGGCATAACTATAACCATCACAATGTGGTCAATGAGCCGGTTCCAATGATATCCATATTTGTTTGGTTTTATTGAGACAGACCCAAGATATTTTAGGCTGTTGAAGCTTTATTTGACCGGTTTTGGTCGGTTTGTTGGGTAAAGGGTTAAGACATAGCAGGGGTTGATCTGAGCTCATGGTTGTTAAATTAGAAAATGTACTATTTACTACTTAACCATTTCCATACTAAATACTCATAATAATATAATAATAATAATGACCAGTTTTATATACATGTAGTGATTAACCAATTACTTGCTCTAACACACTTTTAAACATTACAATATTACCCCAGTCATTTATACAAGCCAACCAATGAACTGACTGCAGCCATTGCAGGTGCTGCTCTAGTTTGATCAGAACATGCTCTGATACTCATCAGTATGACAAGCTGACGGGTACTCATTTAACGCATGAGTGATGTGAAGCCGACACAGTACGAGCGACCTTGTTCAAGGGTCACAACTTGGCACGAAATTTGAAACAGCGAGCAATCTGACAATTGCACATCGCTCTAAGCGGCCAAGCCACTGCTGTGTGAATTAAGACTCACAATAGACCAGCGACACGCTGCGACCCATTTTGTTGTGTTTACAGCGAATACAAGTCCGACACACTAACCACTGGACCACAGAGCTCCACATTGATGAGTAGCTATCCCTTTGGAAATGTTCAGATAATAAGTTCAACAGATGACCTACTATGGTCGTTTGTTGAACTTATTATCTAAACATATCCTTCAATGAATTGGAATCCTTCTGAACTTCTATTATCATTTCGTATGTCTCCTGTCTGCTCATTTTTCCTGAACAACCCTCCAAATGAATAATAGACCCTTCCAATGTAAACTTTTATAACTGAATGAGAGAATCCATTCAGTATAGAAAGGGTTAAGAAATCAAGTTTGAAAGTAAATTTTGCCTAATGTTACTTTAACCCTTTCAGTGCCAAGTCCGATTTTTGTATCAACCCATATTTCCTTGATCATTTTTCAAATTTATTGATTATAATAATGTGATACATTGATGAAAAGAGCTCTTTCTATCAATGTATCACATTATTATAATCAATAAATTTGAAAAATGATCAAGGAAATATGGGTTGATACAAAAATCGGACTTGTCACTGAAAGGGTTAACACTCGGCGATGGAATGAAACATTGATTGTGTATCACATAATTTCTGTATGTCTTAAAGCTATGTATATTTGCTATTCAAGTTCTGTGAGACATGACAGGTTGCCTCATAGTTGAAAAGTAAATTTGTCTGATTTAATTCGAAAGCAGGAAACACAAAGATATGAAACTTCCTGTATATCTTTTGGAATGATTTCAAATTTAAAGTTGGGGGGGGGGGGGGGGGGACATGTGATATATGCAGTACAATTCAAGCTCTGGATCTACCCCTGCTAAGGTGCGCCTCTTTAAGAATTTACCATGAAAGAGCCTCCGTGTGTTCCCCTCACCACTGAAAGAAATATCTACTTATTTAAAACTATATTCAGTTTTGAAACTGCAACACAAGAGGACAATGAAATGTTTCACAGATCAGAACAACACCATAACGATTCGTTGAGAACATGATCATTGAAGTCACTAGAAGACTGACAAGAGCATGGCCAAGCATGGTATAATATGCCATTGGTCTCCTCAAAATTGCATTTGCAATAAAAATTAATAAAAATGAAAGGTCTTAACTGTGGTAAAAATCTCCGAACACAAAATCTCAATGCAATGCTAACCAGTATCTGGAACAAGTTAAGCCAAATATCAAGTTTGTTAACGGCTAAGCAATCTTAACTAGAGTTATCATCTGGTAGATCATACTAGAATCTCTACTCTGGCTAATACCCGTAGAGATCATATTCCACCAGTACAAAACCTGTACACTTTTTTAAGTTTTGACAGGGAATCTTACAAAGTTGAAAAAATAATGTGGAGAATATATTTCTTAGTTATTACTTGTTCCTTAATAATGTAATTCACTGTAGGTGAAGGTCCCAACGCGAAATTTCACGATTTGAGTGACTTTGTGGGCAATTTTTCTTTGCGTTGCGTTACAATTATGGAATTTCTCCTGGATAATTAATTCAATGTTAATGCGATATCGACTCACAATAGTCACAGAAAAGCATGCACATTCGAGTTGGCACATAACTCATATAATTATGGCAAAATGAATTTTCTATTATTTTCACTCAGCTTTCAATAACAATAACCTGACAAAGTTTATAGATATAATCTTACCATATCACGCTTTCTTTGTAATTCATCCTCTTGTCTCTTTCTATTTTTCTCCTCTTCCTTCTCTTGGAACCTTCGATTCTCCTCAAAGTCTTTCCTTTGTTTCTCTCTCATCTCCTTCAAAAATAGAAACAGTTCAGGTCAAATGAAGTCCTAATAACACTAAAAGATACCAAACAGTGTATACTGGATATTAATTTTGCAACTTAACCCTTTTATGATGGCAGCTGAGCTAGTGAGGCATTAAAGATCCTGTACCAATGCATTCTCTTATATATGTGAGTCTACCATTGGGAGCCTCTCATATATAAGACAATGCACTGGCATACAAGGTCAAGGTAAATATTTTTAGGCCAATGTATTCTCTTATATAAATGAGGCTCCCTGTGGGAGACTCGCATATTTAAGAGAATACATTGGCAGAGGGTTTTTGGAAAATTTCAGGAAGCTCCAGTCATGGAAGGGTTAATATTATGACAGCATTTTCATTAACAAAGTAAAGAGTAGTCACATATTAAGTTTAATGTGGTGGAAAACACTAACATGGTGTCATATTAATGGCATTGAGATCATGTTCAATCAAGTCGCAAAAAGACGTAAACATGGGCTCTCGGACCAATCAAAGACACCTTTTCTTACTGGAGTCCGACATATGGAAATTTGTCTTACAAATCTCAGCATTCAATTTGTTTATTAACCTTTCATGAGTTTCTCTGGTGCAGCATTGAAGACCATGTGCCAGTGCATTGTCTTATATATGCGAGTCTCCCATAGGGAAATGGGCATAATTTATAAGAGAATGCACTGGCTTACAGGGTCAAGGTAAATACAGTTAGGCCAATGTATTCTCTTATATATGAGGCTCCCTGTGAAAAACTTGCATATTTAAGAGATTACATTGGGGGAATTTAAGAGAATGAATTATTTTCATAAATTTTAGATCCAAATAGACATAAAACAGCATCATTATTATAAACAAATTACACACAATAGCTATTGTCGGTAGAATCACTGACGTATGTTTATCACCCAAAAATTTGTCCCGAATAAAGTAGTAAATAGATACAATTTTGCGTAGTTCAAACGTTGTATTCTCTGAAATGGCACAATCGATGTGATTTGAATTTTCGATAATCTTAGTTGATTGCTACATTCTTCCAGTGGACAAGCCTTGAAATAGTGTCTGTCATTTGCAGAATGAGGTCCCCAGAGGGTGAATTTAGTGATGCTACCCCGCATAGCGGGCTAGCATCACCAAATTCACCCTCTGGGACCTCATTCTGCTTACACCTCAGCAGAATGAGGTCCCCAGAGGGTGAATTTTGTGATGCTAGCCAGCTATGTGGGTAGCATCACTAAATTCACCCTCTGGGGACCTCATTCTGCAAATGACAGACACACTATTTCAAGGCTTGAATATATTACCTTCATTATTTTATAAATGTTATTAACATCAGAACATGAAAACGTTCCCAGGTATTGAACTGGTGGAATCTGGAGTAGAGATGCATGGCATGATCTGAGATAAATGGACCCTAACGTAAGAACTAAAATATGTATTTTATGCAGGGTAGCATCACTAAATTCACCCTCTGGGGACCTCATTCTGCAAATGACAGACACACTATTTCAAGACTTGCCAGTGCAAACAGTTTTCGAATACTAACTTAACTGTTTACTCACTGGATATTTGAGGTGGTGAAAAGAAAAGATTTCAAAACTAGAAATCTGACAACTCTGGGCTTTGATGGGTGGGTTCCTCGACTAAAATCTTATAATTTTTACCCCCGAAGCCAAAGAAATGTTAATTTAGGGCCGTTAAATCAGATCATGTATCTTTAATCTTCCTTGAAACTCTATGAGATCTTATGATATTAACCCTCTGTTTCTGGAGATGTTCTTCTTGTTGTTTCTGTATGTTCTCCTGCCTCTTGACAATTATATCTTTATTATCCTTTTTCTGTTGTTCTAGCTGGCTCAGTTTTCTCTCCAACCTGTGAGAAAAATGAAATAGGAGTTAAGAGAACCTACAGTGAGGTGAATGGATTCTCCCATTCAGTTTTTAAAGTGTACATGAAATGATCTATTATTCATCTGAGGAATGTTCAGAAAATATAAGCAGATGAAAGACCATTAACATAAAATACAATAAAATAAGTGCAGATGAATTGCCATTAGTTGTGGAATATGTTCAAGTCTGAGTTTAGTGTGCCTGTCATTTGCAGAATGAGGTCCCCAGAGGGTGAATTTAGTAATGCTATCCTGCATAGCAGGCTAGCATCACTAAATTCACCCTCTGGGGACCTCATTCTGCATGGCGTCATCTGCTATGGGAGATATAGACTCAGATTGAATTTCCCAAATGGTGAATATTGTGATGTACATCCTTTGAGAACCTCGATTATGCAATGCGTCATCCGCCAATTTGAGGATATAGAGAAACTAAACTAAAAAAGAAATAGAATCTATGTGAAGGAGTTTCCAGAGAAGATGAGGCCTAAGCAGAATGAGGTCCCCAGAGGGTGAATTTAGTGATGCTAGCCTGCTATGTGGGATAGCATCACTAAATTCACCCTCTGGGGCCTCATTCTGCAAATGACAGGCACACTAAACTCAAGCTTGGATTTGTATATAAATATGATTATGCATTTTATCTTCTACAAATTAGGGGGTATAGAAACTGTCCAGAAGTGAATAAAAACGATGTTATTTTCAGACTATAGATACTTCCCAGAGGGTGACTTTGGTGATGCTAGCCTACTGTGGGATAGCGTCACTAAATTCACCCTCTGGGGACCTCATTCTGCAAATGATACACACACTATTTCAAGGCTTGCTTAGCACCATCTTAACATGTGACGCTTCCTGTTATAGTCATGTGACTCACCTCTCCTCCCTATCTCGCTCCATTTCATATTCATCAAACAGGTTTCTTTCATCATACTCCTGTATTTTCTTTCTGCATTTCTCCAAATCTTCTTTTATTACTTGTACCAATCTTTCTCGGTTCTGCAATAAATTTTGTCATTAAGAACACTCAAAAAATACCCTGATGTTTTTGCAGTCAAGCATTTTTCATTTCTAATATTTATTATCGGTTATATGTAATGAGAATTTGTACACGCTCACTGAAGAAAATAAATTCGAAGTAATGAAAACTCATACTGAGTCCGTGCCTCCATAAATCTTATATTTATAGCCTCCCCTTTCAATGGTATATAGTATAATATACATATAAATTAATTAGGTTTAAAGGCCCAGATATATAAAATATATGCCATATTATATACCATTTGAAAGAGGAAACTTCAAAACATTGCATAATCAACTTATTCGGTGTAATAAACTGTGAACATGTTATTTTTATTGAGTTACAGACGTGTTTTTCACCCACTGACCAACGCGCGAAGCGCGTTCAGTGGGTGTACTATTATCGTAGGACTCATGCGTTTCTGCTGAATTGAAATAGTGCCTATGCGTTTCTGCTGAGCTGCACTAACGTTTGATCGCAAAATAAAATTATAACCATTATCAAAGCACACGTTTGGATAACACCGCCATAAACAGTTTCATATTATGATGTTGAGCTCATATCGTCAATAAAATTATAGTTATAATTGATAAAACTAAATTGTACTGCTAAAGTAATTCTACCAATTGGGTAACTAGATTCAGGTTGAGCTAGAACTTGAGAAATTTTTAATTTCAACCAATTGAAATGCCGCTGGAATTGGAAAGGGTTAAGGTTGTGGGGCAACGCAAATGACGTCATCGAAAACAAGGCGACTCAAAATGAGTCAAAAATCGTACACAGTACATGTCTCGCTTCGTCTCGGAATCGTGATTTAAATTCATTCATTTTGACTGTTACTGTGTCCTAAGATATTAGCAACTTGTGGAATGTGCTTAGGAAGGATTGTTTTGATATCTAATAAGTGGGATTTACCTCCCAAAAAGGTGAGTTTCAGGCCTGCATTTGTTGTCAATCTGTATTATCTGATTCTGACAGCGCTCGTCTGCAACTGCAATTGGCAGAATTCGCGTGTTTGACTAAACGTTTTCTCCACTCGATTCTCGAGTCAAAATGCACAATAATCGGTCAAATTCTTTCAATAATTCTATCTAAATACATCTTAGCTATTATTCGGATCAGATCTCCCCGTCGAGAAAGCGATATGTTGACCAAAACGACACTTGAGAAAGTTGTTTACATTTTGAGCGCACACTGCCTGCGGCACAGACTGCCACAGTACACGCTCGATTTTTATCATGGAAACAAATCAATTTCTTCCATCTAAAAGATAATTACGTGCTGGACCCTGTCATTTTAGGAATATATAAGTATTCCACGCAGACATACCTCAGTCTCAGCTTAAAATTTTGAAAAATAACAGTTTTATCGACATAAATCGATTTGAATGGGAAAATCCCGTGTTAAAATTTATCATTGAAAAAAAATAATTTCTTCCCTCTAAAAAATAATTACGTGCTGTACCCTGTCATTTTAGGAATATATAGGTATTCCACGCTGACACACCAAGTCTCAGCTTAAAATTTTGAAAAATAAGAGTTTTATCGACATAAATCGATTTGAATAGCAAATCCCATGTTAAAATTTATCATCGAAAAAAATTAATTTCTTCCATCTAAAAAATAATTACGTGCTGTACCCTGTCATTTTAGGAATATATAAGTATTCCACACAGACACACCAAGTCTCAGCTTAAAATTTTGAAAAATAAGAATTTTATCGACATAAATCAATTTTAATGGCAGATCCCATGTTAAATAATAAATTTTAGGGCCCTGCGAATGTTTTCTGAGCTGTTCCATATTGGCCAACAGAGTCCATATTTGACAGGTTCTACCTGATAATTGTGCGACAGTACAGTCGCGTTACTTTATACGTCAACATTGGTCATTATCACCCGACAAATTTATTTCGGTCTATCGTATCAACCCCCATGTAGCCTGACTAAGTGTCAACATTGGTCTTTATCGCTCCACTAATTTTTATCGTCTCATCGGTATGAATTCCATATCCAATTATCCACATATAACCAACCTAACCTCTAATCCCGGTCCAATTTTTTTTTTTTTTCATCGCTATAGTCAAGTTACGTAATATTTTATCACGTGATAATTTTACTTATATGTCTATGGTATTACTATAGTATACGGTATACGTATATCAATTGCTATTCCTTGCTATATAATCCTGGTGCCATCTATAGAGTAAGAGATAATTTCAGACCCCCCCCCCCCCCCCCAATTTTATATCATTGCCGCTACAGTACAGTCGCGATGCATCACATGGCAACATTGATCGCTATCGCTCTACTAATTTATGTCAGTTCATCGTTCCCCTTTTTCTCCGAGTCTATTTAACCAACCCAACATCTAAACCCGGCCTAAATTATTTTCATCGGTATACCGTAGTTGTGTTACATACATATTTTTATCATTTGATTCCAATTTGCATTGTACCACTATAGAAGTCTATAAATGACTATTCTGGCACTATATAGAGATAACGAAGATTATTACAACCCACCCCCCCCCCATTTTATAGCCTTGTTGCAACAGTAGAGTTGAGATGCATGATATGTCAACATTGGTCGTTATCGCTCTACAAATTTATATCGGTTCAACCCTTAGTTCCCTGTATCGCCCACTCCTCCCTCAATTTATTTTTTCATTTGTATTATAGTCTCGTTACGTACATATTTTATCTCTTGTAACTTTTGCTTCAACATGCCGAGTTCTGCTGCAGACGATACAAAACTGACAACATTTCGAAATGTAAGCAGGCTTCAAACTCATCTTATCCAAGAAACTTGTGTATAAGGTGTACTCGCATTTGTTGCGTTAAAAACCAAAGGTCCCAAGTCAAGGTCCAAAATCCCCAACACACTGATGTGAGGTTTAATGATAACTCACATCTACATAACCTAACCAATATAAGGATGTGAGGTGTAATGATAACTCCATCCACATACAGTAATGTCCAAAGTAATTGACCACTTAACCACAGCAGAATTATGGGTAATTTTTCAGGATTTTAAATCCTGAAAAATTACCAATAATTCTGCTCTGGTTAAGTGGTCAATTACTTTGGGCATTACTGTAACCAATATAAGGATGTGAGGTTTAATGATAACTCTATCCACATAATCAATATACGGGTGTGATGTTTAATGAGAACGCCATCCACATAACTAATAACTATGTGTGAAAATTAAATAAAAAAATTAAATTCCATGATGGCGTCCAATATGGACTATCTAATTCTGCTCCAAAAACATGTATATTCAATATATGGATGTTTATTGGATGGGGGGGGGGGGGGGGACCGATTATTTCAATGATATTTTAATTCACTGGGATACAAAACCCGACCTACGTGAGCACGCTTCGCGCACGACTGTATCTTAAGCATATGTGCATATTTAATAAGCCAACAATTGGAATCCCAACAGAGAAGACTGGCGTAGGTCCCTTGCGCATAGACATCGTTGATGATCTCTATGGGAAACCAACTTGACATTTAATAGACAATTTCGATTAACTGCAATAACTTAAGGAATCTCTAATTGAGCTCAAGCCCAATAAGAATATTCCTTCAGTTATTGTGCTTAAGCGCAGTTAGAGATACCTTATTGCGCTTAAGCACAATGTGATATTCCTGTGCAATAAGGAATATTCTTAAGTGTAATAAGACATTCCTTATTACACGTAAGCGAAATTACATCAATATTGCACTTAAGCGCAATTAATATCTCTCATTAGATCACCCTTGTGCAAATAGTAGAATAATCCTATATTTGTTCCACCCATTGTACCATGGAGATGGACTACACCACCTGAATTATAGGGAGTTTATGTACTATATATAATATATTCCTTATTAAGAGATTCCTTATTGGGTTTTATTATATAAGCGCAATTTGTAAATTCCATTATTGCGCTTAAGCACAGTTAAATATATCCTTATTGCGCTTAAGCACAATAGAGATTCCCTTATTGTGCTTAAGCACAATTAGCTCTTCTTGCAATTAATTAAAAAAAAAATTCTAATTGTATTGTAACTATTGTTTTGTCCTTTAATATTTCCCATACATCATGTACACATATATTATGCTAGAATGGTACTATTATTACTAATACCACTCGTAGTAGTTAAAACCACCTTACTGTCAATATCCTATCATGGTTAGTTTCAAATCATAACGTTAATTGTTATTACTATGTGTGTACTGTACATGTACATCAGTCATCAATTAATAATATTTTGCTATTTTGCATGCGAAGTGGAAGACCCTCCAATAGCTTATCAATACCACTCGGGACAGTGGGTGTTTTTCCTCAATTAATTGAATTTCTTGTTGTGCTAAAGTTTCATAGATTTTGTAATGCTAAGTGTATTATTTTCAATGGAGGGGGAATAACTCTATATCATAAAGATAGATTTATTCCCATTCCATTGAAAATACATTTTTAGTTTGAATTATGTGCATTCTGGGAGACATAATGGAGGGAATCTTTCTATGATTTCAGCTGTTTTCTATTTCTCTTTGGGCATCATCTGAGACACAGACATTTCAAATGGTGACAAATTATAGTATTTTAATCATATTTTATGGCATAGATTGTTATTAAAACCGTATATCAAGGTACTATGAAACAAAATAATAATCGGTGACTCGAAAATTAAGTTTTATTTAGCTTCATTCTATCTCTGCCAAAGTGATTAATAGCCATGGGATCAGTCCAGAGGTTTCAAATTGAGAGAGGAGACTAGAGGAGGGTGAAGTTTAGTATATAGCTCAACATCAGCATTCTATAACCCAATGAGTATTTTGCAATATATGAATCCATTCATGATCTCATTATAATCAGCAAGTACCCTAGTATTCACTTTAATCCTTCCATGATGGGAGCAGTGCTGGTGCAGCATTGAAGATACTGTGCCAGTGCATTCTCTTATATATGCAAGTATCCCATAGGGAGCCTCGCATATATAAGAGAATGCACTGACTTATAAGATGAAGGCAAATATTGTTAGGCCAATGCTTTCTCTTATATATTTTAGGCTCCCTATGTGAGACTCGCATATATAGAGAATGCATTGGCACAGGGTTTTTCGCAAAACTTCATCAAGTCATAGAAGGGTTAAATACACTGTTAGCATAAAACCATTTTGGAATACATGTAGTAGAGAAATTTATTCTCCTTAGCACATAAAGAGGGGATATAATACATATTTACTCCCACATCGCCCTCTAGGCTGATCCCAGTCTGGAGTAAACTACATACCCACATATAAAAAATAGTGGGTCTGACGACCTTTCGTTCAGTTTTCATTTCCCAAACCCGGGATTCCTTGTAATTACCGCCAATCAAAACTTAGCTCCAAGAAATGTGTGCCCCAATAAAAAACTAGTAACATGTCACGTGCTCTCGGTGTATAAATTCCGAAGGTGTGGCTAAATGTTGTTAAAATAGTATCCATGACGTCATGTTATATATACCGGAAGAGAAATTCACAAATCGACAAATAAAGTAGATTGTTGATGAGCGGTCGAAAGTTTAAAATCAAGAATCACCGGAATTTGGATTGCAGGCAACTGTAATTAGGGTACAACTGGCCAATCTTCGGAGCTAATAATACGGCTGTGTAAGGCCGGGAGGGTTTCGGTGGGGTTGGTGGTAGAATTGTGTTGTTATTCGCTCGTTTTGGCTGCGGTGGTACTACTGCCGGTACTGGGGAACTGATAGATCATTTTGTTATGTCATTTAACTTTTTTTTAGTTCTGTAGTTGTTTTAGCAGATAATCCCGACATTCATGTATTTTTGATTCGTGGCCGTTGATTTGTGTTATTTTTTGACAACATGGGCGACAAATCCCCTGGCCAATCTAAAACATAATTTGTTCTGAGTCCAAGAGATCCACATAAATTGACATTTTTTATAATTTCAAGAAGATCTGTCTTAGTTATTGTACATATTATTTTGGATCCCGGAAGCTAGCTGTTTCCCTTAATTGTCAGTAAAACAACCGCCGAACGAAAAGTCACAAACCCTGCAACTATTAATTCCGATTCTTAGAATCGGCTTCACAGGGTTGAAGCGGCCATGACGGCACTGGCACGTGACCATGTTTACGCCTGTCAATCACAACTAATTTCAGATTTATATTTAGTGTGGTGTGACGTAATTTGGGGGAAGCCCACAACCGTTCAGAAATAAAAAGTTGATGGGAATGCAATAGACTCAGTATCAGTATGAATCTGAGTGTATGTTTACATAGACTGGGCTGATCCCTGCTGATGATTTCTATCATGACAACTCACCACCAATCTTCCTCGTACTTCTGTGTCCGAGTCGTCATCTTCTCCTTTTTCTTCAGCCTCCAGGACCCGTCGCTGAAACCCTATTTCCAGTTTCAACTTTTGTAGCTTCCCTTGTTCCAACGTATTTAAATTCGGTCGAGATTCTAGATTTATTATCTCCTGCTCCATCAGACGTATTCTATCACTTTGCTGCTTTTTCGCTGCTCGCTCTTTAGCTTCTCGTTCCCATGGTGATGTCAGTGGCTCGCCATCCTTTGCAGCAACAAGTGGTGTTGCTTGGAAACCAGGCTGTTGGAACCGTGGATCTTGTGGAATGTTTTGTTTAGGTGGTTGATATGGTTGAGCTGTATATCCAAGTGGAATTTGTGGTTTATTTTGTGACTGTGGTTGAACTGGTGGTTGACTGGGCAGTTGATTGGGTTGAGAAGTCGGTGAATAAGACTCATATACATTCTGCTGAGATACGTTCGGCATTTGCTTCAGTGGCAACGGCTCACTGAAGTTGATATTTTGGTAATTTGGATGTGTTGGATTGGGCTGATTCAAATGAGGCGATCTGGGATCATTAACCAACTTCGGCTTACTCTGTTCAATGCCCATGTTGTGGTTAGCTGGTAAACCTTTGTTTGGGCCAGACTGCGACATGTATTGACTGGAAGGATAGCTGCTAGGTGGCGCTTGGTTAAATCTTGGATCTTGCGATTGAGGAGGTGTCATACTATCAACTGGGTAATTCTGGCTCCCTGGTTGGTTCGTGATGCGAGGGTCGGCTCGTGGGTCCCGACCTTGAGGACCAAGATCTGGTTGACTAGGTTGATGAGGGGAATCCCCAAATGACACATGTTGATGGATGTAAACTGGTGTTGTCTGATTTGGATGATAACCTTGTGGATGACCTTGAACTTTAGGATCAGTTTGTCCAAATCTTGGATCTGTCTGCCGAAATCTGGGATCAGCTTGTCCGTATCTCGGATCCATTTCACGCAGCAATTTTTGTTGCTCTTCCTGAATCTGTTGTTCGTAATTATAATCCTGCGACGAAGGAGGTGGAGGGAGTGGAGGCAGTTGCTCTCTCGGTTCCGGTTGTCCTGGCGTCATGTCACTTGGAGGTGGCGGCAGGGGTAAATCAGGGGTTTGTATTTTATTCGGCTCTCGTGGAGGCGAAACTTTCTGATAATTATTCTGTTCGTAAGGATACCCTGATGATGCTGGATGTTGTTGTTGTTGAGAATGTTGTGGCTGCTGAGATGGTAGGTTACTATAGCTACCAGGAGCAGATGTGTTAGAATACGGAGGATTCTGCTGCAAATTTTGTTCATACATCTGCGACAATCTATTATTAGCATCAGTAGGAAATCCGGCTGACATCTGGCTATTAACAGCCGGTTTTTGAACGGCAGCTGGTTTGGGAGCTACATAGGGTTTTGGTTTTTCCGCCACTGGTGGCTGCGCTTTGATTGGCTGAACCGGAGTCGTCGGACTAGTCATGTTTTCATAGAAATGCTGGCCTTGAGGATTACTGACTGCTATTTTTGGAGGTTCTCCGTAACCGGGCTTCGTGATGCTATCCCCGTAACCAGGTTTCGTTAAGGTTTCTCCAAATCCAGGTCTGGATAATGGATGAGCATGGATATGCGTATTAGCCTGAGGAGCAGAAACAGCATTGACATAGCTCGGGTCTCTATTTTCAAAGCTCCTATCGCGACCATCGTAACTGCTTCTGTGACTATCGAAGCTGACGTCATGCGGTGAATGGACCCCTGGGATGCCAAATCTACTCTGCCACTCATGCATTTTAGCTGCTGTTATTTCCTCAGATTTTGGTCGGCTTTGTGTGAAATCCGGTTTATCCTGAGGTGGATAATAAGCAGAAACAGGACGATCAGAGCCGCGCATGCTTGAATTAGAGCTCATGTTAGACGGCGACCTCTCCATCGGAGGATGTTGCGGGTATCCTGCTTTAACTAAATATTCCTGACCCGGTGGCATATTCTGATTAATGTCTGGATAACCCGGCGGTTTCTGGTTAGGTGCCGGCGCCCCTGGTCTCGGACCCACACCAGGTTGATTCTCATAATCATGTGAATCATGTCGACTATCATGTCTGTTCCTCGGCGGATACCCTTCTGGAATTTTTCCCGCTTGGTTGATAGCACTAACAGACATAGCTTGTCGCATTGCGTGAGGATCGTTCCTGTTAATATCACTGTTTAAATTCATGGTTGATTTCGACCGAGGGTCAGGCTCCATTCTGTTCTGCATTTGTTGAGGGTTAACTCTGGGATTTTCAGGTTGATGGAGATTTCCAGCAGACGGCATTCTCATCTGTTTCTCTTGAGGGTGCATGTTGTGATCTGTAATGGATTAAACCAAGAAATTATTGTACATCTATGCATCATATCACAATTAATTGAAAAGTATTAACCCTCTAACTCATTCTGCTTTGGCCTCATCTTCTGGGGAAGTATCTTGTCTCAAATTAGCATTGTTTTTAGTTACTTTTTCCCCTTCTATTCAGTTTCTATATCCCCTTATTTGCAGAAGATATATTGGATAATCGAGGTGACTAATGTGTGACTAACATCGCTAAATAGGAGTTGAGGCCTAAGCAGTATGAATTTTCCAGAGGGTGAATTCAGTGATGCTAGCCTGCCATGCGGGATAGCATCACTAAATTCACCCCGCGGGAACCTCATTCTGCAAATGTCAGACACAATATATTCAGACTTGATGGCAACACATACCTGCTATATTTGGAGATGATTTACTGTAGGGTCCCTGTTGTCCAGCCAGAGACCGCTGTTTCGGATCCATGTGAGGATCCTGTGCAATCCTTGGGTCTCGCGGACTCATTTTGCCCATGGGACCTGGTGGTTCTTGTACGCCGTTATATGGAGGTGGTGCCTCATCATCTCGACCTCTGACCTTTGCCTGAGGTGGCCCCTGGGGTGGCCCCTGAGGTTGTCCCTGGGGTGGTCCAGGACCTCTCTGTGGTTTTCGAGGAGAACCACTCGCTGCTGAAAACGAATTTAAAATGATGTGTGTAATCTTGAATAAGAAACCATTTTGATCAGAAATGAGAATTTGTTAGTGCACATTGAAGCAATTAAGACTCATACTGAGGAAGTGCGTCCATATTAAATTATATTATATATATATATCGTCGTGGCTTTTTCGTTAACTTTACAACAGTTAAAACAATATAATAAGGCCTAAAAAAAAACCTTTGTAGGGATGTAAAAAATTTATAATTTTTTTTTCAAAATCTTCCATTTATTGCTAATATATCAACGATATAAAATGACCACCCCACAATTTTTAATCCCCAAGTAACAAGAGGCTGGTAAATACAGTATATAAAGAAAATTCTTACTTCTAGCCATACGTAGACATGCAACTACTTTGACAATTGTCTTATTATATTTGCAAACATTAACAACATCACAAAGTCAAAATACATTGATTTACCAAATGTCCACAATGTTAGATCAGATTGAAATTCTGTATTGTTCATGAAAACCTCTGTAAATATACATATTGTTTTGAGCTATATTTAGAGATGCAGCCCTGTATAAATAAACTTGAATGTCTGGTTCGGATTACAGGTCAGAACAAAATAGGTATTTAATTTTGACATATTCGTATGGCTTTTTATGTGTCCTTCAAGATAGAGATAATTTTAGTTTTCTTGTATAAACTTTTATAAACACAATGCATTCACTAAGAAAACAACCCATTCTGAGAAGATGAGAAGATTTTTATATCTATGGAAATATTATGAGAAATATCTTGAAAACAATGAAAAACTTTTAGGGTCGGGGGTTTAAAATAGGGTCGGTAGGGAAACCGGAACAACAAGTAACTTTTTGTAAGGTAAGATTTGTCAGCAACAACATCATGCAACCAACAAAATTTCACTGACCAAATGGATTGGTCAATTTAATTTATATTCTCAACCGCTAAGAAGTACTACTTAAATTTAGTAGTCTATATTCAGTAACCTACTGACCTCTGCCCATGGTGGGCGATGGCTGGTTGAGTAACGTTGCCAGGCCGTGGTATATTGCACCTTGTTTCGCTACTTTGAGCGTCACTCTCTGTCCTGTCTGTGTCATTTTTTCAGCAGCACTGAAAGAAAAGCAGAACATCATCATTTAATTACCAGGGAGAAATTCCATGATTGTCAGCGACGCAAAGTAAAATGGCTCACAAAGTCACGTAATTTGTGCAATTTCGAGGGACATTCACCGACAGTGAAGTACATTATTAAGGAACAGGTATTAACTGTAAGAAATATATTATCTGAATTGTTATTTCAATGTTATACACTTCCCTGTCATAACATAAAAAAGAATACAGATTTTGTACTAGTGGAATATGATCTCTAGGGGCATAGGCCAAAGTAGAGATTCAAGGCATGATCTAGATATAAGCTAGACATGAGCATCATTACATTCAACCTCTCGAGACCTCATTCTGCTTAGGCCTCATCTACTCTGGAAAGTATCTTAACAAGTTTTTTAGTTTCTTTTTTAGTTTAGTTTCTGTATCCCCATTTGTCAGATGACACAATGCATAATCGATGTGCCAAATGGGTGCACATCACAATCTTCACCATCTGCAAACTTAAATCTGATCCTAGGTCTCCCATAGCAGATGAGGCCAAGCAGAATGAGGTCTACAGGATGTGAGTTTGGTGATGCTAGCCTGTGCGGGGGAGCGTCACTAATTTCACCCTCTGGGACCCTCATTCTGTAAATATCCATCACCATATCTTGAGGCCTGACTATATCATATTGCAAAATATGATATAATTCCTCATAACGCAGAATGTAATACTGATAATACAAGATACATACGCTTCTTGTGACAATCCTATCAAGCTCCGCCCATCAACCTCCAGTAATTGGTCACCAGTCTGTAACCTGCCGTCCTGCAGAAAATAAATGTGGTCGTAAGTTTAACCCCTTCATGACTAAGGTTGCGCTGGTGCAGCATTAAAGATCCTGTGCCAGTGTATTCTCTTATATATGCGAGTCTCACATAGGGAGCCTCACATATATAAGAGAATGCACTGGCTTACAAGGTCAAGGTAAATAATGTTAGGTATTCTCTTACATATGCGAGGCTCCCTGGGTACAGCGTTTTTGATAAATTTCAGGAAGATCAAGCCATTAAAGGGTTAAAAACACTTTCTACTTTATATTGTCGAAATAATATTACATATGTGTCGAGAACAATCCTTTCAAAAATTGAACAAAAAACTGTCCTGTTATACAAAGATTTTTCTACATTTTTATTTAATTTCATGGATAAGTAACACCTGCATTTTACATGGTGAAGTCAACAAAATGTTTGTGGTACTGAGTCATACTGAAAGTAATCAAAACAAAGTCGATTCTAGATAAGGCCAATGAAAATTAAATGTATGGTTCAGAAAAAATACGGTCGGTAGGTAGGTTTAAAATTTTATTTTTTTAATATATTTTGTTATTTCGACATATTCTTATGGTTTTTCCAAGTCTCTCAAGATCGAGCTAAGATTTATTTTAGTTTTCTTTGTATAAACTGTAATAAAAACAATGCCTTGAGTAAGAAAAGAAGCCATTTGGAGTTGCTTTTATATTTATGGACAAATTTACAGAAAATTTTCTTGAAAACCACGAAAAAAATGTCAAGGGTTGGGGTTTAAAATAGGGCCTGAACCTGAACAGAACACTGGGCATGACAACCAAACAAGTTTTCTATCCGTTCACACATGAGAGCTATGAGCTATTACCTAAAGAAATCACACTACTGATACCTAAGATATGCAAAGTGTTTGAATAGACCCGGAGCTTCAATTTTCAGGGGCCGTAATTACAACAAGATAATGAAATCACTAACCAGTGCAGCAGCTCCTTCGGGGACGACGGATTTGATGTAAATTCCTTTCTCTTGTTGTCCCTCGCCCTGTAAATATGTAAATACAAAATTTAGAAGGTGAAAATATAAGTAATAAAATAGTCTTTTGGTGCCAGCCAGCACTCAAATTGTACAACTTTACCAAAATAGATTGGGTGCATTATTTCCAAGCCTTGAAATAGTGTGTCATTTTCAGAATGAGGTCCCCAGAGGGTGAATTTAGTGATGCTACCCTGCATAGTGGGCTAGCATCACCAAATTCACCCTCTGAAAACCTCATTCTGCTGAGGTGTAAGCAGAATGAGGTCCCCATAGGGTGAATTTGGTGATGCTAGCCCACTATGCGGGGTAGCATCACTAAATTCACCCTCTGGGGACCTCATTCTGCAAATGACAGACACACTATTTCAAGGCTTGATTTTTTCTATATTTTGTTAGTAATTTCCCCCATTGATACATGGACTTCCACGGCCCTGTTGATTCACTTAATGGACAGCACAATTCTGTGATGGACACCTTATTTTCTCAATCAGCCACGACTGAAAATGTGATGGACATGCGACAGTAGTTACAATTCTGCACTATCTCGAGATCCGGATGAGACCTGTACAGATTTGTAACGTGACATCATCGGCTAATTTCCAAGATGCCACGGTAAATTAATGGTTGAATAGCCAATTGGGAATAGTTTTTTCGATGATATTAACGATTTTTGTCCTTATTTAACATCCTGTAACCACCCAATTGGTTAATAAAGAATCAAGTTATAAGAATGGTTTCAAGAAAAAATAAACTGAATTCCCAACAATCAATATAATGACTCTGAAGCAAATAAAGTAAAGAAATGTATCTAAAATTAGAAAACAAGTCGAAGAAATTATGCCTCCAGAAAAATCACCTTAATTACGTTTGAGACATAACTCAACCAAATATACTTGTATTCATTATCAATATTGTGAATGATATAATGTACATAATGAATTCAATGTGTCAATGTTTGCAATAATTTAATTTGGCAGTGGAATTGGTTGAAGCAGCTGGTTCTATTTTGGACAAGCGAACATGTGACCTGTTCCACTAAAACTGTGCAGTTTTGGTTGATTCACCAGGAAATTATGTCAGAGAATTGTGCTGAGCCAAGTGAATAAACTGGGGTCCCTACTGAACATCTGCATCTCAGTCACCTAATGTTGATTTCGTATCTAGACAAGACAGACATGTTAGTTTCCAGTCTGACACCATGTAACTTTCAGTGTCAACATCTGCACAAGTCTGTGGATTTCAGGTGTCAAAACTCTATTGAAATTAACCCTTATAGGAGTAAGATTTTGTCATACACTGACTTTCAGATATATTTTCCATACCAAATACTCATTACCTGAAACAGCTCATGAGCGTCTGGAAAAGAGATCGAATGTTCACTCACGGTTGATCATGAAAATTTGATATTTCTTTCCAGACACTCATGAGATATTTCAGTATTCAAACAAAAAGCTTTAGGTATTCTCTTTACATGTACAGTAATGCTCTAAGTAATCAACTTCTTAACCACAGCAGAATTATGGGTAACTTTTCAGGATTTAGTCGGAAATATGGCTTGTTGCCATTCATCAGAAAGCTCTCGGGGAGAGCTTTCCGATGAATGGCAACAAGCCATATTTCCGACTAAATCCTGAAAAGTTACCCATAATTCTGCTGTGGTTAAGAAGTCAATTACTTAGAGCATTACTGTATATTGAGTTACTTTGGGTATGATAAGTCATGAAATTATGTTACTTGTGAGAATTGAAATTAAAATGAAATTTACTCTTTAATCTTGTTTCTGAATTCCAATCCAACACCAACCCAGTCAGTGGAGCAAACAAACAGTCAATCAGATCAGATTTCATAGTTATTGGTAGTCCATAATTTAATCAGGACGATATGATAATCTGGGCTGTTCTCATATAAATACCTTTGAAATCGATGGAGTCAAAAAGGCCTTAGTTTGCATAATTGCAGGAAATTATATGAATGGAAATTTATCAAAATAGTTTTCAACCTTTCAAGATGACAAATTAGGTTATTAAACGTAATCTTATTTAACATAGCTACTCAATGACATCAGTCAATTATACAGAGTAAATTTTTTTTTAATATTTAACTGTAATTAACGCAGTGGGCAAAGATCAAAGACTAATAATGATGACTCTGTTATTTTTGCTGAATAAATTTTAGAACCCGGCAAAAGTGTTGGTTATACATGCATGTATGAGTATTTTAACAGTATTTATACATTATAGCTTAATTATGACACCAGGTGTGAAAGATATGTGTGAGAATGTGCTCTACATGGTGGCTCCGTGGTAGTTACTCCCCTTGAAATATCTCTGTTGCTGATTATGTGTGATGTAGGTTGTATTCTTTGTTATTAAATACAAATTTTAATAAACTAAAAAAATTATCATTATGACTGTTATTTTGCTGAATAATTTTACACCTGCCAAAGTGAAGCATAATTAATGCAGAATTATAAAGGTATTGTTGAAATTTCATACATATAAGTATAACATTTTCAACAGTACCCCAACATTTTTGCATTATTCTTCAACACATTTTATAGAATAGATAGAGAATACCAACTGTTTTTGTTTCAAAACATAGAATTTTCACAATCGATATTTCTTTCCAGACACAAATGAGATGTTTCAGGTATTCAACTAACAAAATTGTAGGTATTGTTTTTATATATGCCGATCTACGTTTAGGTTATTTTCTGCTATTTTACATGCAAGCATATAATAAATACATGTGTCTGCTATGTATGATCTTTCTTGTCACAAAATATACAGATATGGATAAAAATTCTCACAATTAAATGATTAACAGATTCAGGTATAAGACAAAAAAAATAAATTTGAATATCACAGTAAATTTTGAGGTTCAGCAGTTTAATGGTTATAGGTTGACAGTAGCATGACTAATTTGATTCCTTAGCTCATTACATATCTTACATATCCTACCAAACGTTATCTCTAAAGTACATGCTAGTACATATATTGATTTTTAATCACAAAGAGAAATACCTGGGTTGACGGCCACAGCAATTTTATTGGTAGGTTTACGAAACATCCGGGAAAAAATCTCATGATGGAGGATGAGGAAGAAACCTAGGCTGCGGTCTCGACAAACTAATTGTCGATTCTACTGGTGAATTATAATGCAAATCTCATATATTTACTGGAAATTATTCATTGCAAATAGAAATAAATAAAACCAACACATTAATATCTCAACTATTCTCATATTCCCATGCTATTATAACCTGGGACTGGTATACATATTGTATATATTGGTCCCTGTTATAACTAACCGAATGGTTTGTTGAGAAGTGTAATACAAACTGACACCATATAGGCACACAAAAAAAATTAGTATTTTCTTCATTTTCAGTATAAAGCCACAACACAACAATAAAATAGCCTGGTTTGCAAACATTTGGGTTTGAAAAAAGTAGACAAAGGACAGTGCATGGGGGGGGGGATAACAAATTAAATTTACCATCACTACCACGACAATTGACAAATAGCAGAATTGTCCATGAATTTCACAAGATTTTACTCATGTTATAAAAACTAAATTAAAGTATTTCTTTCCATAAAACTGTATAAATAATGTAAAACAAGGTGAGAGCAAAAAAGAGACTGTCATAAAATATTTTCTTCATCTCTGTGACCATATGCTTCATGTTTTAACCCTTTGAGTGCCAGGTCGATTTTTGTATTAACCCATATACCCTGTGCCAATGCATTCTCTTATATATGTGAGTCGACCATAGGTCGCCTCGCATATATAAGAGAATGCATTGGCCTAACATTTATTTTTTTTTTAACAATTTTTTACAATTTTAATAATTTATTCTTATATTCTTTAACAGACTTATTTTGTAGGTTTAGGGCCGATGAGATCGGCCCCTGGCACTCAAAGGGTTAATCAGCATGAATATAAACCAAGCATATCAATTTTGTGTGGATATTTTACAACATTGAGGAAAAAGTTGTAGAAGGGTTTCGTAAACCAGGCTATTAAATTGCTGTGGCCTAAATGTTGTCAGCAAGTTTGTGAACCAACTAACTAAATTGGTGTCGCTGTACAGAATATTAGATAACCTGATATGCACTAATTGTTCAACAACATCATGTGTTATGAGGTTATAGAACAAATATGACAGACAATTGATTTATATTGCAGACAATTGATATATATTTTTCATATTCATTGTTACATGCTCTTTATTGTTCTATTTTTAGGATGACGCAAACATGTTATGTCATGTGCATATATCCAATAAATGTTTTGATTTGATTTGAATATGTCTTCTCAAAATTTGCAATGAATATATGATTTTAGAATAAAAGTCTGAAAATTCTAACTTTATGTTATTTATCAAGCATGACATATGATTAACATATTTCTTACTGAATAAAGCATGATCCTCATTTTCGAGTCATAAATTCTTTAGAAATATTTGGTTTGGGTCACTTTTGTCTGTTATTCTCGTTAACGTTGAGTGATAATGTTTAACAAAATTTCAAACACTGGATATGTCTTTAAACAGGTGTCCATGACCTCATTCAAGCTATGAAAATACCTCAATGATAAACCAATTCTAATTCAGCATGAATCGCTCATTCTAGTATGAACACCTACCTTCGTGAATTTTTGAACACAGTATTCAACTGATAATGGTTAAAGCCAACACTTAACAGACTAAACAAATCTCAACAAGGGACGAAACAAAAACAAATCAAACCAGAACATTTAGAAAAATAGTCAAACGAAATTCCTCAGCTGGCGATTAATGTGTGACCGTCTCACAATGTTATGAGTGTAAGGCATTTGCCAAGTCGAACATCCATGAAATTCTTAACAGTGCTTTTGTTAGTATAAAAATGGCCTGCCCTAATAATTAAACAACGTGCTTAATGTGATTAATCATATTGCGTGGATAAGTGAATCAGCAGTTGTCCATATATGGTGTTTAACTGAGTGCTGTGGTTTTAAATGGGTGTTTAAATAATGTTTACGTTAGTTCTTTAATAACCATTTACCAGTGGGTCTTGCTAAAATTGATATCACTAGAGATTAGTGATTCAGACATTTGATTTAAATTGAAGCACAAACAAAAGAAGATATGACATTAGCATAAAATAAAGCTAAGACAAACAAAAACATTCGTTTCCTGTAACATGACAAAAATATGTTTGGGTGGGTGGATGATATTCTTATTTGTCATTTTATTGACGTTATTATAGAAATGACTTCCCATTACTTATATAGCTACATGTATTCACTTATAATCTATCCATGTCCTATATCTAACAATAACATGCTATATTTACTCCTCGTGGGAGTTAATGAGCCACAACGAGCAGTGACAAGTAGTCATGCAGTTTGACGACTTATCCCTTTCATGACGGGAGCTGTGTTGGTGCAGCATTAAAGATCCTGTATCAGTGTATTCTTTTATATATGCGAGTCTCCCATAGGGTAAATATTGTTAGGCCAATGTATTCTTTTATTAATGAGATGCTCCCTATTGGAGACCCGCATATATAAGAGAATGCATTGGCACAGGGTTTTCACAAAATTTCAGGAAGCTCCAGTCATGGAAGGGTTAAAATTTAAGTTGGGGAGGGGGGTTGGATGCAGTTGATCAGGTTATATGAAACACAGGTCTTTTTTTTTCTTCTTAATATTAATGATTTGTGTTTTAAAGTTTTAAAGTTACATTTAATGTTCACAACCTAAAATGTTAAAGATATGATGTGAATGGCACATCTGTATAGAAGTGACAGAACTGAGTATCCTTCACATACAGTCACAGGAGGTATAAGGTGATAGTTTGTACTCTACAGATTGGTAAGGCACATACATTATATATTAACATAGACACAACTTGTAATGTTCTGAGAGAAAAGTATATCCATTCTAGCTAATTATGAGTTTCTTTCCTCAAAAGTTCTTATAGACAGTGTTTGGGTGGATTAGTAGTGTCTTTTCAGAATTTTGCTTTACATTTGACCGAAACAATGAGCCCTAAGGCCAATATAAATAAGTTGCTCGATTTTCATCCAACTTTTTTCAGAAAAATGGGGGCGGGTGGTGAATTTAATTTGTTATAATTTATTCTTCCTAACATAAATGGTCATGGGCAGTTGTAGATATTGAAAAAGTACAATATCTTATATAATACAAGGTGATTTTGATTGTCCAATTTGATCAAAATAGAGTGATTAATGGGTCACTGAAATGTAATTTGACAGTTAAGGCATGAGACAAAATGTCGACATAAAAATAACCAAATACAAAGAAATTGAGGAGGGACTAAAAATAGGATCTGGAGGAGATGTACAGTATTGTCCTAAATACTCGACTCCTTAACTACAGCAGAATTATGGGTAATTTTTCAGGATTTAGTCTGAAATATGGCTAAATATGGCTTGTTGCCATTCATCTGAAAGCTCTCACTAAGAGCTTTCCGGTGAATGGATACAAGCGACTAAATCCTGAAAAATTACCCATAATTCTGCTGTGGTTAACCCTTTGAGTGCCAGGGGCCGATATTATCGGCCCTAAACCTACACAATAAGTATGTTAAAGAATATAATAAAATATATTAAATTTTTTTTAAATTGTTAAGCCAATGCATTCTCTTATATATGCGAGGCGACCTATGGTCGACTCGCATATATAAGAGAATGCATTGGCACAGGGTATATGGGTTGATACAAAAATCGGACCTGGCACGCAAAGGGTTTTAAGGAGTCGATTATTTAGGGCATTACTGTAAATCTATCAATTATTTTTATATTTGGCCTATGTGGAAATTGTACCCAATGCCTGTGGTTGGTTCTGATGTACCTGCCTTATATAACAATGGATTATACAATTGAACAAGAGACTTCACTGCACATAAACTCAAGTGGAGTGTTGCACCAACATATGTCCATACAGTGCCGCGATGTCCCATTACGATTACCGGTATAATATATCAGATTTATGAAGGCACAGTTCTGTGTTCATTGCTAATTGTATGTATAAATAACTGTTCACATAACAAATTAAATCACACCTGCACAGTCACACGAACCAATTTAAATCTGGTACAATGCATGAATTTTATTAGTCGAAAGCAATACGCACTGATTTCAAAAACCTTGTTCAAATATAATACATATATATACTGCATCTATAAGAGAACATTTGATTTTATAATCTAAGGTGAACGGCTTTCTGGTGAAATCAATGATGCCTCAAGGTATATTTCTTAAATTTGTCTAGACCATAAAATATGAAAGCAGAAATTAAGTAATAAAGCCATGTTAATGGTCCGTTCATGACTGCACAGGAGTAATGATTCTAGACCATGCAAAGTCAATTCCCTGTTCTCAGGCCCGTGCACATGGTCCCGAAAACCCAGCGCGTGCAACCTTATTATTCTTGTTTAATATGTCAGGGAAAATTTTAATCAGTATGAAATACTTGCGGTACATATTATATAGAAAATGCTCAAAAGTGAGATAAAAGAGATATGTTTGCGATTCAGTTTTCTGATTCGTTACTGTAATATGAAAGATATCGATAAATGCCACATGGCTGATTCTGCCTGGTTACCTCGCAATTATGGTATCAACTAACACACTGTTCTGACCGGTTCTGATTTATGATTATGTAGATGAGATCCAGATAATAGTATGATCAGGAATATTTCATGGAAATGGCAATGGTATAACGTGTTGTCATGAATATAGTGAAGATGGAAATTGCTATAAATGGCAAATTTTAACTGTAAATGGTAACTATGTTGAAACATGTATCATAAATAGTAAAGAATAGTGACTTCATTCTCAATTAAAATTGTCCAAAAGTGTCAATGATACTTGATTTTAATGAAATAAATTACACAAAATCGATCAACAAACTTTTTACAGACATCTGTTTGGGAAATATTGGCGAAAGCGAAAAAAAATAGACACAGAGTTAGCCGAAATGTAGGTGGATTGCATTGATGCCATGTTTCCCAGAAATATAAAATTAAATATAAAATTGTGCACGCATGCTTTTCCAGGGATCAGCCGACTTGAGAGACATTTTCTCCCTAAAATGTGCCACTTCTCCCTATTTTTGTGCCAGGGGGAAGCGACTTCTCCTCCCAGGGAGAAGTGATTACTCTCGCATATACCAATATGCATATGTCCAAACAGTATACTTAAAGTATATTTACTGATAATAATGGTGTTCTTACTCAATATAATGGTTTTATAAATGGGCTCTTGTGTTGCACGATACTTTAAAGAAGAAGGGTGATGTTGTGGTGTAAATTGAATTTCAGCCATTGCTACTTCTCCCTGATAACACATAATTAACCGTTCAATTCACCCTAATAACCAAACAGGGATAAGTGACTTCTCCCAATATGAAACCTCCAGGCTGGACCCTGTGCTTTTCAAAATGTTATGGCACAAGAAACGGGAATTTGACTTTTCACGGCCTTATAAAGCTTACTGAGTGACTTTTATGTGCCCATAGGCATGGTATATGGGCATGGTAGTACTAATGGATGTCAGTGGCATATTATCAGTTCCCGTCAGTCCCCAAACTCATATCTAACATTTTACATCATTTTTAATCCCTTCTTTACTATATGGATTCTCACACTCAGTTATCAACTATTCGCTGGAATCAAGCCTGCAAATAGTGTGTCTGTCAATTGCAGAATGAGGTCCCCAGAGGGTGAATTTAGTGATGCCATCCTGCACAGCAGGCTAGCATTACAAAACTCACCCTCTGTGGACCTCATTCTGCTTAGGCCTCATTTTCTGGGAAGTATTTATAGTCTCAAATTAACATTGTATTTAGTTACTTTTTTCCCTCTGTTCAGTTTCTATATCCCCTAATTTGCAGAAGATAACATTCATAATCGAGGTGACTAATGGGTAAACATCACCAACTTAAATTATGCTAGCCTGCCGTGTAGGATAGTCACCAAATTCACCCACTGGGAACCTCATTCTGCAAATGTCAGACACACTATTTGCAGGCTTGATTGGAATTGTCTAGGTAGTATTTTTTAGGGGTGTTTAGGAAAAATAAATAAGCAGACGACAGATAATATAAGTACAGAAGGAGTCCAATTTATTGGAGTGAAATGTTCACATAATAAGTTCAACAAATGTTTGTTGAACTTTATTATATGAACATTTCCCTAGGGATAACTACTCATCAAAGAGTATTTTGTATAGAAAGGTCTAAGGGCATACATATTGATCAAGTCCCTGATTATTTCTATATAGAGCTACTAACATGCAGATTAGCTGAGAATATATGCCATAAATAGGACTTAAAATATATATTCCAAAGATGCAGAACAAATATGTGTATAACCTACATGTGGTGGGAAATGTTCAGATAATAAGTTCAACAATCAACTTATGTATATTTGTTTAAATTATTATCTGAATATTTCTTAATTTTATTAGAGTTCAATTTACACATCCATTCAGTACAGAAAGGATTAAAAATTATGTAAAATGTTAGATATATGTCTGGGGATGGACGGGAACTGCAAATATGCTACTAATATCCATAAATGTTGTTCCATCCGCCCAACCGTATGGCGACATAAATATTGTTCTAGCCGCCAACTGTACGGCGATATAAATGACGTTCTATATCCACAAAGGGTTAACCCTTTCTATACTAAATGCTCATTGATGAGTAGTTATCCTGTAGGAAATGTTCAGATAATAAGTTCAACAAATGTACATAGGTTGGTTGTTGAACTTATTATCTGAACATTTTCCTCCAATGAATATGAATACTTCGGCACTTGTATTATCTTTTTTTATTTCCTGAACATCTGAACATCCCTCCAAATGAATAATAAACCCTTCCAACATATACATTTATAACTGAGTGGGAGAATCAATTTAGTAAATAAAGGGTTAAAGCAACAAAAAATAATAAGCAGAAAACTACTTCAATTGCCATAAATCTAAAAAAAATTGTGATATTTCAGGTAAAATAGGGTAAAAAAGAGGAGGCAAGCAGGCAGAATTATGGGGTAATTTTTCAGGTTTAGTCGGAAATATGGTTTGTTGCCATTCACTGAGAGCTTTCCGATGAATGGCAACAAGCCATATTTCTGACTAAACCCTGAAAAATTACCCATAATTCTGCTGTGGTTAAGGAGTCAATTATTTAGGGTATTACATGTAAATATTTTTAGTTCTTTAGTTAGTTTTTTTCCCCAGGAAGTATTCATAAGACCATATATGGAATATATTCATTCTGATTATACATGTATGTTCCTGGCAGCAGAAATGATATAACAGGACACAATGAGGCTGAATGAGTATATTACTGTCCATAATGGGAAGAATAATGAAGCCTTATTTTTAATCAAAATCGATCATAGCATCAACCTCATGTTGAACCGGTCCGTATACACAAAGGCGCCGCCATCTTTAAAACACTGAGTTTGGGAATAAATAATGCAGATAGGCGACTGGAACAGCACAGTATTACTATGATCAGAGATCTATAAACACATCCCCCCCCCCCCCCGGTTTTAGCTCGTATTTTTGTTATGGTGTTGATAAAATTAGTAGGGTGAAGGCAGGCGGGTTTATTTGGAAACATCACTATTTTTTTAGGCCTTACAATGTTTCAGAAATATAAATACAGTAATGCCCTAAATAATCGACTCCTTTACCAGAGCAGAATTATGGGTAATTTTTAAGGATTTAGTCGGAAATATGGCTTGTTGCCATTCATTGGAAAGCTCTCAGTGAGAGCTTTCCGATGAATGGCAACAAGCCATATTTCCGACTAAATCCTGAAAAATTACCCATAATTCTGCTGTGGTTAAGGAGTCGATTATTTAGGGTATTACTGTACATAAAATGAACTTACCACGGCAGCCACGATGCTGAGTCCCATGCTTCCTTTGACCTTGGCAAAGGACACTGTAATGATTTCCGGAACTTTTGGCATTGCAGCATGTTGAGGTTCTGTCTGCATAGGCTGGGGCTGTCCGGGTGGAGACTGCTGCTGTCCGGGGTATTTAGGAGAATGCCCCTGCTGGTAAGAATGAACATTCATTATATGTCCCTGCTGGTAAGAACGAACATTCATTATCCGTCTATACAAAAGTAGCATCATCGTCGTAAATAGTTGTCTGGTATAAACAAATTCCGTCTTCTTGTTTTCAGAAATATTTCTGACCAAGAGACACCAAACGTCCATGAATAAGTTATTAACCTAAACTTTTCTTCCTTGTTTTTACAAATATTTCTGCTGAATCAGCTAGCAGATATCAATTAATAAGCGAACATAAACACAGCGTCCTTGTTTTCAGAATTATTTCTGACAATATAGACACCAAACGTCCATGAATATGAAAGTTAACATGAACACCGGTTCCTAATGTTTAAAAAAATATTTCTGGAGGAGCAGATAGAATAAAACCAACGTCAATGAATATGTTATTAACCTAAACTTTTCTTCCTTGTTTTTACAAATATTTCTGCTGAATCGGCTAGCAGATATCAATTAATAAGCAAACATAAACACAGTGTCCTTCTTGTTTTCAGAATTATTTCTGGCCAAGCAAACAGCCAAGGGCCATGAACATAAACTCCAGTTTCATAAATATGAGCAGAATGTAGCAGACAGCTAACGTCCATGAATGGAATGAGTTAGAATAACCCCTTTTTTACTTGTTTTTTGCAAATATTTCTGGTCAAACAGTATGTAAACAGAATGAAACATAGCCAATGTCCATGAAATGTTCACATAAACTGTTCTTGTTTTCGCAAATATTTCGGTAAATCAGCCAGTATATATTAGTTAATAAGTGAACAAAACACTGAGTCCAGACGCAGATCAAACACTGTTATATGAAATCAAGATAACGTGGCTCCTGTGGCCTATGACATCAATGGTTAGTTTTAATTAAACAGGAATATAAATTCACAGGAGTAATCCTCTCTTACTGCATTACACTGATCAGTACAGCAAAGTTGATCAAATTGTCACGGAATAATGTCTGTTCTAGGTCAGAGCACAAATATTTAGCAGAAATTTAAGTCTATAGGCTTTAATTCTCCATGATGCACTAAAGTTAATAATATAATGGTGGAATCATCATCGAATAATATGTTTACTCAGAAAGTCAGAATATCATAATAATAGCTTTTAGTAACTAAGCACAGATAGGTCTTTCCTTGTTCGCGATCAATTCACTAATGCACATACTAGGAAATGGATCCTACGAAACATTGAATAATATGTCCATATATGGAAACTCAGAACATCAATATAAATGTATTCAGACTAGAAGCATCGTTAACAATGTACAGATAGTGCTGTCCTTGTTCGCAATCAATTCACATTTTTCACATACTAGTAAATGAATCCTATCAAAATATTTGTACCACATCCTGAACAAAAATTGGAAAGAGAAAATAAAGTCATAAAAGAGAAGACGTAATCCGTCAAACAGCTCGACCAATTAACGATGGAGACGGGTCATTAGCAAAGTACATGCAGGCAAATCGCTAATCCATCTTATTTGATGCATTGGTTATATGCATACTTGTGGTTATTACACAGATTTACACTTTTGAGATCATAAATGACATCACACATAGAGACAGTCCATTAAGTTCTGTGACCGCGTGCAGCCTGTGTATGCATGACACTGTGACATCGTGTAGCCTGTGTATGCATGACTAAGCTATTAGTTGAATGCTGATCAATACATATTAGCAGCTTTTTGTTTGATCCTAAAGGTTTTATTACCATTGAGATGATTGTTGCTGCATGAATTTTTTATTTATTGACATCATCTGAGTGCTCACAAGTATACAAATCTAACACAATAATGGCCATTATCAGAATAAATAAATAGTCTATACATTCTGACAAATTGATAGATCATGACATTAATCTCAACACTGGCTACGCCCATAAAGATTATATTCCACCAGTTAAAATCCTGAAAGACTTTCTGACAGGGAACTTTATAACATTAAAAAAACGATGTAGGTAATTTTCTTAGTTAAAAGATTCGATGGTCCCCATATCATCAGATTCCAACAACAACAATAACATTTTTTGAAATGCCGCTTCAGTGGCCAAATATTATGCTAACCACAATCAACTATAGTATATGATTGTCAAAAAAATGTGTTATTTATCAATATTTTGTTTAACAAAATTTGGCCGGATTGTCAAATATCTAACACCCAACGCTACTTGATTTTAGAGTTATCCATCTTCATCTGTAAATTGGTCCGACACAGTCGTTGTGACGAATATTTGCCAGTCTGCCAAAAATTACATGTCTCGGGGAAATAACAAATTTCAAAAATTGATATCTGATCACTGTGAGCTTAGATGGGTGTGTTCCTCGACTCGAATCAAATATTTATTTACCCCCGAAGCCAAAGAAATAGTAATTTGAATTATACATCTTTAATACCTGTTTCTTAATCAATCAATAAATCAATCAATGTTCTATTGGAAAAAGCCCATGTTAAAACATTTTTGCATTATTCAAATACATATATAGACAAATAAATGTTTTACATACATACTGAACATAAAAAAATATAATAAAGTTGGCGGTAGACAAAAATAATTACCATCAGAGAAGAATTCGATCATGTTAGTTTGTACTATCCTTATCTACTTTCTTCTTTCGTAATTCAAAGATATGTTTAATAAAATCAGATATGTTTTGTATCCCAAAATGTTATCAGATTTAAAATAGATTAAGTTGATATATCCTGTGCTGTTAAATATAGATTCATAATTTTTCCCTCAAGCTATTGTATAGGGTACATTCGAATAAAATGTTGTTCATTTTCAACTTTTTAAAGATTTTATGATTTGGGTGACATTGGTAGCTGATTTTACTTTGTGTCGCTAATAATCATGAAATTTCTCCTGGGTAATAATTGAATGTTTATTGCGATATCGGCTCACAGAAGTCACAAAAATTAGGCAATCTCAAGCTGGGACCATCCCCTACTGTACAATAGATTATCAAGTATTAACAAAGAAATATATTCCCTGCATTGTTTGTTCAATGTTATAAAGTTCCCCATCAGAACATCAAAAAGTTGCCAGCTTTTGAACTGGTAGAATGTGATCTCTGCAGGCATAGCCGGAGAAGAGATTCATGACAAGATCTACAGTAATGCCCTAAGTAATCGACCCCTTAACCACAGCAGAATTATGGGTAACTTTTCAGGATTTAGTCGGAAATATGGCTTGTTGCCATTCATCGGAAAGCTCTCAGTGTATTTCCGACTAAATCCTGAAAAGTTACCCATAATTCTGCTGTGGTTAAGGAGTCGATTATTTAGAGCATTACTGTAACAAATTGAATGCGATGATACCCTTGGAATTTTGAGACCCACCAACCCTTCAATCCAAATTTGTTTCCATTTTTCCAATCAAATTTCAACAGCCACCCCCTCCTATAATCACAAATTAGTATATGTGATTAGCTCAGTTTGACATGGCAGCAGACCTGTTTACTTTCTAAATTGGAAATAGGGAGATTTGTCCTCAGAAATAGAGAGATTTAGTGAAAAACAGGGAGATTTTTTTTCAATGTCAGTATCATGGAAAAAACTTCATATTTTTCATTTAAATGTCATATAGACTGTTTGTTGCATTTGGTTTGCATCTGCCACAATTAATGGCCTTGATACCGAGTGTCTCCAAAAACACTGAATCATTGGGAATAAAACGACTTTCCGGTTATGGATCACGTTTTATTTCGAACAAGGCAATACAACGATTAAAAACTATATTTGCACACTATAAAATGGTGCTCTCGGATAATTTTGTTGCAATGATGGCAGTGATTACATGGCAGTGGGAGCCTCACATATACAAGAGAATACATTGGTCTAACAATATTTAACTTGAACTTGTAAGCCAGTGCATTCTCTTACCCGGTATATATGTGAGGCTACTTATGGTAGACTTGCATATATAAGAGAATGCACTGACACATGCTCTAATGCTGCACCAGCATAGCTCCCGCCATGAAAGGGTTAAGAACTACAATATTTCAATTTAAATAATGAATGATATATTGTTATGCTTTTTATCCAAATCACTCATACTCCTTTATTTTATTATAAAGCCAATTATATGTTTTTTTCCTGCGAACATAACAAAACAAAGATTCATTGAAAATGCTTAGAAGACATGGTTGAACAAAATATGAAGCTAGCAGATTGCTTGAATAAATTATTAAGAGAACCATAAATCAAGATAAACATAATTGATTCAAATGACATGGTTGACAAAATTACTGATTGCAATCACATGGGTGAAAAAACCATGAAGTGGGGACGGTGTCTCGATAAAGTGTATGTCAATTTAAAGCACAAACTTTAAACAAATCTATTGTTGGCAAATGATGGTCGGACCAAAGAGTCGAGATTTTAAATCTAAAATTCAGAATGCAGGAGAAAAATTCACATTTTAAATAAAATTTATGCACTTTTATTCCAAATTAATATTAAATGGTGGCCAAAGGTCAATGGTTGTTTACCATGGGCCATAGAATCTAGAAAGTACAACATTTAATTTGAATAATGAATAATGTATTGGTATCTTTTTATCCGGATCATTTGATGCTCAATCATTTACGCGGGTTATATGACATGCATTGCTTTTTTACCTGCATACCAAATGAAACAAAGAATGCTTATAAGACAGTTGAATAAATTATGAAGCTAGTATTTTGCATCAATAACATATTCAGAAAATTCTTTAACAATTATTAGTGACCATAAATCAAGATAACCGTAATTGATTCAAATGACATGGTTGACCAATTTACTGATTTCGATCATATGGATGGCAGAGCTATAAAGTGGGGACGGTGTCTCGATAAAGCGTGCGACAAGTTAAAGCACGAACTTTAAACAAATCAATTGTGGGTAAGTGATGTTAGGATCATGATGTATTGTACAAATGTTTGTGCAAACAATAGCAGCTTCGTGGCTATTCATCCGTGCACACAATAGCGAATTCCTTAGGAATAAAAGGTAGGCCGGGTGTACACCGATCAATGACACAGGTTCTCGAATATCAGCAACAATGTTCAACAGAGCTGCCAACAAATGGCAGTGACATTTCTACATCAGTTGCAGTTGGGATCGAAAATGTGAGTCTCAAAGATTGATAACAATAGGGTAGTTATCTCTAGATATGAAGCTAATTAAGCCTGAGTTTAGTGTGCCTGTCATTTGCAAATGAAGTCCCCAGAGGGTGAACTTAGTGATGCTATCCCGCACAGCAGGCTAGCATCACCAAATTCACCCTCTGGGGACCTCATTATGTATGGCCTCATCTGCTATGGGAGACATAGACTCAGATTGAAGTTCCCAAATGGTAAATATTGTGATGTACACCAATTGGGAACTTCGATTATACAATGTGTCATCTGCAAATTTGGGGATATAGAGAAACTAAACAAAAAAAGATATTGAATCTATGTAAAGAAGTTTTTATAGAAATTTGATAATAAAGAAACTTTCCAGAGAAGATAAGGCCTAAGCAGAATGAGGTCCCCAGAGGGTGAATTTAGTGATGCTAGCCAGCTATTCTGCAAATGACAGGCACACTTAACTCAGGCTTGAAGATAATGTCAGGATTGAGATTAGCAATAATGATTAGGATTAAACTAGTTGACTCTTAGTCAACTGGAAGTCAGATCTGGACAACAATTGGTCATAAAACAGGTAAAGTTCAAGTTGAGAATTTGAAAAAAATTGAGAATGGGGCATAATTTTGGTTACATGTACATGTGTAAATGACTATAAAATCTCAAAATGGTGCAGCCTAAAACAAGATTAGTTCATGTACCGCCACCCCGATATCTGATAAAGTCACCTTGTCAAACACCAGAGCACTCATTTATCAGTATCTTAATTTAAGTACAAAGGCCCGGGCTCTCGTATATCACCAATAATATGCATATTAAGCTATCAACAAATGAAATATGTATAGACCAGTTGGAAATAGGTCTTGTCCAATTGGATGTCTTCTTATTGAGAAAAAAACATAAGAAACGAAAGAGAAAAGAATTGCAGAATGACTCTTCCATGACGTGAGCTTCCAGAAATTTTGCAAAAACCCTGTGCCATTGCATTCTCTTATATATCCGAGTCTTCTATAAGGAGCCTCGCAGCAAATATAAGAGAACACATTGGCCTAACAATATTTACCTTGTAAGCCAGTGCATTCTCTTATATAGGGAGACTCACATATATAAGAGAATGCACTGGCACATGATATTTAATGCTGCACCAGCGCAGCTCACGTCGTGAAAGGGCTAAACTATTTATGCCAGTGGGAAGGGATTTGAACATCTATTGGGTAAGGCTCTGCGGAGTCCAATAGATGCCAAAATACCCTGAGTGGACATAAACAGTTTAAGTGTATGTTCAGACAACCACGATACAATCGTAAGTGGAAAGATTTCCGTCATAGGAAGTAACCGGTAGTTTGACTGCGCATGCTCACGTCAAAATTTTAGGTAAAAAATAATAACAAGCGCCGTTTGATTTTAGATGCAAAATCATGGCGTATCCTTGGTTACCTCCACTTGCGACGTAATCGCAGTTGTGTGTACGTAAAAATCGTAGCTGGAAATGACCATCGGGTAGTCAATCACATGCTTTAGGAACAACCTACAATATCAAAATGCCCGACGACATTGCAATCGTGTGAACAAACTATCCACAATCTCGTCGGGCCTGATTGCTCCACTTACGATTGAATCGTGGTCGTCTGAACGTACACTAAGCGACAGCATCACCTACATCTAGTTATCTATCAAGCAAAACTTGCCTTTTTGTGGGGAAATTCTGTAATTTTCCTAAGTTTTAATTGTTACTTCGATGAAGCCCTTAATTACGTTTATGAGATCAAGCAAACTAATAATATTCATGACATGGGCAAACTGGAGTGAAGCTTATACAATTTTTTTTTTTATACTAATTCTAAACAGGCGTGGTTATGATAGTTTTAATAGTGTTACAGTGAATTGTGGACAAAAAGTCCAAAAATCGCAACGTATTTGAGGCCGGTTGACGTCCCTAGTAACCTGCGCAAATTTCATGTATAGTTACTTAATAAAGTAATTATAATAAATATACTTAATAAAGCTACGTTGACCTAATAAAGCTGCATTGAAGTAATAAATGCAATGTTTATTAGGCAGGCTTTATGTAGGCAATAGAGGTAGTGAGCAGTGGATAAAAATAAATATTTATAGCCGGTCTGTGTTACACTAAATCCTGTTCGGTGATTGGTCAACTGCCAAAATTGGGTGACCCACTTCATATCCCAATAACACACAGACCATAACACGAACACGACATCACACATTGTTGACCTAAGCTACCTAATCACTAAAAGCAGTCAGCAGAATAATTGGGTGTGCTTCTCTAAGTTAGCCAAATTGCATCTGAAGCCAGTTATTTATATCGATCATGTTATCGTTGTGAAGTGCTTGGGAATCTTATATTGGGATGATTTAATATGCTGCGTGGGCTAGTCTCAAATTCCTGGCAGATTTTGTGAAGATAAATAAGAATACACCAAGCTTATGGGAATAAATTAACAAAAAGCTATATAAATATAAGAAATGAATGTAGTGGGTGTGTCTGTTATTGGTGGATATGGCGCTGTGGTCGTTGGGGGCACATTTAGAGAGAACAACTCTGCAGTTCACACAATATGCCCCAATTACCACAGCATCATACCCCCCCCCCCAATAACACACACACACCCACTACATTCATTTCTTAACTATCGTAGTATCAGATTGACAAGTGTTGTAAAAGGACTACTGAATAGTTATATTGAATCAATGTTACACAAAAGAAACATTCCTTAATAAAGCAAGTGATTAATGTTCTAATAATATAAGGTGATTAACATTGATGACCCAGTGAAGTGTTCATTAACCATATGACTCGCTGTTGTTTTCATTGATTTTGATCCGCAGAACAGGTAAATTCCATACAAGGATAATGTAGCATAACACAGAATTACTTTTGATTAGTGGAGCATTCATTAATATGACTTTATTACAAAAAGCTACCTGTATTAGCACCCAGTCATGGCAGTCTCAGTCTATTTGACACAAATGCTTTCATCTTAGACATAATAAAATTTATGGATTAAAACCGCTTGGCAGTTTTCGCTCTCCAAAAATACACCAAACAATATTCTCTGTTGAATTTTTCCCGTTATCGAAATAGGTTGATAAATACATGAACTACCTTTCTACCAGCATTTTATGTCCCAAAAAGACACATTGAAGTCATCAAAAAAACATCTTTAAATACAATCGGGTCTCCCATATTATTTTCACCAAAACCGACATCTGACAATATCATTTTCACTCACATGTCACATTGCTTGTTATAATCAACCCTTTCTATAATAAACACTCATTGATGAGTCGTTCACTTTGGAAATGTTCAGATAATAAGTTCAACAAACTGCCATAGGTCGTTTATTGAACTTATTATATGAACATTTCCTACCAACAAATATGAATCCTTCTACACTTTTAATATCTTTTCGTCATACTGTCTTCTTATTTTACCTGAACATCCCTCCAATAAATAATGAACTATCCCAGTGAATACTTCTACAACTAACTGAATGGAAAGATCCATTTTGTAAAGAACTGTTAACCCTTCCATGACTGGAGCCTCCGGAAATTTTACAAAAAACCTGTGCCAATGCACACTCTTATATATGCGAGTCTCCTATAGGGAGCCTCGCATATATATAGAAGAGAATGCATTGGCCTAACAATAATTACCTTGACCCTGTAGGCCAGTGCATTCTCTAATATATGTAAGGCTCCCTGTGGGAGACTCGCATATATAAGAGAATGCACTGGAACAGGATCTTTAATGCCGCACCAGTGCAACCCCCGTCATGAAAGGGTTAACAGATCTTGTAAAAAGATCCATTTTGTAAATGTCTGGCCAGTTTTTATCTGGTATTCTCCCGCTCGCTCATAAGAAATGCATTGACTCAATAAACGGGGAAAATAAACACGAGAACCGACAGTCAAAATAAATCTACTGGGTGGTATATTTACATTATTAATGAACACGCAAATATTAATTTACTATATTTTAAAACGCCTTATATTTGCTCGTCATTGGGTTCAAAAAGCTTTGATGATCGTAGTAGATTATCGAACAGAACCAATTTCTGGAATATCGTTAAAAGACATGGACAGTTAACAGTCTATTATGATTACTGTTTATTTCCAATAGCACCATGGTGAACTTACACTTAAGCTCATATCAGGAATTGTCATGGCACGTATGATACATTAGATGCAGGTTTGTGTCACCACAATGTGGGCTTTATGGGCTTTTATTCAACCAGGGCTAGCCTACAAGCAAGCAGACAACCAATTTGAATCTATGTACATGTATATTCCAGGCAGAATGTTTTGTCATTGCTGATTCTCTAACGATACATAGAGGCAAGCCTTGAATAGGGTGTCTGTCATTTGCAGAATGAGGTCCCCAGAATGAGGTCCCCAGAGGGTGAATTCACCCTCTGGGAACCTCATTCTGCTGAGGTGTAAGCAGAATGAGGTCCCCAGAGGGTGAATTTGGTGATACTAGCCTGCTATGCAGGGGTAGCATCACTAAATTCACCCTCTGGGGACCTCATTCTGCAAATGACAGACACCCTATTTCAAGGCTTGCATAGAGGATACCTACGGCTTTTGACTGAATACGATAATTATCATCAGTGGGTACAAGCAAATACCGATTTTCCATGAGTGGCTTGCCACAAGTGGAAAATTTATATAAGGTTGTACCCACAAATGATAATTCTCGTGTTCAGTCAAAAGCCGTAGGTTTTCTTTTTATTATATGAGGTTTGTTATTTCAATTTACTATTATTTTTCTCAGGTGATTGTTTTGGCGAATTAAATGTAGATGAAAACGAATCAGCCGATCGCCAACTGATTGACTCATCTCTGGCTCATAGATAAAAACACAACACGAAGCTCGATATCACTCTGTAACACGCATTCCATAAGAGATCAGTATGGACTATCGCCATCTAAAAAGTAGATGACATCTCCCATAGGGAGCCTCACATATATACGAGAATGCACTGGCTTAAAAGGTCATGGTAAATATTGTTTGGCCAATGTATTCTCTTATATATACGAGGCACCCCTATGGGAGACTCACATATATAAGACAATGCATTGGCACAGGGTTTTCCCAAAATTTCAGGAAGCTCCAGTCATGGAAGGGTTAATATGCAGGCACTAGCTCAGATTTTACACTTTTACACATGCTCATCTTCAGATATTACTTGATTCCCGATATCACGAAACACATAACATGATACGATATACATATCGTTTGAAAGTTTATGGTGATATATTGAATTCACGATGAACCATTACAGTCCTACTATTCTGTGCAGCCATCCTACTAGTACATGTATATTAATGTCAGAAATATAGCAGCCGCTTCGCTCATATTTGCTTATCAGCCTTAGTCAAGTAAAATTGTGACATCATTATGTTAACCCTTTAGTGACGGGAGCCAAGCTAGTGCAGCATTAAAGATCCTGTGCCAGTGCATTCTCTTATATATGTGAGTCTCCCATAGGAAGCCTCACATAAAAATGAGAACGCACTGGCTTATAAGGTCAAAGTCAATATTTTTAGGCCATATTCTCTTATACATGCAAGGCTATACCTATAGGAATCTTGCATATATATAAGAGAATGTATGGCACAGGGTTTCATAAAAACTGAAAAAGCTCCAGTCATGGAAGGGTTAAACATTTCATTCTTTTCTCCATCATATCGGTATGTCTAGAGGAGGCAGAAAACAGAACTAGCCTAAATAATAACCTCATATAGCTGCAGGGATGTGATAACAAATATTATAATTCATTATATAAGTTATTGAATAACAGTAACTTGGGTATTATTAAAAGCATTGTACGATGTACGGCTAAATATTTGTAATATTGGTGACATAAACCCGTTCTATACTAAATTCTCCCAGACAGTTATAAAAGTATATGTTGGAAAGGTTTATTATTAATATGGAGGGGTGTTCAGGAAAAATGAGCAGATGGCAGATGAAAAATCATACAAGTGTAAAAGTATTCTTATACATTGATGGGAAATGGTCATTTGTTGAACCTGTTATCTGTAATTTTCCTACAGGAACTACTCATCAATGAGTATTTAGTATAGAGAGAGTTAATCGTTAGTATTGTAGATGACTGACTCAAATATCTAGGACATTTTACTGGCATATTGCTTAAGTATTCAGTGGAAGATCAAATGAAAAAAATATGCTGGAGGCCAAGCCTGCAAATAGTGTGTCTGTCATTTGCAGAATGAGGTGCCAAGAGGGTGAATTTAGTGACACTATTACGCATGGCAGGCTAGCATCACCAAACTCACCTCTGGAAACCTCATTCTGCTTGGGTCTCAACCGCTATGGGAGACCTATGATTGAAGTTGGTATGTTCACCCATTAATCACCTCGATTATGCCTTCTATCTTGTGCAAATTATGGGATATAGAAACTTCCCAGAAGGGAAAAAGTTACTGAAAACATTGTTAATTTGAGACTATAGATACTTCCTAGAAGATGAGGCCTAAGAAGAATGAGGTTCACAGAGGGTGAATATGGTTTTGTTATCCCACTGTGTGGGGTAGCATCATTAAATTCACCCTCTGGGGACCTCATTCTACAAATGACACACTATTTTCAGGCTTGGCAACAGTTCAGAAGTTCAAATATTAACCTAATAACAACATATATGGGTTTTGTGATGCTAGCCTGCTAAATTCACACTCTGGGGACCTCATTCTGCTAATGACAGACAAACTATTTGCAGGCTTGATAAGTGAATACATTGGCTGGAGGCCAGGATTATCTCCTGCTTCTATACAATTTGCCTGAATACTTAATGAGGCCTTATTGAGTACACTTTTATGGTTGGCCAGATTATATTCATGACAAATTATCATGATTTGGGTCTTTTAGCCCCTGAGGGTGGAAGCTAAAGACAAGATGTAGGTGTATATTTTCAACACGACAGGAGTGGGCTAATTATAAACATATATTGGTCGGGTGATATATCAGAGCTGCAGAATAAGACAATAACGATTCAGGGTTCCCACATGTTAGAACAAATAGAATACAAGCCATTCAAGGCTATTTATTGTAAATTGTTTAAGTTAGAAATTATCAATAGCACGACCATATATATTAAAAGTACTCAATCCGATTCGATGTTCCCCATATCATCAGATTCCAACATCAACATTTTGTGAAATGCCGCTTTAGTTATCAGAATTGATTAATTGCCCAAAAATAATGCTAACCACTGTCAACTATAGTATATAATTGCCCGAAACGTGTTATTTATCAACATGTTGTTCGACGAAATATGGCCTTATTATCAACACAAAGCCTCTTGATTTTAGAGTTATCCATCTTCATCCACAATTTGGACAGAGACAGTCAGCTCGTTGAATTTTACTGGGTCACTAAAAAAGTCTCGATGGTGAAAAATAATAGATTTCAAAAATCTATCTCCAATAACTCTTGAGCTTGGATAGGTAAGTTCCCTGACTCGAATCAAATATTTTTTACCCCCGAATCCAAATAAATAGTCATTGAAGGGCGCTTAATCGGATTATGCATCTTCAAGGGATGCGTCAGCATAGTAGGAACAATAAATAACACATTCTTATTTATTGTTCCTAATTTTAAAGGTTATTCAAGCCCCTTAATTTTAAAATTAAGGCTGTTCATAGCCAATTCTTTGCAATATTAACATTTATTCAAGACTCGGAATAAAATATTGTAAAATACTAAACAGAATCAATTAAAAGTCCTGCATTCATTGCAAATATTTCTGAAATTGAAAGGCTATTCAAGGCCCCCCCCCCCCCCATGGCAATTCAAAAGCTTTCCTGGCCTTGAGTAGCCATTGTTAAATTCAAGGCTATGCAGGAAAACTGAAGTCCAGTGGTTTGGCAACAACATTTTATTTTTTTGGAACTCACCTCGGGTGCCGGAGGGTTAACTTGCTTCAGTTCTGTGTTGTCAGATGACATGTAAACAGTCCACAGTCCTTTAGACGATTGATTTAAGGACAGTCTGCATAAACCTGTTGAAAATCAAAGTCATTCCAATCAAATCAGGATGTCCATCCCTGAGGATAAGCCCAGTCTATGATTTTGCTCCCAAAAAAATCATTGGGGTGGTCCTCATAGATAAGTACTCCCCCAGTTTTAGAACTTAGATGGTGAGTATACATTGATGTCAGGTTAACTCCGATGAAGATGACAAAAATAGCATTACTCCAGCTAATTTCATTTGCAAACTCAATAATACCTGCCCCATTGTGTTTCACAAAATGCTGTATTACAATATGTGACCCGCCATATCAAATCCAGTCGGAAGTCGGGATTTTTTTACCCTGTGCCAATGCATTCACTTATATATGCGAGTCGACCATAGGTCGCCTCGCATATATAAGAGAATGCATTGGCCTAACAATTTTTTACAATTTTAATAATTTGTTCTTGTATTCTTTAACAATTTTATGAATTTCACCCATACAGAGCCCCAGACAAACATGAGCAGACGACACTCTTCTATGTGATTCTATATACGTGTGGGGCTCCCTGCATGGTAATGGATGTTTTTTATTTTATGTCCTAAAAATTGTAAGAAACATTTATTTAAAAAACATGATAAAAAATTGTTAGGCCAATGCATTCTCTTATATATATAGATAGAACAAGTAATATTATGGAAGGACAAATTCATCAGCATGTTAGTCTATATAAACCAGTTGAGAATCAAGGTTGTACTATTTAGGCTTGTCAACAAAATTACATGCCAGCAATATAACCGAAGGACAAATCCATCAATAACATGTTATTGGGGTATGTTGCTTCATTACCAGACAATTATTTTGGAATATGTCGATTTTAACATCAAAGAAAAACATGATAAGAATAATAGGTTGTCAGACAGGTAAAAGCATATGACACATATAGAAACATCAGTCCCGAGGTAAATTAAATGTCTGGACAGTAATGGACTAACTAGATATATGTGATCATGGATATGATATCACATCACAAGCTAATTTAAACCTTGAACTCATAGCGGTGAGGCCTAAAATAGAACTAAAGTTTGTTTGACCTGCTTTATCACCTCCGTAACCTCATCCAGCATAATATTGTTGGCTGTAACTGCTTGGGTGAAATTTTTGCTGACTCCCTTGAGATAACTACCAGCTGCGACTTTTTTCTAATATATTATCAAAAAGGTCCTCAAAACAATGACTATATCTCTTTAAACAGAAGAGAGATCACGATAACTGAATGATTATGAAGCAATCATTATGGTACACACCATTCTGGTCTCCTAGACCCTTGACCTCCAGTTAAATGCACAGATTAAGTTGTAACTGCGAATTTAGATTTCCCAGTTGTGTCACCACCCAATAGTCATCATTCCGCGCAAGACAGTCAATCAGGTTCTTTGTTATTTTGTAAATTTTTCAATAGAATTATTGGTTGCGTATTAATATCCTTACTGAACATTCCAAAACAGGATGCATATGGTGCCTTTAACCCTTTCTAAGAGCTCTTTCCATCAATGTATCACATTATTATAATCAATAAATTTGAAAAATGATCAAGGAAATATGGGTTGATACAAAATTCGGACTTGGCACTGAAAGGGTTAAAAGTTATGACAATCACATTCGCAGTGATTATTGAATTATTTCTGACAAGTACCGCCATATATATAGCTGAATTACTTCCCTTTGCACTGGAGCATCACAAAGAACAAATTGGATTACCCCCTTGCGCTGAAGTACATTTATGAGGATGCTGCATGATAAACATCACACATTTATCCCCCCAAAAAAATTTCTCTATAGCATTCACAGTACAAATGTACCTCCATCAAGTCCGATTTCTTTTATCAATTCAATTTTCCAGTTTAATCAGCCAAAACATTAGTGTAGGGGCATGTTGAATTGATAGATTATTCGTCATGTTTTTATATAATGTCCATGACGAAAAGATATTGTTAATGTTGCTGTACTTTTGATTATGGTGATTCAATTCAATGTAAAATCTTCTTTCTGATTCGATTCGAAGAAAAAATTGTGCCTAATATCTATAGAAAAGGGTAAAATATGAAACAAACCTTGTTTGCAGAGAGGATCGAGGAACTCAGGTAATCCGTTTGGAATGCCACGAATAGTATCACAGGAGTAACCATCCTCTGGCAACAAGAATGGTAACTGTAAATCCGGGTCCTCTTCCAGCCGCACCTGGCGGCCGTCGTTCTGAGTTAGTGTGTCTGCCATATTCTCTGCGATGGACACGACCCCGACTATCAGAGCTCCGGGAATCGGATGTTCATTTTGCTCAGGAATGTAGTACTCCAACAGAGCTCTTAGCTGTAGTGAATTCAACTTGAAACACGTGGAACTAATGTCAGCGATGTCATCGGCGCTCATTTTCGGAGCTTGTAACAAATGGGCAGCCTGAAATCAAAGGGAAATTTTGTGAAATTTCATGTCTTTTAGTTTGTTCATGTACCTCTCTTACATTTTATAATGCCAATACAGACATAATATTTCCAGGTCTCACTACTGGTTGATGTGTGTTATGTCTTAAACATTCTGGTTTCAACTTCTTGAAACTTGCTTTCATGTTCAGATAGTGAGTTTATCATTGTGAAACATTACTGTCTATGTAGGATTTCTTGCATATAGGATATATCACTTTTATATACAAATAAGAAGTGGAATATATTGATTGAAAGGCTAGTAGATATAGTTTAAGCCATTCTTTACTAATTATAACCAGCCAGCAATAATACTTGATATAATTTTATTTGTCAGCTAACGTTAACTACACGTAGAACATATTACTTGATTCATTGACTATTTACATATATACCAAAGATGTTCAGAAAATGGGCTTAAATTAGGAACTTATTTATTAATACTAGATATTCAGTTGGTTAAATGATTTCCTCCAACAGCTATAAAGGTTCCATTCTACCCCACCCCAAGCGAAAACCCTGTAGGAAACACCGAAACATGATGAGAGACTTAAGCAGAAGGATCTGTCAATAAATTTAGGGCTAATAAAGACTAACTTAATATCATCAATTAATTGAAAATTGTTGATGCGTCTCTCGAGTTCTATCCTTCCGTGATGGCACAAGTGCCGTATCGACAAACCCATCCACCCTTCCATGACCGGAGCTTCCTTAAATTTTGTGAAAACCCTGTGCCGATGCATTCTCTTATATATGCGAGTCTCCCATGGGGAGCCTCACATATATAAGAGAATACATTGGCCAAACAATATTTAACTTGACATTGTAAGCCAGTGCATTCTCTTATATATGTGAGGCTCCCTATGGGAAATTCGCATATAACGGAAAGCATTGGCACAGGTCATGAAAGGGTTAACATACTTGTGTCCAAGCCTTGAAATAGTGTGCCTGTCATTTGCAGAATGAGATCCCCAGAGGGTGAATTTAGTGATGCTATCCCGCACAGCGGGCTAGCATCACCAAATACACCCTCTGGGGACCTCATTTTGCTTAGGCCTTAGCAGAATGAGGTTCTCAGAGGGTGAATTTGGTGATGCTATCCCACTGTGCGGGATAGCATCACTAAATTCACCCTCTGGGAACCTCATTCTGCAAATGACAGGCCCACTATTTCAAGGCTTGCTTGTGTCATTCTGCGTATGTATTTAAGAGAATTGTTTACCTGAATAATCCGACACAAATGACAGTCAGCGGCTAACTCGAGTCCTTGTTTCTCAGCCCAGGCTTCGATTCTGCCAAGTCGTCGCTTCAACCGATTGCCCCATATTCGTGTACACAGTTCCATCTGAGGTTCTGTAACCAGAGTGTTGAATAACCACATGTTCATGTAGTGGAATAGCTGAGAAAACAGCTGAATGGTGAGGGCAGCGTTAACTCTACACCGACGCAGAAGGTTCATAGCAGATGACAGTGTGTCTAGAACGTCTATGAGGGTTGGCTTGCCTCGATTATACCTCACTCTAGTACCATCATCTGTAAAAATAACAAAGAATGTACAGCATGTATTTCACATCACAAAACATATTTAACATATTGACAGCCGACTGTGAGTTATGTCATACCTTTTACATTTAATTGAATGGAAGTCGGCAGTCAAGATTTTAAGTTAAATCTGAATCATCAATTAATTTAAATCACTACACAGAACAAAATTCTGGAATTTTTTTAAGGTGGGTGTACGTTTCGTGCTAGATTCAAGCATCCTCCGTAATAGCAACCACCAAGGGTGCTTCTACCTAAGGCAGGTGACTGACGTCATATTTTTTTTTCTATACCATCAGTGATTTTTTAGATCGCGGGTATGGATTTTTGAGAAATTATCACGTGACTTCCGGTTAGCAACAGTGTGGAGATTGCAAAAAACGCGGAATTGGGAATGAAGCATCGCGATGAAAATGAATGTAACTAATTCACAACTTACGAAAAATTCACATGTGATTTAGGTCTATTAATTTCAATTAAGACCAATTTCTTTGGTTAGCTTAATGAAAACGAAAAATAAAGACGTCATGACACGGTTTCTGACGTCATTTTGAATTTATGGGCCAGAATCCAGACAAGATTGCACAATCCACGACGCGTCTTGTCAAGTTGGCATGTCATCTCCTAGTGATTACATAAATTATTCTTAGCGCTATGTCGCCGCAGGCCTCAGCCTAGGGGTTCAGAACAGGGAGACTTCAGGAAATTTAGGGAAACTTCACTCAGGGAGAAGTGGGGAGACTACCAAAAATTGACAATTTTCAAATATCGCTTTATGTTATAACATCAATAAAAAATAAAAAAAAATAAAAATAAGAAATAAAACTAAAAAAATTTGACTGTATCTGAAATTAGCCTAATTAATTGTTATTATACATTTAAAAATTTTGGAAATGTTTTGTGTAGCTATCATTTAATCAAGACAATTATCAAGTTACAGTAGTACTAGTAGTTAATTTTTGTAAACTTTGTAAGTTTACTTTGGTCACGGCTGTAATGTGGGTGTCCGCTAAAATAAACAATAAGAACTAACTAACAAAGGAGTTGCAAAAGCTTTTAGTTTTATTGCTAAAGCTTTGATTAATTAATGGCCTCCCTTAATTAATGCCAACCCACTGGTATAATCCGATTAAAGCAATAAACTTGGCAAATTTTAATTACGGAAGCGGTCTCTTCAAAAAGTGCGACACGGTCTCATCAAAAAGTGCGACGCGTTACCGAAACGAACTTCCGAAGCGCTTGGTACATACTCTGATTATAAATGTCGTAATTGTTTTATATCTGAAAAGCGGGACGGCGGTCTTTTAAGTTAATTAAAACATTTATTTGTGACACTCACGATGGTCAGTAACAACATAGATGCGAACATCTCATCGTGTTTTCAGCGTGTCAAAACATTCGTGATTAACATTCATTACCACAAGGGAACAAAGGCGATTGAATAACACAAAACAATAGGTCATATATAATCAATATAAAACATTAACCCTTTTATGACGGGAGCTGTGCTAGTGCAGCATTAAAGATCCTGTGTTACAATATGTCAAGTTAAACATTGTTAGGGCAATGTATTCTCTTATATATGCGATGTTCCCTATGAGAGACTCGCATATATAAGAGAATGCATTGTCACATGGTTTTTTGAAAAATTTCAGGAAGCTCCAGTCATGGAAGGGTTAAAGTTGGTTTTTCTCTTTGCCTGAACTTTCGGTATAGATTCAGGGGTATAAAATAATTCTTTTGAGTCATTTTCAGTTGTGATCAGTGCCTGTCAATTCATGGTCAAGACCATCATTGTTGAGCTTCATTAATGAAGACATTGATTCTTTCATTGTGAGAACAATAACTATCCAAAAGGAAATTGTTCAAATATATATTGCTGGCTTTTATCAAGCTTTACGGTGCACAAATATATTACTTTGACAATATAACTAATATTTCCTAAAAAGAAGCCCGATCACTGAAACATCTGGACAATATCTCCAGCCCTGTGACGATGGGAGGAATGGGTTAAACATTTTTGTCGCTATCCCTTATACCTGCTCAGATTAATTACTCGTGAATGCCCACAATGTATAATCCATGTGTACTGACTGTGATGTGTCAGTTTATTTTCCTCCTTGAAGCCGACGGATCTAAAGAAGTTATTTTTCTCAATTTCAAGTTTGTCAACCCAAAATTTGTTTGTCGATACCAAACTTGCAATATGTTTTTCACTGCCCCTAAAATTTATATATTTATTGGCTTAGCACAGGAAAGTTGACCTTCATATGAAGATTTGTCGATATTGTCATAAAGCCGATAAAAAATGTTGTCTATCTCGAAATCTGTGACATAATGTCAACTGACTAATTAGAAATAAACGGCCATCTTCACAATGACTAAAGACGCACAGAGCTTACTTTTGGCAAAAAACTATTGCATAATTGTGTGACCTATACTGTGCGATGACTGTTGTAAGACCGCAGATACCACATGGTACGCTATATGAAGTCTCCTAATTTTTTGCTTCAACAACTTTCATCACTATGTTATCTTGATGCTTTTTTGAACATCATTTAAATGACATAAACTACATATTTATATATATATAGGAGATATAGCACAGTAGCAATGTTATATTTTATGCCTCCGAAACATGCATGCTGAGCATTGCTTTTTGAACATGCTTGGGACTATACACCCGGCGCCTATTTTTTTAAAAGCAAATTTGATTTTTGAGACAGTGCAAATTTTTTGGGGATTGGGTGGGACTCGAACCCCGGCCAAGCGCGCCTTGTGACTCAAAGTCCGACATCAATACCACACGGCCATGTGCCATGTGCATATAGTGTCCTAAGTGTGACGTCAGAATACAGCAGCCATTCGAGCTTCCTTTTTTGGGGTCGCTTCGGTGGCCGTGTGGTATTGATGTCGGAATTTGAGTCGCAAGACGCGCTCGCCATCATGGGCCGGGGTTCGAACCCACCCAATCCCGAAAAAATTTGCACTGTCTCAAAAATCAAATTTGCTTCTACATATTTATACCTTGCAAGAACAGTAGATAAATGTAAAGATTTATTCCTCTGCCTTCATAAGTATTGCTTCACAAAATGAACCAGTCAAAAAGATCCCTCGGACTATGACATCACATGATCAAAAACGAACCGAACCTATTCTACCCAATAATTACCTCTGACAACACTGTCGTCTTCTTCAATGCTATCATCTGGGTCAAGGAAGGCTGCCATGACCTCGCGAAGGTCATACTGGAGACATTGAACAAGATGATGGAATGCTAATTGCACAGATCCAGCCAGCTCATCCTGACAATCCTGACTGAATGGAAAGATATCGAGATCCTGCTTGAAAAACTGCAGCACCTCAGAAGCGTTAGCCATCCAAAACGCCAGCCCCGCTGGGTTATCATGGTTATCCTGTAATGAATCAAATTATGGGGAATGTTATGGGAGGCCAAATTCACATTTAATAATTAATTGTGCCCAAGCGCAATCAAATAATTAAGCATAATTATTTGCGCTTAAGCGCAATCAATTGCGCTTAAGCGCAATTCATGGTTATATATAACAAAACACCCCTGGTGAATAAATAGGTTTCTCCATAACTTAGCATTAACTCCTATTGACATGTCACTTCTTGGTTTCATTGGTTTGGATGGGTAGGGAGCTAGCCCAACTTCTTTATCAAAATGGCTGACTCGCAATAGTATCACCTTCTGTTTTAGTTGGAGCGATTCGTGATAGCATTATATTATCTTTGGTATATATTAGTTGGGGCTACTTGCAATAGCATTACTTTCTGTATTAGTCGGGGCGACATTGATTTTCTTCAATTTTTGAGTATACAGGCACACCATATGAGGGAAGCAAGCCCTCGGTGACACCACATTCACACTATATGATCATGGAAATACTATAGATTTGTGCAAGAGCTGCTGATTTAATAAGAAAAACTAGAGCTTCAGGACTGAGACACCAAAGCTCCAGTAATTACACACCATTTTTTGGACAGGGATGCTGATAATATGAAAATAGGGTTTTTTCCCCCTGATTTAAGTCAATAAGTAAACCATACAGTAATGCTCTAATTAATCGACTCCTTAACCACAGCAGAATAATGGATAACTTTTCAGGATTTAGTCGGAAATATGGCTTGTTGCCATTCATCGGAAAGCTCTCGAGAGCTTTTCGATGAATGGCAACAAGCCATATTTCCGACTAAATCCTGAAAAGTTACCGATAATTCTGATGTGGTTAAGAAGTCGATTAAATAGAGCATTACTGTATGAGGTAAGAAAGCTCTCATGCAGTCACACCGCATGCATGTATAGGATATTACCATAGTAAAGGCTAAAATCTGTGCAAAAATACATTAAAAACATCACACAAAACATTACTAGAGTTCCGAGGGAGGCCACATCAATTCTTTGGAAAAAGGGATGCTGATAATATGTAATTAGGGGATTCTCCTTGTTGAACACATACTCACAGTTTGACTGTTGAGTACAGGTCAAAATTAGCCCAATGCTCATCTTGTGTTGCTAGGTGATACACCAGGTCATGCTAATAGTTTATGGGTAGGTTAGATAGTAGTCACAATTACGGTTAAGCGCAATTGATTGCGCTTAAGCGCAATTGATTGCGCTTAAGATTGCACTTAAGCGCAATTAATTGCGCTTAAGCGTAATTAATTACACTTAAGCGTAAATGCCCTATTTGCGCTTAAGCACAATATGTGGTATTTGCGCTTAAGCGCAATTATTTGCGCTTAAGCGCAATCAATTGCGCTTCATTATTAAATGTGAATTTGGCCTCCCATAGAATGTAGGCTCCAACGAACATTCAAGATTTGATTCTATGTGAAATGAAGCAAAAGGTTTGATTCGAATTGAAATGATAGCAGATCAATTTTTGAACACTCCCGAATATATATAAACAATAAAGCATTGATCACATTTAACAGAAGGGAGATAACCACCTATGTATCAATCATTAGGGTACAAATGTACCCTTTTCTAATCCAATTTCATTTATCCATTAAATTTTCCGGTATAATAAGGTATAATCAGCCACAATATGACACTGTACTACCATTATACTATACTATTACTGTATTCTTGAGGAAATTATCATAAATTGGTAACTGTTATTTCTGAATTATAACCTATAACGAAGGCCATCCATGCCTTTAAACAAAGAAACAATAGTAGTCTTTTGTATCCTGGAAAATATGCTGGGTATGTTTTGGTGCGTAATTATTTGTTCTGTGGGTGGTTGGTCTGGGAGAAGTTTTTGGAATTTGGATTAGCCCATATTTTTATCTGGTTTTAGGGGTAACATACCTGTATGGAATGTTGAATCATGCCTGCTGATTTGTTCACTAGGTTGACAAGTTGCTGAGCTTTTTCTGGTGGAGGAATTCTCGGACGAAATGCTGGTTTGAGACAGTGTCGGACTGTCATGTAGAGGCAGTATGTTGGTGCGAGTTTGAACTGCACCTGTCCTGTCTGAACATCAATAAGTAAGCTGCCCAAGTATTGATCCTCCGCTGAAAAATTATAGAAAGAAAATTTGTTTTTAAAGATACCCATCACATGTATAATTATTGACATAATAATCAATAGAATTTGTGTTCAGAATGTTATATTTCAGTAACTCCCTCAAAATAGAGTTACCTCTCATCTATGTCAAGTATAAGGACAAATGATACACTAAAAGTGTACAAAGACTTTTATTCCACACCCATTTACTTGAGGAACGTGTGTTCATCGGAATACCAGCCATTGAATACATAATATTGTATATCTCTAGTGGAATACAAGCCGGAACTACTCTTGTTGACATTCTCTTAAAGAAATATGAATGACGTACATTACGCTAACGATCTGCTTCGGGTGATGCCCCGATCATTATTGGGTATTCATCAGACTTAAATCACAATATTACCAATGAAGGTGGGTAATGGATTGAACTTATCTGAGACAATGGTGCAGAATAAATACAGAACACAACTTGAATATCTTGAATAATCTTGAATATTTTATCGAATTCGTTGCAGATGGAAGATACTAGTAGTTACATTAAAAATATATCCTTGCGCCATCCGCAACTCATTCGATAAAAGATTCTTGATTAAGATTTGCATTGTTTTCTGTCGATGTAATCTATATAGGACATTTTTTTGATAACATTTAAAGACATATTATGGATTTGTTCGGGTGCGTGAAACTGATAAGTTAGTACTCAAGCGCTATGCCAAATCTGGGAAGGTAGCATTCTACTAACATCGCCGAAATTTTCAAAGAAAACCAATCCACAGAAAACATTGTCTGAACTATGCTTAATCTCGATTCGGGACAGTACTATCGGTACATAACTTTAACCCTTTCATGACGGGAGCTGCCCTGGTTCAGCAAGAAAGATCCTATGCCAGTGCAATCTCTTATATATGCAAATCTCCCATAGGTAGCCTCACATATATAAGAGAAATCACTGGCTCACAAGGTCAAGGTAAACAATTTAGGCCAATACATTCTCTTTTATATGCGAGGCTCCCTATGGGAGACTTACATATATAAGAGAATGCACTGGCACAGGGTTTTCATCAAATTCAGGAAGCTCCAGTCATGGAAGTGTTAATTGAAACTAAGATCAAGCCTTGAAATAGTGTGTCTGTCATTTGCAGAATGAGGTCCCCAGAGGGTGAATTTATTGATGCTACCCCGCATAGTGGGCTAGCATCACCAAATTCACCCTCTGGGAACCTCATTCTGCTGAGGTGTAAGCAGAATGAGGTCCCCAGAGGGTGAATTTGGTAATGCTAGCCCGCTATGCGTGGTAGCATCACTAAATTCACCCTCTGGGGACCTCATTCTGCAATTGACAGACACACTATTTCAAGGCTTGACTAAGATCAAATAATAATAATAATGTGATTACCTTCATCCCGAAATTCGAGCGAAGCAGGTAACAGATCCTCGATTCTCTGCTCTGGTTTTTGGGGATCCCTGGGGGAGTAATTTCCGGAAGGAGGCCTGCAATGGAAGAGGTCATTTATAATAATAGTGCTACAATAGATGTGGTCATGGTTGGGTCATGATCATAGCCGAATGGCAACATCCATACAGTAATGCCCTAGATAATCGACTCCTTACCCACAGCAGAATTATGGGTAATTTTTCAGGATAAAGTCGGAAATATGACTTGTTGCCATTCATCGGAAAGCTCTCAGTGAGAACTTTCCAATGAATGGCAACAAGCCATATTTCTGACTGAATCCTGAAAAATTACCCATAATTCTGCTGTTTTTAAGGTGTCGATTATTTAGGGCATTACTGTATTGGGAATCATCGGCTCTGGTGATCATCATTGATGTGTTCAAAATGCATAATGGCTGAACATTTCCGTTGATAGTTCTCAATGTCTTCTTTGAAAATTAGATAAATATAAATAATTATTGAATAATAATTATCAAAATAATAAACTGAAAACTTCCAAAACATAATTAAACCAATCTAATTGTCATATGATTCAAGGTTATTTTTTCACTGTAAAAATGGTCAGCCATTAATTGATCTGAACTTGTGGATAAAAATGATTTATCTTGGGATTGTCTCCTGTTAAATTGATGGACCATGATTTCTTCCATTCTAAGAAATAATACTTAACAGATTCTATACTAAATACTCATTGATGAGTAGTTCCTTTAGGAAATGTTCAGATAACAAATGTTTGTTGAACTTATTATCTGAACATTTCCCTCCAATAAATATGAATCTTTCAGCACTTATATTATCTTTTGTCTGACTATCGTCTGCTAATTTTATCCTGAACACCCCTCCCCCAACAAATAATAGACCATTCCAATGTATTCCTTTATAACTGAATGGGAGAAACCATTTAGTATAGAAAGGGTTAAACAAGGCTTTGGAGGAAAGAAATATAATGCTGGTGAATAAAATTTAATTGTTGATTTATAAGTTCTCGACCAATCAGACTGCATGTTTTGGTGACAATATTCAACTTGAGTTACAATTTCACTTAACATCCTGGCTGCTATACGTCCAAGTCTTGAAATAGGGTGTCATTTGCAGAACGAGGTCCACAGAGGGTGAATTTAGTGATGCTACCCCGCATATCGGGCTAGCACCACCAAATTCACCCTCTGGGGACCTCATTGTGCTTACACCTCAGCAGAATGAGGTTCCCAGAGGGTGAATTTGGTGATGCTAGCCCGCTATGCGGGGTAGCATCACTAAATTCACCCTCTGGGGACCTCATTCTGCAAATGACAGACACCCTATTTCAAGGCTTGTATACGTCCGTACTGAGTAAGGACCTACTTCAGCACACTAGCAGTTGGCCATCATTCATAATGAGAACTAAGAAATTAGTTCAACTGAACCAGTGTATCTCAACCTTTCAATCAATGTATGGTGTTTCAGGATTGGAAATGATAGTAGCCTTTGCATGAAGTCATTTGTTCGGTTTTTCTCGACATTCCCATTATATTTTTCCACCGCAAAATTGGCAGAACGTCAACGTCCTCGCATACGACGTCATGACGTCATTCAGCAGTGAACAGGTTAAAGTGATGTGAAACACTCCGGTAGGGTGATCTCATAGACATTCAGAATAATCTTTCTCAAAGTAGTTATTTGTTATGAATATATTAATCCAAATTGACCATATACACCGTCATTCTTATATATTGACTAAATGCAATGACTCTCGATAGCGAAATCATTTGTGTTAGATTTTCGCAGATAGTTGCGTCCCGAATTGGAATGTAAATTGGGCGTAGTTCAGACGATGTTTTTTATGGAATGGTATGGTTGATTTCTTTGAAATTTTCAGCGCTGTTAGTTGATTGCTGCATTCTCCAAGTTGGCATAGCGCCTGAGTACAAATTTATCAATTTCATGCACCCGAACAAGTCCATAATATGTCTTTAATCTGAAACTTGAATTCAAGCCTTGAAATAGGGTGTCTGTCATTTGCAGAATGAGGTCCCCAGAGGGTGAATTTAGTGATGCTACCCCGCATAGTGGGCTAGCATCACCAAATTCACCCTCTGTGTACCTCATTCTGCTTACACCTCAGCAGAATGAGGTTCCCAGAGGGTGAATTTTGTGATGCTAGCCCGCTATGCAGGGTAGCATCACTAAATTCACCCTCTGGGGACCTCATTCTGCAAATGACAGACACCCTATTTCAAGGCTTGCTTGAATTTATTTCTCACCTCTTCTGGAACTCCTCTTTCTGCTGCCTAGTGTTGGGGATACCGTTGCTTTCGACTGGTCCTTCGAAGCTTGTTTCAGGAGTTCTTCCACCTGCACTTTGATTTCTCTGTTGAATAGGAGGTCGATCAGGTGATTGTCCTTTACGGAGTTTCTGTTTCAAATAAACAAAAAGATTAAGTTAAACGTTTACGATATGGATTCACATGACTCAAAGTATCAATTTTAGGCCTGAAAATATGGTGCTGGACATTTGCAAAATGAAATCACCAGAGGGTGTATTTAGTGACGGTACCACGCACAGCAGGCTCTGGGGACCTCGATCTGCCATTAAGATCAAAGATGGTGAAGATGGTGATATGCACCCCGATTATGCATTTTGTTGTCTGCCAATTTGGGGATACAGAAAAACTAAACTGAAAAAGAATCTTCTAAAGAAACAAAAAAACTTGTTAATTTGATAATAAAGATACTTTCCAGAGAATATAAGACCAAAGCAGAATGAGGTCCCCAGAAGGTGAATTTAGTGATGCTAGCCTGCTGTGCGGGGCAGCTTCACTAAATTCAGTTCTGGGGACCTCATTCGGCAAATGTCCGGCACTATATTTTCAGGCCTGAGCATTTTAATTTTAATGACCAACCAGGAGAGTAATCTTAGAGCAATATACATAATATCAAATCAATGGAGTATAATTTTTTGCTGATAAATTAGTTGGATTCTTAGTCAACACTTAACACTTAGAGTTTAGCGTGGAAATAGCAAGCATATTAACATTATACAATCATTTTACTGGTAAACTGCAGGCATTGATTAATGGCTTAGCTTTAGTTTTCTTAAAATTCTTGAACACTTTACCCAACAGAACGGCCCTGTGCCAATGCATTCTCTTATATATGCGAGTCGACCATAGGTCGCCTCGCATATATAAGAGAATGCATTGGCTTAACACATTAAAAATTATAAAATGTAGGCCAATGCATTCTCTTATATATGCGAGGCGACCTATGGTCGACTCGCATATATAAGAGAATGCATTGGCACAGGGCATAACTGTAACCATCACAATGTGGTCAATGCGCCGGTACCAATGATATCCATATTTGTATGGTTTTATTGAGACAGACCCAAGATAATTTAGGCTGTTGCAGCTTTATTTGGCCGGTTTGTTGGGTAAAGGGTTAAGGAGTAAAGTAGGGTGATCAAATAGAAATTAAGAATAATCTTGCTCAAAGTAGTTATTTATTATAAATATCAATCTAAATTGACAACACACACCACCATTCTTATATATTAATTAAATGCACTGACTCTCTATGGTGAAATCATTTGTGTTTAGTTAATCGCCGATAGTTGTGTCCCCAATCGAGATGTAAATATTTACAATTGAGCATAGTTCATACGATGTTTCCATGGAGTGGTATAGTCGATTTCTTTGAAATTTTTGGCAATGTTAGTAGAATGCTACATCCCCTAGGTTGGCATAGCACGAGTACTAATTTCATACACCCGAACAAGTCCATAATATGTCTTTAAAGTTGTTGTTGCAACGCAGGGCTGAGGGGGGGGGTCAATAAAATGAGAGTCGCAGTGTGACGGCATTTATCCCGTCGAGTCATTAAGACCTGACAGCTATAAGAGACACTTGCGGGAGATTGTTGATAAAGCTAAGAATAGGACCAATACAAGATCACGTTCCCGATTGTGTCAGTCGCTAAATACAGATCCGATGCAATGAGCGGATCGATACACAAATTCCATTGGTAGGATTAGCGGGCATTACGGTTTAATCTTGCAACATCTGCCTGGTAACTTATTCACAATGTTACCACGAAACTGTAGTGGCATCAAGGTGATATATAACCATGATGCTTATCATATTCAGCAAGTCAGGAAACTATTTTGTCAAAGTCTTAACCAAGTTGTTACAGGGCCATGGTCTTTTCGCAAGATTCGAAAATACAAGAAAGTGGGTTTTGTTTGAAACCCACAATCCCATTCCCTTTTTTTTTTTTTTTTTATTACCTTTGGAATTCGCGTGCCCCTGATTCAGAAGACATCACTAACCAGGTGGTCTACAAGCCTTGAAATAGGGTGTCTGTCATTTGCAGAATGAGGTCCCCAGAGGGTGAATTTAGTGATGCTACCCATCATAGCGGGCTAGCATCACCAAATTCATCCTCTGGGGACCTCATTCTGCTTACACCTGACAGACACACTATTTCAAGGCTTGCCTAACAATAAGTTTGCGACTACCTTTTTCATAAACAATTCATTAAAGGTAGTCAATCTGGCAAACCTGTCTTTGTTGTGTTACGACCCTGCAGGGTAAATTGACTTTTTGCTTCTGCTATTATTTGTATTTGAATTAGGATTATCGACATAATTGATAATAATATAATAACGTAATCCTCACCTCTTCAAAATTTGGATCTATGAATCTGTATATATGTCCACGACCAAATCTGACAACCATGCCATGTTGTAGCATCGTCGTCTCAAAGATTTGCTGATTATTAACAAACGTCTCAGCATCCCGACTGTTTGGCGTGACTGTAATGATTCCCTCCGTATGAGCGATGACACAATGTCTCGGATGTAGGCCATGAAGCTGAAATAAATATAAATATCTGAAATCCAGGGCTGGAAAACCACATGTGCTTGTATTATTGCATGAAATTCTGTAAACAAGGTTTTAAAACGTATATTAGATTTTCGAACCTTGCTGGATTTTCTTAAATGAGATTAAATTGATTATAAAAACGATATATGACATTGGTCAACTTATTTGCCTGTATTGTCCAGGTAGTTAAACTGTAAAAGTGTGGTGACAAATTTTGTTGAACTTAAAACTTTCAGGACTATGTTGAATAGATCATTTATTGTTTTTTTTCTTCAGAATTCTGCTCTGGTTGATATTATAAACTATAGTCATATATTGCCATTCTAGTCTTCATAATCTCCTTTCCTATCCTATCCTATCCAAAATAATTTAATATCATTTTGTGAAGTGCCTAAACATACCTGCATAAACTGGCCAGCATGGGACATCGGCCGATCACTTCCGACTTCCGTCATATTGAGATGTAGTCTGTGAGTTTTGCCTTTAGGATTCTCGCTTCCATCCGGATGTATTTCTACGAGCAGCGGGAATTTGTCTGGAGTTTGTGCATTTTCTTTAGGATACCTTAGATCCTCGTGAGAGACAGCTCGTAGCTTTTTATGTTTAGGTTTCCTGTAATCTTGTGGCCGTCTCTTTAGTTGGAATATCAAGGTACCTGCAAAATAAATGTTAACAGATAAAACACTAATACTTTTTAATAGGGCGTAGTATAACTGGTCCACATATTTGATGCAGTTCGTATCTTTGATTAACCCTTTCATGACTGGAGCTTCCTGAAATATTTTGGGAAACCCTGTGCCAATGCATTCTCTTATATATGCGAGTCTCTCTTAGCTCTTATAAGAGAACAAATTGACCTAACAATATTTACCTTGACATTGTAAGCCCGCCAGTGCATTCTCTTATTTATGTGGGGCTCCTATGGGAGACTTGTATATATAAGAGAATGCACCGGCACAGATCTTTAATGCTGCAATAGCACAGCTACCATCATGAAAGGGTCAATGGATAAAATTGATTACAGTCCTAGCAGTTGGAAAACTACGGGAGTACTGCAGACAGATACCTCTATTGGAATGCATTATTGCAGCTCTATACATTTTGAAACTTGGTAAAATGAATGTTTTTAAAATAACTATGACAACTTTTTTATTTCTAAATGACTGTTCTTGACAAAGACTTTAATAACCTAAATCTATGTATGAAATATCATTAAATGATTATCTTTAAAATAGTAGGCAGGAAGAGATACTATAAAAGCTGATTCTTCAAGATACATGTACATCTATTTCATTAGCAGAATAAAAGATGAGAAATCCATGATTAAAAGAGCTTAGTCGAGGTTAACCCTTCCATGACTGAAATTTTGCGACAACCCTTTTTGTTGAGTTTTTGGCTGTTCCCTTTTAACCCTTTCAAAAGTAAATACTCATTGAACGGTACTAGTCCCTTAGGAAATGTTCATATAATAAGTTCAACAGGTCGTTTGTGCATTTGTTGTTGGGAACAGTACCCCTCCCCTGATGGTGATTTAAGACACAGTAAGACTTATGATTGTTGAACTTCATATCTGAACATTTCCCACCAATGAATATTCTGCAATTATTAGCTTTTCGTATGTCTGTTGTTTTCATTTAATACCTGAACACCCCTCCAAATGAATAATAGACCCTTCCAATGTATACTTATATAGCTGAGTGGGAGAATCATTTAGTATAGAAAGTACTGATATATCAAGGTTGTATTCATTTCTATTTACCTCTGGATTTGTGGTGAGTCTGTGCTATAGCCAGGGGACATTCTTGTTCTTCAAGAATTCTCTCTTCTCCCATACTACCACCATGATACTCTCTGTCAGGTGGGATGATCACCTGAAATATATGAACGAGTGTTTTATCTATTACAAAACATAGAAACAAATGCAATATAAACAAGGATTAACCATTACATGTATATGATAAGCAAACTTTTCAACTAACACATATTGTTAATGGGAATGACTTTTAACTAAATGTAGGATAATCATGACTTTAAAAATTTAAACCTTTCTTTAGTAAATTCTCATCGACGAGTAGTTACCTTAGGAAATGTTCAGATAACATATTCCAATCATATTACAGTCAATTTTTATTAAATGTCTGACATGTTGTTTTGGCTTGATTTTACTGTGAATGACTTGATTTTGTCTGCATCAATTTTCGTGGTTTCTTACAGAAAGGCGTTTTCATGGGAATTTGAAACCATGGATCTAGTAGGCATCATACAGTAAGGCCCTAAATAATCGACTCCTTAACCACAGCAGAATTATGGGTAATTTTTCAGGATTTAGTCAGAAATATGGCTTGTTGACATTCATCGGAAAGCTCTCACTGAGAGCTTTCCGATGAATGGCAACAAGCCATATTTCCGACTAAAACCTGAAAAATTACACATAATTCTGCTGTGATTAAGGAGTCAATTATTTAGGGCATTACTGTATTTATCCACATTAACAGGTCCAACAATAGACCATTATTGAAATGTTGGACCTCCAGGTATTTCGACACCGAACTGGCATCACGCAATCAGTGCACTGGCTTAATTTCACATGCTGGGGAGGTAGTTATAAAATGTTTTATGTAAACTGCGGGTGGTAAAACCATTAGCCTTTATCAGGAAATCAATTCATTGGCCATTGTTTATACAAACTATTATAGCTGGTATTAGATGATGTATAGTATATAAACAAGAATGAATAGACCACTGACAAGTGACTGATATTTTTAATAAATTATTTACGTTTCAACTCATCATTTTCCGACATGCTGAATGACATATACACTACACACACACATCCCCCCACTCAGTATACAATGCCTGATCTTCGTTTTCATCTTGTACATTGTATATGGATATTTACTCTCAGAGTAAATTATTTCATTGGATGTTGATTTCTATGGGAGGCCAAATTCACTTTTAATAATTATTTGTATTTAAGCGCAATTATTTGTGCTTAAGCACAATTATTTGCACTTAAGTACAATTATTTACACTTAAGCATAAAAACATTGTGTTTAAGCACAATTATTTACACTTAAGCACAATTATTTGCACTTAAGCTCAAATATGTACATGTACATTTCATTCCCCATCAATATAATTCTTCCCGAAAAAATTTAATAGGCTTCCCCATTTTTGAACTTCTAATGTGTGGCGGACTCTGCCAATATCAGCAGGGTGTGTTAGGTAATGGTTTTTAATTTCCTTCTTTGCGCTTAAGCGCTAATAATAGAGCTTAAGTGCAAATAATTGTGCTTAAGCACACAAATAAATGTGCTTAAGCATAAATAGCTTATTTGTACTTAAGAGTTAATATATTATTAGCACTTAAGCACAATTATTTGTGCTTAAGCGCTAATAATTGAGCTTAAGCGCAAATAATTGTGCTTAAGTGCAAATAATTATTAAAAGTGAATTTGGCCTCCCATAGATTTCGTGGTTGGACCAAACCACAAACTCAACAAATAATAGACACCCCCCCCCCCCCCCCCCCCCCTGTGAATTAAAAGGATTTTACAGTATGTATTTATCACCTACAAAATTTATAGTGTGGTATACTTAATACTGTGCTATAATAATAAAAGGGTATGTTATTCAAGGATCTTTGGATTGCGATTATATAGCTGTCAACGTTATTCATCACTCGTACCCTGATGACACTGACAAGAGAAGTAACTTCTATAAGCTGATGATTTAATATACTTCTTTATACATTCCAATAACTCCAGAAGGTCATTTTATAAGGTATTTAACACATTCTTTAGCATGATTTATAAACCACTCAGCAGGAACGTTCACACCACACACATATCAATCAATAAAGTTCGCAGCAGCCGGAACTTTCCCCTCATGAAGGGCATGACCACCTGTGCTTATCTTCCCCATCGGTATATACACACGCCAGGTAATTATAGTCACGCCACACCTGGCACAGGTAATAAATGTAAAGCTCGTTAGAAATAGGTGTATAGCATCTTAGAGATAATCCCTCCGGGGAGATGATCCTGTTAGTGCACGCTCTAGGTATGTTCTATTTTGTGTGGTCTCTTGGTGAAGCACTAATGTTGTTTATAATGATAAGAATGTAGTGAAGGAACGGATATACCTCATTATTACGATAAGCATTCCTGGGCCTAGATCATGCCATGAATCTCTACTATGGCTAATGCAGTAGAGATCATATTCCACTTGTACAAAACCTTGGAACTTTTTTAAGTTTTAACAGGGAACCTTATAAAGTTGAAAAAATAATGCAGGGAATATATATCTTAGTTTTATCTGTTCCTTAATAATGTACTTCACTGTAGGTGAATGTCCCAATTCAAAATTGATTGCTTTTCCATGGTATTTTTGAGCCGATATCGCAATAAACAATGAATTAATTAGCCAAGAGAAATTCCATAATTGTAAGCGACGCGAAGCAAAATTGCTCACAAATTTATTTAAATGTAAAAGTTCGAGTTGGGACTTTCACCAACAGCGAAGTACATTATTAAGGACACATAATACTAAGAAATATATTCCCCGCGTTATTTTTTCAACTTTATAAGGCTCCCTGTTAAAACTTTTTAAAAATCCAAGGTTTTGTACTGGTGGAATATGATCTCTACTGGCATTAGCCATATTAGATATTCATGGCATGATCTATCTTGCGCACCTATTTGTTTCTCATTTGAACCAGGTTAACTCGTTTGGGACTTGATTCTTTTGAGAAAACATTACTCACAGACGAGATTGTTTGCAGAAATGCTCACTTTTATATACTTTTATAGCAATTTATGCGTTTATTCAATGTTGGGTCAGACCATTTGCCATGGCGGAATTCTCCGCGTGACAACTCATACAATATGAGTGATCATCCGTCGTCTATAAATTTTCTAGAAATTTTGGCTAGATACCACCAAATTGCGACCGGTTACCATAGCAACATATTTTCAGAAATGTATGCGTTTGGGGCTGTAATTTCGCTATATGACGATACCTTTGCGACATTTTGAATCAAATATAAATTATTTTCAAAGTTAAATGATCCAGGAATATTTTGCCAACATCTGGAACTAGCCTTGCTCAAAAATCACCCATCACCGACAGAGGGCGCCATTCAAAATGGCCGCCAAACTCTAACGTTAAAATGCTTACTTTCATATCATTTTATAGCACTGTATGCGTTAATTTAATGCTGGGCCAGACCATTTGCCATGACAGAATTCTCCACGTGACAGCTGATAATATATGGGTGATCATCCGTGATCTATAAATCTTCCCAAATTTTGTTTTGGGTAGATACCACCAAATTGCGACTGGTTGACATGGCAACCGATTTTCGGAAAATTATGCGTTTGGGGGCTGTAATACGAGATGTCTGCGTGCGACATTTTTAATCAAATGTAATTAATTTCCAAAAAATTGGATCCAGGAATATAGTCAATTGCTCTCGCTTCTTGTTTTTTCTGCTGAAGGGGTCAAGATTCACCTGCCATGGTGATTGACAACCGAAAAAATTGTCTACGCGTCTACGGCTTAGGCTACTGGGCGCCGCCATTTTGGAACAATGACGTAATGAATCACGGCACGCGACCCCCACGTGACGCCAAAAATAGGTTACATCTTCATGGACCCCTCACTGAGTGATCGGCCTATATTGAATACATGATACTATGCATAAAACATTTAATTATAAAAGATTCATTCGCTGATAACAAGTGCATGAAGTGGGAAACGGATATATCCGTTTCCCGTCCTGTAGGTAATGTTTTGGGAAACGGATATATCCGTTTCCCGTCCTAAACGAGTTAAAACCCAGCATAATAATAATTATAATGGAAAGTTTATATAGAGAGTAATAAATTGGTTTCAATGATTACGGGAAATAATTCATGAGGGGAGCCGTGCAGGCCTAGTTTGACCAGGACTGGCTCCCCAAGTGAATTATTCTGTTTTACTATTACACCCTCCCATCACTAAAAGATGATACAGTAATGCCCTAAGTAATCGACTCCATAATATGGCTTGTTGCCATTCATCGGAAAGCTCTCCCTGAGAGCTTTCCGATGAATGGCAACAAGCCATATTTTCGACTAAATCATGAAAAGTTACCAATAATTCTGCTGTGGTTATGGAGTCGATTACTTAGGGCATTACTGTAATTCTAAAGATAACATGTGACAAAATAAATAGTCCCCGATCAGCTGATTGTGTCTGCTCACCAGGGACGTACACTTTGTTCCTTCTGGCGCCCCTGGCTGGATTGGTTTGCTTCTAGTCTGGGCCAGCTTTCTCCATGTAAAGACTTCATCCCATGTGAGTAATGGTTGTGAGAGCTAATTGGACAGCATTATGACTCAACATACAGCTAGCATCCAGTAATGAATTGCCGTGACTTTGAAAGAGACATCTCAGTGTAAAGTGTTCACGCTAATAAAACACTCCATTGCTACTAGTACTGGAGCGCAGTCAACTGTACTTGAATCGTAGATATTACTTGGTTGTATGCGACTGCAGGTTGCCAAAGCTAAGAACAGGTTATTGACGTTTTGTACACTAAGTACTGGCCCAGCAGAAACGCTGTGACATCATTCTTCTGGGGTTTCATTCTCACTCTCAGAAAACCAGGTAGTAAAATTCCAAATATGCGACAGCGTCACTGCGTTCCCAAGACTGCTAATAGTGTGTCTGTCGTCTGCAGAATGAGGTCCACAGAGGGTGAATTTAGTGATGCTATCCCACACAGCGGGCTAGCATTTACAAACCCCACCCTCTGTTTTACCTCATTCTGCTTAGGCCTCATCTTCTGGGAAGTATCTATAGTCTCAAATTAACATTGCTTTCAGTTACTTTTTCCTTTCTGGGAAGTTTCAATATCCCCTAATTTGTAAAAGATAAAATGCATAATCGAGGTGACTAATGTCAACTGGGGAACTGTGATTAACTTCAACTGGGGAACTTAAATCTGATTCTAGGTCTCCCATATCATTTGAAGCCAAAGCGGAGGGTGAATTTGGTGATGCTAGCCAGCTGTGTGTGATAGTGTCATTAAATTCACCCTCTGGGGACCTCATACTGCAAATGACAAGACACACAATTTGCAGACTTGGAAAGATAAAGATCAGACCAACTTACCTGTACTAAGCAGTAATCCGCCGGGTCTTCTTTCTCAACCCCGTATTTCTCCATCGCCTCCTTAATGATACTTCCAACTTGATCATTGGCCGAGAGAAGTAACGTTTTGTATGGAATGTCTGGTCGAAGAGTCTCGCCATAAATCTTTAGTGTTCCGCCTCCTAAAAAGAGGATAATAAACCATTGCTTTGAAAATTGAATACCATAGGAAAGAGCTTTCTGATGAATGGCAACAAGCCATATTTCTGACTAAATCCTGAAAAGTTACCCATAATTCTGCTGTGGTTAAGAAGTCGATTAATTAGGGCATTACTGTACATGTATATTGTAACTCAGGAATTTGTGGGCAAATTTCACCTTAATACCAGTACATATAGCATATGATTATATACATGTACATGTATATCAATTATGGAGACTACAAAATACTGTCTAGTATTCAAAGTTACTTTCTGTACGCTAAGTTGGTTTCTGTACATAGAACCAGTTACCTCTTCTGTGCTTGAATATTCAATTTTAAAAATAATTTGAACCTTAATTTGAACCCTTTCGGGAGCTGCTCTAGTGCAGCATTAAAGATCCTGTGCCAGTGCATTTTCTTATATATGTGAGTCTCCTATACGGAGCCTCGCATATATACATGCAAGATAATGCACTGACCTACATGTATAAGGTCAAGATAAATATTGTTAGGCCAATGTATTGTCTTATATATGCAATTCTGCATTGGCACAGAGTTTTCGAAAAAATTCAGGAAGCTCCAGTCATGAAAGGGTTAATGAATATATTCCACATGGGATATAAATATTGCTGAAATTTTGCGAATACCCTGTGCCAATGTATTCTCTTATATATACAAGGCCCCTTTTGGGAGACTCGCATATATAACAGAATGCATTGGCACAGGGTATTCAAAAAATTTCAGGAAGCTCCAGTCATGGAAGGGTTAAACCAAAGGGCTTTTATATGAAATTCATAAAGTTTGAATATTCTTAAGCTTAAAATTCACAAAAACATGCTACATTTGGTCAGATTAGAAACAAAATTGTCAAATAAGAAAAAAAAACACTATATATATAGCCCCTCACCACTTAAAAAAAGAGAAGATTTTCCAGCCCTTATCCTCGTAAAACTATTCCAGTGGTATTGACCACATGTTACATCAAAGAATGTCACATCTAAGCAACAATAATAGACATTCAGTCATTCACCCTGACAGACATGGGGGTATAATACATGTAAGCCACACAGCATGTACATGTAGATATAAATGACTAGACAGTCACGTGTTCTGCAAATGGAAACTGCGAACCTTATTTAAACAAAGAGTAGATTAGTTTGAATGAATAAAGCTGACAGCTTCATCATAAACATTAATATAAGCTGTTTCATGCCTGTCACTTTGATAAGAAAACTATTCTTATGTTCATGTTACCAGGAAGTCAGGCAACAAGTTGCTTGTAACTCACGAGAGACATTTACTTTTGATTTTAACACCTGACCTAGAACAAGGAGATTCCACCCATAGTTGGAATACCTTTAGAATGAATCTTGCTGCATGTCGGTGTACAGTAATGCTGTAAATAATCGACTCCTTAACCACAGCAGAATTATGGGTAACATTTCAGGATTTAGTCGGAAATATGGCTTGTTGCCATTCATCGGAAAGCTCTCGGCGAGAGCTTTCCGATGAATGGCAACAAGCTATATTTCTGACTAAATCCTGAAAAGTTACCCATATTTCTGCTGTGGTTAAGGAGTCGATTATTTACAGCATTACTGTATATCGTGGGCAAGCTTTTGTGAGCTAATTTCAAAGTTACTGGTATTGTGATATTAACCGATTTAGAAAGAAGCTACCATTCTTCTCAATTACTTGTAGGCTAAATGAAATTTACTATTCATTAGAGGTGACAATATTCAGTTATAATAGGACTGTATGAGATAAAAATAACAGTGCTAGATTTTAAAGCTGATTACAATATCATTCAGTGTTTAAAATGGCCCAACATTGCATATAAAATGCAGACCTTGAATGCACACTTGCAACTATTTCATTAATTACCCCTCGTTTGAAAACACCTTTGACCATAATTAGGGCTGTTTTCTGCTGATTGTTCAAATATATGTTACCTGTATGTTAGACTTTCTATTCAAACACTGAAAACAGCATATAACCAATTATGGAGCTTATCTATAACGGAGATCTGTTGACAAATCTTGCAATGTATTACGCCTAATTTGTATAAGTGTAAACAGGCCCATGTGTTAGGCTCAACACAACTTATTCTGTTTGCTTTCTTACTTTATTGTAAACAGCATGTAGTTGGCATAGCATTAAATGTGTGAAGATAGAAGTGCCGGGCACCTATGGTATGTGCATTACAGCGGATATCATTTTTGGCTCCCCATGTTCCTTGCCAATACAAATCAGGCATAAACCATAATTAAACAGTCTGCTCTGTTTTCGTTTGCAGTGCACACTTTTGGACTGTGACCAACTCAAATGTGTAAGATATAGAGCAGTTACTTGGTGCATTGAGGCGGCTGCTTATTTCAGCACAGATCGCAGGCCTGTAAATTCCCACAAATTCAAGCCCAAACAAGAGCATCGCTAGGGCGTGGCAAAATACGCCCTTTAGCCATTTCGAATTGTACTATCGCAAAATAAGATAATACTTTGAGCTTACATTTGAAGAAAATCTGATATACCCCTAATTTCAATGCCAAAATGTGGTCAAATCCTAAGTCGAAAAAATGGCCATAACTCATGTAAAAATAATTAGACAGAACCTATATTGAAACTTGGTCTGTAGTTTTAGCTGGGAAATACACATACCAGCTTTGGTTCAGCTCAAATAATCAAAACTGGAGTTATCGGTCGGAAACCAAAATGTTATGAAATTGGTCAAATTCTAAGTTGAAAAAGGGCCGTAACTCATGTAAAAATAACTGGACGGAACCCATATTCGAACTTGGCCTGTATCTTTAGCTGAGAAATACACATACCAACTTTGGTTCAGATAAAATAATCCAAACTGGAGTTATCGGTCGGAAACCAAAAATGTTAACAGACGGTCAAATTCTAAGTCGAAAAAGGGCCGTAACTCATGTAAAAATAATTGGACGGAACCCATATTCGAACTTGGCCTGTATCTTTAGCTGGGAAATACACATACCAACTTTGGTTCAGATCAAATAATCCAAACTGGAGTTATCGGTCGGAAACCAAAAATGTTAAATGACGGTCAAATTCTAAGTCGAAAAAGGGCCGTAAATCATGTAAAAATATTTGGACGGAACCTATATTCGAACTTGGCCTGTATCTTTAGCTGGGAAATACACATACCAACTTTGGTTCAGATCAAATAATCCAAACTGGAGTTATCGATCGGAAACCAAAAATGTTAACGGACAGACGGACGGATGGACGGATGGACGGACAGACGGACACAGACAGATGGACGGACAGACTGATAACATAATACGACCTTTTTTCAAAAAGGGCGTATAAAAAGGAATGCCCCAAATATGGAATTGCACTCATATATATATATGCAGTAGCACAGATGAAGACATGCTGTCTTTGGATATACAGTAATGCCCTAAGTAATCGACTCCTTAATCACAGCAGAATTATGGGTAACTTTTCAGGATTTAGTTGGAAATATGGCTTGTTGCCATTCATCGGAAAGCTCTCGGGGAGAGCTTTCCGATGAATGGCAACAAGCCATAAATCCTGAAAAGTTACCCATAATTCTGCTGTGGTTAAGGATTCGATTACTTAGGGCATTACTGCATGAATATAAATTTGAAACTTTAGAAATTTCTCATATGAGCAGAATAAAAATATTTTTTTTTAAGGTTTCTTGAAGCAAGAATTGAGCTGCCCCCAAGAAGTCTGAACACTGCGAAAATGACAAACTTAAACAAAATAACGGTATTATTCTTACTGTATACACTAGTCAGAAAGCTAATCCCGGAGGATAAGCCCATGCATGCAGTCTATGTTTTTGTCAAAACACAAATCATGGGGTGCATGGTCCTCGTAGATAAGCCACCCCCATTTTGTGAACTTTAGAGGGTGAGTATACAGGTACTTTGATGTCAGGATAACTCTGTATGAAGATGACACAAATCCATGCACAAAAATAGCATTACTCCCAGATATATACTCCAGCTAATTTCCATTGTAAATTCATTAATAAAAGTTGCCCTAATATCGTGTTTCACAAAATGCTGTATTACAATATATAAGATGATCTTTGTGTCTATGTTGAATATTTATCTAACATAATAAAACACAAAACAGATTATTTTTTATTAAATAAAATAATATTCATCATGATTCATGTAAAATACAACATTGGATTAGCACAATTAATGCAAACTGAGATTTTGCATGTGGGGGTCCTCAAAGGTAAGCCAAGTCCCAAGTTTCTGTGTCAAATAATTCATGGGGCACCCAGGCTTCCTTATGGGTGTCTACAGTAACATCATCAGTTTGCCCTAACAGCATCATAGCAATTAAGAATGACCCACCAGCATCATCGCCCATTTAGCAGGACCATTCGACCGGTAGGATGGTTATGAACTGCTAGTATGCTAAAGAAGGTTCATACAGTAATGCCCTAAGTAATCGACTCCTTAACCACAGCAGAATTATGGGTAATCTTGGGGAGAGCTTTCCGATGAATGGCAACAAGCCATATTTCCGACTAAATCCTGAAAAGTTACCCATAATTCTGCTGTGGTTAAGGAGTCAATTACTTAGGGCATTACTCTACTTCGTATGAATTAACACATAGCACACACTGTGACATTTTACGTGTGTTCCAAGTATACCAAGGTACAGCAACCAAGAGGTTAATATAGTTCAAATCATATACTAAATTAAAATCTCCCTGCTCAGGGAATATGTGACATAATCTCAATTTTATCAGATTTCAATTACTAAAGCTATGTCAAACAATCACTTTTTAACAATCTATTTAACCTGTTCTTTTGTGTGAAAAGTCAAGTGCCCTCTATAAACACGAGGAATTGTGATATTGACGTATTTCACCTTTTGTTGAAGTTTTAAGTGCACTCGCCCTGACATGATTTACAAGACTTGTTGAATACCATTGATTTGCATAATAATGTAAAGAGTTTATTTCTGTTGTTCATTTAAAATACAATCTTTGAATTACTTTCATTGAATTCATTTTTATCTGTTTCTTAATAATGTATTTCACTGTAGGTGAAGGTCCCAACTTGAAATTGCACGATTTAAGTGACTTTGTGAGCGATTTTGCTTTGCGTCGCTTACAATCAAGGAATTTCTCCCGTGTAATTAATTCAATGTTTTTTTGCGATATCAGCTCACAAGTCACAAAAAGCATGCAATCTCGAGCTGGGACCACTCCCTACTGCAGGCCTGGAAATCTCAAGGCGGGCTGGCGGGCTGCCCGCCTACAGCCCGCCTAGAATTTTCCAAGGCGGGCTTTTTATAGCCCGCCTCGTCTACGATAGGACATTTATTATTTAGTTATTTTATTGTGTTTAATGAGTAAAATACTGCATCGAAATCGTAATTATATTGTACAGTGTGGGGACTGTGCGCATGCGTGACTTGACGGTAATGTCAAATGGGAATTATAGCGGAATCAGTAAATTCCGGAACGAACTGTTTCGTAAATCTGATCTTTTGATCGATTCTCACACATTTTATGACCAAAATAAATCATTTCTCTTCATAAGATTGAGCTTACAATATATTTCACTGGATAAAATGACACATGTTTGTGGATAGTGAGAACCAAATGTCACTGTCCCAATTAAGTTCAACCTTTCGTTCCGTTTCCGGTTCCTATCAGTGAAAATTGTATTTAGCTTGCAGCCGTCTTTTATCGCTTCGATTGACAATATTTTAATATAATTAGCTAAATGTATCCACGTATTCTAGTTTACACTGTTATTCAATTATTAAAGTTCAGAAACTATTTTCTATGTCCTCAATTGCAAACACCCAGTAAATCTATAGATAGCGACTTGACCGCTGCAAGCAGCAGTCTGCGATCGACAATGGAATATGGATTACTTTGAGAGAAAAAGCAGTCAATATTCAAGTGCAAATATACTGGATTTAATATTGTTCTTGATTGTGTATTTTACGTAAAATTACACTTTCATGGAGAATGCTTTTAATGTGGACAAACTCACCCAATTCCGTTGCATGGGTTGGACACCGACTGACAAATTGTTGAGTACAAATACTCTTACATTTTGTTTCTTGTACATATAGATTATCACAACATATAAAACATAGTTAAATATTCACCATACATAATTACTGTGGGGGATTTTGACATTCACAACTCTGTGGACACTTTGTTTCCACATGAAGAAAATTAATTTAAATGGAGTTATACAACATCAAAAATAGACAAACTAACGGCAGTAGTAACTCAGATAAAATAAATCATAACTTTAAAAGTTGAGGAGGGCTATAGCCCTCCTAGGCATATCTAGGAGGGCTATTAACAGCCCTCCTGGATTTTCTAGATCGCCAGCCCTGCTACTGTGAAGTAGATTATCGAAGAACAAGTTAATTATTCCCTGCCTTCTTTGTTCAATGTTATAAAGTTCCCTATCAAAACACCAAAAGGTTCCCAGGATTTGTACTGATGGTATATATGATCTCTATGGGGGCAGAAGCTATAGAGTGGAGATTCATGAAATGTGATCTACTATTCATATAACCTTACATTATAGACTATGCAATCTCCACACAACATGCATTGTACATTTACAATAGAGTTATGTTATTTAATACTTTATTATTGTGCAATATAGATATCTGTTTATGCCTTTAATATTGGAAATAAATAATCATATCTTTTAATCAATGAGTAAAAAAGCTTCAATGTCATTAAACTCATCGACAATTAATAGCAGAATAGATATATAGAGTATACTTAGACATAACACTGTCTGGATATATGACAAATTTTTAACAGGTCAATACACTCCAAGATAAATATAGGCTCTTTTACTTCCACGGGTATATTTTATTACTACAGGGTAGATTTGATTGTTTACATACAATAAGTATTCCACTCCAAGCCTGACCAGGTAAATAGAGCAAGAGGCATTATAAATATCCAGTGATTGGCTGTAAATATGTCAGACAGAATATAGTTCTACCTGGCTAGCTACCCGGGTATACAAACAAACCAGTGAAAACTACCCAAGTAGATCACAAAAACCTCTGAGGTATAACCGCAGATAAGAGCGATAAGAGAGATAAGTTTAAATTTATCTCCGTAAGGCACTCTATTTTTTATTATTTGGCTCAGTTTGGTTTGCAAATTTTTTTCCCCTCAATGTTAGGACAGGTGGGAGGAAAAAAATAAAAATAAAATAGGTATAATGTTATAGGGGCAGGGGCTCCCCTGGGCCAAGGCAAGGGGGCAAGTGCCCCCACATGCCCCCCTTCTCCGGCATCCCTGTTTAGGGGATATCTGCTGGAGTGATTGTTGGTCCATTTTTATTGGCAGACTTCAAAGCCAATAATATCTTGTCTAGAAGGGAAGCCACAAGATGGCCTTTGCCTGGCCCGTGTCCTCTTGCATAGCACATATATTTTCTGATTTGGAAGTGTCTTTCAAAGCAAGGAACGAATAGATATATCTCCAAGATCATATCATCTTCCATGTTGGTGATGATCTTCAAATTACCCAAACTGCGATGACGGTATTTGCGACCAAAAGCTAACCACCTTGGCTAGCTATCCGGCAGTCTCTCTAAATCTGATCAGATTTACGTTGGCTTTTTAAAGAGACAAGCTTAACCCGGGTATACAAACAAATAGGTAAGAACTACCCAAGTACATCACAAAACCTCTAAGGTATAACAACAGATAAGAGGCTACAGTAATGTCCTAAATAATCAACCCCTAAACCACAGCAGAATTATGGCAAATTTTTCAGGATTTAGTTGGAAATATGGCTCAGTGAGAGCTTTCCGATGAATGGCAACAAGCCATATTTCCGAATAAATCCTGAAAAATTTCCCATAATTCTGCTGTGGTTAAAGGGTCATATACTTCGGGCATTACTGTAGCTTGATATTTATCTCTGTTATATGCATACATACATTATTATTATAGATATGTATCAGGTTTTACATTAGATCATCCCATGAATCTGTACTCTGGTTATGCCCCGTAAAGATCATATTACACCCGTTTAAAACATGGGAACTTTCAATGTTTTGACCTTTTGTGACAGGGAACTTTATAACATTGAACAAACAATTTATGCAGGGAATGTGATTCTTTGTCAATACTTGTTTCTATTTCATAGTAGGGAATTGTCCAAGGTCAATATTTTATGATTTTTAAACTATTGTGAGTCAATATTGCAATAAACATTGAATTATTTCCTGGGATAAATTCCATGATTGTAAGCAATGCAAACCAAATTCGGCTAAAAAAAATCACCTAAATCATGCAATCTCACACTGGGACCTTCACCTACTGTGAAATACATTTTTAAGAAACAGGTATCAAGTAAGAAATATATTACCTGCAAATATTATAAACTTCCCTGTCACAACATCAAAACATTCCCAGGGTTTGGACTGGTGGAGTACAGTAATGCCCTAAGTAATCGACTCCTTAACCATTGCAGAATTATGGTTAACTTTTCAGGATTTAGTCGGAAATATGGCTTGTTGCCATTCATCGGAAAGCCCTTGGGGAGAGCTTTCCGATGAATGGCAACAAGCCATATTTCCGACTAAATCCTGAAAAGTTACCCATAATTCTGCTGTGGTCAAGAAGTCGATTACTTAGGGCATCACTGTATGATCTCTACAAGAAAAGCCAGAGTAGAGATTTGTGACATGACCTAGTTTTACATCACACTTTCATAACCAGCTATGAATATTAATCAAATCCAAGTTATACCATACTTTCACAGGCCTGCTCAATATATGAAAAGTAATCATAGGCAAGTCAAATAGTTCGCATATCATAAATGAAAAAAATTTCAATTTACAAATTACATGTAACATCTAGCTGTTACAGGTGTTACTATGATAATAATATTGTAGTAATTTCTAGACTTAAGCAGTTCAGTCCGTACAATTAACTGGATAATATTTTTAATTCTCTGATGTCAGATCTCATCACTGTGGCAAAATAAATACAGAATATGTAGTAGTGATGCGGACCGGACCGCTTTGGACCGGTCTGGTCCGCGGTCCAGGGGTGGACCGCGGTCCGGTCCGGACCGGGTGTCACTGGACCGGACCGCTTTTTGCCGCCGGTCCGTTACTCTCCGGTCCGGTCCACTATTTTACTTCACTTATAATAAACTATCGCGAATATTATTGTGTAATTGCCGTCATATCAATTAGTAACGATGTATTGACGCATTCAAGTGACTAATATCTATTAAACGTACGTTTGATGCCACGAAAACAATGTATATATGTACTTTGTACATGTCACTTTCCTTATAATGAAAGTGCCAGTGTGGGTGGCCGCCCGCTTTGATGTCGCCGATTTCCGGCCGCCTGCTTTGATTTTGCAGACTTCAGACAAATGACCATAGCAATGCGACAAACATGCAACTGAATGAGTATGGAACTATTTGTCATAAACATGTGTAACATGGCATCAACTAATAAATTTGGATGGATATCGAATCGAGTATTCTATTGTTTTTCACAGTTATAATTATCGAAGAAACATGCAAACCACATTACATAGTACATATACACAAGACAGTAGCATTAATCCAATAGTAGTTGTACTTAGGTATATAACTGTATTGTCAGGACTATACAATCAGCCATCACAATCCCCAAGACTCCAATGTTAATGTAGTAGTCATATTAGTACACGTTTGTATAAAAAATATTGTCATTAGTATAGTTATTTCATTTAAATTTCTTGATACGAATCATGCATACGATCAGTTGAGTGCCATGTTAGATTGGTTAAACACATTCTGGCCCTAGCTATATATCTGTCCAATACATTTAATAAGTGCATGTTCGCATTACTAGAAATACTATTATCATGCATCGTTCCCAGTATATCCCACCAGAGACAGACACTGATGCATACAATCGGCAAACAATGTAAGTTTTAACATATATGGACTCATTGCAATGTACTGAACTCATAAAGTAACCTTATAGTTTGTACTATATATAGAGTAAAAACTTTGAGAAAACAGAGAATTGATTAACATATAGCCTATTCTAGGTGGACCGGACTGTTTTGGACCGGTCCAGGCATGTGTACCGGACCGGAATGCCCTGGACCGGACCGGACTGGACCGCCTTGGCAGTGGACCGGACCACCCAAGGTGATCCGGTCCGGTCCGCATCATTAATATGTAGCTAGCCTCACTCGCTTGGAGCTTCCTGAAAATTTACGAAAACCCTGTACCAATGCATTCTCTTATATATCTTATTCACAAAATTCACCCTCTGGGAACCTCATTCTGCTTAGTCCTCAACTGCTATGGGAGACCTAGGATCAGAATTTCACAAGTTGAAGTTGGTGATGTTCACCCATTAGTCACATCGAATATATACATTTTATCTTCTGCAAATTAGGGGATATAGAAACTTCCCAAAAATTAACTAAAAACAATGTTAATTTGAGACTATAGATACTTCCCAGAAGATGAGGCCTAAGTAGAATGAGGTCCCCAGAAGCTGAATTTGGCGATGCTAGCCCACTATGTGGGATAGCATCACTAAATTCACCCTCTGGTGACCTCATTCTGCAAATGACAGATTCACTAGTTGCAGGCTGGGACCAGAACAGTTTCATTGCTGGTGCATTTGAAATAGTCAGCAAAAATATTTCACATGGAATTTGAGTGAGATAAATCTGTTAGCCAAGAATAGCAACAATTTGTCACAAGCTAGAAATAGGGTGTGAAACTATGATGGGTTTAAGTACATTCCTTTGTATGTGTCACTTCATACTGTAACCTCAGGATAGGACATAAGAGAATTATGCTCCAAGAATAGAGAGAGATGATAGATACCTGTAGTTCATTGTTCCTATTAAAATAAAGTTTCAGCCACAAGCCTGAAAACAGTGTGTCTGTCATTTGCAGAATGTGGTCCCCAGAAGGTGAATTTAGTGATGCTAAATAATGCCTAAATTCACCCACTGGGGACCTCATTCTGCTTAGGCCTCAACTTCTGGGAAGTACTAGTATCTATAGTCTACAATTAACATTGTTTTAGTTGCTTTTTCCCTTTTGTTCAGTTTTTATGTCCCCTAATATGTAGAAGATAAAATGCATAATTGAGGTGACTAATGGGTGAACATTAACTTCAACTTGGGAACTTCAATCTGACCCTGGTCTCCCAAAGCAGTTGAGACCTAAGCAGACAGACACACTATTTGCAGGCTTGTCATTATTATCACACATTCTGATATGACCTGGAAAACATTTTCCACATCTATTAGTGCATGGAGGTTTGATAATTATGGCGGCAGTATTTGGAATCCACTGAATTAAGAATACTTAAAATTTGTCCTCTGTCCTATTGAGATACGGTACATTGTCTAAATTCCCATATCTATAGTCCCAAAATTATAACAAATTTAGGCCGTACAGCTGGTTAAAATATAAAATTAGAATCCTCAACAGTACATTACATTGTAGACATTGCATTTGGGTATTTGCCAATGATGGTCACTTGCCCAGATATATAAATCGGGTTAGCCACGCATATCATATATTAAAGTACTTCGGCAATTCTTGAAATGACAACTCTAGAAAAAATTACAATACTTTTCTTAACATAATCAGTTTGCCCTACCAGCATCATAGCAAATTAGTAGAACCAACCAACATCATAGCAAATTAGCAGGATCACTTAACCGGGGGTGATTGAGTCAGCACAAGTGTCAGTATGTTGCCAGTATCTAGCGAGTCCTTATTTGACAATATGAGATAATGTGTAATAATATGATAAATTTGTTTGTCGCGGCACATAAGGTATAAGTAGCTAGGAGCCATATGTCCAGACACTCGACATGAATACCTCACCTGTAATTAGGTAACAGTTCACTGACTCGTAATGACCACTCCACACCAAACAGACAGCCGATAAAATACATGACCCCGGGGCTGATATTAGGTGTGTTATGGACATTACTATATATGATTAATGTGATAAAGTTCAAATGATATGATTAAGATGTATATTTCCCTGGAGAAAAAGCAATATTTATTGAACTTATTATAGATTTCCCACAAATCATGTGTGTGATTAGACTCTAATAAACAGTAATTTCTATTTATCTATCATTTCAAGCAATTTACCTACTGGTAGACGAAATACATTTCTATATACACTGAGAGAATCCTAATTCTTCTGTGCTCAACATATTATAACCTTTTCTATACAAAATACTCAATGAGTAGTTATCCCTTTTAGTATCCTGTCATTTGTAAAAAAAAAATCGGTTTCGTAAACATTTGGAAATGTTCAGATCATAAGTTCAACAAATCACCAAAACCTGTGTCATCAGTGAGCGCAGAGGATTAGAAGTGATGGCAACGAGGGTTCGAGCGTTTTTGGTGCATATTTTTTTTATTAAAATGTGTCATATGCCTTTTTGGGGATATAGAGAAACTAAAGTAAAAAAGAAAATAATCTTTCTAAAGAAGTTTCTAAAGAAACTAAAAAACTTGTTAATTTGATAATAAAGAAACTTTCCAGGGAAGACGAGGCCTAAAGCAGAATGAGGTCCCCATAGGGTGAATTAAAATTATATTAGCCAGCTGTGGAGGGTAGCTTCACTAAATTCATCCTCTGGGGGACCTCATTCTGCAAATTTCCGGCACCATATCTTGAGGCCTGATACCATACACGAAATGATTCATAGTATTAATGGAGAATCTCTGTATACAATGGATGCTCTAAGCATACAAATACAGTAATGCCCTAAATAATCGACTCCTTAACCACAGCAGAATTATGGGTAACTTTTCAGGATTTAGACAGAAATATGGCTTGTTGCTATTCATCGGAAAGCTCTCACTGAGAGCTTTCCGATGAATTGCAACAAGCCATATTTCCGACTAATTAAATCCTGAAAATTTACCCATAATTCTGATGTGGTTAAGGAGTCGATTATTTAGGGCTTTACTGTATGTGGGAGCAAGCATGGAGTCAAGCCTGCAAATAGTGTGTGCATAATGAGGTTTCCAGAGGGTGAATTTAGTGATGCTATCTCGCAGTGGGCTAGCATCACCAAATTCACCCTCTGGGGACCTCATTCTGCTTTGGCCTATTCTTCTGGGAAGTAACTATAGTCTCAAATTAATTTTGTTTTTAGTTACTTTTTCACTTCTCTTCAGTTTCTATATCCCCTAATTCACTAATTAATGATAAAATGCATAATCGAGGTGACTAATGGGTGAACATCACCAACTTCAACTGGGGAACTTCAATTTGATCCTAGGTCTCTCATTACAGTTGAGTCCTAAGCAGAATGAGGTTCCCAGATGGTGAATTTGGTGATGCTAGCCTGCAATGCGGGATAGCATCACAAAATTCACCCTCTGGGGACCTTATTCTGCAAATGACAGACACACTATTCGCAGGATTGTAAGCAAAAAAATATGTTGGAGCACAATGAAGTATAAATTTTTATTCCAAAAAAAAATTAACTTTCAAAAGGTGGAATTGTAATGATTACGAACATTCTCTCTGTATTGTTTGGATCCAAAAGCATTTCACAAACATTAACCTCTGACAGTCTGCAGATCAAATTCAAGGTACATGCGGACTGCAGGTGCATGATGGTGCATTGAATGCATTGCATGTTATGTGCAGTTCACATGCTCCGTATATCATAGGTCAAAACAATGGAGTCGTAAACATGGAGTGACTGTTAAGTGACATCATACTGACACAGCCGACAGCCATGCTTTATATCTGAGGTGAGTGGAGTCATGGCAGTATATTAACGATGGCTTACACATACATGTAATTATGTAATGTATCAGCATTGATGGTGATGATAGCAAGAAAATAATAAAAACATTAAATAAATCCTCCAAATGTTATTCTCCATCTTCAATGTAATATACTAGTATTCATTGAAACATTGAAAAGGTAGTGCTATCTTTTGGTGTATACAGTATGTGCATTAATCAATTATGATTTTTTTTCTTGTTCTCTTCTTTTTTTTTTGCAAAAAGATACTCTTATGATAATATTGCACACTTCTGCATCCATAAAAACATAATTTCCTGATGTTAAAGAGAAAAAGAATTTCTTTTGAAAAATAACCTAAGGCAACAGAAATTTCATCAGATGGTTTACAAACAACTTGGGAATCTCTTAACGGAGGAGGGAACAAATTATCTAAAAACCCTCTTAATTCAGATGGTTTGGATTCGGCAATCCGCTAAACCAACCCTTTGCCATGGTCCAGTTTTCTTCAGCAAATGACTTCGGCATTTCTGATTGCCATAACCAATTTTGATGGCCGATTCACTTGAAATTAGTTTTTGCAAATAGAAATAAATAAAGCCAACACATTAATATCTTGATTATTTTCGTTTTCCCGTGTTATTATGAATGATAAAATGATTTAGTGAGAAGTCTTATATAAACTGAATGCCATGAGCAAAAAAAAACAAATAAATAGTGAATAATCACTTGATTGAACTGGTGACATGAAATAATTCATGAGAGGCAGGGACGTTATACAGACACGAGAACGCATTGCACCGCATTGTACTCGAGTGTTTTACAAAACAGTCAGTGCCTCGAATGAATTATTGAGCGTCACCAGTTCAATCATGTGATTACATATCCTGTTTATTATAATCCACTGTAAAAACATCTGATTTACTAGAAATCCGAATCATACTGCCATTATACCCATGTCACATAAATGTCGATAGAGTGCTATAGTTTAAGTGACATAATTCACTTGTGAAATTATCATTTATAATCACTCGAGAAATCAAGGTAAATATAGGAATGTAATATACTTGTACCATTTGTTTTGTTTGCATTTTTGGTAAAAAAGTTGGCTGCAGGTTCGAAAAACAACTATTTAACTTCGTGTCGCCAAATAGAGCTAATGTCAATAAAAATTGATTGTGACTTACTTGCCAATTTATTGTTTTTAACTGAGAATGCATCTTGGCACTAAATGAGGGTGCTCAGTAAACCAATTTAGAGAGATTAACCTTTTCATGACTGGAGCTTCCTGAAATTTTGCGAAAACCCTGTTCCAATGCATTCTCTTATATATGCGAGTCTACCATACCTCGCATATATAATATTTACCTTGACCTTGTATGCCAGTGCAATCCCTTATATACGCGAGGCTCCCTATGGGAGACTCACATACAGTAATGCTCTAAATAATCGACCCCTTAACCACAGCAGAATTATGGGTAATTTTTCGGGATTTAGTCGGAAATATGGCTTGTTGCCATTCATCGGAAAGCTCTCGACTAAATCCTGAAAAATTACCCATAATTCTGCTGTGGTTAAGGGGTCGATTATTTAGAGCATATATTGTATATAAGAGAATTCAATGGCACAAGAGTTTTCGCAAAATTTTCAGGAAGCTCCAGTCATGAAAGGGTTAACTTCTATTGACCAGGCTAAAGGCTTCCTGATTTATTGTGATGAGAAATTCAGAAAATAGCAGTGGACCAAATTATTAAGTGGTGATCAGAAGAGCAGTCATGCAATAAAACAGACAGATTTCATTTATTTTTATAGTAGTTTCCATGAGAGAGTGCTTACTAAGTGCTGGAACTGATAAGCTGTATACAGCCACACAAAGATAATAGGCTTATACTGTAAGGTCATCAAAACCACATACTGATCACTGATCTGCTGCCAATAGAAGCCATTTGATGGGATCAATATGAGATTTTATTGGTCAGCAATAGGAATGTCATAATAAACAAAGCAATCCATAAGGATGTGATTAGTCTCCTTATACAGAGGAGAAAGCAATCCATAATGATGTGATTAGTCTCATTACAGAGGAGAAAGCTAAGACCTGGCTTAACCCTTTGAGTGCCAGGGGCCGATCTCATCGGCCCTAAACCTACAAAATAAGTCTGTTAAAGAATATAAGAATAAATAATTAAAATTGTAAAATATTAAAAAAAAATTGTTAGGCCAATGCATTCTCTTATATATGCGAGGCGACCTATGGTCGACTCGCATATATAAGAGAATGCATTGGCACAGGGTATATGGGTTGATACAAAAATTGACCTGGCACTCAAAGGGTTAAATTCATGCCATGAATCTCTACTCTGTCTAACACTAGTAGAGATCATATTCCACCAGTACAAAACCTGGGAACTTTTTGATGTTCTGACAGGGAACTTTATTACATTGAACAAACAAGGCAATATATTTTTTTGTTTATATTTGTTCCTCGATAACTAACTTCAAAGTATGGGGTGGTCCCAGCTCGAATTTCATGCCTTTTTGTGACTTTAGTTTGCTGATATCGCAAAAAAAACATTGAATTAATTACTCTGGAGAAATTCCATGTTTGTAAGTTGTGCAAAGCAAAATCGCCCACCAAGTCCCTTAAATAATGTGATCTCGAGCTGTGACATTCGCCTACTGATGAATAAACTATTAAGCAACAGGTATTAACAAAGAAATACATTCCCTGCATTAATTTTTCGACTTTATAAGGTTTCATGTCAAAACTTCAAAAAGTTCCCAGGTTTTGAATTGGTGGAATAGACGGCGTTAGCCAGAGTAGAGATTAATGGCAGGATCTAGTCAAGACCTGGCCCAGAAGCTAACCAATATAATACAGGGCTTCTGCTAGAGGGGCAGTGAGTCCCTGTTAGGCCCCCGCTTCCCCATGCAAGCCCATATTTCCCCTCCCACACATACTATACCCATACACGTCCAATTCCAAAGATTAATACTTATAACACCCGTGTATCTCCCTCTAAATAAAACAAGCAGGAAATGATAAACAAAGGTAATTTTATTTGCCAGCTAACCACAAGAGAAAAATTTCATGGAAAAATAAGTCTCTCCAAGCAAGCCTTGAAATAAGGTGTCTGTCATTTGCAGAATGAGGTCCCCAGAGGGTGAATTTAGTGATGCTACCCCGCATAGCGGGCTAGCATCACCAAATTCACCCTCTGGGGACCTCATTCTGCTTACACCTCAGCAGAATGAGGTTCCCAGAGGGTGAATTTGGTGATGCTAGCCCGCTATGCGGGGTAGCATCACTAAATTCACCCTCTGGGGACCTCATTCTGCAAATGACAGACACCATATTTCAAGGCTTGTCTCCAAGGATACACCCATTGCAATTATTACATTGAGTAGATACATGTAAAGATATTTGGCATACAGTAGTATAGTAGTAAAAATAGTCAAATGCATGTATTGTCAATGAAATCAACCTTGCATTATTGTTATAAATAAAACCACAATTGCTATACCTTGTTTTTATATCTACTTATATTATAATGGACGCTCCATATTTACAGCTCCATATTTACATACCGGTAGGCTTATAATATGGGCCGATTTACAAATACTATATCATGGGCTGATGTGCTAATACTAGATATTCGCAGTTGGTTGAAAGGACTGACATTTTCCCCCAGTGACTATAGGCGTCCCACCCCATTCCAACAACACCTGGCGGAAACCCTAAATATATACACATGTACCCAGAATCAATCAACAGATTAGAGGTGTTAAATGGACAGAGATCATTGCTTAATCTAACACCAGGTTCATGTCACACAGCGAGCGGGATGATATAACAAGAGGTCAATCAAGTAAAGCTCTGCTCAAGTGGGAACCGGACAGAAAGTTAAGTGTCAATACTAAAGGATTGAGGCCAAGCATGGGTGTAAATCATCTGGCTGGCTATGTGGCAATAAAAAAAAACACCAATAGGACCTAAATATGCTGGCTAATTGATGTAGCCTACACCTGTGAACAGTGCCTCAGACCATTATCATGGAGAAATCTAAATAACACATAAATATCAGGGTTCTTAAGAGAATAAAGTGAAGGCCATCCAATTCCAGGTGTTAACCACTGTATATCCCCCAAGGAGTGAAAAGCTATTTAATCACCACAAATCAGGTTTGTTAATGATAATGTGAAAAGCATTGGGTTGAGAGCCAAGTACTGATGCACCAAAGATAATTAAGATTTATAAAAACATGCCAATACAATAGTGAAGGGAGTACCAAGTGGGGGTCTCCCCGATGTTGAGTATTTAAACATCAATTCCCATTGCGAAGGGCATCCGTATCTTTAAATGAAATCTATGCAAAACATCAGACAGGAAATACTAGTGGGATGTGTATTAAACGCACAGAACTGTATTGTGTGTTACTGGCTGACAAAAAATAGCACTCTAGCATAGAATAATCATATTCGCGGCCTCTATTTTATACTACATGTATAACTATGGGTATGTGTACCAATGAATGGAAACAGCTAAGCATATAATGCAGGATAATTTAGGTACTACAGTAATGCTCTAATCGACCTCTTAACCACAGCAGAATTATGGGTAACTTTTCAGGATTTAGTCGGAAATATGGCTTGTTGCCATTCATCGGAAAGCTCTCACTAAGAAGTCGATTATTTAGAGCATTACTGTATATATGATGCATTAGTAGTCATTATGTATGTATGTACTCAAGTCATTCTTGACTTCATTCTATGGTATTTGATGAACCATACAAAGTTTATATCTTCTCCTCATAATTATCAAGGCTGGAAATAGTGTGTCTGTCATTTGCAGAATGAGGTCCCCAGAGGGTGAATAAAGTGATGCTATCCCGTACGGTGGGCTAGCATCACCAAACTCACCCTGAGGACCACATTCTGCTAAGGCATCAACTGCTATGGCAGAACTAGGATCGGATTGAAGTACCCCAATGAAGTTGGTGATGTTCACCCATTAGTCACCTCGATTATGCAATTTATCTTCTGCAAATTAGGGGATATAGAAACTCAACAGAAGGGAAAAAAGTAAATAAAAATAATGTTAATTTGAGAATATTGATACTACCCAGAAAATGAAGCATAAGCAGAATAAGGTCCCCAGAGGGTGAATTTAGTGATGCTAGGCCACTTTGTGGGATAGCATCACTAAATTCATCCTCTGGGGACCTCATTCTGCAAATGACAGACACACTATTTCCAGGCATGAGAATTATTCATCTGCCAGCACATGGGTTTCAAAATAAAAAAAAAACTCATGAAAAGAACGGATTGGGGTCTTAAGCAACATACCTTTGAAGCGTTTTAATTTGAAAGTGATTTTTTAGATTAAATGTATTGTTGGGTTTGTAGGATATATCAACAGATTTCAGCTATTCTATTAAGATCCTTTGTTATTTCTTAAAATGTGGGCTGATTGTTCTCAATGCACTCAGCAGGGTATCTCATACAGCTATGGTTAGTCCATAGTTATCTTGTAGAATTCCCCTTCTGGCTGTTGCACTTATAAAGTAAATAAAATAAAATTAGGGCATTGAGTAATTTGATATCCAACTGTTTCAACCTATATATAGGTAGATACTATTGTGTGTAAATGTGTATCAATAGATATAACAGTTCAATGTGGATTTATCATTTATAGTGTCTTGCCTTCATAATAACTATACTTCAGATAACTACTAGTATGCATATGTATGCATGGAGAGAGTGTTGATATCAGCTAGATATACATTGCATTTCTGCATACCTGGTACAGGTAGAAATGTTTACTGCAATATACACTGCCCATCATAGCCTTTGTGTTACATCAAGACATATCACTTCGCAATGCACCACTAAGATAACACATGGATAAATTATATTAACAGTCAGATATGTTGTTGGTTTGCATTTGTGCACACTACGCAGTACTACAGTACGAGACTATGAGTATCCAATATCCATCCCAATGAATATTTTAGTAAAAGTTATAAAATTATGATTACAGGTACTTATGAATATAATTGATTACGATTACTTGTAATAAAAAAAGTGATGATTACAGATTACAGACGATTACTCCAAATTCTGTAATTGATTATTCGGATTACAATTACTGATTATGATTATGGCAACCCTACGCCATACCACAAATTATTCTAAGAGTAAATAACCTGGGTGCTATACACTAAAACACACTTTGAAATTGTTACAGGGATCAGCTTAGTGATGATTTCAAATAGAGGTCACTTCCGCCTTTTCATTTATTTCAGCAAAGTTCTGTGATCAGGGAGAATGAGAATGAGGTTCCCAGAGGGTGAATTTGGTGATGCTAGCCCGCTATGCGGGGTAGCATCACTAAATTCACCCTCTGGGGACCTCATTCTGCAAATGACAGACACCCTATTTCAAGGCTTGGGTACATCAGTTGTCTCTGTGGAACTATTGCCAATGCAATAGGAGATATAATACTACCTATAAGTAGACAAAATAGTCTGCATGCAAATCTGACAATTATTTGGGAAACTCATTATATATGGACCAGTTTGAACACAATTCTGGTATTATGCGAGTCTGCAGTCGGCAATTTTTTTTTTATTGAACACAAATTTTCTCGTCTTGTAAATTCTAGCATTTGAACCTCGCCGATAATGTGAGAGAGGTTAGCGATGCTATGAGAGCTCGCAGTTGTATTTCTGTATCGAGTTGGAGATAAAATATGACTCTTACCAGAAATCACAGCATATGACACCCTAAAATAACAACAAAGCTTATTTTGAGGAGATATGCTCCCAGTGTGAAAGTTTCAGTAGAAGTTATTTTGTCTTTCTGGCATTTAACACTAGACAGAGGTATTACTTCATCTTGAATATAACATAAATAATCCCTCCCAGTGTTCTGTTCTGATAAAACTACAAAGAACAACACTTAACATAGCCCATCTCTCCTTATCTTCTAAGTGTAACAAATTTCTCCCCTATCATTCTCTGCCAGTGATCAATGTTCCATCTGTAGATATATGATTAACTAATTGTCTCAGGGGGATTACTGGGTGCTTTACTCATGCAACTAAACAGAATAGCTTCCAATGAAAACAGTTATTTTACCCTACTGTTTGGAGACTGCCCCCTTTGCCAAGTCATTTGGTGCAACAACTCCTGACTGGCCTTTGTTTCTGTGATGATATCATTACATACATGAAGGCGTTTCAGCCCTGTTTTGAATTCAAATCTTCATTCGTAGTGTAGGGATTTTCAGATACTATAACTGAATGACAGACAGAGGAATAGTATAATAATTAATTTGTATGGATGTTCAGATAATAAGTTCAACTAAATAATTGACTCCTTAACCACAGCAGAATTATGGGTAATTTTTCAGGATTTAGTCGGAAATATGGCTAGTTGCTATTCATCGGAAAGCTCTATGGCAACAAGCCATATTTCCGACTAAATCCTGAAAAATTACCCATAATTCTGCTGTGGTTAAGGAGTTGATTATTTAGGGCATTACTGTACCTTAACCAAAGGACAGGCAGATGAACACTCTAATTATTAATTTGTATGGATGTTCAGATAATAAGTTCAACACACAGCTAACTGTAAGTATTAGCTGACCATTTCTCTCCTATCATTGTCTGCTGGTGATCAAACTTCCATCTGTAGATAATGATTAACTAATTGTCTGGGGAGATTACTGGGTGCTTTACTCATGGGACAACACAGAATTTGTTTCCAATGAAAACATTTGTTATTCCCTACTGTTTGGAGACCGCTTGCTTGAAAAGTCACTCAGTACAATAACTGGCCTTTGTTCCTTAAATGTTTGAAGTTGAAGGTCATCCTTCTGTATATAGGGAAATTTACAGATGTATTAGTCACCTTGATTATGCATTTTATCTTCTGCAAATTAGGGGATAAAGAAACTTCTCAGAAGGGAAAAAATAACTAAAAACAACATTAATTTGAGATAATAGATACTTCCCAGAAGATGAGGCCTAAGCAAAATGAGGAGTCCCAAGAGGGTTAATTTGGTGATGCTAGCCCACTGAACACTATTTGCAGAATTACAGAGGTATGCACTGAAGGGCAAGGGGCACGGAACTTTTCTGAAAGCAAATTCATGCATTTGTACAGGAGTCAGTCGAGGGCAATTGGGGCTGGAGCGCCTACTATTTAGAACCCCTGCTTTAATGCTGCCTCCATAATTTCTTGATAATAAGACATGTAGATGTGTCAGGCAAAAAAATATCAGAATAATCATCGACATACAGTAATGCTCTAAGTAATCGACTTCTTAACCACAGCAGAATTATGGGTAACTTTTCAGGATTTAGTCGGAAATATGGCTTGTTGCCATTCATCGGAAAAGCTTTCCGATGAATGGCAACAAGCCATATTTCCGACTAAATCCTGAAAAGTTACCCATAATTCTGCTGTGGTTAAGAAGTCAATTACTTAGAGCATTACTGTACATGTATACTACAATATACGACGATGGAATAATCAACAACGCTTTTCGGCAAAATATATTATTTACTAATATGCTCTTAAGTTGATTAGGATCATATCCAATATTATGGGAGTACTAGTACTGTATTTTTTTTTATAAACTTGAGAAAAAAATAGATAAAAGTTTTTTTACTGGTCACAGACCACAATTTCTCGGGGCATTTCGTGGGTTAAAATTTCAGACTTGCTGCAAAAAATTGGATAGATTTTCTAACAGTTATAAACAGCTGCGAAATAATACAATGGTTTTCACATGGGAGGGATAGTGTGATAATACCCAGAGCTCCCCAGTAAAGAATGCACACAGATAAGAACTGGGGTCTGGAGTATTGTTCTCTGATGTGTTTTGATATCAGGTCATGGCACCCATGCCTGTTCAAGATGGATTTCATTCTAAACACTCTCAGATGGAGCGAGTTATTGAACCTTGTGAGGGCTACCCTAATCTAATCATTCCCATGCACAATAATGCAACACTTCCATAGTTAACAGGTTCCAGGTATTTATGATTGATTTATAACCATTGATAACAGCTATTGAGAAAATTTGGTTCTATTCATGAGAACATTCCATGGAATCTTTGGAATGCGAAGAAGTCTTTAGTGGAAGATATTGCTGAGGATGTAATGGTAAATGATTAGGATGTATTTAATCCACTTAAAGGTGGAAATATATCAGGGTTTCTGCTTGGGGTGAGGGAAATGGTACCCCCCCCCCCCCAATATTGCCGCTGAGGGAAATCTCAGTCCATCAACTGAGAATATCTATTTCGTAAATCTGTTGAAAATTTAAGCCAATTTCTGAATGTCTATGGAAATACAGTAATGCCCTAAGTAATCGACTCTTTAACTACAGCAGAATTATGGGTAACTTTTCAGGATTTAGTCGGAAATATGGCTTGTTGCCATTCATCGGAAAGCTCTCGGGGATTACTGTATAAGTGGAAAAGTCAAATTAGACAAAGTAATGTAATCGTGTTGTCATTTGGCACTGCATATCAACATTGATATTGTACAGGTACCGTAAACTTTGCGACAAAATTCAAGTTAAATTTGCGTGTAAAATAAGTGTACTGACAATTTTTCATACTGCCAAAAATAATTATGCCATTGGTCTTAAACATCTTTCCATAACTCACATTTGTGGAATGACTTGAAAACTATTTATGCAGGACTTGGCTGTTTGCCACTGCACATTGTTTTGTGGTTCAGATAACCAAATGTGCTCCAAAAGCAACAGAGACATACTTAGTATCCTTCAATATAACTAACTATAATAACATACTCAAACTGCATTCATGTCTTTTCCATGTATTTATATAGCTTTTTCCTTATAATTTCTATCAACTCAGCTGAATTTTTTTTCTAAAATCTGGATATTATAACATGCTGCACTGTAAGTTACCCCAATATTCTAGTCTGAGAATTATCAATCGATTAGTCTATGGCAGCGCACTTAAAACATACCCAGTTATGCTAACTATACCGTTTTATTAGGACATAAATCACATGACCCAAATATGGATTAGTATAACACAAACAGTGTTTTGTAAATATAACTAAATAAAGTATAAACTTACCTGTGGGCTGACCACCTTCCTTTCCTTGAATTTCACGAAGTTTCTTCTCAATTTTCTGCTGTCTCCGTCTTCTCATGACCGCCTCCGGGTTAGAGATACTCCGTGTGAAACTCGTTTCAGGTAATTCCTTATAAAGTTCTCCAGCAACACTTGAATCATTTTCCTTATTCTTCTGTCTTTCCTTATCTCTTTTCTTTTTTTCTTTCTTCTCTCGCTTAGAAAGTCTCCGATTGAAATTAGGCTGGTCTGGCTCTGCATTATATGTTGCCTATAATATATTTCAGTATTTGTTACATCTACATTTACAGTAATGCCCTAAATAATCTACTCCTTAACCACAGCAGAATTATGGGTAAATTTTCAGGATTTAGTCGGATATATGGCTTGTTGCCGTTCATCGGAAAGCTCTCACTGATTAACATTGTCTTTAGTTACTTTTTCCATTCTGGGAAGTTTCCATCCCCTAATTTGCAGAAGATAAAATACATAATCAAGGTGAATAATGGGTGAGCATCACCAACTTCAACAGGGCAACTTCAATCTGATCCTAGGCATAAGCAGAATGAGGATCCCAGAGGGTGAATTTGATGAACCTATCAAGCTTAGTAGGATAGCATCACTAAATTCACCCTCGGGTGATCTCATTCTGCAAATGACAGACACAATATTTGCAGGCTTGTTATGAATGAACATACATGTACATAGATAGAATGGAACACACATGAATCAAACTGAGGAAACATACAAAATATTTAACGAAAGCTGAATAATTTGATTAAGGTTTCTTCTAAAATAGTGATTGGAGCTGATTGGAGTAGGGGATTCTGGTAGCTTACGGTAGCTTACATGTAGTTGGTAAGGTGCATTCATGACACCTTAGACCAACATAAGCCATCCAACAACAAAGCTGGTTCAAAAGTTGATATCTCAGGGACAAGCCTAGAGGGCGACTTTGGAGATATATTCTCCTTAAAATGCATCACTTCTCCCTAATTTTGTCCTTGGGAGAAGTGACTTGTCTCTCATAAACCAGTATGCTTATGTCCATACAGCATGTTTAAACTGTATTTTCTGATTATAATGGTGTCCTTTCTCATTTTATAGATTGCCTAATGTATTGCATGATACAGTAATGCCCAAAGTAATTGACCACTTAACCACAGCAGAATTATGGGTAATTTTTCAGGATTTATTCGGAAATATGGCTTGTTGCCATTCATCAGAAAGCTCTCTCAATTACTTTGGACATTACTGTACTTATTGGATCATACTGTTGAGGTTGGGGTGTAAATTGAACTTGAGCCAGTATGACTTCTCCTTGACAACAGTCCACTTCTCCCTAATAGTGAACTCTAGGATCCTCCGCGAAATCTGACTATCAAAAACTCCTGTTAAAACCTCTTGTTATTTTCTGGTATAGAAAAAGTACCACTGGTAGCTCAAATCAGATGGAGGCATGTTTGGCCTCTTATTTGCTACAAGTCCATACTGAGTACGGACCTACTTCAGCGCACCAGCAGTTGGCCATTATTCATACATGTAAATTAGAATTCAGAACAAGCCTTGAAATAGGGTGTCTGTCATTTGCAGAATGAGGTCCCCAGAGGGTGAATTTAGTGATGCCACCCCGCATAGCGGGCTAGCATCACCAAATTCACCCTCTGGGAACCTCATTCTGCAAATGACAGACACCCTATTTCAAGGCTTGACTCAGAACATCAATGGTCCAGCACAAAATAGATACTGGTTCAACATGTTACATGTATATAAATAATATCATGTCATCATACAACCAGCTGTAATCTGGGCCTGGAGACCTAGTAATATAGATCCTATTTATCGATCATTGTATAATACCAATATCTACCTCCAAACCAGGATTGCCCTTTAAACATGCTAATAATCATAAATATTCAAAAAACAGTTAATTAACCAGAGATATTATTCAACATTTGAGTTAGATAATTATGGATTCGGCCTGCTGAATGTGTGGTATGTAAATCAAAGGTCTAAATCCAGACCTCCCTATATGACCTCAGGCGTGAGACTACCTTTACGTAAATTACTATTTGTGGCTAACCAGCTCATGCCCCTCTGATCAAAATACTGCAACTCAAACAGAGTGTATTTACAGACTGTGTTGTCAGACATAACAGTCATTGCTGGGGACTTTTCACCTTTATGGTCGCTCTTGGTTTGTTGTGAATGCCTGTGGCAATATGGTTATCTTTTTGCTGCACACATATCCAGATTTGTGCAATCTTACTGTACAATTAAGTGCTGACTTAGGCTGTAGGTCATATTCTGCTGACTTAGGCATAGGTCACAGGGAGACATTCTAATATGATGGACTGCCTCACCTACACAAGCAAAATGTAACACAGATTTTATTTTTACTTTTGTGGATATATGCCTCTGAAAAGCAATATTTGAATAATTTTATAATGTTGATAGAGAAGATCTTGAAATTTTTTTTATTTAACAACCTAAATTGTATACTGAGATATTGTATCGCACAAAGTTTTGCAATTTTGATAATTTTTGGAAAGAACTTTTAGGCATCCCCATATGTATGTAACGCTTAGTACAACGCATATTATATTGGGATCCATATACCCCGGTATGTCAGAATATCATAGACAAATGTAGAGCATGCCATGTATCTCTGCTGTGGCTTATGCACATAGAAATCATATTCCATCAGTTCAAAACATGGCAACTGTTTAATGTTCTGATGGAAAACTTTATAACATTGAACAAACAATGCAGGGAATATATTTCTTTCTAAATACTTGTTCCTTAATAATCTATTTCACAGTAGGGGATGGTCCCATTTAAAAATTGCATGAATTTATGACTTTTGTGAGCAGATATCGCAATAATATTGAATTGATCATCCGGGAGAAATTCCATGATTGTTGTAAACAATGCAAAGCAAAATCTGCTGAACAAAGTCACCTAAATACATGTAAAATAATTTTGAATTGGAATCTTCACCTACTGTGAAATACATTGTTCTGGAACAAGTATTAACTAACAAAAATCTAATATATTCAAGGCTAGTGTGTCTGTCATTTGCAGAATGAGGTCCCCAGAGGGTGAATTCAGTGATGCTACCTGCATAGCGGGCTAGCATCACCAAATTCACCCTCTGGGGACCTCATTCTGCTTACACCTCAGCAGAATGAGGTCCCCAGAGGGTGAATTTTGTGATGCTAGCCAGCTATGTGGGTAGCATCACTAAATTCACCCTCTGGGGACCTCATTCTGCAAATGACAGACACACTATTTCAAGGCTTGAATATATTACCTTCATTATTTTATAAATGTTATTAACATCCCTGTCAGAACATGAAAACGTTCCCAGGTATTGAACTGGTGGAATCTGGAGTAGAGATGCATGGCATGATCTGAGATAAATGGACCCTAACGTAAGAACTAAAATATGTATTTTCATACAAACCTTTGCCGTCACTTGGTCTTCTCTTTTCAACAGAAATCGACCTTCTCTGACATCTCTGCCCCAGTTGAGTTGGACGAGTAGAGGCCTTTCTTCAGAATTCATTTTACGCTCCTCTGTAAAATAAAATAAACTTATTTTTGTGCCTCACTTTGGTATAACAAATAGATAGTCAGTTAACCCTTTCTATAATGAATGGATTCTCACATTCAGTAATAACAGTATACATCGGAATGGTCTATTATTCATTTAGAGGGGTGTTCATGGATCAAAAGAACAGAACGATTCATATTAATTGGTTGGAAAATTTCAACAATTTGTCAACACTTCAACCCTCCGACCCTGTTGCAACTCAGTGCATTCGTACTGTTACCTGGTGAAGGAATATGAAACCTGAGGGAATTATGAAAGCGTATTAAAAGCTATTGAAATTTATGATAACATGTTTTTGGTTACATAATATCTCAGAATTATGAAAGTATATTTACGTTTTGTTTATTAAAGTTCCAACTTGGAACTATATTTTTACAAGAGGTCACAAGCATTGTAGTTCCTACTGTAGGTATATCACTTTGCCGTTCAAATGTATGGGAAACGTTTATACCTACAACATGCCTTTATACTAAGTACAGTAATGCTCTAAGTAATCGACTCCATAACCACAGCAGAATTATGGGTAATTTTTCAGGGGGAAATATGGCTTGTTGCCATTCATCGGAAAGCTCTCAGGGAGAGCTTTCCGATGAATGGCAACAAGCCATATTTCTGACTAAATCCTGAAAAGTTACCCATAATTCTGCTGTGGATATGGAGTCGATTAATTCGGGCATTACTGTAGGAAGCGATATCCATCAATGCACGGCTACAGTAATGCTCTAAGTAATCGACTTCTTAACCACAGCAGAATTGTAACTGAAAAGTTACCCATAATTCTGTTGTGGTTAAGAAGTAGATTACTTAGAGCATTACTGTATGTTGAATTTCCCACGGAGATACAGCACAGGTATTGTGGGGACAGACTATAAAAGCACTCATATGGAGTGCATCAGTGTCAACACACTCCATTTCTGATCACTCATGCTTGGCTAATATTAACTTTTCACAAATACACTGATAAATTATACAGTATAATTATTATGTAGATGCAAATCAACACTCACATAACATGCGGATAGACCTGTATGATGCAAAAGATACTGACTATAAATATGCATAAGGTGTTCAAATAATGTGAAAAATTATGATAATTCTGTATAATAAATCTGATATTTGTTTGGCCATTTTACTAAAAACACAGGCCAATTCAACGAGAGGCCGATCACGATCGGCAGATGTTTAACCCATACCTTGGCGATAGCGACTAGCCATAACTGATAATTTGTCAAAGATATGATCAGAGGAATTAATCCATATATCAGTACCCAACTTGAAATCAAAAGCTCAAATAATTTGTCTTAAGGGTTAAAGTATTTGGGTTGGAGAGGAGTAGTTTTAAATCTCATAACTCTGTCCCTATTCACACAAGGACCTCTCACTGTGAGATCCAATGGTTTAGTGATTTCGGAGGACATGTTTAAGAGTTTAAGTTAACTCATTGGAAGCAAAAGTGATAAATCCCTATCTTTGCCACTTTTGACATGCCAGATATTCAAAATTTATTATTCAATTCTAAAGAGAAATTATAATTGTTGACAAGCCAGACTGCTTAGAACGACATATATGTAGGGGATTCCATCTCGTATTTAAATGGTACTTTAATTACCCCCCCCCTTCCCCCATTCTCCCCAGTTATTTGTTTATCAAACATGGACAGATATAAGATCAGATCTGACCTGTGTATTAAATAAGATTAAGTGTTTCATAACAGGGGTGTATGCATGGTTTTCAAAAATATATGTAGTTTATACAATTCAAAAGTATTATCTATATAATGTTATACAGACATAATATGATGGGGATGCTGGCCCCTATGACCACTAAATCGTTCATATAAAAGAAAGTAAGTTAGCCCTCATTTGAATGGTTTCATTACAATGTTTTACAAGTAGCTTGGGCACTAAAAGCCACAACCTTCAATGTTAATCTTCTAAGTGCTCTGTGGCCCCTAAAATTCAATCAACCATGAAAATGTGAACAAATGGGAAAATAAGGTTCCTGTAAATACTAACATCTACCATATTGATTTTCAAAACAAGTCATCACTTACAATAGTCATGTATATTTATCTGCCTGTTTCCCATTGCATAGATAAATCATATTGGCTATCAGCTGTTGTTTTAATTTCAAATTGAAAGCACGTGTCTGAAGGGTTAATATATTTTTCAAAAATAAATTAATCAGTCAATACCAAAATTGATAGAAGTGAATAGTGTGCAAAGATACCCAATAGATATTAAGAGATATGAGGAAGAATCCATGTACATTATAGCATGTGTCTATGGAAACCTTGGAAAGGGTTAATTATTTTTGAAGCAAATTAATGGAATTTAGAAGACACTTATATAGGTGAGGGGGGGGGGGGGGGGGCCCTTATCTCACCCAGTAATGAAATTTCAAGAATAGGAAAAACACCAGTCTTGTGCTGCCATAAATCAATTTGACAGTTAGAATAAACAAACAGCCAGCCACCAGTGTTGTTTATCTTGCTTGACCCACCAGAGCTCTGTATCATATGTCATCACTCATTTCATAACAGATTTCACTTGGAATGACAACATCTATAAAAATCCTCTCATATACTCTGGATGTTGGATGATCACATGGTAATTTATTGATATCATTATATTACATGAAACTATTGCAATAAAATATTCATATTTTCAAAACAGGATATCACACCTAATTAATCGTATAAAACTAAAATAAATGAAAGTGTCAATTTTTTTTTATTGTTATTAAAGTTCAAACAAAATTTAATATTTTTTATATGCTAAATTTAGCAAGGAGCTAAATCTAAAAAAAATAAATATTTTTTCTCTCGAAAAAGGGTCATAACTCCTTTAAAATTAATCGGATCAAACCCATATTTGGACTCGATCTGTATTATGGGCTGTGAAACTCACATACCAAATTTGGTTCCAATCAGATGTTTGAGTTATGGCAGAATGCGTGAATTCTAAGTTGAAAAAGGGCCATAACTCTGTAACAAAAACTCGGATCAAACCCAAATTCGAACTCTATCTGTATTTTGGGCTGAGAAATTCATATACAAAATTTTGTTTCAATCGGATAGAAAATGTATGAGTTATCGCATTACTCGTAAAGTGTCTACGGACAGACAGACGGACAGACAGACGGACGAACGACGAGTGGTCAATCCGGGCAACGACACTATGTTTACCATACTATGGTATGGGTAAACATAAAAACCAAAATATGGCTCATCGTGAAAACCAAAACTAAAACAAGAACAAGAGGTTGCACCGCAGGTTCTGGGATACCCCCCATGGTGAAAATTGAAATATGGACAGGTCGGAAACAATATTATGAAAAGAAATGTGATGAATGAACGTGACAATTCTAACAAACGACGAACCGAAATCCAACATTTTCAGATAAAGAAAGGTGGATAACTCTTGAGTGGAAAATGTGAACAATGTCAACGAACCCTCTTTTGAAATCCTTACTGATGACAAACCTGCAGACAGATGGACAGATGTATGTAATCCAGTACATGTATACCCGCCCATCTTTTGGGATGGGGGTATAAAAATGCACAAAACAATTTAGAGTTGAACAAAAGTAATAATGGAAATGTGTAAGGATAGGAATGGCAAAAACTGTAATACAGTAATGCCCTAAATAATCGACTCCTTAACCATAGCAGAATTATGGGTAACTTTTCAGGATTTAGTCGGAAATATGGCTAATTGCGATGAATGGCAACAAGCCATATTTCCAACTAAATCCTGAAAAGTTTCCCATAATTCTGCTGTGGTTAAGGATTCGATTATTTAGGGCATTACTGTAGGTCTTACGCTGAAGTTATCAACATAAATTAGCTCTGATTCGCTTTCATTGTCTCATCTTGGAACCACAAAGGAGTAAAGTTTGCACTCGATTAAGAAAGGACACTGTTCTAGCAGCTAACCATGATTGTTTTGATAAGTAAGCATGATATTGTTATTCATACAGTGGAGCAACCACTGATTACCTGTTTATGAATTAAGTGTTTCACGGAGATCTGACCGCTGATTACCTGTTAATGAATTAAGTGTTTCACAGAGATCTGATAATTTAAGAGGTGATTGCTGACTATAGACTTGAAACGTTTTTGGCCAAAAGAAATTTTCTTTTGTCATTTTCGAAACAATTGGCCACAGACCAATTTGTCGACCGATAGCGTGCATGTACCCTGCATATACGGTACAATCCTTTCTTTACTGATCGCTCATTGATGAATATTTCCATTGGGAAATATTCAGATGATAATTTAAAAAAAACAACCATATACATGTACTCTCGGGATCCAAATAAATGTACTTATTTGGACATTTAGCTATTTCTGGAGGTCACAAATGGAAAATTTCTTCCATTTTCTCTTAGATTCTGCTGCTGAATTGTTCAGGCACACATAACAAGTGAGTGTTTCATGGAAATTTACATGTATTTTTTGTGTGATATTTCCAACAGATGTTAGTTATGTCAGGTATGAAATTCCCAAAATGTTAAAAAAAATTACCCACCTCCCCTCGGCAAATCCTCCCCTGTTGCCACATCCATAACCCTTTCTATACTAAATATCATTGACGAGTAGTATATGTTCAGATAATTAGTTCAACAAAACTACCAGTCAGTCAGTCGTTTGTTGAAATTATTATCTGAACATTTCCATGCAATAAATATGACTCCTTCCTTACTTAATTCTATTATCAGTCATCTGCTTATTTTTCCTGAAAACCCTTCCAAATGAATAATAGACCATTCCAATGCATACTTTTGTAATTGAATAGGAGAATCCATCCAGTAAGGGTTAACCCTTTAATGACTGAAGCGTCCTGAAATTTAATGCATTCTCTTATATTTGTAAGAGAATGCATTGGCCTAACAAATTTTACCTTGATCTTGATAGCCAGTGCATTCTTATATAATATGCGAGGTTCCCTATGGGAGACGCATACATGTATATAAGAGAATGCACTGGCACAGGGTCTTTAATGCTGTAGCACCGCAGCTCCAGACATGAATGGGTTAATAGCCAAAATATTTAGAGCATGCAGATCATAATGTTTTTTAGCCCACATGCAAGTGACAGGTATATTCTAGTTCTCACTAATGACTACACATGGAGGATATCCTGTGCAAACGATTCAGTAATTAACAACAACACCTTGAATGCAGTCCCTAAAATAAACATCCTTTCAGATTACGCCGTTGCCTGCGGATTGCACTTCAATTATGCTTGATGCTATGTGCAGCGTACTTTAAAAATAACAGCCCACATTAGTTCAAAAGGATAGTGCACAATACCTGAGTTAAATCACTATGTAGATGTCAACATTTAATTTCTTTGATGTTCATGTATATGTATATGAACTATAAACTTGTATTTTTAAACAATACATGTACCGTAGTTTCAGATTAGATGTACATGTATACCACGCTAGATGCAGAATATGTATATAGTGTCGTCGATTAAACTGTTTATGTCAGTGAGCGTGATTTGAGCATTTATTGTATGAGGCTCTGCAGAGTCCAATAGATGTTCAATTCTCCCAGCGGGCATAACAGTTTAAGCGACAGCATTAGCTACATATTTTATTTATCCATTGCACAAAACATGTCCTTTGCATAGGAAAGAGTCATTTTCTAATGTGTTTCATTTGTTTCTTCGATGATGCCTATACATTTGGGAGTCCAAGGAAGCTACCATACTAGTAGTTAGTATTCATGACATGGGCATACCAGAGTACAGAAGAAAAAGAAACAGTTCTTCGGTTCTTTGATACTAATTGTTTGAAACTTTCATTGTTCAACAAAAACATTTTCTGTTTTTTGTTCACAATTTGCATATCAATTGTTTTGGAAAGGCCAGAGAAAAAAATATCTGTGGCTGGGGTATTCCTACTGACCTTATTCTGAATCCCCAAGGTTGAAAATAATCCATGTTTGATATTGGGAGTAATTTGGGACTAAGAATATTGGAAAACAAAGTTTTAACATGTCAATATAAGTTGATTTCTGAACAAAATTGGGCTATGGCCACTGTAATTTAATAGCAAGGTTATAAACACAGCCGACAACAAAAATACACTAGTAATCTTGATACAATCATGCAATTACCCGGAATGCAAAACAGAAATAAAATTAATTGTAAAATAAAAAGATATACCGCAAAAAAAAATTTAATGAGATTTTAACATAAATATTTCTATCATGTTAACCCAACAAAATATTTAACTAATTTCAGTGTCGTTAGGTAAGATTGGTGTTTTCCTCTGAGACTGATGAGAACAAAGGTGCAAGAGTATGCGAGTTATACATGTACGTGTCGTGCAACCCCCCCCCCCCCCCCCCCCCCCCATAATTGGCTGGGGGAGTATAGCGATTGTACTTGTAGTGCCCCCTTACCATTGTGTGGTTCTAGTACCCTTCAACTTCATGACTACATACAAATTGTATTTAAGGCTTCCAGAAAGTACTCCCAACTACATAATAAAATGTAAAGTGATTTTTAAATATCTATAAATGAGATTTAACAGAGGACATTTCTAAACAGAGAAAACACAATCATCAGCTGTTGCTACATAAAGCAGTAACATACCGTATACTGTTACTGTATGTAGTTCTATTGAAGGAATGTTTTTATGGTATTTAAACTTCAAAGGTATGTCGAGCAGTGAAATGCTATTCATCCATGTGTCATATTTAGTCAATTAAGGTGATATATGGTAACTAATCACTTTAGTCATAACCGAGGGATTGAAACTGTTTGTATGTGACATATGCACTGTTCCAGGCCTGCAAATTTCATAATTTTGCGTAACATATTTTTCATTCGCCTAGTTTGTGCCTTGGTAACCCATACTAATTTACTAAGTAGGTTACAAGAAGGGTTACATAATGTGTAATATCACTGCTACTACTGAGACAGGAACATTAAAACTTGACAGAAACTAAATTACTACTCTACTTGCAGATTGTTGAAAACAGCGATACAACTTTTTATTGTCAAGGTATTGAATGCCACGAATCACAGTAGAACTATTATTATATAAATCATTTTTGTTACTACATGCATGGTAAATCTTGCAACGAAATAGTCAAGCAAATGACAATTTGTTGGGCCAGGAAATTTCCCGACATTAGCTGGAAAAGTTTTTGGCAGGAAAGCGGACCTTGTGGTATTGTTTATGTGTATTGAGGCCCAAAGAGGGTAAAGTTACAATCACCACAGATCCTTATACCTGACACTAAACTGGCACAAATTCAACAATATCACGACAAGTTACAAACTTTACACAGAAAAGTGGGAAAGATAGCCATGTGGCATTGTTAACATACCGGTAGGTTGAGGTTCCAAAGAGTGAACATAGGCCTACTACCATTGGATATTTAAACCTGATGCTAAACTGGGACAAAATGCGACATTATTACTGGCTAGGCTTTCAATGGAAAGAAAATGTTTTGGCCCGAATGTTGACCATATGGCATTCATCACATACCTTGAGGCTTCAAAAGGATCCGGGGAAATATTCTACAATCAGATATTTATACATGTCGTAAATACCAGTAAACAGGCGCAAATGCAACACTATTACTAAACGGTGAACTGTTTGCAGCCACTGATCATCAGAATATAGAGTTTGGCGCATGGTTTTCTACAGAATCATATTTCTATGGACGATGGCAATGTTTTCAGGTCACTCAGTGGAATATAAAACTGAATAATTTTGACTGATCCCTGGGCATTGCTACAGTAAAGCCCTAATTAATCGACTACTTAACCACAGCAGAATTATTGGTAAATTTTCAGGATTTAGCTTTCCGATGAATGGCAACAAGCCATATTTCCGACTAAATCCTGAAAAGTTACCCATAATTCTGCTGTGGTTAAGGAGTCAATTATTTAGGGCATTACTGTATTCAATTGACACATTTCATGTACATCACAGAAACCGAGTGTGTGGGCAACATTTTTGTATGGCACCGGTCTCTTTAAATATGATGATGGTTTGACTTTTTTAGACAAAGCATCCAGGACTGTCAGTAGACTACTATATATATAGCCATATTGCACTGATCATGTCTTATTCAGCATCAAGCATGATTCCTTGCGACCTATTAATCGCCAGTGTCAGTGGCCGCCCTTCCTGGGGAAAAGGGGGGGGGGAGCTTGGTCTATGGCTATTTTGTAGCTAAATACAACGTCATAGTTGGTGACAGGAATGAGGCCTCTAGGCTCTGGATGCCTAGACTTTTTTCCATGTACAGGTGCTTTCTATCAATAGTAAAAATTCACACAAAAACTGAAATACTAATCATCATATAATAATAAATTATTTCTTACTATAACTTTCTTTTTCTATAGATGATTTCTATTGTTTAATATATGTACATGCATCTTACTGTATTTGGGACCACTGACACCACTGAGACTCCATATTTTCATGTGGAGTTGATGTTTTCATAACAAATTATAGATGGCATGATCCTCTTAATTAAGTGACTTTCTATTTTAACCCACTGCATTTATCATCAGATCAGACTCTCATATGAAGAAAATACCATTTCATCCTACTGTGCATGTGTATGCTTCTAAAACTGTCAATTCGGGAATTAACCCTGTGTTTACCGAATGGATTCACCACTACCGGTACATATACATATCTAAGTATATGGTGGAATGGTCTATTATTCATTTGTAGAGGTGTTGGTAAAAGTGCAGAAGACAAAAGATACCTATTCTAAAAATAAGTTCAACATTAGGCCATTTGTTAAACTTATTATCTTAAAGATACTTGTCTAATTTAATTAACACCCCTTAATTACATTTGTTATGCTTCGGGATGAAAAATATTTTATATAAGTCAAGGAACCCACCCCACCCTTCACATTATTAAATATTTTATGATCACATTAAATGTTTTATGATATTACAAATTAGAATAAGTGATATCACAAATTAATTTTTAGATATCACAAAATCGAATATGTGATATCACAAAATAGTAAGCATTTAGTGATATCAATAATTCAATTTTGTGACATGATAAATTCAATTTGTGATATCATAAAATTTTATTTGCGATATCACTAATACATTTTGTGATATCAATAAATAGAAAATTCATAGCTGTATGGGGCACCGTTCTTCTATTTATTACCTATTTAGTGATATCTAAAATTAATTTTATGATATCACTAAATGAATTGTGATACCATATATTCATATAGTGATATAAAAAATTAATTATTGATATCACTAAATTGGTAATAAATAGAAGAATGGCGCCCCATAGATTCAAGGCTATTGCATATTAGTACTTGCAATTTAGCCATGGCGGAAACCCAGCTTAACTTACCTCCATTGACATGAACTTCGTAGAGTGCATATTTGGATTGCGTCAACATGCGCATGTCAGGTCGAAACTTCTCTATCAGGACATCTATTACCTCTTTGGTCGTGGCCGAACTGGCCACCCGGATGCATTTCGTGACAACATTCTGCCCCCCATCCTGATAGTAAAATCGAACCACTCCATGAAACTCTAAGTCCTGGAAAGAATATAAAACTACATGTAAAACAGTGTGTAAAATACAAATATAAAATACCACTCTAAAGTTTATACAACTTTTCTCAGAAATACATGCAAATTACAAGTGAATTCTGCTATTTTATAGGCAGAAAATAATATAGTAAGAGAAAATAAATGTATGGCACATGTAGAATACATGAACTAAATGCTTTTGAAAGTTACAATTACAATTAATACCGGTATATCAAAGTTTGAAATAAATATTGGTCAACATGACCTCTTCAGATAATTGCAGCTTCCAGCATTGACCAGCAGTAGAAGAAAACCAACTACCGGTACATGTACGTGTATATACATGTACGGTATACATGTAGGTTCAATATAGATCATGCGATGAATCTCCACTCTCGATATGCCCATAGATATCATACTCCACAAGATCAAAACGTGGGAACTTTCTGATATTCAGATGGGGAACTTTACAACATTGAAAAATCAATGCAGGTAATATACAGTATTTTCTTAATTAATACCTGTTTCTTAATAATTTATTTAACAGTAGGAAAAGATTGCATGATTTCAGCGACTTTGTTTGACCAATTTTGATTTGCATTGCTTACAATCATGGAAATTCTCCTGAGAAATACTAGTAATTCAATGTTTATTGCGATATCGACATAGAACAGTATAAAAAATCATGCAATCTCGATCTGGGAAATAGATTATTAAGGAACAAGTATTAACAAAGAAATATATTCCCTGTGTTGTTTGTTCAATGTTATAAAGTTCCCCGTCACAACATCAAAAAGTTCCCAGGTTTGGAATTGGTGACATACATGTACAGATAGCAGTATGCTCTAATTAATCGACCCTCCTTAACAAGGTTGACCACTGTTATTACCACGGTACTTGACCATGGTCATTTATACATGTGTACCACGGCCGAGAGCGGCATCTGTGACCTCGCATTAATGTTATTGGGGACAGCAGGTAGATAAACCCTCTTGGTTATGCTGTCCCCTGTAGCTCATTGCATGTTATAATATTACACTACATTGTATTAAAAATTGTACAGTAATGCTCTAATTAATCGACTCCTTAACCAGAGCAGAATTATGGGTAACTTTTCAGGATTTAGTCGGAAATATGGCTTGTTGCCATTCATCGGAAAGCTCTCACTCGTTGAATGGCAACAAGCCATATTTCCGACTAAATCTTGAAAAGTTACCAATAATTATGCTGTGGTTAAGGAGTCGATTAATTAGAGCATTACTGTATACATGTATATGTACATGTACAGTAATGCCCTAAGTAATCGACTCTTTAACCACAGCAGAATTATGGGTAACTTTTCAGGATTTAGTCGGAAATATGGCTTGTTGCCATTCATCGGAAAGCTCTCACTGAGAGCTTTCCGATGAATGGCAACAAGCCATATTTCCAACTAAATCCTGAAAAGTTACCCATAATTCTGCTGCGGTTAAAGAGTCAATTACTTAGGGCACTACTGTACATGTATACCATATGAATGAGTCTTGAATAGATAATCATAATCATAGTTTTTTTTAAGTTGGCATTATAACCCCACCAGAGAGTTTGTTTATTTCTGGCATGGTGTGACACTGCATTGATGATACAATTGCGAATGTTGGTCAGTGACCAACTTCCTATGTTGAATAAACTGTAAACAATTTATTAAGTGAAATATTGTTTTGTTTAGAGTTTATACCGTAACATGAAAATAAATATAACCCTGATGGTATAGATATGGTATTTATCAATTGAAAACATGGTGATTGAAAATGGAATCGGACGTACTGGTACATGTACATTGTACATGTACGTCAAACCTACCGCATGTCAACTGGTAGCATGCACATTGATACCACTTGACTGCGGTTGACAGGCGGTAAGACTCATTAAAGGGGTTGATTAATTAGAGAATATCTGTACATGTACCGTATGATCTCTATGGTTGTAGCCAGAGTAGAGATTCATGACATGATATACAACTACAGTAATGCTCTAAGTAATCGACTTCTTAACCACAGCAGAATTATGGGTAACTTTTCAGGATTTAGTCGGAAATATGGCTTGTTGCCATTCATCGGAAAGCTAGTGAGAGCTTTCCAATGAATGGCAACAAGCCATATTTCCGACTAAATCCTGAAAAGTTACCCATAATTCAGCTGTGGTTAAGAAGTCGATTACTTAGAGCATTACTGTATGAATGTGATCGGGTCAACCGAAGAAATCACTCAATCAGACAGGTTGGTCGAAATAAGTTGTTACAATAAGTTGTTTTGATGTGGTGAATACTGGTGATCCGAACTGTCCAATTTGTTCTAACACATCGAAAAGGCTTCAGCTATCGGTATCTGACTTAAACATGTGACGACAAGCCGGCATCATTATAGACTTACTTCATCAAACAGATAACAAATACACTTGGGCCATTTGAAGAATTCTCTTAGCGACTGAACAAAACTCATTTCCCAGTGAATCCGCTAAACAACATGTAGTATCACAGGAACATGTTTATCCTTAAAATATCACTATTGCGAAATGAACCAATGATTCCATCGAATTAACAACATCAACAGAATCGAAAACTACATCTACATGTATATCCTTCAAACAGAATCATCTTTGGTCTACATGTACATGTACATGTACACATGTACATTAATGTCAGAAAAAATGTTTAACATCTAGCATTCCATTGAGATATTGAATTATCAACATATATGAGCCATGACAGAAGATACAGATATAGTCTAGCTATCCTTATGAAAGGTGAAAACATCATACAGAAAAGAATTTTGCTAGACAACATGTAAACGTGTATGCATGAATGACGGGACCTTCTGTTTGATGCATGTTATTACACTGTAGCGTGGGGCGGGTGGGGCAGGCGACAAAAACCTCATAGTCTTAATGAAACAAACACTACTTTCATTACCAGGCATGCTATACTCTGCCGATAGGTGAAATCTTCCCGGCAGAAAATGTGATTTATAGCAAGACAGGTACTTATGTCCAATTTGCATTGGCAGCATGCCTCGCAACATAAGTGTTTAGTCTCATCAAGCGGTTTACAGAATCGTCAGGTGGAAAGATGACTTCCCAAAGAACGATGCTAATGAATACACATTAATTTCGGCTATAAGTTATCAGCTTGTGGACAGATATATGGATGATGAGCAATACAGGTTAACAATTAGCTATAAATAATATTTATAGTAATGCTTTAAGTACATGTAATCAACCCCTTAACCACAGCAGAATTGTGGGTAACTTCTCAGGATTTAGTCGGAAATATGGCTTGTTGCCATTCATCGGAAAGCTCTCCCCGAGAGCTTTCCGATGAATGGCAACAAGCCATATTTCCGACTAAATCCTGAAAAGTTACCCATAATTCTGCTGTGGTTATGGAGTCGATTACTTAGGGCATTACTGTATGTTGTTTATATTCATGTTTTATTATTATCAATAAAGATCAGTAAACACAACCATCTCTTGTTATTGTCCCTAATGATCCTAATGTAACTGAAAAGTAATTAATTACTTTTCAAAATAATTGTAATCGCAATTAATTACTTTGGGGTTTCCATATAATTGTAATTGACAATATGCAAAGTAATTGTTATTGTAATTAATTACAATGGCCATGTAATTTCCCCATCCCTGATAAATATTACATGACCAAGTGGAACATGTTCGCATTCCAACTAAACCCATCTATCCCCAAATCTACATGTACATGTAAATGGAAAATATAATATACTATTATCGTATAACATGTGCAATTGAAACCCACTGAGACCCACGTGCTTAATATAGGCATGGTTGTACCGTACCCAGTGTTCACGCTGTCGGTAGCCAAATTAGCCAATGGCTAATCTTTTTCGAATTTGGCTAATGAAAATTTCATTTGGCTAAACTTTTTTTTACCCCAAATGGAGACTGAAAGCATGGAGTCAGAAAGCTAATTAATAAAAGCGCTCAATAGATCGACATTCAAGACGAAGTTAGGTGACGAAAGTATTTCATTATTTTCGTACTTATGAAATATCGTTCCGTAACAGCAAAAGGTAAGCTCTAACAATTAGTGTACAGTAAACATATCTTTATTTCCAAATCTAACATAAATTTTGGCAAGTGGGTTTTCAATTCTGTGTGATATGAACGATCTAGTCCGAAAATATCGAAAGTGGGAATATATTGCCGACTGTACAAAGGGAAACCCGATCGCGGACAGTACAAAGGGAAACCCAATCGACAACTCTATCAACCAAGCGATCACACAGTGATATGCAATCATCTTTAGTTTTCACAAGACGGACATTCAAAGACGCATGGACATTAAACCGACCGTGGTTGAATCATGACAATGTGAAGAAAGCAAATATTTTGTAAAGTCACGTGTGCATTGACGCTGGTATATAAGCAATTTGTTCGTAACAGGCTGTTTTAATCTGGAGAAAGATTACGTCACTCTGCACAAAACAGCAAAAGGTTATTATTTTACATTTAATCCCCTAATCCCCCATTGTCTGTCTGGTCACTCACGGGACTCCCGCACAATGCATGTTTATGATGACATTGTATTTATGACGGTCGAGGTTTATGAGCACCAAGTGTAAGACAATAGCTTAATCAGCCAAATGTGAATCACGACAGATATTTTGTGGCTATTTGTCGTCAATACCGATACAGTCAAAATAATATGCATGCTTTTATGACAGATTGTAATTTGATAATGGCGTAACAATATTAAGTTATTAGTTTCCAGATGTCACTTAGATATTTTCGCAAGTATAAATATTTAATGATTTAAAAAAAAAAATTGATATAAAACAAAAAAATAATAACATTAAGAAGGACAATCCCGGGTTACCCGCCCCCCCCCCCCCCCCAAATCACTCTTTCACATAAAGATTAATACATTTTTAATAAATGATATATATACAAATACTTCTAGTTCATAAAAATTATTTAAATTATTGTGTATTTTACCTGTGTCTGTTAGATTTTACGTTTTAGTCATCAATTGTGAACCGACCAGAAAACGATGATTTAATTTGGCCAAATTTTTTTTTAATTTGGCCAAAAAACATTTGGCTAAAGTTTTTTTCATTTGGCTAATAAAATTTTCATTTGGCTAAAGTTTTTTTCGGTCCAGCGTGAACACTGACCGTACCACATGATGTACCCTGCTAGACAAAACAAGTGTTCACTTAACCGCGGTGCGGTTAGAGTTGCCACCGCGGCTGAAATGCAACTACACCACGGCTCCACCGGCTAACTACAGTTGGGTCGCTGTGTACTTGCCATTTGGCCATGGTGTAGTTGCCGCTGTGTACGTTCATTAAACTGAAAAAAGATGATACAAACCAGAAATCTAACCATGGTGTACATGCGGTCCGGCCGCGGTGTAGTAACTGTAGTTGCTGTTTGCCCATGGTGTACTTGCCGTTCGGCGCAGTGTACTTGCCGTTCGGCCGCGGTGCTCAACTGCAGTTCCAAACTCTGGCACCGCGGCCGAACGGCAAATACACCGCGGTGACATTGGACACTTGTTTTGTCAAGCAGGGTACATGTAACGGAATTCATAAATATTTTTTATGCCTGTCACAATTTTAAATATAATGCCAACCTGTGCCAACATCAACTTTTTGTGAACTCTGTGACCTGTACCTGGGACTGATCAGCAATTCAATACAATTTCATGGACCTGAGTGAGAATAGGTATTTACTAAGTGATTAGAATGCAAAGCATAAGGCTAGGACTGCAACCTGTTATTGTGGCATGCATATCCAATTGGATATCATACAGGTAGGAATTCACACCACTGACACTGATGGAGTTGATGTCATAACATTTTATAGAGATAGGCACACGTGTTGTTTTCTGTATACAAATCTGCACACCAGCCTTGGTCACCCACCCCCCCCCCCCAAATTATTACTATTGAAATGTTGCCAGAAACAATTGTTTGTAAAAAATCTTACAATTTGTTAGATCATGCCATGAATCTCTACTCTGGGTAGAGATTCATGGCATGATCTACCAATTTGTATAGAGTGTAAACCATATTAGAGATTGTGGGAAAGCCTCATCCTCCTAGAAAATAAATCTCAATCATATATCCAGAGATGTAAATCTGATTGGATTTTTCAATGAGAGTGATGTCTGTGCAACTTCAAAACATTCCAAGGTTTTTCACTGGTGGAATATGATCTCTACGGGTGTTAGCCAGATTAGAGATTCATGGCATGATTTCACACAATGTGAATTTCTGTATAAATCCATTATATAACAGATTCTAGATCATGCCATGAATCTCTACTATGGTTAACACACGTAGAGATCATATTCCACTAGTTCATAACCTTGGAACTTTTTGAAGTTTTGACAGGGAATCTTATAATTTATAAAGTCGAAAAAATAATGTGGGGATATATTTCTTAGTTAATATCTGTTCCTTAATAATGTAGTTCACTGTAGGTGTACATGTATGTTGCAATTCAAAATTGCATGCTTTTCCATGGTACATGTAATTGTGAGCCTACATGTACTAGTATTTCGCAACAAACAATGAACTAATTACCCAGGAGAAATTCCATAATTGTAAGCGGCGCAAGGCAAAATCGCTCACAAATTTATTTATGTCGTAAAAGTTTGAGTTGGGACTTCACCAACAGTGAAGTATATTATTAAGGAACACATAATAACTAAGAAATATATTCCCCATGTTATTTTTTCGACTTTACAAGCTTCCCTGTCATAACTTCAAAACATTCCAAGGTTTTTCACTGGTGGAATATGATCTCTACGGGCGTTAGCCAGATTAGAGATTCATGGCCGGGTCCAAACAGATTCCATCAGTTGCACAGACATCACTCTCATTGAAAAATCCAATCAGATTTACATCTCTGGATATATGATTGAGATTTATTTTCTAGGACGATGAGGCTTTCCCAAGATGACAAAATAAATATGGAGTTCATACCTGTCATAGTAAACGTCTGTGAGAGTCATAGTATTTAGTAGTACATGTAGTTTAATATAAAAACAATAGTCAGTAATAAATATTGTTGAGTAATATTAAAATACTCAAAGATGATATCTACTAAATTGCATATGAGTATAATGAATTATGAATGTCGCCTGTATTCTGCGTTATAAATTTTTTTGTGTTTTACTTGAGTGGGAAAATTGTCAACACGTCATTGACCTCCGATTTCGCAATTTAAATATAACGAAAAAGTGTTTGTAATTGTTATCTGTTTTTAATAGATATTGGAATCTGCCTTGAAATTAACTGTTTCGTAACTAATCAATGGACTCACGCATGGTATTAGCCATAACCAATGCAATGGAGGGAATCACATCAATACCTGTCAATACAGAAAATAAATTTCAAGTCACAGAATCGGAGATGTAAATAGGAATTTTGTGGGCTTTTCAAATAGACTGCACAGACATCAGCTGACTTACTGTAGTGTAAACATATTTTATTTCCAAACAAATACCAGTAACATAATAGACAAATGACAAGAAATTCTAAAGAGAAGTGGTAACATACCCGGCTGGACAAAACAAGTGTCCATTGGCACTGCTATTTGCCGTTCGGCCGCGGTGTCAGAGTTTGTAACTGCAGTTGAGCACCGCGGCCGAACGGCAAGTACACCACGGCCAAACAGCAAGTACACTGCGGCCGAACGGCAAGTACACCACGGCCGAAAGGCAACTACACCGCAGCCGAATGGCATGTACACCATGGTTAGATTTCCGGTTTGTATCGTCTTTTTTCAGTTTCATGAACGTACACCGCGGCAACTACATGTACACCATGGCCGAACGGCAAATACACCACAGCCCAACTGTAGTTAGCCGGTGGAGCCGCATGTACATGTAGTTGCATTTCGGCCACAGTGGCAATGCTAACCGCACCGCGGTTAAGTGGACACTTGTTTTGTCCAGCAGGGTACATGTATGGAAACAGGGATCAGAAAACAAGCCCTCTCCCAAGCTTGAGTTTAGTGTGTCTGTCATTTGCAGAATGAGGTCCCCAGCGGGTGAATTTAGTGATGCTATCCCGCATAGTGGGCTAGCATCACCAAATTCACCCTCTGGGGACCTCATTCTGCATGACCTCATCTGCTATGACAGACATAGACTCAGATTGAAGTTCTCAAATGGTAAATATTGTGATGTGCACCTACATGTATTGGAAACCTTGATTATGCAATGTGTCATTTGCCAATTTGGGGATAGATGCATGTATAGAGAAACGAAACTAAAAAAGAAATAGTGAAGAAGTTTAGAAATTTTATAATAAAGAAACTTTCCACAGAAGATGAGGCCTAAGCAGAATGAGGTCCCCAGAGGGTGAATTTAGTGATGCTGGCCCGCTATGTGGGATAGCATCACTACATGTAAATTCACCATTTGGGGACCTAATTCTGCAAATAACAGGCACACTAAACTCAGGGCTTGTCCTCTCCATTGACTTCTGTAATTAATAAAATATAGGGTAGTTCCAGGTAGTTCTTATAATTTCAAGATGGTACATGCACACATCAGGTTTGGAACATACTGGTACAGCAGTTGGCAGTTAGATGTACCTTAGCTTCTGTCCACTGCCGGGTACTATAAAAAAGTATTTCTCCAGTCTGCCACTGCCCATTATGACCTTTTAAACTTTGGAGGTACTTGTAGACATCAATAGGATGGATTAAGCTAAGTACCTGCATGTGCCCTAACACATAATCCCTTAAACCAATTATAATTGTTTGACCAATCAGTAATAGCTAAGGGAATGCCATCACACATGAGTGTAGAATATAGCACAATTGACTCAAATTCCTACTTAAGGTCAAGAGGCAACACTTAAGGAAGCTTAGTGGCTGATAGCCTATACTAATACCTATCACTATGAACCTGTACTGTATGCCACATCAATTGCAACTAAAAAGTGCATGGTGCAGAATTAGTAAACAATTCAGAACAATAACCTTGCCAAAACATACTACATGTATATGTTGTACATACATGTAGTCAGATATGTGTGCATACTGTATTGAGGACCATGAATGTCATAAAATATAAATATGTACATGTACAGGTACTAGAGAAATCAAATTAACATGACTACTAGTACATGCACATGTTGCATAGTATGCCCACAAGATATTAGTACAGGTACATGTAGCTTTTCATTTGTTTTTTTTTTAAATTGGGAGGCAGCAGAGAATGAAATGGAACTGTTGATTCATGAATGACATACATTTATAGTACACCTACATGTATGGTGGTTGGTGGACTCACATCAGCTCATTTTGGCCTACCAGTACCCTGCACAAAAGTGTGATAACAAGTTTAGCATTATATCCCCTGGACATTTGTGGTGCGCTCTCCAGACTGGATATTAATATTTTGAAAGCTGATGTCATGATAACTACTATAGCAGTAGGATTTGCCTGCTTATCAACTGTTCTGCCCCAAGGTCATACAAACCAAAGATGAGAACCCCCCCCCACAATAATGAATATACATGCCATGCTTGCTATACAGTTTTGCAAAAACAATCAAAGGTTGTCACATCTGACATCTCAAAATGGAAAATATTAAGGGGGTAAAGCTTCCGGTATATTTTCCAGTGGGTTTGCAAAATTTGTTTTTGTTTTATTCCTGTCAACTACTAGTAAATTCATCAAAGCCAGTTACATGTATGGAACAGGTACTGTACACTAACAGTATTCTGCATCTGCTTGAAAGCTGAATACACTGGTATCATGAGCCACCTGGTACCAAACTGATAATTTTGATCAATGAAACACCAAAAATATCAAATTTGGGTTTTGGCTGCAGTGTACATGTACATGTATATATGTACATGTACTTACTGGTAGCAATATTTGTTTAATAAACGGATATACATGTATATAGCACATCTGAGATTTCAAATTTTATCTATGTAATTTGGAAGGAGGTACCCTGCTGGACAAAACAAGTGTCCACTTAACTGCGGTGCAGTTAGCGTTGCCACCACGGCCGAAATGCAACTACACCGTGGCTCAACCGGCTAACTACAGTTGGGCCGCGGTTTACTTGCCATTTGGCATGGTGTAGTTGCTGCGGTGTACTTTCATTAAACTGAAAAAAGATGATACAAACCAGAAATCTTAACCACGGTGTACATGTCATTCGGCCGTGAGGGTAGTTGCCGTTCGGCCGCAGTGAACTTGCTGTTCGGCCGCAGTGTACTTGCCATTCGACCGCGGTGCTCAACTGCAGTTACAAACTCTGACACCTCGGCCGAACGGCAAATACACCGCGGTGCCAATGGACACTTGTTTTGTCCAGCGGGGTACATGTATAAGATCCATGTACATTTATGTTGACAAATATACAACATATTGATATACATGGACCAGCTTCATGTGCTTTGAAGTGAAACAAACGCTCTTTATTTCAACCATATCAGGAATAGACTAACACTGAATGCTCTTTTCTATTTGATGTCGTGCACATGGCTGCTGTTCAACGTTCAATTTTCATGACTTCAAAGCGTCTTTCTGGGACATACATTGTATACTGCACATAGAAAGGCAGTTAAAGTATAAATCAACCTACCCCGCTGGACAAAACAAGTGTCCATTGGCACCGCGGTGTATTTGCCGTTCGGCTGCGGCCGAACGGCAAGTACACCAAGGCCGAAAGGCAACTACCCTCACGGCCGAATGGCATGTACACCCTGGTTAGATTTCTGGTTTGTATCGTCTTTTTTCAGTTAATGAAAGTACACCGCGGCAACTACACGGTACCATGCCGAATGGCAAGTACACCGCGGCCCAACTGTAGTCAGCCGGTGGAGCTGCGGTATAGTTGCATTTCGGCCGCGGTGGAAACGCTAACCGCACCGCAGTTAAGTGGACACTTGTTTTGTCCAGCAGGGTATTTTGATACCCTGAAAAATTCAAAAGCGAATATTATTAGGTGCACATGTACATGTACAGGTATTTTGGAGTGCAAAATGGCACAAAATCAACTGTAGGTTGCCAACTTGCTCACTTTGAGTGTGATAACATAAAACAACCTGCCCCAGACTCTTTAGCTGACCCTCAACCTTAATACCAATCTAAGTACCATGTAATGTAGCATCTGTTATTTAGCTTTATCTCTAATCTCTTGTAATGTTGTATGGGGGGCACCTCCTGCCTTATCAGAAGTATTTTACCACACTCAGAATAAAGTGGGCCAGACTTTGATTCCTTATCTAAAATGGATTTTACAATGAGAAAACAACAAAGCTAATTAACAGAAGGTCACAGAGCACAGCCAGGATCTGTGATATACACTCTACATAACCTATTACTGTTTGTGTACAAAATTAGCAATATGAAGGAGAAAAGGTTGGAGGACATTGCTCTCTTAGAGGCAGGGGTACATTGACAACAAAACAAGGGGGCAGCTGTCCCTCCTGCCCTTCAAGAAGGGGGGGGGGGGCAAAGGGGGCAGAAAAAATACCTTCTGTTGTACTGTGCTAATGAGAGTATGGCAGAAAAATTCTGAAATGCGAGAGAAAAGGGGCTTTTATATTATTTAAAAAGGAAAATAGATCAATTCTGACAATTTATCATGAACTTGGTCATTGTAATTGCACCATACATGTACCTGTACATGTAATGGTATTCAAATGTCAGTTTACTAACATTTTAACTATTTTTTGACCACTTTCCTTCCTAACCTGAACGATGTTTGTTTTTTTCTGAAAAAGCTGCCATCTAACCATTGAATGATTCCGGCACAGATGCAGGGGTTGAGTCAAGGGTGGGATCGTATGGTTGCAAGTTTCCCACCTAATGTTTACACTACATGTACATGAGTAGGAGTTTACATGTACCAATATGTGGTACCATCAATATACATGTACTTACTCGTAGGTACAAAATTATCTACCCGGTACATGTACTACAATGTAATATCTGACACAGATCGAGTTCAAGGGTTAAACAAAAATTGCCTTTTCATTCTCTTGCTCGCTTAGAAAGAGGGCAGTATAGTCAGGGGACAGAGGGGGTGGGTCAGTTTCCCCTGATGTTTTGTCTAACATGGACATGAGTGTATACCAGTTGTACTGTGGTATCAAGACATTTCTATCAATGTCATTCCTGTGTAATGGTTTCACATATACATGTAAATAGTCATTTCTATTTAATTACTTATTGCACAATTTTTCTATAAAGTCCCCCCCCCCCCCCCCCCATCGCAGCTCATGTCATTTTTTTTAAGCCTGTGTCCACTCCGATTGAAAAACCTCTGACCATTTTCCTATAACAGCACAAATACATGTACATGCAGCTGATGCAGTTTAATCAGGAAACAAAAATTACTCAGAATGGCATTGGATAAATTCTAAAACAACACTGATTCATATAGACCAACACATAGCAAGTGACTGAGTCATCAGGTGACATCAGAACCCTCGCAGAATAGAATCTCTAATATTTGGTCATAAATACTTACAAATACACATATATGACCTACAACAACATGTATAATCCCAGATTAATTGTCAATTCCATATCAGAATTCACCAGGAACACCACAGGCAATTGTTTGCAAGATCAAAGATAAATGTTCACCTGTAATCAGTGATAATCCCTCTGATATTTTGCCGACATTATATTCTTCTGATAATTGCAGTTGTCAGTATATCTGGATTAACATTCACCCCAAAATGGCTACCTTAAATAACACACCTCTGTTAAAACGCGGTACATATACACAATTCAACGATTCTCACCTGTCGCTTTCGTTTGTTTTGATACGGTGACGGATGACGCCATATTGAAATTCGTGTTGACGAATTTTATCACCTGTCTGGATTTGTCACACCTTGATCGAAATCGGGTGCAACAACAAAAAATAAGTGGCTTATGTGACAGATATTGATAATATTTAACACATTACAACAAGATTATGCTCAAAATATTGTTTTCTTACCTGATTTGGGAGACTTAGTTCAAAAATATCGTAGTGGTCCGAGTTCCACTCTTTGATCAACTGTGTCAAACGTTGTTGATCATATTTCTTCTCCCCTTGCGTCATTCTGGAATTAAATCTTCATCACATATATTCCAATTAAACAGAAAAAGTATCCGAAAAGCACAACAGAAGCGCGACAGTTGTTCCCATACAAAATATGATTGAAAGTTATGTCTCCTAAATTCAAGTGATTCAACGGCCTCTCATCTCAAATCTAATAGTACGCATGCGCAGATGTGACTTCGTATGCAAATTGACAAGGTGCCCGCACCCACCGGTAATTGTTTGCTATATGACATGACCGGTATTTTATAGTTTGGACATACTGAAGCGTATATATGTAACACCGAAATAACGAGCCAGCGTGCTTCTATACATCACACCGGAGTGACCTAGAAATTTGGAAGATGAGCGCGATGTTTACCGTGTAGAGTTACGTATGATATGAACAGTGTGGGAATAATTCGCGCTCTAGGACAATGGGCGGTATTTTATTTGACCGACGTGTTTATTCAGCAAAAAGAGTCAAAAGTGAATGCCTTTCTTCTTCTTTGAAGTGTTGTACACCAACAAGAGATAGGGCATTGGCGCCGATTCCACAAGAGAGCTGATTTCAATTCCGACAGGGACGTAGATATAATCTCATGGTTGGGGTGGGGGTGCAATTGACATCAGGCACATCGATAAAGGGCTTCCCCAGTAAATTCACTGGCGTATGGGATTTGCTTATATATTTTTGTTGTATATTAATTATAACAAAATCCAAAAAAATTCACAAGAATAATTTGCTTCTTTTTTTTTTTTTTAGATAACCACCCTTCCTAAGTTCCTATAAATGATAACAAGACATTCGGAAAATTGAGGGTGTCACTGACAGTCATCCCACCCCGGGCTTGTTTCGTATGCCAGATTATATGGGGCGCCGTTGTTCTATGTATTACCTATTTTGTTATATCAATGATTCATTTTGTGAAATCACTAAATTAATATAAATTATAATATCACAAAATCCAATACAATGTACATGATAAATTTGTAATAAAATTGTAAGCATTTGGTGATATCACATATCCGATTTTATGATATCACATATCCGATTTTGTGATATAACTTGTTCGAATTTGTGATGTCATATATTCATTTTGTGATAGGCCTACCAATAATTCGGATGAAAAGACTATTTATTGATATCACTAAATGCTTATTGATATCATAAAATTAATTTATGATATCACAAAATCAAATTATTGTTATCACTAAATGTGTTCTAATTTACGATATCATATATTCGATTGTGTGATATCATTTATTCATTTTGTGTTATTATAAAATTAATTAGTGATATCACTAAATATAGGTAATAAATAGAAAAACGGCGCCCCATAGGATTCCGGGTACACGTGTTTGAGCCGTACGCCGGATTCCGACTGTCGAATACGCGCCAAATTCCGAATGCATACATGCAACTGGATCCCGATTCCAGCGATATTTTACAATTTATTCATTTCATTACATATTTTCTTCAAAATTAACGGAAAAATCTGTAATTTGTAAGTGCGTAGAGAACGGCCATGCAATTAAAACTCAATATAATATCATATAGAGCCTATGTTTTCGACACTGTGGGGTGAAGTTGAAAACCCCAAAAACAATATGTTTTCTTCCTGTCATTAAAGATGCTATATAATCCGAATTAACGCTCGAACATTTCCTCTATTCCCTTGGCTTCAGAGGAAACAAATATTTGATTCGAGTTGATGAACCCACGCATCAAAGTTCAGAGTGATCAGATATCTATTTTTGAAATCTATTATTGTTCACCACCGATACCTTTTAGTGGCCCAGTGAAACATCGACGGTCTCGGACCAAAACGCGGATGAAGATGGATATTTGACAAACCGGCAAAATTTCGTCAAAATGTCGATAAATAACAGGATTTGTGCAATTTTATACTGTATATATAGTTGACTGTTAGCATTATTTTTGGGCAATTAAAGGTACTCAATCCGATAAAACTCCTCTCAATTACTATTTCAGTGGTTTCGGGGGTCAAAAATATTTGATTCGAGTCGAGGAAGCCACCCATCAAAGCTCAGATTTTTTAGATATCGATTTTAGAAATCTATTATTTTTCATTATCGGGAATACTTTCTGTCCCAGAACACAGTCAAAATTGCGCTATTATTACCACTTGATTTTAGAGTTATCCATCCTTGTCTGTTTGAATAGTGTTTTGGTGTACACATCTCGAGCAGATTACGAAGTTGAAGGCAATTATTAGTACTCATCTCGAGAAAATAACAAATTTCAAAAATCAATATCTAATAACTCTGAGCTTTGTTTGATGGGTTCCTCGACTATAATCAAATATTTTTTAACCCAAAAGCCAAAGAAATAGTAATATAGGACCCTCTGATCGGATTGTTGTTGTTGGAATCTGTTGAGATGGGGACCATCTGGTCGGTTTGAGTACGTTTAATCGAGTCTAATAACTGAAGGGGCATTTCCAAAAAAAAAATGTTGTTGTTGGAATCTGATGATATGGGGACCATCGAATCGGATTGAGTACCTTTAATGTTCTGTTATATACAATGTATGCTGTGAATTATACACTGCTCTGGAAAATAATCAAAATATCCATTTGTGTGGCTTTAATTTACTGCTGACACTGGCAATGCCATTATGTTTTTATTTTCAAATTATGATTATTCTTTAATAAAATGGATTCTGGATTCAATTACTTTTTAAAAAGCCTGATCCGGGGGCAGGGGTACATGGGCGTGATACTCTCCAATTTGGCATTGCAAGGAAAACCTTGTTATCTGCATGCAGTTAATGTATGCCCCATATATAATTATCAACATAATCATTTGGATGTTAAGTTTATCACAGGTCCCCAGAACAAAAGTTGACCCCATGCACCCAGTTATACTTAATCATATAGTATTACTGGGGTGGGGGTCAAATTTTGTTTCTGGGCACCTGTGAAATTAAATATTGCATGGTGCCTTATAGCAGGGAGCGCATAAGGTAATTTTCCGACGAAGCTGAACAATTTTCCACTTTACTATGTATCTATATAGCTATAAGAGATCGGGTGAATTCGGGTGTTATGCCTTGCGATTTTCAAATTATACCGCTATTCACCATTCTTTATTGCAATTGACTTTGGGAATGGTATGTGCAGTATTGTGCACCCTTAAATTTAGATCATACCATGCATCTCTATACGCTGTCTAACTCACTTAGAGATCATATTCCACCCGTTCAAAAATTCCACCCGCTCTTTAAAACACTTCTTCAAATATTTCCGTTATTTCGTCAAAAACACTTCTTCAAATATCTCCGTTATTTAGTTAATAAAAATATTTTCTTATTTTAGGATCACATATCAAAATGAGAAGGCGATCACCATATCCTCTCATTTTGATATGTGATCCTGCCTTCATTGAGCCACGAGTGACTCCTGAGACGAGGATCACATATTATATGTTACCCTATCCTACGGAGGATTACATATTGTTTGATATCTACACCCGTGCGCATGGCCTGTCTAAATAATTATATATATATAGCTGTGGGTAATACTTGTTACTTAATAGTCGATATCGCAACACACACATTGAACTATTTCCCTGGAGAAATTCCGTGATTATAAGCGTAGTAAATCAAAATATACTCAACAAGCTCACCTAAACCATGCAGATATCATATAGATATAGATGGCGTCCAAGTCGGCCGCAAAAACAGCGTGTTAAGCTTTACGATGTATATATATGTATATCATGGACAACTTACTGCATGGTGTCCACTATTAAACGAAGAGGCAATTTGCCTTAACGGACAGGTTATTTCTCTTCACAAAGAAACCGCGATTATAGTGCATGCATGGATATCATGGTCTGAATGGTCAATCTTTTGAATGTCGGCGACTCCAAATTTTAACCCTATACTTGGACTGCGCGCTGCCCGCGTGTTGACATTCTTTTGAGTTGTACAGTAATTCTATATATTATACGTTCACTCGCCGTCATCTGTTACTGACATTTCTGCAGGGATAGACGCTGGTAACAACAAAGGATTTTACACGACTATATATAGGTGCACATTCTTGAGTTTTCTATATCCATTAGCTTGGTTTTAAATTTTCTGCTCTAAAGAAATGGCAAAAAAAATGAATACTAATTAAATGTGATATCATGGAATTAATAATGAATCAACGAAACTTAGCATCCTGTTGTTAACATTTTTCCCTGTGCACGGTGCAGAAGCTTTAATTGGAGGAATGATTTGCTACACAATTTAAGAGGAAACAAGATTGGCAAAATCTTGTCTAGTCCCAGAGGTTCACACATTCTTAATTAGATGGGATTATCGACATCTATATTACAAATACACTATCAACGACATTTAATTAAATTTAATGCTCTGATTTTTTCTTCTTCTGGCTTTGCCTGCATATGCCGTTGACCAGTAACTGTTGGGATGCAGGAGATACTATACTAGCTGGGGTACCCGGCGGTGCTCGGGTAAAGAATGAGTAACTTATTAGTGCCTCTTCAAGTAATTTAAAATAATTATTAGTCACCTGAGGTAAACATCATCTATATTGCATGACACTCTCCGGATAAAGTTACTTTTATCTGTTAAGTTGACAATAAACGCTCTTTTTGCTAATTATTAGCGCCTCTTTAAGTTATCTGACGTCAACGGCACCTATAACATGACACAACCTATGTCAAATTACCTATATGTGCGGCAATTCCCCATATAATAAACGCTCTTCATTGACCATCTATGTCAGTACATTTTATTTGCCCCCCCCCCCCCCATTAAGTCATCAAAGGTTCCTACCCATATGCATGGTATTCCCCTTGTCAAGTGAACATGTGTATCAATTTCATACATATCGTTTAACCTGATAATTGTGCATTTATATGATAACAAAATTTAAGTTATCCTTTATGGTCAACGGCATCTATCTAATATGCCCTGTAACTATACTCGGGGCCATAATCGAGATCACTGAGTCGCTACCATATTGGATCCATCCAGCCCCCATTTCGCGGTTTAAGCGCCACATGTCAAAGTTTTTGAGTAGCATTCCATACATGGAGTTTTGAATATTCATGAATTCCATATATGGAATTCATGAATATTCAAAAGCTTCATATATGGAAATCCTACTCCAGAACTTTGACCTGTAGCACTAAAACAACGGAACCGGGACTGGACGAATCTATGAAACTACGGAACGGGACTGGATGAATCCAATACGACCGCGACTCAGTGATCTCGCTTATAAGCGAGATAACTGAGTCGGTACCATATTGGATCCGCCCAGCCCAGGTTCCTCGTATTCGGTGCTACAGGTTAAAGTTCTGGAGTAGCATTCATATATGGAGCTTTTGAATATTTATGAATTCCATATATGGAATTCATGAATATTCAAAACTCCATGTATGGAATGCTACACTCCATAACTTTGACATTGTGGCACTTAAACCGCGAAATGGGGGTTGGATGGAGTGATTTCGCTTATGTTACGGGCCAATTTACCACTGTATACCAATTTCCAGCGAGCAGGGTCCAACGATTTTGGGTATATGATTCTATATATTATACCCCCCCCCCCGTAACGAGTTATGTGTGTATATATGAATCAGCTTGTCCGTCTGTCCGTATATATAGATGCAACTTCATCCAAGTTTTTTATTCCTATACATTTTTCGGTCAATTTGTTTTTTTAATTTGGCACAGATATTAGTACGATGGGAGTCTGCGATTATGAGGTTTGTCCGTCTTTTTTTTTATTATGGGGTTATCCCACTTTCTCGACTTAACTTTTTCGCAACACTCAATCAGTATTCCAGTTTGTCCATCTATATGTGCGTCCGACTTACCTTTCCATACAATAACTTGAGTAAGTAAAACATTTCCGCCACTGTCTGCATTGGGGTATCCTCATGCAGTCCCAGTGGGACAGTCCTTGCACCTCTAGTATAATTATAATTATTTATTAGCACAGGCCCATGGGGGGAAATAGCAGATATACCAATATATACTATACCAATGACTGTTATAGTATATATTGATATATGGTAGGTGGGTTCCTCGACTCGATCGAATCAAATGTTGTTTACCCCCGAAACAAAATAAATAGTAATTGAGGGGCGCTTAATCGTATTATGCATCTTTAAACAAGGTAAGAATATTAGCAACCCAAATATCCCAGTACAAGTTAGTTTACGAAAATTATAGGCCTTTGCTTAACTTCATCTATGCAATTATGCTTTAAAGGCCTACTTAATTTTCGAAACCCCAGATAATTTGATATAATTATGCCATTTGAAAGAGAAAGTTCCAAAACATTGTATTATGATAAACTGTGAACATGTTGTTTTGTTGAGCTACCGACTTGGTGTTCACTGCTCAAGTTTCATTATTTTCAATGGAAGTGGAATAGCTCTATATCGTAAGATATAGAGTTATTCCCCTTCCATTGAACAAACATTTTTAGTTTTAATTCTGTTGCATTCCAGTCGGATTCCTTATGTCGAAAAAAATGGTCGCGAATTTTCGGAATGTTAAAGGTACTCAATCCGATAAAACTCCTCTCAATTACTATTGGCTTCGGGGGTCAAAAATATTTGATTCGAGTCGAGGAAGCCACCCATCAAAGCTCAGATTTTTTAGATATCGATTTTAGAAATCTATTATTTTTCATTATCGGGAATAGTTTCTGGCCCAGAACACAGTCAAAATTGCGTTATTATTACCACTTGATTTTAGAGTTATCCACCCTTGTCTGTTTGAATAGTGTTTTGGTGTACACCTCTCGAGCAGATTACGCAGTTGAAGGCAATTATTAGTACTCATCTCGAGAAAATAACAAATTTCAAAAATCAATATCTAATAACTCTGAGCTTTGTTTGATGGGTTCCTCGACTCGAATCAAATATTTTTTACCCCCAAAGCCAAAGAAATAGTAATATAGGACCCTCTGATCGGATTATTGTTGTTGGAATCTGTTGAGATGGGGACCCTCTGATCGGATTGAGTACCTTTAAAAGCGATATGAGAACGGTTTCGATACCGCCAGTTTGTCTATTTTCAGAATCGATATACCTGTTTCCAGCTTGATATTTTAGTGGAAACAGGTTTGTGTGAGGCTTTTGTTTGTGTACCCCTCTATTATTTTCCCGTCCACCAGGTAATAACAAATATGCTATTACGCATAGCAAATTCAGTAAGTGGCTATCGTTGTTCTTGTAAATCGAAAAATAGGGAGCGATCTTGCCACAAATTGCATAATTGCATATCTTAATGTGGAATTTTATCATAAAATCATCAGATGAATTATATTTATGACTATTGTATGTTCTTAAAATCAGCTACATCACAGATAGATGAACATGAACAATCTACAAGGATATCTTGATCATATGTCACAAACAAAACTCCGATACATAAATTTTTGGTAAAGATATCGCATAAAAGCTAACCTATACCCCTACCCTCGCTGATTTCACGACAAGTCAGATTCCTTTGGTCGAAAAAACGGTCGCGCAATTTCGGAATGTCAAACACGACATGCGAACGGTTTATTTACCAATAGCGTGTCTACTTTCAGAGTATACCTGTGTCCAGTTGAAATTTTATTGGAAAAAAGTGTTTTTGAACTGTTTTAAGAATTTAAAGAGCGTTTACTTATTATACAAATATTAATCCTCATAACTAACCTTCTGGTGGACTGTGCGAATTGAAATTAACAAAAGTATCAAATATGGCGGTCTACTTTCAGAGTCTACCTGTTTCCACCCTGGCATGTTAGTGGAAACAAATTGTTTGGAATGTTTTAAGAATTTAAAGAGCGTTTCCTGGTTATAAAAAATATTTACTAACACGATTAGCCTTATCATGAATTGTGCGAGTTGAAATTATGCACATATATCAAGTATGACTCTGAAATGTATTTTTGAGAATATTGGTATCGTCAGATAAGTCTCCGCGGATACAGTACTACAGTTGCGATCAAAATTTAACGTTGAACCATATAGATAGTTTGACAATTTACTCAAATGTTCACAGTGATGGAACTTAAAGGGGTACTGTACGCCATTTTCATTAAATTTCCGGTGACAACAACGATCTAATATCGATAATATATAGAAACATAAGTAATTTGAGTCGAAGATGTATTCTGTAAACGCTCAGGTTAATAGGCTATCTTAAAATTTAATAATTTAAAAGTTAATAATTTGATATAAATTGAATTTATGACTGGAGCCATAAAATGGCGTCAATTAAATTACGAATTACCGTAATCAAAAACAGTAATTGAGGGATACTGGATTTTAAACCGATCGCACACACGATCGCTTAAAATATTATGATGATACGGGGAGAACACTCAAGCCACTCACTGACTAGCGATGATACAATAACTTAAATGATTATATAATACAACTTTTATTCGGTTCATTTGGTTGAAAACTTTACAAAAATTACTCGACAACGACAATTTGTATTTTTGCATTCCGGTAAATTTGTCATCCGTAACATGACTTCGTACTCAACATACTTTCAAATAATGGAAAAATTGTTACCTTATTCTCCGACTCGGAGACTATAGAAACCAACAACAACATTTGGCGTACAGTACCCCTTTAATGGCTATCATATATGCATGGCTCTTACATGTAATCTACTGTAACTATATGTGATTTTACAAATTTAACTTGCAATATAGTCAGGCCACCAGATATAGTAATTGATCAAAAAAATGTGGTTCACATCAATCATATACATCACAATCACGTGCTTCAGTGATAATGTCCACTATTCTACAAATGTAATGTTTATCAAGACTAAAGTTTCAGGATTTCGTTTGAATTTGATTGATTGTGTTTTTTCATCAATTGACAAAATTAATGTTTATTGCCAGGACGAATTACCGCATAATACGGAGTTGTGTGGTAACAAATCTGCTAGTCATATATATGTAAGTGTCAGTCACTGTTTGTTAAAATTGTTCTGTCGCGTAGATTTTTTTTATATTTTCATGCCAAGCTATGGCCGGTGCTTATGGATCATTCTGTTTTAGTACTAAATTTGGAGAAACCCGACCAACATCAATGTAACAACTACAACAACTCAGCTATGCCAATGATATGTTTAGCCATAGTGAATTGGGTGGTATTGTTTCAAATTTTTAAACAATGTTATCATGTCCATATGATGTATTGCTAATCATTGCTGGGCATAGATTAGTTGTTGTTCTATAAATCATGGTCGGGTTTATCCAAATTGGGAGTTGAAATTATGTTGATCTGACGATAAAGAAGAAACTTTCTCCGTCCACCCAATACATCCCCCGGGGTGCATGTTTCACATCTAATTAACACCTTAAGTAGTCAACATAACAAATCACTCCCTCAAATCCTTTGCCACAAGAATAAAAATAAATTGTCAGCATAAATAGGCAAGACTTCTTTGGACACTTTCGAACCCGGACCCTGATCCCTGGGAACATGTGGGACTCCTTTGAAAAGCCCGAAATGGCACCGAGTACTAGTAGCACAGCAACCAATGTCAGGGTAAGATATGTACACGCCGGCACCTCCATCCCAATATCTTAGCCGGTTTTAGTACGAGAAGACTTGGACTAGCTTAGTGAAGAAAAAAGCTGAGTTAAAAAAAAAAAAATTTGGTGATTCAGGGACCATAACGGGAGAAATCTTTCTATGATTTCAGCTGTTTTCTATTTCTCTATGGGCATCTTCTGAGACACAGACGTTTTAAATGGTGATGAATTATATTATTTTAATAATATTTTATGGCATAGCTTGTTATTAAACCGTATATATCAAGGCACTATATACAAAAACTAATTGGTGACTCGAAAATTAATTGGGCCTTTAGAAAGTACCGTTATTATATAACTTAAGCGTAATTTAATTACGCCTATAAGAGTAATTAAATTACGCATAAGCGTAATTAGCTAATAAACGTGAGTTAATATGATATGCATCCCAAAATGAGTCGGTACCCAGTTTGATATTAAACTCCCGACCTCCTCGACCAGATTGTGATGATGGTAATCACGACCTGACAACCCCCCTCAGAAATCTTTGCCAACATTTAGAACAACCATTGAATTCAGCGGAATTCTAATATCGCGTTAACCAGCACCGTATCTCACTTTAACGGGCACTTGCACCTGGTTGCCATTGACGACACAAACGCGTAATCGTCTCTTTCCGCCCGTGAGGAATTGTGGGATACACATTCCAAATGTTTTTATTTTTTGGTTCTGCATGAAGTTTAAAATACACATATTACTTATACTATAAGTTATAGTATACATATCTAATTAGCACAGGTACTATATATTTACATAGCGACTGTAATTGTGTTTTATATGATTACTATTTGTTGCTATACATTGAAATAATAGCAGGGTAAAATTAACGTTTGTCCTATTTTCGTGGGATTGTTGAATTGAGAATTAGACTTGAAGTTGAATAGTTGATTCGGCAGCTGGCGAGACTTGAGGACATTCGTTTATCTTGATAAACCAGTCCACAGTTCTGCTAATTACTGAATTAAAATATGTTCAATAAATTAAAATGCACATTATGAACTATCCCTGCTCATTATGAACCTTTCCAAGCTCATTATCGTATTAACGTTAGATCTGACTATAGACAAATGAAATAGTATTATTTATGTATAGTCTATAGAGTAATAGACTATAGTATTAAGTATTATTTAGTATAAGTATAACAGTAACACATTAACAGTATAAGTATAAAGTATAATACATGTAATAATACTAATATGCAGCATTATGCTGTATGACTATGATGTAGAAAAAAAGGGAAGTCAGTAGCCGAGTGGCTACTGTTACTGTACTGCCTACTGCAGTACAGACTACAGTGAGTACTGGTCTCTGAGTCTTGTGCTAGCGGACCGGGGATCAAAACCTGGTCAGGGTATTCTGAAAAAAATCAGAACTAATTTGTCAGGCTGAAAAGTCTTTATTCCAGATCATTGAATATTAAAGATCCTAATGCAAAATGACTGATTTCCCCAATTACAACATTTATCCATATGTTGTTGTGGATGTAGTATGTCCGATCAGGTGCGAAAATTAATGGCTGACACATGTACACGCCTCAGTATGGCTGAAGGGGTCACTCACCAAAAAAAGTGCTGAAGGGTACACAGGGTTTGAAAATGTGCTGTTCAAGGGTACACAGGGTTTGTGATCGGCACGACATTACTTAAATTATGTTTATGAAAGTCTGGCGCCCATTAGCAGTTTGTTTTCAGTACATTTTAATATTCATTGGAATGTAAACAATTATTCTCTAACAGAAATCATAGCAGATACGAACACTGAATGTCCTTTAGAACGACATTTCAAACCCTGTGTACCCTTCAGCACATTTTGAAAACCTGTGTACCCTTCAGCACTTTTTTTGGTGAGAGTGACCCCTTCAGCCTCAGTATGTGCATGTTAAAGAACGCTACTGGAGTTGCCACATGTACACGCTTTCGCAGATTGCTGCTTCCAGCAGAGGTGTAGAAGGGTACGCACTACGTTCATGACTGATCTACCACAGGGTTATAAAGTTAATCAACCATGATAGCTACCTTGACCTCTATGGGAGGCCAAATTCACATTTATTAATAATTGTGCTTCATCGCAATTCAATTGCGCTTCAGTACAATTGAATTGCGCTTCAGCGCAAATGAAAATTAATTGCGCTTCAGGGCAATTAATTTTATATATATGGCTAAACCCCCCCAATTAATTAATGAATAAATCCAATAGAAAATTAATTGGGCTTCAGCGCAATTATTTTCCCATATATGGGAACCCCCAGTTAATTAATGGAATAACCTATCTATTCAGGGGTGTAAGCTTGTAACAATAATTGCGCTTCAGTGCAATTCAATTGCGGTTCAGCGCAATTCAATTGTGCTTCAGCGCAATTGGTATGAATCAAGCTGGATTGCGCTTCAGCGCAATTATTAATAAATGTGAATTTTGGCCTCGCATATACCTCCCCATTAATCTAATTTGAAGGTGTTGGAGTAATATGTAGAAGTATGTAAAGTATGTAAAGCTTGAAATGTCCTGACTCCTGGTTATTTATTTTCCTATATGCATAAATTGCAATCTGTATTTGACTTATTTTGTTTCTATATTAAACCCTGACCTATTGCACATCACCATGTCGCTAATGGACCCTGGGAATTTTGAACCCTTGGACTGCCGCACCCTTGGACTATCAAACCCTCAGAATTTAGTATTGAACCCCAGTAGTATCGAACCCAGGGACTATTGAACCATGGGACTAATGAACCCCCGGACTATCGAACCCTGAGGACTATTGAACCCTTGGAGTGACTAGCGCACTGTATCCTGTAATCAAACCATCAGACTAATATACTTTTCCCACCCTGGTGCTATAGGGACATTAGACATGAAAGTGGAAAAGTAAGGAAATAAATCAGGGAAAGTTGAATTTTTAATATGATTTAGGCCATAACATTGCAGACTCGTCTCGAAAAGTCCCCTAAAATCCGAGTTGATCTTTCTGAGTTACACCATTTTTTCCAAATAATTTTTTTTTTTTTATATATTTCACAATCATAGAAATAATTTCATATTTCGATTGATCTAAGAGCATACAGATCAGTGGGCAAACTACATCATGGAATTATACTAAGAAGAGTGTTCGCCCAACGAGACATCAATACACTCATATATCAATTTGAAAAATGCTTGTTAATGGCTTATAATTACAAAGACAAAACCTGATCAACTATCTACTATTATTAATCCATCTGAAAAAAATTAATTGCCACAACAGGATTTTATTGATGGGCCAAAAAAAAATTGCCCAAAGTTGGCAACGCTGAACTCCAATTTTCAGCAATAAACTATCCATGATAAAGAAAATACTTAAATGACTCAATAACGTCTCAATAATTATCAACACAGAGTCGAATCTGAAGTGACTGGTTAGCGATAAAATTATTAACATCCGGATGTAATTTGTAAACAAATGCCCTGGTCACATGTAATGTTCTTGTGACAAATGCCATGTCATTACCATTGGTATGAAACGATGTGACACGTCCACTGCAACATATATGCACTGTTATCAAGTTGCCCGCTAGCCTCTCGACCAAGCAAATGACCACATTTTAATGAAAACTAAAATTAAATTTTTGCGCAGGTGTATGTTCCAATTTTACTGAAACATTATATGGACCTCAAGTTTAATGTGAAATAATCTATTATTGGCTATTCTTGCCTCTTGACGCTCGCTTGCAACTCGCTCAATTGTCAATAATTTGCCGAAATACTCTCGTCACCTGACTTTCTAGGTTGGCTTGGGAAACTTTGGGGGTTCTTTAACTTATTAACTAATGCCAATTTGCCCAAGCCTACGACCCGTCAAACCCTGGATGTCAGGTAACGAGGGCGCTCTGTTTTCCAGGGTGTGTTCATCCGAACCCATCCGATTCTAGCTGTCTATACCCATGTTCATTAGAGGGAAATGTCCAGATAGGGTTCAAGAGTCAATGAGTATTGATTATTTAGTACAGAAAGGGTTAATAATTAACCAGAGAATAGGATTAAGGAAAGAGACAGGTCACCCAAAGTTGGGTAACATGAGCCAGGACCAGCCCGGAACACTAAGACTACACATCCCTTCTGTATATTTGGGGATTAAATGACGTGGCTGAACATGGATAATTAGGTGTTAACCCTTTGAGTGCCAGGTCCGATTTTTGTATCAACCCATATACCCTGTGCCAATGCATTCTCTTATATATGCGAGTCGACCATAGGTCGCCTCGCATATATAAGAGAATGCATTGGCCTAACAATTTTTCATCATTTGTTATTATTTTTTACAATTTTTTACAATTTTAATAATTTTTTATTTTATTCTTTAACATACTTTTTTGTAGGTTTAGTGCCAGGGAATCTCACGTTTTCCATGGGCATCAAAATTATTACTATGAATACTTGGTGATAGTTTTGAGTTATAACATGCCCCTAAGGTTTTATCCAGTTTGTTTTTAAATTTGCTATAGCATGCTTAAGCATACCCAAACAAAATTCAACCCAAAAAAATCTACAGACTGTAAATTAGGGCCGATAAGATCGGCCCTTGGCACTGAAAGGGTTAAAGACATATTATGGACTTATTCGGGGTGCCTGAAACTGATAAGGTAGTGCTCAGGCGCCAACTGTGGGAATGTAGCATTCTACTATCTCAAAGAAATTGACCATACCACTCCATAGAAATCATCGTCTGAACTACGCTTAATTGTAAAAATTTACATCTCGATTCGGGACGCAAAAATCAGCGATAAACTAACGCAAATTAGTATGCCATCAAGAGTCCTTGCATTTAATTAATATATAAGTATGCTGGTGTATGCTGTAAATTTGGATTAATATTTGTTATAATAACTACTTTGTGCAAGATTTTTCTCAATTTCTATTTGATCACCCAACCATAGTGTTTCACATCACTTTAAGGCTGTTAAGACATTAACTAGTTTTAACAACGGAGAGATCATATTCCGCCAGTACAAAACCTGGGAACTTTTTGATGTTCAGAACCATTTTGAACTTTATAACATTGATCAAGCAAGGTAGGGAATATATTTCTTTGTTAATAATTGTTCCTCAATAATCTACTTCACATTAGTGGGTGGTCTCAGCTTGAGATTGCATGCTTTTTATAACATTCAATTAATTACCCTGGAGAAATTCCATAATTGTAAACGACGCAAAGCAAATTCGGTTACAAACTCACTTAAATCGTGCAATTGCTAGTGGGACCTTCGCCTACAGTGAAGTACAGAACTAAGAAATATATTACTTGTACTGTTTTTTCAATGTTATACACTTCCCCTGTCGCAACATAAAAAAGTTCCTAGGTTTTGTAATGATGGAATATGATGTATACAGTCATATAGATAGAATAGAGAATCTTGAGAAAATCGTGGCATTATCTAGTTTGATATGAATAAGATCTACAGATATTCTTTAATTTGTTCTTCTCAACTGCGTATAGAGCAACGTCGGATCACGTAGAATAGTGTTCATCAACTTGAAGCTGTGTTATCACAACAGATTGAATCTAGTAGTACTACATGTACCTTTCCTCAATGTTGTCGAGTCATGATTATTGATGATGCAGTCCTCTTTGGTTTTTGAAATTTGAAAAATGTTGGTGCAAAGTAAATTTTGCATCTGGATTTTGACATATCATCATTTGGGAAGAATTCAATTGAAATGTTAAAGACATATTATGGACTTGTTTGAGTGCGTAAAACTGATAAGTTAGTACCCATGTGCTACATCAACCTGGTAGATATAGCATTCTACTAACATCACCGAAAATTACATAGAAATCGACCATACCACTCCATAGAAAACATCATCTGAACTACGATCAATTGTGAATATTTACATCTCGATTCGGGACGCAACTATCTGCGATAAACTAACACAAATGATTTCATCATCGAAGCCATTGCATTTAATTATTATATAAGAGTGGCGGTGTGTGTGGTCAATTTGGATAAATATTTGTAAAAATAACAACTTTGAGCATGAATATTCTCCATTTCTATTTCATCACCATACCGGTGTGTTTCACATCACTTTAAAAGATGATTGGAGACAAATTCAAAAGACATTAGATCTGTACATACGTATAGCAGTGGTTTTTGATGATGCACAAGGTTTCTTCATACTTGAATCATGTTCAAATTATGAATATGTATATTGGAAAAAGGGATAAGATAGGTCAATATGTGAATGAAATTGCGATGTACAGGTTGTCTATACCACTCTAGAAAGACTTGCCAAAGTCATGGCAATTTTCCCACTCGATTTAACTGGACTTGCATTGCTATGTAGTGCTGCAAAATGCTTTACACATTTTAAAAATGAAATCGACTCCTGTGTTTACCATTTTGTTTCACAGAACACCATTGAAAGGCAAATTTTAGACAATAACTTGAAGCATCAAATAAAAATGAATTTCCAACATGCTGATCACTGACCTTTTTTTTCCATCCTGGTTTTAAAACATTATTGTTTTGCAGATCTGAAATGAACCGGATGAGCATGATGGAACAGGTTCATCTTGCTGGCGAAGACGAGGATGATTTGTATTCGGGTTATAATGACTATAATGCTGCTCTGGACACAGAGGTAAATCAGATACTGATTTATTTTTATTTTGATAGGTTGTATAGCATTATACATTTGGATATACATGTATAATACAAGAGATGAATACATTACATAAGATAGTCACATTGGATATGCAGATATTTAGATAAGAGCCTGAAAAAGTGGTAACTTCAGAGAAGAGTAGGTTGGCAGTCTGGTCGAAAGTAGTCTGACTTTTATCAAATCCTTGCTATTATTTATATGACTCTAAGAAAAACTCACCATACTGTATGGTAACGTATAGCAGGGTTTCCGCGGGGAGAAATAAATCAGTCCGTATTTCAGCCGTATTGGGGAAACATAGAACGAGACGGGGCGACCATGGTATTATGTTTGACCCTCGAACTCCCACTGCAGTCAGATTCTTTTTACGATAGATTGCTTTTGACTTTAGGTACATGTATGTCTCAAATATATCATCAGCGAGGGGAATGAGGCCGTTACACGTACACTGAGCCATAGTAACGGAAACCCTGCTTATAAGGCCAGATAGTAATTACTCTACCAAAAAAATTCTTATATTATTTGGTGTATGAGATTTGCTTAACAGAGCCTTGATAAAGATGGAAAACAAGCACAATCTGCTATGGCCCCTAATTAGTTAACCCTTTGAGTGCCAGGTCGATTTTTGTATCAACCCATATACCCTGTGCCAATGCATTCTCTTATATATGCGAGTCGACCATAGGTCGCCTCGCATATATAAGAGAATGCATTGGCCTAACAATTTTTGTTTTGTTTTTTTTACAATTTTAATAATTTATTCTTATATTCTTTAACAGATTAATTTTGTAGGTTTAGGGCCGACGAGATCGGCCCCTGGCACAATCTGCTATGGCCCCTAATTAGATAATATTCATAAAGTTAGAGCTCAATAACTTAACAAATATCAAATGAAAACTAAAATAATAGATGTCGGCGAAATTTCCTTTGCTTAACCCTTTGAGTGCCTGGGGCCGATCTTATCGGCCCTAAACCTACAAAATAAGTCTGTTAAAGAATATAAGAATAAATTATTAAAATTGTAAAAAATTGTAAAAAAAAAATTAAAAAATTGTTAGGCCAATGCATTCTCTTATATATGCGAGGCGACCTATGGTCGACTCGCATATATAAGAGAATGCATTGGCACAGGGTATATGGGTTGATACAAAAATCGACCTGGCACTCAAAGGGTTAAATCCATTTTAATGTCACTTAACACTTTGAAGATTAATTTATTTTACTACTTCTAGGATTTACAACATGACCCAACATTTCAAAAAGCCGTGCTCCGTACAAGCCATGGAAGGAGACCACCTGCTGTAAGTATTACTCAATTGACATACTGTTGAAAATTTAGATACAGTAATGCTCTAAGTAATCGACTCTTTAACTACAGCAGAATTATGGGTAACTTTTCAGGATTTAGTCGGAAATATGGCTTGTGGCCATTCATCAGAAAGCTCTCTCCGAGAGCTTTCCGATGAATGTCAACAAGCCATATTTCCAACTAAATCCTGAAAAGTTACCCATAATTCTGCTGTGGTTAAGAAGTCGATTACTTAGAGCATTACTGTATATGACATTTTCCAGAACTCAGTGGAGACTGTGTTCATAAAACTTTATTATTATATTGATTTATATGAATACAAGATTCTGGCAATTCTAGAATTATTATAAAAGAAAATTTGGGGCATACTGGATTGACTGCCCATCAGTTTGTTCGTCCTGTCATATATCTCAGACATGGGTTTTCGGATCTGAATGAAATTTGGTATGGAGGTTCGCTAATATTATGTTTTCAAAATAGAGGACAATAACGTCATTCACATTTTCCGTTTTAGAGATATACTTCTTTGTTTATTTTTTATTTTGCCGTCTGTACAATTATCTCAGCCATGAGTTATCGGTCTTTAATGAAATTCAAAATGGAGATTTACAATTGTGACTGCTTTCAAAACAATTCTAGAGTTATCCTTCTTTTAAATTTGGTTTCCATCCAGCCCATGTTTCAATTTGTCACCGTGGTGATATGTCAGCACTCAGCACCTGAGATACAACCTCTTGTTGCGAACAATTTTCATAGATTTTTATTGTTTGTCAGCTTTACGTACATGTGTTGAAATGAATAATTTATATTGAATAAAATTTCATTAATGTCTCTTCTGAGTATATACTTCTCTATTATCAGACCGGCAAAGTAAGCCTGGTGCCAGGTACGGCTGCTCGGGGCAGAGCTGGCTTGCCGTCGTCAATGGGAGCTCGGCCAATCACGGGTGCTGTTAACCAAGACGGTGCTGCTCGACCAATGACAGCTGTCCGAGCCGCAGGATTTACGTCAACTGGTCAGAGAGGTTTGTTGCTATTTGTGACCTCTAGTTTAAGTTTGAAATTTGCTATGATAGTGTTGGTGTGTAATAAACACATAATTAAACATAGTGAATAGCACATATTTGTTTGTTATAATCAAGTCGCCTTTGGGTAATGTTTCATACTGCCACAAAAATCTAATTCATTCTTGTAAGTATATTTATGTAGATACATTTGACCAATATTTGTGCAGTAAAAGGTTAAAGGTTTTTTGTCATATATATTAGTACATTTATATATGTTAATATTTATACCCCCACTTCCGTCCGTCGTGCCATCCGACCTCATAACTCGAACAACTATGAACCGATTTCAACAATTATTTGTATGCAATCTCCTTAGGACCGCCTCTCCGCATGATGCTAATTGCGATGTGGTCCGACTTTCTTTTTTTAAGTTACGCCTTACTTTTCGACTTATTTTGACTTAGAAAATTCTGTCTGACTTAATAACTTTAACAAATATGAACCGATTTCAATAAATTTTGGTATACATGCTTCTCACAACACCCTCTCCACATGATGCGGCTCAGGGTTGGCTCGGACTGTTCATAACATTACACTTCATTTTCGACTTATTTTGACTTAGAAAATTTTGGGATTTTTTTTGTGTGGATTCTATCAAGTTAGGATATTTTCCGGAAGTTTCTTCGATTATGGGTTCGGAACAATGATTTTTACCACAGTTTTGGTTTCCGGATCTTGCGACACCATATCGATATTATTAATCCAAATTTTTCTTTAAAGTTAAAAATCTTTTTTGTTGGTTTTACGGATAATGCGGGTTAAATTTGCCATGGTGGAGGTATGCTAGCACGTGACTGCACACCTCTTGTTACATTCATATCATGTATGCATTCTGTCTGTGAACTTAAATGCAGGACATTGGTTGGTTGAAATCACATCAGGCAATAACTAGTTTCCATTTAGTATAGAAGCAACTTGAAAATACTGCCAGAATATCACTGAAAATGCTCTTTCAATCTACCAGTTGAGTACGTATATACATGTATACAAAATGTGTGTTGTTATTTTGCATTCCATGGAGTATAGATGCAAGTTGATCCAACATTTTTATGTGTGGAACGCAACGCAACATCTATTTCTTTGATGGAGTTATCCATTGTTTAGCACATATTCTATACTATATTGTCTAAAGGGTGGATAAATCTAACTATAGAGGCATATACCGTACATAGTTTGGTGCTTGGAATGTGCCTTGTCTGTTTCACCAAGTTGATGATAATGTCATTTTATTGAGAAAGTTTATAAATTTTAATCCGTTATTGATTTATATTTTTAGGAGCTACATTTGATCCGATGAACCAAGCTGGGAAGGGGCCTGCTCCCCCACTGGAGGCTAAACCTGAAGAAAGGTTTGTTCCGCAGACATTTATTTTGCAGATCTGATTTTTATGTAACTATTTTGCTGAGTTGTGGCAATTTAGAAACTCATATTGAACCATAATTGTCCCCCCAAAAAAATATTCTTGGACTGTAAAAATCACCAATGTCCATCCGTGCGTCCCTGTCTATCCATGAATCCATCTCAGATTGTTTCCAGATGATAACTTTAGTTATAGTTATTCAATTGTTTTCAAATTTGGTATAATGATGATTATTCACATGAAAATACAGGTCAAATTCGAATATGGGTGAGATCCGCCCATTTTTACCGCAGTTATGGTCCTTGTTGACTTAAAATTCGCTGATTATTTTGGTTTCCGGCTGATAACTTCAGTTTTAGGAAAATACAGCCCTACAGGTTAAGTTCGAATATGGGTGAGGTCCGCCCATTTTTAACCGGAGTTATGGTCCTTTTTTACTTAGAATTTGCCGATTATTTTTGTGTCCGGATGATAACTTTAGTTAAAGTTATACGATTGTTTTCAAATTTTGTATATGGATTACTTATATAAAAATTCAGGTCAATTTCAAATTTTGGTTCGGTCCACTCATATTTACCAGAGTTATGACCCTTGTGGACTTAGAATTTCCAATTTTGGTTCCGGATTATAACTTCATAGACTTAACCCTTTGAGTGCCAGGTCGATTTTTGTATCAACCCATATACCCTGTGCCAATGCATTCTCTTATATATGCGAGTCGACCATAGGTCGCCTCGCATATATAAGAGAATGCATTGGCCTACCAATTTTTTTTTTTTTTTTTTTTTTTTTTTTTTTTTTTTACAATTTTAATAATTTATTCTTATATTCTTTAACAAACTTATTTTGTAGGTTTAGGGCCGATGAGATCGGCCCCTGGCACTCAAAGGGTTAATAATTTACTGATTATTCTGATGTCTAATAAAATAAAACTAGGTGTCTTCACAACATGGACAGTTGGAAGCATTTCACAACATAGACAGTTGGAAGCAAAGTTTTATTTATTGATTGTTCCCAGAATTAAAGTTTTCATTTCTAAAAAAGCCACTGGTCAATGAAGCCAGCTTATACGGGAGACGTGTGGCCTAGAGACCTATTATTATATATAATTCTAACCTTTTTCACCATTCCTTCCCATTCAAAATATGCCCGAAATATGCTTATACAGACATATTGAAGTCATAGAAACAACCACTTTGGAGACAAATATTGTTTATTTTCCTTCCAGTCATTTTGTATGATTATTGCACGGAAAATTGAAAGAAATCAAAAATATTCTTTGTATGTTTGTTTAAATTCCGTATCCTTCCTCCCAAATTACTCATTCATGTTTATTTAATTTGTTGCTGTCCAGTACCTTGTTGAAGCGAAGTGTCAATGTTACTTTCATTTTAGCAATGAAGAGAAAATAAAACAGCTTGAGAAGAAAGTCAATGAGCTTATAGAAGAGAGCTGTTTCGCTAACAGCCGAGGGGAGCTACAGTTGGTGAGTGTTTAGGCCTAAAACAAATAGTGATGTTTCCGGTAACCTGCCCACCCCAAGTCTAGACCTTTTTATCGACATTGGAAAAAAATATAAAATAAAATAAGTGCAAAATTAAAAACAAAATTGTGTTTATAGATCTCCATATCATAATATAACTGTGCTGATCAATTGTCAATCTGCGTTATTGTCTCCCGAAAAATTAATTTTTGGGGGACTATAGAAACGGGCCCCGTCTGTCCGTCCGTCCGTCGCACCGTTGAGCCGTCCGTCCGTCCGTCACACTTTTGAGTACCTTCATGGTGTAATCATCTCCTCCTACAGATTTTATCCCAGAGATTTGAAACTTCAGAATATTATATATACATGTATATAGATGATGGAAAAATTATTTTTTGACGGAGTTATTAACCCTTTTTTAATTTCTTTAACAAAGCGGCATCGACTTGCCACGTTTTCGGGGGACACTGTGGTCGGCTGACCTTTTATTTACATCAGAAGTCAGTGTTTTTAAGATGACAGTGCCCTTGTGTATACAGTTCGGAAAGACTCCTGTTCAGCCTAAGGTTGATGCTGTGATCACTTTCAAGCCTTGAAATAGGGTGTCTGTCATTTGCAGAATGAGGTCCCCAGAGGGTGAATTTAGTGATGCTACCCCGCATAGCGGGCTAGCATCACCAAATTCACCCTCTGGGAACCTCATTCTGCGGAGGTGTAAGCAGAATGAGGTCCCAGAGGGTGAATTGGTGATGCTAGCCCGCTATGCGGGGTAGCATCACTAAATTCACCATCTGGGGACCTCATTCTGCAAATGACAGACACACTATTTCAAGGCTTGATCACTTTTGATTAAAAATAATGCTTCATTATCCTCCCATTACCTACAGTAATATGCTCATTCAGCCTCATTGTTGTATCATTTGTGCTGCCAAATTCAGCCCTCCCCTACTTTTTTGCCCTATGATACCGGAAACATCATTATCTTTGTTTAGGCTTTATCGTGACTGGGACCATATTCAGAAATCAAGCAGTGAGAAAATATTAGCCCAATACCAATAATTTGCCGGAAATTTTAAAGGGGTAAAATACATACACTAAATCCGACCATTTATGGGACCATCTCCTTTTATACTCAACAGAATATATGCAACAAATGAATGAATTTGAGCCATGGATTAATGCAAAATACAGTAGTGTGCTCTATTGACGATGCAAACAACATGGTAATTTTTATAATGAAAAAGATTTTATGACTCCAGTCATGAAATCATATTCATTATGATTACCGTGTTGTTTTGCCTTGTTCATAAAGTAAATGAGTGCATTTTACACTAATCCATGGCTCAAATTCATTCATTTGTTGCATATATTCTGTTGAGTATAAAAGGAGATGGTCCCATAAATGGCCGGATTTAGTGTAACCCTTTATTAAAACACATAGATGTTAGAAGGTTTTGAAATAAATAATGTTATACTAGTAATAAGAATTTAATGAAAATTTATTTTAGTGATTTCCAAGTCATTTATATGACTTACAAATTATATTTTCTTTTCAGGGCCTAGAAAAAGCAAAAGAAGCAGGCAGGAAGGAACGAGTGTTGGTGCGACAGAGGGAACAGATGTCCGTTGGAGAACAAATAAACCTTGACCTCACCTACTCTGTATGTATGAACAACAGCATTCCTCGGTGAAAAGAATTTTACAAATCACCTGTCAAGGCTGGAAATGGCTTCAATTTCTTTGAATAGATTTGGTTTTGAATTTTAGAATTGAGGGTCTTGAAAGTTGTTGAGAAATCACCTTGATTGGTCTTGAATTCTATTGACCTGTGAATGTGTTTTCTGTCTATTGTACAGTTTAAAAAAAACCAAAAAAAACCTGAATTTCATTATTCATTTCATTTTAAAGAAACTCTAGATTGGTGGAAAATGACCCTAAATTTCTGTATGGCTATATATATTATGTTGTAACCTTTTTAATTTGAGATTAAACAAGTGGTTTGAAAATGAGATGCCCTGTTGCTTTGTTGGGAAAAACCTTGAAATCATTGAAAATGTCCCCATGACACACACATCAAGTCTGGTTATATAACATCTTTGTGAGTATCATATAGCAGGGTTTCTGCGAGGGGAAAATTAATGAGTCCGTATCGGGGAAACACATAACGCGATGGGACGACCATGGTTCGTCCCGTCGGGCGAAAATTTTGTTATTTGACACTGAAAAGTAGCAATTTCCTTGCACTATTTGTGCGCTGTGACGTCATACTGGAGGGTTTGTCTGCAGGAGATATTTATAGCTGCAAAATACGAATGGTAGCGACACAGGTATTGGCAAAAACAAAAAAATTATAAAAAGAGATTTTTATTAAATTTAAAAACAAAATTGTGCCTAATACCTGTGGGTAGCGACATCTTTCACTCGGAACGCGTAGCTTGTTCACTAGTCTCTATTAGTCCATAAACTGACGACTGCAATTGCTTATTATGCGCACAGTCAACAAAATCCCAAAGTGATTTATTTCACAATAATACGGAACCTGTCCTGAAATCAGTCTTTATAGTGGGAATTCATAGTGACAAGTTAACAACACCATTCATTTGAACCATATTACATACATGGGGGATAAAGACAAACACATACCCCCTCCCCAATATGGAGATAAAGTCAAAGGACGGTAAATAATAGTTGCGTTGTCCCCAAGCACAATCAACGACGCACGTGTTCACATTTCCCGCCAAAATTATATTTTATAACACGTTGGCTAAAACTCTGTTCTATACCTCATGGACTTTGCAGAGGGACCCATTTATTATGTACCGTACGATAGCACGGGATCTCGGGGAGGAGTAGTTTCATCCATGAAAAACCCGTGCATAAAAATGTCCCAACTAAGAAATTCGGCGTTCTTTGATCAAATTATGTAATCGTAGGATATCACGGGATTTTCGAGCATGAGTAGTTTCATCCCGTGCACAAAAATATGCGTACTCAGCAGTCCGGCTTTCTTTGATGTTACCACGACATGCATTATGCTGTATCTAACGTCGCTATTTGACCCGCTTTTTCACCAGTATTCTGTTTAACCCCCGAACTCCCGTTGTAACCGGATTTGTTTACGACATTGCGACTGACATTTTGTGTATGTATGAACCAAACAGATAATCTGCGAGGGGAATGAGGCCGTCCTACGGACGCTGAGCCGTACTAACGGAAACCCTGCATATAGTAATGATTATTGCAGATAATACAATATTGTGATTTCTTTCTAGGTTTTGTTCAATTTGGCTAACCAGTACGCAGCAAATGAAATGTATGCCGAGGCCCTCAACACATATCAAGTCATTGTCAAAAACAAAATGTTCAGCAATGCAGGTAAGTAAACAACAAACAGTATATTCTCAAAACAATTACTCTTGAATAATTATCATATTTTATTTCTGTAGCTTTCCATGTGCAAAACAACAAGAACAACTATTAGCTCCCATAATTCAGGATTCGTGTGCAACTTATACTGGTGCAAGTTGCACCCACAATATATTCATTAGTTGGGTTTTTCTCAGACAATTGTCATTATATGATAATTGAAGGTGAATATGGCTAACATATACTTCTTTCCTGCAGGTCGATTGAAGGTGAATATGGGCAACATATACTTCAAACAGAAAAAGTATCCTAAAGCAATCAAGTTCTACCGGATGGCATTAGATCAGGTTCCAAACACCCACAAGGAAGTCAGGTATGCAGTTTATATATTCACCTATTAATAAAAATACACTAATCCTGCATCTCAAGTCATTGTCTGTTTTTTTTTGCGAAAACCCTGTGCCAATGTATTCTCTTATATATGCGAGTCGCCCATAGGGTGCCTCACATATATAAGAGAATACATTGGCCTAACTATATTTACCTTGGCCTTTTAAGCCAGTACATTCTCATATATATTCGAGGCTCCCTATGAGAGGCTCGCATATATTAGAGAATACACTGGCACAGGTCTTTAATGCTACACCAGCACAGCTCCCATCATGAAAGGGCTAAGCATCTGTCCTGTGGGATTTTATTGTGCAGTTTAGGAGAATTTTCAATTTTGCTTTTTTCAGGACGATATCATGCAAAATGTTGAAATCATATTTGTTAAGATGGGGCAGTACAACGACGCCATCACGTCCTTTGAATGTCGGATTATCTTGACCTTTCAAATTTTTTTATTTTTCAATTTGCTCTTTTCTGAATGCATTTCTGTGGAGACTCCCATATATAGAAGAATGTACTGGCACATGATCTTTAATGCTGTGACCACTGAAACCATAGGGCTGTAAGGTTGCAGAGGGTTCATGATGCAATATGATTTATTAGCATCTGTCCTGTGAGATTTGATTGTGCAGTTTAGGAGAATTTTCAATTATGTTTTTTTCAGGACGAATATCATGCAAAACGTTGGAATCGTATTTGTTAAGATGGGGCAGTACAACGATGCCATCACATCCTTTGAACACATCATGTCAGAGTCGCCAAACTTTAAGACGGGATTCAACCTGATTCTGTGTTACTTCGCTCTTGGAGATCGGGACAAGATGAAGCGAGCTTTCCAGAAACTTCTTACTGTCGACTTGAAGATTGATGATGAAGACAAATATCTTCCTCATAATGTAATATTTACATAGCACATGTTTTAATACTGAATTCTGTTCCTTCATTCTCGATTGCAAATTGGGTGTTATACCCAAAATAAAACGAACCCAACATGACATTTTGTTGACCTAAATGTGGTTGGTAGACTAATTTCGTTACTCTTTATCCGAACCACCATAGACTAATCAATGGATAATTCAGAGTTGGACTATTGGGCTAACGTACTGTGTTGTTTAGTATAATAATCCATACAGATTTCAGTGAAAAAAAAAAGTAAGAATAATTTAAGCTGACATTGCTGAAATAATAAGGAAAAAGTTTTTGTCAATCTATAAGAAATTAGTGTTGTTTTAGTGTGTTTTATATGATGGATAATGAGAAGTGGCCGTTAAAGTACATTTTTGTGTAATATGCTTTGCAAGCCTTGAAATAGTGTGTCTCATTTGCAGAATGAGGTCCCCAGAGGGTGAATTTAGTGATGCTACCCCGCATAGGCTAGCATCACCAAATTCACCCTCTGGGGACCTCATTCTGCTTACACCTCAGCAGAATGAGGTCCCCAGAGGGTGAATTTGTGATGCTAGCCCACTACTCTAACTGCATTCATTTCTTAAATTATCTTACGATGATATCTGGACTTAAAGCAGTTTGCGCTCCAATTTACATCTAATAATATTAGATTTTGAATAATTCCCGGTATCGAAATAGGTCGATAAATACCTGAGCTATCTTTCTATGAGCATGATATGTCCCCGAAAGACGCATTGAAGTTATACGAATACAACTTCGAACACAAATATCCGACCCCAAGTAAAAACTGCCATTTGTATTCATTGGAATTCTGGAATCGGAAATGGAATAATACGCGACTGTCTGTAAAAGGTATATGTAGTAACATAATGTTTCAGAGTGACGACAGGTCCAGATTTTCTTCCCATAGTCTACAGTTGCAATTTTTATGCAACCGTTAACAAAATTTTTAATTAAAAACAAATTCTGGCAGAAACAAAATTATCTTAATTTTTTCGAAAACTATAAGAAACAAACCACATATTTTCGGCGCTATATTGAAGAATTTTCAGATTGGTCTGACTCATTTCAGAAAGACATTGCCTGCAAGTCTTGAAATAGTGTGTCTGTCATTTGCATAATGAGGTCCCCAGAGGGTGAATTTAGTGATGCTACCCCGCATAGCGGGCTAGGGTCACTAAATTCACAACCTGGAGACCTCATTCTGCTGAGGTGTAAGCAGAATGAGGTCCCAAGGAGGGTGAATTTGGTGATGCTAGCCCACTGCGGGGTAGCATCACTAACTTCACCCTCTGGGGACCTCATTCTGCAAATGACAGGCACGCTATTTCAAGGCTTGCATTGCCTTTGTCTAAACTATTATTGTGTAATTTATCAGCAAATTGTTTATAAACTGTGCACAAATACAAACCAGGTTGAAAAACAGGCCTGAGAATATCATGGCAGATATTTGCAGAATGAGGTTCCCAGAGGGTCAATTTAGTGAAGCTACCACGCACAGCGGGCTAGCATCACCAAGTTCATCATCTGGGGACCTCATTCTGCATGTAGTGTGGTCGTTGAAGCAGAATTTGGGGATCAACCCGGAATAAATTGGATACAAGCTTATTTTGGTGTCATTCGACACGGAAAAGCCTCAGGAACAACATATCCAAAATCCGCTATGGGGAAACTTTGTTATCCAAGATGGCGTCCAACATGGTTGTCTATACTACATCAGTTCTCGAAACAAGTCATTATACGATATATTGTGGCATCGGAATTACGCCGTTATACCAGTTTGTGTTAAATTATAGTACGGGAGCGAATAGAGTGACACGCACAGAAAATCATACAATCGTGGCCATGAAATGGCTGTCAAAATGGCCACAACTGCAAGCAATACAACAAAGAAAGCAACATATTGGATAACCACATAGGAGTGAAAATATGTATTGATAATATACAAGTCGGTTGTTGAATATCTTTAAAGGTACACACATCATTAAACAGATCCATCTGAAGGATTTATCGGCCACTGCACCGCAAGTCAAACCCCAATGATTTGCGTCTTTAAAGTTTGGGTGTTCTGCTTATCCAACATCCAATTGTCGGGCCAAAAATAATAATATTGGACATGCAACACACGAACTAATGTTTCGCCTCACAGTTCATGGTAGTTTCATTCGGCATGATGATTAATTATTGAATTTAACGCTGAAATTTAAGTGCACACTCTAGCGGTCTAAATGTTAGTTATATTTCCGGAATTGTCAACACTCCCTGTGATATTAAACAATACATATTTGTAGCAATGCTTATTATACTGTAAAGAAACACTCATATCTTCAATAGATTAGCACCGTGTCTCACCAGATCAAAGAGACGGTACAACACACATTGTATGTCAGACTAATTTTCATGCTGCTAACAAACCGTGTTCTTAGTAGACAATTTTGTTCAAATTACTTCAATCACAACTTTACAACTGGAATATGCAGCTACGCAATGCACACTATTAGTTTTCAGTATAATTTTGTTTGAAATGATCTTACCATTACCACAAACATAATCATGCTAAATATCGAGTAATCACCGTTTAAGATATTATTTCAACGTTGAACATTCACGCAATAGTATTAATTGTGGTTCTGTGTGCAGCAGCTATGTGTAACATTAGGGATAAGGAGTAAACGTGGTGATGCGGTTGAAGAAAACGTAGTAAGTTTCGCGTAGATGTGGTCTTGGTGAATTCAACCAAATATAATTTCCAGGTATAAACACAGTCTTTGTCACAGAGTATGTAGGCAATATTGGTAAAGTTTAGAATTTATTGACGATAGTCTATGGTACTCCTTCGTGTTTTAATAAATTTAGTTCATGGTATACCACCATGCATTCTTGTGATAAGAGCGAAATATTCGTGTTTTTCACTTGATCTGAGGCAACTATGACTACTATTTTGAGACACGGACAATAGAATATACGCATTTTACCCAGTACTATATGAATATCTTTCATACCGTTTTATATCAGTTAATTTTTAAATGTTTCATGCTGTAGATATCAAAATAAATGATGATCGGTCACATTCGTGAGACTGCTCGGAGTACACATTTTTCTGCTTCTAGAAAAAGGTCTCATTGTCAATACATCTCTACTAAATCCCATTTAGCTGTTTATTTACACATATATCACACGATTCAAGATAAGCAGTACAGAAAAAACTGCGTTATGTTTCCGTTTCTGGGCGTACAAAAGTCAAGATTTAACCGTTTCATAAGACCCTGGTTTCGCTTGCTCTCTCGTGAGATACATCAGAGATAAATCGTACATCTCTAATCAAAAGTTTCTCTTATACTCTGCAATCATTCTTCCTCGCATAATTCGAGAGTTTGTTCACTCGTATAGGACTAGCTCTTCAATTTTGCACAACATGTAAATTTCATTCGATTTTGTCCATTTTGGCGGCCATTTTGGGAAATACATTCTACAGATATGGCTTACGACAAAGCATTGTTTGTATATATTTCAATTTATAACGAATTTGGCATTAATTGGAGCACCTACCGCAGAAATTCAGTATTGTGCGATAACAACAGACATTATGGACGCCATCTTGGATCCTGAATTTTCCCATGAGCGGATTTATGCGGATTTTGGATATGTTGTTCCTGGTGTTATCCCGCGTCGAATAACACAAAAATCAGCTTGTATCCAATTTATTCCGGGTTCAACTCTCCAACGACCACACTAATGTCCGCATCTGCTATGGGAAACATAGACTCAGATTTAAGTTTCAAGATGGTGAATATTGTGATGTACACCTATTGGGCACCTCGATTATGCTATGTGTCATCTGCCAATTTGGGGATATAGAGAAACTAAACTAATAAAGAAAAAGAATCTTTGTGAAGAAGTTTCTAAAGAAAATAAAAAAACTTGGTAATTTCATAATAAATATACTTTCCAGAGAAGATGAGGCCTAAGCAGTATGAGGTCCACAGAGGGTGAATTTAGTGATACTAGCCTGCTGTGTGGAGTAGCGTCACTAAATTCACTCTCTGGGGACCTCATTCTGCAAATGTCTGGCACATTATTCTCTGGCCTGATGAAAGTGTGTACACCTTAAACTTTCCATGACTGGAGCTTCCTGAAATTTTGCGCAAAACCCTGTGCCAATGCATTCTCTTCTATATGTGAGTCTCCCATCGGGAGACTCACATATATAAGAGAATACATTGGTCCAACAATATTTACCTGTTAGCTAGTGCATTCTCTTTTGTCTGTGAAGCTCTCTATGGGAGACTCGCATATATAAGAGAATGGAAATCTCTGGAGATATATTTCAACTTGTCCAGCATGCAGGTAGAAACTTGTAGGTGGAAACAGCTGCCAAATTAACCAAATGCATTAGTGTCATCTTTAATGATGCACCAGCGCAGCTCCCATCAATGGTTGAATTTTTATATTAATCAAACATGTACTTACTGAGTTGTTGCCTTCTAACTTTGAAGATTTAGGCCAATTAAATAAATTATATATATTAAATAATATATTGATGTTTCAGGAAGACAAGCAGTGGAATTTTGTTCTGGAGATGATAAAGAATGATTCCCTCAGACAGATCGAAAGGGAACGGTTAGTTTGAGTCATCTATCTGCAAGCCTTGCAATAGTGTGTCTGTCATTTGCAGAATGAGGTCCCCAGAGGGTGAATTTAGTGATGCTACCCCGCATAGCGGGCTAGCATCACCAAATTAACCCTCTGGGGACCTCATTCTGCTTACACCTCAGCAGAATGAGGTTCCCAGAGGGTGAATTTGGTGATGCTACCCCGCATAGCGGGCTAGCATCACTAAATTCACCCTCTGGGGACCTCATTCTGCAAATGACAGACACCCTATTTCAAGGCTTGTCTATCTGACTATTGTTAAACCTTTCTTTACTAAATGGATTCTCCGACCAAGTTAAACAAATGTGTACATCGGAATAGTCTATTATTGATTTGGAGGGATGTACAGGTAATATAAGAAAAGTGCAGAGAGATTCATATTTATTTAGGGAAATGTTCAGGTAATAAGAATTTGTTGAACTTATTATCTGAACATTTCCTATGGGATAACTACTCATCGATGAGTGTTTAGTATAGAAAGGGTTAACTTATACTGATGTGCTACTGGAAAACTATATATTTAAATCTATATCCACATTCAAGCCTTGAAATAGCGTGCCTGTCATTTGCAGAATGAGGTCCCCAGAGGGTGAATTTAGTGATGCTACCCTGCATAGTGGGCTAGCATCACCAAATTCACCCTCTGGGGACCTCATTCTGCTTACACCTCAGCAGAATGAGGTTCCCAGAGGGTGAATTTGGTGATGCTAGCCCGCTATGTGGGCTAGCATCACTAAATTCACCCTCTGGGAACCTCATTCTGCAAATGACAGGCTCACTATTTCAAGGCTTGTCCACATTGCCATGATTAAGTCTGTATTTTTAAAAAAATATTAAAGTTGCAATTTTTTCTTGCTGTTTATTTTTTCATATGTACACTTCCATCTAAGGAGACTTGTTAAATGTTAAAGTGATATAAAACACTCCAGTAGAGTGATCAAATAGAAATTGAGAATAATATTACTCAAAGTAGTTATTTTTTACGAATATTAATCCAGATGACAACACACACCATCATTCTTATATATTAATTAAACGCAATGACTCTCTTGACGAAATCATTTGTGTTTACAGCTGATAAAATTGCGTCCCGAATCAAGATGTAAATATTTACAATTGAGCATTGTTCAGATGGTGCTTTCTATGGATTGGTATGGTCGATTTCTTTGAAACTTTCGGCGATGTTGGAAGAATGCTACGTTCCCCAGGTTGGCATAGCGCCTGAAAACTAACTTATCAATTTCACACACCCGTACAAGTCCATAATATGTTTTTAAGGTAAATCTTTGTGGTTGTTCGCATAAACATATGCAAGGTAGCTTGAGAATGATAGAGTGTAATGTCCCTTTTATTTGAATATTTCAGAAAGTATGAAGCAGAGCGATGCATAAAAACAGCAGCCAAAATTATATCACCTGCGATCGAGATGGACTTCTCTACAGGTTATGATTGGTAAGTGTTATCTTGAAGTTAGCTGGACAAGTCTAACTGTTTATTTGTATAATAATTAGATATCACGTTTTTGCTTTGAGTGACCTATTGACCTTGACTGATATCACTCCAAATTTGGCTGATAACCCACTAAACCTGGCTGATAACCCACTAAACTCGGCTGATATCAGTTGTGACATCACCAAGCGAAGAGTAGTGTTTATATCCAACATAACGGCCAGTGATAGTCCGATATAGCAACAATTTCTAAAGTTTCTAAAGGGTGTCATGCCATTTCGAACTGATGTTTACTCTCAAAATTTCAATGGAAATCATTAATATCTACTTGGACATATAACATGTGTGGTCTTACACTAAGTTACAACTCGCCAATATGTTATTTAAGATGTAAATTTAGTGATATTTCATTCATTTTACTATTTCTACAGGTGTGTTGATCAAGTTAAGAACTCACAGTACATGGATCTAGCTCATGATTTGGAGATAGACAAAGCAATTGGATACCTCAAACAGAAAAACTTCCAGCAGGTATGTAATGTTTGTACACTGTATTGTCTTTGAGCTTCCTGAAATTTTGCGAAAACCCTGTGCCAATGCACAGTGAGCTGTGCTGGTGCAGCATTAAAGATCCTGTGCCAATGCATTCTCTTATATATGCGAGTCTCCCATTAGGAGCCTCACATATATAAGATAATACATTGGCCTAAAAAAGAGTTAATACCTGAACACCCCTCCAATGAATAATAGAGCATTGCAATGTAAACTTTTATAACTGAGTGGGAAAATCCATTTAGTATAGAAAGGGTTAAATAACAAGATATCAAAATAAAGTGTCAACAAGCCGGCAAATAGTGTGTCTGTCATTTGCAGAATGAGGTCCCCAGAGGGTAAATTTATTGACGCTATCCCACACGGTGGGCAAGCATTACCAAATTCACTATCAGGGAACCTCATTCTGCTTAGACCTCAACTGCTGTGGGTGACCTAGGATCAGATTGAAGTTCCCAGTTAAAGTTGGTGATGTTCACCCATTAGTCACCTCGATTATGCATTTTATCTTCTGCAAATTAGAGGAAATAGAAACTTTCCAGAAGGGAAAAAGTAACCAAAAACAATGATAATTTGAGACTATGGATAATGAGGAGAATGAGGTCCCCAGAGGGTGAATTTGGTGAAGCTATCCTACTGTATTCTGCAAACGATAGACACACTATTTGCAGACTTGAGTGTCAAATGTATAAATATGTTGATTTCTACTTATTCTTCATTCAGGCTATAGAAACATTGAAGTCATTTGAGAAGAAAGATTCAAAGGTTGCCAGCACAGCTGCTACAAATCTGTCATTCCTTTATTTTTTGGTTAGTATTATTCTTATTTTATGTTTATCTTGACGATATTCAATTAATTGTATCAGGAGTATAGCCATTCTCAACGACTTGGCCATTTCTGCTTCGCTGAGGAAATAACCTCTTCCATAAATAGAAACCATATTTGCCAGTCTATTTCAATCATGTGATTGACAATATGCATACTATCGGTAAATACTTCGATTGGCTGGGAGACTCCTCTGTTAAATTTGAACTAATTATTGCTATTTATCACTATTTAATGCATGATCAAGTCTGGTACTGGCATAAAGTGAATCAGGGACCAACCTAGGGTCAAAATATAGGGAGCAGTGACTTCTCCCTCTTGGAAAAATAAGGAGAAGTGGGGGCTTACCAGGGAGAAGTGGAGCGTTAGTACAACTATTTGTCGCTAGTAACTATTGATTAGAACTTATTGTTTTAGCTGTTATTATTGTCCACAATAGATTTTCTACATGGGTGAGGATAAACTGGAAGTGTTATGCTGAGCAGTAGATCATCACAGGGCGACTATTTCACCCACGTCACCCGCTAGGCTGGTCCCTGCAGTGAATACATTCTGCTCCATTCACATCTATGCGTCAAAGAGTCAAGGTCATCACCTTATTACCAGGGTCGTATATTGTAGCATTGCGTGAATATGGTTTCTATTTATGGAAGAGGTTATTTCCTCAGCAAAGCCGAAATGGCCAAGTCGTTGAGAATGGAATATATCCTATCACAGCTTTCATAAAATATTAATAAATCAAATCTATTGATATATCATCTTAAATTATAAATTTGCACGATTATAAAGTTACAGATATGGCAAGAATTTGATCTCTACATGCATGATCAATTGATTGACCGAAAGACGCATTTAATAATGAGATGTTGACAACTGAAAACCTGTTGGGCAGATGTGACTGCTACATTTCTATGGATCTTAATATGTATCATTTTCAGATCTTTTTTAAACTGTTAGTAGGGATCTAACATTCAATTGATAAGAAATTAGAAATATTATTAGACAGAACACAACTCATATCTTAATTGAGAATCTTTTATCGAATGAGTTGTGGGCTGCGCAAGGATATATTTCACAAAAGCAGTGTTTGAGTGAGATATGATGCGAGTTTGATAAAAGATTCTAAATTATGATACAAATTGTGTTCTGTATTTATTCCACACCATTGTGTCTGATAAGTTTCATCCATGACTATGACTATCATTGATACTATAACTAGCTTTAATGATTTAAAGGGGAAGTGTACACTGAATCAGGCTATTTATGGATCCATCTCATTTTATACTCAACAGAATATGTGCAACAATTGAATGAATTTGAGTCGTGGATTAGTGCCAAATACATTCATGTGCTCTTTGAACGATGCAAACAACATGGTAATTATAATGTAAATGAATTTATGACTGGAGTCAAAAATTCAATTTCATTATAACCATGTTGTTTGCATCATTTATAGAGCACATGAGTGTATTTTGTGCACTAATCCATGGCTCAAATTCATTCATTTATTGCATATTTCTGTTGAGTATAAAAGGAGATGCTCCCATAAATGGCTGGATTTAGGGTACAGTACCCCTTTAAATCTGATGAAAAACAGGTAACTATCTGTGCATCACCCGGAACGGCTTGTATTCCACTTGTGTTGTACAACGATATATATTGCACACCTATATGTGATTTATAAGGATTTCTTGGTGAATTAAAACTGGTAATGTCACACTTATGAATTACGTTCCTGGTGATAGCACGCAAATTTTGACAGTCCTTATCACCACCCCATGTCTGAACTATTTTTGTTCACATTCTCGACCACGAAGCGCTATATATGTTTGAACTGTCATATACCTGTGAATGTCAAAATGACTGACAGCACAGATATGGACAAGTCTACAGGATATTTTATCTGATCATAATTATAATATTTTCCGTATCCATATAGACAGCGTTCAAATATAAATTCTGAGTGAGTGAGAGATAAGTTCTGGTATTTTTAGTATTGATAGTTCCAGCTTCGAAAATGAAGTAAAGCGGATTCATTATATCACAATTATTCAAATGACGTGTTCATCTACACAACAGATATTTGGGGCTCAGCACGGGATAATCAGCTGATCATGGACTAATTTGTCATATGTTATCTAAAAATTAACGATTTTCAATGGTAGAACCTGTGAGTAATAATAATAATAAAGAGTATAATCAATTGTGTTTCGATGGTTAAATGACATAATTCACTTGGTGAGTAGGACCTATTGCTAAAACCTTTGTTCGCTCTGCTCACTAGGGTTTTACCAGGCTCGGCTACCCTCATGAATTATGTCACGTAATCATTGAAACCAATTTAATATGAATCGTACGTGATCCGTAGTGGAGCAACAACACATTATGTGCCTCAAATTTGCCTTTTTTTCGCCGACATAATGCTAAGAATAATTTATGTAACATCATGCAGTGGTCATGACGGAGACGACATGCCAACTTGACAAGACATGTCGTGCATTGTAAAATTTTGTCTGGATTCTCGTCATGACTTCTTCATTTTTCGTATTCATTAAGAGAACCAACGAAATTAATCTAAATGAAATTAATAGACCGAAATCACATGTGAATTCTTCGTAAATTGTGAAGTAGTTACTTTCAATTTTATCGTGATGCTTCATTTCCAATTCCGCTTTTTTTTGCAATCTCCACACGGTTGCTAACCGGAAGTCACGTGACAATTTCTCCAAAATCTATACCCGCTATCTTGAAAAATCAATGATGGATATAGAAAACAATATATGACGTCATTCACCTGCCTTAGGTATCAGCACCCTTGGTGGTTGCTATTACTCTCTATATATTCACAGACTTGGATCCATTGAATTACATGTGCCTCACGTTCAACTGGTGTGGAATAAATTTTGTTTATAGTACTCCACTTTGAGAAATAACTGCAATTGCCAGTTGTTAACAGATATGTTTCTTTGCTGGTTATTAGCCATATATTGCAGTAATTATTTGTTGACAAGCCAAATATAATTATTCCTTAGTGTAATGGTAGTTTCAGTTAAAAAAAAGATTTATCATTGTCTTTCTTTGAAAAGAGGAAGATAATCGTTATATAAGTCTCAATACTGCAAATAGAAACAAATAAGTGTTTTTCCAAGATTATTTGGCTATTTTATATATAAAGGTTTTTAACAAAGTTTCTTCGAAAAGGCTTCTAGCAGTTTTTTTCCATATATCAAGGTTTTAACAAAAAAATGCTATATAAAAGGTCTCGAACATATTTTTTCCCTGTTTTTCTTATAACAAAGTTTCCAATAAGGTTTCTACCATATATTAGAAATTTCTAACAGATTTTTTTGTTTTTCATATATTGGACTACAGAACAAAGAGGTATATCTCCTCACACTGTATAATCTTATACTAGCTTATAATTCACTCCTATTAGATGCTTTGAACCTCCTGCATATTAACCCTTTGAACCCTTAAAGCCACTTGGTGGTTTGCGCTCCAAAATACACCTAATAATATGCACTTTAAAATTTTTCCCGGTTTTGAAATAGGTCGATGAACTAACTTTCTACGAGTATTATATGTCCCAGAAGACACATTGAAGTAATACAACACTATGATGAAAAAAACAGCCTTTTGTATTTATTGGAATTCCTAAGTTATCGAAAACGGAATGTCCAGAAAAGTTATATTGCGTTATATGGAAACAAAACTATTTAAAAACTTCACGCAATACTTTCTCTGCATTTTAATAGTCAAAATCATATAGTTTTATGAACGTTTCAGAGCGACGGCAGCTCTATAATTTCTTCCCATGATCTAGAGTTGCAATTTTTATGCGACAGTTGACAAAAATTGAACCAGCACATAAATAAAACGATATAAAATTTACAAAAAAATATTAGAAACAAAACACTTATTTTCAGTGTTATATCCACAAATTTGTTTGGAAATATCCACATAGGTAGGTATGTTTTAAGATACCTCTTACCAAATTATGTGTACATAATGATGGGATTCAAGTGAGCCACGGCTGTTTCCAAGCCTTGAAATAGGGTGTCTGTCATTTTCAGAATGAGGTCCCCAGAGGGTGAATTTAGTGATGCTACCCCCGCATAGCGGGCTAGAATCACCAAATCCACCCTCTGGGGACCTCATTCTGCTTAGGCCTTAGCAGAATGAGGTTCCCAGAGGGTGAATTTGGTGATGCTAGCCCGCTATGCGGGGTAGCATCACTATATTCACCCTCTGGGGACCTCATTCTGCAAATGACAGACACCCTATTTCAAGGCTTGGCTGTTTCACGTTCAAAATTTGTGGTAATTCTCAAATGTCGCTGCACCGTAACCATAAAAAAAACTTGCATTTGGTGATTTCATGTTCTCTATGTCATTATGTTTTTGAATCATGCGTCATTATAATGGTTAGTGGGCTTTCTTTGCCATAAAATATACTCTGCATCAATATCAAAGTTACATGGCTCTGTTGATGATTAAAATTACATGTGTCATATCTAAATTAAGAATATTTATCAATAAAATACTGATAATACAACTAACTTCCCAATGGGAAATTTGGCAGTAATCACGATATTGGCATGGTAACCAACTATTAACAATAATGTCACTGCCTTATCCAAGAAATATAGCACATGAGGCAAGCTAAACAGTGTGAAAGACTGAAAGCGACATATCAATGCTTAGTTTCTTACAATACGGAACTAAAATTTTAAAAACATCAAGTCTGCAAATAGTGTGTCTGTCATTTGCAGAATGAGGTCCCCAGAGGGTGAATTTAGTGATGCTATCCCACATGGCAGGCTGGCATCACCAAATTTACCCTCTGAGGACCCCATTCTGCTCAGGCCTCCTCTGCTATGGGAGATCTAGGATCAGATTGAATTACCCGAGTTGAAGTTGATGATGTTCACACATTAGTCACCTCGATTATGCATTTTATCTTCTGCAAATTAGGGATATAGAAACTTTCCAGAAGGGAAAAAGTAAATAAAAACAATGTTAATTTGAGACTATAGCTACATCCCAGAAGATGAGGCCTAAGGAGAATGAGGTCCCCAGAGGGTGAATTTGGTCATGCTAGCCCAATAAGCGGGATAGCATCACTAAATTCACCTTCTGGGGACCTCATTCTGCAAATGACAGACAAACTATTTGTAGGCTTGAAAACAAACATAAAACTATAGTTGGAAAGCCCTTGGTAATAGGACATTAGATTGCCGGTGGACAGTGTTCAAAGGGTTAAACATCATCTTCGGTTTCTATAGATTTTGAGATCTTCCAATGCTTCCTATCAACACTCCAAACTTTTTTAAAACTCTTTTCTTTTATCTACTAATTCCATGTCCTGTACATTTTTTAGTTCTTGAGTCTAAATAATTTTCAGTGTCACACCCTACCTTGTAATTTTAATTTTCTCGATGTTCTTATTATCTTAAATTAAAAAATCTAGTTATTTCTATATATCTCTGATTGTGTCTATTTCAATCTATATCGAGGATATTCCCACTATGTTTACTGAATCCCAGAGTGTTTATTCTGTATGTTCAATGTCTAATTGTGATCTTTACCTTTGTGTCTGATCAACATGCCAACCTATATGACACCAGACCCCAAAAAAAGAAAACAGTGGAAGTCTTGTCCCATAATTTCGGTCCAATAAGCGAGATCACTGAGTCGAAGCTACCATATTGGATACATCCAGCCCTATTCAGTGCTTCAGGTCAAAGTTCTTGAGTAGCATTCCATATATGGAGCTTTTGAATATTCATGAATTCCATATATGGAATTCATTGAATATTCAAAACTCCATATATGGAATGCTACTCCAGAACTTTGACCTGTAGCACATAAACCGCGGAATGGGGGCTGGATGGATCCAATAATGTAGCAACTCAGTGATCTGGCTTATAACATTTTTTTTCATCAGTGAGAGTTAATTTTGGGCCAGCACAGACACTGGCAGGAAAGGGCGATAGTAAATTACAGAGTTATCTTACAAGTCGCAACAAAATATTGAATTTTCATAAGTGGAAATTCAAACTGCCTTAACCCTTTTAGTGCCAGGGGCCGATCTCATCGGCCCTAATTTATGGTCTGTAGAGTGCCCTAAAAAATATAAAAAAAATGAATTTTTTAATTTATTTTTTTGGTTTAGGCCAATGCATTCTCTTATATATGCGAGGCGACCTATGGTCGACTCGCATATATAAGAGAATGCATTGGCACAGGGTATATGGGTCGATACAAAAACCTGCCACTCAAAGGGTTAACCCTTCCATGACTGGAGCTCACTGAAATTTTGCAAATGCGTTCTGTTATGTATGCGAGTCTCCCATAGGGAGCCTTGCTTATATATATGTGTTATATACACAATGTATTTGTATCGATTTATGTATCGCGACGAGGCTAGTTTTCGTTGCAATAAAGCGACGAGGCGACCTTGGCCGCCGAGTCGCTATATGGCCACGGAAACTAGCCGAGTTGCGATACATGATTCGTTACAAACACATTGTGTATATAACACATTTATCTACCATTGGTGTGACAGAATCCACTGCACAAATTACATTTTAGGATTTTCTTAAATGCCAAAACTGTTAAATTTGTGTCCGACGATTAGCTTTCTTGAGTAAATTCTCCCAACCTGTCAAGCGATTATCTCGCTTTGCTAAATTCTCACAACCTGCAAGTTCACGCGAATATGCCTAACGGAAATTGTATTCAATGGACAAAATCTCTTACACTTATAAATTACTTTGTGATATGTTATACCATAATACACATGATGGTAGCCTGGCAGGCAATCAAATAATGTTATTTGTTTATAGTACGCAAGAATATACGTTGGAATGTCGTTTTGATTTTTCACGTGATTGATGTGAGTGCAACTGCAGTAACGATACGGATGCTTTTATCGCCAATTCGTTATCGCCAATTGTATCAGGGAATTTCGTAGGAAATGGTAGATAAAAGAAAATACATTGGCCTAACAATATTTACCTTGACCTTGTAAGCTAGTGCATTGTCTTATATATGCGAGGCTCCCCATGGGAGACATGCATATATAAGAGAATGCACTGGCACAGGATCTTTATTGCTGCACCAGCACAGCACAGCTCCTGTCATGACAGAGGGTTAATGGCTTAATTAAGCACAAGCAACTTGTGAGATAAAGTCTGATGTTTTTTTTGATGATTTTTTCTTGAATAATTCTTTCACTCCTGCCATGAATGTCAAAAAAGTTTCAGTAGCCAATTTATTTTAGGCTAAAATATCACATGTTTTTTATATTGCATTGTTTATTCCAGTTAATATTAGATATGTGTTGTCATAGCATAGCACTTGTTCTAGTGACATAGTCACCACCTATACTGTGTCCACAGCAGTGGTGGCATATATAGAAATATGTTAAATAGTGAATTAGGGATTATATACAGGACCAAATGCTATGTACATTGTACAGTAGAGAAGCACTATACACTCAGGGTTAACGAGGTTGGTAATACCAGATGAAAATAGTTACCACTGGGTCACTGGATCTGTGTCTGATCAGCTGCGAATTCCGGCAGTAAACCTCACTATTCCTTTTGCAGTAAACCTCACTATTCCTTTTGATCAGAGATTGTCAAGAATTTAAGCGGGGGATCCCTTGACTTTTCAGAATTTACGCAGTGGATCCCTGATCAGACATGTGAAATCAAGGTTGCCATAAACAAAACGTCATATACAGTAATGCCCTAATTAATCGACTTCTTAACCACAGCAGAGCTTTCCGATGAATGGCAACAAGCCATATTTCCGACTAAATCCTGAAAAGTTACCCATAATTCTGCTGTGGTTAAGAAGTCGATTAATTAGGGCATTACTGTATGTGATTTGGAGTCCAATTTATTTTAATATTTGGACACTTATTGACTTTGGTTATACTTAAGTGGAATGTGTCGATACCAGATTAGTTATAGATTTTGATACATATTTTGGGTATTTAGTGAAAACTAGTATGTTAATTTAGAGGATTATAGAAGGGACCTTTTCAAATCCCAGGGGAACATTAGTGACCACGATGGAGTCATTATTTAACCACACTTATTCATACAGGGGAGAACAATTCTAGCATCGCAGTATTTTAAAAAGTGATTCATAAGTTTGATATTAAATCATCTTTAGAATGTAGAAATTACATGACTGTTATATTAACAGTTTCAGTATGTGTAGGTCCTTCAGGGGACATAATAGTCATACTGCTGTTACTGAAATAATGGTACATGGGGGGTTTTAACCCTTTCATGACTGGAGCTGTGCTGTTGCATCATTAAAGATCCTGTGCCGAGTCTCTCATAGGGAGCCTCACATATATAAGAGAATGTACGGGCTTACAAGGTTAAGGTAAATATTGTTAGGCCTATGTATTCTATTATATATGCAAGGCTCCCTATGGGAGACCCGCATATAGAAGAGAATGCATTGGCGCAATGTTTTTGCAAATATTCAGGAAGCTCCAGTCATGGAAGGGTTAAGCTTTGTTAAAGTAGTTGGGAAGGGGGAAAATTTACATTGTCAATCTATGTTTTGGAAACTAAAAATTTACATAATTATATGAACAACCAAATTTATTGCTCATTAACGAAACCTAATGTGGCTTCAAGAAAATGGAACAGATATGTGTGTCAGTTTTCTATTTATAGTTTTAGAAGTAAATAAGTGAATCCATTTAGGAGTGAATAAAAGTTTCTATGAAAACATTTAGGAGTGAATAAAAGTTTCTATGAAAACATTGTCGCAGTGGGTAAATTTTCAAAATAAATATAAGTATGTTAAAACACCTCTAAGAAGAACATGGAGAAATAGATAAACTTTGTTCTTATATTCATTATTTAATAGTTCTCCAATAATTTAAATTTTGCGTGTAAACAACAATTTTGTTTTTCTCAGGAAGCTGACCTTGCTCAGGCTGACAAATATGCCGAGGTTGCCATGGCAGCTGACCGCTATAATCCATCAGGTATGTTGTTGGTTAAAAATTATTTTCTCAATTTAAACTATTTTTTTATAAATATTTTTTAAATTTCCAAACGTTTTTTATGTTGATATCCTCAATGGTTGGGCATTAAAAACATATTATAGACTTGTTTGATTGCATGAAACTGATAAGTTAGTATCGGGTGCTATGCCAACTAGAGGAATGTAGCATTCTACTAAATTCTACTAAATCTCAAGCAAATTGACCGTACCACTCCATAGAAAACATTGCACTATGCTCAATTGTAAATATTTACTTCTCAATTTGGGACGCAACTATCAGTGATAAACTAATGAAAAATATTGCAATTTAGTTTTTCTAAAATAATTGAATTCTAAAATAATTCCAAACCTAAATCTTTGTTTTCATAAGTATTAGTCTAATTTCTTTCGCCGCTATTTTTGATTGATTTAAAACAAGAAACGTCATGACGCGCATGCTTAATTTGCATATAAGGTGCATGTATTCCAACTTCAAAGGGCATACCATATTTGAATACAATAAATAAGTTTTGATAATGTCGTATTTCTCATTATATTTTCACAGCGCTGGTGAACAAAGGAAATGTGCTTTTTGCCAGGTCCGACTACGAGAAAGCCAGAGAGTTTTATAAGGAAGCGCTGTCCAATGATTCATCTTGTGTAGAAGCTCTATATAACTTAGGTTAGTACTGTACCATTGTTAGTAAAATTTGTTTGTATGATCAGATCATGATAAGAATACAGTAATACAGTAATGCTCTAAGTAATCGACTTCTCCCTGAGAGCTTTCCGATGAATGGCAACAAGCCATATTTCCGACTAAATCCTGAAAAGTTACCCATAATTCTGCTGTGGTTAAGAAGTCGATTACTTTGAGCATTACTGTACTTTACTTTGAGCATTACTGTACTTTATTTCATGACCAGGCCTGAGAATAAGATGCCTGTTATTTGCAGAATGAGGACCCCAGAGGGTGAATTTAGTTACGCTATCCTCCATATTGGGCTAGCATCACTAAATTCACCCTCTGGGGACCTCAATTTGCTTAGGCCTCATCTTCTCTGGAAAGTTTCTTTATAATAAAATTTCTATAGAAACTTCTTCACTTAGATTCTATTTCATTTTTATGTTTACCCATACCATAGTATGGTAAACATAGTGTCGTTGTCCGGATTGACCACTCGTCGTTAGTCCGTCTGTCTGTCTGTCTGTCTGTCTGTAGACACTTTACGCATGGTGCGATAACTGAAATATTTTCTATCTGATCGGAACCAAATTTTGTATATGAATTTCTCAGCACCAAATACAGATCGAGTTCGAATATGGGTTTGATCCGAGTTTTTTTTATGGAGTTATGGCCCTTTTTCAACTTAGAATTCATGTATGCTGCCATAACTCAAAAAAGTATTATCTGACTGTAACCAAATTTGGTATGTGAGTTGCTCAGTCCAAAATACATATCGAGTTCGAATATGGGTTTGATCCGATATTGTTTTATGGAGTTATGGCCCTTTGACATAGAATTCATGAATGCTTCGTTAAATCAACAATTTTTCAACTGATAGGAACCAAATTTTGTATGTGAGTTTCTCAACTCAAAATACAGATCAAGTTCTAATATGGGTTAGATCTGATTTGTTATACCAGAGTTATGGCCCTTTTTCAACTAAGAATTGAACAGATTTGAGTTTTTGATAACCCAGGTAGATTACAATTAACTACCAGTAATACAAGCTTAACTGCATAGATAGTGTTCTGAGAGACTGCAGAAGTGATGTCTTATTGAAATATTAGTTATTTTTAGCCACTGTATATAGGACATAGCTCTATGATAGTGGTGAAGCTGTACCCATTCATGATTCAATGGACTGTCCCATTCAGTTCTAAAGTTTTAATTGGAATACTCTATTATTCATTTGTAGGGATGTTCTCATTTTAAATTTCAATTAATCATTCTTCTGTTATCTCCAGGTTTCTCCTCATTCACTTGCATGGATTTCTGTAGTTAAAGATTAACACATCTCAACATTCCTGATACTTTCATCTGATACCATGTCTCATTTTATATTGGTTTATTTTGACACACTCTTTGCCCCTATTGATTGATTAATTTATTTTGATTTTTATGTGTACCTATACCATAGTATGGTAAACATATTGTGATGTCCGGATTGACCACTTGTTTTCATTTAGATATTGATGATTATGATACAAGTTGATTAAAAAGGTTCCCAATGTGTCCCTTTTTTAAAATAATTAAAAATAATTTTTTTTTTAAGTTTGAAAATTTGAAAAACTAACACCATTATAACTCTGCCAATGGGTACCCCCGAATCACCACACCAAATTTGTTTAAATCGGTCAAAAATCTTGTGTTATGTACTGGTAAATCTGTTTGGAGCAACATTAAATCCAATTCACCATAGTATGGTACACATATTGTGATGTCCGGATAAAAACTAACACCATTATAACTCTGCCAAGGGTACCCCGAATCACCACACCAAATTTGTTTAAATCAGTCCAACATCTTGTTATGTACCTGTAAATCTGTTTGGAGCAACATTAAATCCAATTCACCAATTTTATGCCATGCCTTTGGACTACTTAGCTATTGATAAGGCTATATCATTTTCTGATGTCTCTTATGCCAATGTGCAAATAATCTGATAAAGAAGGCTATGGTATCTAATTTCAAATAAAGATTCAACAATAAACATCACATGATATTAGCAGTAGACTTTGACTCTCTTAACTCAAGTATTCCATGTTCAGGTCACACCTTTCACATTTAACCAAAGGCTGTGGTGGTTTAGCATTACATATCTTGTACCAGTGCATTCTCTTATATAAATGCCGGTGACCCATACATTCCAATATTTGTGTTATGTACATTTGTCTATAATAGTACATACAGTATACTCATATAATTCAACACCAAAACTCTCATTTTTGATTCCGATCATAGTAAATTTGTTATCGCCAAGGGATGGGTTAACATCTGCCGATCGTGATCGGCCTCTCGTTAGTTTAGTTTCTCTATATCCCCAAATTGGCAGACGACACTTTGCATATTCAAGGTTCCCAATGGGTGTACATCACAATATTCACCATTTGGGAACTTCTATCTGAGTCTATGTCTCCCATAGCAGAGGAGGCCATGCAAAATGAGGTTCCCAAAGGGTGAATATTGTGATGCTAGCCTGCTATGTGGGATAGCGTCACTAAATTCACACTCTTGGAACCTCATTTTCTTAGGAAATAATTGCTCATTAACGCTTTCTATACTAAATGCTAGAAGTTGGTATCCGAGAGGTAGCATACTCGTCTCTCATGCTAGCGGACCGGGGATCACAACCCAGTCAGGGTATTCTGACAAAAATCAGAACTCTGTCAGATACCAATTTTGTCAGGCTGAAAAGTCTCTGTCGACATCACTGAATAAAGTTCCGAATTCAAAATTCCGACTCCCCCCCCCCCCCCCCCCCCATCACAACATTTGTTCAGGTATGTTGTCATGTGTACAATACGCTGTCCGATCAGGCACGGACATTAATGGCTGACACATGTACACACCTCGGTGTGTGCACGTTAAAGAACACTACTGGGGTCACCACAGGGTTATAAAGTTACTTATAATTTTCAGAAAATAAGTTCAACAAACACCATTGGTTAATAATAAATTGTTATAATTCTCATTATTATCTTATTTCAGGTTTGAGCAACAAAAGGATACAGCGGCTAGAAGATGCATTGGACTGTTTTTACAAACTCCATGCAATCTTACGGAACAGTCCACAAGTGATGTATCAGATAGCTGATATGTATCCTTCTTTTATCATGGAATATTTTGAGTTTTTGCCAAAAAGCCTCTGATATCAGGCCTGAAAATATGGTTACAGATATTTGCAGAATGAGGTCCCCAGAGGGTGAATTTAGTGAGGCTTTAGTTTCTTTTGAAGTATCTTTCTTATTTTTCAGTTTAGTTTTTCTAAACACACAATGTTTAGTTTTTGGCCGAACACACAATGCATAATCTATGTGCCCAATGGGTGCAAATCACCATTATTCACCATCTGGGAACTTAAATCTGAGTCTAGGTCTCCCATAGCTGATGAGGCCGGGTGGGGACCTCATTCTGCAAATGTCTGTCACCAAATTTTCAGGCCTGTCTGATACAGATGCTACTTGCCAAGGTTAATTAAAGAAGGCTACTGTGAAATGAACAGAACTCTAGTAAGTTACTTTTTATACGCCCGTTCTGCCCGTTATGAAAAAAACGGGACATATTATGTTATTGGTCCTCCTTTCACTTTTTTTGTTTCCGGATGATAACTTTAGTAAGTCTGAATTGAATGGAATGAAATTTGGCATGTGAGTTTACTAGCCCAAAATACAGGTCAAGTTTGAATTTGGGTTCCGCCCGCCAATTTTCACCGGAGTTTTACCACGCCCTTGCGATGCTCTTGTTTCATTTACACAATTGGGAATATGGCCTATCAGCTGATACGATAAATCCCATCTAACCAATCTATCTAAGTGTTTCCTTGACAACGGATAGATATGATCAGCTTGAAGATTCAGCACAGGCTACTGAATGGTAAGTTCTGATGAATATCCTTTAACTCTTCAATGACTGGAGCTTCCTGAAATTTTGCGAAAACCCTGTGCCAATGCATTCTCCCAGATAAGAGAATGCATTGGCCTAAAAATACTTACCTTGATTTTGTAAGCCAGTGCATTCTCTTATATATGAGAGGCTCCATATGGGAAACTTGCATATATAAGAGAATGCACTGGCACAGTGTCTTTAATGCTGCACCAGTACAGATCCTGTCATGAAAGGGTCATACTATGACAGCAACAATTCATTGCTGTTCCTACTAATGATTCAATGCATTGTACATTCAACTAATGTTATAACTACTAGCACTCGGCCATGATTCATAACTGGAACTGATAGATTGGTACATCGGATCAACTGTATCTTGAAGTTTCAAACAGTATATGACGATTTCACAACTGAGTCAGTTTTATTGTTTTCATGATATTCCCGCCATATTTTTCCACTGAGAAATGGCCATTACGTCAATGGCCCAGCACACAACATCATTAACAGTGAAGAGGTCAAACCATTTACTTTCTTGTTCCCTCTGATTTCAGGTTTTTACAGTTAATAGGTGTATGTCCGACAGATACGTCCATATTATCTCGACTCGGAGACATATATGATAATGAGGGTGATAAATCTCAAGCATTTCAATACTATTATGATGTGAGTTTATACCTATATCTTTGCATAGCCCATGTGTATTACATTAAATCCTGTTCGTTGATTGGTCAACTGCAAACTGGGTCATGCATTTTGTACCTCAATAACACACTATATCAATACTAAAGAGTTTTGTAGAATAACTGCGCAATTTTGTAACCATGCTACCATAGAATAATCTATTGATAATTCGCAGGTAGAATATTGGTTGAACTTACAGTGCTACAGTATTGCCCTAAATAATTGACTCCTTAACCGCAGCAGAATTATGGGTAATTTTTCAGGATTTAGTGGGTAATATGGCTTGTTGCCATTCATCGGAAAGCTCTCACTGAGAGCTTTCCGATGAATGGCAACAAGCCATATTTCCGATTAAATCCTGAAAAATTACCCATAATTCTGCTCTGGTTAAGGAGTCGATTATTTAGGGCATTACTGTACATGGTATATTGATCAGAAGAAAAATAAGAATTATAATTTAGTTTAATTTATGGAAACAAGTGCAAAATCTACATAGACAAAAGAGATGTATGGTGATGGACATAAAAATTTGCAGAATCTATTCCCCTGAGAGTGAATTTAGTGATGCTACCCCCGCACTCCGGGCTAGAGTGACCAAATTCATCCTCTGGGGACCTCATTCTGCATGGCATCATCTGCTATTGGAGAACTAGACACAGAATTAAGTTCCCAGATGGTGATGTGCACCCATTGGGCACCTCAATTATGCATTGTGTCATGTGCCAATTTGGGGATATAGAGAAACTAAACTAAAAAATAAAAAGAACTTTGTAAAGAAACTAAAAAAAACTTTTAAATTGATTATAAAGATAATTTCCAAAGAACAAGAGGCCCAAGTAGAATGAGGTTCCCAGAGGGCGAATTTAGTGATGCTAGCCCACTGCAGCATAGCATCTCTAAATTCATCCTCTGGGGACCTCAATATGCAAATGTCCAGCACCATATATTGATGCCTGCACCATACTTGTCTAAAAGCAGCTTTGTTGATACAGCCCATGTGTGATCTTCAGTAAATAATAAGAGCTTTAAGCTACTAACTTGTGACATGTGGTGACCAGTAGTATTATAGAGTTCTCATATTTCAAGTTTATTTTTGATTGCACATCAAATAGCGGTCTATGATGACTAACAAGTCTGCAAATAGTTTGTCTATCATTTGCAGAATGAGGTCCCCAGGGAGGTGAATTTATGGACACTATCTCACACAGCAAGCTAGCATCACCACATTCACCCTCTCATTCTGCTTAGGCCTCATCTTCTGGGAAGTATCTATAGTCTCAAATTTAGATTGTTTTTAGTTACTTTTTCCTTTATTGGAAGTTTCTATATTCCCTAATTTGCAGAAGATAAAATGCATAATCGAGGTGACTAAAGAGTGAACATCACCAACTTTAACTGTGAAACTTCAATTTGACCCGAGGTCTCCCAGAGGTTGAATTTGGTGATGCTAGCCCACTGTGCAGAATAGCATCACTAAATTCACCCTCTGTGGACCTCATTCTGCAACTGACAGACCCACTATTTACAGGTTTGGAGACTAAATGCCTACTGTGTTTTTTATTTCAGTCCTACAGATATTTCCCATCCAACATTCCTGTGATAGAGTGGCTTGGAGCGTACTACATTGATTCACAATTCTGTGAGAAAGCAATCAGCTACTTCGAAAGAGCCTCAATAGTGCAGTAAGTATTATCGATTTTTGAAAATAATGTAAAACAGGTGTTCAGGTGCACAATGCACCTGACTAAACAGTTTTATTTTCACAAATGTTACATACAAATTATAAACATATATATAATTAGGAGTTTAAGGCTTATTGCTTAGATGATATACATCATGAACTAAGCTAAATTTTTATATCCCCACTTTTCGAAGAATACTTGTATTGTAATATTTATACTGGTTTGACTTTGTCCATCTGTCTGTCTGTCCATCTGGGCATATATCTCGGCCATGGGTTATCATATTGGATGAAATTTGGTATTTAGGTTGGCCATCATGACTGCTTTCAAATGCGGTGCAAATGACGTTTGCGTTTTCCATTCTAGAATTATCTTGGTTTATCTGGAAATCTTAGTTTTTATGTTTACCCATACCATGTATGGTAAACATAGTGTCGTTGTCCGGATTGACCACTCGTCGTTCGTCCGTCCGTCTGTCCGTCCGTCCGTCTGTCCATCCGTAGACACTTCACGTGTAATGCGATAACTCAAACATTTTCTATCCAATCAGAAGCAAATTTTGTATATGGGTATATCAGCCCAAAATACAGATCGAGTTCGAATTTGGGTTTGATCCGAGTTTTTGTTACAGAGTTATGGCCCTTTTTCGACTTAGAATTCACACATTCTGCCATAACTCAAACATTTTTTATCTGATTGGAACCAAATTTGGTATGTGAGTTTCACAGCCCAAAATACAGATCTAGTTCGAATATGGGTTTGATCCGATTTATTTTAAAGGAGTTATGACCATTTAAAAAAAAATTATTTTTAACTTTTATAATAACAATAAAAAAAATGTCATTGACATTGTCATTTGTTTTCATTTAGATATTGATGATTATGATACAAGTTGATAAAAAGATTTCCAATGTGTCCCTTTAATTTTTTAATTAATTCACCAATTGCATTTGGACTACTTAGCTATTGATAAAGCTATATTATTTTCTGATGTTTCTTATGCCAATGTGCAAATAATCTGATAAAGAAGGCTATGGTATCTAATTTAAAATAAGATTCAACAATAAACATCACATGATATTAACAGTAGACTTGGACATCTGTCCTGCAGAGTTATATCTTCAGATGGTCTGATATCATTATAATTGTTATTGGTTTAATAGAGGTCAGTGTTCAACATAAACAATTCCTGTGATTTTTTGACAGCTGTGCTATATAATTGATATTAATGGGTCAGTGGTGAGGTTGCTTATCTGTATACTAGGACACATTATTATTGTAAACTTAAATTGGACTCTCTTAACCCAAGTATTCCATGTCCAGGTCACACCTACACATTTAACCCACGGACTTGCTGGCTGTGGTGGTTTAGCATTACAGATCCTGTACCAGTGCATTCTCTTATATAAATGCCAGTGACCCATAAATTCCAATAATTTGTGTTATGTACATTTGTCTATAATAGTACATAACAGTATACTCTATAATTCAACACCAAAACTCTCATTTATCCGATCATATTAAATTTTTATCGCCAAGGGATGGGTTAACATCTGCCGATCGTGATCGGCCTCTCGTTTTATTCGTCCATGCATATATCTCAGCCATGGGTTATCAGATCTGAATGAAATTTGGTGTTGTAGTTCGCCATCATGACTGCTCTTAAAAGAGTGCTTAATAACACTGTTTGCATTTTCCGTTCTAGAGTTATCCCACTTTGTTTATTTTAACTTTGGGATCTGTCCTACCCTTGTTTCAATTTCAGCACTCTGGTGCAATTTCTTGTTTCATATTTATTTCAGACCAAATCAAGTCAAATGGCAGTTGATGATAGCCAGTTGTTATCGACGGAGTGGAAACTACCAACAAGCTCTAGAAACGTATAAATATATTCACAGACGATTTCCAGACAATGTCGAGTGTAAGTTTCTATCAATGATTATATACTCTTAAAAAACTTACAAAGCATTGTAATAAAATGTAAAACATATTTTGTGGGAATTGTTAAAATTTTTGTTAATTATTTTCATAATTCCATCTTTAGATCTAAAATTATGATGTAATGTTTCACCTCCAATAAGAAACAGCATCTCTGATTGGTCGGAGACTTGCACAACATAACTTATGTTTACATATAAATCTAAAATGGGGATGTAACCGTGAGGTAAGTGGTCATAACTTGTATGTAAAACCCTTCGGGTTTTTACACCAGTTATGACCACTTACCTCACAGTTACATCTCCATAAAAACAGTCCACATGACAGTTAATCCTTATATGAATGACCATATTGTTATAGAGAGAAATAGGAGATATAGGAAATTGTGACATTTTTGCCAGTCTTCCTAAATAAATGTTAAATAGTTATGAATGACCAAGAATAGCAGAACGCATTCGATATTGTGGTTGATTGCAAGCCTTGAAATAGGGTGTCTGTCATTTGCAGAATGAGGTCCCCAGAGGGTGAATTTAGTGATGCTACCCCGCATAGCGGGCTAGCATCACCAAATTCACCCTCTGGGGACCTCATTCTGCTTACATCTCAGCAGAATGAGGTTCCCAGAGGATGAATTTAGTGATGCTAGCCCACTATGCGGGGTAGCATCACTAAATTCACCCTCTGGGGACCTCATTCTGCAAATGACAGACACCCTAATTCAAGTCTTGGTTGATTGTTTTAATGAGACCTTGGAATAGAGTGTGTATCGATATCCATGTTCATTTTACAGGTCTTCGATTCCTCGTCAGAATATGCACTGATTTAGGTCTCAAAGATGCCCAAGATTATGCATCTAAACTTAAAAAGGCTGAGCGTGCAAAAGAAATGAAAGATCAGGTGAGTGACGTTCCTTGATCATCATTGGTAAACTGCTCCTTATTAACCCTCTCTTTATAGAATGGATTCTCCCATGCAGTTATAAAAGTATACATTGGAATGGTCTATTATTCATTTGGAGGGATGTTCAGATAACAAAAGCAGACGACTGACAGAAAAACATAATATAAGAGCAGAAGGATTCATATTCATTGCGGGAAATGTTCAGATAATAAGTTCAACAAACGACCTATGTTGAACTTATTAACTGAACATTTCATGAGGGATAACTACTCTTCAATGAGTATTTAGTATATAGAGGGTTAAAATGACTAGGGGGCTGCCAATTCAATAATGACGGGCAAAAGTATTGGAAAATTTGTTTTATGTATTTATTATCTTCTGTGAAATGTTACAAACGCATGAACAGAGTTACAGACAGACAGGCTTTGGGTTTTATATATAGATTCTCTTTGGTTTAGGACCAGAGGTACTGTTGCCAGATTTGCGAAAAGTCACTTCTTCCTATAGCAAAAATAATGAAAAGAAATAAGATACTTTATTACTAAAGAAAATTATATGCTGCTCTTTATCATAACAGTTCTAGTACAAATATGGTTTTGATTGTTTCCAAGAGCTGCCGTTGTGTGTTATGATATATGGTGCTATTGTTGTAATGGTCACTGACATCATGTGTTTTTATGTTTACCCATACCATAGTATGGTAAACATAGTGTCGTTGTCCGGATTGACCACTCGTCGTTCGTCCGTCTGTCTGTCTGTCCGTCCGTCTGTCCGTAGACACTTTACGAGTAATGCGATAACTCAAACATTTTCTATCCAATTGGAACCAAATTTTGTATTTGGGTTTCTCAGCCCAAAATACAGATCGAGTTCGAATTTGGGTTTGATCCGAGTTTTTGTTACAGAGTTATGGCCCTTTTTCAACTTAGAATTCACGCATTCTGCCATAACTCAAATATTTTTTATCTGATTGGAACCAAATTTGGTATGTGAGTTTCACAGCCCAAAATACAGATCGAGTTCGAATATGGGTTTGATCCGATTAATTTTAAAGGAGTTATGACCCTTTTTCGAGAAATTTTTTTAATTGGATTTTTTTAGATTTAGCTCCTTGCTAAATTTAGCATATACAAATATTAAATTTTGTTTTAACTTTAATAACAATGAAAAAAAAAATTAATAATAAAAAATATTGACACTCTCATTTATTTTAGTTTTATACGATTAATTAGGTGTGATATCCTGTTTTGAAAATATGAAGATTTTATTGCAATAGTTTCATGTAATATAATAATATCAATAAATTACCATGTGAACATCCAGAGTATATGAGAGGACATTTTATAGATGTTGTCATTCCAAGTGAAATCTGTTATGAAATGAGTGATGACATATTATACAGAGCTCTTGTGGTCAAGATAAACAACACTGGTGGCTGGCTGTTTGTTTATTCTAACTGTCAAATTGATTAATGGCAGCATAAGACTGGTGTTTATCCTATTCTTGAAATTTCATTACAGGGTGAGATAAGAGCCCCCACTCACCTATATAGGAATCAGGGAGCTAAATGTGTTCTAGAGTCGGGGAGCGAGTACACCGTGGAATGCTAAAGGTGAAGGTAACTGAAGAATGACCTTCACCTGATACATGCAACACGTTATTAAAGGATGACATCGCGTTGATTTGATTTGTACATAATATCTAAATAATTTAAACTGGTGAATGAATGGGGGAACGGATTTTTGTGAGCAGGAAATGTATTTAACTAGCTGTTGTAGATCTGGGTTTTTCCAGATCAAATTTGGCTGTGAGATAGCCCTGTCGTACACTTGGGGATTTATTTTAAAAAGTAAACACATGACCTATGATTTTTCTTGCATTTTCGTGATCAACTGGTTTCCATAGACACATGCTATAATGTACATGGACTCTTCCTCATATCTCTTAATATCAGTTGGGTATCTTTGCACACTATTCACTTATATAAATTTTGGTTTTGACTGATTAATTGATTTTTGAAAAATATATTAACCCTTCAGACATGTGCTTTCAATTTGAAATTAAAATAACAGCTGATGGCCAATATGATTTATCTATGCAATGGGAATCAGGCAGATAAATATACATGACTATTGTAAGTGATGACTTGTTTTGAAAATCAATATGGTAGATGTTAGTGTTTCCAGGAACCTTATTTTCCCATTTGTTCATATTTTCATGGTTTGATTGAATTTTAGGGGCCACAGAGCACTTAGAAGATTAACATTGAAGGTTGTGGCTTTTAGTGTCCAAGCTACTTGTAAAACATTGTAATGTGTGAAACCATTTAATTGAGGGCTAACTTACTCTCTTTTATATGAACGATTTAGTGGTCATAGGGGCAAGCATCCTCATCATATTATGTCTGTATAACATTATATAGATAATACTTTTGAATTGTATAAACTACGTATATTTTTGAAAACCATGCATACACCCCTGTTATGAAACACTTAATCTTATTTAATACACAGGTCAGATCTGATCTTATATCTGTCCATGTTTGATAAACAAATAACTGGGGAGAAGGGGTGGGGGGGGCGTAATTAAAGTACCATTTAAATATGAGATGGAATCCCCTCATGTATATCATTCTGAGCAGTCTGGCTTGTCAACAAATTATAATTTCTCTTTAGAAGTGAATAAATTTTGAATATCTGGCATGTCAAAAGTGTTAAAGATGGGGATTTATCTCTTTTGCTTCCAATGAGTTAACTTAAACTCCTAAACATGTCCTCCGAAATCACTAAACCATTGGATCTCACAGTGAGAGGTCCTTGGGTGAATAGGGACAGAGTTATGAGATTTAAAACTACTCCCCACCCCAAATACTTTAACCCTTCCTTAACCCTTATTCCAACGTATCGTCTTTTGTTGTAGCGTCCGTATCGTCTTTTGACATCTTTTGTTGTAGCGTCCGTATCGTCTTTTGACGTCTTTAATTTTTGCATTTTCAACACTCGGATTTGAGACTCGAATAAAGAGTAATAATGACGATTTACATTGATTGTGTTTTGTTCTGCTGATGGTTAAGATCATGAAGGGCACATATTAAATCCTTTCTTCCTTTGCTAGGCTTTAGATTTGCAAAATGTTTACTTAGAATACTGTTTTGGCCGACAAAATGAAAACAAACGAAATAGAAACACGTGGTTTCGACGAAAACGAAAGTTGTTGTCAGAGACGCTTCATTGTTGATTGCGTTATGCGTGGCCGCGAGGGTAATCTATGTAAAATATGACAACTTGAACTTGATATTTATACTGGATTATGTATTATTTCTTAAGTGGTGATTTTATATTTCCAAATAGTGCAATATGAACATTTTTCCCAGCCGTAATTAAATCGGCCACAGCTAAGCAAAATCTCAGCGTGACAGTTGCGGAACTGGCCATTGGGATGTTTTTCCTGTCGAGTTCCATTATGATTGTCACTTCATCCGTGAACGTGAAAAAAGATTTTTATAATAATATATTTTTTTTAATGGACTAACATCATAATGAAGGCACGTATTTCCACCTTGCCTTCCTAAATATTAAAAAATGTTGACATAGAGTATGTTCTCAGTCTCGTATTGGCTGACAAAATGAAAACAAACGAAACAGAAACACGTGGTTCACTGGTAGCGAATTTTCGACGAAGACGAAATTTGATCAATATTTAATGTAGGTGAACTTCTCCACAAACCAAATGTTGTGAAACATATTCATTAAGTGTCACAATTGTTGTTTAATTTGAGAACTCGAACATTGCAATTCCAAATTGATGACTCAAAGTGGATCTTTCTGCATTTATTGCACAAATTTACTCTGCGAAATCATGTTAATGTCGGAGCATCGGAATATTATTTCCGGTTGTAATGTAACTACGGACGCGGCCGTTGTTGTGCTATCGGTGGGATTCTAAACACATAATTAAAACTTTTTTATATATATTATCTACAAATTTAGTATAATAAATTGATGAGATATTACTTTTATATATCCATCTGTTCAAGATTTCAAATATACCGCGCAAAAGACCATGGACCCTGATCGATCGAGAAAGAAATCAATAAAAAAAAATATCTCCTGGTTTGACATCAAGTCAGCCCAATGCGGGTGCTTCTAAATAAAGGCGAGTTTACAGTTGACATGCAGATATCTCAAATTCATCTTGGGAAGCTTCTTTGCGTGTATGCATATATAATTACCGACTATAAAGTAATAATGTACTTATATCAACGCAATGTCGATAAAACAAAGAATATCCCAAGCGACAAATTCGAGCACCTGCTGGCGACGTCTTACTAAGTTAGCCCACTGTCATTTCGAACAATTCGCTCTCGTTTTCTGTCATCTAATTAGCATCAATGGGGAAACTCCACCCCTAAACTTGAGCCAATGAAATCAGTTCAAACTTCTAATCATTGATGTCATTGGTTGTCAATGAAAACATTCTTAGAATCAACAAAAAGTGACCTTTGAACATGTGGTTTTTGCACGAAAATTTACAAACTTTCACAAAGCAACGTGACGTAATTGCTAATAATTTGCGCTTTTATCGGAAGTCTTTTTACGACTTTGTCAAATCATGGTTTATATGATTAATGCACATCAAATATAAAGACATTTGGTTTAATTATTTTATTTATAATACGCTTTTTTGTTTTCAAAAATCATGAATTATTTTTTTTTCAATCAGGACACGAATCCGTGGGTAAACAAACTTAAAGGACACACTCGCATAGGCATACCGTAAATTTGCATAAAATGCAGTAAAATGTCATTTTTGACTCACATTTGTGATAAAATGAAGATAAACGGTTGTTTATATGCACATATTTAGTTCGTCTATTGGTTTATGTTTCCATTATCGTATTCACAGATGACACTTAACTTAAGTCTTAAGTGAAAGCATGCTTGTTGTTGCATATCGGATGATACACATGGCACATTTACCTGTGGCCAGTGTGGGGAAACACCCAATGATATTATAACGTCAAATTCCTGTTGGCTAACGTAATTACCTTCATACCTGTTGACGTTGGCTATATGACGTGGTTTAACTACATGTGCTGTTGGGAAAAGGGTTAAGACAAATTATTTGAGCTTTTGATTTCAAGTTGGGTACTGATATATGGATTAATTCCTGTGATCATATCTTTGACAAATTATCAGTTATGACTAGTCGCTATCGCCAAGGTATGGGTTAAACATCTGCCGATCGTGATCGGCCTCTCGTTAGCTATTGCCATGGGTTGGTATCCATCATGCGTGCATCAACAATTTCCTTTGGTACATCAGCAGCCATCTTGGATTTCAAATTTGAATCCATCGGCACACTCTGCAGCTCGCATTTATCGGAGAAATCCATCTTTTTTTCTTTGCATGACTAAATATTTAGGCATGCACTGCACCCAACGTTTTTCATCGAATTAATCCCAAACTTCATATGGCTCTTCGGGTTGACCTCTGGTATTACATAAACTTTGAACTTTCCACATACCTTATCACTCTATTGACTGTAAGGTATGACATTATCCCCTCTCCAAGTTGAGCTACAGTGACATTGACTCTTTCATTTTGATTGACAGCGAGTGAGTAGCGGAACAAGGCGACCTAGTTACATGCGAGGTAGCAGTGCTGGTAGCGGTGAGTATTTATTATAATATGTTATTTCTTTATATACGGCATTAGTTCGTGAATGTTCGTCATCTTGTGGGTTTGTCTAATAATTTTCACTACTTAGTTTGAGGAGCCTGACCAGTAATGGAGGATTGTATATATCATGCATCGACTCCTTAACCACAGCAGAATTATGGGTAATATTTCAGGATTTAGTCGGAAATATGGCTTGTTGCCATTCATCGGTAAACTCTCGCCGAGAGCTTTCCAATGAATGGCAACAAGCCATATTTCCGACTAAATCCTGAAAAATTACCCATAATTCTGCTGTGGTTAAGGAGTCGATGCCTGACAAGTAATGAGAGCTAGAGCATCAGATGCTGATATATGATTTGAATGCTGAATAAAATATACTGTGATTTTAGTATGGAAAATGGTAATTAATATTAGTTTTTGTTAACCCTTTCATGACAGGAGCTGCGCTGGTGCAGCATTAAAGACCATGTGTCAATGCATTCTCTTATATATGAGGGTCTCCCATAGGGAGCCTTGCATATATAAGAGAATGCATTGGCATCATGGTTTTCCCAAATTCCAGTCATGGAAAGGTTAATTATTGGTTGCTTGGTTCCTCAGAGAGAAATATAGAATGAATTTAAAGTGGCACATAATGTTTTCAATGTCAGATTTTTAATATCAACAGACAAAATTAACCCCTTTCCTGTCAGAAGAACTATAAACATTAAAACATTCACAAAATTCCTTTCTCTGATTTGAAGTGTTAGATCAAATAACTCTGATAATAAATATTGTCCCCACATCCGGTTGTAACTAGCAATCTGATTGGCTACAATGCCACGTTTATATCACCATGTGCCCCGTCACCCTTGATAGCGGGGTATAAGAGAACGTGCGCCAAACATCGGGGGTATATGAGCACATGAAACATCGGGGGTATATGAATGACCCTTGAACTGGCAGTTTCCACCAATCGTGACGTTGCTCTCGCATGCCGAATTTGGCGTCGCCTGACGCCGGGTCCTTAGGTCAGCTACTGAATTATTCTTATTGATGTGAATTAATCGGATAACCTATGAAAAACACACTTAAATTAAGGAGACATGGTTATTGTTGTGGGGACAAAATCGTTATCCAGGTATTAGATCTCCATGTACCCCTGATGTTGCCAAAGATAACTAATAATATGCATCTTAATTGTTGGCATTTTATTCCACCCGGTTAATGTAAACAAATTAAACAACTATCACTATTAATGGGGGTAGACTGCAGTTTTGGAAGTGACTGTTCAGAGACTTGATTTTACACTGTGATTCAATCATAGATGAAATTATGAAGCAGAATTCTGTGATCTCTTTCGTTATTTGTGGCTTCATGGCTTTATTTCCTAAACAGTGTGTTTTGAATCCATTGACATGATGACCCTCAATTCAATATTCCACATATATTTCAGAATACTATTGTTCACAGGATAAAAACAATTAGGTCAAACAAACAAAAAGCTATTTTATTCTCAGACACAGCCGCATTGTAATAAATGGCCCGCATTGGACATTTATTTTGATTTTCGATATAAATAAAGTAAGAAAAAAAAATTCAAAGTTATTTTTGTTTGTTTTTATCAATATGTCCATATGTATTGAGCATTACGTGCAAAATACATGATCTCTTAACAATTCTCTGCAATATGTGAAGAGTGACTATCATGTATACGCATAGTGACATAAAGTAGATGACTACATTGAAGAAAATGATAAGCTGACCTCATAGCCTGGTGAAATGCACTGTAGGAAATTATGATCACATGTTATTATATGGAGATGTGTCAATTTATAGACAACAATAACAATATTGTGAATAGTCAGGGACATTATGACATTATAGGTAATTCCTATGTCATATATTGGTACATGTTATACAATGTAATTTTTATATCAGATTAAATAAGTATATATGCATAACAAAGTTCCCTCCTACATTTTCTGACTAGTACTAGGCAAGGGAAGGTATCATAACCCATGCTCACTATCTGCACTAATAATAAAAAATGAAAGCCTCCCTCCCTCACTGATTAAAAAGATTAATTGCCTGAGAATCAATAAAAAAAAATTGGCCTTACATTTGTACTTGTTGTTTTGTGTTTATGTTGTATGTGGAGTCAGTGATCTCTGGTCTATAACTACTGCATGCGCATGCTTTCTCTATTATGTCATCACATTAACCCTTTACCCAACAAACCGGCCAAATAAAGCTTCAACAGCCTAAAATATCTTCCGTCTGTCTCAATAGAACCATACAAATATGGATATCATTGGAACCGGCTCCTTGACCACATTGTGATAGTTACATTTATGCCCTGTGCCAATGCATTCTCTTATATATGCGAGTCGACCATAGGTCGCCTCGCATATATAAGAGAATGCATTGGCCTAAAAAAAATCTTTTTTGAACACTTTTTACCATTTTTTCTTACATTCTTTAACAATTTTATAATTTTTAATGTGTTAAGCCAATGCATTCTCTTATATATGCGAGGCGACCTATGGTCGACTCGCATATATAAGAGAATGCATTGGCACAGGGCCCTTCTGTTGGTTAAAGGGTTAACAAAACTAATAATATGTATCTTCATTAGGTGACACTAAGTCAATTTCATGTTTCTCATGCATCGTCCTGAAACCCCATGCATGCAACCTTATTATTTGCATTCAATCTATCAGGGAGTTTTTAGACCCTTTCATGATGCTGTGCCAGCGCATTCTCTTATAGGGAGCATCGCATATATAAGAAAATGCACTGGTTTACAATGTCAAGGTAAACATTGTTAGGCCATTGCATTCTCTTACATATGCGAGGCTCCCTATTGGAGACTCACATATATAAGAGAATGCATTGGCACAAGGTTTTCGCAAAATTTTAGGAATCTCCCGTCATGGAAGAGTTAATCGGTACAAAATAATTGTGGTATGTTTTTTATACATATATTATGTGTTAAAGACATATTATGGACTTGTTCGGGTCCGTGAAATTGATAAGATAATACTTATGCGATGTGGCAACTTGGGTAATGTAGCATTCTACTAACGTCGCCGGAAAATTCAATGAAATCGACCATTCCACTCCATAGAAAACATCCTCTGAACTATGCTCAATTGTAAATATTTACATCTCAATTCGGGATGCGACTTTTGGCAGTAAACTAACACAATTGATTTCGCCATCGAAAGTCATTGCATTTAATTAATATATAAAAATGACAGTGTGTGTTGTCAATTTGGGTTAATATTCGTAAAAAATGACTACTTTGAGCAAGATTATTCTCAATTTCTATTTAATCACACTACCGGAGTGTTTCACATCACTTTAAACATGCATTGTATTGCAATCACAAATCATATTGCAAAAATGAGTCCGTAATAATTGATTTGGCAATTTTTTATGAAATAAATCACATGGAATCTTATCAACTAACTTTTTACTGACATATGTTTATTTCTACTGACATATAGTAATGCCCTAAATAATTGACTCCATAACCACAGCAGAATTATGGGTAACATTTCAGGATTTCTTTGGAAATATGGCTTGTTGCCATTCATTGGAAAGCAGTGAGAGCTTTCCGATGAATGGCAACAAGCCATATTTGCGACTAAATCCTGAAAAGTTACCCATAATTATGCTGTGGTTAAGGAGTCGATTATTTAGGACATTACTGTATGTTCAGGAAATAAAGGCTACAGGCAACTGAAATTATACCCAGAGCTAGCCTATGCAGAGGTGGAATGATTCGTTTGTGTGTGCTCCAGAAATAAAATATAAATCCACGTGCGTACATGCTTTTCTAAAATTTTGTCATGAGAAATGGTAAATTGACTTTGCATTGCATTAGGTTGGATGAAAAAATAGTTTGTCATATAGGGCACTCATGTCTCATATATCTTCAACAATTAATCATACATATTTTTTCACAGGAATTCCTGATCTTGCATTATTTCAAAAAATGCATGGAATTGACACTTCTAATATGGGTAACATATTTTAAGGCCAAAGAAAGAAATATTTGTGGTTTGGGTTTCCCTACCGACTCTATTTTAAACCCCCTACCTTAAAGTTTTTTTCATGGTTTTCAAGAAAATTATTGAATTTTTTCTCAAAAAATTTCATAAAACACAAAAAACACATTTCAGCATCTCAGAATAGGTTGATTTCTTAGTAAAAGTATGGTGCAATATTAAAATTTATACAAAAATAATCAAAAGTATTTTATGTCAATCTTGGAGAGTAAAATACGCACATGAAAAGTAATCAAAATATGTCAAATAAAAAAAAATTAAATTTCATGCCTTCCTACCGACCCTATTTTTTTTTGGCTTGTAACCCAAACCAAACATTTAATTTTCTTTGGCCTAATCTGATTGAATAGTAGTGCAATTTTCCTTATGCAGATTTGGTAGTCACCATTTTGATAACAATAACCAGTTCCTATTCATGTTTATATACACCTCATCACAACATATGTGTAGATTAACAGAGATATGTATAAAACTTGTGTATTTTACATGCGTGTCAATCCATTGTGAATCACTTTTGCTGATTGATTAACTGGGGCATTAGAATTCTAACCACATATTTTTAATAGATTGGAGATCGTATTAGTGGTTTACTTGTTGGGTCGATGCTTTCGTTTGATGAAAATTTGAACAATCCTATTTCTATCGTGTGTTTTCTTTCAAGACGATTATCATATTATCAAACTGAAATGGAAGGATGATCACCAAAAAAGTTAAATCAGAATACACAACACATAGCGTGTCAATACAAATTTATAGATGGGTTTTGCATGGTATTTCTGTTGGGTACCAACATGTAAAATACACAAGCTTTATACATCTCAATTACTTTATACATCTCATTGTAATTATTGTTAATTGTAGTTTATTTTGTAGCTAGCTATGATATGTCTAGTCAGCGAATGTGTTATCACTGTATCATTGAATTAATCATGCTGTTAATGGTTTATATATTTATATTATACTAGCTAAAACAGGCTCCCTTTATTCAGCGTCACATTTAGGTAAAAGTCAAGCCTGCAAATGGCGTGTCTGTCATTTGCAGAATGAGGTCCCCAGAGGGTGAATTTAGTGACGCTATCCCACATAGTGGGCTAGCATCACTAAATTCACCCTCTGGGGACCTCATTCTGCTTAGGCCGTCAACTGATATGCCAGACCTAGTATCAGATTGAAGTTCCCCAGTTGAAGTTGGTGATGTTCACCCATTGGGCACCTCAATTATGAATTTTATCTTCTGCGAATTAGGGGATATAGAAACTTCCCAGAAGGGAAAACTAAAATTTTTTTTAATTTGATACGGTAGATACTTCCCAGAAGATGAGGCCTAAGCAGAATGAGGTCTCCAGAGGGTGAATTTGGTGATGCTAGCCCAGTGTGCGGGATAGTATCACTAAATTCACCCTCTGGGGACCTCATTCTGCAAATGACAGGCACGCTATTTGCAGGCTTGGTAAAAGTGTAACAACATACTACTGTTCCCCACTTATAACCTGTGATTATTGTTGAATATGACAATGCATCTTATATATGTTCATTGCTTAATATATTCCTGAGTTTTCCAATAACTGTTCCCAGACCTTGATAATAATGTAATTGATCCATTTGTGACAAGGATTAGTCTCTATTTCTTTTCATTACATGAAGGATATAGAGTGTACCAACAGTTTTTGTTTGAATACCGAAATATCCCATGAGTGTCTGGAAATAAATATAGAATATTTACGATACGAATGAGATGTTTCAGGTTTTCAAACACAAACTGTATAGGGCTTCTTTTTATTATAGGTGCCTTATTAATGTTAAATTATGCAGCATTCTTACTTTTAATATCATAACAAATTAAATAATACACGGAAGGCAACAACTTTTTGACCCAAATTTCTGACACTGATCAGCTGATAGGGGCAAACTGCTATCAAGCGATGATGTCATTCGGCAAGCCACAGTGAAATAACAAAAAGCTACAATGAAATAACAAAATCACTGTAGTTTCTAAGAGATACATGTACATACAACGATTTGCTTCAGTTATATTTTGTTATTTTATATGTTATTTTATTAACATTCAACTTCCTGAAACAATTAATGTGTTTTCTATCTCTCACATCACTGAGTGTATTCTGATATGTATGTGACTCCCTTAAAATGAGTGTTATATAAGAAAGATCTCTTTTTCATTACCTTAGGTATTCTGTAATGGACATCCATTAATCAAATTTCCTACCCAGAATTAACCCATTCTATACAAAATGGATTCTCCCATTCAGTTATATAAAGTATACATTGGAATGGTCTATTATTTATTTGGAGGGATGTTTAGGTAAAATGAGCAGACAACAGTATGTCAAAACGATACATTGGTGGGAAATGTTCAGATAACAAGTTCTAACGATCTTTGTTGAACTTATTATCTGAACATTTCCTAAGGGCGCTACTCGTCATTGATTATTTAGTGCAGAAAGGGATAATTATGGAATTTGGTCTCTGTCAAACATAATTTAACCCTTTCAGTGCCTAATTTACGGTCTGTAAAATCGGCCCTAAAAAAAATAAAAAAATAAAAAAATAAATTTTTTTAAAAGATTTTTTTGGGTTGAATTTTTGTTGGGTATGCTTAAGCATGCTATAGCAAATTTAAAAACAAACTGGATAAAACCTTAGGGGCATGTTATAACTCAAAATAATAACAAATGATGAAAAATTGTTATGCCAATGCATTCTCTTATATATGCTAGGCGACCTATGATCGACTCGCATATATAAGAGAATGCATTGGCACAGGGTATATGGATTAATACAAAAATCGGACCTGGCACTGAAAGGGTTAATAAAGGCATGGTGAAGGAAATGACAACTAGATTTCATATTTTTATGTATACTTGCATAAAGTTGAATCTTTCAAAATCTGTTGTCTAAACTGTTCCTGGGTGGGTACTCCCCATTGGAATATTTTGATAGATTGTGAATTAAGGGTCATGTCTCCCAATTCAATGTGATAAAGACAAATGTAACCAGTGGATAAATGTTGTATCTTGACTTGTTCAATTTTTATATATTCTGGAATATTGTTTCATGTCGTAAACTCAATATTTTTCATAAATCAAGAGAAATATTCTTCCAAATTTTTTTCTTATGTAACACTTTTGTCACAAAATATTCATCAGGAACGGGTATTAAGACCCATACAGACGGTGATGCGAACATCATGATTTCCGTGACAAACATGCTCTTGGATATTCGTCATCCTACTTGGGGGCATGGGTTCCTCTAGATCTTCAACATGAAATTGATCGGGCTAACTTTTTTTATTCTACAAATGACTATATCGAAGACAAAGAGCTAATTTTGTTGGCCAGCTTGCGCCAAGAGTACTGTGTCCACCCGATTGTTAACCAACCAAACATATTCTTTATGTAACATGCTTTTATAACATGCAAGGGTCTTGTTATATAAGACTTCATGCCATTGTACGACTGGTATATGATCTATCTCCTCTGTAGAGAATTAGCTATTTAATTACCTCAGATAACCTTGACAATGTTGATAGATTCCACATCTTGTAACTTTGTCTATCTCTGTCGTTGAAAAAAGAGAAAACATCCTTCGCAACGCTCAAATAGAACAAATCCTATTCTTGCAATAAATGTTTTGGCCGTGCCGCTCGTGATACCATGTGAATACATTTATGACATTACATTTGTTCTAAATGAGCGTCGTATGCAGATATCGTTGTGACTCGCCAAGGGCTTTTACAAGATCAAACCTCTTAGAATCCCAATCCCCAATGACAATATGAATATCTATCTAAAGGTTTATTATTAATGGTAGTGTTTATATTCATATTGTATATTGTCTGCAATCTTTTCATGTAGAAACAATTAGTTTTAATTTTACTATCATTGCAAATAGGTAACAAGTATATTTTTCTGTCAAAGCCTCAAACTTTTTCATTTAATCATTTGACTTGTTTTCCTACAAAATTTTCAGGGTTTCTCACTACAAAATATTATATGCAAACAATGTGTTCTACAATCATAACACGAGTCTATTACCCAAACTATATTTGTCTATTAACCTTTCCATGACTGGAGCTTCCTGAAATTTAGTGAAAACCCTGTGCCAATGTATTCTCTGATATATGCGAGTCTCCCATAGGGAGCCTCGCATATATAAGAGAATGCATTGGCCTTACAATATTTACCTTGATCTTGTAAGCCAGTGCATTCTCTTATATATGCAAGGCTTCTTATGGGAGACTCGCATATATAAGAGAATGCACTGGCACAGGATCTTTAAATATGCACCAGTGCAGCTCCCGTCATGAACGGGTTAACAATATTTATTTATGGAAATGTCTGTGTACACATGTAATAGAAGTGGAACTTTTCCAATAAAGTGTGCAAGCCTGGAAATAATGTGTCTGAAATTTGCAGAATGAGGTCCCCAGAGGGAGAATTTAGTGACGCTATCTTTAGGCATCAACTGCTATGGGAGACCTACGATCAGATTGAATTTCCCCAGTTGAAGTTCGCGATGTTCATCCATTAGTAACTTCGTTTATGAAATTTATCTTCTGCAAATTAGGGGATATAGAAACTGAAAAGAAGGTAAAATGTAACTAAAACAATGTTAATTTGAGACTACAGTACTAGTATATACTCTTCCCATAAGATGAGGCCAAAGTAGAATGAGGTCCCCCAGATGGTGAATTTGGTGATGCTAGCCCACTGTGTAGGATAGCGTCACTAAATTCACCCTCTAGGGACCTCATTCTGCAAATGTCAGACACACTATATCCAGGCTTGTGTGATATTGTAGAGGCTCAGGATGGAACCGTGCCAACTTTTACCTCAACCGATGTTACTGTCGGGCAAAGATGAACTAAACTTGATCTAGTTATCTTCATTAACCCTTTACCCAACAGAAGGGCCCTGTGCCAATGCATTCTCTTATATATGCGAGTCGACCATAGGTCGCCTCGCATATATAAGAGAATGCATTGGCTTAACACATTAAAAATTATAAAACTGTTAAAGAATGTAAGAAAAAATGGTAAAAAAAGATTTTTTTTAGGCCAATGCATTCTCTTATATATGCGAGGCGACCTATGGTCGACTCGCATATATAAGAGAATGCATTGGCACAGGGCATAACTGTAACTATCACAATGTGGTCAAGGAGCCGGTTCCAATGATATCCATATTTGTATGGTTCTATTGAGACAAACCGAAGATATTTTAGGCTGTTGAAGCTTTATTTGGCCGGTTTTGGCCGGTTTGTTGGGTAAAGGGTTAATATTTCCATGATGATAGCTTGTGATTGTTTTTACATTTTTAACTTGTCTTGACAGTCATGTTTGAGCAATTGCCATGGGTTGGCATGCGTGTATCAACAATTTCCTTTGGCTCACCCTAAAGACCACATTCCTCATCCGATCACCACCAAACTTATTATGGATCTTAGAGGTGACTTTCAGATTGGAGGCATAAACATTTTCAGAATTTCATTTAAAAAAACATTGCTACCAGCAACCATTTTGAATTTCACATTTTAATCAATCAATCATTTGAATCTTCAGGGTGACCTCAGAATTTCTTTTAAAAACATGGCCACCAGCAGCCATTTTGAATTTCACATTTTAATCAATCAGCACACCATGCAGCCCACATTTATTGGAGAAATCTTTTGAAAATTTACAGTGATTTTTAGGATGGGGGCTATAGCATTTTATCGATTTTTAACCAAAAACATTGCTGCCAGAAGCAATCTTGGATTTTACTCTTTGCACCACTAAATATTTCGGCATGCTCTGCAGCTTACATTTTTCATCTTTTTGATCCCAAACTTCATATGGCTCTCCGGATTGACCTCTGGTATTCCTTAGACATTTCAACTTTCCACATTCCTTATCACTCCATTGACTGAATGTATAATACTATCCCCTCCCCATGTTGAGCTACAGTGTCTTTGACACTTAAGTTTTGTGTGTGTAGATTATTGTAACTAGGTGAGATAGCTAGCACCCATGTTTTCTGCCTAAAATATAGCTAGCACTTACGCTGAATTGGTCATTGTTGCATGGTTTGGAGCAAAAAGACACCCAGGATCTATCAAATGGGCAAAAAGACACCCAGGATGTCCCAAACATGCAAAAAGACACCCAGGATCTCAAAGTCTCACCAAACAATGGGAATTTAGATTAGTCAGTCATGTGCTATTTATTAATAGGGCCAGTAAGACTCCAAGCGGACAGTAAATATATGCCCATTTAAATTCCATTGATATTTCACTCCGATCACAAACAAATAATTATTATAATAATATTAATAAATAACAGACGAATAATATAAATTCCCATTGTTTGGTGAGCCTTTGAGATCCTGGGTGTCTTTTTGCATGTTTGGGACATCCTGGGTGTCTTTTTGCCCGAAATCATGCGACAATGACCAATTCAGCAGCACTTACTTTCTTAACTTACTACTTGCAAGTTAGTGGTGGTTAACGACTGGAAAAAATATCATTCAAGGAACAAGACACCATCATGAACCATGAGAAAACAGGCTTCAGGAGCTAACAATTTATGTCTTTTTCATATTCTTTTTGTTTGTTGTGGGTTCAAAAATCCTATACAAAGTTAACTACCTCAAAGGTCGTAAAAATAATTTCCAAGCCACTAGGATATGCAGATTTCATTTGATAATCCCTGTATAATATTTACAGATCGAGAGGGCAGTGCTAGCATGAAGCAGGGTAACAGAGCCCATAGTGGCAAGCGGCGTCCAAATCTTGACGACGACGGAACACCTTACCAAGTATCAAGGAAAGAAGAAGTCGGTATGTTCATAGGCATCTTTATTCATATACTCTGGAATGCTAAGTTCGTTTAACCCTTTCATGACGGGAGCTGCACTGGTGCAGCATTAAAGATCCCGTGCCAGTGCATTCTCTTATATATGTGAGTCTCCCATAGGGAGCCTCACATATATAAGAGAATACATTTTCCTAACAATATTTATCTTGACCTTGTAAGCCAGTGCATTCTCTTATACATGCGAGGTTCCATATGGGAGATTCGCATATATAAAGAATGCACTGGCACATGATCTTTAATGCTGCACCAGCACAGCTACTGTCATGAAAGGGTTAATAATGTGTAATGCCACAATTCTTTTGTCAAATTTGGTTATAAGACCAATGGTAACTGAGTCTTCAGATTACATTTCATAATTAGGCTGTTCCAAAGTCACACTTGTGTAGAATCTTTGAATGTCATTAACTGTTTGGTTATGTGATCTGTATAATGAACAGACAACAAAAAATGCGGCATCTGGGGACCTGGCTCAGTTCCCATGTGGTAGTTTTTAGCTCACCTGAGACGAAGTCTCCGGTGGAGCTATAGTCATCACTCCTCGTCTGTCGTCCGTCCATCCATCAACAATTCTTTGAACATCTTCTCCTCTGATTCCATTGGACGGAATGGGTTCATATTTGGTGTGGATGTTCCCTAGGTGACTCCCAGATTTGTTCAAATGAGGTCACTGGGTCAAATAGTTGCAAAGCCAGGGCCATAACTCTTTCCCTCCATAGTATTTCTTAAAACAACTTCTTGTCTAGAACCATTGGTCCGATTTAGCTTATATTTTGTATGAGGGGTTCTTGAATGACTAGGGTTCAGATTTGTTCAAGTGAGGTCACCAGGTTGATTAGTTGAGAAACCAGGGCCATAACTCTATTCCTCATAGTAATTCTTAGAATGACATCTTCTCAAAAAAGATTGGGCCGATTTAGCTTATATTTGGTACAGAGGGACCTAATGGGTGAATGGAGTTTTTTCAAATTGGGTCACTGGGTCAAATAGGGGCAGAGCCAGGGCCATAACTCTAAAAAAAAATTTTGCATTTTTATCTTTGATTTTAGACACATGACAGCTACCCACCCCCACCTCCTGTCCATGCCACACCATGCTGTACCATACCATATTATCTCTGCATACTTCACCCCATTAAAATCCTTGTTTTGATCACAGCTGTAGTAGTAACACAATACAGTAGTATTGCTCTGCAAAATGTTTGTACCATCATTAATTATCTCCATGTCAACAGGTCTCCCAGACATTCTGGTAGCTGATAGTGGCTTTATGAATGGAATTTTATCCCTTGTTTATCTCAGATACAAATTACCTGTTTGACAGATAAAGTTTATTTTTACTATTAATATTAACCATTTCATGACCAGAGTTGTGCTGGTGAGAGCAATGAAGACCCTGTGCTTGTGCATTCTCTTATATATGCTCCCATGGGAAGCCTCCCATATAAAAGAGAATGCACTGGCTTTCAAGGTCATGGGAATTTTGTTAAGCCAATAGTCAGGCATTCAAATAAATCATGTATGTCATATTCTTGCAGGGATGTCCCTACTGTGTGTGGGGGGGGGGGGGGGGGTGATTTACAGATTTGTTCAATGAATTGTAATTTTTGAGCTCACATCTTCTCTTGACTGAATGGGTTCATATTTGGTGTGGATGTTCCCTAGGTGACTCACATTCAGATTTGTTCAAATGAGGTCACTCTGTCAAATGGTTATGAAGGCAGGGCCATAACTATTGCCCTCCATAGTAATTCTTAAAAACTACTTCTTCTGCTGTACCATCAGGTTGAATGGGTTCATATTTGGTATGAAGGGTCCTTGGGTGACCCTGAGTTCAGATTTTTTTCAATGGGGTCATTTGTTTTAAATTGGGTCACCTGGTCAACTAGGGGCCAAGCAAAGGACAGTTTTCCTCTTAATATGCTTCCTTCACACGGACCATCAGGTCTATTTTACTGATATTTAGTATGAAGGGTTCTTTGGTGTCTGGGATTCAAATTTATTCAGATGGGGTCACCAGATTAAATAGAGTGGGACCAGGGACATAACTGTATGTCTCTATAGTAATACTTAAAATGTCTTCTCAAGAGAGGTTGGACTATTTAGCTTACATATAGTATGGAGGATCCTTTAGTGACTGAGATTCAGATTTGTTAACATGAGGTCAACCTGTTAAGAAATGACGGGGCTATGGGGACTTCACTTAAAACATCTACCTTGGAACTACCTGACTGATTAATCTGACATATATATATATGGTGTTTTCGGGTCCATGGATAATTGGGCTCAAACATGTCTAAATAGTTTATAAAAAGGTGCTTGTGAGATTGGAAATTTTGAACAATTGAGAAAGTTTGAGATACCAACCTAAGACTTGGGAGTCTGGAGCCCGGTCAGGAGGGGATATGTTGAGCTGGAGGGGGGGGGGGGGGTGATCTGTAGTGTTCCATTGGTAATTTAAAGGTAGATATTCACCGATCGACATGAAGCCTCTCTAGCCACATATCCTGTTTAGATCTACTTCTTTTAAAGTGATTATGAAAATTTCTGACTGTTATGGTCTCAAGAGTCCCAGTCTTATCAGTCTTTGCAGTCTGGTGAGCGACCCCACAGTCTTTGACTGTCTTGTTCACAAAAATTGCACGATTTCATATTAAAATTCAGGTCATTGTTATTTAAAAAAATAATCGGATCATAAAATCTAATTATCAGATCTCTTAACCCTTTCATGATGAGATCTTCCTGAAATTTTGCGAAAACCCTGTGGCCTCACATATATTAGAGAATGCATTGGCCTAATAACACTAATTTCCTTGACCTTGTAAGCCAGTAAATTCTCTAATATATTTGGAGACACATATATAAGAGAATGCGCTGGCACAGGGTCTTTAATGTTGCGCCAGCGAAGCTCCCGTCATGAAAGGGTTAAATGTTATAGATTACATTATTTTTAGTGGTAGATTTTACACATGCATTATCAGTCCTCTGTATATTTATAGATTCCACATATTCGGACCCTCTGGGACCTCAAGCAGAAAGACCGAAGACGGCAGCAAGGAGACACGGAGACCATGAAGATTTCTTCGGAGATGAGGAGCTTGGTGAAGATTTGTTGCCAGAATAGCTTTCATGTCATTATACTTCATTGATAAGACAGAACCTATTGAACAAGTTAGAGTGAGAGATATTTTGCATGAACACATTTGCGAGGTTAAGATTGGAGATTGTCAAATGACAAACATCAAACATTGACTAACAATATATATAATAATCTATGTGTGGAAATTATAACTAGTAGTGAGATGGGTATTTACATATGCAGTCTGTGCAACAGCAGGCCTGCAGATTTAATTATTTTGCGTAATCTGTTTTCTATTCGCATAGTTTGTGCCTCGTTAACTCGTAGGTTACAAGAAGGATTACACAAACTGTTATATCACTACTAGTATTATGACCTGATTGAAGTAATAAATCAAATGTCCATTTTGGGACTTGATAGAGCAATATTAAGGTGAGAATCGGTGATTGCGAGACCTACAGAAATCTTTCGTACGACCTGTTTTTCGTTCATGTCATTTTAGGTAACCTCCAGGCGAACTGAACAGTTTTTTGCCTCAAATTTACAGGCCTGTAACAGTTATCGATTTCTTTAGTCAACATTGAAACATGATACAAACCATCTTACAGTCCACACAAGCCTTGAAATAGGGTGTCTGTCATTTGCAGAATGAGGTTCCCAGAGGGTGAATTTGGTGATGCTAGCCCGCTATGTGGGGTAGCATCACTAAATTCACCCTCTGGGGACCTCATTCTGCAAATGACAGACACCCTGTTTCAAGCTTGAGTCCATATTATATGCGACACTATTTTTGTGATACAATTCACACTTGATGTTACATGTAGTTTATCGGCAGATTATAGTTCAGCTGTCGTTGGATGGAGTTTCCTGCCAGACATATTGAATATTGTGTGATGCTTGACATGCAAGGTTTAACTTTATCCTATCTAAACCTGTCCATTATTATCTTCAATTGTGAGATGTAGTCTGCGCTTCTTAATGCTTTCATGACAGGAGCTGAGCTGGTGCAGCATTAAAGACCCTGTGGGACCCATAAGCTCGTATATATGAGAGAATGTACTGGCTTACAAGGTCAAGGTACATATTGTTAGGCCAATGCATTTTCTTATATATGCGAGTCTCCCATAGGGAGCCTCACATATATAAGAGAATACATTGGTCTAACAATATGTACCTTGACCTGCATTCTCTTATATATGGGAGATTCGCATATATAAGAGAATGCACTGGCACAGGGTCTTTAATGTTGCAGCAGCGCAGCTCAGTCATGAAAGGGTTAATCTATTTTCATTTGTCTTCATAGCAGTTTTGTTTCAACATAGCTTTTGTGCTACAGTTATTTGTGATATTTTCAGCAGATCTGAAGGGTAAATTTATCTCTGAGAATGTTGGTTCTGTTTTATGTTCATTCCGTCCTATGTCCTACCTGTTAATTATATCTGTGATAATCTATTCATTGTTATCTGAAAGAGCATACGTTCAAAAAATAAATAATCATTAAAGTTCTCCTTCTTACATTATTAACTCCATGCAAGTTGAACTTGTTAGAATCTGGGGTCTGTGCAAAATGTTAGTCGGCAAGGAATCTTTTGGATCAAGAACTACAGGCAGTATATGAACACGATATTGTGCCATGCGCTAAAATTGATCTGTGAAATGATTCATTCTCACAGAAAAATACTTTTATAATTTATTGCACATGTCTCGGTTTATGCGGGACTGGGAAATTACCATTCTGCTCGAAAACCAGGGAATTCTCCATATGTGATTGTTATCTCCACACGATTGCTATTGATTTCATCACAACGCCCACATGCTTGTGTTGATATCTGCCTAAAATATTATAATTAAAGTACTAAACACTGATTGCAGAATATCTTATGAGTATTCTGGAAGACATTTCTGCAATTTAGTAAATTGTTAATTATAAATGATTAATACAGGGGGCGACTCAACGCCATTGAACGTAAGTCAGGCTATATGGGGTTGAAACTAAACTAGGCTGTAAGGAGAGACATGCATGAAAATCTTCAACAAGATATTTAATAAAATGTAAAATTAAACAAGACGCATAATATATACAAGAAAACATATTAGAATTAAGAGGAGCTGGCATACCACCAGAGTGCCGAATTAAAAATGGACAGAACAGAACCCACATTTTAATGACCAGCACCATTATTTTGAGGTCTGCTCTCCAAACATGACGGCGAGAAGTTTTGCTGCAAGCCTTCAGCTTCCCTAAATTTCGACAGACCCACTGGGGCCGACCATGGTTGTGAGGACATTTTGAGATTTGACATAAAAAGAAGCAATTTATTCCTTTCTGTGGGTGCAATTCCTGCTTCAAGAAACATTAATAATAATTTGTTTCTGCTCAAATGATAGATTTCTGAGTTTCACATTTATATTCAAATATATGAAGAGAGCATGTCTTCATCGGCACTAATTTGGTAACAATTCCATATTTTGGGTACATCCTATTCTGTCTTGGATTTGGGGGAATTTAAAGGCTTGCATTAAATCATTCATGAACATGCACCCTCTAACTTTTCGAACAAATGTTTATACAGTGTAGACACATATTTAATCAAATCGGTCATGATAAGGCACCCTTTGGTTTGTCAGACACATGGTGATCATGTTTAGCTATAAGTTTCCCCTTTCATTTAAGCTTGTCAGACTTGGTGATACAGTGCAGCCACACATCAAATCGGTCATGATAAGGCACCCATTGGTTTGTCAGACACATGGTGATCATGTTTAGCCATAGGTTTCCCCTCTCATATAAGCTTGTCAGACATGTTGATACAGTGCAGCCACACATCAAATCAGTCATGATGAGGCACTCTATAGTTTATCAGAAACAATGAAGCACCATCTAACCGAGTTTAGTGTGCCTGTCATTTACAGAATGAGGTCCCTTAGAGGGTGAATTTAGTGATGCTATCCTGCATAGCGGGATGGCATCACCAAATTCACCCTCTGGGGACCTCATTCTGCATGCCCTCATCTCGTATGGGAGACATAGACTCAGATTGAAGTTCCCAAATGGTGAATATTGTTATGTACAGCCATTGGGAACCTCGATTATGCAATGTGTCGTCTGCCAATTTGGGGATATAGAGAAACTAAACTAAAAAAGAAATAAAATCTATGCGAAGAAGTTTCTATAGAAATTTTACATTAGTTGTTGTTTTTCGAAATTCTAAAAAAAGATATTTCGCAAAGGGCAGGACTTGGGGTTGAAAAATGGGGGTGCGTCTTATACACGCATGCGACTTGTCCACCAAAATTTACGGTAAAGAAACTTTTCAGAGAAAATGAGGCCTAAGCAGATTGAGGTCCCCAGAGTGTGAATTTAGTGATGCTAGCCCACTATGCGGGATAGCATCACTAAATTCACCCTCCAGATGGGGACCTCATCTGCAAATTACAGGCACACTAAACTCAGGCTTGCAGTGATGCTACATGCTCTGGGACACATAAAGCGCCCTCTAGCTTGTCAAATACATGTTGATATAGCGTAGCTACATATTTCCATCATGTCATGATAAAGCGCCCTCTAGCTTGTCAGATACATGTTGATATAGCGTAGCTACATATTTCCATCATGTCATGATAAAGCGCCCTCTAGCTTGTCAGATACATGTTGATATAGCGTAGCTACATATTTCCATCATGTCATGATAAAGCGCCCTCTAGCTTGTCAAATACATGTTGATATAGCGTAGCTACATATTTCCATCATGTCATGATAAAGCGCCCTCTAGCTTGTCAGATACATGTTGATATAGCGTAGCTACATATTTCCATCATGTCATGATAAAGCGCCCTCTAGCTTGTCAGATACATGTTGATATAGCGTAGCTACATATTTCCATCATGTCATGATAATGCGCCCTCTAGCTTGTCAGATACATGTTGATATAGCGTAGCTACATATTTCCATCATGTCATGATAAAGCGCCCTCTAGCTTGTCAGATACATGTTGATATAGCGTAGCTACATATTTCCATCATGTCATGATAAAGCGCCCTCTAGCTTGTCAGATACATTTTGATATGGCGTAGCTACATATTTCCATCATGTCATGATAAAGCGCCCTCTAGCTTGTCAGATACATGTTGATATAGCGTAGCTACAACATGTCGTGATTAATATCTTATTATATGATAGAGTTTAGCTATAGGTTACCACAATTCATTCATAAGGCACCATGTAGCTTGTTGGAGTCAGACACATGTTAATGTTGCAAGGCTCTACACTTCGATGAATCCCTCATGATAAAGCGCCCTCTAGCTTGTTGGACACATGTTGATAGAGCGCAGCTGCATGCTCATGAGACCAGGTAATGAGTTTAGTAATGGTCGGCTTGGTGCTGAAGGACGTTGCTTCCAACTCCATCAAACAAGACAGGCTAACAATCTTATCTTGACACTGCTTCACTCCCTGTAACAATCAGATAATAATTAACCCTTTACCCAACAGAACGGCCCTGTGCCAATGCATTCTCTTATATATGCGAGTCGACCATAGGTCGCCTCGCATATATAAGAGAATGCATTGGCTTAACACATTAAAAATTATAAAATTGTTGAAGAATGTAAGAAAAAATGGTAAAAAAAGGATTTTTTTTAGGCCAATGCATTCTCTTATATATGCGAGGCGACCTATGGTCGACTCGCATATATAAGAGAATGCATTGGCACAGGGCATAACTGTAACCATCACAATGTGGTCAATGAACCGGTTCCAATGATATCCATATTTGTATGGTGTTATTGAGACAGACCGAAGATATTTTAGGCTGTTGAAGCTTTATTTGGGCGTTTGTGGCCGGTTTGTGTGGTAAAGGGTTAAAGTGATGAGGAACATTGAGCTGGGGTACAGTAATGATCTAATTAATCGACCTCTTAACCAAAGCAGAACTATGGGTAACTTTTCAGGATTTAGTCGGAAATATGGCTTGTTGCCATTCATTACTGTAGCTGACTGGGAATAGAGAAAAAATCTTCTATAAACAGGCCTGCAAATTATGTGTCTGTCATTTGCATAATGAGGCCCAGAGGGTGAATATAGTGATGCTATCCTGCACAGTGGGCTAGCATCATCAAATTCACCCTCTGGGGACCTCATTCTGCTTGGGCCTCATCTTCTGGTAAGTATCTAAAGTCTCAAATCAACATTGTTTTTAGAGGGGACCTCAATCTGCTTAGGCCTCATCTTCTGGGAAGTATCTAAAGTCTCAAATCAACATTGTTTTTAGTTACTTTTTTCCCTTCTGGGAAGTTTCTATATCTTCTTATTTGCAGAAGATAAAATGCATAATCGAGGTGACTAATGGGTGTACATAACAAACTGCAACTGGGGAACTTCAATCTGATCATAGGTCTCCCATGTAGCAGTTGAGGCCTAAGCAGAATGAGGTCCCCAGAGGGTGAATTTGGTGATGCTAGACCACTGTGGGGGCTAGCATCACTAAATTCACCCTATGGGACATCATTCTGCAAATGACAGACACATAATTTGCAGGCTTGCTGGCTTAGTGGGGAATAGAGAAAAATCTTACTCAAAATAATTATTTTCATGTTATATCCGAACTGGTGAAACTTAACTCCATTTTTTTTATCAAAAGCCACCAGGCCACATGTCCCCTGAATAAGGTGGTTTTATTTAAAGGTACCTTTAACTGGTGGCTTTTTATACAGCCATTTTTTAAAAACATGATGTAGTACGTTATTGGTCTGTCCATCCGTCCATCTGTTTTCGTTTCCAGTTGATAACTTTAGTAAGTCTGGACTGAATGGAATGAAATTTGGCACGTGAGTTTACAACTCCAAAATACAGGTCAAGTTCGAATTTGGGTTCCGCCTGCCAATTTTCACGAGAGTTATGGCCCTTTGTTTGAATTACCATCGGCATATTTTGCCATACTCTAGCGATGGCCATAGCACTGGTGAATATTGGCGGGAGTCCATCCATCAGTCGCAATTTCACCTTGTAACTTAGGTGAGAATTATTGGATTTAATTTTTCTTTGATGCGGTTATAACCCAGCTTGGGGGAAAAGGATGTATATATACCCTCGTGATTTATATGAAAGCAGCTCACCTCTAGAAGAATATCTTTGAGTTCTGGTTCAGTCTTCACCCGTTTCCTCATTTCCTGTGAGAACAAAATACATGTTAAAGGGGTACTGTATTCAAATGTTGTTGTTGCTTTCTATAGTCTCTGCTATGTAGAATAAGGTATCAAAGACTACTGAGTACAAAGTAATGTTTCAAATCTCACACCAGGTTGTGACCCTTGGGCAAGGTCACTTGTACTGTGCTTGCTTTGTCGTACCTAGACGAGAAATAGGGACCTGGTTGTTGGGTATCCGTAAGCCGCTCTAGTGAAGCGCCTGTAAAATGGCAGCAGGCACAAGACATAAACAGCTGGGGTAATAATGTAAGCACTTCGAGCTACACCAGGGATTAAGCGCTATATAAATGCTATATAACATTATTATTATATTTTTCACAAAAACACTACATTTATTATCTACTGAGCACAACCAATTGCAACAGATTGGGAAAACCTGTTTTAGACCACAAAAAACCTGGAGTTTCCTTGCAGACTACCTGTTCCCCAGATGTGACATCATAATGGGATGACAAGAAAAGCATCATACAAAACATTCTTACTAAATTATCTACCCAGATGCAAGCCTTGAAATAGGGTGTCTGTCATTTGCAGAATGAGGTCCCCAGAGGGTGAATTTAGTGATGCTACCCCGCATAGCGGGCTAGCATCACCAAATTCACCCTCTGGGAACCTCATTCTGCTGAGGTGTAAGCAGAATGAGGTCCCCAGAGGGTGAATTTGGTGATGCTAGCCCGCTATGCGGGGTAGCATCACTAAATTCACCCTCTGGGGACCTCATTCTGCAAATGACAGACACACTATTTCAAGGCTTGTACCCAGATGTGCACACATGTGTATCCCATGGTATTTATTTCCGATAAAGTTAAATAAATACAAATTATGTGTTCTCAGGGACCTCCCACATCACTGAAATTATCTTTTAAAAAGCCCTCGTCAAACTTTTTTGTCAATATTTTCTGTTAGAAATATTGGATTTGAATAATGAAAATAACTTTGTATATAACTTTGTATTCTGGAGAATGTTTTCCAGATTTTGAAAAAAAAAAAAAAAAATAGCCTCCCTCTCCAATCTCAAAATTGAGATCCAATTGCCGGAGAACACAGATATTTTATATTAAAGGCCTTACATGTGGGCAATAATAGTAGAATGTGACTCAACCCTAGGACATACGTGAGTACATATGATATGGTTGATATTTAACTACAGACATACCATACTTTCGGCTGCAGAGAACCCAATCAGCTGCATGAGAACCTGTGAACAGACAGTGTATTCTTAGTCATTAGCAGAGATGAATGTGGCCCTATACAATAATCCATGAATCTGACTAGAGCAAATACATGTGTAATGAAGTTAGTGATGGGCGGTTTTGATTTTTTAGGTTCGGTTTTGGTTTTTCTGGGAGAAAAAACCTCGGTTTCGGTTTGGTTTTCGGATTTTTTTACTAGATAGTGAAATTATACTGAAATACATACAATTTTATCATGTTGCGAGTGCATTGGTGATGGAGGCGTGGCGGTACACCTATCGAGGTGTCAATCATCGGCTACAGCTGGTCGCATTCGTCTGCAGGTCTGAGGAATTCTCCGCTAGATAAGCCACGTTTTTAATCTTATTTCCAAAGCACTGGGGAAGCAAACAACTCTCACAATTTTGGTTAACTCGCCACTATTAAATTCCAAGCATTGAAACAATTAATTCAGTCTGTCGTATATGATTTATTGACTCAAAGGGTATCAGTGTAGAATCGTGATAATCGCAAACACGTGTTTTCGTAGATAGAGTTATTCTTCTTATATCGGGCCCGATGCATGTGGGATTTGATGTTGCTTGTGTTTCCTTTGTCCGCCGCTACTTGTTTTGAGCACAGAAGGCATTTGCAGAGCTTCTTGTCCAGACGATCAAAGTGTTCATACCATTTACTTGGTTTAGTTTTAGAGTTAGCAGACGCTTCCATTTTTTTAAACAGGAAAAAGCCACAAACAGAAGAAAAAAAGTATATTGCCTGGATTTAAAATCGGGAACCGTTTTTTCCGTTTTTTTTCAATTACGATCGGTTCGGTTCTTCGGTTTTTTTTAAAAACCGAAACCGAACTACAAAAACCGATCCATCACTAAATGAAGTGATAACAATTTAGGACATGAGAATTCACTGATATCCTCCCTATCTCACCTGCTATTTATAGCTAAACTTGTACATATTACACATAATGACACCCATGCCAAAAAAACATAATAATTAGATTACAGTAATTCCCTAAATAATAGACTCCTTAACCGCAGAGCTTTACAATGAATGGCAACAAGTCATATTTCCGACTAAATCCTGAAGTTACCCATAATTCTGCTGCGGTTAAGGAGTCGATTGTTTAGGGCATTACTGTATGTGCCAGGAATTTGCATAAGCATACACCGACATGAGTCATCAGATCTCAATGAAATTTTATATGTCATCATGAGGGCTTTTAACCCTATCAATACTAATATTCATCAACGAGAAATTCTCTTAGGAAATGTTCAGATAATAACTTATTATCTGAACATTTCCCACCAATGAATATGAATCATTCTGCTCTTGTATTATGTTTTTTCTGTCTGTTATCTGCTTCTATTACCTGAACACCCCTTCAAATGAATAATAGAGTGTTCCAATGTATAATATTATAACTGAATGGGAGAATCCATTCAGTATAGAAAGGGTTAAAGGACTGTCTAATTTGTTATTTGTATTTTATGTTACTCTTATTTTAACTGTTGATTTGTTTGTGCATTTGTACAAATAAGAATGTGCTATCGTTGATTTTGTATACATACATTATTTGAGATTTGGACTATGAGACTCGATGTGCCGTCATTGATTTTACAGCACATGCTCCACTTCTCCCCTTTATTACTCTCCAGTCTGCTGCTTATTGTGGAAACATATGCCTGTAAATAAGGTTAATTTATATAATCATGCTAATTGTGGAAATGTACGCCTGTAAATGAGGTTAATTTAAAGAATTATGTTTCATCCAACATTCCGACATTGACTACAGCTGTATAGAGTTGTCTCTCTTCCATTGTGCGGTCATTTTTTGAAATTTCCCAGGATAATTTTGTGTTTTCTAATTCTTTTTATCAGTCTAAGCTATTAATAAGTTAATGGTGTAGACTGCTATAAGATATAATTTCAAACTTTGTCATAACTAGAACAACAAGGATGAGGGCACTAGGTTACAATAAAGCTTATAAGCCTGTATCTTATTACATAGTAACATTTCTCTGTAAGACCATTTACTTACCTTCACACAAAATGTCTTCCTCTTTAGGTCGACCTTTGACAGGTAATCGTTGACAGTGGAGAGGTAAGTGAATGGTTTACGGTCCGCATCAGCTGAAGAATGATAAAAATTATTTAACTGAAAATTAGAATTATGGTTTGAGCTACTTAGTCCGGTGTTTAATGCATTTATCATCAGAAGCCAATTATTAATTTGATCCATTTTGAAAGTAATTTCCTGTCTATCTCTGATGATGAAATCAGGCCTAACCCCTTGAACCCTGAAATATATAACTAAAATGGCATATTCCCTGGGTTGTAGGACAGAATTGGGATATTTCAAATAATAACTAAGTAAGTGTAATTCATTTCCAAATGTAAATTACGATCCAATCAATTAGATTAGAAACAAGCCTTGAAATAGGGTGTCTGTCATTTGCAGAATGAGGTCCCCAGAGGGTGAATTTAGTGAAGCTACCCCACATAGTGGGCTAGCATCACCAAATTCACCATCTGGGGACCTCATTCTGCTTACACCTCAGCAGAATGAGGTTCCCAGAGGATGAATTTGGTGATGCTAGCCCGCTATGCGGGGTAGCATCACTAAATTCACCCTCTGGGAACCTCATTCTGCAAATGACAGGCTCACTATTTCAAGGCTTGATTAGAAAACACAACCCTTTATTTATAAACTAGTCTATACATAGTAGTTGAACTTGCTATGCCTAGCCCACCAACAGTTATCATCATTTGCATTTATTTGTGGCAAATTTACATCAGAGGTTTTCGATGTCATCAGCTGTCATTCAGGTAAATTATTTTCCAATGTAAATTAGGATAATCGTATTTATATATAAATGTTATAAATGAGTCTATATCTCCATAGTAGACCTTGCTATGCCATACCGGCCAACAGTTTGCATTAGCTTACAGCAATTACAAAGTAGATTACTGACGTCATAAGCTGGCCGGATTTTTGGCCATTATACATGTAAATAGCTGTGTGTTGGTCAGTTACAGGAGATTGAACTCCAGAAATCGGGAAACCTAGCTAAAATTTGGGATATTTTCACAGCTATAAGGCCAAAAAAAAGAAGATATTTGATTCTCAGGCAATTTTTTTTGAAAATCAATGAGGGAGCAATAGTTTTATTTTTTTTAAATTCTGCCCATAGTAACATGGGTATTATACCTTGCCATGTTCATAAAATGTAGGGAGAACTGTGTATTTGGATATAAACTAATTTAATCTGATATAAACAATGACAAATTATGATATACTACCCTTACATCATATAGGGCTTACCTAGAACATTGGTATATATATATATATATATATATTGATATGATAATTCATATACATGTACCATCAACTGTAATTAATATATTTCAATATGTAATTCTATTTATCTATATATCTATCTATCTATCTTTAATACTATATATCTATCTATCCATCTATACTATAGTAACTACATGTATACACTGTGTTGTATATAGATGGTTTATCAGAACATATATATATAATTATTGGTGATCCCATATGTGTATGAAACATCGATCGCAATAGTTTAGCAAGGGGGAAAACTCAATCTTGCAGGGTTACTTACTTCCCGTGCAAAGGTCGCAAAGGTCGCAAAGGTCTGGTTGGCAGACGACTCATTCAATATCCAACTCCTGGTTTTTGCCGAAATATTTCAACACATTTGACCAATAAACTTGGGGGTTTGGACAGCCTGTGATGACAATATACCTGATAGTTTATATCATTTCCTGTGGTCTTTTGTTGAATAGCCACACATACACCATTGTATTTAGCTCCTATTCGATATTTGAAACAAAAATAATAAACGTGTGGCAGTTTCCTATTTTCGTGTTACCAGTTTACAACGGTGAAAATTGAAGATTGAAATCCAAAATCGTAATAAAATGGTCCAACAAGGGCCATTTTTTTTCGATGCGGCGATGCCTGAGAATCAAAACCCTTTTTTTTTTTTGGCCTAAACTTTCTATTTTTATTCACTATAAACTCAAATAATACTATATAGCATAACAAAACTTTAATACTAAACAAATTAGCAATAAAAGCATAATTAAAGCTTAAATGTCACCCAAAATAAGTTCATTTGTTTGTTTGGCGGATTCCCGCTCGCAAACCAATTGTTTATTTCATCAGTGCTTACTTTGAATAGTCATGCCATGAATTGAAGACAGGCTCAACTTGGGATTCAGTAACTTCAAATCACAAACACTTGTTCTTTGAAAGGGAATTACTGTCTTAGCACCTCTACTATTAGCATTAAAAACACAAAGTGGAACTGCCATATATCCAGGAAGAAATTGTCTTTGACACCACTACATTCTTGGCAAAAGCACTGATTATGTCATATTCCAGCTGGTTCGCTCTGTTATTATATGGGATATTTGAGATGTCATCATGTATTTAAACAGGATATGTGCCTAGAGAGACTTCAAGTATGTAGCTTGGTAAAAATCCACCTTGAAATTGCCAACTGTACACTACTGATCACCCCCCTCCTCCAGCTCAACAAGTCCCCTCCCGACCGGGATCCAGACTCCCAAGTCTTAGGTTGGAATTTCACAATCGACACCTCAAACTTTCTCAATTGTTGGAAATTTCCAATCTCACAAGCGCCTTTTTCTAAAACCATTTAAACATGTTTGAAGCCCAATTATCCATGGACCCAAAACACAATACATGTATGTCAGACCAATCAGTCAGGTGGTTCCAAGGTAGATGTTTTAATGAATTTGGTATTTCGATGATTTTATTAGACACAAAAGTGTTAACTCCCCATAGCCTGCCATTTCTTGACAGGTTGACCTCATTTTAACAAATCTGAATCTCAGTCACTAAAGGATCCTCCTGATTCCTCCATACTATATGTAAGCTAAATAGTCCAAACTCTCTTGAGAAGACATTTTAAGAGTTACTATAGAGACATATAGTTATGTCCCTGGTCCCACCCTATTTAACCTGGTGACCCCATCTGAATAAATTTGAATCCCAGACACCAAAGAACCCTTCATACATATCATAAATATCAGTCAAATAGACCTGATGGTCCTTGTGAAGGAAGCATATTAAGAGGGAAACTGTCCTTCGCTTGGCCCCTATTTGACCAGGTGACCCCATTAAAAAAATCTGAATTGCAGTCAAGGAAGAACATTCCATTCTATATAAGCCAACTAGTTCTTGCAAACATATTTTAAGAATTACTATGTAGTGAAATAGTTAAGTCTCTTGCTCTGCCCTTATTTGACTTTGTGATCCCATTTTCACAAATCTGATAAGGATAAAAATTAAGTTCCCCAGTTGAAGTTGGTGATATTCACCCATTGGGCACCTCATTTATGAATTTTATCTTCTGCAAATTAGGGGATATAGAAACTTCCTAAAAGGGAAATTTAACTAACAACAATGTAAATTTGATACTATAGATACTTCCCAGAAGATGAGGCCTAAGCAGAATGAGGTCGCCAGAGGGTGAATTTGGTGATGCTAGCCTGGCCTCAAGCAACACAATGTATTATACAACAAGCCTTGAAATAGTGTGATAGTGTGTCTGTCATTTGCAGAATGAGGTCCCCAGAGGGTGAATTTAGTGACGCTAAATTCACCCTCTGGGGACCTCATTCTGATAAGGCCCTCAACTGCTATGGAAGACCTAGAATAAAATTGAATTTCCCCAGTTGAAGTTGGTGATGTTCACCCATTGGGCCCCTCAATTATGAATTTTATCTTCTGCTAATTAGGGGATATAGAAACTTCCTAGAAGGGAAATTTAACTAACAACAATGTAAATTTGATACTATAGATACTTCCCAGAAGATGAGGTCTCCAAATGGTGAATTTGGTAATGTTAGCCCGCTGTGTGGGATAGCATCACTAAAAGCATGTCTGTTCCTACATTGTGCATGTCTGGCCTCAAGCAACACACTGTATTATACAATCAAGCCTTGAGATAGTCTGTCTGTTATTTGCAGAATGAGGTCCACAGAGGGTGAATTTAGTGACGCTATCCTGCACAGCGGGCTAGTATCACTAAATTCACCCTCTGGGGACCTCATTCTGATAAGGCCCTCAACTGCTATGGAAGACCTAGAATAAGATTGAAGTTCCCCAGTTGAAATTGGTGATGTTCACCCATTGGGCACCTCAATCATGAATTTTATCTTCTGCAAATTAAGGGATACAGAAACTTCCTAGAAGGGAAATTTAACTAACAACAATGTAATTTGATACTATAGATACTTCCCAGAAGATGAGGTCTAAGCAGAATGAGATCTTGAGACTCTAGATACTTCCCAGAAGATGAGGCCTAAGCAGAATAAGGTTCTCAGAGGGTGTATTTGGTTATGCTAGCCTGCTGTGTGGAGCAACATGAATTCACCATCTGGGAACCTCATTCTACAAATGCCAGACACTCTTGGAGAAAATGAAATTAATCTGATTTTAATGACCACTGAGTGATAATGTAAACAACAAGGGTGCTTCATTGATAACACCATTAATCTCATTTAAATTATGAATGACATGAATACACTCCCTGGGGAGTACAGAAGTTCTCTTATCTCTCTATCTTCCCTGCCATGTGTCATGTCTGTCAGTTCATGTTTTTTAATTTATTTAAATAAAAAATACTTTATTTACCTGTGAGTTAGGAGGTGAGATAGGGTGGAATGCTGTTGGTTGGGGACAGGGTAGGGTTCTGGGTCATGTGGGGGGGGGGGGGGTGATACAAAACTTTTTGTATGTTAAATTGATCAAGGAGTTCCTGAATTTTTTATTATTTTTTGGGGAATTATGGCCATAACTCAGTTAAAATATATCGGATCAAACCCATATTTTAACTTGATCTGTATATAAGTGTCAAAAATTCATATACCAAATTTGGTGTTGATCAGATGAAAAATGTTTGAGTAATCCTGTCTTGGATGAATTCTATATCAAAACAAGAGTGGAAGGGGTTAAATAAACAATACCAAAATCCATACAGATGAAGAACATGCTAAGACAAATCTAGGTAAGAAATATGAGGCTGTGATGTGTCCTAAACAAAAATTAAAGGTCAAAATGCAAAAATTAAATTTTTTGTTTTTAAAGTTATGTCCCTAGCTCTGCCCCTATTTGACCCAGTGACCCCATTTGAACAAATCTGAACCCCAGTCACCCAAGGTCTCTCTGTACGAAATATAAGCTAAATCGGCCAAATATTTTTTTAGAAGAAGTCATTGTAAGAATTACTATGAGTTATGACCCTGGTTTCTCAACTAATTGACCAGGTGACCTCATTTGAACAAATCTGAACACCAGTCACCCAAGGACCCTCCATACAAAATATTAGCTAAATCGGCACAATGGTTATGGACAAGAAGTTGTTGTAAGAATTACTATGGAGGAATAGAGTTATGGCCCTGGTTTCGCAACCATTTGACCCAGTGACGTCATTTGAACAAATCTGAATGAGAGTCACCTAGGGAACATCCACACCAAATATGAACCAATTCGGTATGATGGTTTCAGAGGAGAAGATGTTTTTTTAAAAAGTTGACAGACGGACGGACGGACAGATGGACGGAACAACACACGGACGGACGAGGAGTGATGACTATAGCTCCACCGGAGACTTCGTCTCAGGTGAGCTAAAAAGGGCCGCATTAGGAAAGAAAAAAATTGAAATTTTTGTTTTTGTTTTGTTTTTTATTTTATCAACATGTCCATAGCAGATATGTGTTGAATATTAGTGTGCATTGAGCTCTAACATGTAATGTGTTAAAAAGTGATTTGCAGGCTTACAGCATGAAGTAGATGACTACAATTAAGAAAATGATTAGCTGATCCTCATGCTCTTCCTACAATTAGTCATTGTGAACAACTTACACTAATTGTAACTTTATACAATTGAAAGGCACAGGACTAAATTCAGGATCACATATTAGAATGGGGAGGTATCAGTTTTTAGACAACAATAACAGTAGTTAATGTCAGGGGCATTATATATTGTTAGGTAATCCCAGTCATACACTGGTAGTACAGTGTCATTTTTATATAAGACTAAATGAGTTTATATGCATAACAGTTCCCTCTACCTTTCTGGTTATTACTAGACAGAGGAAGGTATCTTTGTCCATGCTTACTATGCGCAGAAAAAAATAAAAAATAAAAATAAAACCCTCCCTCCCTCATTGATTTGAAAAGAAAAAAAATTGCCCGAGAACCAAAACCTTTTTTTTTTTGGCCTAACTGTTGCTGACTATTGATTGCATAGCCATTGCTGTTCTAGTGACCCTAGGGCTGGTAACACAATTGCCTGGTAAAATGTACAGTAATGCTCTAAGTAATCAACTCTTTAACCACAGCAGAATTATGGGTAACTTTTCAGGATTTAGTCGGAAATATGGCTTGTTGCCATTCATCGGAAAGCTCTCCGGGAGAGCTTTCCGATGAATGGCAACAAGCCATATTTCCGACTAAATCCTGAAAAGTTACCCATAATTCTGCTGTGGTTAAAGAGTCAATTACTTAGAGCATTACTGTAAGTTCACTTTATATTACTCACTTGATTCATACTTCGATAGTTTCTCGGTCTCCAAACCAAGAAGCAAATCACAGTTCTTTCTCTCACTTTTTAGCATGAATTGCTCTAGAATTCGCTGACACTTAGCTTTAAAATCTGCCGACACATTAGCACCACTAGTTCGCTTCATCTCCTGCCCAAATGTAGGAGAACTCGAAGGTCGCTTTAAGTTTCTCCTCACAGAAGACTCGGACGTGGATGTCGATGCTTGATTTGACAATGTAAACTTTGTTTGAATAAGCTGCGGTGATTTTTGTGACAAATTTCTATTCGTCACTGCAGATGTCTGTCCTACAGGAGTTCGACTTAATGAAGGCACTGGTGGTTTACTTTCTCTATTATTAGACTGCTCCGCAGTCATAACATCATCGATGTTAAAGTCATCCTCGAAATCCTCATTGTCAAACTTTAGATCGACAGAGTCACCTGATGCAGATGGTCGGCTGCTGAGTTTCTGAACACACTTATCGCCGTAGTTAATATTGACGGAAATATTAAGACGAGGCTGGGTCCGAGGATTGGAACATCCAGTAGCACCTTGTCGTTCAGTATTTACATTACTAGCTCTACTGACTCCAGGTTTACTATGTATCTGAGTTGAATTTTCATTAAAAGATCTATTGTTCGCAGAAGAGTTGTTTGCCTGTTGTGTTCTGGAGATGGTAGAAGAACTTTTTCTCTTATTTGAAGATTTTAGGGTCTGTGTCTGTGGTTTGACAAAGTCCTCATCAAAGTCATCATCCATCATTTCTTCATAATTAATATCATCACCCCACTGAAAAATAGATTAATTAGTTGTTACAAGAGCACTGGCTCAAACTCTCTATTTCACTACGAATAACATTTTTAGTGTCAACGATGTTTATCATCCTTTAACCCCGTCTTTACTAAATGGATTCTCCCATTTAATTACAAAAGTATACATAGGAATGGTCTATTAATCAATTGGAGGGGTATCCAGGAAAAAATTAGCAGGCAACAAACCTACAAAAAACGATAATTAAAAAATACTTGAGTTATCGCATCGGATAGCAAGTGTCTATGGACAGATAGACGGCATGACAATTGACGGATGTTGACATTATGTGTACCATACATGGTATGTGTATACATATAAAAATGGGCAGACTGAATCCAAATTCAAACTTGACCTGTATTTGTATGTAAGTAAACCATATACCAAATTTGAAAACAATCTGATAACCAAAACTAATGTTATCATATGGAAACCAAAATAATTGGCAAATTCTATGTTGACAAGCACAATAACTCCTGTAAATATGGGCGGACCCGTATTATCATGTAAGCAATCCACATAACAAATTTGAAAATAATCAGATAACTAAAACTAACACAGACACTGATTTCTATAGTCTAAATAGTGCAAGTTGTTATCTTAACCCTTAATAAATGGAGCATCCTGAAGTTTTCCGAAAACCCTGTGCCAATGCATTCTGTTATATATGCGAGTCTCCAATAGGGAGCCTCACATATATAAGAGAATACATTGGCCTAACAATATTTACCTTGACCTTGTAAGCCAGTGCATCCTCTTATATATGCGAGGCTCCCTATGGGAGACTCACATATACAAGAGAATGCACTGGCACATGATCTTTAATACTGCACCAGTGCAGCTCCTGTCATGAAAGGGTTTAAGGACAGGTACTTATGAAAACAAGCCTTGAAATAGTGTGCCTGTCATTTGCAGAATGAGGTTCCCAGAGGGTGAATTTAGTGATGCTACCCCACATAGCGGGGTAGCATCACTAAATTCACCCTCTGGGAACCTCATTTTGCTTACAACTCAGCAGAATGAGATTCCCAGAGGGTGAATTTGGTGATGCTGACCCGCTATGCGGGGTAGCATCACTAAATTCACCCTCTGGGGACCTCATTCTACAAATGACAGGCACACTATTTCAAGGCTTGTATGAAAACTATCATCAAACCTCATCTTGGTTGTTTCTTGTCTGAGATTTTACTTCTCTCTTCAAGCCTTGATTATTCACTGAAGTATCTAAAAAAAATGTGGAAGAAATAGTGAGTTGAACAGAATTATTGAGCGTTAAAGTACATTGCTTTATAATATTTTTTATCACATAATTTGGCCATAAAAGCAGTTTCATAATTATCGGTAATAGACACGTTTAATATCAGCGCGTGAGATGACGTCACGGCGTTCTTCAAATAACTTGCGATCGCTGTAGTTTATGATTGTTGTTTTCGATGAATATTTCGCGTTGCTTTGGGTTTATTTGATCATGTGATAAAAGGTATCTCACACTCGTCCTATTTTATACGTAATTTATCAACCTCATCCTCTAAATTCTATTTGAGCCTCGGTAAACCTCGGCTCAAATCGAATTTAGTGAACTCGGTTGATAAATTCCGTATAAAATAGAAACTCATGTGAGATCCTCTATATATATCATATTTTAGGCCAAAAAAAATGAAAGTGACAATGACACTGTAGCTCAACATGGAAACGGATTAATTTCATGTGTTCAGTCAATGGAGCTATATTAGGAATGCGGAAAGTTGAAAGGTCTAAAGAATACTAGATTATCAACATGAAGTGATATATATATATATAAGTATAGTCATCAAAAATGTTTTTTTGCCGAATGACCCAAAAATGACTCGTTCCCATCTACATGTCAATGTCAACAGCTATGAAAAATGATCCGATCAAAGGAACGACCTGTAGCCCGTGCTAAAGGAAATTGTTGACAGACACACACACGCACACACATGGACGACGAATACCAAGCCATTGCAATAGCTCAAATGATTTGAGTCTCAGACAATTTTTTTCTGAATCAATGAGGGAGGGAAGACTTTATTATTATTTATTATTTTGTTGTGCAAATCGTAAGCATGGATCATGATAGCTTACCTTATCTAGTAATAGTCATAAAATGTAGAGGGAACTTTCTTTTGCATATCCACTCATTTAATCTGATATAAAAATTACATTGTGCTACTAGTATACATCTATAATATGGGGATTACCAATAATGTTCTAACGCCCCTGACTATTCACAATTAGCTATTATTGTCTATAAATCGACACCTCTCCATGTGATCCTAAATTTCCCCCCGCGCCTTTCAATTTTTCTGTCATTCTCTTCAATGTAATCATCTACTTAATGTTCTATGTGACTATGTGTATACATGATTGTTAATCTATCAATTAAAGAGATAATTTAAGAGTTCATATATGTTGTAATTAATGTTTGAGCGAGGGAAGCCCTTATCCTCCTCGACCACACCAACAAGTAAACAACTGAGATTGTATATAGTTTAAACTGTTTTTAATGTGAAAACAACCCTTTTATTAATAGTATAAAAAATACCAAAAAAATTCAACCAAATGGCTAATAATGGTCAGTAAATGACAGCTGCCATCCAGAAGAAGAGGGGTTCCGTACACATCTACTGGTACTCACTATTAGCCTGACTCCTTTGAGTGAGGGTTTCCGTTTTCATCGAGTTGTTGCCTCTGGAGCTGGTGTTCCATGATGTACCGGCTGAGAATGTATTATTCTTGTTGGCCTGTGAGAATGTAGTTTTCTCCATCTTTATAGACTTTCCGCAGCCTTTTGTAACAGGACCACCACGGAGTTTCGTTTTATAATCACTGCCAGCATTGCTCTGATTCGTCTCCCTGTAACACGAGTTATAAATCATTTTAACCCTTTCAGTGCCAGGGGCCGATCTCATCGGCCCTAATTTACGGTCTGTAAAATCGGCCCTAATTTTTTTTATTTTTTGTTTTTTATAACTCAAAACTATCACCAAGTATTCATAGTAATAATTTTGATGCCCATGAAAAATGTAAGATTCCCTGGCACTAAACCTACAAAATAAGTCTGTTAAAGAATATAAGAAAATATTATTAAAATTGTAAAAAATTGTAAAAAATAATAACAAATGATGACCTATGTAGTCTGGTCGTTGAAGCATTGGACCTAGAACAAATTGTTTACAAGCTGTTTTTGGTGTCATATTGTCGGGCAGAATGTAGGGAACAACATATCCAAAATCCGCTTTGGGGAAAATTCTCTATTGAAGATGGCGTCCATAATGTCTGTTGTTATCGGAAAATACTGAATTCTGCGGCAGGTGCTCCAATTAATGCCAAATTCGTAATAAATTGAAATATACACAAACATTGCTTAGTCGTAAACCATATATGTAGAATATTTTTCCCAAAATGGCCACCAAATTGGACAAAATCGAATGAAATTTACATTTAGTGCAAAAATTGAATAGCTAGTCCTATACGGGTGAACAAACGCTCGAATATTGGTTGGAGAATGACTACAAGTATATGAGAAACATTTGATTAGAGATGTACGAATTCTCTCTGATGTATCTCACGAGAGAGCAAGCGAAATCAGGGTCTTGTGGAACGGTTAAATCTGGACTTTTGGGTGTCCAGAAACGGAAAAATGACGCGGTTTTATCTGTACCGCTAATCTTGAATCGTGTGATATAAACGGGATTTAGTAGGGATGTATTGACTATGCGGACTTTCTCTAGAAGCAGAAATATATGTATTCAGAGCAGTCTCACGAATGAGACCGATCACCATTTATTTTGATATCTACGGTATAAAACCTTAAAAAATTAAGCTATAAAACGGTATGAATTATGTTCATATTGTACTGGGGAGAATGCATAGATCCTATTGTACATTTCTCAAAATAGTAGTTATAGTCGCCTCAGATCAAGTGATAAAACACGAATATTTCGCATTTATCACAATAATGCGTAATGGTGTACCATGAAATAAATTTATTAAATCACAAATGAGTACCATAGACTGTCTTCAATAAATTAAAAACTTGACCAAAATTGCCTACATAATCTGTGACAGAGACTGTGTTTATACCTGGAAATTATATTTGGTTGAATTCACCAAGGCCACACCTGCGCGAAACTTACTACGTTGTCTTCAACCGCATCACCGCGTTTACCCATTTTCCATAATGTTACACATGTCTGTTGCACACAGAACCACAACTAACAATATTGGGTGAATGTTCAACGTTGGAATAACATCTTAAACGATGATCACCTGATATTTAGCACGATTACGTGGGTGGTAATGGTAATATATTTTCAAACAAAAATATACTGAAAACTAATAGTGTGCATTGCGCTGTAGCTTATTCTAGTTGTAAAGTGGCCACTGAAGTAATTTTAACAAAATTGTCTACTAAGAAACCGGGTTGGTAGCAGAATGAAAATTAGTCTTACATACAATGTACTATGTACAGTCTCTTTGACCTGGTGAGATTCGGTGCTAATCCATTGAAGATATGAGTGTTTCTTTACAGTATAATAACCATTGCGACATACGTGTATCATTTATTATCACCGGGAGTGTTGACAATTCCGGAAATATAACTAGTATTTATACCTCTAGAGTAAGCACTTAAATTTCGGCGTTGCCATTCAATATTTAATCACCATGCCGAATGAAACTACCATGCACTGTGAGGCGAAACATTAGTTTGTGTGTTGCATGCACGAGCTATTTTTGTTTTGCCCAACAGTTGGATGTTGGATAAGCAGAACACCCAAACGTTAAAGACGTAAATCATTGGGGGTTGACTTGCTGTGCAGTGACCGATGATCCTTCAGATTGATCTGTTTTAATGATGTGTGTACCTTTAAAGATATTTAACAACCGACTTGTATATTGCCAATACGTATTTCACTCTTATGTAGTTACCCAATATGTTGCTTTCTACGTGGTATGGTTTGGAGTTGCGGCCATTTTGACAGCCATTTCATGGCCACGATTGTATAATTTTCTGTCCGTGTCACTCTAATCGCTCCTGCATTCTAATTTAACACAAACTGATATAACGGCATAATTCTGATGTCACTATATATCGTATAATGACTTATATCGAGAACTGATGTAGTATAGACAACCATGTTGGACGCCATCGTGGATAACAAAGTTTCCCCAACGCGGATTTTTGCGGATTTTGGATATGTTGTTCCTGATGCTTTTGCGCGTCGAATGACACCGAAAACAGCTTGTAAACAATTTGTTCTAGGTTCACCTCAAAATCGAGTCTCAACGACCAGACTAATGGTCGACTCGCATATATAAGAGAATGCATTGGCACAGGGTATATGGGTTGATACAAAAATCGGACTTGGCACTGAAAGGGTTAAGCCAATATAAATAAATTACAAGATTCTCATCCAACTTTTTAGGAAAATTGGATTGGGCGGCGAATTTTATTTTTTATATCTTATTTTTAACCCTTTCTATACTGGATACTCACTGATGAGTTGTTCCCTTAGGAAATGTTCATATAATAAGTTCAACAAGCGACCATAATTTCATTTGCTGAACTTATTATCTGAACATTTCCTACCAATGTATAAGAAATCTTTCTGCATTTGCATGATCCTTTGGTCTGTCTGTCGTCTACTCATTATCCTTGAGCACCTCTCCAGATGAATAAATTGCCCAATTTGATTGAAATACAGTAATGCCCTAATTAATCGACTGCTTAACCACTGCAGAATTATGGGTAACTTTTCAGGATTTAGTCGGAAATATGGCTTGTTGCCATTCATAGGAAAGCTCTCGGGGAGAGCTTTCCGATGAATGGCAACAAGCCATATTTCCGATGAATGGCAACAAGCCATATTTCCAAATAAATCCTGAAAAGTTACCCATAATTCTGCTGTGGTTAAGCAGTCGATTAATTAGGGCATTACTGTAGACTGATTAGTGGGTCATTACAATGTACTTTGAAAGTGAAGGCATGAGAAAAATAGTTTGCATCAAAATTATCCAAATAACAGATTTCAGGATGAGACCAAAAATAGGATTGGGAGGGGATGAGAATTAAGCGATATTTATATTGTCTTATCGTGGTATGAAACATTCCATTGGGCTGACCGAATTATAATAGATATTACAGTAGTTATTTTCATAAATTTGACATCAAAATTGGCAGCACTAAATGTCATTCTTATATATGGATTAGGCCAAAACAAAAAACTTCTGTCTTTCCGATAACATTGGGATAATTTTCCAGACAGGCAGGCAGGGATTTTTACTTTTTTTACAATTTTTTTTTTAAAACCTTTCAGCTGTGAGCGATATAATAGTGTAGTGACGGTTTCATGGAATATGGTAGATCAATGTGTATTGAATTTGAGCCAAGCATTTGATAAAAACATGCTGTCCCTTCAAGTCATTCACTCTGCAGTATGATCTCCACCAACATTGAGCTTAATAACCAACTTTTTTTTGCTTTTTGGATTGAGAAAAACGATAAATATTCACCTTGACACTCTAACAGGTAACTATAGACTAGCCTTCTGGAGAACATAGACAAAAAAAATTGAGGCAGGCAAGAAAATCTCAGCCAGGCAGGGTATCGGAAACAAAGAGTTTTTTTTTTCGCCTTATATGCAGTTACTCTCTTTGCTATAGTTATTGTCATTTGATTATCTGTGATAAATTCGTCCCGAATTGAGGAGTAAATATATAATTGTGCGTAGTTTAGACGTTGTGTTTTCCAAAATGGCACAGTCGATGTGGTTTAAACTTTAAGATGTTAATATTTGAATCCTATTTTATTTCCGCGGGCATACTTACCATTTTGATTGACTGAAAAAAGAATACAATAAGTCATGCATCATGCTTTATAAGGGTTTCTGTTACACGTTTAGGGATTGGGGCCGATTATCATTATAAAAATGTTCAATCAATTTCTATGTCTTATTTTATTAAATTTGTGCAAGCATTTGCCATTTGTCCCTCAAGCTATTTTTACAAATTGGAATAAGAGCATGAGTTGTCACTGATAGCAGGCAAATAAAATTTATCCTCATTTAAAATCCACTGCTGTTTTTATTAATCAACGGTCGAGATTCTGTTGAATACATATATTTCATCTCAACTAATTCACCCTCTGGGGACCTCACTCTGCTTAGGCCTCATCTTCTCTGGAAAGTTTGTTTATGATCAAATTTCTATAGAAACGTCTTCACATAGATTCTATTTCTTTTTTGATTTAGTTTCTCTCACATAGATTCTATTTCTTTTTTAGTTTAGTTTCTCTATATCCCCAAATTGGCAGACGACACATTGCATAATCAAGGTTCCCAATGGGTGAACATCACAATATTCACCATTTGGGAACTTCAATCTGAGTTTATGTCTGCCATAGCAGATGAGGCCATGTAGAATGAGGTTCCCAGAGGATGAATTTAGTGATGCTAGCCTGCTATGCAGGATAGCATCACTAACTTCACCCTCTGGAGACATCATTCTGCAAATGACAGCCACACTGAACTCAGGCTTGTCCTCATAAATGGGTGTGGATTATTTACAATATAATTAAACCTCACATTAGCTCCTTAAGCATCGTCTCTTTAGTGTTAACTTCCATCAGGGAATCAACTTCACCGCCGAGAATCCGAACATTCTCTCTCTGTAACATCATTACAGATCTGCGACATGACAATTTCCCCAAAATTAGGACCTTAAATAAATATACGAACATATTTACAGAAAATTATCACAAGAACATTCAACCCTGGAACAGATTATAGTTATCATGATAAAAAAAAGTATTATTTAATACTTGAATTGAATTGAAATCTGACAATATATATACTACGTTCACAACCGTACTTCGAATTACCATCAAACTGATAGTACTATCACATCTATTATAGCTCATTCTCCAAAATATCATGATGATCTGTCAACTGCATCTTCTAACTATTATAGAAAACAACATCAAATATAGTGCTAAATTCAGTGTTTCTACTTGGGGGAATGGGAACATTAGAGGAAAAATCCTCAGTTTATATGTGACCCGCCATATCAAATCCAGTCGGAAGTCGGGATTTTTTTTACCCTGTGCCAATGCATTCTCTTATATATGCGAGTCGACCATAGGTCGCCTCGCATATTTAAGAGAATGCATTGGCCTAACAATTTTTTATCATTTTTTTAAAATAAATGTTTCTGACAATTTTTAGGACATAAAATAAAAAACACCCATTACCCTGCAGGGAGCCCCACACATATATAGAAGCATATAGAAGAGTGTTGTCTGCTCATGTTCGTCTGGGGCTCTGTATGGGTGAAATTATAAAATTGTTAAATAATACAAGAACAAAATATTAAAATTGTAAATAATTGTTAGGCCAATGCATTCTCTTATATATGCGAGGCGACCTATGGTCGACTCGCATATATAAGAGAATGCATTGGCACAGGGTAAAAAAATCCCGACTTACGACTGGATTTGATATGGCGGGTCACATATATATAGATATTGAAGCAGAACTTCTGAGTTTGAAAGTAATTCAAATTGAAATTCACATTAAAATTGCTTTATTCCACATGCGCAGATCTCTTTATATTGTACTTCCTGTTTAGTTCTTTTTGTGTGTATCAACTCAAGAAATTAGTACAATATAATTGGAAAAAATGGAATCTATTCAGCCTCAAATGGAAGATGAACAGTTGAGGTACGACTCTGCTTCGTCTGTGTTGCATGATACAGGGATATCATATTTAAAGTCAGAAAAGTTTGATATTTTAGAAGAATGATTGACATACATAAATTATCCATAATTAGGACATCATGATGTCCAGGAGATTCCAGTGGCTTTTGAAATCAGTTTATATGTGTGGTCGGTCCAACGTTGATATGTAATAATGGACTGTTAGATTTCAATTCGAACTGACCCTTTCTATACTAAATACTCATTGATGAGTAGTTATCCCTTCGGAAATGTTCAGATAATTAATCTGAACATTTCCCTCCAATGAATAGGACTCCTTCAGCACTTTCATCATCTGTTGTCTGCTTATTTTTCCTGAACACCACTCTGGATGAATAATAGACCTTTCCAATGTATACTTTTATAACTGAATGGGAGAATCTATTTAGTATAGAAGGGTTAAAGTGATGTGAAACACTCCGGTATGGTGATCAAATATAAATGGAGAATAATCTTGTTCAAAGTAGTAATTTTTACAAATATTATATCCAAATTGACAACACAAACCGTCAATCTTAGATATTAATTAAATGCAGTGACTCTTGATGACGAAATCATTTTCGTTAGTTTATCGCCGATAGATGCGTCCAGAAACGAGTAGTAAATATTTACAATTGACCATAGTTCAGATGATGTTTTCTATGGAGTGGTATGGTTTTGAATTGCTTCAGATTTTTCGGCAATGTTATTAGAATGCTACATTCCTCCAGATGTCATAGCGCCTGGATACTATCTTATCAGTTTCACGCACCAGAACAAGTACATAATATGTCTTTAATCCAACCATGAAAATCACAAAACAGACAAATGTCCACAATCCTTAAGTAAACCACAGGTGAAGGTTTGTTACACAACTCAACCAATACAAACCTTAGTGCCAGATGGAAGGTTGGGGTGCAATTCTGGAATGGAGCGGTATTCCATTCCCTGGACTTCAGTAGTCCCATCAGTCAATAACATCATCATCATTCTAGTTGGTTTTGGTTCCCACTGGAATTAGACACACAATCAAGAAGTACTCAGTTAAAATCATGCAATCTGATCATGACGAGAATTTTTTTAAATCCAAATGAAATTTCGCTGTTCATGACGGACTTACCTGCATAAGAGTATGAAATTTGTAGTATACAGTAATGCCCTAAATAATGGACTCCTTAACCACAGCAGAATTATTGGTAATTTTTCAGGATTTAGTGGGAAATATGGCTTGTTGCCATTCATCGGAAAATGGCAACAAGCCATATTTCCGACTAAATCCTGAAAAATTACCCATAATTCTGTGTGGTTAAGGAGTACATTATTTAGGGCATTGCTGTATGTGTTAAATAAGCATGGGAGATACAGGTCTGGTATGACGTATCCCGGTACAAGTTTCGCGATAAGATAAGATATCTAGATCCCTATTATTAAAGGGAATATCATTTTTGAAGAAAATGTATTTCATGTCATCCAAGTGAAGAGAAATTCAAATATGCCCCCATTAATTTGTCAGACTTATTTCATCGCACCAGTCCTTTCATTTTGAAGCACATGGATTGCACATTACTTGTACGAGAAAATGCAGCATAGCAATGGCTGGGTTAATGGTCATCCACTGATAAATCACAGCATCACAATTTTTATACAAATGTTTTTAAATTAACCTATCCCCTAATTTACAGAAGATAAAATGTATAGTCGAGGTGACTAATGTGTGAACATCACCAACATCAACTGGGGAACTTCAATCTGATCCCAGGTCTCCCATAACAGTTGAGGCCTAAGCTAAATGAGGTTCCCAGAGGGTAAATTTGGTGACACTTGCTCGCCATGCAGGATAGCTTCACTAAATTCACCCTCTGGGGACCTCATTCTGCAGACAGACACACTATTTGTAGACTTGTAATAACCTGTCTGTGATTATTTGGTCTGACTGGACTATACAGTATATATTATTTGGTCTGACGGGAGGGACTATACAGTATAAATTCAGCAATATTTTGCTTTAGGTTCTAATTAAGAAAAAATTAAAACAAATCCAAGTTTTTCTCCGAATTATATGCCTGTACATGGGGTTATTGCTCATGGAACACTAAGAAAAATAGTGCGCTTGGTATCGAAAATCAGGCACATGTATAATTAACTGTGCACCTATATATTTATTAATCAAGGACTGCCACACAAATGAAGATTCATATCTCAATCTATCAAAATCACATCAAAAAAAGAAAAAATCAAATTTAATAGTTAATTATAGCTGCACTAACAAATGACTATAACAATGATCACAAAGGTATTTCAACTGAGAATGAGTAAGAAACATGACACTAAAAACAGCAAATAATCTGAAATAATCATGAAATAACAAAATATAACAATTACAAACTTGAAAAATGACATAGTCCGCTCATTCCAGTTTGTTAAGATTTCTGGTATATGCTCTCAATAGTAAAACATGCTTCAAACTATCTTTCCCACTCATAGAAAATGTATCGATTTCAAAAGATCTTGTGAATCATTATTTTTGTTTAAGAGTTTGGCCATGTGCATGCATCAGCTTAAAGTTTTTGGGTCATATACATATATATATATATTTTTTATATATAGCTTTTGCAACGTATATAGTTTTCTATTTTTAATATATGTATATCTACAAGAAACAAAGTAAAACAACTTATATGTTATTGGCAAATGTCAAGATTAAGTTACTTTTAGTTTTCATTGTTAATTCTTCCTAGCTTATTCATTCAGAAGATTATGAAATCATTGTGAAATTGCATTTAAATTCTCAAATAGAAGGAGCTGACTATGTCAACATAAGCGTCATTAAACTTACACGAAAGGATCCCTATTTGATAAGAAAGTAATAAAACAGTGAGAATAAGAGATTGACTTCTCCGGTGCATAGTATGGGCATACCTATAACCTATGACTGAGATACTCAGATAGATGGACCCAAAAATCAGCATTTCCAGATAAATAAAGATGAATAACTGTAGAACGAAAATCCGGAACAAAAAATATTGAACACGTACTCCATTTCATGAAGATCCAACAACCTATGGTTGAGATATCTGCTCAGCAGGAAAATCCCTGAGATATCTGCCAAAACCCAACATATATCCAGATAAACAAGATGAATAACTCTACAATGGAAAACCTGAACAAAACAATTGAACAGTTCATTAACTGTAATCATAGTAGTGAACATCCATACCAAATTTGTGGTGGAGATATCTGCTCGGACAGACAAAAAGCCAACATTTCCAGATAAACAAAGATGAGAAACTATAGAATGGAAAAACCGAACAAAACGACTGAACACTCCATTGAATGTCCTCATAGTAGTGAACATCCATACCAAATTTCATTGAGATCAGATAACTAATGTTCAAGTTATGATCTTAACAGACACCTGATAGACAAAAATCAAACATTTCCAGAAAAACAAAGATGAATGACTCTAGAATGGAAAACTTGAACAAAACGATTGAACACTCCATTGAACATCCTCATAGTAATGAACATCCATGCCCAGTTTCATTGAGATCCAAGCACTAATGTTCAATTTATGACCTGAACAGACATCTGATGGAAAAAAATCAAACATTTCTATATAAACAAAGATGAATAACTCTAGAACTGGAAACTCGAACAAAACAATTGAACACTCTATTGAATGTTCTCATAGTAGTGAACATCCATACCAAATTTCTTTGAAATCCGAGCGCTACTGCTCATGTTATGACCTGACTCTTTGTTACTGTTGTCGCAGGAAACACAAACACGAGCAACATGCGGTGACACCTATCGTTCCACCATCCAACAAAGTTTGCAGATTTGAATGTTTGATAAAGTTGATAAAGACTATTATAAAGAAAGAACCATCGAAATAGCATAATGTCAAACAGATTTTATGTTTGTAAAATATTAAGGTTTGTAATATCAAAAGTAAGCATACATGACATATATTTTTGAAACAACTGTATTGATATCATGAGATACCGATCTTAAATAGCAGCCAATGAAATTGATACAATTAATTTCTGCAGAGGGCGGTCAAAACAATAACACAGACACATGCTGTCAGCTATTACAAATGAAAATCATTGGCTGATGACATGAATTATTCGAGGTCATTACCATCATTTCTACTTACAAAATTCAGCTGAAACTTCACAAAATGAAAGCATCAATGACAATGTAGCTCAACTTGGAGAAGGGATAATTTCATGTGTTACAGTCAATAGAGTGATTAAGATTGTACGGAAAGTTTAAATGTCTAAGTAATATCAACATGAAGATATATATATAGAGTAAAATCCAATATGGCCACTGAGGACCATGTTTCCAATGAAACTCAAAACATTTGATAGCTCCCATCTAGTGGTCACCCGAAGATCAATGTGAAGTTTGGTGACGATCAGATGAGGGATGTGGTCTGCACGCATGCCAAGAGTAAAATCCAAAATGGCTGCCGGTGGCCATGCTTTTTAACAAAATTCAGAAAAATTATGATTACTCCCATCTAATGGTCTACCCGAAGATCCATGTGAAGTTTAGTGACGAGCAGACAAGGGATGTCGTCTGTAGGGTGCAACAAATGATTTAGTCATACAAAGAGTAAAATCCAAGATGGCCGATCGCGGCCATGTTTTAATTCTCAACAAAATTTGAATTTTGAATTTATGGCTCCCATCTAGTGGTCACACAAATTATCCGTATGAAGTTTGGTGATGATTGTATCATGGATGTGGTCTGTAGGGTGTGCTAAAGGATTTACTCATGAAAAGAGTATAATCCAAGATAGCTGCTGGCAGCCATGTTTTTCATAAAAAAAATAGTTCAATTTCGATAGCTCCCATCTAGAGGTGAACCTAAACATGCCTGTAAATTTTCAAAACAATTCTCCAATAAATGCGGTCTGCAGGGTGTGTGGATAGATTCAAATTTGAAATCTAAGATGGCTTTCAGAAAAATTAATGGCTCCCATCTAGAGGTCAGCCCGAAGGGTGTGTCGAAGAATTTAGGCTTCCATGGCTTCCATATAAAGTTTGGTGATGATCAAATGAGGGATGTGGTCTGTACGTTGTACCCAAGGATTTAGTCATGCAAAGAGTAAAATCCAAGATAGCTGCGTGCATGCAGCTAATGGTTTGAATTTTATAAATCCAAGGTGGCCACTGGTGGTCATGTTGAAATGAAAATTCCTGATGTGTAGTGCCCTATTCAATAGAGAAACAGGTGTCCACAAAAAAAACACTCAATTCTTCCCTACTAAAGATATAAAGATATGAACGACTACTCACAACTGGTTGTGTAGGTTGGTCGGCTGAGACGCCAGCATTCTCGTTTTCGGATCCTTCAATCTTTTGCAGCTGAGAATACCCGGATAGTCCCACATTTACGATCTTATTAATCTGAAAGTAGGTGTTCTATCATGATATAATCATTTTGAGAAAAAGCCCACAATTGTCAGCATGCTGGCCCGAAATTTAGTTTTGCCAAATGTTTTACCAAATGAAAATAATGTTTGCCAAATGCTATCAGAAGCAGGGACCAGCCGAGAGGGCGACGTGGGCGACTTCTTTGCCCTAGCGCCGCCCGCTTCGCCTTATTTTTGCAGTCGGGCGAAGTTCAAGTCGCCCTAAAAATTCCAAAGTTGACTGACGAAATTCGGCAAAATGCCCCAAATAATTTATGATAATTTACAACCGTCAACAGTGATTGCACACAATACTCCACTATCAGGGTGTATCATGGTGTTATAAAACAATTAACACCTGTAATGCTCCAATCTGGAAGCATGTTGACAACGGAGTCTGATTACTGGCAGCTGTGAAAACATTGTCGGGCCTCAAGTGTTAATCTGGTTGTTGTTATTTTTAGATTACTGTGATTACCACACCTTACAATGAAGATTACAACTCACACCTCTCACAATTTCTGATTCAGAAGCGGCCAAATTCTATCATGCAGTTTCTGCAACATTGAGTCTTGTATTTCTGGGGTTTATTATAAAACAATACCATTGAACAATAGAATTTCTGAATTGTTGCTTCATCAAGAGGGCACATTGAAATAAAGAGGATTAACTATGTAAATACAAACACCTTACGTACTAGTATTAGCAATTAATCCCTCGACCCGTCAATACTAATTCTATCAGACTAACAGCATAAATAAATTCACACCGGGAACCTCATTCTGCAAATGTCAGACACACTATATCCAAGCTTGGTCAGACCTGATGTCCAGTGATGAAATTCAAGGCCAATTCAAGGTCAATTTTCAAGTTTAACTTGATATTCACAGTAAATTTCAAGTTTTTTTTCCAAAATCTCCAATTAAGCATTCAATATTAAAGCAGTGAATATACAACAGGAAACCAAGACTAGTGAAGGACCTACAGTAATGCTCTAAATAATTATGGGTAACTTTTCAGGATTTAGTCGGAAATATGGCTTGTTTGCCATTCATGAATGGCAACAAGCCAGATTTCCGACTAAATCCTTAAAAGTTACACATAATTATTAAATATTACAGTAATGTCCTAAATAATCGACTCCTTAACCACAGCAGAATTATGGGTAACTTTTCAGGATTTAGTCGGAAATATGGCTTGTTAGTTATTAAATATTACAGTAATGTCCTAAATAATCGACTCCTTAACCACAGCAGAATTATGGGTAACTTTTCAGGATTTATTCGGAAATATGGCTTGTTGCCATTCATCGGAAAGTTCTGAGAGCTTTCCGATGAATGGCAACAAGCCATATTTCCGACTAAATCCTGAAAAGTTAGCCATAATTCTGCTGTGGTCAAGGAGTCGATTATTTAGAGCATTACTGTACAAGATCATTTTGTCGACTATTTTTTGGCTGAGGCAATTCTCAGAACCTGCCAATGTTTTGTGTATAATTGTAACAAATTGCTGCAGATATTGTCTTAGTGTCGCACTGTTCAGACAGAAAAAATTCATTGTTGAATGCCAAAGACTAATGAGATAACAAATAATATGACCATACGCTAGGGTAATTAATGAACCACAGTTAAAACACACGCATAAGCTATCTGTGTCTTTTTAATCCTATAAAATAACTTCATAGATGCGTATTCCCATTAAATAAGATTAACTTAGGCCTTATATCGTGGTGTGATTATGATATACTACACTTCAAACATGCACAAGGGTTCATCGACAGACTGGGTTCTCTAACAATTTCGTGTATAAATTAGGTCAATCATATCATACATCAAGGCATGTGAGAAATCAGAGATTCACAATACAAATAGACTACGAGCTCACTGACTCAGACTTAAAACCTAATTAAAAAACTTTTAAAAGCCATTCCTTTTGAAAAAATTATTACAGAATATAAAATACCAACATCAAACTGTCTAGAGGGGAGTATTTTACTGAAATTAACCATTATATTATTGACGCTGTGTGCGCAATCCGATTGTGATGTGTACTACATGAAGAAGCTTGTCGATTTCATCATGTTCATTTCATTCACAAAATGTCATCGTGTCGATTTCAACGAAACTCGACGAGCAACGTCATCATGTAGCTTTCACCATCGACCGAATTTGCGATAACCTGAATGTATCTTCTGCTTTGTTCATAAGTATGTGTTTCTTTTGTCGATTCATGAAAATAGAAGGATATCTGAGGATTATCAGATTCACGTATGTACTATGTAATATTAGGATAATTTAAACGCGATATAATAACGTTTGCTCGCATCACAAATTTCGATTTTGATTCCAGTATTGTCCCCAGCCCAGCCAGAGTGATTGAGATTTTCCCATTGCATGCGACATTTATGTTTTAGGCCACTCCATTGCAAATATTTGACAGTCCATAATATGTTATAATTTTGTTCTCAATAAAATGTAAACCGAAGTTTTGCTATTCCGAAGGTTCTCTATTCCGAAGGTTCGCTATTCCGAAGGTTTTTGTTATTTTAAAGGTTAACTATATCCTAAAGAAGACTCTTTTTATGAAGTATATAACTTAAAACATTAAAACAATAAATGTGATTTTGTTTTTGTTTTCGTGGGTTACCTTGAGATTTCACGTATTCACGTCACGCAGCCCACATAATTGCTGTTTCCATACGATTTAAGGTCATTACGTATGATGTTATATCTCAATAATCTTAGAGGCAAGAATATGCCAGCTAAAGGTGGATTATAACAGTGGGGCTATAACACTTAATGAATACTGGAGCGCCATAACATACTGCATAGCAGAATATCGCTGAATAGACGGGTATGAGATGAACCTAACTGCAATTGTGATTTTGTATTGACTTTAATGTTGATGTTTCTTTAAAATACAGATTGCCAGTACAGACAGACTGTATCCCTTACATGTAGTTTATTACAGTCATCGTGTTTTCAACTTTCCATAACAAACGATAAACTGATACTGTCTTCTTGCTATTAATAACCGACATCTGGGACTATTTGGGAATTAGATTGGGGTGTATATATGTGAATACTAGGGTAATAGTATTTTTCATTACTCGTGTGGTTTTGTGTGTGGGGTGCAATTTTTTATTAATTTCTGGTAAAATACGCCCAGAATAGAAAACCTTTGGAATAGCAAACCTTCGCAATCGCGAACCTTCGCAATAGCGAACTTCGGAATAATGAACCTTCGGAATAGCAAAACTTCGGAATAATGAACTTTCGGAATAATGAATTTCGGAATAGAGAACCCTACCTGTGGGAAGGCTACATAAAGGCAAATTATTGACATACCTGGAGGGCGAATGGCCCTGTTATTTCACATCTCGTTGTGCTGGATACATCTGAAGGCAGACACTCACTGCTGAGATCCGCTAAGTCAGATAACAGCCACTGTTCATAAACTAGCTTCTTCAATTGCTCAAGTGAAACACTAGATCCCTGAAAATGAATAAGAATCTAATTGTATGCACACAAAGTCTTGAAATAGAGTGTCTGTCATTTGCAGAATGAGGTCTCAAGAGGGTGAATTTAGTGACGCTCTTAACAGCAGACTCCCATTGGGATCTTCTCGTCCTCTTCTCACATCATAGAATTTCTGTCCCGGTTGGCATTCCCTGCTCCGTCACAGCCAGGTCGGGTTGCTCTGTCGTTTGCAGAATGATGTCCCCAGCAGGCTAGCATCACTAAATTCACCCACTGGGAACCTCATTCTGCTTAGGCATCAACTGCTACGGGAGACCTAGGATCAGATTGAAGTTCCCCAGTTGAAGTTGGTGATGTGATGTGATTATGCAATTTATCTTCTGCGAATTAGGGGATATAGAAACTGAACAGAGGTAACTAAAAACAATGTTATTGAGGCCTAAGCAAAAGGCGCTACAGTGCTATTGTTACATTGTGCTGATAAAATTACTTTATTGATTTGGCGGCATGGTTTTTGCTGTCATGTGTATGGATCAAGTATACAAGCAGGCCTAATGGTGAACTTTCCATAAAGATATGCAGCAGCTGGCGATTGTCATTGTTTGCAACGCTAAGACATTATGCCTTAAGTGTGGGTATGTATGCATTGGACATGTACTATATAGGTACTGTATCTAGGTCTAAGTTGTGTTCTACATGCCAACAATCTTTCATCATGTCCGTTCTATTACTATAGTTGACTCAATTACAGAGCCACAATAGTACGGTACCCAATACAGTGCAATCACATTAATGCATCCCTGTATGACCTGTTTATAGTGATAGTGGTACCCGGCCTAACCCGGGACAGCATACCGGCCCCCAATGGCATGACAGATATCATCCTAAAATGATACACATGGCAGAGTAAACCAGTGGTACCGCATGTTACATTGTGAAAATTGATGTAACGGTCTGTGCGTATGCAAATTGTGACGATTGTGTTTACACTGTCATGCCGCCAATTTCAGTAATGTAATTTAATGGAAGTACAATGTAACAATAGTACTATAGCTTTGTGACTATTGTTATGGGACTGTATCAATAAAATAAAATGAGACTTCCGGTTACAGTCCCATCTAGTCACTGCATTTATAGAAAAGGACTACAAGGTCACTTCCCTTTGACAAGTGTATGAGAATAAACATACAATAGATATTTCGTACCATTTCATTACCTACCTACATAACAAAATGCGGCCAGATTTATTTACTTAATCTATTCTTCTTCGATGAGCGAAGCATGATGGATAACCAATAGTTTAGTGTCAAAGATATCTTTGACAGAGATATGTTCCGATAATAAAATCAACAAACAACCTTTTTGATGAAGTTATTTTATTTGAACATTACCTAAGGAACTACTCATCAATGAGTTTTTAGTATAGAAAGGGTTAAAAGGTAGAAATGAAATTTAATGAATAAGAATGGCATGACGTTCACTGCTAACACAATATTGCAGCAATTCAACTCACCTTTTCTTCTACAATCCATTCAATACAGGCTGTTGTCCATTCGTCAGAAACTTTAATACAACAGTCGGTCTCCAACCAAGATCTAACTGACGGGACGAAGTTCATATTCAATGATGTCCATGTCAATCATAGATAAAACTGGAAAGCTTTTTCTGAAACAATAAAGAGAATGTAAACAAGGCAGTCTTCATATATATATATATATGATAGGGGTCCGTGAATACCCACCAAACCTGCAAATATTGTGTTTGTCTGTCAGAATGAGGTCCCCAGAGGGTGAATTTAGTGATACTATGTCCTGTCCTGTTAATTAGACCTGGGACTAATATATATGTGTTATATTAGTCCCAGATTAGACAAGTCAACCGAGCAGTAAAGCCAAAAACTGAAAACATTGGGCTAAAGTTTCGGATAATTCAGTTACTTATTTTGGACTTATAATGGTGTCTAAATAGCCCAAACCACCACAAATCACTATTTATAATACTGCAACAAATGTTTATTTGTGACCACATAACATCTATTCTTCATATTTACATATAACTTATTTGTTTCTGCTCAGTTCTGGTAGGTCTTTAGCAAGCCTTGAAATAGGGTGTCTGTCATTTGCAGAATGAGGTCCCCGGAGGGTGAATTTAGTGATGCACTGATGCTACCCTGCATAGTGGGCTAGCATCACCAAATTCACCCTCTGGGGACCTCATTCTGCTTACACCTCAGCAGAATGAGGTTCCCAGAGGGTGAAATTGGTGATGCTAGCCCACTATGCGGGATAGCATCACCAAAATCCCCCTCTGGGGACCTCATTCTGCAAATGACAAGACACCCTATTTCAAGACTTGGTCTTTAGTATAACCGCAATTTAAGGTTTCATTCAATTCTAATCTAATCAATGGGGACTTCTCTAGGGAAATGGAACTACCCGCCCCTGAGCCATCCTGCCCTGCTGATGTTTTTGGGGCGGATCATTGTTAATTATGTCAATGTGTGGACTGTAGTAAGGAATGACACAATAATTTGACAATTTAACAGCGCTTAAGGTAAGGGATAACTAATTAATAGGGGTGCTTTCTAAACAAACAATTGATTCAAAGGGTTCATTATCACAGTGTGTTAAAAAAACACCTAGTGGTCGGGATTCATCTCACTGACCCTCAGTTCGGTCCCCCTAAATGATGTTCGGCGAAGTCTGATGAAGACCGGTGTAAAAAAAAAAGAGAAACAGAGGGGAGTGGGGTGGTTGGCAGGGTTTGGGTGGCATATAGTTGATAATACTATCATATGACACAAGCATATTAGCGCCTATTAATTACCTAGTATATACTTATCAAATTATCACAAGGTTTAACATCTGAAGGACATTAATTGTCATACTTTTGATTTCAGCAATAAATGAAAGAGTTTAGAATTTTTTTCCAGTAACATCTGAACGACATTGTCACGCTTATGATTTCAGTAACATTTGGCCATCTTATAATCTGAGAGCCACGTACTATATGGGCTATTTACAACAATGATCAGAAAGATGCCTGATGTACAATTTAAACTGAAAATTTGAGTCTATCTTGATTGCTGTTCTGTGTTTGGATGTAAAAAGTATGAGGAGTCGAGGACCCACTAACAGACGTTTAGGAATGGTTCCATTGAAGTGAGGAGAATTCCATAGCTTGTAATGCTCACTAATAAACTACATACTGTCTTCCCTTCCTTTTAATGTATCACATGGGCATGCATATACTGCCAGTATTTAAGAATTGAATGAATCTCACCAAGACATGAATTTTGTCAATGTTTTTGCACTGTTTTTGGCTGGCGTCACCTTAAGAGTTTTTTATTTGCATTATCAACCTACAGTAATGCCCTAAATAATCGACCCCTTAACCACAGCAGAATTATGGGTAACTTTTCAGGATTTAGTCTGAAATAACGCTTGTTGCCATTCATCGGAAAGCTCTCAGTGAGGCTAATGGGGTCGTTGTCGTAATGTTTTCTACATAGATGCACACCGTGTGCATATCTGTATATACATAACTGCACACCAGTCTCGAGTTGTGTCACGTGACAGGTTCATTGTCGTAGTGTTTTCTACATAAATGCATGCATGCACACGTGTTGATATTTTTTGTAAGTTCATTTTCTTCCGTTCATCGATCAAACAACCATGCAGTTCTTTCGGTCCCTGTTTAATACCGGTACTGAGATCAATATGCGACCGATGGTCAATTTTATTGCAGTTTCGTCATTGTGATACAAGAATGCCTTTATCAGAACTACGGAAGAAAAATAGTCTGAATTGAAGCAGACGGCAATTATTTATGGCAACATTTCAATCTCGCGCCGACTGAGACTGGTGTGCATGTATGTATACATAAATACACACAGTGTGCATTTATGTATAAAACATTTAATACGACAACGACCACATTAGTCTCAGTGAGAGACGCTTGAAACTCGAGATATGATTTTTGATTGCATTTATCAACCAACATGGACATAATCTGATAATCAGTCTAATTGCACATCTGATAATCCCTTCACACTTCCTAATTACCATTATAATTTTTAGGCCGACTTCTCCGGATACCCTGGAATTCCCATATATCAGTTTTAATAACATTTGTAACAACGATGGTCCTCCATACTATTGCCTTTTAATTCTTGGTGCAGTTTGTGAAAATCTTGCTGAATTGCTCAGTTACTGCCGCTCGGCGGATGGATTCACAATTTATAGAAAGAAAGCCACTTTCAAAACAAACAATAATAGGGCAATGTGTGTACCATCTCAGCCCGGTTGTGTTCTTGTAAGAGAAATAACGCTATATATTAAATTCTAGTTCGATCAAACCGCACAGATTTCGTTAACCTTGACACTTGAGAGAAACTACGGAAACCCGATATAGTTAATATTGCCTATATCTACGATGAGTTTGACTTTCCGTCGAAATTTTTATGGATATATTCTTATTTAGAAAATTAATTTGAAATAATCATGATAATAGTAGCATTTTGGATACTGATTTTGGAAGTGTTAAAGAATCAATGTTCGTTTAAATTTGTTCCAGGCGAAATAAGAACCAAACGAAAAGACAAACTTTTACACTATCGAAAAAAGTATGACCCCATTGTGGGACATGTGACGTTTGTGGCACGTGCCAGGAAGTTACACGCGCGATAAATAACGAATAACCAGAACAGCTGACGCCAAAAAACCTATCATGTCCTCGCCCATGAGCCAGGTTTCAATGAACCGGCGAACGTCGATGCCGGGCTACAGTTCATTAGAGAAATGGAATCATAAATCTTACACGAGAGAACGAAGATCCTCTTGCATTCCGTCAGCATTTGGAAAACGCGGAGTACATAGTGGGGGGTCGGTAATTTTGCTCAACAAGTATGGCCTTTCCAAAGCGGGTATCGTTACAGCCACCACTGGTGCCAGGACAAACATGCGCGAGTTTGGAATCAGTGAAGGTATCAGAAAATTTGAAACTAAATGTATATCTCATGTGTATTGTTTGTTGCCTCCCCCATGCACACCCACATAAAAAGACTATAGAATATATAAATAATAATTTAATATGTGATTATGTCTGTTTATTTATGTTCAATGTTAATAATATTGTTATAACTTAATTTTCTTATGATATGAAGTTATGTTCATAAATAATTATATATATGTATTTATGAATCACGCCAAAAGGATAGTCCAATAATTATGGCAATAAAGAAATTTGAAATTTTATATTGAATAATTGATAACCACTAATTTCATGGTGCTACGTATACCGGAACTGTGGGTTAAATATAATGCAATAGAGACAAGGAGTTAAAGACATATTATGTTACATATGTACTTATTCGGGTGCTTGAAAATAATAAGTTAGTATTCAGGCACTATCATGACTATGCCAACTGGAGGAATATAGGATTCTAGTAACATCGCCGAAAATTTCAAACAAATCGACCTTACCACTCCATAGAAAACATCTATCTATCTATTGGTACTGGTCGACCCCCATATATGGGTGTTATCACCAGGCGCAGTCAGTGCAAGTTAGTGGAGAATAGAGTGATAGGGTGACAAGTTTGTCAGTTTTTTGCTTTCTTGAGTGCTTTATTTTGTGTTTTGATATTCCTTTTTAAGAATCCCAGGGACTGATTTGCACTTAGAGTTGTTCGTTGTATGTGGGCATTAAATGAGAGATTGTTTGTGAAGTCGATTCCCAAATATCGCGCGTTATTGACATGATCAAGTACTTGGGAGTGTAGGATGTAGTCCCAAATTATGGGTTTTGCTTTGCGGCTGACTGTGAGGACTTGACATTTTGAGGGGTTGAAGGCCATATCCCAATTTTGCTCCCATGTCTGTAGTTTGTTTAGGTCATTTTGTAATTGTTCGCAGTCTTTCGAGTTAGTTATTGTCATGTATAGTGCGGTGTCATCAGCAAATAAGCGTGTTTGAGCAGTTATATATGTGGTTTGGTAAATCATTGATGTACACCAGGAACATCAGGGGCCCCAGGACAGATCCCTGGGGTACCCCAGATGTCACTGAGACTTCAGAGGAGGCATCCCCCTCCAGGACAACAACTTGGGTTCTGTTGTTGAGAAAGGCTCTGATCCAGTTTAATGTGGTTCCACCAATGCCGTACTGTTCAAGTTTATAGAGCAATTTGCCATGGTTTACCTTGTCAAAGGCTTTACTGAAATCAAGCAAGATAAGGGTTGTATATTAGCATAACGGTTGTATATTAGCATAATAACATCGTCTGAACTACGCGCAATTGTAAATATTTACTTCTCGATTCGGGACGCAACTGTCTGTGATAAGCTAAAAAAAATGATTTCGCCATCGACAGTCGACCATCATTGTATTTAATTAATATATAAGAATGACGGTGTTTGATGTCAATATGGATATAATTTTTGTAAAAATTACTACTTTGAGCAAGATTATTCTCCATTTATATCTGATCGCCCTACAGATAAAAGCATTTTAAAAACAAAGGTTGCTGTCAGGTTCATGGTTGTAGCTGATAAGCTCTCCTCCTGAACTGGTCAGGGTCAGAGAGCTTGATCAGATCAGGCGGGAGTTGGTTCCAGAGTATAGCAGTTGATGGGAAGAATGAATGTCTAAAATAGTTTGGCCCAGTTTGAATTTGACGATAAGTGTCAGCGTTGCTATATCTGCTGTGTCTGAGTGGTTTCTGAAGGTAATCTGGGATTGTAATATCTACTTGATTATGGACTATTTTACTGAAGAGGGATAATTTTGAGATGGTTCTTCTGTCCTCAAGGGGTTTCAGTTCTAATTCTGTCCTCATTTTTGACAAACTTGAGAATCTTGAATAGTCATTAAAAATCCAACGGATGGCCCGATTTTGTACTCGTTCAATTTTAGTTATATTTTCTGAGGTATGAGGGGACCAAATTGCAGCGGCATACTCTAACTTTTGTCTAACCATGGCCTGATAAGCTGCTTTCTTGAGTGCTTTATTTTGTGTTTTGATATTCCTTTTTAAGAATCCCAGGGACTGATTTGCACTTAGAGTTGTTCGTTGTATGTGGGCATTAAATGAGAGATTGTTTGTGAAGTCGATTCCCAAATATCGCGCGTTATTGACATGATCAAGTACTTGGGAGTGTAGGATGTAGTCCCAAATTATGGGTTTTGCTTTGCGGCTGACTGTGAGGACTTGACATTTTGAGGGGTTGAAGGCCATATCCCAATTTTGCTCCCATGTCTGTAGTTTGTTTAGGTCATTTTGTAATTGTTCGCAGTCTTTCGAGTTAGTTATTGTCATGTATAGTGCGGTGTCATCAGCAAATAAGCGTGTTTGAGCAGTTATGTGGTTTGGTAAATCATTGATGTACACCAGGAACATCAGGGGCCCCAGGACAGATCCCTGGGGTACCCCAGATGTCACTGAGACTTCAGAGGAGGCATCCCCCTCCAGGACAACAACTTGGGTTCTGTTGTTGAGAAAGGCTCTGATCCAGTTTAATGTGGTTCCACCAATGCCGTACTGTTCAAGTTTATAGAGCAATTTGCCATGGTTTACCTTGTCAAAGGCTTTACTGAAATCAAGCAAGATAAGGGTTGTATATTAGCATAACGGTTGTATATTAGCATAATAACATCGTCTGAACTACGCGCAATTGTAAATATTTACTTCTCGATTCGGGACGCAACTGTCTGTGATAAGCTAAAAAAAATGATTTCGCCATCGACAGTCGACCATCATTGTATTTAATTAATATATAAGAATGACGGTGTTTGATGTCAATATGGATATAATTTTTGTAAAAATTACTACTTTGAGCAAGATTATTCTCCATTTATATCTGATCGCCCTACCGGAGTGTTTCACATCACTTTAAGTTATAGTCCAGGAGATATTGGTCGACCTCTGCACCCCCCCCCCCCCCCCCCCCCCACCAGGACTCAACATCACCCCACTAATTTTCTTTCTTAAAGTTTCCTCTAATTTTTTTCGGTTGTTAACAAGAAAAAAAAAGTGGCTGCAGAGACTCCAGACAAGATGGCGTCCATCATGGCGGCCATTTTTTTTATATCCACCAGGTCTCTTTGATCGCCGTTATAGTAAAGATGACATTACATGCGGTCTTGTTTTCCGCTCGATTCGTTATGCTAATATACAACCCTTACAAATTAGCCAAAAATCAGACACCAGAATCCAATATGGCGGCCAAGATGGCCACCGAAATGTGAAAATATGCTATGTTTCTAACATTTCACCACCTTTCGTTTGTCTCTGTGGGAAAATATTGGCATCTTGGCGTGATTTTATACATTTATTGTATAGAAGAGTCATTGGCGAATACACGGGGACCATAATATACATTCTTTGTGGGATATTTTTGTCCGATATCATGTTTTCCCAAATGCTGGTATAATAGGTCAAAGCCGAATCGACGCTAATAACGCGATGTAATGTTTCGAATCGATGAATCTTATTGCTATCATAACAACACCCATGCATATATATGTGCAGGAGATACTCGAGCTAGGATTCCTCTTATACATGAGTTGAAGAATATTCACCCAAATCCAAGATGGCGGCCAAAATGGCCACCAGAAAAATTGCGAAAATCACTGATTTTACCATCAGTGTGAGCATTATTGTCATGACAAATCCACACCTGCTTACTATTGTGAGTTGGGAACACTTAGGCGAAGAATTTTCCTTGTACCATATCCAAATAAAAGTCTCCCAAATCCAAAATGGCGCCCACAATGGCGGACATATTTTGAAAAATCACCGAAATTCCCTCATATTCACATCATTGGGCATTATTTTCGAAACAACGCCACCCATGCTTACAGTTGAGTTGGAAATACTGAGGTGAAGTAATTACCTTACATCTCATGCAAGAAATGATTTTCCAAATCGAAGATGGCGGCCAAAATGGCGACCGAAATTTGAAAACACGCCTACATTCCTTTACTTTCTTACGATGGGCGTTTTTTGTTTCGCGATTACTACCCACCATTACATGTTGATATGCCATATTGATATGAAGTATTCATTTGGGTTTGGCAATTGATACTCACAGTCAAGATCGCGGCTAAATTGGCGGCCAGAAATTGAAAAGAAATCAATATTTTCGAACACTAATTTCAACTTTTTGTCATAATATCGGTATGTATGGACGAAACTGTACATAAACCATCTATTAGTTCAACTTAAACGTATCAAAACGCATAACATAGCTCGTATCCTTCTGGAAAGACGAAAACCCACAATTAATATCGTGATGTGGCATTTCAAAATCCATTCTCCACTTAGCGCCGATAATGGCCGTAACCATAGGTGCGCCGAATATATATATATCAAAACAATTACATGATAACAGATTCTGATTTGCCACGTCACATCCATAATTATCTGGACCAGCTTCCATTTCTTTGTCTGATAAATCTGGGTCGCTCACACCGACAAAGTATTCACCACTTCCTGGGAGAAGGGTCCCTCTAATCATAACGTTTCAAACAATTCATTTTCCGGTGTCTAGCTTACGATTTTAAATATTTGCTAAATATGGGATTTGTGCGTCATCTTGAACTTAGATGAGTATACTAGCTTGCAGAAGGTCATCTCTATGTATGTGTCTCATACCCCATGGGGATAAGACATGTACACCTGGCGAACCAGTTAGCTAGTCACTTCTCAATAGGTGGTTTGTCAACTCACAAACTCAGCGAACTCATTGGCATACGTGGACAACTTCGATAGTGTTTCGAAGGTTGCTAGCTGTCTCATTCCCTTGGACAGATGACATCTGCTAAGGAGAGGACCAAAATGTATCGACTACCCACACCTCTTGACCATGCATGATCCCAAGCAAACTGTGTGACGTCCCGCAGTTGTCTCGTTGAATATCTCCCAGCAGAGAAGAACAATACTCGCGGTGCTAGTTTGTGGACATGCGCCATGATAGTGGGAATGAAATGGGCCATGGTATACACAACCCCTACACCTGGTGCATGTTTAAGATATAGAATGTCATGGGGGTCGTTTTATTTTTTGGTGTGGTAAGATTGTATTTCCACATCCGTTTCGAAGCCGTTCTGATTCAACTTGCAGACGTACAATTTTGTTTGGATAATACTATGCTAGCCTCCTTCAAAACAGTCGGATGGACTAAATGATAATGTCTCTACAGCATGAAGGTATGCACTTTTGTTATCCTCTCTCAGGGTTAGTGTCAGTGTGTGGGTGCTATTATTCAAGAAAATGGCAGGAACTGTGGGGAACGTGACCTTTATGATCATATAGCGATATAGATATAACTTTAGAATATAGTAGTTAATGTCTCATGCATGAACATGGGTCGCAATGGTGATGTTACCAAGAAATCACTTGGTGTACCCAACGTATGTTGAACTGAATGCAAGATCTCATCAACGTAACATTCCTCTGGATGTTCTTCGCGTTTAACATTTCACCCTTGTGTTGATGGCATTTGTAATTTCTTGAACCATACCGACCACCACCCAGCGTGAGTATAATGACATATCAATCAACTATCAAAGGCATCGCATTTAAGACTACACCCAGTCTGGGTGGGGCTTATATAGTAATATTGTATCTCACGTGACTTTGTTATTGAAATCAAGCTTTCCGATTGGTTGGCTACTCGATTCTATTAGTCGTAGTTGTATACTACGCCTTCAAGTCTCTCCCATCGTGCACTATGCATATGTAGTTTTGACTACTAAAAATAGTAACGAACACTACATCAAACTTTGTTCTGAAACTACTTGTTATTTCGCCGCTGATCCAAATTAAAGCTTCAGTAAGGCGAACATCAATTGTCTGAACTTAGTAAAAGTTGAAAATAGTAGTTTCCTACTGCTAAATCAAAATTACAAAGGTTTTCTCTGGAGTCCCGTTGCGTTTCCTAAGTTCGCGATACCCCATTCCTATACCGGTAACACTAAAACGTGTGATCGGTTGCCGTACCCGAACAACTAATAAAATGAACCGAGAATACAATTTGCCGATTACAGCTTGTTTTAGCTGTCTCTTGTAAATAAATAATACCCTATGCTGTATACTAAACGTTGAAAAAACACGCTACTGCAGATTTTCATGGCCCAATAACACCAATCATACGTTCATGTTTCCGGAGTTGGGTACACTTTTTTTTGTAGCTGTAAATTCTTTGCTTCCGATCAGAGTCACGTGACCGCTCGGTTCGAAAATAATCAATAATTTCGCGGCTCAATTATTCTGATAGTTCCGTGTACAAGAGCGACTTATACTAATAAATGACCAAATTTAATACATTCTTCGTTCGTCCGGGCACCAATTAAGAGTGGGTAAGTGGTTGAAATGTGTTGACATTGGTCTAAATGTTCTTTAGTTTGGTCACTGGTCACCACAGGTACAACAAAAAAATTAATTTTAAAAAACAAACAAACCTGAACAAAGGGGAATTTAAAAAAAACAAGTTTTTTTTAAAACAGGAAAACAAACAGGAAAAATAAACAAACAATAAATAAACATTTACAACAAATAAAAAAAACAACAAAAAAATAATTTTAAAAAACAACAGGCAGCCAAAGTTTTTTAAAAAACAGGAAAACAAATATTGAAAAAAAAAAAAATTACAAAGAATTAATTAAAAACAAACAAACAAACAAACCTGAACAAAGAGGAATTTAAATTTTTTTATATTTTTTTTTACATATTATTTTTTTTCTTTAAAAAAAAATGGTGTTTGCCCACTGGTTTGCCTTTAATTTCTGCATTTGTTCGATACAATATAATAATTAGAGCATGACTTGTCGTGAAATACGCCGATATAGTGCATAGTGCGGTTGTGTAGTTCACTCCGCTTCGCGTCGTGAACTACACAACCTCACTATGCACTATATCGGCGTATTTCACTCCAAGCCATGCTCTATTTATTAAGTAGCCAATGGTACACGCCTGGTCCAGTTTATTAATAACGGCTTCCAAACGGATGGGAACACCCAATCTTAGCATACAAGGAAAGCAAACCACACATGAGATCCTGTCTGAATCTAAAACATACCAAAAGAAGGGTGCAGTCATGGTCCAATTTCATTTCCACTATCATGACACATTCCCACAAACTAGCACTGTGTGTATTGTTATCATCTGCTTGGATCTGTTCAGTGAGACGATTGCTGGACGCCAACAAGATTGTTCTTAGAATCATGTTCAAGATGTGTGGGTATATTATGCATTATGGTCTTCTGTGCCTTAGCAAAAAGGCATCCGTCAAATGTCAGGCTTTCAACATTCGAAGTCATATACAGAAGTTGTCCGGGTACGTCAGTTCATTAGATGAGTATGTGAATTGATGAACCATATATTGAGAAGTGGCTGTTTGGGAAGATCACCAGGTGGGCTCTTTCACGTTAAAGGTTGACCACAAGTGGCCAAACAGGGTGAAAAAAAATATCTTAAAATTTCTATATTTTACAAATTCATATGTAAATTATGAACTCTTAATATCCATATTCCCTAATGGTTATTCTCTGATAATAGAAAGATGATTTAGTTGTGTAAAGATTTTACATCTAAAGTTGAAGTGCATGCTTTAAGGATTGTAATGTTGAAAACATTATCAAAATCGGACAACAATTGACTCAACAAGAGCATTTTTTTAAATCGCCAATTTCCACTGACTTATTCTCGGAGAGGACACCATTTTTTAACATTCATTCTCTGTAGACATCAGTCTTGTAACTAGATGATAGAAAGATTACTGATTTCCATTGCCTTGTAATATATTTTATAGAACTTGAATAGACCTGTCAAACTGAGAAAAGTGAAGATAAACATATTGAGACTCTTGGAAACATGGCAAATGATAAGTTGGGGCAAAATCTGTTGTCCCAAAAAGCCATAACCAGTTTTTATGTATGGTACACATAGTTTCGGTCCAGCTTGACTACTCATTGTCCGTCCGTCTGTCTATCCATACATAGACATTTTACGCATGATGCGATAACTCAAACATTTTCTATGCAATCGGAACTGAATTTTGAATGAGTTTCTCAGCCCAAATTGCAGTACGAGTTTGAAAATGGGTTTGATCTGATTTTTTAATCATATAGGTATGGGCCTCTTCGACTTAGATTCATGCATGCTGCAATGACTAAAACATGTTATATCTGATCGGAACCAAATTTGGTAATTGGTTTGTGATTTCTCAGCCCAGAATACAGACCAAGTTCCAATATGGGTTCCAATTTGTTTTTACTGGAGTTATTGGCCTTTTTCGACTTAGAATTATTCAGATGTGAGGTATCCTGATTAATACAGGCTTCACTATATAAGAGACAAGAGACACCTACAGACAACGTGAATCTTTTAAATAGAGTTATTTTTTAGCTATCATATGTTAGCCCTATTATAATCTGTAATGCATTGGCATTCATAAATGAATGGAGTTTCCAATTAAATTCTAAAAGTATAAATTAGAATAGTCCATTGTCCATTGGTAGGGATTTTTTTCAGAATATGAGCAGACAGCGAACCCACAATTAATGTAGTAGTGTATTTAAAATTCAAAATTATTTGCAGTCTCACTGGGTGGATTTCCATAATACATGTACTTCGTATTGAGCATTGCCATAAGACATAGTTTATAATTTGTTCATTTGGTCATGGTTGAGTGGATTTTAGGGGACACCGATGGGGTGAGAAGATTAACATTGAGGGCTATGGGGTTGTCATGGATTTCATGTCAAGAACAGAAATCAATGCTTTTCTATGAAAGAAACAAATCTAGTGAGTGCTATTAGAGCATTTGGAAAAGGGGCTAGCAGTATCTTCAGTTTATCATGTCAGGAGCTTCAGGGGGTTCTAGTCAGGAGGCATTAAAGGGTCAGATAACTCTAAATAAGATAAGTACTTCAAAAATCTATTTCTCCAGTCCAAGAAGGCAGATGAACATTGTTAATACTTGGTATGGATTATTGTGATAAACAATAGTTTTCAAGTTGTTCATCTTGTCATGGTTGATTGAAATTTAGGGGCCACAGAGTGAGCACAGAAGATTAACATTGAATATTATTGATTTTAGCGTTCAAGGTAATTACAAAACATTGTGATGTGTGAAATAATTCTATTAGGGGCTACTTACTGTCTTTAATATGAACTATGATAAACTGTACTGAGTGTAATAAGGGTCATAGGGGCAGAATCCTCATCATATTATGGTGTATAAACATTGTATAGATAATACATTTGTTACTTGTATGGTCTCAACTATTTTCTTGAGAACTATGCTGACTACCAGGGTATGAACTTTGTTCATATATCTCAGGTTGAAGGTCCTAGGGTATTCCAATATTAGTATATGCCTATCAATGTCAATTTGTCAAAGTGAGACTACTAATGAAAATTGGCACAAGGACCAACAAATTCCAATAATTTGAGAATTTGTGTTATTATGTACATTTGTCTGTACTAATATTAGTACATTACAAAATATATAACTCTCTATAATTCAACATTATAACTGTAGATTATGATTCCAATCATAGCTTTTTACTATCGCCGAGGGATGGGTTAAACATGATCAGCCTCTTGTTAATAATCGGATATTTGTGAAAATGTACTTGTACTAAATATCACTTCCATATTATAAACAAATATCTTTGTTTACAATGCTAAATTTATCCAGTTAAAAAGTAACAACTTATAGTATACTTAGAGAAGACAACTTTAATTTCAGTTTTGTATGTCTTAGTCTTGTTGTCGTTTTCTCTGAGAAAATTAACATAAATAACACATGGATTATTCCTTTAATATTGCAAGTAAGTACAGATACTCTGTAATCTGTTAAAAAATATGTCCTCTCCGATAATTCAGGACATTTATATTTAACTATTAAGAAACACATGTTTTATGAACAACACTTCCATCAAACCACATGTAATCACTGACATGATTATAAATAATCAAGAAATTCTTCAGAATGACAATTTATTCAGACTATTGCAGTTGAGCAGACATGAATTGCCTCAAAGGAAATGAATGAAATAACACATTAGTAGCTCAAATTGGACACCGTATGTTGCATAGACTGTATATTAATATAGTATATTATAAGTAAACCCCATTTTCATGAACAGAATGGTTATAGTTTAATATAAACCAATGTCTTCCAGAAAATCTCTGGGTTCTATGCTTGAATTCTCGGAGAGGACATTTTTTTTAACATTTAATGAGCTGCTGTACGAAATCAGGATGGTTCAGCCCACCAATTAAAGTTTATACACCCTCAATACTAGTGACAGTTTACCCACAATACAAAATGATTTTCTCATTTCATTAGTATTAGCAGTTGACAAAGATTCTCGGAGAGGACAGATTTTAACGGAATTTCTGTGCACATATTTTGGAGAATTGAATATAATTTAAATAGGATAATACACAGAAAAAGATTTTTACCATTTATCTTCTATACCATGAAATGTCCAACTGAACTATATTCCTGATCCATGGCTATTGTGAATTGCGTTAATGAAATGCTTTATTTTAGATTCACATTCTGTAAATCATTTAACGGAATTTCTCAATAACCTTTAAATTCAAATATCATCAAACTGAAAGCACGAAATCACTCAAAATAAGCTAAAGGTTAAATGAGGACATTTTTGAAAAACCCATAACTACAAATAAATATAAGGAAAACAATATCATCACAGCAATGGTTGGCCACTCAAAATATGCCAAAATTGGTACCCATCACCCTATAATTTTTCAAATGTAGCAGTGAAATTTTGCCTGCAGGTTGGGCTGGGTGTCAGTACTACAGAAATATTATTATGACACTCCTAACACAATGACAAATGCATCATTTTCCCGCCTATCCGAAAAATTCATTTTGTCAACCTTTAACGTGAAAGAGCCCAGGTGTACATGTTGTTATCCCCATTAGGTCGATCACCAAAGCTGAAATACACAGATAGATAGGTCCTTCTGAAAGCTAGTATACGCATCGACCGAATACCTTTCTAGTTTATCGCACAAGATGACGCCCATATCCCATATGTAGCATCTGAATTATACCATAAGCTATACCACGAATAAAGCTCACCAAAAATAAGGATAAGAATTCCAAGCTTTCGAAACAAACACGTGAGCTGGACACTGGCATATGTATTGTTTGAAACATTCCGATTAGTGGGACCCTTCTACAAAGAAGTGTAGAAACTGTGTTGTTGTGAGCGAGATAGATTAATCTGACGAAGAGGCGGAAACTGGTCCAGATAATGCTGAATGTGGCAAATCAGAATAAGCTCAGGTAGTGTTGTTTTGATTCTTGGAAGTCATAATATGACTATTCGGCGCGCCTATATACGGTTACGGCCAGTATGGGGCCCTTAGTGGAGAATGCATTTTGAAATGTCACATCGCGATTGTGGGTTTTCATCCTTCCAAAAGGCTACAACTTATGTTGGAACTAATATATTGGCTTATATTATGTACCGTTTCGTCCATACAGATCGATATTGAGACAAAAAGTTGAAATTAGTATGTGATAATATCGACTTCTTTTCAATTTCTGGCTGCCAGTTTGGCCGCCACCTTGACTGTGAGAGTTTGCCAAACTCAAATGAATACTTCATATCAATGTTCAATATGAACATGTAATTGTGGGTAGAATTCGCGTAACAAAAACGCCCATCGTAAGAAAGTAAAGGAATGTGAGCTTGTTTTCAAATTTCGGTCACCATTTTGGCCGCCATCTTCGATTTGGAAAACAATTACTTCACCTCAGTATTTCCAACTCAAATGTCAGCATGTGTGCAGTTGTCTCGAAAATAATGCCCAATGATGTGAAAATGAGGGAATTTCGGTGATTTTTCAAAATCTGTCCGCCATTGTGGGCGCCATTTTGGATTTGGGGGACTTTTATTTGGATATGATATAAAGACAGTTCTTCGCTTAAGTGTTCTCAACTCACAATAGTAAACAGGTGTGGAGTTGTTGTGACAATAATGCTCACTGATATTAAAATTGATCAGCGATTTTCGGCAATTTTTCTATTTCTGGTGGCCATTTTGGCTGCCATCTTGGATTTGGGTGAATATTCTTCAACTCAGGTAAATAAGAGGAATCCTAGCTCGAGTATCTCCTGCACATATATATTCATGGGTGTTGTTATGATAGCAATAACATTCATTGATTCGAAACATTACATCGGGTTATTAGCGTCGATTCGGCTTTGACCTATTATACCGGCATTTGGGAAAATGTGATATCGGACAAAAATATCCCACAATGAATGTATATTATGGTCTCCATGTGTTCGCCAATGACTCTTCCATACGATAGATGTATAACATCACGCCAAGGTGCCAATATTTTCCCCAGAGACAAACGAAAGGTGGTGAAATGTTAGAAACATAGCATATTTTCACATTTCGGTGGCCATCTTGGCCGCCATATTGGATTCTGGTGTCTGATTTTTGGCTAATTTGTAAGGGTTGTATATTAGCATAACGAATCGAGCGGAAAACAAGACCGCATGTGATATCATCTTTACTATAACGGCGATCAAAGAGACCTGGTGCATATACAAAAAATGATGGAGTCTCTGCGGCCACTTTTTTTTCTTGTTAACAACCGAAAAAAATTAGAGGAGACATTAAGAAAGAAAATTAGTGGGGTGAAGTTGAGTCCTGGGGGGGGGGGGTGCATAGAATTTTAGGCTGAAATTAATAAAATTATATAGTGATGGCAATTTCACTCTGTTTTTCTCAAAAATTTATAATCGTGCTGACACTATTAGCCACCTGAGAGTAATAATTTATTCAATTTAGGCAACTGAATTGGACGAGATGAGGTGTTTTCATTTAAACTCAATCAAACAACCAATTCTTTCAACTCTTTCAGTTTCAGTCAGTACTCTTTCACAACATGCATTTAAAGGCATGCAAATTGCAATACACTGAACTAGCAAAAGGGTCAAATGGCAATTTAATTGAGTTCAACAATGCTTCCAAGAATTTCAACATTATGTTATGTGTGTGCTGAAAAATGGTGAACATCCATTTTGCAAGAATTGATATAAACCTTTGGGCTGAAATGAGTTTTGGCCTCACCTTTAGGTCACAAGTCCATAGCCAAATTCATAGCTTACCAGCTATCTCTAACACTGTTGCAGTCCTTCTCAGGAGATGGGAGCAACCCAAACCGATCAACCTGGGATAACCCGACCCAGGACAATTTAACCTCCAACTTTCAGATTTTTGGAGAAAATTAAATTGCCATCACTATTATTAATTTTAGCCAATAATCCCACCCATTAATATTATTAGGCCAACACTATTATTATAAGCTATAAGCAGACCAATATATAACAAGAAATTTACACAAAACACGCTAACTTAGCGGACAACAGACTCCTGAAACCAACTAACAGATCTCTGCATAGATGCTGGCTCTCTGAATCAATTTAAATCATATCTAAATGACAGCTGGAGACAAAAAGAAAACAAATTTAACTTCATATTATAACCGGTCAACATGCACACTACAATACAGTTATGAGTTCATGAAGATAGGCCAACACAAGCGAAAGCTTAATAATGGCCTGAACATCACAGGTAAATTGGCATTTTGTATGTGGATTAATCACATGATCTAACTTGAGTGTGTGGCCAGTGACTGCTTTGGCTGTCTGTGTATCAAAGATCATGACATTGGCCAGCCTTCATAATTGGCTACGGCAATCAGCATTGCCGAAGCAATTTGCTGAAGCAAACTGGGCCACAGAATACTGTTGCCGTAGCGGATTGCCGAAGCCAAACAATCTGAATTAAGAGGGCTGCATTGGCCGACATACTCTCGGGCTCCAAATAAAAGTGCAGACCCAAATAATATTGCAGGGGGAACTCTGAGCAAAACATCAACATAACTGTGGTTAAACAAATTATTTTTATAGTATATATAAAGTATAGAAATCAACATGGTATGTGGTGTTTTATTCAATATTTAAATGTCCACATTGTGCCGTATACTTGAATATGTACATACATAAAGTTATATTATAAGCTCATCATTTTGATCTCAGAATCATATACATGTATGTAGAAATCTTGAGTTTGTGCTGATTTCAATTTTCATATCCTCAAAATTAATAAACATGCAGACCCAAATAAGTACTGTGCAGGGCAGGGCAGGACCGGCAGGGAGGAAATTTCCCAAGAAAATAATAACGTGCATGCATGTTTATTTGGAGCCCAAGAGTATACACTTAAATTTAGTTTATATTTTCCAATTTCAGAGGAACAAGATGACTCTGTGAAGAATTATCTTATACATCATCCTAAAGTGTTTGAAGAATTTTTGATGAAAAATTATGCAACAGACAAATTGGAGGAGATTCTCTATAAAAAGAAGAAAACTTCTCTTGGAACCACAGGCAAGTTTTTACAGTAATGCCCTAAATAATGGACTCCTTAACCACAGCAGAATTATGGGTAACTTTTCAGGATTTAGTTGGAAATATGGCTTGTTGCCATTCATCGGAAAGCTCTCACAGAGCTTTCCAATGAATGGCAACAAGCCATATTTCCAACTAAATCCTGAAAAGTTACCCATAATTCTGCTGTGGTTGAGGAGTCCATTATTTAGGGCATTACTGTAGCTCCGGTGGAACCAGCTAGCCTCAAAATATGGTGCTGGTCATTTGCAGAATGAGGTCACCAGAGGGTGAATGTAGTGATGCTACCCGCACACTGGGCGATCATCACTAAATTCATACTAGTTAGTACTCTGGGGACCTCATTCTGCTTATAGGCCTCTTCTTCTCTGGAAAGTATCTTTATTATCAATACCTACTGTGTGGGGTAGTGTCACGGTATGCGGTTTATACGGACCCTGGCTCTTACGGACCCTGGCTCTTACGGACCCTGGGTTTTACGGACCACCGGCTGATACGGACCCTGGCTTATACGGACCCCGCCTCATATGGACCTCAATTAAAATATACAATTTTCAAACTTATATTTATGAATTTAATATATAATTATGATTGTCTTTTTACACATATATCTGTATTAATTGAGAATTTCGGTGATTTTTTTGGTGATTTTCAAACTTATATTTATGAATATAGCTGATTTTTTCAGTGATTTTCAAACTTTTATTTATGAATTTAATATATAATTATGATTGTCATTTCACACATATATCTGTATTAATTGAGAATTTTTGTGGATTTTTTGTTGATTTTCAAACTTATATTTATGAATTTAACCGATTTTTTTTCAAACTTATATTTATGAGTTTAATATATAATTATGATTGTATTTTCACACATAAATCTGTATTAATTGAGAATTTCGGTGATGTTCTGGCTTGAAAAAGCATTTATTGAATCGCGTTAATTAATCTCTTCATCGTTGTATAAACACGCACGTGTGATCCCTTTATGTCGTTGTATAAACAGACACGCGGTGATAAATGGTGATCAGGATGAATCCACTGAGTTTGATTTGTTACGAAAACATGTTAGTAAAAACACAACTTGTTTCAACTGATTTATTGTCCATTGTATACACACTCGTGTGTGATCCCTTATATTGTTTTATAAACAGACACGCGATGATGAATGGTCAGTGAATGGTGATCAGTATGAATCCACTGAGTTTGATTTGTTATGAAAACATGTTAGTAAAAACACAACTGGTATATACTCAACTGATTTATTTTTGACTGGCATAATTCCACAATGACTGCATTGAACCTGAATGTTCTACTTGAGAGCACAACAGCTACTACTCGTCGATGAGGATAACTGCCAGCAAACTACTGAAAGAAGCCACCAAGCTGTACGCCCCAATTTAGATAATGTTCATCTGATGTAACGTTCCATTTTTGTTATCATCAGATTTTTTGTTATCTCAGTATGTATGTTGTCAGTATTTTGATTTTATTTAAATAAACATAAAAAATTAAATTGTATATTTTAATTGAGGTCCGTATGAGCCAGGGTCCGTATAGGCCAAGGGTCCGTATAAGCCAGGGTCCGTATCAGCCGGTGGTCCGTAAAAGCCAGGGTCCGTATGAGCCAGGGTCCGTAAGAGCCAGGGTCCGTATCAGCCGGCATTCGGGGCCACTACTCTCAGGTGCCAAATAATAGTGTCAGCACGATTATTAATTTTGGAGAAAATTCCCAACGATCACTATTATTTGGAATTGAGACATAGAGTGAAATTGCCATCACTATTATTAATTTCAGTCTAAATCCCCACACATCACTATTATTAGGCCATCACGATTATTAGGCACCTGAGAGTATTTGTGGCCTGGGTGGAGCTATAGTCATCACTCCCAGTCCATTGTCCATCCTTTGTCGATCCAATAAATTCTCCAGAACCATAAAACCAAATAGGTTCATATTCGGCACTGTGTACTTAGGAACTGTTACCGGTATTGTGATGGTTCTTGACCGATTTGTTATGGTTCCTGATGATTAAAAATAACCATTTTCTGAACTAAATCACACATAATTATAGATATCTTGAATGTATTATACTTTCCTGAATGAACAGAGGCTGCAGAAGTGCCGTGCCGTGTTGTCGAAACCTGAACTCTAGATCACAATTGACCAATGTTAATAGAAATCTACACTCAAGAGATATGAGATATTATATTCATTTAATTAATACAGAGCCATTATTGAAAGATCCAGGTGTGACAATGTTTCGTTGCCAGCACCAACATATTTCTTCCTTGAAAGTCCCACCCAGACATGAACATATCTTATGAAATCACGTTCAACTGAATCATTGATATGTTATGGTTTGGCCAGGGATATGGGTGGTGGGGAGGGGGTGCTTAATTGGTGTCTGCCCCCAACTTTGGTAAAATTGGTTGGAAATTCACACCAACAATATGTTGAAATTGTTCTCTTAGTTTGGTTTTACAACAATGACTGAGGAAAGTCCCTCCGTATATACATACATGCATTGTAATAATAATGTGTTCGTAAGGCGGTTGACTTCATCCAAATTTTATTTTATTTAATATTACAAAAGCCTTTACTAGTATAAAACAGTTATTCCCTCTTACAGGCAAGTGGATACAATTAATTGTGTGATTGGTTGTAATCAGTTATCTCTTAAAATCAATCTAAGTGGCTTTGCTTCACTGTCTAGAGGCTTAGAAGTTAGAGCAAACACTGAGTGATTGCCAGTCAGATTGTCGTGAACAGCAGAACAAGTGCGATAAAGAAATAACGAATTCTAACACAACCTATATAATCAGCATCCAGCAAGCGGATGCCCAACATAAACTTCATAAATTGCGTAATCAGAACATTGTATGGGTTTCAACGAACTTTTAACATCTTAATTTTTGGCTTTTTGCTGATTAAAATGTGTCTATGAAAATAGACAACATAAAATACAAGACAGATAACTCTATATATCCCATCTACGCTCACGCTTTCCGAAGTACAGTGCTATGAAATTTCACTATAGTTAACTGGCTATTGACTCATGACAATGTTGGGCCTGCAAAACTTGTTATTTTTTCAAACTATAGCTGGCGATTTGGTGAATTTTGATAGGCGTATCACAGGCTATTGAATAAGCATAGGAAGGCAGTGTAATTCATCGAAATTGATGACAAGTGGTGCAAATTTCAACTTAATACACATTTTGTTATGTGTATCTTTGGTTAATTTCACGACATGGTCAGTTTGAACCATGCAAAATATTAGTCATAGTATTACCTGTATAGAACCGATTAAATGGGGAGAGAACCGATTCGATCAGGAGAGAACCCAAACAAATCTAAAATTTCACAGTTTTTGTCGTTCTTATGACTCGCACAATGAAATGTTCATTATTATTATGCTCGTTGGGGCCACTGATTGTGAGGGGAATGGAAAAATTAATCAAATTATCAGCTAGATGGCTCCAAAATTGCGTTTTAACTTCAAAAAGTCCAGAAAATGTTTAATTTTGATCATAAGGAACCGTCACAAATCAGTCAAGAACCATCACAAACCCGCAATAGAACAACTTCCGATGTAACAGTTCCTACACAGTGACTGGGATTCAGATTAGTTCAAATGGGGTCACTGCCCACTGGGTCAAAAAGGGGTGGGGCCAGGATTTCCCAGGAACATAACTCTTTCCCTCTATAGTGATTCTTAAAATGTCTTCTTCTCAAGAACCAATATCATGGCTATTTCTCTTATATTTGGTGTGGAGGGTGCTTGGGGTGACTGGGCTACAGATTTGTTAAAATGGGGTCGACTGGGCGGATTTAAACTTTAGGGGATATATCACTGTTATGTCCAATGAAATCATCTAAACTCATTAATTTTTCTTTGGAACCATCAAGCTGATTAATATGACGTATGGAGTGAAGGGTACATGGACAGTTGCACATGGGATTCAAATTTGTTTAAATGGGGTCGGCGTTAGTGATACATGTAGTTTTTCAGTTTCTCAGTTTTATTTCTGTTTCATTTCAAAACCAAACCATAACTGATATATACCATAAAACCTATTATTTTGGTTTCAAATAACAGACACCTTTAGTGGCTAATTAATATCGCTTTTTATGTTTACCCATACCATAGTATGGTAAACATAGTGTCGTTGTCTGGATTGACCACTCGTCGTTCGTCCGTCTGTCATGACGTCTGTCTGTCCGTAGACACTTTACGAGTAATCACTCAGTAATGCGATAACTCAAACATCCGATCGGAACCAAATTTGTTATAAGGGTTTCTCAGCCCAAAATACAGATCGAGTTCGAATTTGGGTTTGATCCGAGTTTTTGTTACAGAGTTATGGCCCTTTTTCAACTTAGAATTCACGCATTCTGCCATAACTCAAACATTTTTTTATCTGATTGGAACCAAATTTGGTATGTGAGTTTCACAGCCCAAAATACAGATCGAGTTCGAATATGGGTTTGATCCGATTCATTTTAAAGGAGTTATGACCCTTTTTCGAGAAAAAAATCAACAAAAAAAAATTTGATTTGTTTGAACTTTAATAACAATAGAAAAAAATTTCAATAATAAAAAAAAAATTGACACTTTCATTTATTTTAGTTTTATACGATTAATTAGGTGTGATATCCTGTTTTGAAAATATGAAGATTTTATTGCAATAGTTTCATGTAATATAATGATATCAATAAATTACCATGTAATCATCCAACATCCAGAGTATATGAGAGGATATTTTATAGATGTTGTCATTCCAAGTGAAATCTGTTATGAAATGAGTGATGACATATGATACAGAGCTCTGGTGGGTCAAGATAAACAACACTGGTGGCTGGCTGTTTGTTTATTCTAACTGTCAAATTGATTAATGGCAGCATAAGACTGGTGTTTTTCCTATTCTTGAAATTTCATTACAGGGTGAGATAAGGGCCCCCCCCCCCCCCTCACCTATATAAGTGTCTTCTAAATTCCATTAATTTGCTTCAAAAATAATTCACCCTTTCCAAGGTTTCCATAGACACATGCTATAATGTACATGGACTCTTCCTCATATCTCTTAATATCTATTGGGTATCTTTGCCCACTATTCACTTCTATCAATTTTGGTATTGACTGATTAATTGATTTTTGAAAAATATATTAACCCTTCAGACACGTGCTTTCAATTTGGAATTAAAATAACAGCTGATAGCCAATATGATTTATCTATGCAATGGGAAACAGGCAGATAAATATACATGACTATTGTAAGTGATGACTTGTTTTGAAAATCAATATGGTAGATGTTAGTATTTCCAGGAACCTTATTTTCCCATTTGTTCATATTTTCATGGTTAATTGAATTTTAGGGGCCACAGAGTACTTAGAAGATTAAACATTAAAGGTTGTGTCTTTTAGTGTCCAAGCTACTTGTAAAACATTGTAATGTGTGAAACCATTTAATTGAGGGCTAACTTACTTACTTTTGTATGAACAATTTAGATGTCATAGGGGCCAGCATCCTCATCATATTATGTCTGTATAACATTATATAGATAATACTTTTGAATTGTATAAACTACATATATATTATTGAAAACTATACATCCCTGTTATGAAACACTTAATCTTATTTAACACACAGGTCAGATCTGATCTTATATCTGTCCATGTTTGATAAACAAATAACTGGGGAGAATGGGGAGGGGGGGGGGGGGTAATTAAAGTACCATTCAAATATGAGATGGAATCCCCTACATGTATGTCGTTCTAAGCAGTCTGGCTTGTCAACAAATTATAATTTCTCTTCAGAAGTGAATAAATTTTGAATATCTGGCATGTCAAATGTGGCAAAGATAGGGATTTATCACTTTTGCTTCCAATGACCGAGTTAACTTAAACTACTAAACATGTCCTCCGAAATCACTAAACCATTGGATCTCACAGTGAGAGGTCCTTGGGTGAATAGGGACAGAGTTATGAGATTTAAAACTACTCCTCTTCACCCCAAATAACTTAACCCTTTCTTAAGACAAATTATTTGAGCTTTTGATTTCAAGTTGGGTACTGATATATGGATTAATTCCTGTGATCATATCTTTGACAAATTATCAGTTATGGCTAATCGCTATTGCCAAGGTATGGGTTAAACATCTGCCGATCGTGATCGGCCTCTCGTTTGTTATGTGTGGTTACACTTTATGATATCGCAAAATTATTCATTATCAGGCTGCTTCAAACAGTAATGCCCTAAATAATCGACTCCTTAACCACATCAGAATTATGGGTAACTTTTCAGGATTTAGTCGGAAATATGGCTTGTTGCCATTCATCGGAAAGCTCTCAGTGAGTGCTTTCCGATGAATGGCAACAAGCCATATTTCCGACTAAATCCTGAAAAGTTACCCATAATTCTGATGTGGTTAAGGAGTCGATTACTTAGGGCATTACTGTAGATCTTGTGGGTTAACTTGGTTTCATGTGATACATCATATGATATAAAAGTATCTATACAGATAATGAGTTAGTTATTATTAATCAGTTAATCAATTAAGTGTTTATTTTGGAATTGGTTCACAAGGATATTTATGTTTTCAGCTTCAGGATACAAGCTTCCACAAGTCGATTCAGCTGAAAGGGTAAATATTTACAGATAAAACCTTACAAACAAAAGGAATTAAACCATCAACTATTAGATAGCTTAGTTTAACCCTTTCTATACTAGAGCCTCATTGATGAGTAGTTATCCCATAGGAAATGTTCTGATAATAAGTTTAACCCTTTCTATACTAAAGCATCATTGATGAGTACTCTTGGGATCCAAATAAGCATACCCGTATACTAAATTACTTATTAATTTTTGGAAAAGTTGCCGCCCTCCATGGTGCTTATTTGGGTCCGTATATTTATTTTAAGTGGGATTTTTAAGAAATTTATACTATATGCCTATCAGAATTACTGTCCTCGATTCTTTAATCAGATCAGGAAAAGATAGTACAAACATGTTGCTGGAAGTCTTTGGGAATTCCTATGACAACAAACAGTGTACAATATGAGAAATACATATGGTTAACCTTATAACATTTCAGATAGACTTGCTTCCATGTTGTAAATTGCCACCCTGTACTCTTATTCCGCCCCGTACTCTTATTGGATTTAGCAGAAATGGCCACCCTGTACTCTTATTCCGCACTGTATGCTTATTTGGACCCCAAGAGTAGTTATCCCATAGGAAATGTCCAGATAACAAGTTCAACAAACGACCATAAGTCGATCATTTGTTGAACTTATTATCTAAACATTTCCCTCAATAAATAGGGCTCCTTCTGCACATTTAATTATTTGTCATCTTCTTTTATCACCTTAACATCCCTCCAAATCGATAATAGACCATTTGGATGTAAACTTTTTAACTGACTGGGAGAATCCATTTAGTATAGAAAGGGTTACTTATAAATATCAAACAAATCATACAGGAGTCACATAGAACCAATTTTACTGAATGAAAAAAAAACTATGAAGTGACATGACCACGATGTTCTTTCTGTTACATAACGGTTGTTCTGTCTAACAACCTGGGCTGTCGTGCTGATCTAGTGGAAAGAGAGTGTTATGCTGAGTGACTGGTGACAGCAACAATGGTACATACATGTATATATAGAGCTGGATTAGTAAGTAAAGTTGAGAACTGTCTAAATATGGATATCACTGGGTAAAAACCCATGTAAACTCCAAAGAAATATTCCTTATATAAATACAAAATAAGTTGAACCATGCACTTCTTTATATATTTTCCAACCAATATTTAGTGTTAAATTTGTTGTTTTTAAAACTTTTAAGAAAATTTCCAATCTCGAAGGGGGTGGGGGAGGTGACAGGTTGTAATTGTCAACAATTGAATTGGGAAAACTTGAGCTTCCAACTCAGGGTGGGGGAGGGGGTGTGCAAATGAAATTTAAAAATATTGGGAACTTGGTCTGGTCCAAAGGGGTGTGAAATTGCAAGTTGGACACCACAATGGAGACCCTCTAGCCATGTCCCTGTCTACATGTGATTTGAATTCAATATCATCTTATTTCAGTTGAGAAAGAAGAGTATTGTTGAAATATCAAAGGAATTTATATCTGGAGATGACACCGATGCTTTCACAAGAATGAATGAAATAACCAACTTCTTAGCTCATGGTAAGTTAATCCCTTCTAAGCTGCTTTCTATACTAAATACAGTAATGCCCTAAATAATCGACTCCTTAACCACAGCAGAATTATTGGTAACTTTTCAGGATTTAGTCGGAAATATGGCTTGTTGCCATTCATCGGAAAGCTCTCTCTGAGAGCTTTCCAATGAATGGCAACAAGCCATATTTCATACTAAATCCTGAAAAATTACCCATAATTCTGCTGTGGTTTTAAAAGGAGTCGATTATTTAGGGCATTATTGTAGTTCCCTTAGGAAATGTTCAGATAACAAACGAATATGGTTATGATGGCTGTTATCTGTGCCTGTGGGCTGTGAGTTCTTGGAAGAAGGCAAATATTAAGATATTTCCCCATCATACTGGCCAATGGCCCATGTACAAGCCAAGAGTTTAGTGTGCCTGTCATTTGCAGAATGAGGTCCCCAGAGGGTGAATTTAGTGACACTTTCCCGCACAATGGGCTAGCATCACCAAATTCACCCTATGGGGACCTCATTCTCCATGGCCTCATCTGCTATGGGAGACATAGGCTCAGATTGAAGTTCTCAAAAGGTGAATATTGTGATGTATACCCATTGGGAACCTCAATTATGCAATGTGTCATCTGCCAATTTGGGGATATAGAGAAACTAACCTAAAAAAGAAATAGAATATATCAGTTTCTATAGAAATTTGATGATAAAGAAACTTTCCAGAGAAGATGAGGCCTGAGCAGAATGAGGTCCCCAGAGGGTGAATTTAGTGATGCTAGACCGCTATGCAGGATAGCATCACTAAATTCACCCTCGGCTCTGGGACCTAATTCTGTAAATGACAGACATGCTATAATCAGGCTTGCCCATGAATCAGTCAAGCGTGCTGGCTGCATATTTATCTGAACATTTACCACCAATTTATAGAAATTCTACATTTGTATTATAGTACAGTAATGCCCTAAATAATCAACTCCTTAACCACAGCATAATTATGGGAAATTTTCAGGTTTTAGTTGGAAATATGGCTTGTTGCCATTCATCGGAAAGCCATATTTCCGACTAAATCCTGAAAAATTACCCATAATTCTGCTGTGGTTAAGAAGTCGATTATTTAGGGCATTACTCTATATCAGTTTGAAAATAATTGTTTATTCCTATTAACGTTTCCATACTAAATAAATTATCGCTTGAGGTCGGTTAGTTTTTTTTTTCTGGTGTACAATGTAATACATGTATATATACATGTCATAGATGAATTCCCTCTAGCTTGTCCCTTGTATCAGACTTCTTCGTTATGTGCATTGTTATAGCAACATAGATTTATTTTGTATGGGGATGTGCTTGGGATTATTCTTAATAACTTTCAGGGAAGATCGCAATAAATATGTAAATATGTAAATACCACTCACAGGACGACATGCCTTCCATGAATTGCAGAAGATGATTACATACTTCTTCTGTTGCTTATTGGTTTACATTGGATAAATTTTGATGATTTAACCGCCAAAACGATGGTAAATAAGTGGCGATTATCTGTTATCTACTTTCAGCCATGAGATGTGATGGATTTTGCATGTATGTCCCAGTGAAGCATGAAACAGTGAGTTTGTTTATATACACCAGTGAAACAGAAAACAGTGTGATTGTGTACAGTAATGCCCTAAATAATCGACTCATTAACCACAGATTTATGGGTAACTTTTCAGGAATTAGTCGGAAATATGGCTTGTTGCCATTCATCGGAAAGCTCTCACTGAAAGCTTTCCGATGAATGGCAACAAGCCATATTTCCGACTAAATCCTGAAAAATTACCCATAATTCTGCTGTGTTTAAGGAGTCGATTATTTAGGGCATTACTGTATATATCCCCAATGATGAGTTGCATGGCTTTGTACATAACAGATTTTTTCTAGACTGGGTGGGGGGGAATTCCAGGATACAAGGTTGAAATTTTTGGGACCCACTACCCCGAGAGAGCAAGTTTTTCTTGTCTGATCTCAGACACCAACCCCTCCAACACAAGTTTTTTCCAAGGGCAATTGGGGACCCACCCCAATGCAAAATCACCAGAAATCGCAGAAAATCACTCAACACTAAGTCTTGATAATTAAATTTGTCAGGTTTAGCATACATACCCACAAGTTACCTCCATAACCAGTATATATGTGACAGATATATGTATGTTTATATACACAACAGGGTATTCTGTAACATGGTAACTAGCCCTGGCTAAATGACCAAATGGTCACCCATACACACAGTCTCTGTTTTAATTATATAATTAACCCTTCCATGACTGGATCTTCCAGAAATTTTGCAAAGACCATGTGCCATTGAATTCTCTTATATATGCAAGTCTCCCTTAGGGAGCCTCTCATATATAAGAGAATACATTGGTCTAACATTATTTACCTTAACCTTGTAAGCCAGTGCATTCTCTTATATTTGCTAGACTCGGATATATGAAAGAATGCACTGCATGGCACAGGATCTTTAATGATGCACCAGCGCAGCTCCCGTCATGGGAAGGTTAAACCAGAAAATCAAAGATGTGTTTGTTGTTCATGGTCAATGTCTAAGCCTGAACTATATCCCTCCTCTCGCTTGTTTAATATAACTCGTCTGGAACCATTGCTTGATGCAGAATATTCCGATCACCTAGCTATTTCATAAGGAATGGATGATCTAGAGGGTGGGAGAATCTCTTCAGTATAGAAAAGGTTAATGTTTATTAGACCACCCGCAAAGAAGTTGTGGGAGGGGGGGGGGGGGGGTATACTGGAATCAGTTTGTCCGTCGTCCGTGGACACAAACCTATTGTCCGGAGTTTTTCTCAGTCGTTTTTTTATCATTTTCCGTGAAACTCGGAACAAACAATCAACCACCATGGGAACCTGTGCACCTGCAATTATGACATCTGTCCGACATTTTTTGGTGGAGTTATCCCCCTTTTTCAACTTAGAAAATTTTTGCAACATGTAGAATTTTGTCCGGGCTTTTATTCCTACATTTTTAGGTCAATTTTTTTAAAACTTGGCACATATATTTAGTACCATGGGAACCTGTGCACCTGCAATTATGACATCTGTATGACATTTTTTTTATGAAGTTATTCCCCTTTTTCGACTTAGAACATTTTCGCAACATGCATAATTTTGTCTGAACTTTTATTCCTACTTTTTCGGTCAATAGGATTAGGGTTAGGGGTTAGGGTCGTGCACCTGCAATGGTAATCTGTTATTTTTATTAATTTACTAAATGTTTTCTAACATGCGAAACATCTTAGTGTTTTAAAAACATGGGGGGTATCCTTAGTCCCATTGGGACAGTCACACCTCTAGTTAGTTTTGTGTTTGTTTTTGGATAATGAGTTCATCAGGCCGATTCATGACATTAGGATGTAAAAACAGCTTCTACTTCAGGTTGACATCAACCAAAATAAGATCTCAACTAGATATATTCTTTTACATCCATTTCAGTGTTTGGAAATATTCCACAGTTTCGATAAAAGGTGAGTACAGTCCTGCCTAATAGTGATTACTGGCGAACTAATAACACAGGAACCAAAATATTACAAGCATTCAATCTTCAATCCCCTAGACAACCCTGTTAATTAACAGAAATTTGCCTAGGCTAAAAAATTGCCAAGGCCAGAAAATTGTCGTCAGCTAAAAGCTTTGGATCTGCATATTTACATGCCCTACCGGGTGTAATTGTTCCACGGAAAATAAATTTTCGGGGGACTATAGAAACGGGGTCCGTCCGTTTGTTGAGCCGTTCGTCCGTCTGTCCTTCCGCTCGTCACACTTTTGAGTACCTTCATGGTGTAATCATCTCCTCCAACAGATTTCATCCCAGAGATTTTAAACTTCAGAATATTTTTGCCCATATATTGAAGATGTGCAACATGTATATAGATGACGGAATTGTTTTGTTTTTTAACAGAGTTATTAACCCTTTTCGACTTGAAAATTTCAACATTTTTTATAATTTTCTGTATGAGGGTACCTTCATGGTGTAATCAACTCCTCCTACAGTTTTGATCGTAGATATTTGAAACTTCAGAGTATTGTTACCCACATATTGGAGATGTGCAACATGTATATAGATGAAGGAATTTTTTTTTTTACGGAATTATTAATCCTTTTGACTTTTTAAAAATTTCTTTAACAAAGCAGCATCGACTTGCCACATTGTCGGGGGATGCTGTGGTCGGCTGACCTTTTATTTCAATTTATAATTGGAACTTAGTCCATTATCATGACAGACTTTGGTTGGGTCTTGCTTAAAATTTAATTGCGACACAAAGACTGCAGCAATTAAGTTGTTTCAATTTGGCACAAAATATTTGCAGGTTCTAAATTTGCCTTGGCTAAAGGCTTCACCAGAGTGTGCAAATCAATTAATATCAGTGTTCAATCAGAGGGGACATCAAAGCTACCGCTGTGAATGTCAATGTGTGGGTATTTACGGTACCGGAAATAAGGAAACCCCCATCATTTGGGAATCTCCCTGAAATGCACAAATTTTAAAAATAAAAAACTTGAACATCGTTCTTTGGGATTTTGAATGCGGGGTTTTGCTGAATTCGGGAGAAATTGGGTGTCATCCGTATTTGCAGAATTGCCGTGGCAATCCGGGAGTCTCACGGACAATCCATGAAACTTAACAGTGCTGCACGAGTGGAAGGGTAGAACGAGAGGGGCTGTATTTATTACATGTCACCCATCCTAGAATCAGTGCATTAACCCTTTACCCAACAAACCGGCCAAAACCGGCCAAATAAAGCTTCAACAGCCTAAAATATCTTCGGTCTGTCTCAATAGAACCATACAAATATGGATATCATTGGAACCGGCTCCTTGACCACATTGTGATAGTAATAGTTATGCCCTGTGCCAATGCATTCTCTTATATATGCGAGTCGACCATAGGTCGCCTAGCATATATAAGAGAATGCATTGGCCTAAAAAAAATCTTTTTTTTAACACTTTTTACCATTTTTTCTTACATTCTTTAACAATTTTTAATGTGTTAAGCCAATGCATTCTCTTATATATGCGAGGCGACCTATGGTCGACTCGCATATATAAGAGAATACATTGGCACAGGGCCTTCTGTTGGATAAAGGGTTAAAAAAATACAGACTTACAAGGTTTATTTAGGCAGATATACAGGTCTTGTTTTGTCAGTGTAATGATGCTTTTATTTTAAAGTTCCATTTTCATGGTTGAGGCAAACGTCATTGGATGTCAATGAGATGCGTATTTATGTTTCATACAGATTTGTAAATAAGGGACAGCAATAACACTGTACAGTAATAGTCGGAAATATGGCTTGTTGCTAGGGCCCTGCGAACCGTTCGAGGTTCGGTTCGGTTCGAAACCGCTGTGATGATTCGGTCCGGTTCGAAACCTTAGACGGGATTCGTTTATATCGAACCTTTTCTTTAGTCCCGCAAAATGGGCAAATTTTGCGTACTGGGAATTGTTTATTGATTATATACCGTATATTAATTGGTTTACATACAACTGTGTGATACCATTGGACATAATTACTTTGATCATTACTCGGGCGGGGTAACTGGGTGATATTTCATTGAACGGGTCTTTTGGCATAACTTTATTCCGCTCCCGCTAAACGGTCCAGTCGGACATGTCAAATTCGTGATAATTAATTAGTAAAACTATAACATTTCTATCTCAGTCAAAGTTCTACCTCGTCAAAGTTTGTTTTATTCTCCATATAACTTTACTAATGGACATAATTATACCTAACAAACGAAACAATAAGTTATGATTATCGATGAATACAGATCGAACAAGCTTTTTTGAATTCCGTAAACTGGCTGAAAGTGAATAGGTATTTCCGGCAGCCTTCTGTGTCAACAATTGGAGTCAACCAATCACAGTGAGGAGAAGGTGTGGCCATTGTTTATCAGCATAAATGATTGACATGATTATGTAACTCGATGTGCTTTGTCTTATGACACTTAATTGCTACAACGCGACGTCGGCACGCTTTGATCTTTGTCATGTGTTGTCGCAGTTACAGATTGACGAGTCTGTTAATAGTTACCGAGTTATGCCACGTGGCGCGTTCATGCTGTCAGTGTGTTAGGAGTTCAATGCGTCGTTTATCGCGTTGTTTACATTGTACATGCATATTTACTATTGGAAGCTTGACCGATGATTCAATCAGACATCTGTCTCACTTACTGTTAGAATAAGTCATAAGTTATGATTTTTCATGAGTGATGCCCAGTGAGCGGACGCGGGTATATACGGAGAATGATAATCGGATATTTGTTTTAATCGGGGTTATGTAATATAATGTATGGACATAAACTGAACATAAAATCAACGTTTTATCGGATTGTCATTCATCTCCAATATAAAATAATTCTTCAACATGTAATTATCTTATATCGTATACGATAAATTTGTATATAACACGTTGATTGTACTATTATAATGATCCACATACGTTCTAACTGGCTACTAGTATTATGAGTACGTCGCTTGGACTCTCTTCAATGACACGGTCGGTAATTGGGTTCGAGGTTCGAGATTCGGTTCGATTCGAAACCAAGATGATGATTCGGTTTCAAGGTTCGGTTCGACCTAAATTATAAGGTTCGCAGGGCCCTACTTGTTGCTATTCATTGGAAAGCTCTCATATTTTCCGACAAAATCCTGAAAAATGACCCATAATTATTCTGTGGTTAAGGAGCCGATTATTTAGGGCATTACTGTACTTCTAGGAACAAGCGTGTAATAAAATGATGGATTAAGTCAACAGCATCATGGGGACACCCATCAAAGCATAATACTTTGACTTAAGTTGTGTTTTCTATGAATACAGTTTACATATTTGAAATATCTCTTAACAAATACCAAGTAGGACATCAATGGAATATGTTTTTATCATTTATTCCCACCAGAGATCGGCAGAATCTAGTCAAACTTTGGTCTTTGAAGACAACACTTAAATCACTTCAGCCTATCAGCTTGTAGCAGCTGTTCTATTTTAGTATTCTCAAGTGCCGAGTCAGAATGATTATTAATTTTGTAGAAAATTCCCAACGATTACTACTATTTTGCATTGGAACATAGAGTGAAATTGCCATCACTATTATTAGCTCAACTTTACTTTGTAAAGTTTGAGCTATTGCCATGGCTTGGTATCCGTCGTCCGTGTGTGTGTGAGGGTGCGTGTGTGTGTGCGTGATTCGTCAACAATTTCCTTTAGCACGGGCTACAGGTCGTACCTTTGGTCAGATCATTATGAAATTTCTCATGGCTGTTGACATTGACATGTAGATGGGAACGAGTTATTTTGGGGTCATTCGGCAAAAAAAAATGGCCGCCAGCGGCCATCTTGGATTTCAAAATTCAATCCATTAGCATGGCTACAGGTCGTACTGTTCGTCTGATCATCATGAAATTTGTTATGGATGTTAATATTGACATGTAGATGGGAACGAATCATTTTGGGGTCGTTCTGCCAAAAAACATGGCCGCCAGCAGCCATCTTGGATTTTACTCTTTGCATGACTAAATCCTTTGGCACGGGCCACAGGTCGTAGCTTTCGTCGGATCTTCGTGAAATTTGTCATGGATGTTAACAATGACATGTAGATGGGAACGGGTCATTTTGGGGTCATTCGACCAAAAACATGGCCGCCAGCAGCCATCTTGGATTTTACTCTTTGCATGACTAAATCCTTTGGCACGGGCTACAGGTCGTACCTTTGGTTAGATCATTATGAGATTTGTCATGGCTGTTGACATTGACATGTAAATGGGAACGAGTCATTTTGGGGTCATTCGGCAAAAAAACATGGCTGCCAGCGGCCATTTTAGATTTCAAAATTCAATCCATTAGCACGGGCTACAGGTCGTACTGTTTGTCTGATCATCATGAAATTTGTCATGGATGTTAATATTATTAATTTTGGGGTCGTTCGGCCAAAAAACATGTCCGTCAGCAGCCATCTTGGATTTTACTCTTTGCATGACTAAATCCTTTGGCACGGGCTACAGGTCGTAGCTTTGGTTGGATCATCATGAAATTTGTAATAGATGTTAACAATGACATCTAGATGGGAACGAGTCATTTTCGGGTCATTCGGCCAAAAAATATGGCCGCCAGCAGCCATCTTGGATTTTACTCTTTACGTGACTAAATCCTTTGACACAGGCTACAGGTTGTATCTTTTGTCGGATCATCATGAAATTTGTAATAGATGTTAACAGTGACATGTAAATGGGAACAAGTCTTTTTGGGGTCATTTGGCAAAAGAACATGGCTGCCAGTGGCCATCTTGAATTTTACTCTTTGCATAACTAGGCCTTTCATCTTTTCACATTCCTAATCACTCCATTGACTATAAAACATGAAATTATTCCCTTTCCAAGTTGAGCTACAGTGTCATTGACGCTTTCATTAATTTCAGCCTAAATCCCCACCCATCAGTATTATTGGGCCATCACGATTATTAGGCACCTGAGAGTACCAGTCAGAATTCCGACCAGTGATCCAAAATGTCCTCAAAAACTACGTGCTGGTACCTAAATTGTTTTTAGCCTTAAAAATTATTTTCTTAACGCTTCCATGACTGGATCGAGCTTCCTGAAATTTGTTTGCGAAAACCCTGTGCCAATGCATTATCTTATATGAGAGTCTCCCATAGGGAGCTTTGCATTTATAAAAGATTACATTGGCCTATCAATATTTACCATCTCATATATAAGAGAATGCACTGACACAGGATATTTAATGCTGCACCAGCGCAGCTCCCATCATGAAAGGGTTAATCACTGTCTGATGTAAACCTTTGTATCAGTATTTAGCAGGAATGCAGATTTTAATATTGATATTATTTTAGGGAATATTATGGTCCGATCGGAAAAAATCTAACTGTAGCAGCACATGTGGCAACAGATAGAGAACAATGTTTAGTCACAGATCTAAAGCAGGTTCGTTAATTATAATCACAGATCTAAAGCAGGTTCGTTAATTATTATCACAGATCTAAAGAAGGTTCGTTTATTTATTCTCACAGATCTCCCATATGTCACAATTCTGTGTATACCGATAGACTTTTCCCGGAAAATCTGGTTTCACTTTCAGTTTCTGTATCTATGGAATATGGGCGGTCAAATTGGATTTGATACAACAAAAGTTTTAAACTTGGTCTTCGTGGGAAAGATGTCAAGGACTTGAAATGCTATATGTGACCCGCCATATCAAATCCAGTCGTAAGTCGGGATGTTTTTACCCTGTGCCAATGCATTCTCTTATATATGCGAGTCGACCATATAGTCGCCTCGCATATATAAGAGAATGCATTGGCCTAACAATTTTTTACAATTTTAATAATTTTTTCTTGTATTCTTTAACAATTTATTTTATAATTTCACCCATACAGAGCCCCAGACAAACATGAGCAGACGAAACTCTTCTATATGCTTCTATATATGTGTGGGGCTCCCTGCAGGGTAATGGGTGTTTTTTATTTTATGTCCTAAAAATTGTAAGAAACATTTATTTAAAAACAATGATAAAAAATTGTTAGGCCAATGCATTCTCTTATATATGCGAGGCGACCTATGGTCGACTCGCATATATAAGAGAATGCATTGGCACAGGGTAAAAAAATCCTGACTTACGACTGGATTTGATATGGTGGGTCACATATACAGGGAACAATTATCACAATCCACTGCATAACTTACCCAAAAAAGGAAATTTTCTGCATCTAAATAACATTTAATTGCACTTTCAATAATATTAATCCTGAACTTTTATAAACCTCTATGGCAATACAATTGTTTGATTACAGCAATATTGCGTAATTTTATTTGGGATTATTAAAACTAAAATATATGGGGCCTTAATGGAGCTAGCACACAAGCAGGTTGTGTGTCCCCCTAATAATGAGACAATCTCGTGATAATCTCGTCCATGAAAGTCTTGGATACACTGCTTATTCAGAACCAATCAGAATCGGATACGACCACATTATGTGGGGAGGCGAACTTTATTCTCATTTCATTTATCAATTATGCCAAAATCTGAAGTGGTTGCATGTCCTATGATATGTTACACAGGGTTCATACGCGGGTCTGGAATCCTGGAAAAGTTATGGAATTGAAAAATTTCCATTCAATACCCTTGAAAAGTCTGGAAAATGGGACCTTTTTTCACCCTACTATGGGAAAAGTCTTGAAAATAAGCTACCCCGAGATTCAAGGTCTTGAAAAGTCATAGAATATCCCAAGGCCGAGTTCTTAGGCGAATAAATGCTGTTACTTTCCGATCTTATTGTGTAAGCTTGCGATACCATCTCCGTAGTCATAGCTGAACTACACGTTTTACGGTATGCCGAAATACGAATTGTCTCCCTTACCGGAACTCCTGTTTGACCGCTAAATATATCAGAATTTGACTTAAATAGTAATAGTAAACAAATATGCCTGGATTAAATTTGTTCATATAAGTACAGTACAATCAACATCCCAGCCATATAAGGTTTGTCCATTGACCAAGTACATGGTATGGTATGAACACGATATTGGTACTTTCTTATGCTTAGGGTTTTATACTCAAGAATGATGTGCTTGAACATTAAACTCTGGGTATACCTATTTATGATTTATTGTTCATATCAGCTTAATTAGTTAAATGCATCTTTGCAGATAAAGGGCTCATTTTAACTACCGTATATGTGTGCTCTGTTTAAACAACCTGGAAATTTATATATTGGTCTTCCTCATTGTTTAGCTAGGTACGAGGTATGGCAAAGTTATGGAATTTGTTCACTGAAAAGTCTTGGAAAATTTGTACGAAAGTCTTGAAAAAGTATGGAAAAGTTATTGGAATTTTACTCTCAGCTAGTTGTATGAACCTTGTTACAAGAAATAATCCGACAGGAACCACACAGTAATTAACGGCAAAAAACAGAAATGTCACTATTACAACAGTATAAACACGTTATAAAAAAAATCACATGCACTTTTTGTGAATGCGACATGATTGGTGTTCATTGTAATCTTCCAATGTAGCATGCCGTAAACTTTACACGACTTTGAAGTTGCCGACATTGTTTTGGTTGTCAAATTATAAACTCCACCCTCGCTTGGTGTCGGGCCGCATTGATTTTCACATGACTCATGCAGACATGAAAATAAAATGCGGTGATTTTCCTTATATACGTGGAACTTAACGAGATCCTGATGGTCGTATTATTTTCTTCAAATTTTTTGGTGTGACGACCGCGGTATATCATGACCGCATGCTTCCTTAACTCCACCGCAGTGACCGTTTCAATACCGCTGTGGAAACCGTATACTACCGGTAATACTGCAGTCATGACTGGGATATCGCCACTTTTTTCTGGTCAATTACTTTGAGATTATTTGTAGCATCACTAAATTCACCCTATGGGGACCTCATTCTGCAAATGTGAGACACACTATTTCCATTCTTACTAGTAATGTGTTTATCTTTTCAGGACACCAGGTTTCCCAAAGGTGTAGGATTGGTTGGCTCTCATGCCCATTCTGTGATATGTCTACCGGTAATAATCACCACTGGTGATCTTGTTGGTGAGTTGTAGGATTGGTTGGCTCTCATGCCCATTCTGTGATATGTCTACCTGTAATAATCACCACTGGTGATCTTGTTGGTGAGTTGTAGGATTGGTTGGCTCTCATGCCCATTCTGTTATCTGTCTACCTGTAATAATCACCACTGGGGATATTGTTGGTGAGTTGTATTAATCACCTTCTCGCCCATTCTGTGATATGTCTACCTGTAATAATCACCACTGGTGATCTTATTGGTGAGTTGTAGGATTGGTTGGCTCTCATGCCCATTCTGTTATCTGTCTACCTGTAATAAAAAATCACCACTGGTGTAGTTTTTAGCTCACCTCACTCCTTTTCCGTCGTCCGTCCATACGTCCATCGCGCCGTTGTACCGTCCGTCGTTTCATCCGTCCATCCATCTGGGCAAATATCTCAAACACCAATTGTCGGATCTGAATGAAATTTGTTTACTACTATATGAGGGCATTCAATGGAGTGTTCAATCATTTTTTTTCCGGATTTTCCATTTTAGAGTTATTCATCTTTGTTTATCTGGAAATGAGTTTTTTTGTCCATTGTCCACCACCGTTTGACAAACCTCAATGAAATTTTGTATAGTTATTCACTACTATGAGGGCATTCAACAGAGTGTTAATAATTTTTTTCTGGATTTTCCGTTCTAGAGAAAACTTTATTCATCTTTGTAGATTTGGAAGTGTTGGTTTTTTGTCCTTATCTCCACAACCGGTTGACAGATATCAATGAAATTTGGTATGGATGTTCACTATTATGATGGCAATCAATTAATTGTTCAATTGTTTTGTTCATGTTTTCCATTCTACAGTTATTTATCTTTGTTTATGTGAAAATGTTGAGTGTTTTTTTCCCATCCATGCAGATATCTCACCCATACTTTGTCAGTTCGAATTTCACTGATAATTTCTTCACTAAATGATGAGGTGTAGTCTACATAGAGCCAGGGTTCACGCTGCCACTTGCCAAATTTGCCATGGCAAAAATAATTCACATTTGGCAAAAAATATAAAGTTTTGGCAAGTCACTTATTAATTCCTCAATAAAGTTGAAAAATATCGGTCAATCAATACTACAATATAATTATATTAGTGGTGTTTTACACAGTTTCGGAAAAGTTAACACCTCCAATAAGATGTAGTTAGTCTGATAGCATGAATATGGATTTGGTGGAGGGATTACCCGTATTTAGTAAGTGGGAATAAAATAAAGTAACACCATTTAAGACTCATTTGAGTTTTAAAAAAACACGAGCCGTATTTAGTGTGATGGTGGTGTTTACATAGCTAATCATCTTGTGATGTTCCCTTCTGATAAAGCAACCTTTCGACCATTTTATTGTTCGGTGATTAGTTTATTGTTGTATGATAAACCATAATAGAGATGCGAGTATAATTATTAATGAACTGCTTTCCTATCGATATCAAACGTTGACCAAACCGCGAGTGTCGAAACATAACATCCAATCAATGTTGCAGAAAACATTTGGCAAATTCAAAAAGAATTTGGCAAATAATATTTTAATTTGGCAAATAATGCGGCAAAAGTAAATATCGGTCCAACGCGGACCCTACATAAAGCACACGTTTGTTCAATTAAATAAAACAATATCGAACTAAATTTCAGTATATCGCAAGCTATAATCTTCAGAGTGGGTAATAAACATAGAACAACACAGTTGTGTGAACATGTTAACATTATATCATGCGTTTGTCATGCCTCTTGAACAAACTCGGGCAATAACATTAACCAGTTGACACACTTGTGTCGTTCTATCAATTTGATAGTGCATACTCTTTGACATATTATTATACATGTAGAAAAGAAATAATAACTCTTTGATAGACAAAGCACATGAAAATTTACTTAAATTTCCTTCTTAGGTATCATTGAGCTGACAAGGGATGGCTTCAAGGCACCATTTGATGAAGTGGATCTGGCGGTATGTTAAAAGTGATGTGTTATTATTTTTGTTATATAATGCTTCCTTATTATGCCCCCGATCTCCGATGGAGATTTGGGGGTATATAGTGGAGCCCTCCGTCCGTCCGTACGAACGTTTCAACTCATAACTTTGGTTTCGCTAACTCAATTCAGTTGATCTTTGGTACCGGTATGCTAATAGACCAGCCGGGGGGACAAGATTTCCCCATAACTGCGGTTTCGTCCGCCCATTTTTTCCAGAGTTACGCCCCTTTTTGGACTTAGAAAATTCAGTTTTCTGTGGCATACAAACGTTTCAACTCATAACTTTGGTTTCGCTAATTCAATTCAGTTGATCTTTGGTATGCCAATATACCAGTCGGGGGGACAAGATTTCCCCATAGCCGTGGTTTCGTCCGCCCATTTTTTCCAGAGTTACGCCCCTTTTTGGACTTAGAAAATTCAGGTTTTCTGCTACTTTTTTTGGTTTCCAGATGATAACTTGATTTTGGATCGTTTACTCATGAATAACATAACTTTACAAAGTGCCATTTAATAAGTATTTGCACAAAAATAAGAAAAATCCTCTCTGATTGTACAGTCGGGGGCGTTACCTCCGCCCAGTGGTGCACTTGTCTTTTTCTGTGGAACACACCACTGGGGTATCAAGAATGGAGTACCGGTAGCAAATAATCTTGCCCTAAGGCTAATTAGTTATTGAACACTGACTGGAGCTTTCTGACATTTTGCGAAAAACCTGTGCCAATGCATTCTCTAATATATGCAAGTCTCCCATAGGAAGCCTTGCATATATAAGAGAATACATTGGCCTAACAATATTAATCTTGACCTTGTAAGCCAGTGCATTCTCTTATATATGCAAGGATTCCTATGGGAGACTCACGTATATATACGAGAATGCACTTGATCTTGAATGCTTCAGCAGCACCATGAAATGGTTGCAAAAAATTATATCCATATATCAGCATCATTGATATAAACAATTTAAATGTATTTTATATTTTGGGTGGAAATCATTGCCTAATTTTTGTCACCCAATAATTTGTCCTGCACAAAGGAGTAAATATTTACATTTATACGTAAATAACTGGCACGGTCGATGTGATTTGAATTTTTGACAATCTTAGTATATTACTACAGTCAAACTTCGTTAAGTCGAACTTCGGTAACTCGAATAACCCACTTAAGTCGAAGCCATTGCCTGGTCCCGGTTGAGCTTGTGTGCAAAGCCAATAGAATAATCACGGTTAAGTCGAAGGTGGATAAGTCGAAATTCCCGCTTAAGGCGAAACGAAATTTGGTCCCAACAGCCAGCTTATAACACTAATTACTATGGTTAAGTCGAAGTGCCATCGGCGACGCATTTTCATGTGATTATATCTCAGTGTGCTTCCATTCAATTGCATAAAGAGCTGTGAAGTTTACTAGAGTCTTTGTTTGTCCTAATGTATTGTTTATTTAACATATTAACGAGGTGCGAGCACCGTGTGAGTGTTGAGAGATGAAATGAAAAATCATATTTAAACAACTTGATATGCAGAATAATTTTGTTCAGTTATGTCTTCCCAAAACTAAAATGGTGTTACAAATGAAAAAATGCACCATCCATCCATCCATCTGACAACGGAAAGAAAAAATGGATGTTAAAAGCATCGAAGAACAGTTCTTGAACACCAGTCATTTCCAGTCCTGAATCCTAATTTTTGTAAATACTATTCATTGTAACCACTTCCGGGTTAAATGAAATGTACTTTCATTATCTCTACCGCGAATCTGTTGATTTTTTGTTATCATATTCTGTATTTTTATTACATTATTCAATAAAAACAAATTAGAACAAATATCATCCCGTTTGTTGTATATGATCAGCATAGTCGCTGACTATTGATCTAGCGCGAGTATATATACATATATATATATAGCATGCACGCGGTTGAAAACAGTTATTTTCGAGTAGAAATTAATTCGACTATAGTTGGAATTTAGGGTCACCAAATGGTCGAAATGGTTTAGTCGAACACTTGGATAACTCGAAGTAATCCAACAGTCCCTTGCGATTCGACTTAACAAAGTTTAACTGTACATTCTTCTGATTGAGATGTGTTTGGTACTAACTTATGAGTTTTATTCTTTGAAATAAGTCCACAATATGTCTTAAATTATAAACCTTCTGAATGAAAGGAGTTATCTTAACCCCCCCCCCCCCCCCCCCCCCCCCCATGTTTACAGAAAATAAATGGGGGTACAAATATACTGGATTCACTTTGTCTGTCTGTTTCTTATTTAATGTACAGATTTTTTCTCTCTTTCAATTCAATATCAATAATGATTTTGAGAAAATATTTTGGATTCAAAGTAACAATTAGAGAATCTACAAGTCTCCAGTTTATAGCAGAATTTACAAAATGAGTTCAGTAAGTTAGGCCTAGACCGAGTCCAGTAAGTTAGGCCTGGACCGAGTCCAGTAAGTTAGGCCTGGACCGAGTCCAGTAAGTTAGGCCTGGACCGAGTCCAGTAAGTTAGGCCTGGTCCGAGCCTTTGATGAGTCCAGTAAGTTAGGCCTGGACCGAGTCCAGTAAGTTAGGCCTGGACCGAGTCCAGTAAGTTAGGCCTGGACCGAGTCCAGTAAGTTAGGCCTGGACCGAGTCCAGTAAGTTAGGCCTGGACCGAGCCTTTAGTCCAGTAAGTTAGGCCTGGACCGAGTCCAGTAAGTTAGGCCTGGACCGAGCCTTTAGTGAGGTCCAGACCTAATTTACTGGATGAGTTTTGAAATTCCACTATAAACTGGGGACGAGTTGTAGATTCTATTTATTACATTATCCAAAACCTCAACAAAACAGACTTAAATCAACAAACGGGATGCGAAACTAACATCAGCTTCTATAAGGCATGTGATGATGTTTCACGTAACAATGCATTGTTTGCACACATAAAGAAATATTCTGAGATATATAAAGTCTCTTTGTTGTATTTAATGGCATATATTTAATGACATAACTTTTCAATCTCTTCATTCATTATAGTTTGTTGGAAAAATATATAGTATTTTGAGATGTAGCGTACGGAATGTAAACAGACGACAAACCGGAAGTCAAAGGTCTCTTGGCACTATTTCCTGATATGCAACGATCGATTTATATCACAATTTATAGAATGGGTTTATTGAATGGAATAAAGGTAGGATCATGTAATAAATAGAGGATCTCTAATGAGTCACTATTCTATACAAAATTTATTAAACGAGTGCACTAAATTTGATTCGAGCCGAGCTTTAGGCTTGAATCAAATTTAGTGGACAAGGTTAATAAATTTTGTTTAGAATTGCGACTAATTTGAGATATTTTTTATTTCATAATCACATTTTAGCAAGGAAAAACTATCTAAAAATGGCTGGGGTTAAAAAAAAAAACCAAAGAGGAAGCAAATTATACACCTTCAAGAAAATAGTATAGTTTTAAATGTGTCTTTTCATGTTGACAAAATTGTTCAACCACCCTAAGCAGAGTGAGGTCCCCAGAAGGTGAATTTAGTAATGCTTGCCCACTTTGCTGGATAGCATCACTAAATTCACCCTCTGGGGACCTCATTATGCAAATGACAGACACACTATTTGCAGGCTTGGAGTCAGAACTAGAGTATTGTACCTAATATTTTAATATGGCTACCCAATGTTTGGGTGTATTCGTTGGTCCCACTGTTACAGTCACACGTCTAATTATAATTTATCGTGAATGTTGATTCTCGGCTTATTTGATTTCAGACAACTAGTTCGGTGGTTGGATGGCTCTCAGCTATGATTTATCAGACAACGGTAGGATATTCTTTGGTTTACTAAACTTGGTATATTTTTATACCCCCCATAATGAAGTTATGTGGGGTATATAGGAATCAGCTTGTCCATCCGTCCGTCTATTCGTCCGTCGTTTATCCATGAACCCAACTTTGTCCGAGTTTGTATTCGTACATTTTTCAGTCATTTTTTAGCTCAACTTTATGAAGTCAAGTTTGTCAGACAAAGTACAGATTGAGTTATTGCCATGGGTTAACTGGTCCGCTGCTAAATATCCTACATAAACGTAATGATATGCGTATATTTATTTCAATAAACAGAAAATCATTGAATTTTATGCTCGGGAGTAGGTAATTTACTATATTTGCACTCTTTTCTCAAATTTGACCCCCATGTATATATATTTGTGATTAGGTTATGAGCCTGGGTGTCTCGTTAGGCTATGGTTATGAGCCTGGATATTGAACGGACTTGTTAAATTTGGAGTCAACATTAATATTGATTGTACCTGTATAACTTGTTTTGGCTGAAGAACGCCATGTGGCCGAAAATTTCCAATAAGAGTGTTACGTTGTTATTTGTTGGAACATAATGAAGTCCCTTTGGGCTAGACTATATGGATGTCTCATTAGATTATGGTTATTGACCTGGATGTCTCATTAGGCTATGGATATGGGCCTGGATGTCTCATTAGGCTATGGATATGAGCTTGCTTGCCTCATTAGGCTATGGTTATGAGCCTGGTTGTCGGATTAGGTTATGGTTATGAATCTGTTTGACGGATTAGGTGATGGTTATGAGTCTGGTTGTCGGATTAGGTTATGGTTAGAAGTTTGTTTTCAGAATAGGTTATGGTTCTGAGTCTTGTTGCCAAATTAGGATATGGATATGAGCCTGGATGTATGATTAGGTTATGGTTATGAGCTTGGTTGTCGGACGCCGTTGGGCAAAACAATTTGTCATTTTTATCGAATTTTTCGTAATATAAGAACCTTTTCTGACAATTTTATCAGTCGGCATCCATTCAAACTTCACAATGTCCCAATTTAATTATATATGTAGCAATATTTAAAAACTATTAACTTACAAACTCTATTTAAATGGTTAAACAAAACAAGCAATACATTGTCATCGCCCAAGCCCAGATATGGGCTTCCAGCACTCTTACATAGGGTCCAAATATAGGCTTTCAGCACTGAACCAGTTAATGTCCGTTATCTGTCAATCCGTGCATGCATCTGTCTGTCAACCATTTCCTTTAGCACATCCTGCAGGTCACATCTCTCTTCCAATTGTCATCAAATTTTATATGAATCTTTGGGGGTGACTTAGATGGGAGCCTTTATTTTTTTTTCTGAAATTCATTAAAAACATGGCCGCCAGCAGCCATCTTGGATTTCAAATTTGAATCAATTGGCACACCCTGTAGGCCGCATTTATTAGAGAATTGTTTTGAAAATTTACAGGCATGTTTAGAATCACCTCTAGATGGGAGCTATCAAATTTGAAATTTTTTTTATTATAAAAGATGTCCCTCATCCGGTGGTCGCCAAAATACTCCGATTGTCACCAAATACTTTTTATGGATCTTTGGGGTGATCACTAGATGGGAGCCATCAATTTTTTTTTTTTTAACATGGATTTCATATTTTAATCCATCGGCACAGCTTGCACTACTAGGGCTGACATTAATTGGAGTTTTATGTTTTTAAAATTTACAGGCATGTTCAGGATCATATTCAATCAAAAACATGGCTGCTGGCAGCCATCTTGCATTTTACTCTTTGCGTCACTAAATACTGAGGCATGCCTATCTGTCACCATTTTTCATCCAATTGATCCCAAACTTCATATGGCTCTTTTGGGTTGACCTATGGTGTTACTTGGCACAGATATTTATCACTATGCGAACCTGTGCACCTGCGATTATTATCTCAGTCCAACTTTTTAGTGGAGTTATGCCCCTTTTACAACTCTGAAAATGTTCACAACATGCTTATATTTGTTCTAAAAATATATATGTGTATATGACTACCCTTTATGCAGCCAAATAGCCCTGTAGGGGGTGGGGTGTATTCATGATCATGTATCCTTAGTGGGACAGTCTCACCTCTAATTTAACCCTTCCATGACAGGAGCTTCCTAAAATTTGGAAAAAAAACCTGTGCCAATGCATTCTCTTATATATGCGAGTCTCCCATAGGGAGCCTCACATATATAAGAGAATAGATTGGCCTAACAATATTTACCTTGACCTTGTAAGCTAGTGCAATTTCTTATATATGCGAGGCTCTCTGGGAGATCTCATTTATAAGAGATTGCACTGACACAGGATCTTCAATGCTGCGCCAGCATGGCTCCCATCAAGAAAGGGTTTTAAAATTTGGTTAATTTTAATTATTGTAACATCATTGTATTCTCATTGATCTGATTCCAACCAATAAGGTCATTGTGAAATTATCAGGTGAATATTTATGAAGTAATTTTAACATAATTTCAGTGAAATCATCGGCTTAACTTCCAATGTTTCCTCATTGATATTGGGTAAATAATTTCCCCCATTTCCATTCTGATAACCAGCTTCTTAACCCTTTCATGATGGGAGCCATGCTGGTGCAGCATTAAAGATCCTGTGCCAGTGCATTATCTTATTTATGTGAGTCTCCCATATGAAGCCTTGCATATATATGAGAATGCAGCTGGCTTACAAGGTCAAGGTAAATATCGTTAGGTCAATGTATTCTCATATATATGCTAGGCTCCCTATGGGAGACTCGCATATATAAGAGAATGCATTTGCACAGGATTTTGCAAAATTTCAAGAAGCTCCAGTCATGGAAGGGATATATAATATCTCAAATGTTTATATATGTTTAGATGTTCAAAGCTTTGGGTGCTCAAGAAAAACTAAATGAGTTCCTGCTTGAAACGACAAGGTAAGTAGGTACCGTATAATTTTCGTTTCCCATTTGTTTGCAAAGAATGACCATCTATTCTAACTGACAAGACAAAATTTGCTAATATTTTTCAGAAAATGCCATATATAAGTACCTTATAATCATTGTTTCCCATTTGTTTGCAAAGAATTCTAACTGTCAAGATTACTGTAAAATTTAGCTAATTTTACCAAATGACTTTCTCATAGTTACTGCCATACTGTTATTTATAGAATTTTTTAATGGCCACCAATTTTATAAAAGTTAATTAGTTTGATTTTGTAACTTTCAGAGTTATCTTTGATGAGATGATTATTATTGACACACTGATACAGAATATAATGGTATGTTATTTATAATTTGATTGTTTGATTAATATTAAAATATGTCATGTACACGCTCTAATATCAAATTAGTACAATAGTCGCACATGTGGTTAAAATTGATTTTTTTTTCATCAATAATATAACAGTATCGAATTCTTAACACTGACAGATTTGTTAGAATTAAGTCACACAATATAAATACATGGCTTATAAATACCAAACAAAATTTGGTACTTCTCTACATGAACATATTTCTACATTATAATTAAAGCAATATTATGTACTTATTGGATCTTATATAATACAGCCAATACACATCAATTTTAATAACGCATATGAATACATAACATACAAGTTAAAATGACATAATTCACTAGTGAAATTATTGTTATATTCACTCAGTAAATCACACATCAGAATGTAATAACAATTTTTATTATATACTTGCCTATAAATAAAATAGGGTGAAATTACCGAAACGTAGATCATTGTATTTATCTCTTAGAAGCCACAGTGAAATACGATGTCGTTATTTCATTCTAGATAGTGTTATTTCACTTTAGGGCTTGGAACTTACATGAGCTGCCAAGGTCGATCAAGTGATCATTAGATGCACACTGTCCACTAGCCAATCAAAAGTGACAAATTTATGATGGCGTGCGTAAACACTGACATGTGCGCTCTTTAGTACTGTTAATTATTTAATTAATTAAAACTTAACTTAGCAACTTTGAGCCTAAATAAGCAGCATATAATAAAAAGAATACCTACAGTCTTTAGCTCAACTTTACTTTGTAAAGTTTGAGCTATTGCCATGGCTTTGTTGTCCGTCGTCCGTGTGTGCGTGATTCGTCAACAATACAGGCTACAGGTCGTACCTTTGGTCGGATCATTATGAAATTTGACATAGCTGTTGACATCAACATTTAGACCGGAACGATTCATTTTGGGGTCATTCTGAAAAAAAACATGGCTGCCAGTGGCCATCTTGGATTTCAATATTCAATCCATTAGCACGGGCTACAGGTCGTACTGTTCGTCTGATCATCATGAAATTTGTCATGGATGTTAATATTGACATGTAGATGGGAACGAGTAATTTTGGGGTCATTCGGCCAGAAAACATGGCCGCCGGCAGCCATTTTAGATTTTACTCTTTGCATAACTAAATTCTTTGGCACGGCCTACGTCGTACCTTTGGTCGGATCATCATAAAATTTGTCATGGATGTTAACAATGACATGTAGATGGGAACTAGTGATGTGCGGTTTTTCGGTTTCTCGGTTTTATTTCGGTTTCATTTCAAAACCAAACCGAAACCGATATATTTCATAAAAACCTATAATATCAGTTTCAATACACAGATGCCTTTGGTAGCTAAATATCTCTGTTCCGTGCAACTTGCACGCGCTCACAGCACGCGATTAACACGTGCTTCCGTTGGCTGATATTTGTTCTATTTGGGAACAAACATGTCGAGACAATATTGAATGCAGTGTATAGTTTTTATTATGCTCATTCCCGGGCTTTAAATAAACATTCCGATGTGACGTCATCTGGTAGAAGTTTGCAGCCATGTGCACAGTCGTAAATGAAGTACAATTGCTAATTGCGCTCGTACCGTGCGCAACTCTGGGAGCAAATGTATGCTAAGTTTACTAAGACTGCCATGTGCAGCTTGTAAACTATGTCACAACATTAATTTAGAGACATCAAAGCGATCACACCGCAGTCATTGAATGTGGGTCATGGTGCACGTGTCCAGAATTGTTACAGTCAGGTCAAGGACGCCCACTGTTTGTGAATTTGCTGCTGTTTGCAGTTGAATTCTCAGATACTAATACATATAATATGATAAATACGTTTAAACATGTCGGACAGGGAATAAACTAAAGATATATTTTTTTGTATACCGAATTGTATTATCTTATCGCATTGGAGTTAGTTTGCGTCGCATTCTGTCCCGTTGTTTACATGTGATCGCAGTTCATTCCTCAAAATTCGGCTGAAAATATGCCCCTCATTGACTTACCGATCTAAAAGTCGCAGGAGGATTTTAATAGGGGAAATTTGGTTAAAAACATGAGACTTATCCACCGGCCGGTACGGTACCATCAGTCGGAATTTGGTTTAAATAAAACATGACCACATATAGGTACCATTGACTCAAAATATATCTAGATACGTATCGTACCGCGACACAGGCGTGTCTTGACACCACTAGTAAGTAGTTTACTGTTATTTGTTTAGAAAATTAATTGTTTGGATTTTAATAGGAAAATTCCATTCAGACCATTCAGACCTTATTCTGTCAGGGGTGTCAGTTATCTGCTTTCAACATGTGCTATGCTCGGCACTCGCGCTTAATTGTAATTGTATACAGTTTATGTTTTAACAGATCTTCCATATTGGAGAATGGACCGTGTATTAATTAAAAGTACGGGGGGTACTCGGTAGATATCACTTGGCTGGAATCAGAATCTCAGACTTGACTTATTGTGCATTGCCACATAGACTATGGAAATGACTGGAATATGGCTGGAAATATTATGACAAGGCATTTTTCAATCAATTCCATTGGTGCTATGCATAAATTCATTGTAAAACCGAAACCTGGTATTTTCACAAAAACCAAACCGAAACCAAAACCGAAATGAAATATCAAAACCGCACATCACTAATGGGAACGAGTCATTTTGGGATCATTCGGCCAAAAAACATGGCCACCAGCAGCCATCTTGGATTTTTACTCTTTGTATGACTAAATCCTTTAGCACGGGCTACAGGTCGTACCTTTAGTCTGATCATCATGAAATTTGTCATGGATGTTAACATTGACATGTAGATGGGAACGAGTAATTTTGGGGTCATTTGGCCAAAAACATGGCCGACGGCAGCCATCACTCTTTGCATGACTAAATTCTTTGGCACGGCCTACAGGTCGTACCTTTGGTCGGATCATCATAAAATTCAGCATGGATGGTAACAATGACATGTAGATGGGAACGAGTCATTTTGGGGTCATTCGCCCAAAAAAATGGCCGCAAGCAGCCATCTTGGAATTACTCTTTGTATAACTAAATCCTTTAGCGGGCTACAGGTCGTACTTTTAGTCTGATCATCATGAAATTTGTCATGGCTGTTGAAATTGGAATGTAGATAGCAACGAATCATTTTAGGGTCATTCGGACAAAAAACATGACTGCCAGCATCCATCTTGGATTTTACTCTTTGTATGACTAAATCCTTTAGCACGGGCTACAGGTTGTAGCTTTAGTCTGATCATCTTGAAATTTGTCATGGCTGTTTACATTGGAATGTAGATGGGAACGAGTCAGCGGCCATCTTGGATTTCAAAATTTAATCCATTAGCATGGGCTACAGGTCGTACTGTTCGTTTGATCATCATGAAATTTGTCATGGGTGTTAATATTGACATGTAGATGGGAACGAGTAATTTGGGGTCGTTCAGCCAAAAAACATGGCCACTGGCAGCCATCTTGGATTTTACTCTTTGCATGACTAAATCCTTTCACACAGGCCACAAGTCATACCTTTGGTCAGATCATCATGAAATTTGTCATGGATGTTAAATATGACATGTAGATGGGAACGAGTCATTTTCAAGTGACCTTTCGCAGTGACCTTTTGTCAGATCATTGTGAAATTTGCCATGGATGTTGACATTGACATGTAGATGAGAACGAGTCATTTTTAGGTTATTCGGCCAAAATTATGGCCGCCAGCAGCCATCTTGGATTTTACTCTTTGCATGACTAAATCCTTTGGTACACCCTACAGTCCACTTCCCTCATCCGATCATCTCCAGACTTCATATTAATCTTTATATTGATCTTACTAGATGGAAGCTATCAAATGTTTTTGAATTTTATTGGAAAACATAGCCACCAGTAACCATCTTGGATTTTACTTTTTAATATATATATATCTCTCTTCATGTTGATAATCTAGTATTACTTAGACATTTCAACTTTCCGCATTCCTAATCGCTCCACATTAATTTATTCCCTTTCCAAGTTGAGCTACAGTGTCATTGACACTTTCATTTGTTTGAGTACCTGAAACATATCATGAGTGTTTGGAAAGAATATCAAATTTTCACTAGTGGCTTGTAGCTGCAAGTGAAACTTCAATATTTCTTTCCAGACACTCATGAGATATTTTGGTATTCAAACAAAACCTATAGGTACGCTAATGCGCTAAATAATTGAATTCTTAACCACAGCAGAATTATGGGTAATTTTTCAGGATTTAGTCGGAAAATATGGCTTGTTGCCATTCATCGGAAAGCTCTCACTGGAATCGATTATTTAGGGCATTACTGTATTCTCTATTTATTCAGGGTTTTACTAAAGATCTGGTGAAAGCTGATCGCTGTGCATTGTTCCTCCTTGACAACGAGACCAATGAGCTGTATGCTGATTATTTTGATGAAGGCCTTATTGAAGACGGGAAACCAGTGTTTTCGAAGAAGAATCAAATCAGGTGAAGATTAAAACAAATTGTATTTTTGTACTTTTTTAGGGAGTGGGGCTATAGAAATAGAGGATCACTAATGAGTCACAATTCTATATGAAATTTATTATCTGATAAATGTCCACGTGTGTCCACCAGGGTAAGGTTTCCTGGAAGGTAATTTCAGTAATGATTCTTCAACTGTTCGAGTCTATGTGGTAATTTTTCGACAGTTTTCTCCCCGGAGACTCATGATGTAATTACGTTGCTCAAGGTGTACATGTGGTATCATGCAAAAGGACACCCAGGATCTCTCAAACATGCAAAAAAGACAACCAGGATCTCTCAAATGTACAAAAAGACACTTAGGATCTCAATTCTTTACAAATTTCTTTGGAATTCGAATAGGGACAGAATAAAAAGAAAGCTCATATGTCAAGACTATCAACATGGCGGTTTGAAAATGGTAGATATAAGAAACTTCATAATGTCAATGAAATTAACTTGGGTTAGACGTCTTGTATCAATGAACTCGAAATGGATCCCTTTAACCGATCTCCATGTTGCCGATGACTCACTATTTCTTTTTTATGACAGCGTGTACTTGCGAAACTACTCCAAAAATATATTAAATCCATTTTGGCGTGATGTACTCACAGCATGGAGCTATTTCAGCGAGAAGAACGAGTCAAACGGGAATATATTTACATGGGTCTTATGGAATAATCCAAACATAAAGTTCCACGACAAAATGATCAACTTTGCTACATGGAGAAAACATGGCATATTTTTTATCAATGACCTGATACATACAAATGGTAAATTCCACACACCCGAAAGTCTTTACGCGTCTTTTAATGTATCCACTGACTTCATAACCCTGAACCCAATTTGCAGACAAATTAATTCATTAGCAAAAAAATATACGAAAACCTTAACTCGTTGTACTAATCCCATACAACCCAGCAATATGGTTCCACTTTTGAAAATTCAAAGGGTGGGCAAGACTTCTATAAAATTTTGAATGCTATGAAATTTTCCCCCAAGCCCCAAAGCAAATGGACAATTGAACTTGGGAAGCCAGAAATAGACTGGACAACTTTCAACCGCCTACCTTACTCCACGACGCCTGATACAAAGCTTCAGTGGTTACAGTTTAGGATTACTTCTCGGATATTATCAACTAATAGATTTCTTAAAATAATAAAAGTAAGATCTGATGACCAGTGTAATCGATGCAGAAATAATAATGAGAACATCTCACATAAATTCTGGGACTGCGCATGCGTACAACAATTCCTAGGTGAGCTTAACGATTGGTCAACCAAAAATAACCTTAATCTCAAAACTTCGAAACAAATATAAATTATTCTAGGTTCTCCACCAACAGAAGGAAATTATACCACCATTTTGTTTTGGCTGCTTGTCAAACAATACATATATATCGAACTAAATTCAACCCAGACATGCTGTCCGTCAATGCTTTTATAGCAGCCCTCCAATAAAGGTATCGATGTGACAAATTCAATGCTCGTTGTAATATGAAGATTGCCGAATTTGAGAAAAACTTGTTCCTGATAGAAAGCGCTATAAATAAAAAAAAAGCATACATTTCTTGATATATACTCATTAGACTCGCGCATTTTCCTTTAAGAATTATGTTTCCGTTCTACCTCTTACTCTCTTCAATTATAGTAATTATAGTCACCCTTTAGTTGAGTGTCGTGCTAAACCGAAATCAAATCATTCTCTGTTGTATATTATGATTTCAATTACAATATAAAAGATTGCCCGATTGCCTGTTTAGAGCCACTGAATGCCCGTTGATGTAAGTAAGAGTGCAAGCGTGAGTGCGTGTATGCCTGAATGTATGTATCAGATGAATATTATATTTATGTTGTATCCAACATGTACAACCAGGCCTCAGCCCACAAGGCGACTCGGGCGAGATTGTCGCCTTACTGTCGCTGACCATGCACTATCGTCGCTCTAAGGCGAAATCGAAGTCGCCTTCGATTTTAAGGGGATTTGTTTTTTTTTTCTTGTTTTTTTTTCTAGTTTTTTTCCCAGACATGAATTGTGGCGGCCATCCCAAAAAGAAAGACGATTCAGAGACAAAGACCCAAGTGTTTAAAAAAAAAAAATATATGACCTATTGTTTTGTGTTGTTATTCAGTCGCCTTTGTTCGCTTTGCGGTAATGAATGTTAATCACAAATGTTTTGACACGCTGAAAACACGATATGTTCGCATCTGTGTTGTTACTGACCATCGTGAGTGTCACAAATAAATGTTTTAATTAACTTAAAAGACCGCCGTCCCTCTTTTCAGATATAAAAACAATTACGCAAATATCACAGTATGTTCGGAAGTTCGTTTCGGTAACGCGTCATACTTTTTGAAGAGACCGCGTCCCACTTTTTGAAGAGACCGCTTCCGTAGCCGTAAATAAATGTCAAGTTTATTGCTTTAATCGGATTATACCAGTGATGTTGGCATTAATTAAGGGAGACCATTAATTAATAAAAGCTTTAGCAACTCCTTTGTTAGTTAGTCCTTATTGTTTATTTTAGCGGACACCCACATTATAGCCGTGACCAAATTAAACTTAAAAAGTTACATGCATCATCTGATCTAGTCCGCTAAACTGACGTTAATTATCAGAGCACGGCTGAATGTTTGATTAGTTGGGTCCACCAACTACATCTGATCATGATTCAGACTGTTAAATGTATAATAACAATTAATTACCCTAATTTCAGATAAAGTCAAAAATTTTTAGTTTTATTTCTTATTTTAACTTTTTAAATTTTTTATTGATGTTATAAAATAAAGCGATACAGTCAATTCCAGTTAATTGCATATCGTTTAAATGCATATTTCGGCTATTTGCATAAAATATGCATGCACCAAACCATTTTCTCATAAAAAGACTATTTTTTAATCGTTTATTTGCATAGCTATTCCGTTTTTATGCATACGAAAATCGCCAAAAATGTTGATGAGAAGGGGTAAAAAGTCACCTCATGCTGCCGAAATTATAGCAATTTGTAAAACTATTTACCTTGAAAAACGTATTTTATGGGAAAACTTAATACAAAGTTGATGAAGATGACCATCGCGAGCGAAGACGGCAACTATCGATTTCATAACACACGTGGTTTTCTATCTCTTCTCATTAACAAGCTTCTGTTGACACACATTTCCTGTATGTTTCCATATTTATTTTTGAATTGCATGATTTATTTAAATTTGTATATTTATTTGGTTGTTTGTTGAGTTTGTAAACGTTTGTAAAAACCTGAAGTTCCAGTTGCAATTCTGAGGATTCAAAGTGAAAGGAAGATTTTCCCGGGAATTCCACCAACAAGGAAGCCAATTATGAAACCGAAACTAACGTGCTTTTCTATTTCTTCTAACATGCTTCTGTTCAAACATTACCTGTTTCGAAACATTTCAATCTTAAAATCTCATTTAGAACCCAATCTCTAACGGCGTATAGCTGAAAACGCGGTAAACATGAGTCGCTTGCGCGTGCAAAGCACGCCTGTCCAACAACCGTACTGTAAAAACATTTTTCGTGTTCAGTGACAACGTCGGTATGTTCCTACATGTGGCCAAACACAAAGATAGAGATGGGCCGATACTGGTGTTATCGGTAACGCCGATACCGATAAATTACGTTTTGTTATCGGCAGATACCGATACCGATACCGATATATTATACAGACCTGTATATATCCCAATAATATGAATACAATTTAAGTAAACTGAAACATCCGTGTATACTGTGTAAGGATATATATCGGCGGATGTCGACATAGAAATCGGGGACGACACGTAGCCACAAGTATATATACATTGTGAACATGGTAAGTATACTGGACATTACTAGTAAGTGAATTCCCGACGGTAAGTATATACTTGGGGAACGATGGCATGACATCAGGATTGCCCACGGAAATAATTATGTTTAAAGTTTGGGCTGCACGCGGCATCAATGTCAGAATATTGTGCACGCATAAATTAAAAATCTTTCGAGTTAATGGCAGTCTTTATTGACGATCAAAGAACTTCCGCATACACATTGGAATCTGGACAAACATTTTGTCATATATACATTGAAAATAAATTCCAATTCAGTCGTCAGAAATAAATGCTACAAATAAAAACACGGAGTCTTGCGTGGCTAAATTGTCCGTGAATGATATCAATCAGTGTTGAGTGAAAGCTCGCTTTGTTCTAAGCCGCCAGCACGTAACGTTGTATACATCAAGTATTTTTCATGTCGCAAACTTGTGGCATCACAGAGGTGTTTAACTTTGTCTTTGTTCATTCTTGGCGCCCTGTGAAATCGTACATTGGCCTACTGCTGGTGTGTTCACGTCAATCAAACTGTAAACATGGCTATATTAGCCTGGTCCCCGCCCACAAATTATATCGATAGATAAGGAGTCACGGGACGCTATGCTATATTGGAAACATGAATATTAATTACGTTTCGCAGATCGGGGAATTCCCACCGATACGGAAATAAAATTTACCATGAGTGTCTAGGCAGGATATTTGTTCAATATATTATGTACACATTATTATTAATCGAGGAATAAATATTGTTTATACTAAACTTGGTCGAGGTTTACTAAGACTGCACGGTCACGTGACGATTTTTCCCGACCCTGTGTACAGAGGGATTATTTGTTCATCATCTTATTCACATCCATTCAATTCACTAAATGTCGGGACACCACATAAATTGGTTTCTATAGAGTATAGACAAAACACAATTAATACCGGTTATTTCCGGGCTATATTTGTACATTCATGTACATCATTACGACAGAGTCTAAGACCGGATCAGCAGGGGTTACTGAGTACGACTCGGTACGTGCTCAACTTGGCAGACCATCTCACACCTCGTGCGCGCGCAATTGAGCTCTTTTGGAAGCCAATGATCGGTGTGCATGATCAAAGCACAATGCAGTCACCGGATGTGTGACTTCATGGCATGGACTGCACGTGTCTGTTTGATGTTGCCGCTAAACATTTGAGTGATGAAAGCATGGAATTGACATGTTTGTGAACATGATGACTCGATGAGCATTTGTACTTGAGTGTTGCATTATACGCAAAATATATGCGACGTGTGATGCTTGTAGGCCTAATTAGAAAGTTTTTACACACGGTCATTGAAGTTGCTCAGCCTGAATTTCAAAGGCCGTTCATCCCGACACTATTCAACACATGTTTATTTGAGCTTTCACTCTGTCAATCAGGGTACCCTATTGCTCATAATGCTCACTGCTCAGTGCTAATAGATGTTTGCGATTCCGATTTGTTTTTGTGTCACTGACAGTACACTGTAGCCCATTGCAAGTATCCATAAAACGATATACTATGTCTGCATTAATTACATGTAATTATGCTTAGGCCTACCACTGAGCGATTTTTATCCAAAATGATGTACTTTATACACAAATATGACACCTTTAAGTTACTGTTACATCGTTTTGCCGTCATCCATACGAATTTGTAACGGTTCTGTAGTAATCTGTGCAACGTCTTCTATATCGGCGATGATATCGGCAAGTTTGTGATATTTTGCCGATACCGATATGTTACCGATAACAAAGTTATCGGCCAGATACCGATACCGATACCGATTATCGGCCCACCTCTACACAAAGAACTGGCTTCCTCGTTATGTAAACACACAGTGGGTATAATAATGGGACAGAAGGGGAAACTTGTCATTCAACAACCATGTTTTCCAAACTGCGTCAACGTTAGACACTCGAAACAAAAATAAAGGTTATCGACATTAATATTTTTAAACTACATTTTGTTCACGTTTTACAGTATAAACACGTGCTTTTCCATACCAGTAGAAATACAACTGTCTTTTGTCAGTACATTTTGTACTGTTAATTAATTACACTTACTGGCTTTCGTTAAACATGCAATTAGTCGCTATTGTAACATCCTCTATGTGGACAACGGATCACGAATAAAGCACCGGGTTTAATATTTTCCTAATCGGATTAAATCTGAACATTGATATAAACTATAGACTATAGATACGTGAATTACCGACAATAATTTAATGAATAGAAACATGTTTACATATTTAGTATAGAAATAACGGGATGGCTTATCATTAACTGGACAACTGGTTGACATCACTGTTTCCCCAAATTAGACACAAAGGCTAAAACAACACTGTCTTTGTTTCTCATCCCAACACCATGTGTGTCGTGTTTATTCAACGATTTGAACTCATTAGTGTAACAATGGTTCACTATGATTTATTCTCGGGTTTTATCCGACCCGCAGCTCCCGATGCAGAATCTGATGATGACGCTGAATATACCGTTCCGATAATGCCCATGCAGGTGACCGAGGGAATCAGCAACAAGTAATTGTTGTTTTTGCTGTTTTTATCATGTTCGTTTAAATACAAATCCATTCTGTAATGGAAATAACAAGGAATGTGTTTGGTCTGGCCTCCCATACAATGTATTTATCTATCTATAGAAATTATGGGATGGGAGAAATTAAACAACACGTTTTGAAATGGGTTTTTTTCTTAATGTTTTTTGTGTGTGATAATGATGGTATGTAATCATTTTATACATGTAACAACAAATAAAGATGTTAATGAATCAGTTTATTGACATAATAGTAATTTACAACAAGGTATGAGATGACAATATGATACAGCAATCTAATGATTTCGCTATTTCGCCATTTCGTGGTACTACGTACTGTACAAACTAAACAATCTTAAGAACCTCAAATGGGGTGATGGGGTGATTTCGGCTTTATGCATATTCGGTTATATGCATGGGAAAGGCCATGCACCGACGCTATGCAATAAAGCGGAATTGACTGTATTTGAAAATTGTCAATTTTTGGTAGTCTCCCCACTTCTCCCTGAAGTCTCCCTAAATTTCCTGAAGTCTCCCTAAATTTCCTGGAGGGAGACTTCAAGTCTCCCTGTTCTGAACCCCTAGGCTGAGGCCTGTGTACAACCATTCATTTTGCATGTAAAATCATCTGACTGTTTAAATAAAAAAATTATAACAAAAAAAAAAAAAAAAAAATGGATCTCAAAGTATCATTTGTCAGCGACAGTTAAACTCAACTTTGGTGGGATACCCATTCAATTCCTTTGAAATTTCACTCTAAAATCACAAACAAATAATTATTGTAATAATAATTAACATGTCGCTAATTTAAAATTGATTTTTGTTATGAGATTTTGAAATGTTGGGAGTTTTTTTGCACATTTTTGTGAGATTCTGGTGTCTTTTTGCACATTTAGGAGATGCTGGTGTCTTTTTGCATGAAACCATGCGACAATGACCTACTCAGCCTAAATATTAAAGTCGGTCATGATACTAAAAGAGTTGATTTATCTAAATTCTTTCAACTTCCACAGGTTTCCTGCAGACAAAGGAATCGCAGGGTTTGTTGCTCGAACCAAAGAAGTTGTCAACATTCCTGAAGCATATGATGATCCCAGATTCAACCCGTAAGCTCATGCTTCTATTACCATTTATAATCATGCAGATTCAACCAGTAAGCTCATGCTTCTATTACCATTTATAAACTACGCAGATTCAACCAGTAAGCTCATGCTTCTATTACCATTTATAATCATGCAGATTCAACCCGTAAGCTCATGCTTCTATTACCATTTATAATCATGCAGATTCAACCCGTAAGCTCATGCTTCTATTACCATTTATAAACTACGCAGATTCAACCAGTAAGCTCATGCTTCTATTACCATTTATAAACTACGCAGATTCAACCAGTAAGCTCATGCTTCTATTACCATTTATAAACTACGCAGATTCAACCAGTAAGCTCATGCTTCTATTACCATTTATAAACTACGCAGATTCAACCAGTAAGCTCATGCTTCTATTACCATTTATAAACTACGCAGATTCAACCAGTAAGCTCATGCTTCTATTACCATTTATAAACTACGCAGATTCAACCAGTAAGCTCATGCTTCTATTACCATTTATAAACTACGCAGATTCAACCAGTAAGCTCATGCTTCTATTACCATTTATAGACTACGCAGATTCAACCAGTAAGCTCATGCTTCTATTACCATTTATAACCATGCAGATTCAACCAGTAAGCTCATGCTTCTATTACCATTTATAATCATGCAGATTCAACCCGTAAGCTCATTTTTCTATTACCATTTATAATCATGCAGATTCAACCCGGTAAACTCATGCTTCTATTACCATTTATAATCATGCAGATTCAACCGGTAAGCTCATTTTTCTATTACCATTTATAACCATGCAGATTCAACCCGTAAGCTCATGCTTCTATTACCATTTATAACCATGCAGATTCAACCCGTAAGCTCATTTTTCTATTACCATTTATAATCATGCAGATTCAACCAGTAAGCTCATGCTTCTATTACCATTTATAATCATGCAGATTCAACCAGTAAGCTCATGCTTCTATTACCATTTATAAACTACGCAGATTCAACCGGTAAACTCATGCTTCTATTACCATTTATAAACTACGCAGATTCAACCGGTAAACTCATGCTTCTATTACCATTTATAACCTACGCAGATTCAACCGGTAAGCTCATGCTTCTATTACCATTTATAACCATGCAGATTCAACCGGTAAGCTCATGCTTCTATTACCATTTATAAACTACGCAGATTCAACCGGTAAACTCATGCTTCTATTACCATTTATAAACTACGCAGATTCAACCGGTAAACTCATGCTTCTATTACCATTTATAACCTACGCAGATTCAACCGGTAAGCTCATGCTTCTATTACCATTTATAACCATGCAGATTCAACCGGTAAGCTCATGCTTCTATTACCATTTATAAACTACGCAGATTCAACCGGTAAACTCATGCTTCTATTACCATTTATAAACTACGCAGATTCAACCGGTAAACTCATGCTTCTATTACCATTTATAACCTACGCAGATTCAACCGGTAAGCTCATGCTTCTATTACCATTTATAACCATGCAGATTCAACCGGTAAGCTCATGCTTCTATTACCATTTATAAACTTAACAAAAGCTGCTTGCAAGGCTTGTCATGATTGGTCAATAACCTGCGTTCTCATATGGATATGTTGGTAAGCCTGGATATAGTGTGTCTAGTCCCCTGCGAACCGTTCAAGGTTCGGTTTGATTTGAAACTGCCGTGATGATTCAGTCCGGTTCGAAACCTTAGACGGGATTCTTTGTATCAAACCTTTTCGTTAGTCCTGCAAAATTAGCAAATTTTGCTTACTATATGAATTGTTTATTGATTATATGAGTCATTATCAATTTTGGCGCATATTTCAGTCTGGTAATAACTGAAAAAAATATGTTGGCAGAAAACGTAATTTGGTCATAGTTTGGAATAAATAGACCTTATGGGTTATTAAAACACTAAAATGCAGGCTTAATCACCTATGATTTGTATTTGGTTGGGTTATCAATGCTGGCTATGCATATATATTGTCTATACTGTAACAAACCCACTTTGTATGGCTGCAATTACAAAATATTAGAACTACTTCATGTTGTAACTCGATCATGTCAAAATGGGTTATCTTACAACTAATAAAAAAAAAAATTCCGGTTATATGATGTTAAATCATGTCTTTTCCATGTGTAGAATCAACTGTTTTTCGAAAATTACATTTTGCCGATACGAAAGAGTTCTTCAAGAGAGAATATTCGTATCATATTGGGTATTGGTTTAATGCCGTGAATCCGATATGCCTAAACCACTGATAATTGAAAAAAAACTCCCTTGGAATTGTACGACTTAGCATTTTTAAATTTCAATATTCACTGCGTTACAGTGGGGACATTTGTGTGACAGTATAGACGGTCATCGTTACATGATATACAATTTTGAGCACCACATGGAGGTTGAAACCCCACTAAGCTATACCAATATGTCATATTTCGAGTATAGCGCGACAAAAATAACAATTTCGCAGTCTGACGTGCATAATAAAGGATGTACAATGTTATTTCATAAATTACCGTGTAGTTTAAAATGTCATATGCTACAGTAAAGACATGCGTGTTACACGATATACATAACATGTACATTTGGACATTTCTAGTTCCATTTTGATGAAGGAAGATTTGTTTAATATATTCAGGGTCTCACTAAATTTTGTTAAAGAGTTTTTGCCATATATAACCATTATCTGGCCAAAGAACTTGTCCGTGGGCTCGTAATGTTACACGAAAGACACATTTTTATTATTGTTTTATTCAACAAAAACACGATGAAAAAGGGATAATCAAAATTCGTTATCCAAAGAAAAAAGAAGGAAAAATATATAACTGGAGTGTTGTATTCGCCATAGAATGAAGTTTTTGGCGACTATAGTGCGCTCCGTTGCCCCTCCGTCGTAACTGTACACACATCTGATACACGGAAGTATTTCAAGTGGAGTATTTACTAGAGATGCATATATAAGATATGTGTGAGTTACCATCGAGGGCCAACTACAACTCATCGCATATTAATTTCGTTATGGGAGAGTTTCTTCATCCGTAAGTAATACTAGCGAGGTTCAGTTACACGTATGTGTAGATAGAAGGAATTGATCTGGTGAATGAAACTCACCCGACACACATGAGTACGTGCACGGTTATTCGGTTAAGATTAGTTTAGATGTAAGTCTATCCGATGTATAACATGTAACTAAGAAGTGTAATTAAGAGTATTACCCCACCTTCATTATACATAAAGAAGGTTTCAACGAGTTATGAAAGCCATGTGGCTGTTATGAGCATGTGTGATTTACCCGCAGACATATTTTATTTTGAGTGATGCAAATTTAATCATGTTGTCGTTACACTTGCGTTCGTGACAGCAGTCGGGTGGCTTTAAATTCCCTTCATCATGCACCACTATATCAATACTATACACAATACTATATAAATACGTGTGACTGAACCCGTCTATTAACAAGAAAACATAAATTGTAATTTAAAATATGTTTAACGGAAACAAATAACTAAACCACACGTGTAGATATTTTCCAACTAAAATATGTTTAACGGAAACAAATAACTAAACCACACGTGTAGATATTTTCCACCTAATATCATACATGTACGTTACGATATATGTATAATATACCGCTGACATTTCCAACTCATTAGCATACTGCAAACCACCGAATATATACGGGGAAATTACATACTCAGCCAATAGCCTTTCTTAATGTCCGATATTACTCTGTAATTTATTCCATAGTGGCATGCACACTTTAAAGTGCGAACCTCTCCCTGTAATTATCTTTGGCTCAGGAATTACTGCCAAAATCTCGTTATGACAGTACCACGAAATATCTGTGCAGCGTTTTGACCATGTAAAGCAATTTGCCTTCTTTGACCTATACGCTTCATACATTTTATAAGCAACTCATCACCCGAGACATTCTGGACATATCCAGGGTATATGTTCCACTGGTATTTAACAATAACATATTTATCAATACACTCAACTGAACTTGGCACATTCAACCAAACACCATCACACGTCTTGTCTGAACCATCAACCAGCTTCTCCCCATCACATTCATTGGCAACTGTTTTACTCTGCTGTTCACTATCCGGTACTTTCTCCTGACACATCCCGTCTAAACCTTCAACCTGCTTCTCTCCATCACATTCATCAGCTGTCTTACTCTGCTGTTCACTCTCCAATGCATTCACCTGACACATCCCGTCTGAACCCTCACCGTGCTTCTCTCCGTCACATTCATCAACAACTATCTTACTTGTCTCTTCGCTCTCGGCTACACTCTCCGGACACATCGAATGCACACACTCGATCAACATATGCATTCCACATTCATCAACAACTATCTTACTCTGCTGTTCACTCTCCGGTACATTCTCCTGACACATCCCGTCTAAACCGTCAACCCGTTTCTCTCACTCACATTCATCAACTGTCTTACTCTGCTGTTCACTATCCTGTACTTTCTCCTGACACCTCTCGTTCACACCCTCGATCACCATCTCCATGTCACATTCATCAACATATGTTGTACCCAGTTAATTCTCTAGTACAATCTCCGGACACATGTAGTCCACGCCCTCGATATCCATCTTCGTGTCATTTTCATCAACTGGCTTACTCTGCTGTTCACTCGCTAGTACATTATCCGGACACCTCCCGTCTAAACCCTCAACAAGCTTCTCCCCATCACATTCATCAACATCTGGCTCACTCTGTTCAATCAACTCAGAATCCTCTCCAATCCCAACTAATCCGACGCTAACCTCTCTGTCTGAGCGCGTACGTCGACTTGCTTTCATACCACGCCTAGTCGAAACACCCTCAAACTTTCTCCCTACAGACCCAACTTTCAAACCGTCATCGACAATCGCCCCAGGTTCCTCTCCACTCCCAACTAATCCGTCGCCGACCTCTCTGTCTGATCGCACACCTCGACTTGCTTGCCTACCACGCCTAGTAAAAACACCCTCAACCTTTCTCCCTACAGACCCAACTTTCAAACGGTCATCGACAATCGCCCCAGGTTCCTCTCCACTCCCAACTAACCCGTCGCCGACCTCTCTTGTCTGATCGAACACCTCGACTTGCTTGCCTACCACGCCTAGTCAAAACACCCTCAACTTTTCTGCCCACCGACCCAACTTTCAAACCATCATTGGCAATCGCCCCAGATTCCTCTACACTCCCAACTAACACATCGCATTTTCCGACCTCTCTACCTGATTGCGCACCCTGACCCACCCAATACACTTTTCTTAACATTCCTTCTAGATCTAATAACAGGCTAACGATATTGGGACTCTCATACAGAACTTTATCCCGATAACATTTGGATCGTTCGCGAATTATTTGCTTGCTGCTCTCTCTTTCCTGTCTAGATGGGCCCGGAAATTCTTCGTGATTTTTCAGTGGCGAAGCTGGTGGTGTACATGCTATAATCTACGTTATTTTCTTTAGTTTTTCTCTTTGTTTTCTCTGTTTTTCTTTCCATTGTTTTCGTCAGTTCTCGCGATGTCATATTTTTCTTGCATTTCTTTTTTCCCCAGTTCCTTATTATACCCCCTTTAAAAATAGGGGGGTATACTGTTTTTCACCTGTCCATCTGTGCGTCCGTCCGATGTCTGTTCATGTCATAACTTGAACAGTAGTGCCCAGATCTCAATGAAATTAGGTATGGATGTTCACTAATATGAGGACATTAAATAGTGGGTTCCATCGTTTTGTTCGGATTTTCCATTCTAGAGTTATTCATCTTTGTTTATCTGGAAATGTTGGCTTTTGGCCGTCTGGTGTCTGTTCATGTCGTAACTTCAACATTTGTGCTGGGATCTCAATGAAATTTGGTTTGGATGTTCACTACTATGAGGGCATTCAATAGAGGGTTACATAGTTTTGTTCGGATTTTCCATTCTAGAGTTATTCATCTTTGTGTATTTGGAAATGTTGGCTGTTTGGTCCATCCGATGTCTGTTCAGGTAATAACTTGAACAGTAATGCTCGGATCTCAATGAAAATGTGTATGGTTGTTCACCACTATGAGGACATTTAATGGCATATTCAACTGTTTTGTTTTGGTTTTTTGTTCTATAGTTATTCATCTTTGTTTATATGAAAATGCTGATTTTTGGGTCATCAGTCTGAGTATAGCACTCATAAGTTATAGATATGCCCACACTATTCGGTATGCCACAAGGGGGTATGCACCGGACGACAGTCCATCTCTTGTCTTCTTTATACTTTGCTTTCTGTTTGTTCAAATAAGAGCGTCGCCGTTCAGGATCCTTATCTCTATTCGCTCTGAATTTCCTCTGTCTCTCAGCATTTGACATAGCTATATCTGAAAGCAATCAGGACGACGTTACTAATATACGAATACCACATATGTATTAAGCGTGCTTGTTCAAAAACGATATGTACACATATGAATGTATATTTACTCGTGAGCACGGACACATGCGACTTCCGGAATTTGTCGAGTTGTAAATCAATGGCATCTTGACATGTATATCGTGTAACGTCTAATCAAGCATGTATGCATGAGTGCGCCTAAGTTTGGTTTCCATTATAATTCACCAACACAAAGTATTATACCAATAATTCGACCCTTTTATTATTGCTATTTTGGCGAGCGAATTTGAATTACCCCACCAAAATAACCATTCAAACACACTCTGGTCTTTCCCGTAGCGTGTTGTGTATTTAGTGTAACGACCACGTGATATGATCATGAATTTAAAAGGAACTATATAACGAACGCATCGATGCTTACTCACCATAGCACACTCACATACATATTTGTATGTGAGTTAAAAATGACACTTACCATTTGGTAATCCTTTCCCCTTACACCGAAATTAAAATAATGACAACTACTCGTATTTCCTGTAACGCCTATTTGGTTATTTGTGCAGATAACTGTATCATTGGCATGTAACTTCGGTATTTTCAAATATTTTCACGCTACTCATGTAATTATAACATACCTAAACACAGTAAATAAACGTCAAACAAAATAACTCACGATTGCTTGCTATTACTACAAAAGTAAAATTCATGTAACACATGTCGTATATCGTGTTACTCGCAATGTATTTCGTGTAACGAAATCACAATTTGAAGCGACTCAAATATAGAAGAGGTCGCGTTTATTATTATATGATGTTTTTCACATCACAATGATAGCAGGAATGCGACAAAGTGGCTAAAAGTCGACTTTATTCAAAATTCGCTACGTTGTTGGTCAAAACTGCTTTCTCCCGTAACAATTATAGTATCTCCCGTAACATAATTTAACATTGTGACAAAGTCCCAGCAAATGGTTTATCTTAAACACATAACTGTTTGGCGAAATACAATTCTAATGAGTCACCTGACAGTTTACATAATAAATCCACATAATATTTTGACACATATTATACATAGACTAATCTCAAGGTAATATTTATATCTCCAGTAACAAAACTGGTATTTCCTGTAATGATTTTCTTCGTAACAGGAGTAGACCGTTACAGGAGATATGTATTGACTATCAGACACGAAATATCTCAATGATTTCTCCCTTCAGCGGGGAGATAATGTGGCAATCGAAATGACTCACTAACATATGTATGAAAATGAATTAGCGATACTGAACTCCCTGGTCATATCGATTAAATTTGCGTTACATTTCAGACGCTTTTTAAATATACGGTTATGGGTGCACCTACCTGATGCTAATTTTTCCTCCGCTGTATCTTCGTATTCCAAATGGGCGTCCACTTTCGATCATGCCACGTGCTCTCACTCTTATAAAACGAATTGACGGCATTGACACTGATAGGGAGGTCCTATTATTTTGCTAGTATGCATCTTCGTTACAGTAGATACATCGAGTTGAGGGACAAGATGTAACGAGCAAAAAATATGTGGAAATCTCGGACATTGGTAGTCTACAGTTAATTTTCATTTAGAGTAATGACCATTATTCAACTACGCATGACAGTTTTCATAATTATTGTGAATAATGTCCATAGACAGACGAGCGAACTCGATATTTTAAAATTGGGACATGAGTTTTAGTGGAAATTCAGCTATAAAGCTAACAGGTAGGGGGTTAATATCCCGCTACACGACATGTATACGGTGTGTATTTTATAGAACGCATTGCGGGCCATATATAAAATTATAATTTGCCAGCATATATCTTGTCTGAAAGACGCCAGTGTCAAAGGACAAGAATATGCGCCAAAATTGATAATGACTCATATATATTAATTTGTTTACACACACTGTGCTAAATCTGTATGATACCATGATTTTATGTTTACATTGAATGTAATTAATTTAACTACAGAAATTGCTTGCAGAACTCTTCTTTGCTCTGTGGTCAAATTCTACTGTATAAGCCAATGTGCTGTGTGTTTTGTTCTCAAATTAATTTCATATAGAATCCTGAGTACAAACATCCATTTATCACATAAGCATGAGTAATGACGTATGAGCTATTCACTAAGATGTCAATGCCAGAACTTTATTATTATGTTAATTAGATTAAAAATTATGATAATTCAATTTGTGTTGGGTTATTTAGTGTTGAGTGTGAGATAAACATGGGTGATAAGGGTGGTTGTCAACATTAAAAGACGCATTTAAAATGGAATTATATTTTTTTCCTGGAGGTGTCTTTACGTTCCTCTTTGGTTGTGATAAGGAAAAGAATATTAATTTTTTTAACCCCAGCCATTTTGAGATCGTTTTTCCTTGCTAAAATGTGATTATGTGATAAAACGGATCTCGTCCACTAAATTCGATTCGAGCCTCGCTAAATCTCGGCTTAAATCAAATTTAGTGCACTCGGTTAATAAATTTTGTATAGATTTGCGACTCATTAGAGATCCTCTATATATGTACTGCCTGCTTGAAGAATGTGATTTCCTACTAGTATTGCTGGAAAAGTCAACCACATTGCACTACTGCAAGGCAAATTATTAAAGTAACATTAAGTATTGTCCAGAAATAAGTTCGCACTACAGTGCTTTCTGGAAGAGTGCCCACTAATTAAGTTTATTGACATATAACCTTAAAGATGAATTATCTCTTCCGCAACATGTTTTATATAGTTTCCTGGATATCAAATAATAAATATGAATCGAAGAACCCTGTCTGTAAACGCATCTATCAATTAAATAATTATTTTATTTGGAATTGTTTTTGTATAAAATAACTCTGTGCCTTGTCAATAATGGTCCCTAATATCAGCCTTCTTAATTAAGATAGTTTGGCTTTGGCAATCCACTACAGCATCCCTTTATGATGGCTAGTTGCTTCATCAAATGGCTTCGACATTGCTGATTACCGTAGCAAATTATGAGAACTGGTAATATTCACGACCGTCTTTTATATTTGCGTTTTCAGTAATTTTAATTATTGAAAATAAGCATATGTTATTTACTCTAGGTCTTATCTACTTGATACACACTTAATAAATAGATACAATCAATTGGAGACAGTTTGCCGCTCACGTTCATTCGGAGCACCATGCTGGAGGCCTCTATTTAAAAGTTCTAAATATAGTAACAAATATGTTCCCATTAATTGTTAGTATATATATGCCACATTATAATAAAATAATATCGAAATAAAATCGATATTTATTGAAAGAATAATTTCCGGACAGGGATTTCCAACTCATACGTATTATTTCATACCCAGGAAACAATCTAACATTTGTTATTTAAAGAGATAATCCATCTTAACAGATCTGTTGTAACATACCAGAAAATCACAACATGTTCTGAAGTTCTGAACTAGGTAAAAATAAAATTTTTTAGCTATTCATTGGTACAAACTTTAATCCCAGTTCTGTCATGATTATAGAACATAAGTCGTCATCACACTGGTAAATATTGATGTCGTAACATTGCAACTTGCTTTAAATAGTTTTATTTTCCAGGGACATTGACAAATCCACTGGTTATAAAACCCACAATATATTGTGTATGCCCATTATGAGTGACAAAAACATTGTTGGTGTGGTGCAGATGATTAACAAGATTGGCGGAGATGAATTCACATATGGAGGTATGCTCATAAAATGATTGATTGATTGATTGGGGTTTAACGTCGTTTTAGCAATAAAGCCATATCATACCATGATTCAATTATGTTTACCTGTGCTCATTTGATGATTAAAATATATAATGTCAGCCAAATAGTACTATGCGTTATTTTGGTATACAGATTATAATAAGTAAGAATTTCAAATACCGTAACTGTTACGGTTGATTTTGTTTTTAATTGGTACACCATAGTCAGGGTATATTCACTGTTTGCTTGAATATTTTGCTCAATACTCAATACTGCTCAACAACGACTGTAGGTGAGGCTAATTTGATTGTTTTTATTTTTATTTTTATTTATTTTCTTCTGATGGCTCCCATTGTAACAGCTAGTGCACCACAACAAATTTATGCGATAATATTCACATTCACACGCTGTGTGGTTCTATCTATATAGTAGGTGCCTTGTATACAACATCTATTTGCCAGTCATATTCAGATTACGAGTGACTACGATTGGCGATTCGTGTGCTAACTGCTTTCCTTCATGCTTAATAAATCTCTGATCATCACGACCATACATGAATGATAATTCCCAAACATGCAGTAAATTCTGCGGGGATTAGCTTAGTGACTTAAATAAAATTAATTTTCAAATTACATATAGGCCTGTCTTGTTAGTTTGAGATTTTGTCTGGTTTCTTTTTTGTATAGCTGCTTTTAGCTACATGTGGAAATAATCGGTATTAAAGTATACCTCGGTGTGATTTTAGAATTTCCGCAATATTTTTTATATGCAAATACTGCCAGCTCTACAGTCAAACAATTTTAATACCCAAGAAAACTTGAAGCAGCAAAGTGAGCTGTGCTGGGGCAGCATTAAAGATCCTGTGCCAGTGCATTCTCTTATATATGCCAGTCTCCCATAGGGAGCCTCGCATTTATAAGAGAATGCACTGGCTTACAATGTCAAGGTACATATTGTTAGGCCAATTTATTCTCTTATATATGCGAGGCTCCCTTTGGGAGACTCGCATATATAAGAGAATGCATTGGCACAGGGTTTTTGCACAATTTCAGGAAGCACAGGATCTCTATTGCTGCACTTGCACAGCTCCCATCATGAAAGGATTAATTTGTTTAAGATTAGGACTTATACTATGTTTTTGTGTTCAATAATACTTATAAGTATTTTTGATGTTTCAGATCAGGCATCTTTTCAAATGTTTGCTGTATACTGTGCTTTGGCACTGCACTATTCCAAAGTATGATATTTAAAACATTGTTCCATGTTCTGTTCGTTTCAAGTTTATGATTTGCCAAATCTGTTAACATTGTTTCTTAGTTTGATTTACATGTCAAGTTGAACCTATCTATCTGTCTAATGTGCAACATGCACATGGCGTGAGTACTAGTCTCCTGTCTTCATGAATTTCAAAGGTGCAGAACAGATGTCACGTGTCCCGGGAATGAACATTTTAATAACACTGACCGCCTTTCAAATGGGAAGTTTGTTCACTCTCCCTGCGAATTACTAATAATTCATAATCCATACCGGTATGTTTCCTCAACAGAAAAGTGTTTTCATTGATCGAATCCGTTCCCAGATTGAGATGTTTTCATGTTATCACACTGACTGAACTCAAACTTTATAGGCCTGTGCGTTATCCAGAAATGTAAATTTTCCCGAAATATTTTCGAACTTCAGTGCTTTAGCAGATAACAAGCCCGGTTATTTGTTAAATTGTCCGTAATTTATATTGAGACATTTCAGTAAATTTGCAGAATACAATCATGACGTTATTGGTAATTTGTGGAATGTTTTTTATGGCTTGTTGCCATTCATCGGAAAGCTCTTAGTGAGAGCTTTCCAATGAATGGCAACAAGTCATATTTCCGACTAAATCCTGAAAAATTACCCATAATTCTGCTGCGGTTAAGGAGTCGATTATTTAGGGCATTACTGCATCTTCATGAGTTCATCCTTTGAGAACCTTTGAATGATAACTATTTCAGCTGTACAGTTTGTTGAAACAATCACAAGACCAGTACAGGGTGGCTATGGATGTCCTCAACTTCCACATGGCCTGTCCAGAAGAAGAATACAATGAATTGGTAGTCAGCCCATATCTACAACCTGAAGAAGTTCCCACTAATCTTTATGAGTAAGTAGCGGAGAGAGATGATATAGAGTTTATTAATGTATATAAAAATAACTTGTTTAAGTTTATTTTAGAACCAGAGCTGTTAAGTTTCACAGATTGTCCATGAGACTCCCGGATTGCCAATAGCGAAAACATCTAAAATATGTTTCGGTTTCGCGCAAATCCGGCCATATCTGTGTAATTCTGAGCATTTTAACTTAGTTTAAACGAAGTGTCTGCTTCTTTCTCTTTAATAATTGGTGGTGGCCTCTCAACACAGGTGGAATTTGTGTTTTGAACGTGAAAATTAGGTGGTCGCATTCGGGTTTTACAGGTGATCGCCCATCTAAGTTGATATATATAATAAACAGTCGGTGAACAGGAAATTCGGTCACAAATTGGAGTGGTCCCTCTCGCAAAAATCTCCCGAAGGGCCATATTCAAAACTTAGCATGTCTGGTTAGAACCGAAAAGTTCCAAGACAAATTCAGTAAACTCAGGAAATAGTCTTTAACCCTTTCAGTGCCAAGTCCGAATTTTGTATCAACCCATATACCCTGTGCCAATGCATTCTCTTATATATGCGAGTCAACCATAGGTCGCCTCGCATATATAAGAGAATGCATTGGCGTAACAATTTTTCATCATTTGTTATTATTTTTTACAATTTTTTACAATTTTAATAATTTTTTCTTATATTCTTTAACAGACTTATTTTGTAGGTTTAGTGCCAGGGAATCTTACGTTTTTCATGGGCATCAAAATTATTACTATGAATACTTGGTGATAGTTTGAGTTATAACATGCCCCTAAGGTTTTAACCAGTTTGTTTTTAAATTCGCTCTAGCATGCTTAAGCATACCCAAAAAATTCAACCCAAAAAAATATATATATATATAAAAAAATAAATAAATAAATAAAAATACCGTAAATTATGGCTGATGAGATCGGCCCCTGGCACTGAAAGGGTTAACCCTTCTATACTAAAGCATCATTGACGAGTAGTTATCCCATAGAAAATGTTCAGATAATAAGTTCAACAAACGACCTTAGGAACTTATTATCTAAACATTTCCCTCAATATATAAGGCTGCTTCTGCACTTTTATTTATCTGACGTCTGCTTTCATCACCTTAACATCCCTCCAAATCAATAATAGACCATTCCGATCTACAGTTTTTAACTGACTGGGAGAATTCATTTAAATTTAAATCTTTCAGAAGACACAAAAAGTCATAAGAATATGGTCGCCTCGCATATATAAGAGAATGCAAAAGAAATTTTATATTATTTTTTATTATTGTTAAAAAATGTAAAAAACAATGAAAACAATGATAAAAAATTGTTAAAGAATGTAAGAAATAATGATAAAAAAATGATGAAAATTGTTAAAGAATGCAAGAAAAAATTATAAAAATTGGTAAAGAATGTAAGAAAAAATGATAAAATTCTTAAAGAATACTGAAGAATATAAGAAAAAATTATAAAAATTATATAAAATGTAAGAAAAAATTAGAAAAAAATATATAAATTGTTGAAGAATGTGAGAAAAAATTAGAAACAATTGTTAGGCCAATGCATTCTCTTATATATGCGAGGCGACCTATGGTCGACTCGCATATATTATAGAATGCATTGGCACAGGGTTTTTAATGTTGCGCCAGTGCAGCTCCCATCATCAAAGGGTTAACCCTTGCTATACTAAATACTCATTGGTGAGTAGTTCCCATAGGTCGTTTGTTGAACTTATTATCTGAACACCCACCAGTGAATAAGGAACCTTCTGTATTTGCATTATCTTTTTGTCAGTCTGCCATCTGCTTTAATAACCTGAACATCTCTCCAAATGATTAGTAGACCATTCCAATGTATACTTTTATAACTGAATGGGAGAATCCATTTAGTGTAGAAAGTGTTAAATTGTTTCTTTCCTAATATATAATTGTTCTCACCTAATATATATATGGTATATTATATTGCAGATTTGATTTCTGTTGCTATGAATATGATGACATTCTCATAAAGATCGGGATCAAGCTTGTCCATGAAATGTTTGGAATAAACAGGTAAATGATGTACAGTAATGCCCTAAATAATCGACTCCTTAACCACAGCAGAATTATGGGTAATTTTTCAGGATTTAGTCGGAAATATGGCTTGTTGCCATTCATCGGCAACTGTATATCAGTTTGAAAATAATTGTTTATTCCTATAGAGCGTTTGCAATCACGTGATTGGATACGGGACGCGCCGCCATGTTGGAGGTATAGACATCCATAAGCAAGCACTGAGTTAATAGGATTAATTACGAAAGCTACTTCTAAAACCTCTCGTTATGGCTTCGACGGAATTAGTTGCATTATTTGCCAACGCTATTAATAATCATGAACAACAGTTCTAAAAGAAATACATCGAAATGTTAGATAAACCTACTATAGGATGCGATATTTATTAAAAAGAATAGAGTGTAGAGTCGGAACTGTCGCCAAACGTTACAGATCCATACATACGCCATTATATAAGAAATGAACGGCGGTTTCAATGTGGTCATGGGATTTTGACCGCGAGAAAAATTCAGCAAACTGCATGAACCCCAAAGCGGTTCATGCGGAGTTTGCTGATTTTTTATCGCTGTCAAAACCCATGACAACGTTGAATCCGCCGTTTATTATTTATATTTATATACTTACGCTCTTTAAAGCACTTCTCCAAATATGTCCGTTATTTCGTCAAAAAAACTTTTTCAAATATCTCCGTTATTTCGTTTATAAAAATAATTTCCTATTTCTATATTTCGCTCTATATTTCACCCTATTTTGCTGTATTTTCCTATTTAGATTTTTCGTGCTATTTCGCTGTATTTTCATATTTCGCCTTTTCGTTGTATTTCATATTTCGATAATTCGCTATATTTGACATATGGGATATGGGATTATATGATAACCAACATTCTGATAGTCAATCGAACATCTCGTGCCACCCGTGCTCGCGATTAGATGCCACTAGCCATCCAATCGTGAACCTCGATTACATATTGTTTGCTATCAAATCCTTGGCGTATTGGCTGACTAGATACTCAAGCAGTCGGTAATGTCCGACAATCCCCGGTGATTTCTGGGACCAATGTGTTCATAAACCTATGAACGACATTGGAAGTGACGTCACGTTACGTTCATAGGTTTATGAACGCGTTGAATAAGGGGGCGTGTCTACCGTAACGCTATGGGGAAATCGGAAGAGATATCAGGTGTATGTAAATATATTCGTGTTAAACACAGTTATGTTTTGAAATAAAATTATTACAGGCTTACCTAATTTGTTTTCAATGAATGATAATGTATATCCATGTATTATCGAAACAAATGAGCTCCCCGGTGTTGCATTTATGTTTTAAAACGCTGTATGCATGTAACGCGACACTATAGCTTCTTTCCGATATTTTCAAGCAAGATGGCTAGGTGTGTATACATAGAAGCATCTTGTAAAAATGAAAGTCAAAAACAAACAGAGCAACTTTGGAAAAAAAACAAGTGTGATTTTTTACCTTTTCCGATAACAAACAAAGATCGATGATTACGTTGAATCAAAGTGCTTAACAAACGCCATTATATAACTTCAATATTAGGATATACATATCCGTTTCCCGTAACTTGGTTGAGTCACATTAAAGGTGTTAACATCTTTGCGACCGGATGCAAAGGATTATCAAATAGTGGTTTTTTTTTTAATTCCATATCTTATTTTGGTCAATAAGTACATGAAAGAAAAACGCCGATTATGGAGTCAGTTACTTCTTGTCGTGTGGCAGAAATAGCACAACGTGAACTCGTTTGATGAATAATCATATACACAGCGTGAAGCACTTGCAATGTATTAAATTTCTTGTCATTCTCTTGGAAAACATTTGTTGATTCCCATTTGCATGCATGTATGCAGCCATGTGGAGGGATTTTATGCTTTAGATTCTCAAATGGATTAACTTCGATTAAGTTAAACGTTCGCAGAAGATCATACAGGTTACAATGGCATCTATCCTTTCTACACGCCATGTGTATTTATGTAGGACCTACATGTACGGAACTACTTGTATAATTCTCTAAATATGCATGTTTAAAGTTTGAATAGCAGAAATTTGAAGTCAATATCACCACGGTGTTAAAGCAGATTCATGTACATATATAACGAACGAACATTTCACATAATAAGGACTCACGGCGCAAACTTTTACTATTCATAACACATCATCGATCGGGACTATACTATTTCGTTTTTTAGTTTGTAATTTTATATCTTTACATTCAACTGCACATGTAGTAAGGGGTAGGTTTTCTCAACTTCTATATATAACAATTAAGAGGCATGATACACGAAAGAGAGACACTTGATTATAATGAACTCCGCACACACGTGTGTTTGTTTATACTCGTTGATACCTCCAACATGGCGCCCGCAGTGCATGCTGGGATTAGTGACGTCACATGCAAACGCTCTATTAACGTTTCCATACTAAATAGATTATCGCTTGAGGTCGGTTAGTTTTTTTTTCTGGTGTACTATGTAATACATGTATATATACATGTCATAGATGAATTCCCTCTAGCTTGTCCCTTGTTTCAGATTTCTTCGCTGTGTGCATTGTTATCATAGCAACATAGATGTATTTTGTATGGGGATGTGCTTGTCAATTAATTAGGGAACTACTTTACTCTTTGGACTACATATCTTTTACTCATCTTTAATTCGGGGGCATGCAGTGTTTGTCTATTCTGTCCGTCCTTCTGTCTGTAATATTTTTCGTGCCTGCTCCATAACTTGCCATAGTTGTTCCCAATGATGCGAGGATGTGTCGCGCATATATTTGTTTCCAAACGTTGAAGTTCACAGGACAAGGTCGTTTTCTCGATTAAGTCACCAGGCACTACCCTTTGTGTCCGCTCAATAAGATTTGTGTACATCACATGATATCAAGGAAACAAGGCGTGATGGTTAACCTAAGGGTGACAGTATATATATATATATAGCATTATGTGTGCATTGTGATTTGTCAAAGGTCAAGGTCACAGGGTGCTTTCAAACTTAGACTTCATCTGCACCTGTCATATTTTCTTGCACCCTTCATGTCCGCTCCATAACATCGCAAGTCTTTATTGGATTCTGTTGAAACTTGGCAAAGTTGTTCCTAATGAGAAGGCGATGTGTCACGCACAATTTTATTCCAATCATTGATGGTCAAGGTCACAGAACAAGGTCGTTCTCTCGATTAAGTCACCAGATACTAGCCTTCGTGTCCGCTCCATAACTTTTGTGTACATCACATGATTTTAATGAAACAAGGCATAATGGTTAACCTAAAGGTGATGGTACCAGTGTGTCACGATATGATGTTGCCTATTTTCAATTCATTATTTATATAACCTTGGGCCCAGATATTAAATTTTTCATGGAAGTATGGGGGTATTATATTCAAAAATACTTCATGGAATGCAACGTTACAAATTATTGGAGGTCAGGGTATAAATTCGCTCACGAGTTTCTTCATCACGGGGGCATAGTCATTTCTGAGTGACATTTCTTGTTTACTCTCTGACCCGTATAAGTAATTATTTTTCTTTAACATTTATTTTTTTTACTCTTATTTGATCTCATGCCTTAAAATCCATACAATTTTGCGAGAATCAAAATATCGCATTTCTACAGTGAGTCAGTTGCTTTTTACGAGAATCAGACTAAGAATCATGATTCTGATTCTCATTATATTTTAACCCCTGGACCTGTATTCATTACACTTCTAGGTTTGATATGAAGAAGCTGTGTCGATTCTTCATGACTGTGAAGAAGAATTATCGGCCTGTACTGTATCATAACTGGCAGCATGGGTTCCATGTTGCACACTCTGCCTACCTCATGATTAAAAATACAGAAGCATCAGGACTCAAACTTTTTTCTGATTTGGAGGTAAGTTTGGTACAGTAATGCCCTAAGTAATCGACTCCTTAAACACAGCAGAATTATGGGTAACTTTTCAGGATTTAGTCGGAAATATGGCTTGTTGCAACAAGCCATATTTCCGACTAAATCCTGAAAAGTTACCCATAATTCTGCTGTGTTTAAGGAGTCGATTACTTAGGGCTTTACTGTAGCTGTACACAATTTTGAGGATTGTTGGAGATATAGAAAAATAAGTATATAAGTATGACTGCCAATGTAGCCTGTGTTAAATAGATAATGTGGCATTACTGATTTTAACATGTGTGAAAGTTAGAAATTAGGATGCATAATATGACCTTTGTATTCAGTGCAGGCCATCTCTAGATATATGTGTTTGGCTTTAAGAATATACCCTGATTTCGTTATCTGCGCTTGTAACGCCATATTTTGAAATTTCTGCGAAAAACTTTTTTCCTATTTCAAATATTTTTCAGTTCTATCATACCTCTATCGGGTAGAAGAAGCTTATTCGCTGACATTTGCTGTGTCATGGTCTCTTTTGGATAGAAAATGGTAAATGTTAGTAATTTTTTTTATAAAATTAGGTAATTTGCAAACCAAGGGGCAATATTCAGTGACAAATGTTACGAACAAACCAGACTGTACATAGACAATAGTTAACTGTTCTGAGTGGCATATGGTTTTTCTACTTTAGTGAGATGCGGAGGATTAATTTTATGAGGCGCAAGCTGAGTGAAAATAATCCTCGCATCTCACAAGAGGAGAACACCTGTACGCTGCTCAGAACAGTTGACTGTTGTGTTTATTATATTTTCTATACCAGTTTGTTATGACCCAAGCAACAGTAAAACACACGGTTTGACCTAATACGTTCGTAAAGATACAACATCACCAGACATTTCTGTTAAAATAATACGCAAGAATACCAAATGACAAAAAGTGACGTCATGACACAGTGATGAGAGCAAGATAACATGTTGAGAGTAGGATAACATGTTGAGAGTAGGATAACATGTTCTGTCTTCTGGGAATGGGGATATGATTTATATTTTAAAACATTTATATTAAGCCAAACAGTAAGCAGTATACCTTCCCATGTCCAGAAAATGTAGGGAGAACTTTGTAATGGATATAAACTAATTTAATCTGATATAAAGAATGACAAATTATGACATTGTACTACCCGTACATGATATATATATTGATATGATTTTAATATCGGCACAATAATTTTTAACACGCAAAACTACATATCCAATTCATATAAAAATACGGAACATAAATACAATCGAAACGAAAAGATTTTCCAAACTATCATAGAAAGTCTTGATTCACTTATTACGCTGACTATTTAGAGACTGCATATGTACCACAATGGATGACAGGCCTCATTGTTGAAAGTAGCAGAATAACTCATACGGCCTCAAGTTAAATTTGACCCCCTCCCCTTGCCCAAACACCCCAATTCAGATGATATGTACCATCACCCCCGTTCCACAAAAGGTGGTGAGAAATCCAGACATACCTGCATCGCAATATTCAACTCAGGGGACTGTGAAGATTTTGTCAATTCCATGTTATTACGGGTTGCCATGGAACTGAAGAGTGACGTGATCAAATTCCCAGACGTGATCAAATTTCCAGGATTGTCATCGGTAATTTTTGTTTCAAAAAAACAACCTGATTGTGGTAGTCTTCAACATTTAGCAAGGTGAGTACATCTATATTTAAATTACAAGAGCATATAATACCACAACTCCCCCATCATGCCCCATGCCACCCACTAACATGCATACAAGCGTGATAATATAAACCAAAATAATTCGGGTTGACAACTTAGTTCTAAGGTCACCCTCGATTGTTCTACAAAACTACGGAAAGCCAGAATAACAATAAAATATCTTGTCAATCCCGGTCTAAGTCACGTTTCTTTGGACAATGGACATATTTTGTTAAACCCCACCTGGCCACCCCAAATGGTTTTAAATGGGAAATACAGAGGACTCCATGTGTATCCATGATGTACGTCCATACACGCATCTGTACGGCATCTGTCCGGGGCTTAATTAAAAAACCTTTACTGAAATATTAATGCATATTACCTGGTCACGCAAACAAGAAGCGATTCCATTTTATTTGCGCATATTGCACAAGAGTTACGTGCATGGTCGTTTACACATTTCTCAATCATTAAAATCGATGAATGATGCACAATTATGCAATTGTGTTGTTTTCTTAATGGGGCATCTTACACTCGTTTTTGACATATTTTACTGCTTTTCGCGCAATACTCAATTTCACCCCACATCAGTGTACGTTGCCACTTTAATGCTGATGTTTTGTATATATTATGTGTGTTTTTCAAAATTCTAAGTTTTAATCAGGTCGTTCTTCTGTCTTTTCAGTGAATACAGACAATATGTCAAATGCTAAAAAAGAGGAAGACCGAAGATCATCTAGTGTGCAATATTCATTATCCTGGACTGACAACCAAAGGCATGAGTCTAACTCCACTCACAAACGACAGCTACCAGAATATTCTGGAATGTAGAGACAAACTTCTGGCGCACGGCGACAGGAACAAGCACCGAACCCAGTGTGATTCGATACCTCCAGTGGGATTTGACTCGAGTAAACATGGTTATCATCGCTCATGTTACACCAAGTTTTTTCATGTTAAAAATACAAATATCGTAACGGAACCCTCTCAGTCTGGCAGTTATTGTCTTCGACAAAGCACAACGTCGGCAACGGTAACACGTGGCCATCTTTTTCCCGAGGAGTGCGGAATATGTGACAAACTGGTGATAACACACAACAGAAAGAAACAGATACCGTCAAATATTATGTGCAAGACTGCATTGCTGTCAATGAAGCGTGCTGCACTGCATCACAAGGACGAGCACATGATCGCAAGAATCAGTTCTGAAGACTTGATCGCACGCGAGTTCCGAAAGCATGATGTTTGTTATAAATGGTACACGCGTCCACTCAGTGTTGATTCTATTGGGAACGATTCGACAACGGACGAGTTAACTGTCGATTCGTACTCAGAGGTGTGCACGTTCGTTGACAATTACATTCTCAAACAACACCAGAGCATATCAATGGCCAAACTAAATGAGATGATGTGTTCTGGTATCATCGACAGACGTTACCGACATAAGCTTAAAAAAAGACTGAAAGAGACATATGGTAATAGAATCCTGTTTGCTACTATCGACCCACAGCAACCACAAATCCTCATATGTTCGGAAACACTAACATTCTCGACTGATGATGTCATGTTGCTAAATGATGAGGACATTTTGAAGGCTTCCGCGGTGCTGCGACGCAATGCGCTGGACTTTGTTGACAAATGCCACGACCTACACTGGCCACCCACAGAAAAATCTCTCACTGATGCAGACAGGGATCCCCCCCCCACCGAACTTGTGTCATTCTTCTGTCGTATATTCAAGCTACCTGGACATCCTGTCAGTGACCGAATGGCTCTGGTCGCAAAGTCCATGGCACAAGACATACTTCATGGTGTATCTCGTGGAAGCTATCTATGGTGCCGCGTCGAAAGTTTATCAGACTGTTTGGAACTACCCGGAGGAGTTCAAAAATATTATCGTTCATTTAGGTGACTTTCATTTAATGCAAGAAAACTTTGGTGTTCTCGGCAAACTAATCGAGGACAGTGGGTTTAAAGATGTAATATTCCAATCTGGTTTATTAGCGACGGGCAGTCTCAATGGAGTATTGAAAGGTAAACATTACAACCGAGCCTGCATGGCTGGTCCATGAACACTTCGCGGATGCTTTGGAGAGACTTCTGTTCGAAAGATTCACCCAATACTCTCCAGACGTCCATATTCCTAATGCAATGTTCACTATAATGGCATCAACCCCATCACAAATAGATTAAACTAAACTGATGAATGATCCAGATGTCAAGCAATTTACTATGGTATATGATAAATTTCGGGAATGTATCAGGCAGGCCTCAGCTCACAAGGCGACTCAGGCGAGATTTTCGCCTTACTGTCGCTGACTTCGCCCTATCGTCGCTCTAAGGCGAAATCGAAGTCGCCTTCAATTTTAAGTAATTTTTTTTTCTTTTTTTTTTCTTAATTTGTTTTTCTAGTTTTTTTCCCAGACATGTCCGTATATAGATGAATTGTGGCGGCCATCCCAAAAAGAAACGGACGATGCAGAGACAAAGTCTATCAGGACTGGAGGTTTGGGTCTTACGGCAAAGTTATGGATGTTGTTTTTGGATGTGGTTGATATACAGCACATACTCCATGCAGCCATCAAGGAACGCGATTTCAATGCACGCATGGAAGCTTTCATTACCATTGTTCTTTGCACTTAATAAGGTGAACTACGCGTGGTATGGGACATTCTATGTTCGGCAATTAGAGAAGCTAGCTACCAGCGGCTTCCGAGAGCTCACAGATGTCTGTGTGTCAGTCTGTCGTAGTACTCATAACGGGGGTCGCGTTCCTGCTGACCAGGCAGGAGAGCAGACCTTCAACAGGAGTGCCAAGGTACCGGGGGTTATCAAGCAGTTCGCCTGGAACCATGGATCTTATGAAAAATGGGTACTCAACAGACCACAAATGGCCAGATTGAAGGATATGTTATATGATGTAGTTGGTTTGCAGAGTTCCATTGATAATCCTCATAAGTCCTGCAGAGCAAGTCGTATCAGCCTTTCAGAAAGAAAAGTCCAGGATGTCTTACGCGTAATACGCGAGGAATTCGTTAACCCTTTCAGTAGTGACTTGGATGAATGTAAACTATACAATTTGTCCTCAGGGGCGCCAGTATCCATTGATATAGCAGACTCTGTGACCAAGTGTGCGATTTCCGGGAAACAGAGGGCAGACAACTTTTTGAACACCCTGTGCTCATCGAATGATACCCGTGATGCCTTCTTCAGTCCAATCAAACGTGTCAAATTTCTCACTTTCAAGGATGCTAGCAGTAAAGTGAAGGTTATCTCTAACGATAAGTTGAAAGTCCGAGAAGTTGCAATGGAGAGGCATGTTCTTGCCAAGCTTCTTGCATACTCTGACACTGCGAAATGTCCCGTAGATATAGACAAAGCATTGTGCTATTGTTTAGGTGCTGTTCCTACATGCTTGGCGCATCCAGATGGAACACGACGGAAGACGACCAAAAGTAAACTTATCGATTGTATCGCGCACACCTTTGAAAATGTCGAAACTCAGAAACTTCCTTGTGAGACCAGTGTTTCAGCTTATATACTTGACTTGATGATTGGAATGCTGATTTTCAGATTAATTGGACCGCAGAACCATTTCCGAGTGAGATTTCATCCATTATGTGTGATATCACCGATAGCGGATTGAGTGAAGCATTTGATGAGGATGAGGCAGATGATTGTGTAGAAAGCGATGACGAGGTTGACGGAATTGACGAGTGTAATTTAAGCGACAGCGCAGAATTCGATTGATGTGGTATAATGTTTGTTGAACTTTGTTCTTTCACATAAATGTATCTATGAAAGCATGTATCGGTCACTTCGATATAACTGTGCAATGTCAGACTCTACGTTATTCCTATTTCCAATCGTAGTAATACACAAAAGACCCTTCTGATATCAATATTTGACGTCAAATTCCCAGACGTGATCAAATTTCCAGGATTGTCATCGGTAATTTTTGTTTCAAAAAAACAACCTGATTGTGGTAGTCTTCAACATTTAGCAAGGTGAGTACATCTATATTTAAATTACAAGAGCATATAATACCACAACTCCCCCATCATGCCCCATGCCACCCACTAACATGCATACAAGCGTGATAATATAAACCAAAATAATTCGGGTTGACAACTTAGTTCTAAGGTCACCCTCGATTGTTCTACAAAACTACGGAAAGCCAGAATAACAATAAAATATCTTGTCAATCCCGGTCTAAGTCACGTTTCTTTGGACAATGGACATATTTTGTTAAACCCCACCTGGCCACCCCAAATGGTTTTAAATGGGAAATACAGAGGACTCCATGTGTATCCATGATGTACGTCCATACACGCATCTGTACGGCATCTGTCCGGGGCTTAATTAAAAAACCTTTACTGAAATATTAATGCATATTACCTGGTCACGCAAACAAGAAGCGATTCCATTTTATTTGCGCATATTGCACAAGAGTTACGTGCATGGTCGTTTACACATTTCTCAATCATTAAAATCGATGAATGATGCACAATTATGCAATTGTGTTGTTTTCTTAATGGGGCATCTTACACTCGTTTTTGACATATTTTACTGCTTTTCGCGCAATACTCAATTTCACCCCACATCAGTGTACGTTGCCACTTTAATGCTGATGTTTTGTATATATTATGTGTGTTTTTCAAAATTCTAAGTTTTAATCAGGTCGTTCTTCTGTCTTTTCAGTGAATACAGACAATATGTCAAATGCTAAAAAAGAGGAAGACCGAAGATCATCTAGTGTGCAATATTCATTATCCTGGACTGACAACCAAAGGCATGAGTCTAACTCCACTCACAAACGACAGCTACCAGAATATTCTGGAATGTAGAGACAAACTTCTGGCGCACGGCGACAGGAACAAGCACCGAACCCAGTGTGATTCGATACCTCCAGTGGGATTTGACTCGAGTAAACATGGTTATCATCGCTCATGTTACACCAAGTTTTCTCATGTTAAAAATACAAATATCGTAACGGAACCCTCTCAGTCTGGCAGTTATTGTCTTCGACAAAGCACAACGTCGGCAACGGTAACACGTGGCCATCTTTTTCCCGAGGAGTGCGGAATATGTGACAAACTGGTGATAACACACAACAGAAAGAAACAGATACCGTCAAATATTATGTGCAAGACTGCATTGCTGTCAATGAAGCGTGCTGCACTGCATCACAAGGACGAGCACATGATCGCAAGAATCAGTTCTGAAGACTTGATCGCACGCGAGTTCCGAAAGCATGATGTTTGTTATAAATGGTACACGCGTCCACTCAGTGTTGATTCTATTGGGAACGATTCGACAACGGACGAGTTAACTGTCGATTCGTACTCAGAGGTGTGCACGTTCGTTGACAATTACATTCTCAAACAACACCAGAGCATATCAATGGCCAAACTAAATGAGATGATGTGTTCTGGTATCATCGACAGACGTTACCGACATAAGCTTAAAAAAAGACTGAAAGAGACATATGGTAATAGAATCCTGTTTGCTACTATCGACCCACAGCAACCACAAATCCTCATATGTTCGGAAACACTAACATTCTCGACTGATGATGTCATGTTGCTAAATGATGAGGACATTTTGAAGGCTTCCGCGGTGCTGCGACGCAATGCGCTGGACTTTGTTGACAAATGCCACGACCTACACTGGCCACCCACAGAAAAATCTCTCACTGATGCAGACAGGGATCCCCCCCCCCACCGAACTTGTGTCATTCTTCTGTCGTATATTCAAGCTACCTGGACATCCTGTCAGTGACCGAATGGCTCTGGTCGCAAAGTCCATGGCACAAGACATACTTCATGGTGTATCTCGTGGAAGCTATCTATGGTGCCGCGTCGAAAGTTTATCAGACTGTTTGGAACTACCCGGAGGAGTTCAAAAATATTATCGTTCATTTAGGTGACTTTCATTTAATGCAAGAAAACTTTGGTGTTCTCGGCAAACTAATCGAGGACAGTGGGTTTAAAGATGTAATATTCCAATCTGGTTTATTAGCGACGGGCAGTCTCAATGGAGTATTGAAAGGTAAACATTACAACCGAGCCTGCATGGCTGGTCCATGAACACTTCGCGGATGCTTTGGAGAGACTTCTGTTCGAAAGATTCACCCAATACTCTCCAGACGTCCATATTCCTAATGCAATGTTCACTATAATGGCATCAACCCCATCACAAATAGATTAAACTAAACTGATGAATGATCCAGATGTCAAGCAATTTACTATGGTATATGATAAATTTCGGGAATGTATCAGGCAGGCCTCAGCTCACAAGGCGACTCAGGCGAGATTTTCGCCTTACTGTCGCTGACTTCGCCCTATCGTCGCTCTAAGGCGAAATCGAAGTCGCCTTCAATTTTAAGTAATTTTTTTTTCTTTTTTTTTTCTTAATTTGTTTTTCTAGTTTTTTTCCCAGACATGTCCGTATATAGATGAATTGTGGCAGCCATCCCAAAAAGAAACGGACGATGCAGAGACAAAGTCTATCAGGACTGGAGGTTTGGGTCTTACGGCAAAGTTATGGATGTTGTTTTTGGATGTGGTTGATATACAGCACATACTCCATGCAGCCATCAAGGAACGCGATTTCAATGCACGCATGGAAGCTTTCATTACCATTGTTCTTTGCACTTAATAAGGTGAACTACGCGTGGTATGGGACATTCTATGTTCGGCAATTAGAGAAGCTAGCTACCAGCGGCTTCCGAGAGCTCACAGATGTCTGTGTGTCAGTCTGTCGTAGTACTCATAACGGGGGTCGCGTTCCTGCTGACCAGGCAGGAGAGCAGACCTTCAACAGGAGTGCCAAGGTACCGGGGGTTATCAAGCAGTTCGCCTGGAACCATGGATCTTATGAAAAATGGGTACTCAACAGACCACAAATGGCCAGATTGAAGGATATGTTATATGATGTAGTTGGTTTGCAGAGTTCCATTGATAATCCTCATAAGTCCTGCAGAGCAAGTCGTATCAGCCTTTCAGAAAGAAAAGTCCAGGATGTCTTACGCGTAATACGCGAGGAATTCGTTAACCCTTTCAGTAGTGACTTGGATGAATGTAAACTATACAATTTGTCCTCAGGGGCGCCAGTATCCATTGATATAGCAGACTCTGAGACCAAGTGTGCGATTTCCGGGAAACAGAGGGCAGACAACTTTTTGAACACCCTGTGCTCATCGAATGATACCCGTGATGCCTTCTTCAGTCCAATCAAACGTGTCAAATTTCTCACTTTCAAGGATGCTAGCAGTAAAGTGAAGGTTATCTCTAACGATAAGTTGAAAGTCCGAGAAGTTGCAATGGAGAGGCATGTTCTTGCGTACTCTGACACTGCGAAATGTCCCGTAGATATAGACAAAGCATTGTGCTATTGTTTAGGTGCTGTTCCTACATGCTTGGCGCATCCAGATGGAACACGACGGAAGACGACCAAAAGTGAACTTATCGATTGTATCGCGCACACCTTTGAAAATGTCGAAACTCAGAAACTTCCTTGTGAGACCAGTGTTTCAGCTTATATACTTGACTTGATGATTGGAATGCTGATTTTCAGATTAATTGGACCGCAGAACCATTTCCGAGTGAGATTTCATCCATTATGTGTGATATCACCGATAGCGGATTGAGTGAAGCAGTTGATGAGGATGAGGCAGATGATTGTGTAGAAAGCGATGACGAGGTTGACGGAATTGACGAGTGTAATTTAAGCGACAGCGCAGAATTCGATTGATGTGGTATAATGTTTATTGAACTTTGTTCTTTCACATAAATGTATCTATGAAAGCATGTATCGGTCACTTCGATATAACTGTGCAATGTCAGACTCTACGTTATTCCTATTTCCAATCGTAGTAATACACAAAAGACCCTTCTGATATCAATATTGCTAGGAATATTCGTCAACATTTTGGGGTGGTGGGGTTGGTAACTGAGGGGCGTGGCATATTGCGCAATATATAACGTAAGTCTTTCCAATTATTTATGGAGACCCAATATCAACCAATCACATTAATTAACTTTGTCTGTACTTAAAGCTGTCCAAATATCCGACATCCAGTTAACATGATACCCGTTTTAAGAAATTTTACGATTTTTTGCAATGGGGGAGGGTTAAGATTTTTCCGTCAAACTTGGACATTACTGAAGAAATTATAAAACTGTGTTATCTGACGTATGTGTATATCATGAGCCTTCATTTTGGTATATTACTTTGATATATATGTTGATCATTCTTAGTTGTAGAGTGAAGGAATCAAGAGCATTTATCTGAATCGTCATGAAAATATAAGATGTGACGTCATCCCGTGATCCCCAGCGTCACTCAAATATCACATACGTGGGATGTTAAACCTTATTATATTTGAGGGACTATAGCTGAAGAGAAATGAACTCAAATTGAGAGAAATAAGCTGCGAAATGGATAGTAATTTTCAGAATCCACCACATATGTTAAATAACCACAATTTGGTGTCGGGTACCCACATACAAGTGACTATAAAATTAAAAAGCGTCCTATTAGGTCCATGCAACATCCTGATCACGGAACTACAATAGTTCACCTATAGGAAAATGATAGTGCCATAAATTCCCGGCTCGGGTGACACCCAACCTCATCTGACGCCTAGCCTATATGGTCTTTTGTTGAATACCCACACATACACCGTTGTATTTAGCTCCTATTCGATATTTGAAACATAACTAATTTCCTTGTGATAGTTTCCGATTTACAACTATAAACTTATGTTGTTATATGTGATAATCCAAAATCGGATTCAAATGGTCGAATGTGTGCCATTTTTTTCGATGTGGCAATGCCTGAGAATGATTTTTTTTTTTTTTATAGATTTTAAGCAGTATAGCCTCTTCAAATTGTTGGCCAAAATTGTGTATTGCTATCTATGCACAATTTTTATTTGAGTTTTTATCAAACACGACTTATATGGTATGGCAAGGGACCGTTGGCGGGCAGGCTGGTGGGCGGCAACAAACATATATAACATAGCCTTTTATAATAGATTCTGAAATTTTTTGGTATATGAGTTAATTTTCATGTGCGACAACTGTAAGCAGATAATCGGGTCCGCTCCCAACTTTATAACCAGAGTTATGCCACTTGTTTATAGAAATTTGGTGTCTGTTAGCACGATAACTTGAACAAATGACAACCAATTTCATTCACATTTTGTATATGGATCTTTCACAACAAACAAGTTTTAAAACCAGACTTGTCCGATCCTTTTTACCTGAGTTACAGTCCTTAGTTTGTCTATTTTTAGCAATTTTATGACCATTAGCACAAAAACTTGAACAAATGTCAAACCGATTACATTCATGTTTGATATGTGGACCTTTCACAAAAATGTCTCGAACAAGGTCGAATACTAGGTTTGTCTGATTTATTTTACCTGAGTTATGGCCCTTAGTTTGTCTTTTTTTTCAGTCATGTTTTTGGCGAAGTCGGTAGGCAGGCGGGCAGACGGTCATGCATCAGGACGGACTCGAGACCTTTAGCGCGATAACGCAAACAAATGTCAACCAATTTCATTCATATTTGGTATATGGGTCTGTTGCAACAATATCTCGAATGAGTTTGAAAACCAGATTTGTCAAATCTTTTATACAAGAGTTATGGAACATAGTTTGTCTATTTTTTATCGATTTTGATCGATCGTGACGTTTAGGGCGATAACTCAAGCAAACTTTGACCAATTTTAACGATAATTGGTATATGAGTCTAGGATCACCTCTAGATCAAATTTGAATGATTTTCGATTAAAAACATGGCCACTGGCAGCCATTCTGGATTTTATTCTTTGCATCGCTAAATCCATTAGCACAACCTACAGAGTATATTCCTCATCCGATCATCACCAAACTTCATATGGATCCTCAGGGTGACCTCTAGATGGGTGCTTACCATTTAAAAAACATTGGCTGCCAGCGGTCATCTTGGATTTTACTCTTTGTATGACTAAATCCTTTAGCACATCTTACAGGTCACATTTCTCATCCAATCATGACCAAACTTCATATGGATATTCGGGTGACCTCTCGTTTTATTTACTAGAACTCTAACCCTTTCAAAATTGACATCTAGGCATCAAATCTCCATATACCCGCGATGTTACCAGAGATGAATAAAATAAAATTTTATTGTAGAAACTTGCGATAGTGTTTGGCAGCTTCTGCCACGATGTTGATCACAGAGGGTACAACAACGCCTACTTCCAGAAGCTCAATCTTCCATTGGCTGGCTTGTATACCACATCCGTCATGGAGCAACATCATTACAAACACACTGTCACCATACTCCAGGTAAGTACAAAATAAAATAATTGCTAGATTTTTCATTTCTGCCCACACTGATTTTAACCCTTCCTTGTCTGTAGCTTCCTGAAATTTTGCGAAACCCTGTGCCAATGCATTCTCTTATATATTTGAGTCATCCATAGGGAGCCTCGCATATATAAGAGAATGCACTGGCCTAATAATATTTGCCTTGACCTTGTAAGCCAGTGCATTCTCTTACATATGCGAGGCTCCCTATGGGAGACTTGCATATATAAGAGAAGACGCTGGCACAGGATCTTTAACGCTTTAATGATGGGAGCTGCGCTGGTGCAGCATTAAAGATCCTGTGCCAGTGCATTCTCTGAGAATCTCGTCACTGGAGTATTATTAATAATGAAAATAAGAACAAATTCCTTCTAGTTGTCGATGTTCTTGGTAATAATAGTTTAACCCTTTCAGAGCCAGGGGCCGATCTCATCGGCCCTAATTTAGGGTCTGTAAAATCGGCCCTAAAAAAATAAAAATAATAATTTGTTTGTTTTTTTAAAGATTTTTTTTGGGTTGAATTATTTTCGGGTATGCTATAGCGAATTTAAAAACAAACTGGATAAAACCTTAGGGGCATGTTATAACTCAAAACTATCACCAAGTATTCATAGTAATAATTTTGATGCCCATGAAAAACGTAAGATTCCCTGGCACTAAACCTACAAAATAAGTCTGTTAAAGAATATAAGAAAAAATTATTAAAATTGTAAAAAATTGTAAAAATTAATAATAAATGATGAAAATTTGTTAGGCCAATGCATTCTCTTATTTATGCGAGGCGGCCTATGGTCGACTCGCATATATAAGAGAATGCATTGGCACAGGGTATATGGGTTGATACAAAAATCGGACCTGGCACTGAAAGGGTTAACAAACTTGGTAAGGTTTTTCAGCTGACCCATCACGAACACCTTCTGTAACTTTATGGCTGACCTGTGGAAACTCTGACATTACCTTTGGCTTATTTTCATCAATTTCATGAAAGAATCGCTCTATCAAATCATGTCTTTCTTTGCAAAGCGATCCCCCATGTGACAGGGATGCAGACCGGACCGCAAAAAAAAAACGGTACGGTCCATGGTCCTTGGCCAGACTGCAGTCATTGGACCGCTTTGGACTGGTCCACCCATGGAGGTCCAGTACTGTACCGATTCGCAAACTTTAATTCATAGATGTATGCCTAGCTTAAGTGCTGGCCCATTTGTAAAGTTGGACATTGCCACTTGAGGTAAGATGTTTTGCAGGACACTTTCTAAAATGCATCTATACAGCCATCGTCTCTAACTTGGCAGCTTGTATCCAGGACAAAAACAACGATCCTTCATGAAACGAACACTTTAAATAATTATGAGCTCATTTCAAGCATTTTACAGTAATATTCTCTTTAACCTTTGTTCTCTGAAATGACAATGTCTGAAATTACGAAACTGCTTATACAACTGCCATGTTGTCTTGACATTTTGGCCTATATCTGACACATTGTGTATACATACTGCTAGTGATAGACTGGTGTCAGACATCAATACCATGACAACTGACCCTCATCTACATTTCAATGTACTGAACTTAGGTCGGGAATCGCAATATACTAGCCTATAGTTGGCAATATCTAACTCCAAGTAACTACATCCAATACCGGCATGGCGGTACGCGTACGTGCATGTCGGAAATTGACCAATCTATCTGGAATATGTCAGTTGGCAATGCTAAGAACAAAACGTTATGAGTGATGAAAGACATTTGCACTCAACCCAATCATAGCATATGGGAGCAAGCCTTGAAATAGTGTGTCTGTCATTTGCAGAATGAGGTGCCCAGAGGGTGAATTTAGTGATGCTACCCCGCATAGCGGGCTAGCATCACCAAATTCACCCTCTAGGGACCTCATTCTGCTTACACCTCAGCAGAATGAGGTTCCCAGAGGGTGAATTTGGTGATGCCAGCCCGCTATGCGGGGTAGCATCACTAAATTCACCCTCTGGGGACCTCATTCTGCAAATGACAGACACACTATTTCAAGGCTTGTGTGGGAGATAGCGGAAATGTGAACTACAGACTCTACAGTGAGTCACAGTCACAAGTTTTAAGCACATTTATTCGATCTCTAAATTCTATACAATGATGGAGATAAGAAAATACACTGCATACAATGTATTATATATTATGTCCAGGGTTTAATACAAGCTTGCCCGGCAGTAATTTGACGCTTTCTGTAACACACACGCGTTTACCAAAGTAAGATTTAACACATTTCCCTCCATTTAAGGTATTTTATGATTGGACCGGTCCGGACTGGTCCAGGCAAGAATACCAGACCATCGAGAGCTGGGCATGACCAGACTGGACTGACTCTTCACTGGAATGGACCACCACTGGCGGGTCCACATCCCTACCTTGTGATGGCACATGCATGTTTAAAGTCCGGCATAGAGTAAAGAATAGAACCACGGCAGTCACTGCCTGAAGTAGAACTCTTCTAAAAGTGGGAGGAGTAATAAATGAATGCCGTAGCCTGAATTTAGGGTTCCTCTTTTGTCAGCTGTTAACCCCAATCAATTAACTTACTAACTAATCTTTGCAGAGTGATGGATGTGATATATTCTGCAACATGAAGTCTCACGAATACAAACGAATGCTGGCGCTCATTAGAGAGGCAATTTTATCCACAGATCTCGGTCTCTACTTCGGAATCCAGAAGAGAGTCGCTGGACAAGTTGAACAAGAGATATTCACAGCAGATAATGCAATGATGAAGTAAATAAATTTATCTACCATTTCCTATGAAATTCCCTGATAAAATTGACGATAATGAATTGGTGATTAAAACAACTGTATCATTACTGCAGTTGCGATACAAATTCAGTGAATGAACTGATGTCACATGCAATCGCGTGCAAAATCAAAACAACATTCCAATGAACAACGTATATTCTTGCGCACTATAAAGAAATAGTTCCTAGTTTTTATCATTATTTGATTGCCTCCCATCTTGGGTAATATGGTAAAATATATCACAAAGTAACTAATGTATATTTGTTGAGTATTTATTATATAATTATATAAAAAACGCAGGTGTAAGAGATTTTGTCCGTTGAATTAAATTTACATTAGACATATTTGCGTGCAATTGCATGTTTGGAGAATTTAGCAAATCGAGCTAATCATGTGACACAGATACTCTTGCAGGTTGGGAGAAAAAAAAAATCTTAAAATGTAATTTGTATGGTGGATTCTGTCACACGAATGGTAGATAAATGTGTTATATACATAATGACGTGTTTGGACCGATTCATGTATCAAGGTCGCCGAGTCACTATATGACCACGAAAACGAGACGAGTCGCGATACATGACTGTGCCTGTTACAGAAAACCAAATGATTCTCCATCTCAGTCCATGTCCTAATTAATAATCCAATTCACACATGTCACATGATGCAATTGATGTTGACTGTACAAATAAACATGAACGTTAAAATAAAAGCGTCCTCAGACACGACAAGATAAGATTTCCATAACAAAATTTTCTGGATAACATCCAGTCGGATGTGTAAAGCCATAATCAAAAAGAGATTTGTTTTCAGTCACTGGACCAACTGGCCTAAAAACCTGACGACCAAATTATTTTTTTCCATTAAACATTTTTTGTCCTTTTCTTTAAATATTTTTTTTCTTATTTTGTATCCTATAGATGTCATATCATACATATAGTAATGCCCTAAATAATCGACTCCTTAACCACAGCATAATTATGGGTAACTTTTCAGGATTTAGTCGGAAATATGGCTTGTTCATGCCATTCATCGGAAAGCTCTCACTGATAACTTTCCAATGAATGGCAACAATCCATATTTCTGACTAAATCCTGAAAAGTTACCCATAATTCTGCTGTGGTTAAGGAGTTGATTATTTAGGGCATTACTGTACATGTCATATATCCAGCTAATATATTTGTATGCCAACAATGTACTTCACAGCAGGTGAAGGTCCCAGCCATATAGACTTGCACTACTTCGCTGACTCTGTGAGCCAATCCCAATTTGAATCGTTTATTGCACTATCGACTCAAAAAAGTCACAAAAATCACTGTCTCGAGCTAGGACCACCCCCACCATGAAATATACCACTAAGGAACAAGCATTAACAAAGAAATATATACTCTGAGTTGTTGGTTCAATGTTAAAATGAATCGTACTAGTCCAAGTCTTCTCGTACTAAAACCAGCTAACATATTGGGATGGCGAGATGCTGGATTTTAGTCTGAGTTCGCCTCCATAGGCTTTCTATAACACGAGTTAAACGTTAGTGACCCGCTCACATAAAACCACAATTATATGACATAAAATATCACAATTGCGACAATAAACAGATTTTTTCCGCAGAAGACATGATATTTTATCTGAAACCCACATCAGTTGTGAATTGAAAGCGGTAATTTAATGTGAAAAGAGACATTTACCGCAGTGTTGACATATTTTTAAAAGTATGCGAACTCAGTTGACCTCGAGAACTGTGTTCGGCATTTTCCGGTGAAACTATTCCGTAGATTTTCGACTAACCACACACATGACGATGAATTCTCCATTGTAATCATAATTATGTGTGTCAATAAATAAATAAATAAATAGATTATGTAAAGATATAAATGTAATACATTAAATAAATTACGGGAATTACAACCCTCTCACAGTTTAACAGTGTAAACACAACGAGCATTAGAATAAATATGGGGGCTGCCATCTTGTTTGTATCGAAATTCGTCTCGGCCAAAACAAACTCCGGACTATGCCGAAGTACTTCGGAACACTTCGGCTTTCAGTTAAAACGTAAACAAACATAAACAAAGCGATATTAGTGGCAATCAACCGAATATTCTATGTGTAATTTAACATGAAAGTTAGATTATTATACACCATTATGACCATAAGATGTCACTCTTTCCGATGTATATAGCATCATGTATTGATTTGTGAGGTAAATCGAGTAAAATACACCACAAATTCCCGCCACAAACCCTGGGCGTAACTCGTGTTATAGAAAGCCTATGGAGGCGAACTCGGACTAAAATCCAGCATCTCGCCATCCCAATATCTTAGCTGGTTTTAGTACGAGAAGACTTGGACTAGAATCGTACGTGACATGTAGTGGAGCAACCACACATGCTGTGCCTCAAATTTGCCTTTTATCGGCGACATAGCGCTAAGAATAATTTATGTAACATCACGCAGTGATCACTACGGTTATGAGATGCCAGCAATCTTATCTGGATTCTGGCCCACAAATCCAAAATGACAACAGAAACCGTCATGACGTCTTCATTTTTCGTTTTCATTAAGCTAACCAAAGAAATTGGTCTAATTGAAATTAATAGACCTAAATCACATGTGAATTCTTTGTAATTTGTGAATTAGTTACTTTCATTTTCATCGCGATGCTTCATTCCCAATTCCGCGTTTTTTGCAATCTCCACACTGTTGCTAACCGGAAGTCACTTGATAATTTCTCCAAAATTCATACCTGTGATCTAAAAAAATCACTGATGGATATAGAAATTTTTTTATGATGTCATTCACCCGCCTAAGGTATAAGCACCCTTAAGCTTGGTAGTTGCTATAAAGTTCCCTGTCAGAATAGGTCAGAACATCAAAAAGTTGAATGTTTTGAATTTGTGGATGTGGAATATGATCTCTACGGACGTAGCCAGAGTAGAGACACGTGGCATGATCTGGCAAATGATGACAATTACATGTACAATTGTCTGAAACTCTTAATCCTTTCATGGCAGGAGCTGAGCTGGTGCAGCATTAAAGATCCTGTGCCAGTGCAGGAAATATAAATAGTGAATTGTTGTCGTGCACCAGGACCCATGATGAACAGTCTGGATTTACCCTTCCATGACTGGAGATTCCTGAAATTTTTTGAAAACCCTGTGCCATTACATTTATAAAAGAATACATTGGCCTAACAATATTTACCTTGACCTTGTAAGCCAGTGCATTATCTTATTTATGCGAGGCTCCCTATGAGAGAATGCACTCATGGCTTACAAGGTGAAGGTAAATGTTTTTTAGGCCAATGTATTCTCTTATATAGGTGAGGCGCCCTATGGGTGACTCATATATATAAGAGAATGCATTGGCACATTGCAAAACTTCAGGAAGCTCCAGTCATGAAACGGTTCATTTGTATGTCCATTGTGCACGATAAGGGGGAATTCCGTGGTAATTGATGTACAGTAATGCTCTATTTAATCGACTCCTTAACCACATCAGAATTATGGGTAATTTTTATTTAGGGCATCACTGTACTATTTAGAAAAAAATTATGAGTTTTATATCCCTCTCCTTTAGGAGACAAACGTATTCTGTTTTGTTTTGGATATTTGCAGATCGAGAATGAAAACAGTTTGCAAACTTGATCGCCGGTGAATTCGCAAACTGTTTTATTGCTTGAATCCTGGAATATTCAACGAAACAAGGTACATTTATCTTTGGACGTTATAATTCAATCCATCAAGAAATTTAAAAGAAACTGCATGAAAAGCACATTGTTTAACCCTTTACCCAACAGAAGGGCCCTGTGCCAATGCATTCTCTTATATATGCGAGTCGACCATAGGTCGCCTCGCATATATAAGAGAATGCATTGGCTTAACACATTAAAAATTATAAAATTGTTAAAGAATGTAAGAAAAAATGGTAAAAAGTGTTAAAAAAAGATTTTTGTTAGGCCAATGCATTCTCTTATATATGCGAGGCGACCTATGGTCGACTCGCATATATAAGAGAATGCATTGGCACAGGGTATAACTATAACCATCACAATGTGGTCAATGAGCCGGTTCCAATGATATCCATATTTGTATGGTTTTATTGAGACAGACCGAAGATATTTTAGGCTGTTGAAGCTTTATTTGGCCGGTTTTGGCCGGTTTGTTGGGTAAAGGGTTAACCATTCTATGACTGAAAGTTTGCGATAACCCTGTGCCAATGCATTCTTTTAGACCAAAAGGAGCCTCGCATACATTATATCAGAGAATACATTGGCCTAACAATATTTTCCTTGAACTTGTAAGCCAGTGTATTCTCTTATATATGCGAGGCTACCTACGTGGGAGATTTTCATATATAAGAGAATGCACTGGCACAGTAATTAACTTTCATGATGAGAGATGCGCTGGTACAGCATTAAAGATCCTGTGCCAGTGCATTCTTTTATATATATATGTGAGTCTCCCATAGGGGGCCTTGCATATATATAAGAGAATGCAAGGTCAAGGTAAATATTGTTAGGCCAATGTATTCTCTTATATATGCAAGTCTTCCATAGGAGCCTCGCATATATAAGAGAATGCATTGGCTTACAAGGTCATGGTAAATATTGATAGGCCAATGTATTCTATTATATAAACGAGGCTCCATATGGGAGACTCGCATATATAAGAGAATGCATGGGCACAGGGTTTTTGCAAAAAAATCAGGAAGCTCCAGTCATGGAAGGGTTAATGCTGCACCAGCACAGCTCCCATCATGAAATTGAAAGGGTTTAAACATTCCATTCTATTACAGGAATGACCTAAAGAGTCTGTTGATGACTGGGGCTGATCTGTGTGCCATCGCCAAACCCTGGGAAACTCAACAGCAGACAGTAGATTTATTGTACGAGGAGTTTTATGTTCAGGTAATCAAATTCAGGTCTACAGTTACCCTTTCAGTGCCAAGTCCGATTTTTGTATCAACCCATATTTCCTTGATCATTTTTTGAGCTCTTTCCATCAATGTATCACATTATTATAATCAATAAATTTGAAAAATGATCAAGGAAATTTATATGGGTTGATACAAAAATCGGACTTGGCACTGAAAGGGTTAAAGATACGGTAAGCGTTGGCAGTGGGTATTGCTGTTAAAATAGTCACATCTGTTAAAAGAGTATCAACAGAAAGAATGTTATATTATAGACAAACTTTTTTTCTTTGTCTGTAAATTGCATGTTATTGTCATGTTGGTATGTAAGCAAATGCATTGCTATGTAAACACATAGTTCATAAAGCGTGTGAAATAAGCAAAACACTCAACACCAGGGAGACCCCACTAATGAAATTTGGTTAGAAATGCCACCAAGTTATTTACAACATACCAGTATGGCTATGTATGGCACTCGCTAATCCTTACCTCACAAGATTTCGATGTTGAATGGGTCATCGTGAATCACTAGGGCCCGACGAAGCTTCGAGATTCGATTTGATTTCGAATCTTACGTTCCGATTCGAAAGCGGGCAGGTGAATGTGGATATTTTGAATCGTTATATACAAGTCCTTTATCACCGGGAATAGACTGCATTATTTATAATTGTTCATTATATCCCCAATACTTAACATGAGTCGCTTTCCGCGACCATCTGGAACCTCCGTGGTCCAAATGTGTGTAAGTTGCCCAAAAAGCTCACTGCTCATATATATATTGGCCTCCCAGCGCTGGTTACTCACATTGAATGTTGGTGCAACTCGTGCACCCTACAGGCATAGGTCTGTGATGGTTCACGTGTTCATCGCGGTTGTACCATAATCGTAGCACACACGGTTTCCTCTGGACCACCACATAAATCCTTTGTCGCGAAATAGCCCAGCCCAGCTGCCGAAGCGAGTGAATTTCATGTGGGACATATTTGTATGTCGGTATCTGACATCAGCTCAATCAAATAATATCATATGTTTTTAAATTCAAAAGTAAAATGATATAAATATATTAAATAAACAGTATGGGCTCCATCATGTCGTCTCCAAATCCGACCAACATCTTTATTAAACATCATATGTTAACCGGGAAATGGAATATTGTTGACCATTCAGCATTCCGACGAACAGATCCAAGTTGGGATACTATATATAGTTCTCTGTAATGCCGTTTGTGTATGCGCCATTCCCAAGTCACGATGCGCAATTTTGATATCGCGCATGCCTGCTGTGAAGCGTACATACATGTGCAGAAGAGTTTCCGTTTGCAATGACTCGAATCAGACACCAAAGTTCCAAACTGCTTACTTTTCACGAGCTTCACGCCTAGTGGCAGTGGCACAAAATAAGAAATGATGTCGTGCTATTCTCATATATTAAACTGTTTTAAACTGTGATTAAATATTGTTCATACCATGTCATAGAAATTAAGTTCAATGAACCTCCTTCGTAATCTGAGTTATCTCACTGACATTATAAAATCATCTGACAGTTGCCCCCATTTTTGCTTGTACCTCCCACTGATCGGTACCGCGAATCTACTAAAGATTCTAATAAAAAGATTCGAATAGAGATTTTATTCGATTTCGAATCATTATCATGATTCAATTCGAGATTTGATTCGATGATCCCATCATTAAAGTCTTTCATTGATTAGTAAAAGCAGTAAACATGCCATCAAGTTTATATGCCGACTGTTGTTTTTGGCATATCTTCCACTTCTACAAAGAAATTATAGAAGTTTTTGATCAGAGTAAAGCCTTTTTCCAATTCATTCATTTCACATACAGTAATGCCCTAAATAATCGACTCCTTAACCACAGAAGAATTATGGGTAATATTTCAGGATTTAGTCAGAAATATGGCTTGTTGCCATTCATCAGAAAGCTCTCATCCATTTCACATACAGTAATGCCCTAAATATGCTCTCAGTGAGGAGGAGTCAATTATTTAGGGCATTACTGTATAAGCATTTAGTATAGAAAGGCAACAAGCCATATTTTCGACTAAATACTGAAAAATTACCCATAATTCTGCTGAAGTTAAGGAGTCGATTATTTAGGGCATTACTGTACTCACATTCAATATTTGAACCTCTAACAGATTCATTCAGGTGTTTGAAAATCTTTGACTTTCACTTTGTCCTTTTTTCACTTTTTTAGTATGAAACAGCGCTTGAATAATTGAAATAAGAGTTTAGCCACCATTCGTGGTTGTTTATTACTAGACGGATCAAGCCTGATTATTTACAGAATGAGGTCCCCAGAGGGTGAATTCAGTGATGCTTTCCCGCATAGTGGGCTAGCATCACTAAATTCACTCTCTGGGGACCTCATTCTGCTTCTGTGGAAAGTTTCTTTATTATAAAATTTCTTTAGAAACTTAGATTCTATTTCTTTTAGTTTAGTTTCTCTATATCCCCAAATTGACAGATGACACATTGCATAATCGAGGTTCCCAGTGGGTATACATCACAATATTCACCATTTGGGAACTTCAATCTGAGTCTATGTCTCCCATAGCAGATGAGGCCATGCAGAATGAGGTCCCCAGAGGGTGAATTTGGTGATGACAACATCATTCTTGATATTAGCTATGTGGTTCAATTTTGAGAAAACACAGCTCAAGCACGATGTCCAAGGAATTTCTATGAGTGATAACAATTAGAGGATTGAGTTACTTGATGCAGTTTATTGCACTATTTACAGGGGGGGGGGGGTCGGGGAAAAAAATTCAGGCACGTATGCTGATTTTTAACTTTTGACCCTTTTTGGGACCCACCCACCCCCGCATCCAATTTTGTTTCCGTTTTCGGCAGTTTTTTACGACCATTTTTGGACACCCACCCCCCCCCCCTTTTAACACTAAAACAGAGATTTGAGTGGGGAAATTCACTGTAAACAGCTGTACATATATGAATTTCTGTTCATACTAATTGTCATGGATGTTAACATTGACATGTAAATAGGAACGAGTCATTTTGGAGTCATTCTGCCAAAAAAACATGGCTGCCAGTGGCCATCTTGGATTTCAAAATTTGCAACAAAATATAACACGATAACTGCCTGCAGTCAGTTTAGCAGTTTGAATTACATTATTTCTCTTATTCTACGGTGTTTTAAGCCAAACTCATTGCAAAAACAGTCAAAAAATTTGTGTCCCCCCCCCCCCCCCCCTGTTATATATTTCTATTTTATGTTGAAACTAAAGAGTTTTAATATATACAGTAATGTCCTAAATGATCGACCCCTAAACCACAGCAGAATTATGGGAATTTTTTCAGGATTTAAATGGGAAATATGGCTTGTTGCCATTCATCGGAAAGCTCTCGGTGAGCTTTCCAATGAATGGCAAAATCCATATTTCCGACTAAATCCTGAAAAATTATCCATAATTCTGCTGTGGTTAAGGAGACGATTATTTAGGGCATTACTATATAACAAAAGTGGAAGTCCTATTTATTTTCATAAACTAGAGAAACTGTGAATTGTGAATTTAGTTGTAAAAAATCGGGGGGAAAAACTGATTATTTCTCATTGGGAATGAGGTCAATATTTACCCAAAACAATCCCTGTTATATTGTAAATTTTTTTGAGTGAGTTGCTTGAAAAAGCTTCTGCAATCCTTGAAAAGTCCACAAAATTTGAAATCCTTGATTTGATCATGATCAATGATGAGTACAATAATGCCCTAAATAATCGACTCCTTAACCACAGCAGAATTATGGGTAATTTTTCAGCCATTCAACGGAAAGCTCTCGCTGAGAGCTTTCCGATGAATGGCAACAAGCCATATTTCCATCTAAATCCTGAAAAATTACCCATAATTTTGCTGTGGTTGAGGAGTTGATTATTTAGGGCTTTACTGTATATGACTCCTAAATAAAGCTTTTTCTTTTCATTTACTTATTTCACATACACACATTTCAATATTTTAACCTAACCTCTAAATTCCAGGGTGATGCAGAGAGACAAGCGGGGTTGGAACCAATTGCCATGATGGATCGAAATTTGAAAGACACAATACCAAGCCAACAAGTGAATATTTTATTTCTATAACACAATATACTTTATTCTACACCTGTTTGCACGAAGCACATGTATCAACAAAAACTCCATGCAGGGTTTACCTCCATTGATGACTCGGTAAGACCGCTGCTGCCTGCGACATTTTACCCACATTTACAGACATTTGGTGGACTTCTGCGATATTAAGATATATACTAAGCGAACAGAGCAAGATGCTGCCCTTGTTAAGCACACAGAATATCGAAAACAAATTGTATAAATTTTGAACCTTAAGTTTGAAAAGTCCCACTAAAACCGAAGAACTATATTTCGAAACGGTGTGATTCGGTTCTCAGATTATTTTATCAACACAAAAGTCCAAGCGCGCGTGTACGACATTGTCACAACTCGCATGGCAAGTCAAACACAAGAGTTCTAATTTGCTGCAATTTTGACAATTTTTTAAGTAGCTTGTGAAAATCGTCAACAAAACTACCGCTCTGATGTTCCATTCTGTCATTATGTTTTAGTGCGGGAATTGTTCTCAAAGCAAATAGAAAATTTTACTTTGGAGCGATCGGGTTTCGCCATTTTTTCTGGAAAACCCCATGCTAAATATAGAAACACTGACCAGTACCCAGCCGGTGACAAGAGTCATAAAGGAAGTATGACTGGTGCGCTCTGTTAGAGATTGATGTGTCAACAGATCACAGCCATTGGATGTATATTGCAGTCTACCATTTGTTGAATACATAAATAGAAAAACACAAGTGCGTGAACTGGTTAATGTTATTCCACAAGTTTGTGTTGAAGCGTTGGTCAAAAGAGTTTTACCCCGCGGCATGATAAACGAGGGCAATAATGTTCACACAACTGTGTTCTATGTTTATTGCACACTGAAGATTGTAGCTTGTAATATAATAAAATTAGGTCGATATTGTTTTATTTAATTGAACAAACGTGTGCTTTATGTAGACTATACCTCATTATTTTGTGAAGCCATTTTCATTTGATGTCATCAATGACATGTCATGTATATTGTAAATGCCATGTATATTGTAAACGTCATGTATATAGTGTATATATAGTAAACTTCATGTATATAGTAAACATCATGTATATAGTAAACATCATTTATGCCCTGAGAAGATGGCTAAATAAATATTCTGTGACTACATAATATTGAGCCCAAGGAGGGATTTGCTTGTTCACAAAACAGGAGACAATTTCTCGTTCAATGGCTGTTTAATTAATTTGGCTTAAACAGCCGAAATAATAATAATGTGAAGGTGGGGCACCAAAAAAGCGCCCCACCAACATACAATAGTACAAATGTAACAGACAGGATAACACCTGATCATAAAAACATAACAAAAATAACCTGGGTGGGAGGGAGGGGTGGGAGGGAGGGGCAAGAAAACAATTTCCGATGCCAGGATGTGTATTTGACTTTCTTATTGTTTTGTGCTACATAACTTTGAAAGAATCTTGTCAAGTCGAAAACAGGTCTTACTGGTAGCTGGTCGTGGTTGATAAGAAAGAACGCCCACGTGACCAGAGGTCTAAATATAATTTGTACCGTAGTGACCGAAACTTTCTGCGGACCTAATCGGGTACCGCTCGCCAGATCTTCTCAAACATAAAACTGGTTATATATAACCTGCTAGTATATAGTGTATATAGTAAATGTCATGTATATAGTAAATGTCATGTATGTAGTAAACGTCATGTATAGTAAAATTCAACCACAAAGAAACTGATTGTAAGACTATTGTATGCACACTAATTTTGTGGCTTTGATTTGCACTATACTTTGAAACATTTTACTTTTACAGATTGGTTTCATTAACTTCATCTGTTTGCCTCTTTACGGCACATTGAGCAAAATCCTTCCTGCCTCCACACCTATTCTAGACCACACCAAGTGAGTAAATCCTTCCTGCCTCCACACCTATTCTAGACCACACCAAGTGAGTAAATCCTTCCTGCCTCCACACCTATTCTAGACCACACCAAGTGAGTAAATTTGATTAACCCTTTACCCAACAGAAGGGCCCTGTGCCAATGCATTCTCTTATATATGCGAGTCGACCATAGGTCGCCTCGCATATATAAGAGAATGCATTGGCTTAACACATTAAAAATTATAAAATTGTTAAAGAATGTAAGAAAAAATGGTAAAAAGTGTTAAAAAATTTTTTTTAGGCCAATGCATTCTCTTATATATGCGAGGCGACCTATGGTCGACTCGCATATATAAGAGAATGCATTGGCACAGGGCATAACTGTAACTATCACAATGTGGTCAAGGAGCCGGTTCCAATGATATCCATATTTGTATGGTTCTATTGAGACAGACCGAAGATATTTTAGGCTGTTGAAGCTTGTTTTGGCCGGTTTGTTGGGTAAAGGGTTAATAAGTACATTGCCAAGGATTGTTACTGCACATTAGGCCTAAAAAAATAGTGGTGTTGCCAGTATCTAGATCACCCGCCCCTAATTCAGACCTTTGCCCCAACTAAATTTATTGCTTTATCAAGGCCAAGGCTCAAAATAATTTTTTTTTTACTGCCTGTCAAAATGACAGGCACCAAATGATTGGTGTTGGTCATTTCAAAATGGTGCCTGTCAAGTTTTCAGATATACTGTATGAGACAGTATTTAAATTGCCAATCAACTTATTATTCGTCAATGATGTGCACATTTTAGTGAGTGTCCAATTGCCACCTGGGAAAAAGCCATGTTATTTTTGTTTCAAAAGTTCAAAAACATTATGTCAATTAATAAATACACATGCAATTCACAAACGATGTAATTATATTCACTGAAATGATCTGAAATTAAAAAAGAACTGTTTTTTACTTTCAATGTCATATTTGGCCAGTAGTGGCTCCTTGGACAGATACAGATTGTTTAAAAATTTGCATTGGACAAAATGTCCGACAAATACAGAAGTGCACTGGACATAAGCTATTTTTCGTCTGACATTGACCTTGACCGGCCACTTATTTTGAGCCTTGATCAAGGCATAAGATGAACAAACATTCTATCCATGCTTTATCGTTTATCCATTTCGAATCCGAAGAAAACTGATATTAAAAAGTACATTGTCTTTTGAATATCTATATGGTCTGAGGAAATGCAATAATATCCTATCATTTATAGCAATATAAAATTTTATTATCCATTCCTTAACTAACACTATTTCTGATTGGGCAAAAGCCGTCACGTGATAATCCGGGAAAAAGTCATATTGGACTCCTGAAAGTCATATTGGACTCCCGAATGTTCAATATGACTTTTTTATCGGGACGTCACGAAGTAACACTGCCAAATGTATCGGTGAAATACTGTGGTGGATTTTTTAGAAGACGTTTCTCTTCCGCATTGAGTTTTCTTTTCAATTCCGTGTTTACTGTTCCAAATCATGCTTTCTGATGATCAAATACAGACTTTTATGGAGCATCAAGTGCTGACAAATACCAAAAATAACCACAAATTTTTATTCCCAAAATTTGGATTAACACACTGATGGATCCGTGTCTCGTCCAATATGACTTTTTACCACAACCTGGACTTGTACAAGGAAAACACATACTGTAAACAACATTGTATAATAACTTTATACTGTAAACAACATTGTATAATAACTTTATAATATAAAATTGAGACTCGGCTTACTGTTCTTTTAGGGTAATGTTATTGTTAATTTAGTTGTCGCCTCATTATCGTGAAGCATGAAACCACTTTAGGCTAATAGCGATGTACTCTTCAATATTAAGTGTCAAACTTACTCAACATGAGGATTAAATGTCTGCACCCGAAGCGTAAAGCATAAAAAGGGTTAAATTATAGATTTTCACTCGAAAAGTAAACAAACATTTTCTGTCCCAGTTTGTGGGGAAAACAAATGGGAACAAAATAATTTCCTTTCGACAGAAGATCCTATTGTCTGGCCACCTTGAACATTTTCATATGTTTAACATTTCTATTTCAGGATTAACTTGACAAATTGGAAGGACCTAGCCTCCACCAACTGATTAGCAGCTTTACGTTTAGCCTCAATTGGCACTAGAAAGATTCAGTGATTGGATAGAAATCTCAACAATGGTTTCTGCATTAATTATCACAAACCTAATTGAAGTACTCATTGTTAAGTTGTTAAGGCGGTATATAGGAATCAGCTTGTCCTGTCTGCAAGCCTTGAAATAGTGTGTCTGTCATTTGCGGAATGAGGTCCCCAGAGGGTGAATTTAGTGATGCTACCCCGCATAGTGGGCTAGCATCACCAAATTCACCCTCTGGGGACCTCATTCTGCTTACACCTCAGCAGAATGAGGTTCACAGAGGGTGAATTTGGTGATGCTAGCCCACTATGCAGGGTAGCATCACTAAATTCACCCTCTGGGGACCTCATTCTGCAAATGACAGGCACACTATTTCAAGGCTTGCCTGTCTGTCCATCCATCTATCTGTTAGTTTTCAGTAAATTTTATTGAAACTTGGTGCAGATATTTAGAACCATGGGAATCCATGCACCTGCGTTTATGAGGTCCATCTGACCTTTTTTTTTAGTGTTGTTATCCCCATTTTTTTATTTAGAAAATTACGAACATGCTTAATTTTTTCCGAGCATTTATTCCTACATTTTCCAGTGAATGTTTTTGAAACTTGGCACAGACATTTACCACTATCCGAACCTGTGATTATGAGATCGATCCAACTTATTTTAGTGCAGTCATCCCCCTTTTTGAAAATTTGAAATCAGAGTGTCCGATTTGGTATCGACACTGAATAACACAGACGATATCAGCATCGAATCGAATCCTGAGTATTTTTAGGGCCCTACTAGTAACTAGTATATCTCTATATGTGTTTTCTTGTCACATATTATCATCACATTAACCCTTTAATGATGGGAGCTGCGCTGGTGCAGCATTAAAGATCATGTGCCAGTGCATTCTCTTATATATTATTATATTAGGGAGCCTCGCTAATATAAGATAATGCTATACTTACAAGGTCAAGGTAAATATTGTTAGGCCAATGTATTCTCTGATATATATGCAAGGCTCCCCATGGGAGACTTGCATATATAAGAGAATACATTGGCACAGGATCTTTAATGCTGCACCAGCGCAGCTCCCTTCATGAAAGGGCTAAACATCTCTAAAAGTAAGACTCCACATACATGTAGCAGACCATATTCATGCATAATTTTGTCGGTGCTTGTATTCCGTGTGGGGTTTTTTTTCTCTCAGAAAAACAAATATGTTAATGTGGTACCCTTAATGTAGCCCAATTGCACTGCAGGGGTATCCTTAGCCCCAATGATACAGTCCCACCTCTAGTTTTGATAAACGTTATTCATATTACAAAACAAACCCTAATGAGACCTTTTAGCTCACCTGAGACCAAGTCTTCAGTGGAGCTATAGTCATCACTCCTCATCCATCCGTCAACATCTCGCAGACCGCAAGTCTGAATAAAGTCATATTTGGTGTGGATACACAATTCTGTCTAATCTACAAGAGATCCATGTTTTAGCCTATACACCTAATTGTGCACTTTGAAATAAAAGCACCAAACGGCAATATGTTCTCGGTGATGCTTGAAAACGAGAATGAAGAGTGCCAAGCTCAATTTTTCCCGTGGTTGCCATGGTAACCAATTTTCAATATTTTAATGGAAACTTGAATTATTTGATAACTTAGTGTAATTGAATGTATGTGCTGTTCAAACAAGAATTGCTTAACATGGGGTTCACAATGGTTCCAATATGGCCGCCATTTAACATAAAATGACCGTAATTTAATTATTTCCATTACATATATCTGTCTGGCCTTATCTTAAACAACTAGCACAGTGAAAATGGCAAAATGAGTGATAGTTCAACTGTTTACATACAATATACATTATGAAGATTTACATATATATGTGTTACAGTACAGTGCGCATGAGATTTAAAAAAATGTGTCTGGGTCAGCCAGGTCTGCTAAGTGTAAGTTATTTTAAATATGGCCACATATATGGCCCATACATTTAAAAATCAATTTAAGTGGTTAATCTTAAGTATTTTGTGGGTTTGGGGGGGGGGGGGGGTGGGGGGGTACATGACAATCTTATCAAATTGCCTAAAATAAATGTTCACTTATCTCCTATATATTTTGAGACTTCCGTAAATATATGTGTATATTTGTCCTTTATATATAGACTCCAAAACGGCTGGACAGATTGAGCTCAAACTTCCTATCTAAGGGTAAAATCCCACGGGAATGGTCGTCGCGGCGTTTTGGAGAAGCTCCGACCACCCGTTCTTCACTCTCAGTCACAAAAAACGGCACTGCGGGGGTTAATCGCATTGATAGTTAAAGAGCGTTCCTATCCGCAGTGTAGTTGATAAAGAGCGTATGTGCGTAATGTGATTCTTACGTCTGTACACGGGCGTTAGCATCGGTTACCAGACATGAGCGTGTTGTGTGATTCTTACGTACTTATGAACGGGGATCGGGTCAGTTTTTCCGCCCTAGGTGATCTTCACCTTGAAACGGGTACCCACAAATGATATATATGTGTGTGTCCTTTATAGACTCGAACCGATTGAGCTCAAACTTGCTACCTACGGGAAGTGTCATGGGCGGGTTAAATTGTGACCCCGACCTGACCTTGAAAATGATCAATTCAAGGTCAAATCGGGTAAAATTGAAAAACAAAAAACTAATTGAAAAACAAAAAATTAAATTAAACAATTAAAAAAATTAATTAAAAAATCCAGTAAATTAAAAAGGCACAATTAACTCATTGAAAAACAAAAAATAAATTATAAAAAGCCACAATTAACTCGTTGAAAAACAAAAAATTAAATTAAAAGTTTCTGACGAACGCCACCAGTGGCGGGCTAACCTGCTAGTTCTCTATATAAAAGGAGAAAAAAATATCTGTGATACAGGATTTTGTGATATAAGCATTTTGTGATTTTCACTTTTATGTCTTCATTTGTCACATTATTATGAAATTAATCCGTCAAAATGCATGTTTTATTACATTGAAATAATAATTTTTGTTATGTTATGCTTACAAGATAATTTTAATAAATTATATTTTTAGTGGTTCGATTAAATTTGTATCCCCAGGTCAGATATATTGTATGTGTTCAATCATATCTATGGGCTTAATCATATCTATGGGTTTAGTAATATATATCTATGGGTTTAATGCTATCTATGGGTTTAGTCTATGGGTTTAATCATGGCTATGGGTTTAATCATATCTGGGTTTAATCATATCTATGGGTTTAATCATATCTATGGGTTTAATCATATATATCTATGGGTTTAATATCTATGGGTTTAATCATATATATATATATATGGGTTTAAATAGGGTTTAATATTATTTTATGGGTTTAATAATATTTATTACACTCCTATGTGTGATTTCCATTGAAAACGCTGTTAATTAAAAATGGTAATGTCACTAGTGAATTATGTCATTTCCTGTGACGTCGCTTACTGATCTAGACTGAATTTTTTATTGTTGATCTTTCTCCACATCGGGACTTTCATGCATTAGTGTCTACGTGATTTAATCATATTTGGCGAACCAAATTGATGCAGAAGTGTAATAAATAGAGTAATCAATTAGTTCCGAGAATTACATTCAATAATTCACACGAGTGAGAGACGTTTCTTGCAGACGTCTCTCACCTCGTGAATTAATTAACATAATTCTCGGAACCAATTGATTACTATCTATATATCTATGGGTTTAATAATATCTATGGGTATAGTCCTATCTATGGGTTTAGTCATATCTATGGGTTTAATCATACCGTAGATTTAAGGCTCACAGCTATATTTGTGGCTCAGCAAATGGAACCACGACCATATATAAAACATCTACGTGTGATAGATGACTGCATACATTTTACCACACTATGCGGCCCAAGCTCCCTTAACCTTTTCTAAATACTCATTGACGAGTAGTACCCACAGTAAATGTTCAGATAATAAGTTCAACAAACGACAATAGGTCGTTTGTTGAACTTATTATCTGAACATTTCCCACCAATGAATATGAATCCTTCTGCTCTAATTTTATCTGTTTTTCTGCTTTTATTACCCCAATGCCCCTCTAAATGAATAATGGACAGATTCAATGTCTACTTTTATAACTGGATGGGAGATTCCAATCAGTATAGAAAGGGTTAAAAAAAAAATGGGTTGCAGACAGGTTCCCTGGTAAAAAAAAATAACGAGAACGATGGTACATTGATATCCTTATATTAAGATGTAAAATAACATACATTATATGATAAGATAATAGCACACGATCAACAACCATTCATTTCCATCTCATTTTGATACAGTAATGCTCTAAATAATCGACTCCTTAACCACAGCAGAATTATGGGTAATTTTTCAGGATTTAGTCGGAAATATGGCTTGTTGAGCGCTTTCCGATGCTTTCCGATGAATGGCAACAAGCCATATTTCCGACTAAATCCTGAAAAGTTACCCATAATTCTGCTGTGGTTAAGGAGTCGATTATTTAGAGCATTACTGTACATCATCAAAACCTAACAAGGACCAACATGTCTCTTTAAATAATCATGACCCAGAATCGAGCACAAGATTTGTTAATAATCTGAACTCTTACAGAAAATTTAAACTTATCTTCTGTGAGTCTTTTAACCCTTCTATGACTGGAGCTTCCTGAAATTTTGCGAAAACCCTGTGCCAATGCATTCTCTTATCTATGCGAGTCTCCCATAGGGAGCCTTACATATATAAGAGAATGCATAGGCCTAACAATATTTACCTTGACCTTGTAAGCCAGTGCATTCTCGTATATATGTGGGAATGCCCTGGCACAGGGTCTTTAATGCTGCGCAGCTCCCGTCATGAAAGTGTTAACACTCAAGAGTTTGTCATACCCTGACAGAATTACATGTAAGTGTGTACATAATGCCTTCTGGAATGAGCAGGTCACATTATATAGCAGCTCAAAACTTCCCTGTCAATTCTAATAGCATACTACAGTAATGCCCTAAATAATCGACTCCTTAACGACAGCAGAATTATGGGTAACTTTTCAGGATTTAGTCGGAAATATGGATTGTTGCCATATTTCTGACTAAATTCTGAAAAATTACCCATAATTCTGCTGTGGTTAAGGAGTAAATTATTTAAAGCATTACTGTATGTTACCAGTTTAGTGCAGTTAGATGTATATATGATAAACAGTAGATAACTTATTTCTCAAGCAATTGTACTAAGTTTGTTTTTTATATTTGCTTACACAAGTTTTGAAACCAGGTGCCAACATGAATAATTCAACATATACAAATATAGAGCTGCATTCTTGTTGGGGAAAGGTTAGCATTTATTGTAAGGGAGTCGCTGATAGGAAAAAGATCTGAGGGCTCTTAATAAGCTCCAGTATTATTTTTATGTTTCATCAGGGATATAGCTAGATGGTCTCCGTTGGGAAGTTAGTTTTCCAACCGATTGCCATTTGAGTAAACAAATTCAGACTGAAATGAGGGAAAAATAAGGTTGAAAAACAATTTCAACCAATTTTGGTGGGATATTTTCAAGGGGTGTTGTGTCAGGCATCAAGTAACGAAAGTTTTGACCAAACATGGAGCGGAGGTGAGACACCCACTTAAACCCCCTGTCGGCATGTCCCTGGTAATTACCACTAAAGGGAGATAATCTCGAACCAATGCCAAATAAAGTGTGGTTACATAATAGACACTGAAAATTAATGTACACACTGATATGATTCAATGAATTTCTTTTCAAAACTCATATATTTACCAGGATTTACAACAATTTTGACATGAACTTCCCCAGTTACGGCTAGTTTGCTTTAGAAACCTAATTCAAAGGATAAACAGAATATATTCATACTGGAGCCAGAACTACAAATGATAATACAAAGATGAGTGTATAATAAATAGGTTATCTTTCAGCAATACACATAAGCAGACCTCAATATGTGGTGTTGATCATTTGCAGAATGACGTCCCCAGAGGGCTAGGGTCACCAAATTCATTCTCTGGGAACCTCATTCTACATGGCATCATCTGCTATGGCAGACCTAGACACAGATTTAACCCTTTGAACCCGTAACACCGATATTTAGGTGCAAACGAACCGTGACTATATCCCGTAACACCGATATTTCGGTGCAGCGACGACATGATTCGGTAGCAAATTTATATATAGTATAACGAGCGTCAGACCCTCTGATTTATATTTAAATGGCCCCCACATATGTCAGCGGCGCCCATGGTGCGTATGAATGGTTGACCGCTAGTATCGGGTAGAAATATATGCGCATGCGCATAGCATATAATCTACAAAAACATACGATATTTTAAGCGAACTGTGCCGCTATATTTACGGCATATAATTTCGTGTTCCCCGTGTGTGTACAGAACAGACATAATTTAGACACACAATTTCAGTTTAAATTACCCTCGCGTATATTAACCAGTGTTCTGCTACATATGGGGAAGTGTCTATCGCATATGAAGTTGATTTATTCGCGCATGCGCAGACTAGCGCAATGACAACTAAATGGTTTATAACGTACTTATACACGACATACCCACTAATATATATATATTTAAATTGGCCTATTGAAGTCAGCGCTGGCAAAGGTGTCTATATGGATTGGCTGCCCGCTAGAATCGGCTAGGAAAATATGCGCATGGGCGCAGGCTATAATTCATTTTTAAAAATACGTTTAAGTGAAATGTGGCGCTATATATGACATTTTGTTGCATGTTTCACATGTTAGTACAGTAGACACAATCTAGACAGCTTACTTGAACAATGGGGCCACAATATGTTACGGGAAATGACGTTGTTTCTGGTCTCTGTAATATCAGTCTCTGTTATGCCACATGCAGCAAAAGTCTATCGCATATCAAGTTGACTTACTCGCGCATGGTCAGGTATATCTTAATTTCACATTAGGATATTGGTTGCATCGAAACGCAATTCGCTGATGTATAATTACAACGTTATAAGCTAGAATTCGTTTATCCTGCAAATGTCGGGTAGATGCCTAGTAACCGTTTCTAAGGCGAGATCGGGTGGCAAAGTCTTCCGATCTTACAATGATCAGTGGTCCGGGCATGCATATATCATGCCTGCAGTTTCAGGTAGGTGTCCCCTTTCAACATAACCAACACCGTGCGACTAGACACTGTCTAAATTTAAGGCAAAATATACCACTGAATGGTTAGTGCAATTATGTCATTCGATCAGTTGTGGTATTTGCTTAGCAACCGTTGCTACCCTTAAATGGGATATTTGGTTCACTATTCTGGTCGGGTATATCTCAAATTTCACGTTAGGGTAGTACCTGCATAAAAAAACGCAATCACTGAGGTTGAATTACGACGCTATAAGCTATATTTACATTTTCCAGTCAATTCCGGGTAGTTGCCTAGCAACCGTTGCCAAGGAGTTGCCGCGAGGCAAAGTCTCACGATCTTATAATGATCGCTGATCCATGGGGGACAAACCTGTAAAGTTTCAGACCGGTGTCGCAATTTGAACATAATCAACACCATGCTACTAGACACTGTCTAATTTAAGCGGACATACCACTGGGAGCCCCGGGTCAGGGTGTCGATCAATGTGGGGCGCCAGGGTTCAAAGGGTTAAGTTCCCAGATGGTGAAGATGGTGATGTGCACCCATTGGGCACTCTGATTGTGCCATCTGCCAATTTGTGGATATAGTGAAAATAAACTAAAAAAGATAAAAAATAAAGAAAAAAAACTTGTTAATTTGATAATAAAGATATTTTCCAGAGAATATGAGGCCTAAACAGAATGAGGTCACCAGGGGGTGAATTTAATGATGCTAACCCACTGTGCGGGTAGTGTCACTAAATTCACCCTTTGGGGACCTCATTCTGCAAATGACCAGCAACATATTTTGAGGCCTACACATAAGACACATAAATATTGACTTTCATACACCCATTCCTTTCTGGACAGGTACTAATAGTATGCATTTAGCGTTGCAAAAAGGGTCAGGTTACCATGAATCAGGCGGCTTGTTCAATTGGCGTAAGGACCATATATAAGGATATTTCATGCTGCACTAGCCCTTTTCCCACCACGGAAGGGTTAATAAAAGATTTTCATATGAAAATTGATTCAACTGTTTAGTGAATGAACATAGCTACAGTAATGCCCAAAATAATCGACTCCTAAACCACAACAGAATTATGGGTAATTTTTCAGGATTTAGTCGGAAATATGGCTTGTTGCCATTCATCGGAAAGCTCTCATCCAGAGCTTTCAGATGAATGGCAACAAGCCATATTTCCGACTAAATCCTGAAAAATTACCCATAATTCTGTTGTGGTTAAGGAGTCGATTATTTAGGGCATTACCATAAATAACTTGACCCTGTTTGCTTTAGTATCCTGATACACTACAAAAAAATATAACCACAAAAATAATTCTTCAATTTATAAACTTCAATGAATCTGTGTCACATCCAACATCCATAACATCAAAATAGCAATTTCATCAATAGGAAAAATTCAACCTGCATTTAAAATTGCTGCAATACTTCCATTTAATATTGCTGGTTCAAAGTTCTTCACTCAATTCCAAAATTTTTCAACCTTTACAATCCATAATATGAAATATACTAATGCAAATTCAATGTTGTGCTAAAGATCTTTCCAGTTGGCTTGTGACACGAACGATTTGCAGCAATCATGGCAATTTCGTGATATCTATTGCGTAAAGTTTTATATTTCCTGCATGAATCCATTATTTCTCTACCCGTAACCATATTTGAACAGTTTAATTACATTTACTTTAATGAATACTTCTTGTTATATCTTTGTTATTACATAATAAAATCACTCCATCATTCACTTTTGAAGTGTGCCATTCGAAGGTGAGTTCACCACTAACTTAGGGCAAGTAATGCCCTAAATAATCGACTCCTTAACCACAGCAGAATTATGGGTAACTTTTCACGATTCAGTCAGAAATGTGGCTTGTTGCCATTCATCGGAAAGCTCTCACTGAGTTACCCATAATTCTGCTGTGGTTAAGGATTCGATTATTCAGGGCATTACTGTGTCTAACTTCGGGTATTTATCTAATGTTTACAGTTTGTAAGCTCTCATTCCTGTGTTCTGATTTGCTGGATTCACACGGATATCGTGCCACACGTGATTTGGGAAGAGCTTTTATAAAATATATATATATATAAAATATATACAGAAATATCTAGCCAGTATTCCCTCAAAACATACTTTTCATTGATTCAGTAAAGCATGATGGCAACAATGTATATGGCGAGTAATCATTTAAGGTAACTTACAACCATCCATGGTTGAGTGGTTTTGTTATCAAGCCTTGAAATAGTGTGTCTGTCATTTGCAGAATGAGGTCCCCAGAGGGTGAATTTAGTGATGCTACCCTGCACAGTGGGCTAGCATCACTAAATTCACCCCCTGGGGACCTCATTCTGCTTAGGCCTTAGCAGAATGAGGTTCCCAGAGGGTGAATTTGGTGATGCTAGCCCACTGTGCGGGGTAGCATAACTAAATTCACCCTCTGGGGACCTCATTCTGCAAATGACAGGCTCACTATTTCAAGGCTTGTTTTGTTATTATGACATTATGTTGGTGGGTCCCCTGCTGATTTAGTTAAGTTGGTGGGACGATTATTGGGCGGTTATGGAAATTTGAAAAAGTACCATTATTTGTCTTAATTTGTAATTTTTTGTCTAAATGGTTTGAAACAGGTCACTATCTGTGGGGCATATTTAGGCGCTCAGATATCTGACAATATTTTAATGCTTTCTACATTAAATACTCATTGACGAGTAGTTTCCTTAGGAAATATTCAGAAAATAAGCTCAGCAAAGGCTGTTTGTTAAAGATGGATTATCTCTTTAAATAAATTTTTTTAAATAGTTGCGTGTGTATAAAATAATAGATATGAACTGAAGACCCCTGTCCGGAAAAGCTTCTATCAATTAATATTGATTTTATTTCGAATATTAAATCGGGACCGTTTATGTTACTATTTTTAGAACAGACCATTCGGATGATACCATATTGCGATATAGAGCACTGGGCTGTTCCTATGGCTACGCACCGAAAGTCAAATGTCCCAGATTGATTGTTTGTATTGTTTTGTTCCACATATATAAGCGATAATGAGTATAATTGACGTTTATTTGTGACAAAATTGTACAATAAAATTTCTGGTCTTGGTTAACAGTAACCACTATTGTTCGTTAGCTGAATAAACACGCCTTTTTAGACCAGAAAATATTCGAAATAAAATTAATATTAATCGATAGAAGCATTTCCGGACAGGAGTCTTCGATTCAAATATAATATTTTATACCCCGGCAACTATATAATACATGTTTACAAAGAGATAATCCACCTTTAAACTTATTTTCTGAAAAATTCCTACCAATTAATAGCAATCATTCTGCACTTGTATTATCTGCCATCTGCTTTTTGTTCCTGATGCATAGTACTATTTTGGCTTCAAAATATTTAATTACACATCCGATGACCTTTGAGTTAAATTACTCTTGAGTACATTTAACCTGTGACCTTCCACAGTACACGACTGATGACATTTTGAGTTCATTTAACCTGAGTACATTTAACATGTGACCTTTCACTGTACCTCGCTTTGATAGTTAGTCAGCCGCTGTCATATCGAATATCGATTCCTGCCCATGTGGGAGGCTGGGAGCCATTACTTCTCGACTTTTTACACTGTTTTGCAACAACGAATGCTACCATCTTGGAAATATCATAAGATTCTTTGGTTCTTATATTTTGAAAATATGGCTTTTCCTTGATCGGTCAAGTCCCCGAAAATGACAATTTAAGAAAAATAACTGTACATTTTTCATTCTTAAAACCATAATTTTGCTCCAAGAACATCATAGCTAAATCAGCAGGACCCGACAACAACATAACATGAGGACCGCTTAACCAATGGTGATAACCTTCAAGCCTAATGAGAGAGACATAAATTAACCCTTCCTTGACTGGAGCTTCCTGAAATTTTGCGAAAACCATGTGCCAATGCAATCTCTTATGTACTAGTATGTGAGTCTTCCAAAGGGAGCCTTGCATATATATAAGAGAATACATTGGCCTAACAATTTGACCTTGAGCTTGTAAGCCAGTGTATTCTCTTATATATATGTGAGGCTCCCATGTATAAGAGAATGCCCTGGCACAGGATGGTGCACCAGCACAGATCCAGCCACGACTGGGTTAAACAGTAGAAGTCTCTCTTGTCACCGAGCATTGGTCTCTGATCTGGCCTAATTCAATAATTCTCAGTAATGATTAAGAATGATCTGTGAGTAGTGACAACGGCAAGAAACTAAGTTTCAAACAAATAAATGGGCATATTACTTCAAAGGTAAATAAAAATATTTTGAGAGACTTAACAGGAAGATATTTTGAGAATTAACCCTTCCATGACTGGTGCTTCCTGAAATTTAGCGAAATCCATGTGCCAATGCATTCTCTTATATATACGAGTCTCCCATAGGGAGCCTCGCATAAATAAGAGAATACATTGGCCTGACAATATTTACCTTGACTTTGTAAACCAGTACATTCTCTTATCTATTCGAGGCTCCCTATGGGAGACTCACATATATAAGAAAATGCACTGGCACTGCAGCTCCCGTCATGAAAGGGTTAAATTGGAATATGAAAAATTCACCTATTCAGAGTGAATTTCCCACTTTAGAAACCAAAATTATATATTTTTTTATTGAATAAATTGTCATGCATCTATTTTCTGTAAATATTGGAAAGTTTGCAGTAGAAAATATTAAAGTACGCAATGAGAGAATGGAATTTTCGAAAAGTGTAGAATTCAGCCGTCACCTATTAAAAGGAGCTGTGTGCATTTAATAATCTAATGATGAACACCCCCAGGCCTAAAAATATGGTGCCGGACATTCACAGAATGAGGTTCCCAGAGGGTGAATTTAGTGACGCTACCCTGCAGTGGGCTAGCATCACCAAATTCATCATCAGATATCTCATTCTGCATGGCCTCATCTGCAATGGGAGACCTAGACATAGTTCCCAGATGGTGAAGATGGTGATGTGCACCCATTAGCCACCTCGATTATGCATTGTGTCGTCTGCAAATATGGGGATATAGAGGTTCATAACTCTGATGAAAATTTGCGGGCGGAACCCAAATTGAACTTCAACTTTTGGGCTTGTAGACTCACATAGCAAATTTCATTCCATTCAGTTAAGACTTACTTATCATCCGGAAATGAAAAAAAACAAACGGATGGACGGACGGACCAATAACATAATAAATCCCCTTTTTTTCAAAACGAGCGTATAAAAAAAAATTCATTAATTGTTAATTTGATAATAAATATACTTTCCAGAGAAGATGATGCTTAACAACAAAGAGGTCGCCAGAGGGTGAATTTAGTGATGCTAACCCATTGTGCAGGGTAGCCTCATTAAATTCACCCTCTGGGAACCTCATTCTGTAAATGACCAGCACAATATTTTGAGCTCTGAACACCCACACTATATCTACATTCCTGAATATTTTGCCCTACTACAAGCTGCATTTTGGTAAAAATATTTTAGTAGTAGTGTCCCCATATCTACAATTTAAATTATAAGCAAAAGCACAATGTTTGAATTTTTGGTTATGAAGATATAACCAGCAAGTTTGAAGACAAATTAAAACTGCATATTTGATTGCGATGCAAACAAATGTTGGCAATTAACCCTTTACCCAACAAAACGGCCAAAAACGCCCAAATAAAGCTTCAACAGCCTAAAATTCTTCGGTCTGTCTCAATAACACCATACAAATATGGATATCATTGGAACCGGTTTAATGACCACACAGTTATGCCCTGTGCCAATGCATTCTCTTATATATGCGAGTATGCATTCTCTTATATATGCGAGTCGCCTCGCATATATAAGAGAATGCATTGGCCTAAAAAACACTTTTTACCGTTTTTTCTTACATTCTTTAACAATTTTATAATTTTGTCTTACGTTTTTTAACAATTTTATAATATTTTTCTACATTCTTTGACAATTTTATCATTTTTAATATGTGTTAAGCCAATGCATTCTCTTATATATGCGAGGCGACCTATGGTCGACTCGCATATATAAGAGAATGCATTGGCACAGGGCCGTTCTGTTGGGTAAAGGGTTAAATAAGATGTCATTTCATGATAGCAGCATCACAGTAAGTGATCTTTCATACTCAAGTCAACGGTTTTATGTTAGCTGGTATCAAGCCTGAATTTAGTGTGCCTGTCATTTGCAGAATGTGGTCCCCAGAGGGTGAATTTAGTGATGCTATCCTGCATTTGGGCTAGCATCACCAAATTCACCCTCTGGGGACCTCATTCTGCATGGACTTATCTGCTATGGGAGACTTCAACTCAGATTGAAGTTCCCAAATTATGAATATTGTGATATACACCCATTGGGAACCTTGATTATGTCGTCTGCCAATTTGGGGATATACAGAAACTGAACTTTCAAAAGAAATAGAATCTATGTGAAGAAGTTTCTATAGAAATTTGATGATAAAGAAACATTCCAGAGAAGATGAGGCATAAGCAGAATGAGGTCCCAAGAGGGTGAATTTAGTGATGCTACCCCGCTATGCGGGATAGCATCACTAAATTCACCCTCAGGGGACCGCATTCTGCAAATGACAGGCACACTAAACTCAGACTTGGCCGGTATCAGATTAAAAAAATTAGACGCAAGACATAGATCGCATGTCTAAGTGAGGTTTTATCCAAAGTTTACTACATTACGGAAGCAAAATCACAAAAAACAGAAACTGTGTTGATGGTTTGGAACTCTGAATGCATGAGTGATGTAGTACATGTAAAATGTATTTGTGGCATGATATTTACATCGTGAGTAATAAGATCTCATCTGACATGTAAAGACAGTGAGCTGCACGCTAATGTTCTTTTTCTTTTTGATCCAGTTTGTTCGAGTTTTATTCACAGCATTTTAGCAGTACATAACAATGAATGTCGGAATTAAGGGAGTCATGTTGTTCTAATCTTTCCAGGAACATAATTTTTGTCAATAACAGGTTCTTGTAGGAACATATGTAAACACTTCTCATTTTGTGCCAGCGGATGTCCAGCAACCCTGAAATAAGAAAAGAGTTGCTCTTCATTCAACTATTTTATTCCATGCCCATTTGCCCATTGTCGTGAGACACATGTATTGAATGGAATCCTAGCCATTGAATACATATTATTATATACTTCTAGTGGAATACATGCCGGAACTATCTTTGTTGACAAGAAAGATGACGCACATTACGTCAACCATTTGCTTGGAGTGATGCCCGATCATTACTGGTTATTCATCAGGCTTATATCACAATAAAGGTAGCTATTGTATCAATGAAGGTGACAGTCATGTATTAATCTTATTTGACACAATGGTGTAGAATAAATACAGAACACAACTTGCATCATAATCTCGAATCTTATCAAACTTGTTGCAGACGCTCGAGCTACGATCTCACAAAATATTTCCATGCCCCATCCACAACTCATTCGATAAAAGATTCTCGATTAATATGCGCGGTTGTCTTCTGTCTATGTCTTCCAAATAAACATGCAGTTCAAAATAAATGTGCAGGGTGGAAATCCTGGATAATTTTTAATAAACGTATCGGGAGGTTCGGTGCAATAATCAACTGATAAACACACTATCTCTATTAAATACTCATTGATGAATAGTTCCCTTAGAAAATGCTCAGAGGAAATTTTACTTTAGGGCGATCAATTTCACCATTTTGGTTTGTAAAACATGTGCTAAATATAGAAAACCACAGATTAGTGCTCAGCTGGTGACCGAGTCAGAAAGAACGTACGAATGGTTTGCTCGGGCATAGAGAGATTCTGCTTGTAACTTCTGACATGTACATGTAGCTTGTAAGGTAAATGGCAGCATGTGATAGTGACAATTAATATGAGACATAGCAGTTAAAGTCAAAAGAGTTTGTGGCAATCGGGTGAGTTATAACGGGTTATAAATTTGAAGGATCAATCACCATAGTATATTCTGTTATAACTAACCCCGAGCTACATGTATCTTCTATTATAACTAACCCAGAGCTATATGTATCTTCTATTATAACTAACCCTGAGCTATATGTATCTTCTATTATAACTAACCCTGAGCTATATGTATCTTCTATTATAACTAACCCTGAGCTACATGTATCTTCTATTATAACTAACCCTGAGCTATATGTATATTCTGTTATAACTAACCCTGATCTATATGTATCTTCTATTTTAACTAACCCTGAGCTAAATGTATCTTCTATTATAACTAACCCTGAGCTACATGTATCTTCTATTATAACTAACCCTGAGCTATATGTATCTTCTATTATAACTAACCCTGAGCTATATGTATCTTCTATTATAACTAACCCTGAGCTACATGTATCTTCTATTATAACTAACCCTGAGCTATATGTATATTCTGTTATAAGTAACCCTGAGCTATATGTATCTTCTATTATAACTAACCCTGAGCTATATGTATCTTCTATTATAACTAACCCTGAGCTATATGTATCTTCTATTATAACTAACCCTGAGCTATATGTATCTTCTATTATAACTAACCCTGAGCTATATGTATCTTCCAAACAAATTAATCCATGTTTATGACTGAACATATTCCTAAAATTGCATCATAATGCCTACAGATTACACGCCATAACCTACAAGCAGAATCTCTCCAAATCCACTATTTGTGACCCGCCATATCAAATCCAGTTGGAAGTCGGGATTTTGTTACCCTGTGCCAATGCATTCTCTTATATATGTGAGTCGACCATAGGTCGCCTCGCATATATAAGAGAATGCATTGGCCTAACAATTTTTTACAATTTTAATAATTTGTTCTTGTATTCTTTAACAATTTTATAATTTCACCCATACAGAGCCCCAGACAAACATGAGCAGACGACACTTTTCTATATGCTTCTATATATGTGTGGGGCTTCCTGCAGGGTAATGGATGTTTTTTATTTTATGTCCTAAAAAATTGTAAGAAACATTTATTTAAAAAACATGAAAAAAAATTGTTAGGCCAATGCATTCTCTTATATATGCGAGGCGACCTATGGTCGACTCGCATATATAAGAGAATGCATTGGCACAGGGTAAAAAAAATCCCGACTATGGCGGGTCACATATTAGATTGTGAAAATGGCTATTAAACACTCACTTGTTGACAAATTGTTCTAGCCCAGTTTTACGCTCTTCTATAAATTCGTCCTCGTATATACCATCATCTCCTCTGAATGGTAGCTGTCTCTTCCATGCCTTGCCAGGAAGTGGAGGAACAACAATCTACAAATACAAAGAGAAACAAATTCAGTCTCATACACTTTAATCAAAACCAGCCCAAAATGAACAATAAATATCACTAAATAACATGTCCGTTCATTCTTCCAGCTTCTGTCCCAATCTTCCCCTGTGAACTAATTCACACTGCAGAGGGTGTGGGACAGATGGTGGACTATATGATGGGAGAGCTCCGACTGAACCTGTCACCTATGGTACATGTATGAAAAGTGAGCTTAAACTGAAGGATTATGTTTGGAATTTAGAACAATATCTATTTACTGGAATGTATAGTCAACAAGAGCATAGCTAGGGTGTGGCAAAGTACAGCCATGGTAAAAAAAATTTAAATGGCCATAACTCAGGTGAAAATTGGCAGGCGTAACCAAAATTTGAACTTGACCTGTATTTTGGGCTCGTAAACTCACATACCAAATTTTATTCCATTCAGTTCAGACTTATTAAAGTTATCATCCGGAAACGAAAATTGAGTGCAAATAAAAAGGGCCGTAACAATGGTGAAAATTGGCATGTGTAACCCGAATTTGAACTTGGCCTGTATTACTTGTGCTAGTAAACCCACATACCAATTTTCATTCCATTCAGACTTACTAAAGTTATCATCCAGAAACGAAAAAAGCGAACGGATGGACTAATAACATAATAAGTCCCGTTTTTGAAAAACAGGCAAATAAAAATGACATGTGAAAGTATTGAAATAAAAACTGATTCCATCAGTTAGCAGTTGATTTTGGATTGTGTTTTTTATTGTACCGTATAGTACTAGTACTCACTTTACTATCCCTTTCTAGCTCATTCCGCAACCACTCGAAATCACTATACCTCCGCCGGACACTTGATTCCTTCAATTTGAATACTGGCAAGTTCGTCTGAAAATGAAAGACTGAATGAACATGTTCAATAAAATAATGAACTGCCTTTCCTATTGTTGAGCTAACAGTCATGTTGCTGGACCTAAATTATATTAACTTGTTTTCCCTCTCAGTTCTAATAGTCTAGATTTCAATGATCTAGTCTTTATTTACTGGGATGTTGAGATGAGACAGTGCAGGCAGCAGCCATAGATTGATTGATTGGGGTTTAACCCTTTGGGTTCCAGGGGCCGATCTCATCAGCCATAAACCTACAAAATAAGTATGTTAAAGAATATAAGAATAAATTATTAAAATTGTAAATAATTGTAAAAAAAACAAAAAACAATTGTTAGGCCAATGCATTCTCTTATATATGCGAGGTGACCTATGGTCGACTCGCATATATAAGAGAATGCATTGGCACAGGGTATATGGGTTGATACAAAAATCGGACCTGGCACTCAAAGGGTTAATGTCACTTTCAGCAACTAAGGCCATATCACAACATTGCCAGTGTTAGGTGGAGGAGGAAATCCGCACACAGCCATAGAAAAATAAATGAATAATGGAAAGTTTTTATATACTAGTAGCTCTTAACCTTTCTATACCAAATGGATGAGACCATTCACTCATAAAATAATACATTGGAATGGTCTATTATTCATCTGGGGGGGGGGGTTTAGAAAAAATAAGCAGATGACAGATAATAATGTGCAGAATGAGTCTTTTTTATTGGAGGGATTTTTTCAAATAATAATTTCAACAAAACGACTTATGGCAGTTTGTTGAACTTATCATATAAACATTTCCTAAGGGATAACTACTCATCAATGAGTATTTAGTATAGAAAGTATTAATCACATGAAGTATTTACGCTCAGGAATATTTATATTATTACATGCTCATGAATATTTACATTATTAGCCGAGTTGTTGAGCCATGCCAAGTCCAATGTGTGTTGCCAATTTACAGGCTAACTGTATTCATTAGAGCGGTGACTTTTGATTTTCGCTTGCCAATATTTTCAATTAAATTCATAACTGAGCGAAATAAGTAGTGCGCCAATATGAGTATCTAGATGTGTATGTCCAAGTAACCAATTGTGGTATAATTGGACGAGTACTTAAGGTATCTCCGGAGATACTATTTAATGAGAACATCCGAGAACAAGTCTAAAATCAATAAATAAGTCATAATAATGTTCAATTATAGTGTATATATCAATCTTAAGTGAATATTATACCATATTTGATCTTTTAAATGACATACATGTATATGTAGTTATTATGGGTATAGTTAACTTGAGAACTTGAAACATCGCAGCCACCATGCATGTTAAATAACGTGTTATACTTAAAATATCAGTAGACATTATAGACATATACATATACAGTAAACATTGATAATTTCATTAAAATGTTTACTTTTATGCATTTAACAGACATATTCTTAACCAATTGTAATCATTATACCTAGCAGAAATCTCATTTTAACATCAGTGTTCGCGTTGCCACTTGCAAAAATAAAATACATTTGGCAAAAAATATTTTCGTTTGGGGAAAAGTTACTTGTTGACATTTTCTTTGCCAGTGACAGCAGTTACAAATCCTGCCCATCGAGCACTCTGATTGGATCGGATGGTTCCATCAAACAAGTAAGTCACCTCCTCCATCTTATACTGGTATCAGAACGTCAATCAATTTGAACCAAAAAGCACTTTAAACACACATGCAGTTAAATGTTGTTAACATGTGATGTTTCTATATATTGAGGTATAGCGAGTCGCGACTGTGGCGACTTTTAATGCAAACTGGTCAAGTGTGATTAGTATATTTATAAACACTGTGATTTTTAGTCAACACATGGCTTATTAGTGATTCTACTAGATCACATCAAATGCATGCCAAGAATGGTTTGATCTTGTCGCCCGGCACCAGCCTTGCGCACATGGCGTGGAATCAATTCCACACCCCATTAATATAAAATAATTAAATGGTACATCAGTCTGATTCAGTCATAGGAAGATTCCATCCTCACGCAAATGTCAGGGGTGTCAGTTATTTGTTTTCAACATGTGCTACTTGGCACTCGCAAGTAATTTTAATTGTACACAGTTTATGTTTTAACTTTTATTTATTACTGGTAAGCATATGGAACTACAGTAAGTTTTGAAATGTTTATTTGGGTCATGAGTGTGCCTGCAGTCTCATGTCGATGATGTCATCATGGGTAGATCACTGTATGTGAGGGGGGGGCTCACCTGTGAGCAAAAATAGTCGCTATTTGTCTCGAACTTCCCGTCATTTATTTAATATTAAAGTAGGAATTGGTGTCACAATGTTCACAAAGGACACAACATGTATCGGTTAACGATATTGGTCGGGAGACTAAATTTTGCTAATACCGATATCTTGCTGACATACCGGTATATCAGCAAAATCTGATAGTCGATACATATAATCGGTACATCACTAGAGACGCATCTGAGGTACCACAGGGAGAGCCAACATCGGGGAGGCCAATCCTTTTCCCAAGGAATGACACTGTAGTCACAAGTAATTTAAAATAATTTTGGAGTAATTGGCGAAAATAGAAAAAGTAACAATAACAAATTTTATTATATGCTTAATAGATTATAGAAGAAATAGCTAACAGATAATAATCGTTATCCACCGCTAGCAGTGAAGATATAGAAAATTACACTTTCATTGTAGCTTTGACGTCTACCGGTATGACGTAACCAAATTTCTTGAATAACTATCATCGAATTGTAAAATATGACTGTCATTATTTTAACTAAATACCACTATTGTTTGGTGATGGTTTTCCGATAAATCGGATCATGATAGTATCGTGATCTAATTCCAGATCATGCGTGTCTGAATCAGAACGAGGCTCCTGGACTATTTTCATTTGAGAAATTTAATCTTAAAATTGTTGTTGATTAAATTGTTGCGATTCGTTAATTAAAGTGATGTGAAACACTCCGGTATTGTGATCAAATAGAAATGGAGAATAATCTTTAGTAATTTTTACAAACAGTATATCCAAATTGACAGCACCACACCGTCATTCTTATATATGAATTAAATGCAGCGACTCTCGATGGCGAAATCGTTTTCATTAGTTTGTCGAAGATAGATGCGTCCCGAATCAAGTAGTAAATATTTACAATTGAGCATAGTTCTAACGATGTTTTTCTATGGAGTGGTACGGTAGATTTGCTTCAAATTTTCCGCGATGCTAGTAGAATGTTACATTTCTCCAGTTGTCATGGCACCTGAATAGTAACTTATCAGTTTCACGCACCCGAACAAGTACTTAATATGTCCTTAAATTTGAATTCAACTTTAATATCCCATTTAAAAAAATAAATTTCAGAGCTTGTTTGTAATAATTAAGTTCAATTTGTCATATAATAAACATATTATTACTACAGTGAAGTGATCTGAGTCTCCACACCACGTCTCATTGAGACGGCAGCTCGTCTGATCTTACTTTCTAAGGTCAACATGACCGCTTTCGCAGATTGCTGCTTCCTAGAAGGATACGCACTACGTTCATGACTGAACTAGTCTGATCTGGGATCTCACCTTCTCAACGCGGCATGATATGGAGACTCAGATCACATCACTGTAGTGATAATCTATATATATTATGACTATTCTTCCCTAAATACCACTATTGTTTGACGATCTAATCCAAATCGTCGGATCACACTGAGTGAGATTTCCCCGGATCAAATCAGATCACACTCCTACGGAAATTGCTGAGATGTGCCGATTAACAACGACGGACTATTTAAATAGATAATTATCCATTGAAAATAAGAAAATTAAACTGCTGAAGTGAAGAAAAATCTAATTATATAATGGTTACATGTATTAATATTGTAAACTGGGTGTCATAAAATAAACCTTTTAACACAGCAGTGAGTTGATCCGTGTTGTCGCATCACGTCTCGTTGAGGTGGGCACATTGCCGTATCAAACTCGCTGACTGCGGCAATCTGCCCAACTCAACTCGACGTGATACTACGAGTACGACACGAACCAACCCACTGTTGTGATAATATGTATGTATACGACCTTGAGCCTGTCCTGTGTCATCCCACCCATGGTGACGGTCGGGTCTGATAATGTCTAATGTTTCACTCACAATCAATTTGGTTTATAAAAGTCGACACTTCCGGGGTTTGCGCAACAAATTGTAACGAAATTCGGAGGTTATTTTTACCCGCATTCGGACTTCATAGTCTGTGTATCGCTTCTTTGCTAATCCATGTGTCTGTGGGCTACATATATCAATTTCGAGGAAATTCGCTGGTGGCGAATAAGCGTCTTCAAGTGTCTGTTTCTTTGGTTGAATTCGTGCAGTTGCTGGTGGAACACTCATTTTTCCGACATGAAACTCCTACTGCACAGTTATGGATGATGTCACCGATATTTGCGCAAATATCTTCCGCCGTCAAATGTTGGGCTATTTCCTTTCCACGTTGGGCTTATTAGTGTATCAGCACGCCCAATTTATGGAATTTCCAATCAGGAATTTACGGGGAGCACCTGCCGACTATTTTTAGAACAAAGCCGTATATACTACGTCATAGTTTGAAAGAGAGAAAGCGTCGTAATTTCCATGGGAACATTTGAAGAACGGAGATTAATTTACGGTTTCAAACTCAAGTATAATTGATATCACAAAGGGTATCATGATTATTACTTAATTTAATGTAAGAATAACAATGTTTTTGTCCACCTGATTTTGCGATATATTTGTTTCTCTAATGTTGCCTAATTTCGATGTATACAATTACAAATCAGACATCGGGGATATCGCCAAAATGCCAAATGGACGCTAAATAAATAAAAAGTGTAAACTTTGCATCTGTGTTTGATGCGCGCAGGATCCGTTCGGATGTATAACTATAAGCGCGTGGGATGGGATGATTAGGACGTTTTGTTGTTTTCAGCTGGTTCTCCGTCCATTGACATTGTCAGTGTCACTGTCATTTGGATGGATCGCATGCTGACATTGCTGTCTTCTTCCAGAGTATTCCAGTCCTTGATTGTTTTAGGGAAGAATGAGTTTTTGAATTCTGTAGTCTGCGCGTCGATTAGTTCATAGGGTTTTGAGTTGTTATACACTCCTGCGTAGAAACAAAGTTCTTTGATACGTACCCCTCGAACTTCCGAGCTTTGATTTTTCGACCCACTTTTTGTTTTGGTCACAACAGGTCTTTGGTGTCGATAGCCGGGACCAGCCCGTCCACTACCTTGCCAAACAACTGGAGTCGGTGGTCATACCTTCTAGTGTTTGTAGCTGTAATTCACGCAGCATGTTGGTAATTGTTCCTGCCTCTTTGATTGAGGTTATACGAGATCATGTGATCAGTATCGGCAATCTCATACGACTTCCCTGTCGAGAAAATTTTGAGCTGAAGCCTCTCCCAAGCCCACCCACCCTGCTAAGTTTATTTCATAGTATTCTTGAAATGTTAATGTGTCTGCAGATGTGGTGTGATTCTTTATTTAGTAAAGGTGATTTTTTTACTAAATAACGGTAATATGTTAGAGTTATATTTCTTTGAAAAACTCAAAACATTGGGCGACAACTGGGAAGTCGCATGATATTGCCTCAGTATCTACTTAAGTTACAGTAATATTGAAGCCATCATGGTGGCAGTGCGGTTTGACGATATACAGTAGGTCCCTGAATTCACAGAAAAAGACTATACAATATAGGGGTGCCACGATTAATCGTATAATCGATGTGGGGGGTGGGCACCTTTGTGATTGTTATCCACACTCTGGAAGTTTGCTGAAACTTAAAGTTTCTGTAACATTAGATTCCCTTTTAGCTCACCTGAGACGAAGTCGGTGGAGCTATAGTCGAGGCCCCCCACCCCCTCTTTTCGTACGCCGTATTCCATGCCCTGTTATGCGGTACGCCGTATTCCGGCCCCTCTGTTAGGAGGTATTCGGTATTCCAAAAATACAGGTATTCGTACGCCGACCTTCCAAAAAATGGAATTTTCATATATTTGTATGTATTCCATATGGCTGTTAACTGGTATTCCGTATTCCACCATCTGTGTTAAGTGGTATTCCGTATTCCATGGGGGGTGGGGGTGGGGGCCTCATAGTCATCACTCCTCATCCGTCGTCCGTCCATCGTTCATCCATCCGTCCGTCAACAATTCTTTAAACATCTTCTTCGGAACCATAAGACCGAATGGGTTCATATTTGGTGTGGATTTTCCCTAGGTGACTCACATTCAGATTTGTTTAAATGAGGTCACTGGGTGAAATAGTTGCGAAAGCAGGGCCATAACTCTATTCCCCCATAGTAATTCTTAGAATGACTTCTTCTCAAGAACCATTGGGCCGATTTAGCTTATATTTGGTATTGAGGGTCCTTGGATGACTGGGGTTAAGATTTGTTCAAATGGGATCACTGGGTCAAATAGGGGCAGAGCCAGGGTCACAACTCTTAAAAAAATTTTTTTAGATCGAACTCCTTGTTCAATTTAAAAAAACAAAATAAAAAACAAAGCCAAAAAAATGGATTTGAAAACAAAACAAACAAAAATTTAAAATTAATATTTTTTTAATTTTAATTGAGATTAATTTCTTGCTCAATTTAATTTATTTTTTTAAACTATTAAAAGTAACACCATTACCGTATAACATCCACCAGGGTGACTCAACCAAATTTGGTTTAAATCAGTCTAAAATCAAGAACATGCAAACAGCAGATACTTAGAGCTCTATGAGATATATGAGGAAGGTGCCTGAGATCACAGAATGTTTACTTAACACCATATCGAAGTCACATTGATTATAAAGTAATAAATGAAATGGCAGTGTTAACAAAATCTGATTGGAGTGATAGCTCCTTTGATTAATAGCCTAAAATTCTCTGCCTGTTAAAGAGTTTGTATATAAATTACCTATGGCTTATGATAACAAATCCCAAGGCCAAGTGTGAATGATAAATTTGACAGTTAGGCCAGTAAAACTAAATACCTGTTTTCTCAGGCAATTACATGTGGGAAACTGGATGAGAAAGAAGGAGGCATTTTTCTTAGGCCAAAATAAAAAAGACCTGTGTTTCCGGTGACCCGCCCGCCTCTATTACGGAGCTCCCGACGGTTTTCATTTTATTCATTTTGCAAAATTAGTACGCATCCGGTTTTATTTTTGTGCCATCTGGAAAAATTTCCATGTACAAATATGCAAAATCATCTTCCATTTTCTATTAGTTGCAGTCATTAATTTAATTAAATGAGTCATTAGCATAATTAAGTTAATTAACTGTGTAAATCATGCTCACAAAGCACATCAAACATCCAAAAACAGGAATTTCATCGCAAAATAACTTAATACGGCCTCCGTAGTACTGGTATTTCTCAACATTCTGAGTTAAATTTGAGTGATAGGTAGGCATTAAAGGTGTAACACTAGTATGGATGCAAACATTGAGCATTTGTGGGAGGCATTTTTTAAGCAGTTGAATATACAATGTAGTTCACATACAGGGAACTCATGCTTTCACACAGCATGCTATTATCAGTATGGGATAGCCACTGCAATGGAGTGAACTCTAAATACTCACTTATATCAAGATCATACATATATTTAGGACTATTAATTTTAATAGTTTTAACTACTAGCTACATGACATAACAGCCTTCCTGGCTAATAATATTTAACATAGTTGTTTTTAAACGGACATGGCTCATTCAAGCTTCCAAATTTTGTCTACTTAATTTTGGAAGGAAGTATAAGATAGATTGACAAATAAATGAAATATCAACATACTACATGTAGTAATGGCTACATGTGCTATATAGTATTTTTAAAGGCTACATAAAAATACTGTACAATGGCCATAGCCATTTTCCAGCTGTTTTCAACTTTTTCCACAGGAGTGAAACAACACTCATTATTTCTACCATATCAGGAATATACTAGCACGGAATGCTCTATTCTGTTCAATGTCTTGCACATGGCTGTTTGTTTGGGATCCAAACACCATATGTTTAAAGTTGTATTTCGTATGACTTCAATATGTCTTTCTGCGACATATACATGTAATGTCCGTAGAAATGTAGTTCCAAGTTTTTATCAACCTATTTCAATACCGGGAAAAATTCAAAAGCATATATTATTAAGTGTATTTTGGAGCTCAAACTGCCGTGTGGCTTTAAGATCACCACTATCGTATGCAATACATAGATGTATGTGATTAATGTTAAGTTCTTTCCTTTCACATTCTGACGGAACGTTAATAGCTTTTTCATGGCAAATATGGATCTCTATTGTAAACATGTTTTTCCATGTTTATTTTGAGCAAAGTTGAAAATAAAATGAAAAAATAAAATAAAATGAAAAGACACCCCCACCCCTATTTTTTTCTTGCATGTCACCAGAAACACAGGTATATATTGTTTTGGCCTTAGCTTACCTGAGATGAAGAATTGAGTCATATTTTGTGTGGATGGTCCCTAGGTTTCTGGGATTCAGTTCAGTTCAAATGGGGTTCACATGGTCAAAAAGTGGCAGAGATAGGGACCTACCTCTTTCCATCCATAGTAATTCTTAAAACATCTTCTCAAGAATCATCAGGGCTATTTACCGGTAGCTTATAATTGGTATGGAAGGTCCTTGGGTGACAGGGATACAGATGTGTTAAAATGAGCTCACCGGGTCAAATAAGGGCGGAGCCAGGGACATAACTTGTCCATCCATTGTAATTCTTAAAATGTCTTCCTATCAAGAACCATCAGGCCTATTCAGCTTATATTTGGTATGGGTGACTAGGATTCAGATTTGATTCAGAATTGGATCACTGGGTCAAATAGGGTCAGAGGCAGGGACATAATTCTTTCCCTCAATAGTTATTCTTAAAACATCTTCTCAAGAACACCCCACTGCTCACATGAGAAATGTGCTGGTATTGAATACATTGTGCTCATTAGTCATTACCGCGGTGGTTTATGGTGCACATTATTAACGTAAAAATTACCACGTGTAAACAGAAGCAGTCATATGATCGATCACCTGGTAACTCATTGACAATGCATAGATACGCAACAATAGCATCCTAGTAACTCATTGACAATGCATACATATAGATACGCAACAATAGCATATCAAGTTTGCATGCGCAAAGCGATCAATGATTCGATCGCAGCTTTTGAAGGTTGCTGCGTTATGGGAGCACACTGCGAATGCAACAACTTAGCCGAAATACATTGCAGTTCTCATAATAAAACGTCTTTAGCGTGTTAATGGTTCCCCCGACGTTCTGAATGAAAAGGGGGAATATAGAAACGGGCTCTGTCCGTCCGTTTGTCCGTCCGTCCATTCATCCGTCCATCACACTTTTGAGTACCTTCATGGTGTAATCATCTCCACCTATTTTCATCCCAGAGATTTGAAACTTCAGAAAATTGTTGCCCATATATTGATGTGCAATATGTATATAGATGATGGAATTTTTTTTTTTTTACAGAGTTATTAACCCTTTTAGACTTAGAAAATTTCAACATTTTTTATAATTTTCTGCATGAGGGTACCTTCGTGGTGAAAATTGTTGCCCATATATTGAAGATGTGCAATATGTATATAGATGATGGAAAAATTATTTTTTTACAGAGTTATTAACCCTTTTAGACTTAGAAAATTTCAACATTTTTTATAATTTTCTGCATGAGGGTACCTTCGTGGTGTTTTTTTTTATTTTCGGAGTTATTAACCCTTTTCGACTTAGAAAATTTCAACATTTTGTTTTATTTCTTTAACAAAGAGACATTAACTTGCCACGTTGTCGGGGGGCACTGTGATCGGCTGACCTTTCATTATTATATGTATCGGGATGTGTTATTATTATAAAGCCATCCCCATATTTTACGTACTTTCAGGTGCCTAATAATCATCATCAATCTACAGGACAAGTAGTAACAATTACATAATATTTAGTGACAATTTAACAAATAGCAGCTCGTGTGATCACCAGATAATTAAGAGTCTTTAAATTGATAATAATCGTGATAGCCTAATAATAGTGATGGATGGTGATTTCTGCTGAAAATAATAATAGTGACGGCAATTTCACTCAATGTCTCAATGCCAAATAATAGTGATCGTTGGGAATTTTCTCCAAAATTAATAAGCGTGCTGACTCTATTATTAGGCACCTGAGAGTAGGACCTATAACTGGTCTCATAAAAGTAATCACAGATGAAGACTTTGGAATATTATTAAAGTGATGTGAAACGTAAATTGAACCTCACAATTGAGTTCCCTGCGTTATTCTGCGGAAAGACTGAATAAAATAACCCCCATACACGAAATGCCCCAACCAGATATCAGTTTGTACTAATTATACGGCCACGTAACTAACTATTTACTTTCCCTCAATCGGGACGAATAATTCCACTGTAAACGCGAAATAAATACACTAACGAGTTGTCGTGTGCAGTCGCGGAAACACCCGAACACTTCCGACTTGGTCGGGATTGAGTCGGCTTTCGTTCTCAGAAAATAGCTTCCGTGGAGGGAGGCCGTTTGCTGGAATAGCGTAACATCAGCTTAATAAAACGAAAAACAAGCGGTATAGTCAATTCGAATGGGAGGGATATAAAAGGAATTATTGCCTGAAATCACCAACGGAAGAACATTGACCGAGTTATGAAAGAATTATAATCAAAGTGGTCATGATCGAGCAATGAACAACGGTAACAGTTGAAAATGTTACTATTTATAGAAATTTGTAATCGTTGCAGATCGTTGACCGATTTTATGATCGATATACAGCAGGTACAGTCTCGTGCAGAAAGAGTTGTCTTACATGTGTATTTCAGACTGTTTAATTACCTGTGCAATGCTACATGTGTGCCATATTGCTATTCACTATTCTAGTACAGACCGTATTTGTTTGGGACAGCGATGGTGATATAGATATCCATATGGAATTATGTTTTCTTCAATTTTTGAGTTTATATAGGCCCAAATAAATATACCATAAGATGGATCGACTCAATCATTGACAGTTAAAATTGGATGGAAGTAAAGAAGTGTTGTGTATTTGCACTAAGTAAGCGCAATTGCTTTATGCTTAAGCGCAAATATTTGTATGCAAATAAATAATAAATGTAAAAAAGACTCCCATGTGATTTGCTCTAAACTCAAATTAACTCAGGCCATAAAACATTACTCAAACATAGGTGAGGACTCCACCCAGATCCCATACTAAGATGGATATTCAGACTGAGGAAACCAGTTGGAGATAGGTATGTATGTATTTGCTTAAGCATAATTCATTTCAATTACGCTTAAATGAAATCCACTTAAGCGTAAATGAGTTGCGCTTAACAGTAATTCATATACACTCCCATTGAACTCCACATACTCAAGCTGAAATGGATGCAACCACATTACTAATGCCAGTAAGTTAACATACATCAGATTATACAAATATACATATAAGGTAAGACAGCCGATGAAATTATTGCTCTTAATATAATTCCAATGTATTATGATAACGCATAAGTCAATTATGCTTAAGCGTAAATGATTACATTAAGCGTAACTGATTTATGCTTAAGCGTAAATTATTTACGCTTAAATGCAATTAGTTAATATAAAATGTGAAAATGAATCATTTGCGCTTAAGCGCAAGTATATGTCTATCAATGATTCAATATATTTGCGCTTAAGCGCAAATACCTAACACTCCCTTACTTCCATCTGATTGTGAATGATAGAGTCCATCTCATAGTATATTATCATGGACCCATAGTAGTAGCCCCATATAATACTGAAACATTGAAGAAAAAATATTTCCATATGCATATATCAGCATCTCTGTCCCTGGTGTCCCAAGAATTGGTGCCTCACTCCCAGAGCTCTAGTATATTTTATTAAAGGGACATCTCCTACACAGATATATACCATTTCCATGGCCATAAATATGGAATTTGGGGTTACTGGGGACTCGCTTCCCTCATATGGTGTACTTATTGACTTGAAATTGGGGAAAACCCCAATTTTCATATTATCAGCATCCCTGTCCCCAAGAATTTGTGTCTCCATCCCAGAGATCTAGTATATTTTATAAAAGAGATATATCCTGCACATATCTCTACCATTTCCATGGTCATAAAAGAGATATTGGGGTTACTGGGGGGGGGGGTGCTTCCCTCATATGGTGGGTCTGTGCCATTTAAAATTAATTCAGGGGGGTGATATCAATGCATATTAATTTTTATTTGCGCAAATGATTTACACTGAAGCGCAAATGATAGATGTTATTTTGCGAAATATTTGCGCTTGATTGTAAATGAATAATAAATGTGAAATGGGTATCCCATACATGAAATGCTGTATCTATATGCTATAGCTCGTATATCCTACAGGTCTGGGTGAACCACCGATCAATCAATAACAGCCCGATCGGGCTAAAGTAGACCGATCAGGCTAAAATAGACCGATCGTTCTTTCACAGCCAGCTTGAATCTTGGATAAAGGGAGTAGGCCTACTCTAAATTGTTCTTTCAAGTGAAATAGGCCTCCCATACATGAAACGCCTTATCTATATACTATAGCGCGCATACCCTACAGGTCTGGGTGAACCACCGATCAATCAATAATAGCCCGATCGGGCTAAAATAATCCCATCGGTCTTTCACAGCCAGCCTGAATCTTGGATAAAGGGAGTAGGCCTACTATAAATTGTTCTTTCAAGTGAAATAGGCCTCCCATACATAAAACGCCTTATCTATATCCTATAGTGCGCATATCCTACAGGTCTGGGTGAACCACCGATCAATCAATAATAGCCCGATCGGGCTAAAATATACCGATCGGGCTAAAATAATCCCATCGGTCTTTCACAGCCAGCATGAATCTTGGATAAAGGGAGTAGGCCTACTCTAAATTGTTCTTTCAAGTTACAACCATTTTTTTGTAAAAATATTATTCTGATTCATTTTGAAACTAATGAAAGACAATTTTGAAACTAATGAAAGACAATGTATAATTTTTTGCTGGTATATTCATCATAAATTTGAACAAATCTTCAAGCAAACAAAATTTCAATATTCAAGAAATCTCTTACAACAGTGTCAGGAACTTGAGGAAGACCAATCGATCTAGCTCAGCACGATTGGTCTATTGTGATGTCAAATATTATTGAAATATTGCTTATAATTTTCATTTACAGAAGTCAATAATTCGCATGCAGATAACTTCACCTTGTATTCGGCCAAATATGTTGACGTTAGATTAGAAGGCAGAATTCCCAGATTTGTTTATTATTGGTGAACCTGGATAATTTCGGACGTGTGTCAATCGTCTTTTGCACACTGTGAATACGTACTCATTCTCTCCTAAATTTGCAAAAATCCATATATATATAAATATATATACAGAGTGTGAAAACGTTGTTAGTTGCCAAATAATTGTCGACATTTTACTTAGAAAACTTGAATGCAAAAACTATGATAGGCCCCCTATTATTTTATTTGTTTTTTTCTCTTTTTGTTGAATCTACTTTCGTTATCGACATGCCGGCCTTTGTTTTGGCTGTTCTCCCAGTCGTGCGTGCCAGCCGATCGTCGTTATTCGGGTGGTTCCGATTTCCTCCGAATATAATTCCATGAGACTCCGCGCGCTGATTCGCTCCAAAAATGTGTTAGTATCTGAGAAGATTTCTTACTCTGATCGCAGTTTTCAACAATTTAATACAGGGCGAGTACCGCACTAATAATATGCCACATTGGGGTTTTCTTTCTAGTTTTGTATGACCTTTCTTGTGGTATATCGGGCACAGTTCTGTCTGACATCAAATATATGCCCACCGGGAGTGAAGCTAATGACTTTAAGTATATTCTACCATGATGTATTAATAAATAATCATATATTATTTCGGTTTTACACCCAGTTATCTATATAAACATGTTCTCGTGTTTCTCGTCTTTTCGTTACCGGAATAGTCCAAGTTATAACTTATATTATATATATTATATGTATATAAAGATTGCATATATGCGAAGACTTGCAATGTTATATATAATAGACATTGATCATCAGTTTCCAGATTCATTTCATTTTAATTTATCGTAATGCAATATATAACAGAAATAAATCGTTTATTGTTGTGGGATTTAATAAATTATAGCATGCCTTTTATTAGCAATACGATATGGCAAGTTTATTTTCATAGTTATGAATCATGTATATATTAGGGCAATATACATGTATATATGCAATCAACGTCTTTTTCGATGCATCTGTCGGCGTATAGAAGTGTCTGATACCGAATTTCTTAAAGTATCACATCGCGTTGTGATGCGGGAAACAACATTTCCCTCGGCTGATAGAGATTGTCGCTACCAAGCATATCTAAGGGCATTGACCAATCAGATGCACGTATTTAAGCGAAAGCGAAAGTATTTGTAATTATATACACATAATCAGAATATTGCACATCCAAAACAATGTATGTATTAAATTACATTAGTATTTTTAAAAGCTTAAATTCTAATAACTTTATTCACAACTGTAATATATACATTATTATATATAAACCTTAGCCCGGCCCAAATTACACCACATACATGACTTAATTTCAATTGTTGACATGCTGCCATATAGTTAATCTATTACACACGCACAAGCTGCCGATTTTGTGCTTTTAACATCGCCACTCGCCACCACGATTACATAATATTGGTGACATCATATACATTGTAGACACAATTAACTCCGACTCCTATTCCGCATTTAAAGTTTTTCAACTTATGTGACGTCATATGAGGTTTAGTGTCGGAGATAGCCGGACAATCGGTGAAGGTATTATTATTTATTTTTCGGCTTATTTATTATGCGATAGTTATGGGACTTGGGTTACTGTGCTCATAATAGGGGGTGCTTTCCGATAGTGTTTTGTTGTATTCAACTATTCATCAGAATAGCAATCCTTTAAATAATATTATTCATTAATAGTTATAGCGCCTATATATATATACTCCTGGAGAATGCTGCGCGGATGTCGCGATTGTGCAAATTAAATCGCAGAGGTCCCTTAACAGACATTCCTTTCTGTCAAAGACCATCATGAACGATTTGCAAATTATTATAAATGAACATAAATCCTGGTGGCTATGAATAGTACGTACTGCAATCCTCAAAGTACATGTACATGTAATTGACTTGAAAAATGGGCTGATACCCTGGAAATGATTGCAGTATAACCGGTAGTATACAGTAACGAGACTTTCGCTGCAGTGAAGATAAGGTACTGTGCGGTTATGATACAGCGGGTCATCACAAAAAGTTGAAAAAATAATATGTGACCCGCCATATCAAATCCAGTCGTAAGTTGCCAATGCATTCTCTTATATATGCGAGTCCACCATAGGTCGCCTCGCATATATAAGAGAATGCATTGGCCTAACAATTTTTTACAATTTTAATAATTTGTTCTTGTATTCTTTAACAATTTTATAATTTCACCCATACAGAGCCCCAGACAAACATGAGCAGACCACACTCTTCTATGTGCTTCTATATATGTGTGGGGCTCCCTGCAGGGTAATGGATGTTTTTTTATTTGATGTCCTAAAAATTGTAAGAAACATTTATTTAAAAAACATGATAAAAAATTGTTAAGCCAATGCATTCTCTTATATATGCGAGGCGACCTATGGTGGACTCGCATATATAAGAGAATGCATTGGCACAGGGTAAAAAAATCCCGACTTCCGACTGGATTTGATATGGCGGGTCACATATGTCCCTGAGGATCTTATTAAGTTACACAGATATACCAGTAAGGATAAATGCTGAACTTGATGTTCTAGATCATACCATGAGTCTCTAATCTGGCTAATGTTAGCCAGATTAGAGATTCATGGCATGATCATGGCCAATCAATTTAGGGGCTGCTCCATGGTTTATTTGGGGACACCCCTATGCTATCATTTGGGGGTTCCAGCAAGACATGCCAAAGGGCATAAGCCTAAGTTGGGGGAGGGTTCCAGGACTCTAGTAGGAGGAGGAGTCCCCCTCCCATGGAGTGGGGGTTCAGGGGTACTCTCCTAGGAAATTTTGGAAATTCAGTGACCTGAGAGTGATTCTGGAGCTATCTGCATGATGCCCTAATTCCCTTTGTTATAAGCCCTATATTTGGTCAGTTTTCCCAGATTAATTTATGAATTTCATCCCAGTGAGACCTGGGGATTCAATAATGTTACTGTCTTCGCGATATTGCACTAAAACAACGTGCAATAAGTTAATTATTCATATTGAGATGTTGACATTGGTGTGAAAATGATTTTGTAATGTTTGCGGGTACCCTCGATCACGGTAAGATTAATACAGATAAGATGGGTTTGTGGTTGAGCTCTCATCTGATCTGCGATTGGTAGCTGGAAAACGTGAAGAGGAATAGGACGATAGTCTATAGATATGCGACACATATATACAGTTCCATTCTGAAACAAAATACACGTACCAAGCTATGGTCTGGAAAAGTTATATAAACAGTTGATTTTACCAACATCATGTTCTCCTTTTATATCGTGATGATGTTGCTAGTTCACATTGGTCTTTAAATTGGCCTGTTTGTCGGGTTCATACTCGCGGACTCTTTCATTTTGGGGTACCGGTATACTGGCACCGAAAACGGCCTAGATCAGCCCATGTAATTTGGCAGCCAAAACAATGTCGGCAACTTCAAAGTCAGGTAAAGTTCATGACAGTCAACATTATGGGGCACTCAGCTGGAAGATTACAATGAAGACCATTCATGCAATCATGTCACATTCACAAAAAGTGAATGTGATTTTTAGTAACGTGTTTACTGTGACATTTATATTTGAAATTTTGCTTTTAATTGCTTTATTAATTTGCTTCCTACATGAAGCGGTAACCTTACCATGGTGTTAGTGGTTACCGCAGTATTACTGAGGTTTCACCACATTATAGAGGTCAATTACTTTAAGGATAGCTGTACTTGAAAAATTACCCATAATTCTGCTGTGGTTAAGGAGTCGATTATTTAGGGAATTACTGTAGGTGAAACTACACATTGAACAATTATATGACCTGTTGTCATTGCTCAAATGTCTTAATAATGATTTGTTTACATCAGTGAACAAATCAGCTGATTGCGACCATAGTTTTGAAAAACTTTTTTCTCACACGAGGCAGTCTTCTGCTATGGTAATTTGTCCAACTGACAATGATGATTCTTGCTAGATTTAGTAAGAAAGTACACTCATGAGCAGGTTGATCAAGTAACCACTGACAGAAATATTCAATGAAAATGAACCATTAATGCATTCATTCAAGGGGAGGGGGGGAGGGGATGCCCAGGTAGGGTGGAAGTGGGGCTAAAAGTAGGTAGAGGGTTATTAAGCATGTATTTGAAAGTGCCTCTACAAGGTTGATTGGATACCTGGAAAGAAACTTGAAATATCAACAAAATTGAGTATATTACCTGCAGAGCAACCCTGAAATACATTGATTCTGGTTTAGTTATATCAGCTTAACTTAGAGGGTTCCTAAAATTCAGTTTGAGTGGCACAATTGCATCTTATTGGCACTTATGTTCTAATACTAATGGTAATAGGTTGGCGGGCTACTAGTAGCTGATATATTTCTAAAGAACGGCACTAATAGAACTGTAATGCCCGAGAAACTCTTGGTCTACATGCCCACTATAGCACATTAGATTCATGGCTGAACTATAGAAACTCATGTTATTACTAAGTAAGTAAAAACAATGTTAATTTGAGACTGTAGATACTTCCCAGAAGATGTGGCCTAAGTAGAATGAGGTCCCCAGAGGGTGAATTTTGTTATGCTAGCCCGCTGTGCAGGATAGCATCACTAAATTCACCTTATGGGGACCTCATTCTGCAAATGACAGACACACTATTTGCAGACTTGTATCTATTTAGTGATTGATCCCCACGGCCTGACTGATGAAGATTACTATAGACAAGCATCATTTTTTATCATGCAACAACCCACCACTATCATCATCTCACGACTTCATCTGCCCCCTCATGTCTTCTAGTTTCTCCTCCCCCCTCACTCTCTTTCTCTTTCTTTCTCAGTGCCTCCTGCTATCCCTGACACTATCTTATTTTTTTGTTCCATCCCTAACTCAAATTCAGTTATATATATATCTCCATTTCTCCTAAAACCATTAGTCTGCGCTAGACTAAGTACAAATACAAAGACAACACATTTGTAGCAGATAGCCGCTGGTTTTATTGGTGACAAGGTGAAAAACAGACATTCCAGCAACGGCCGTCAGAAACATTTGGAAGCAGAAAACTTTTTAATTTCCGTGCCAATAGCATGGCTAGTAACTTCATACTGTCTTATATGCTAATGCAATATATTCATACAGTTGGTAAATATCTTCTCAAACCAAGATTTTCAAACAACTTGATTGAACTGACAGCCGTTTACAGAAGGCATTCAGGCATTAAAACAGAGATAAAACCACTGTGTGGAGAAAACAACTCTGAAAGCTTTGAATACTCTTGCCTGCATACATGCAGAAAAACAAACATATGCAATTGATGCATTATATGCATATATAAACATGATCAATATGAATCCTACGCGATTAGTTCCAATTCGTAATAATTTGATTCCAGCAAAGCACTGAATTCCAAAATTCAGAAAAAAATCTACACAATACGTGAGCTCCATTTATTTGAAATATCCACATGCTCTTTTGATTCAAATTAAAATTTGATACGTGCATCTTGCGAGACCAGACCGGCTAAAGTGACCAGAACATTAGCTCACCCGGTAAGCCCGACCACGGCTTACACTCAATCACTCATTAACACTAACCACATGCCTTTAGCATGAGATCCACAATGACAACGACTTAGTTGTACTCATACGTTACGCTTCAGACAAAAGTTTTGTACTATACTGCGAAACGTCCAAAACAAATAGTCTGCGCTAGACTAAGTACAAATACAAAGACAACACATTTGTAGCAGATAGCCGCTGGCTGCTAAACAGTAAGTCCCAAAGTATGATTCAGGTGGATGCGTGTCTTTAACTCCTGCACACACAGTATCTTGGCGCCATGCTACCGCCTTGGATTTCTAACGAAAATCCCGTCCGCACACAGCCTACAATGTGTCCGTAAGTCTGGTGCGCCTTCTGTTTGATATATCAGATCTACAACATAAAACATGTTATAAGAAAAAATCCTCGCATGTCTACAATAACATTGCGGGGTATATTCGGAATGACGTTATTGCGTGAGGTTCACGTGCCTTGCGTTTCCACCGGAAGTATATTTCTTCCGGAACCCTTTCCGTTTAAAAATGTTTTGGATTTCCCGACTATATGTCGAAATTCGGAAAGCGAAACAAGCCAATTGTTCTCCCTTCCAAGCAATTAACTTGGGTTAGAACTATAATTATTGAAGCTGCATAGCTTTTTGTTACAATTTGTCTCAAGTCTATCGACGTTGTGTTAACCCTATTCCACATTTAATGTTCAAAAACATAATTCGACAGGGACCAGTTGTCCGAAGCAACGGCTTAATCGATACTCGCGTGGTATCTCGATTGGAAAGAAAGCTATTTCATTTGCTTAGCGTTGGCCTTTTATTTCCAGCGCCACCTTTTGCAATTGTTACCAAACAATCATGCAAGTACCGAGTATTCAAGCTCAATCAAGCAACTATTAGCTTCCAGCTGTATCGTGACGTGAGCCTTCCAGAGTGCTCTTTTTGCCAAACAATCATTCAATTACCGAGTATTCAAGCTCAATTGAGCAACTATGGCACAGGCCATCGAAACCAGTTGGCTAAAAAAATCCGTTTTATTAAACGAACCGACATAACATCACCTGTGTGATCTGTGTAACTTTTAGCGCATTAAACGCGTCTGCGAAACACTCCATTCGGTCTCCCGCGACCTTAGCCGTTCCGTCGGCAAATTTCCACATTTAATTTTCAAAAACATAATTCGACAAGGACCAGTTGTCCGAATCGAAGCAGCGGCTTAATCGATACTCTCGCGGTGGTATCTCGATTGGAAAGAACGTTATTTCGTTTGCTTAGCGTTTGGGGTTTTATTTCTAACGCCACCTTATGCAAATGTTGCCAAACAATCATGCGAGTACCGAGTATTCAAGCTCAATCGAGCGAGCATGCCACCGGTCATCGAAACCAGTTGGCTCACATCACCCGTGTGATCGGTGTAATGCTTAGCGCATTGAACGCGGCTATACCTTAACCGTTCCTTAAATTCCGCTTTAATCCCATCAATTATGTTTGCTGGACCGGTTCCCATCTATCTCTTCTGACCCAAATTGCGTGAGTTTCGGATTTACATACCCTATTTGAAACCGCAATATATATCTCCACGTGGAGCCCGTTTGTGCCTCTTCCGCGCATCATGTTCCAAACACTTCGAAACTTGTATCATCACCTGGACACATATTGTTCCCATGGACCAGACACTCCGTGGTCTGTTACGTATCACCGGAACGCGATATCATTGCGCTTTCCACCGATGTGGATTATTCTAACCCCGAGATGCGTTTGTGCCTCTTCCGCACATCATGTTCCAGACACTTCGGAACTTATACCATCACCTGAACACATCTTGTGCCCATGAACCAGACACTCCGTGGTCTGTTCTGTATCGTCGGGGCGCAGTATCATTGCGCTTTCCCCCGATGAATCTTTTGTGCCCATGAACCAGACTCTACGTGGTCTGTTCCGTATCATCGTCACCTGGACAACTTTGTGCCCATGAACCAGACTCTCCGTGGTCTGTTCCGTATCATCGGAACGCATTATCATAGCGCTTTCCGCCGATGAATCGTCACCTGGACAACTTTTGTGCCCATGAACCAGACACTCCGTGGTCTGTTCCGTATCATCGTCACCTGGACAACTTTTGTGCCCATGAACCAGACTCTCCGTGGTCTGTTCCGTATCATCGGAACGCATTATCATAGCGCTTTCCGCCGATGAATCGTCACCTGGACAAATTTTGTGCCCATGAACCAGACACTCCGTGGTCTGTTCCGTATCATCGTCACCTGGACAACTTTTGTGCCCATGAGCCAGACTCTCCGTGGTCTGTTCCGTATCATCGGAACGCATTATCATAGCGCTTTCCGCCGATGAATCGTCACCTGGACAACTTTTGTGCCCATGAACCAGACACTCCGTGGTCTGTTCCGTATCATCGGAACGCAATACCATTGCGCTTTCCACCGATGTGGGGTAACCGATACCCGAGGTGCCCTGTGTCTCCACCGGTAATATACCTGAATCCGAGACACCCCTATCGAAGGGTTGCACCTCCCATGGATATACTCTATATCCATCCCGTGGACACTTCGTGTATCCGTTACCTGGAGCGTCCAGTGCTCCCGATAGGTAACCGCTGTAGCCTGTTTCGGAGACATCCGTGAAAAGGCACCATTCCGCCTCTGCGCATTCGGCTTTAACGAAATCGGCCCGTTGGCCAGTTTAATTCGATCGACCCAATATCGCAACTCTATGTATTCGATTCGGTGTTCAGCGACCTTAACCGTACCGCCGACAACATTCCACTCTAAACCAGTCGATTTCTTTTGCTGGACCGGTTCCCAACTATCTGTTCTGACACAAATTGGGCATTATCCAATGATCTATGATGCTTTAACATGATAGATGTTGACATATATAGTTAGGAAAGGCATCTTTCGCAAAATTAACATGCCTGATATTTATCATCTCATTTGAGCCAAGCTCACACCCTCTGAATTTGTAATTCGGAAATATGTAATGTATGAAAATAGCTCGTATTTATTCGGGAACACCATCCGTTCCACACATGCTAAAACTCTAATTCTTCTACAAATATACTGTTGTCCCCTCTCCCAGGGACCACTCTCAGATTATATCCACTCTCAAACACCGATTCTGAGCGCGCCACTGAAAATATGATTTATTTCGGGCGAGTCTATGGCCGCAATGCAAATGCCAAACGACCGTTGTTTCGTAGAAATGATATATAAGAAATACTAAGCTGCTTTGAATATTCAATTCATGAAAATGAATATAACGCATTTGCTTCAACAGTCAATGGCGGATTCAACGCGACTTTTAAAACCAATTTGTTTTATTCAGAGTATATCCAAGTGACTCTCCTCGCGCTGATATAATTATCTTGATAACAGCTTCGAGTTCGAAATCAATTACGCAATCCTATATTTCAAAAAGCTCCTTTTTCGGATTTGGTCAGCTATTGAATTAATGTGCTTCCCAGGAAGCACCCATCACTGTGCTGCCACAAATCGTTGTATTGCCACTCTGAGCGCATTCTCGATTTTCGGGGATTCAAAACAACTCTGTACTGAGTCATGTGCTACCCTTTTGCAAATATTATCTGTCGAGAAATAATAGTTATCTGCATGTATGGTGGCACTTCTTGTCATATATATTTCCGTTGGGAGGATTTGCGTCTGTAAACATTCAGTTCGCCATTCATCCACATATTATAAGTAAAAAACAAAATACTTATCTGTATCATGTCGTATGCATCAGATCATCTGTAATTCGTGAACACATGGCAGGTTCTTGTTGTCTGACGTTATAGCAACGGATATTTCTGGGCGCGTGGATCGAAGAATCGACTGACATCCCGTCGATTATGTAACAACGTCATATTTGAATCATGCGTCTGTTCCTGTAACTGTTTTATTTTTTGATTTTCACGAATAGCATCAACGAAATCCTCTCCGCCGACAGCGAATTGTACCGAAAACATCCCATTCACAGCTGATATTTAAATGTCACTGAATTGTCTATATGAGATTCGATTGCGCCGTTTGTTGATAAAAACGAGATTAAAATTTGATACGTGCATCTTGCGAGACCAGACCGGCTAAAGTGACCAGAACATTAGCTCACCCGGTAAGCCCGACCACGGCTTACACTCAATCACTCATTAACACTAACCACATGCCTTTAGCATGAGATCCACAATGACAACGACTTAGTTGTACTCATACGTTACGCTTCAGACAAAAGTTTTGTACTATACTGCGAAACGTCCAAAACAAATATTTCCAACCCTTCCCGTCTGACCTATACCCTTCCCTCACTTATTGGGGACGGGGCATGTAGCCAAAGAGGAGAAGACTTCATATAAGCCCTCGGCTTGTTGTCTGATCCTCGTTTCCATACATTAACTCTTCTATTTTGCATATATCTGTCATCTGTATATTAATTATGTTATTTGTTTGGATTTGGAAATATGTTTACACTACATGTATTTAGTTTGTAGATTTTGAAAGAATGCTGATGATACTGCCTCTTGTTGCACACTTTCCCACTAAGTGATTTCTTTGAGTATGAGCTCACCTATGTCAAGCCTAAAGAAAGGTCAAAAGACAGGTGCATCTGTACCACATGTTCAGTAAGTGTCATTATACTTATTGGTTGGATTACAAGCGCATTTAGCAAAAACTATGCTTGAAGAAGAGAAAATAGTTTCATAATACCAGTATACAAGCTGACACCAGCCAGCTGATATATCTGGCCATACAGGAAACCACCACTCCCTATTTTTATACGCATGTTTAAAAAATGCGGGATGTGTTTTAGTTATCGTCGGGCTTCAAAAAATGCTGTACCTGTAATGCAATTAGCATTTCAGATACAGCATTTTGAAAGCCCACCAACATAATGTTATTGGTTTGTCCATCTGTCCATTTGCTTTTGATTTCCGAATGATACATGTACCTTTATTATCCTTTAGATAGAGGCTCCCTATGGAAGCCTGGCATATATAAGAGAATCCATCGTCACAGGGTTTATGCTAAATTTCAGGAAGCTCCAGTAATGGAAGGGTTAAAAAATAGTCTGCCAACATTTATAAATGCATACAGTAATGCTCTAAGTAATCGACCTGTTAACCACAGCAGAATTATGGGTAACTTTTCAGGATTTAGTCGGAAATATGGCTTGTTGCCATTCATCGGAAAGCTCTCACCGAGAGCTTTCCGATGAATGGCAACAAGCCATATTTCCGACTAAATCCTGAAAAGTTACCCATAATTCTGCTGTGGTTAAGAGGTCGATTACTTAGAGCATTACTGTACATTCTTCAGTGCATGAAATAAGGTTGAGCATCTATATATATTAAGATAGTCCGATCTACTGTTACAGTCATATACACATACCGTAACTATAAGACAGATAGGATAAGCCCTCAAACATAACATAAGTTAAAAAATCTGTTCCATGAGAGAACAGAAGTATTGTTTAAGTACAGTGTTAATTTATTCAGAGGCAAAAAATCGAGATAAAACTCCAGAGAAAAGCTTCAAAACTCAGATAACCTGCAGACATACATATATACTGCAGGTTATCTGAGAGTTGAAGCTTTACTCTGGTGTTTTATCTAAAAAAAATTCCTTCCTCGCCAACTTTAACACTCAGATATGGCCTCAAGTTTTTCACTCTCCGATGTCACCAGTGACACAGCTTAACCACAGTGAAATTTCACTCTACGAACCCTCCAACCACTGGGGATGAACAAGGATGACTTTTAGTTGATTCTTTTTATTAATTTATTCAGAGTACATCTGGGATAAATGGTGAACATTACAGTTATTATAATAAATGCCCATTTTACTCCAATGAATAATTAATTATTTGATAATTCAAATCTTTCTCTTTCAGTCACAGAAATGTGCCAAACTTCAAACCACATTATTCAGGTAATTAATCATAATTGATATTTTATTAAAATAATTTTTACAAGAAATTGTATTAGTGAATTTAATATTATACCTTTTCGTATATACTATAAAAGCTTTATGATAAACTTTGGAGGCATGCACTTTTGAAGATGTACATGTACAAGTATGCAGGGCATACACTTGCTATTAAAGTTATTTGTTTCAATAATAGTGAATGTTTGCAGTAATAGTCATTATATTTGGTGCTCCTGTTGCTCTGTGGGAGGTACCCCGGTATTGAGATACTTTTAAGTGTTCTTAATGTCACTTCTCAAGTTCTGGTTAGAGGTGATTCCATGACAGAGAATGAAATTTGTGGAAAAAAAAAATCTCTCATATTGACTAAACAGTTTGACAATCTGAGAGTTATAATAACACTTCAACGAGATCCTGTACAATTGTATTAAGGAGATAGCTACTGTCATCATAGACTCATCGTATCTCTGCTATGAACATAACATGAACATTTGTCGCATTGGACTGCAACCATGTCGGCCACAGTATATGCAACCTTACTAAATCATTGATATACTGCCCGGGAACTCAGATAATGATGCGAACGCCAAAGTCTACGGAATTAGGGAGATATACTTTATATTTTACTCAGAATGCTATTTCCTTATGGCTTGAGAAGGAAGGACTTTTTAGTCTCTCTCCCTTCTTAAGGTCGTTCCACACCGGGCGCGAGCGAGCGATTATAACGGCCGTTTTCTAACGTCCGTAGCAGTTCAAAGCACGCGATTTTTATGTTCACACCGCAAGCGACTGAAACGTTTCGTCGCGCGCGCGATAGTGAGGTTATTATTCTGTGTGTACGCTAATTTCAGGGGAGTCAGGTGGTTGCATGGGGGATACCCCCACCCCACACACTTATGACTAATGTGTAGGGTTTCTACACACAACGTGTAGCCCTGCTACACAACCATTATTCATTTTTGATCTTAAACATATTTTACACAATACATGGGTCAATTTATACACATTTATACACACTGGTGTGCATAAAATCAACACCTATGCCTTACACATTTTGTGTAAATTCTTACACATATATATCGTAGACAAGAATGTATTCCGAACTGTGGGTATATAGTATTCATGGCAAATGGAGATTTATATGTTAAAACTTTCATGGCGTACAATGGTATGTAATATTTTGCTCTGTCATGTGTGAGTTTTCGTTTTAAATGAACAAACCATGGTTGTGGCGCGGTTGCACGTGATTAGTATTAACATATTACAACAATCATATAAAAAAGAGTAAGAGCAGTATTCTTCATGAAAGTTTTAACAAATAAATCCTCATATATCATCAATACAATACTCACAAGTCGGAATTCTGAACTTACATTCCTTGTCTACAATTTGTTTATTCTCGTCACTCAAAATTACATGGGTATTGAGACAGTAGTAGATTGTATTCCAAAACATATACTCAAACAATATCGCCATCATGTAGCAGACTATGAAACTGAAGGCACGCAATGCGCACGCTCTACGTTCTTACACAATTGTGTGTAATAAAATGTACACATTATGTGTAGAACGGCACTTGTCCAATGTATTTGTATGTAAAACTACACATTGCTATGTGTATTAACCGGGTTTACACATTTGATGTGTAATCGTTTCTACACATTAGTTACAAGAGTGCACCCACCCGGTAATACGCGATTATTATTAGTTGATGAATGCATTGTCTCATGTTTACCACAACGTCTTTTGGAATGAACTAGCCTCATTATATTCTTTATCATTTCCCCTGATTATACCAAAATATAATTCACCAGCCAATGGAGCAGATTATACGGCCCATGATTTTAGTTCTTTACAAGGAATAAACTGAGTATAGTAATCTAAGGTGGAATTTCAGTCACGAAAAATCACAAAAATAAATGGTTTAATTATTTGGTCATAGAGACATACAGTCATACAGACACACATGGCATACACACATACATACATACATACATACATATATACATACATACATACAGTCATACAGACACACGCAGTCATACAGACACACACGTGTCATACAGACACACATGGCGTTGTACTTCAATTATTAGCCTCTCGCTAAAGTCCTCCATTATCGCGGCGACAAATCAGTGTGCCGTCATCAAATAGAAAAAATACGGTCGTATAAACAACCTGTTTGAGAGCGGTCCAATTATCTCGCTGGATTGCAACAAAGCGAGAATTCGACGAAGTATAAAATCACTGCTATAATCGCCTCGTGGTCAGCGAGTCGGTCGCTTGCGGTGTGAACATAAAAATCGTGCGCTTTGAACTGCTACGGACGTCAGAAAACGGCCGTAAAAATCGCTCGCTCGCGCCCAGTGTGGAATGACCTTTAATCTGATATTTATGGTACACAAGTTATTGAAAACAGTTTTACTCTCTCTCATATTCAAAGTTTTAGTGATAAACGCTGTCAACCCACTTGTACTACTAATATATATGACCAAAGTGGCTTGTAAATAAATGAGCAAATAATAACAATTACTAAATATTGGCCTTTACTTTTTAAGTATTTAAATAGGTAAATTCATGCTATAACACATTTTAGGTTGATTTTCCTGTCCCTGATGTCCATTTGGGAAAAATTGGTTTTCAGAAAATTCCATACTAGATGCAATGTCACGAAAATGCTATCATAGATGTTATAAAATTCTAATGCATGACAACATAACCATATCTTACATACACTCAATATACTTGAGCCTGAATGTCTGTGTTCAAATTAGGTGGTACCAAGATACTCCAGTGTTGGTCAATAATTCCTCACATCATTCCTGTATTTTTTATTTTTTGAAACAAACTTGTCATGAGCCAAGTCCTGCTGACGTTGATGCTAACATAATTTTAACTCATTATTTACTAATGGGATTCTCCTATCAGTTGTAAAAGTAATTATTGGAATGGTCTATTATTCATCTGGAGGGGTTTATAGGAAATTATAAGCAGATATCAGACAGATGAATAGATAATACAAGTGCGGGAGGATTCCTATTCATTGGTGGGAAATGTTCAGATAATAAGTTCAATAAGCAGCCTATGGCCATTTGTTGAACTTATTATCTGATCATTTCCTAAGGGAACTATATCTACAGTACTTGTCGATAGGTATTTAGTAAATAAAGGTTTTATGTCTAATACCGGTAAGCATTTCAAATTACTTTTACTTTTTTATTGTAGATGATGAGTCGGTGCTCCTTGAAGAGATCGCTAATAATATGTCACAGTCACGGCTCAAGGTCCGCGATCCATTTGGTGGAGGTATACCCAAGCCAGAAAATCTCAGCGGCAGCATGCGAGCGAGTCTAGCTGGTCCAATATGTACACCATCTTTAGGTAATAATATTACATGTAATTATAACATTATTCTTAACCCTTTGAGTGCCAGGTCCGATTTTTGTATCAACCCATATACCCTGTGCCAATGCATTCTCTTATATATGTGAGTCGACCATAGGTCGCCTCGCATATATAAGAGAATGCATTGGCCTTTCTTTTTTTTTTCTTTTTTTTTTACAATATTTTACAATTTTAATAATTTATTCTTATATTCTTAACAGACTTATTTTGTAGGTTTAGGGCCGATGAGATCGGCCCCTGGCACTCAAAGGGTTAAGGATGAAACACACATTTTGCCTAAAATTCCTGCTCTTTCAAAATGGATGTTTTCAATATCTACATGTATTTGGATAACATTTTATTTTTATTTTTATTACCACCCCCTGCATTTTTTGAAGATATTGGGGTGGGGGGGATAATAAAATCAGCTTGTCCATCCATCTGTCTTGCCATCTATCAACTTTGTTATAAATGTCATTAAACGACCATTTAGGGCTCACTTGATAGAAATTTAGATTATGATTCTTTACAACTGCTTAATGCCATTCCCCTTAGTGTTACCAACTCAGCAATGTTGTCCGGAGTATGAGATGTAAACTGAAAACTTCAGTTTGATGTTATTTAAGAAATAATTGTTGTTTCAATAAGGTTATGCAGTTATAACCGAAAAGTTTGAAGACAAATTTATGCCGATTGATCAAAGAAAATCTGAGATTAAACCATAGATATGACAAATATATCATTTCACGAAATGAAAAATCACCTACCAATTAGAAGACTTGGTCATTATAATGGAATATGTTTTTAATATTATTCAGTTATTGGCCCACCTTAATTCCAGGACCGACTGACTTTGACTTGATGTCGAATATGATGTCTAAGATAAAGCTTCTTGAGGAAAAGGTCAAATATCAACAGAAAGGGATACTAGATAAGGTAAAGTAATGCTCTAAATAATCGACTCCTTAACCACAGCATAATTATGGGTAACTTTTCAGGATTTAGTCGGAAATATGGCTTGTTGCCATTCATCGGAATGCTCTCAGTGAGGATTTAGTCGGAAATATGGCTTTTTGCCATTCATCAGAAAGCTCTCAGTGAGAGCTTTCCAATGAATGGCAACAAGCCATATTTCTGACTAAATCCTGAAAAGTTACCAATAATTCTGCTGTGGTTAAGGAGTCGATCATTTAGAGCATTACTGTAAACAGCCTGTATTTGGTATTAACGAATCCGCATTCAAAATGCTTTGGTCCCCGAGAGCTTTCCGATGAATGGCAACAAGCCATATTTCCGACTAAATCCTGAAAAGTTACCCATAATTCTGCTGTGGTTAAAGGAGTCGATTAATTAGGGCATTACTGTATTTACACGGTCGTTGTGGTCACTATTATATTCGTGGCAAAGAGGTCTAGATTGTTATTTAAATTTATCATTAGACCAAGAAACTTTTAACTGCCATTGCATATAATGCCATTGTGGAAATATAGTTTTGTTAGTTTTGAATTTGCATGCCAAGGTTTGCGAATTTATAACTAATCGAAAAATAGTACTTAAATACGTGTCAATTAGTAATTTAGTATTTAGTGATTTTTAACGCAATAAATACTCTCGCCAGACCTGTTAACTCTCCCGGCTTGTGCCGGAGACTCCCGGATTTGAGCACGATCTCCCGCACTCCCGGACAGGCATGACAATCTCCTGGATTCAGCTGCTGTAGAAAATCACAAAAAAATAATCTCTTTGTTTGACCAGTAGACAGGCTATAAACACATCCCTGATATCCCACTGGGACATCTTTGTGGCAATTAACACCCATGATTAATCTGGGGTCATAAAATCAACATTGTTCGCACAGCAGGGGCATGGGACATTAAAACAACAAACACCTTCTAAGTTCTATTGAAAGGGATCACCAGACTGAACAAAGGTGACCTGTTCTCAACTAACTCAATTAGCAACCAACTGGAGATAAGCCCTGAGGTAAAATGAAACCAGCATTAAAGTTTATTTGTCTGATAAAATTCAAAAGAAGCACATGTTATTACGGAAGCCTATTAGGGCCATTTCATTTTTGTTATATATTCATTAAAATATTTCCTTTTTTATTTCCTTTTTTATATATATTCATTAAAATATTTCCTTTTTACTTTCCACCTGGGAGATAACTTTTCTCCCGGGAATTAACTTTTCTCCCAGGGAGATAACTTTTCTCCCTGGAATTAAGTTTTCTCCCAGGGAATTAACTTTTCTCCCAGGGAGATAACTTATCTCCCAGGGAGAAAACTTTTCTCCCGGGAATTAACTTTTCTCCCAGGGAGATAACTTATCTCCCAGGGAGAAAACTTTTCTCCCGGGAATTAACTTATCTCCCAGGGAGATAACTTTTCTCCACCGGTGGAAAATCACGTGATTTTACATGCAGCATGTGACATGTGTAGTGTGGATTACACTCGACATTCCATCTGTTTTCATTGTTATTATCATCGCAAGTCTTTCGTATCATGGATGTATGTGTCGGTACTCTAAAAATATGACCAGTGTTAAAGTTCTCCTGATGTTATTTATAGTGATATGTGAAGCACACCCACCACAATACATACCTTTGGACACAGTGAACCATAGTAGAGAATGGATAATAGAAAGATATTTTAGCCTTGGATTTGAATACATCGAAATATTATGTTTTCTTAATTTGTACCATGGCATAACAATGAGTTTGCAACATTTGAAGAGAATTCTGAAATCGATGGGCCTGACACGGAGAAAATTCAAGGATGACATTATGGATGTGCTATCGGCTATAGAATCTGAGTTAAATAACACAGGCAGTGATCTCGGGTATAGGGCAATGCACGCTAGATTTAAAAAGTTGCACAACATCGCGGCTGATAAAGAAACAGTGAGACTGGTGATGAAGTTCATCGACCCTGATGGTGTTGAGTGTCGAAAGCGGCACCGATTGAAACGACGCAGCTATCGTGTTTCTGGTCCAAACTACATATGGCACATTGATTGGTGGGATAAGTTAAAACCCTTTGGCATTTGCGTTCACGGATGTATCGACAGATTTTCTCGGAAAATATTGTGGCTTGAAGTTTCCAGTACAAATAATGACCCACATGTCATTTGCAAATATTTCTCCGATTGTGTTGATAAGTTAGGGGGCTGTCCATTTGTAGTGAGAGGTGACAGAGGAACTGAGAATGGCAACGTGGAAATTCTGCAATCATTTATTCGAAGTGGCAATACGGACAACGCATCAGTATCAAATGTGTCAGTGGCCTTTCTTTATGGAAAATCAACCGCAAACCAAAGAATAGAGGGGTGGTGGAGTAAGTTCAAGTTAGCTGGAATGGGAAATTTGATCAGTCATTTCCGAGATTTTGTGGATAGTGGCATCATCGACACTTCGAACGACATGGATATAGAGTGCGTGCGTTTTTATTACATGGGGTTCATACGAGGTGAGCTTAACAAAATAATGTTGCTATGGAACACATCACATTCGAAAAGTCCGACATTCTGAAATTTCTCATGGAAAACCGGACATGATCTACTATTTCCTTGAAATGTTTGGAGGGAGTAACTGTATTCAAACTGTATCAGCTGACGAACTTTCAACACTTAGTGATGTTTTAACATATGATCCCGTCGATTGTGATGCATCTAAAGCTACTCTATTTGTGCATATTATGGAAGATGGGTCACGGGAAATGCCAGGAACTCTTGCAGAAGCCGATGATCTTTTGGTTTATCTGTTAGATATGTTCGATAACTATTTGCAAGACATTTGAGATTTGAATATCTGCAAATTCGTGTTCCAATAAATGCATTAAATCTCGTGTATATACTTTATAACTACTAAACGACATCCAAAGTTATGGAAGCATGAAGGTCTCCTGAAATTAATACCACATGACTGGGGCTTTTCCATAATTCTTCTTTTATTTTGAGTTATATAGGTAGATATATATCATACCAAAAGTTTCCCAAAATCGGAGCACAGAGACATTATTTGTTTCACGTTTTCAAGTTTTAAAGAGCGTTTCATGGTTATGATATTGGATATCATGCTTAAATTCCATTAATAGTTGCGAATTATGTGTGGTAATTGTTGTATAACCATAAAATCACACGGTATCTCACGATGACGTGACATACGCGTGTCCGGAATGTCCGCGTGCGTGCCACCGCTCAGATATGCTCGAGTTCATGTCACAGGCACAGGTCTGGTGTCTGCTTCGACTACAGCTAGAATGCTACACCAGGCGCTAAACATTGGCGCGTTATATATTGACTGTCAAAATGTTTTTTTCGTGCCAGGACATCAGACAATGACACGTGACAGGTGTATTATAACAGTAGCAGGATATGTTTGAATGTTATCGGTTACGTGAAACCTATCACATCACGTGATTTTCCACGACGGGAGAAAAGTTAATTCCCGGGAGAAAAGTTAATTCCCGGGAGAAAAGTTTTCTCTCTGGGAGATAAGTTATCTCCCTGGGAGATAAGTTATCTCCCTGGGAGAAAAGTTAATTCCCGGGAGAAAAGTTTTCTCCCTGGGAGATAAGTTTTCTCCCTGGGAGATAAGTTTTCTCCCTGGGAGATAAGTTAATTCCCGGGAGAAAAGTTATCTCCCTGGAAGAAAAGTTAATTCCCGGGAGAAAAGTTTTCTCCCTGGGAGATAAGTTTTCTCCCTGGGAGATAAGTTAATTCCTGGGAGAAAAGTTATCTCCCTGGGAGATAAGTTAATTCCCGGGAGAAAAGTTTTCTCCCTGGGAAATAAGTTATCTCCCTGGGAGAAAAGTTAATTCCCAGGAGAAAAGTTTTCTCCCTGGGAGATAAGTTATCTCCCTGGGAGAAAAGTTAATTCCCTGGAGAAAAGTTTTCTCCCTGGGAGATAAGTTAATTCCAGGGAGAAAAGTTGGAAAAGTTTTCTCCCTGGGAGGTAAGTTATTTCCAGGGAGAAAAGTTATCTCCCAGGTGGAAAGTAAAAAAAAGAAAGTAAAAAGGAAATATTTTAATGAATATATATAAAAAATTAATAAAAAAGGAAATATTTTAATGAATATATAAAAAAAATTAAATGGCCCTAATAGGCTTCCGTATGTTCTGGCTATAAACTTTCGGAATCCGTTCCTGAGTTGTACTTTTTAATGTGACATTTGAAATCTCACGAGATCTAAATGAAATCGAAAGTAGTTTACAGTTTAATATTGATGTACGTACTCCGGTAGCTTACGATATTTTCTCTATAAATGAGACAATAAAAGTAATAACTATACACAGTAAATGTTTTCTTAAGAATACTTGCTAATTTGCTATCAAACTTACATGTTTATGTGTGATAGCTGATCATATTTTTTTTATTTTTGTTGTCAAAATTATGAAAATGCAAAAGGAATCTGAAGGAATACAAATTTTTTAAATCTCCCGGATGATGACCACAATCTCACGGAAAATCGTGACCAATCTCCCGGAAAATATTTTGTGAGGTTAACTGGTCTGACTCTCGCCAGCTATTACCATGACTCACGCTTATCCAAATATTAGGCAGATCACACAATGAATATATCTTATTTACATCTAAAATAATGCCCTAAATAATTGACTCCTTAACCACAGCAAAAATATGGGTAACTTTTCAGGATTTAGTAGGAAATATGGCTTGTTGCCATTCATCAGAAAGCTCTCAGAGAGAGTATATGTGTTTAACCCTTTCTATACTAAATACTCATTGATGAGTAGTTATATCTTAGTAAATGTTCTGAACATTTGCCTCCAATAAATAGGTCTCCTTCTGCACTGTTATCATCGGTAATCTGCTTATATTTCCTGAACACCCCTTCAGATGAACAATAGACAATTCCAATGTATACTTTTATAACTGAGCGGAGAAAGGGTTAATCTTAAAGATGGTCTATCTCTTTGTAAGCATGTGTTATATAGTTATCGGGGTATACAATATTAGATATGAATCGATTACCCCTACCCGGAAATGCTTCTATCGATTAATATTGATTATATTTCAAATATTTTCTGGTTTAATAACGTGTGGTTGTTTAGCTAACGAAGAGTACCGGTTACTGTTAACAGAGACCAGAAATTTTATGGTGTAATTTTGTCACAAATAAACGTTAATTAGACTCATTATCACTTATAATTATGTAATAAAACAATACAAACAATCAATCTGGAACTTTTGACATTCGGAGCATAGCTATGGGATCACCCTAATAATCTCTATCGCTATATGGTATCGCCTGAATGGTCTGTTCTAAAAATAGAACAATTAAGTGTCCCACTTATTAAATCATCTCATTTTTTTTTATAATAAAATATTCGAAATAAAATCAATATTAATTGATAGAAGCACTTCCAGACATGGGTCTTCAATTCATATTTATTATTTTATACCCACGAAACTATTTCAAAATTGTTATATAAAGATAATCAATCTTTAAAAGAACATTTCTATTTTCTTCACTAGGATAAGAAAATGAAGGTTATGGAAGATAGAATCCGAGTGTTACAAAAATCTCTTGGTAAGTGTTCGGAAATTTTGGATATTTATTAATTGCGTGGTCTGAATTCATGATGAGGCTTTACAGCCTTAGATTATTTTCAATAACTTGCTATAGAGTTATCACTCTTAGTCCAATTATCATTCATACTGCCTGGACAGGTTGTTTGTGTAGATGGAAGTGAATGCTTTTGGTATTCATCCCTTCCATGACCGGAGCTTCCTGAAATTTTTTTTAAATCCTGTGCCAAAGCATTCTCTTATATATGCGAGTCTCCCATGGAATATCATACTCCAATAGGGAGGCTTGTATATATAAGAGAATACATTTACCTTAACCTTGTAAGCCAGTGCTTTGTCTTATATATGCGATGCTCCCTATGGGAGACTCACATATATAAGAGAATGCACTGGCACAGGGTCTTTAATTTAGCTCCTGTGTGTTCTACATCAGGAAATTTATAGCATTTTTTCATCTGATTCTTCTATTGAATATGTATTTGGACATCTTTGGAGATATTTTTCGTGATAATTTGTTGATTTCTTTTCTCTTTTCTTTTGGGGTTTTATATTCCCTCTTCAGTTGATGGTAAATGTTGTTGAATTGATTTTTTTCGAGATTTTTGTCTCATTTTACTGTTATTTCTCTTCAGATGATGAGAATGCCGATATTCAGATTAACAAGGAGTTAGAGAAGAAATGTCTGCTCTTACAACTCCAGGTTCATGATATGGAGGTTTGTTTCTTAACCCTTTACCCAACAGAACGGCCCTGTGCCAATGCATTCTCTTATATATGCGAGTCGACCATAGGTCGCCTCGCATATATAAGAGAATGCATTGGCTTAACACATTAAAAATTATCAAATTGTTAAAGAATGTAAGAAAAAATGGTAAAAAGTGTTAAGGCCTAGACAAATAATACCTTTGTTTCCGCTAACGAGCTAAAAAAAATTAGGGTAGGTAGGTAGGCTTAACTTTTTTATTTTTGTTAACTTTTTTTTTTTCAGTATCTTTAAAAATAACTGTATAATACTTGTCAGTAACCCAAACTATGCACTTCTTAGCCCCAATCAGGTTAACCCAGATGACAGAGGAACTAGAAACTCCAATTCAATCTTACATATGCTTTAATATTTACATATATACTAGTCTATATACTATTAAAGATAGTCTTTGATAATCCTAATATTTCCTATATGGTCTGGCGACAACTGGAGTCAGTCCAGCACCACTGCACTGTTCACATATTGGAGTGACCGTCTTGTACCGATCTCTTAAGGATGGCTTCACAACACCACCTTCTCCACATTCAGTGAAGGATCTAGGTATTTTTTGGGGACACCTGTTTTTGGGCAATGATATGCCGAAGGCATAACCTGAAGGCCTGATCGGAGGAATGTTTGGGAAGGGTGACCCCCTGATGATGGTGGGGGTTCTTACCCTGGAAAAATTTTGAAAATCCATTGCATTTAGATCTATTAATCTAAGGCTCTTTGAGTCAGTATTTTGAATTTTACAGAGAGGTCAATTTTATCAAGTTTCTCAAGCATAACTTTGGAACTTTTTATATATGTATGGATTGGAAATGCTTATAAGTTATTGTCAGATATCTTTTGGTTCTATGGATTATGCTTATCGGAAGCCTTATCCTGCTTGAAATTAGACTTGCCATCATCACTCTAATTCATAAATAGGCTATTTTATAAAATTCAAGTGAGACACATACCGTACATAATATACTACATGTACATGTAATACAGAAATCCTACATGTACATGTAGTACAGAAACAATCAGTCTGAGTAAACTCATACCTAAATATTCATTACAACATTGAATATTAGGTCTGACGGATAACATCGCTATCTCATTTCCAAGTCCTCGGGATTCCGTAATCTGATTGATTGCGTAAATTATTTTCCGTCCAATGAAACCGCATGGGTTAATAAACAAGTGTTAGTGGGCGGAGACTCCCATAATGTCACCTCTAAATATAGTAACAGAGTCGGTATTTCTCCGATCGAAAGCGATGCTTGCAAATACAACAGACAGAAAAAATGGCTTCGAAATTATATATTCGGTACGATTCGGATTAATTTGAAGGATGTGCTAGACCTGATAGATATGCCTGCGCATGGTACCAACTTGGCCTCCCATAAATATAAATAGAATTCACTCGTGTCCGTGTATTTGATTTACTTTATTGTAACATGGTTTGCAAATCAAATTATTTGTCGTAAAAAAGTCATCTGAAAGTTAAACACCGAGGAAATGACTGAATTTTATGCTTTTAAATAGTTCTAAAGCATCATTTTTGATGACGACCTTATTTTTTGCTCTCGGATGCAGCTTTCCGGTTGATGCAGCGAGTTCATCTCCCGAAAAAGAATAGTCGCACACACGACAAATATTATCTTCTGTAAGTTTATGTCGCGACACGGGCCATTGCTATTGCGAAGCACAACAGATAACACGTGGGGACACCTGTCAATCATCGATGTATTTTAAAAAATCCGTGACGTCATTTTGGGGAAGCTCTTCGCTGAATAGAAATGGTTTTGGCGACATTAGCTCCAGACTCTAGATTTCAAATATAGAGTCGACGTTCACCCAGACTGAGAAACAATGTACATGTATTAAGATAGTAATGACTATATATGGTACTAAATTACTAATCTCTGTTAATTTTTCATTTGGTATTATGAGATCCCACTTGATAACCAGGTTGATTTGATCAAATTGTTGATGTTCCTGTGCTGTAATTGATTGAAATACTGAAGTCTGAACGCTGAATGATAACATACCGTACCTGAACTCAAATTATTTGAAGTTTTCACAGATGAAAGCTAGATAAAGCCAAACATACTTTACAGTATGATTCCAACTGTTAAACTTAAATCTTTTTGTAAACTTAAATTTCTTATGTCAATATATATAAATATATAAATATATAAATGTTTTGCATCTTGTTATGATATGAATTGGGACCTAAATTAAAAAAAAAAAAATTAAATAATTTTTTTTTTTTGGGTCCAATTTTTTTTTTTTTTGCAATGGCAATAAAATGTTTAGGGTCGGCGGTTTAAAATAGGGTCGGTCGGGTTAGCGGAAACAAACGTATTTTTTGTTTAGGCCTAAAAAAAGATTTTTTTTAGGCCAATGCATTCTCTTATATATGCGAGGCGACCTATGGTCGACTCACATATATAAGAGAATGCATTGGCACAGGGCATAACTGTAACCATCACACTGTGGTCAATGAGCCGGTTCCAATGATATCCATATTTGTATGGTTTTATTGAGACAGACCCAAGATAATTTAGGCTGTTGCAGCTTTATTTGGCCGTTTTTGGCCGGTTTGTTGGGTAAAGGGTTAAATTAACCCTTCCTTGACTGGAGCTTCCTCAAATTTTGCAAAAACCCTGTGCCAATGCATTCTCATATATATATGCGAATCTCCCATAGGTAGCCTCGTATATATAACAGAATACACTGGCCTAACAATATTTGCTTTGATCTTGTAATGTATTATATATATGAAAGGCTCCCTATGGGAATGCACTGGCGCAGGATCTTTAGTGCTGCACCAGCTCAGCTCGCATCATGAAAAGGTTAAAAGACGATTCTTGTCCAATACAAGATGGTGATGTGCACCTATTGGGCACCTCGATTATACATTGTGTCGTCTGCCAATTTGGGGATATTGTATATACTAAACTAAAAAATAAAAAGAACATTCTAAAGAAGTTTTTAAAGAAACTATAAAACTTGTTAATTTGATAATAACGATACATTCCAGAGAACATGAGTTCTAAGCAGAATGAGGTCCCCAGAGGATGAATTTGGTGATTCTAGCCTGCCGTGCAATAAATTCACCCTCTGGGGACCTCATTCTGCAAATGCCCAGCACCATGTTTTGAGCAGCAGCCCGAGTTCTTTTATCGTTTAGCAAAAATTAATTGGAAGTTTTAGGTCTGTTGGAAACAGTGACAATAGGTAAAAATTTTAAAATCTCACAATGAGATATCTCACTGACATTCAACAGACTCAACTTCTGAATGAACATATGTTATTATGCCAATTTATGGTTCAAAGTCAATGAGAAAATTAATACATGTATCTCAAAAATCATCATTTGATATTTTTTACGGAGGATTGGTATGGTGTTGGTTGATTGTTACCATGGTAACCATGTCAAAATACAATCTGTTTCAGAGTTTCCTGGAGGATTATGGGATGGTGTGGGTTGGTGACCACAGTAATCCTGAATCAGATGTTTACCTCGATGAGTCGCTTGATTCTTTGACGATAGCCAGCACTGAAGCTGACACATGGAGGCAAAGTATGTTAAAGATGCATAATCCGAATTAACATATGCAAATTACTATTTGTTTGGCTTCGGGAGTAAAAAATATTTGATTCAGGTCGTGGAACCCACCCATCAAAGCTCATAGTGATCAGATATCTATTTTTGAAATATATTATTTTTCACAACCGGTACTTTTTAGTGGCCTGGTAAAAGGTCCACAATAAGACGGTCTGGGACCAAATTGCGGATGAAGATGGATAACTCTAAAATCAAGTGGCTTTTGTGTGTCAGTTATTTGACAAACCGGCCAAATTTCTTTGAACAAAATGTTGATAAATAACATGTTTTGGGAAATTTTATACTATAGTTGACTGCAGTTAGCATTATTTTTGGGCAATTAATCGATTCTGATAACTGAAGCGACATTTTAAAAATGTTGTTGTTAAAATCTGATGATATGGGGCCATCAAATCAGATTGAGTACCTTTAACATTTGTTTTATAAAATCTCTGTAACGACTATTTGGCTCTTCCACTACTACCAGGGTTCACCAGATCATCTCTGAAATACTGTAGCTATAGAATGTCTGAGTCATGTCATTACCAAAAATAATGGTGGTTCGTTTCACTGGCCCTGGCGCATTAACCCTTTCTATACTAAATACTCATTTATGAATATGTTATTTAAGAAATAACTCTTGTTTCGATTAAGGTTATGGAGTTATAACCGAAAAGTTTGAAGATACATTCTATAATGTGCATAGCACAGTTATAGAAAATTTATCTTCAAACTTTTTGGTTATAACTCATAACTTTAATCGAAACAAGAGTTATTTCTTATAATTTAATCCGTCATTTCAAAGGAGAACCACCAAAAGTAAAAGTTAGAAGTATAACAAGCGTATAACATTGAGACTATTTCCGTCAAAAAAGGCACATTAAGTTGAAAGAGACACCTGTCACTCAAAACAGGTGTTCATCGAGTGATGAAATCGCGTTGTCGATTAATTGTTTTTTATTGGCTAGTCGCAACTGATCACGGATCGCATGCCATCCGGTCAGCTGCAACTTGCATGTCAGATTGATATATTTGACCGCGGTGACAGAAACCCGTGTTGGTTTTAATTTCAGTGTTCATTTCTTTGCAATTTTAAATCTTGTTGATTTGTCTGGTTACTTGTGCACTGAATATTAGCATCTAGTATGGTTATTGGCAATACAGTCATAACCCAAAGGAATTATGATGCAGCACCCAAATTTCATGGGAAAGAAATAAAGAAACCCGCAAAGTGTATTACAGCCAATTGTTTTCAGTATTTCGTGGATTGACAGCTTATGATTAAATTATGTTCAGATAATAAGTTCAACAAACAACCATAGGTCATTTATTGAACTTATTATCTGAACATTTCCCTCCAATAAATAGGACTCATACTGAACTTTTATTATCTTTCGTCTCCTTATTTTTCCTGAATACCCCCCCAGATGAATAATAGACCATTCCAATGTATACTTCTATATCCCCACATTGGCAGACTACACAATGCATAATAAAGATGCCCAATGGGTGCACATCACTATTGTCATCATCTGGGAACTTAAATCTGTGTCTAGGTCTCCGTATAGCAGATGAGGCCATGCAGAATGAGGTCCCCAGAGGATGAATTTAGTGATGCTAGTCTGCTGTAAATGACCAGCACCATATTTTGAGGCCAGATAACAACCCCAGTTTGTTTTCCAAAATTATGAGAACTGACAGGTTATATATATATAAATAAATCGACTAAAAGTCCTTCTTGTTCATCCCCAGTGGTTGGGGGTGTACGTAGAGTGAAAATACACTGTGCTTAGGCTGTGTCACTGGTGACATCGGAGAGTGAGAACACTCGAGGCCATATCTGAGTGTTGAAGTTGGCGAGGAAGGCAAGAAAATCGAGAAAAAACTCCAGAGAAAAACCTTCAACACTCGGATAACCTGCAGTATAGGTCTAGCGCTTTCGTTATTGTTTAACTTCATCAGGACCGAGTTTGGCGTGTGATTTTTTTAGGATTTTGCTCGCCTTATATACTGTTTGTTATGAGTCTCCGATTTGATTGGTCATTGTAGAAGGGTCAAGGGGTTGTTAAAAGGATGATCGGAAATGCGGGTAACAAATGCGGGTAAGGGGTTCGTATTGGTGTTTAGCCTGTGTGGTGTGGGGCATTTTAAATGCGGGTAATTGGTGCGGGTAATCAACGTGCTGAAGGTGGTTATGCATTCCCAAACTTGCGGGTAACAAGTGCGGGTATCTAGCGTTTGTGGTGGGAAGTCACGGAAGTAGGAGTTCGGGTAACATAAATATTTTTCACTCTACAGCTGACGCTTTCCTAACGAGTGTTCCAGACCCGAAACCAGGTGACATCGACTTCGACATTATCATGGAGAATCTTAATGAACTGAATGTGTTGGCAGGAGATGGTGTTGCTAAAATTCAACGCACGACAGATGGTGCTCGGTTAAAGGTGAGGTTTTTTACTTAACCCTGTCATGACAGGAGCTTCCTGCTATTTGCGAAAACCCTGTGTCAATGCATTCTATTATATTAGCGAGGCTCCCTATGGAGAATACATTGGCCGAAAATATTTACTTGTACCTTGACCTTGTAAGTCAGTGCATTCTCTTATATATGTGAGACTCCCAATGGGAGACTCGCATATGCAAGAGAATGAACTGGCACATGATCTTTAATACTGCACCAGCCCTTCTGTCATGAAGGGATATGGAATAGTTCTTAATTTCCTGATGTCATTTCACTGTATACAATTATATAACATGTTGCCACTATTGCGACATTTATCATTTAAAATCTGGTTTGTAGCATGTTAGTGTATGGCAGCATACTGCTGTACACTAACATGCTACAAAACACGGATTTTATATGACAAATGTCGCAATAGTGGCAACATGTTGTACATATATATGTATAGACCCATCAGACCAGCATGAAAATGCACCATGGACACAGGGTACGTCAATATCAGTTATTATCTGCGAAAATACACATTGAAGTGGAAGACGGCATTATTTACATGTGAGTTTTATACTTTTGTGTTATTTTTCTTGATAGGTAATTGGAAATATATCGTCGAAGGAAAATACCATTATAAAACATGTCCGTGATACTGAGAGCGTAATTAGAAGCCAAAACATTTAACCTGGTGTTGATTCCGGGGCATATATTTCACTTTTCCTATTCCACTTCTGGTTATCGAATGTACACAGTATAAATGCTAAACTAATAAATAATTTTTATTTTCTGATCAGATGCCGGATTCTGTGCCTTTGACGTTCTATGTTAATGGTATGATAATGTACAGTGGGCCGTTCAGACCATACACAGACCCTGCAACGCAGCTATACATTAAAGATCTGGAGGATGGATACTTCCCGTCAGAGCTACAGGGGAAATATCCTGATGGCATTCCATTCAAGGTACAGTAATGCTCTAAGTAATCGACTCCTTAACGACAGCAGAATTATGGGTAACTTTTCAGGATTTATTTTATTTTATAGGTCCAGTATTAAAGGGGTACGTACTGGGATACCACATTTGTCGCACTTGTTTATTATAATCTTGTATTATGAAACGTTATTGCGGGTGGGAGGGGGGGGGGGGGGTATATTGAAATCAGGCTGTCTGTCTATCTCCGTCAAAGGTATCTTGCCCACTGAACTATATGGTATATTAGTATATTATCCCAAGTAGGAGGGGTTAACTCTCCGAGTTGAAAAAAACGTACGAAATTCTATGGTACATATCTTCTGTCATGTTCATGACCCGTGTAATCACGTGATTTCTGACACGTAGTGAAGGAATCGCCATATTTTTTTCCCTCCTCACCAGGACGGGTGCAAAAAGAATCTCTCACAAAGAATACGAAGCTAAGTTGCAGTTTGTATAGCAAAAACAGTTTTGTTTTTGTTTTATACAAACAACATTATTTCTTTGCTTATAGTTGAAAATTATGTAACAATTCACATAAAGATTACGCGGTTTTGTTCCGAATATAAGATCGGAAATGGATGACTCGTTTCGTTTTAACGGACTTCGTCTTCCATAATTTTAATCGGTCAAATGAAGTAATATCCGTTGTTTATGCCGACAATATACGAATTTCTGGCCTATTAACGACAGAACATTCGAGGCACCATTGGATATGACTAAAGACGCTGATCGTTTTCTTTATAACAAATCTATGGCATACATGTGACGTATAATTTAAGTTACCACGTGCGTTGACGGTGGTTAAAGTTATCACGAAATTAGGTGACTTACTTTCGAGTTCATTTTTTCGTTTTACGGCTTTATTTAGACGTTAACAATAACATCGTCTGGTGTAAAACTGAAGACAAAAGCACTGTTTTAACGCTTGTGGAATACGCTGATAGGATTGTAAAATCCTGAATGTCAATTTGAACCTTTTTAACCAACAATGGAGCTGTTACTGCCTTGGTTGGCACAGACATGGTAACATAACACAACAGGTGTATTTGTGATTGTTCGTAATCACATTAATTACTTTCACAGGACTGCTCATCGAGGTAAGAACAGGTTCATGAATCGCCTTCCCCGTAGCTCCCCTTGACGTCGCTTCCCTCGTTTCGAGGTCCCAAGAATAGAGAACAAAAGTTGATATATAGGGTTCCTCTAATTGGCGTAATTAGCACTCGGAGCGATAGTCACACCACACAGGACGCGGGTTGGGGCTACCCATCGAACCCGTAGCTCACACGAGTTGCTTCCCCTAGGACACGGACAAACTCGCGGGGAAGGATCCAGAGAATTTTTGTTTGGGGACACCTGTTCTGTATTTGAGTATGTGCCCATATAAATTTGGATGTTAAAATATTCAGTACTGGATACTTGCTTGTGCAAATAAAGGCTCCATATTATAGACTATAATATCATCTGCGGGCTGATGATTTGCATTACTAGGACATTTTGTTGAATTGTAGAAAAATTCCTTGAAAATATGGAAGATCCAACTGGAATAAATACTATCTACATGGAATTTGGGGACATTTGGGTCTCTATAGTTTGGGCACCCAAACCTGTAACAGGTATCAAAACATCCCTGTATCCTTCTCTGACTTGCCGATATATCGTGTTCCTCTAATTGGCGTAATTAGCACTCGGGGCGATAGTCACACCAAACAGGGCGCGGGTTGGGGCTACCCATTGAACCCATTAGTCACATTGGTGCGCTCCCTGGACTATCGAACGGGACGTCAATCTGCTTCTGCGGGTCGACCGTTGGCTGTTGACGTGCCCCGGACGGCTGTGACCACTGAGCTCTACTAAACACTCGACACACGCCGTCCATCGCTACAAGTCGCCATCTCGGGGTCAGCGCGGCTGGGGGATACACCCTCAGTGGTCCCTGACCATGCTCTCCGGTGCCTTATGATCATAGTGTGTGGAAATTTGGGCTAAAATTACTAGTCGAATGGCCATTTTACTTTGTCTCAATTCAAATTAGGAGACTTTTTCTCAAATTATTACATTTACGCAATTATTTGGCACCTGAAAGTTTATCCTCCATGCCTTCTGCCCCAGCTGGGCTTGGAATGGGATCACAGTTCACAGGCTTGTTTCCTCCTTATTATAAGTCACCACTCTCGGGGGCTTGGCAGACAGGTTACTGGCCGCATTCTGGCCAACAGCTGCCAGTAACTTCGGGTTTGATTTTAAATGAAAACAAAATATCTTATTCCCTGACGCCATTATAGCAGGAAGCTTGCTTGGGAACTGGTACCTACTAACCTCCCATCGCCAGTTCGGTCGGTTGGATATCGGGATCGGTCCTGCTGCTGCTCCACCCCGAGATGTACAGGCTCTGGACATTCCTCCGGGGTCCCCAATTACCAGACCTCACATGCAATTAGAAATGAAGCTTGTCGTGGTGTATTGTGCTGTTAACACCCCATCGACGGATGGAGATCAGGATCAGATCGAGCAGTCGCTCCAGCACGAGGTGAAAGGGCTTTCGACATTCCTTTCGGGTCACCTTTACATGCGCTTACGAGGGAGCTCAGTTAGTTGTTCAGTGTTCTCTGATGCAGCCAAGCGCAGGAAGAAAATTAATGTCGAATTTTGATTAGCAAATAACCTCAGATTGACATGATATGATAGCATTGTTCTACAATCATTTACAATTTAACAGAACATCAGAGTGCTTTCCCTTGTTTCGAGGGTTCCAAGGAAGAGATAGAAACCTTTACGACCAGGACACTGTCACTTGTCGATGTATAGAGTTCCCTTCATTGGCGTAATTAGCGGGTTGGGGCTACCCATCGAACCCATGGGCCGCATTTGGTGGGCTTTCTGGACTATGGACAGGGACTCCAAGTCGGATACTACGGGACGACTGTTGGCATACCCTGGGACAGTCAAATGAGGAAATAGGATCCAAGTTGCATGGCTTTTGTTAGCATTTGGGTAGCAACTTGCCCTGTGATGCCGGTCAATTTGTACCCTGCCTAACGTTGTCAGAGCTGGGTGGTTATGCCATCTGACTGCACACTTGGCGACCTGGGTTCGACCATCCTGAGAGGTATTCAACCATTTTACTGTTCTCGTGTTGGGATGTGTTCAACTTCTTACTTTATAAGTTGTTGCTTCTTTCCATGTTCCATCCAGCTCTTTCATGGTCACGGGCTTTGCTGGAGAATGTCTATAGTCATTCATATCACTAGATTAGTATATGACTCTCGCCCTTTCATTTTCCTGACTTTTAAGACGTGTTCTGGACTGGTTCGGGTGCTCGATAGGGTAAATATTTACATCTCGATTTGGGACGCAAGAATCAGAGATAAACAAGCATACATGCTTTATCTCCGACCTCGCTGTGTTTCCGTAATAGATACGAATGACATATATTTTGTCTTCAGGTTGCTTTCAGTGCTAACTCAACATGGATTTCATTTTTGTTGTCCAGTCATACATAGATGAGTCCATTATCCATGGTTCGACATATGCTCAATTTCAGAACACTGTTGACATGAGGTCTAGTTCAGCACCCCACTCGGGGCCATCGACTCGTCGGGGACCAGTCAGCAGAGCTCGAACAGTTGGGGCGCGGTGGCCCTTGGTCTGCTTTTCATTACATACCTGCCGTCGGTTTCTGCTGGTTTTGGGCTTGTGCCACAATCCTGATGCATCGTTAGTCCAATTTTTGTTTTTGTGGATTTCCACCTTAACGACATTGGAATTTCAGTTCCTGGCGCAGCCTTTCTGTCATGGATTCAGTAGCCTGTGATTGGTCAGTTGGGTTTAACTGTGTTGGTGGGCATTTCCACATTTGGGAACGTCATCGGGGAAAAATGACATGGCTTATTGCATCTTAGTCGGTCATATCTCGAACTCCAGGCTTCAAACTAAGTTTTCTGCTGTGAAACTCCAATTCTGAGCCATGTTCTTCATACGGCCTGAGCCTTGCAACGTATGTCTGTGTAATACCCATTCGCTTCCCGGTCAGACTATTGGTCAATGATACCTCCTCCTTATCGACAATGGCATGTCTCCAAGTAGTTGGTGTCGGGCCCTTTCTTGGGAGCTTGCAGCTGGTTTTTCATCGGGCTCTCATCGTGTACTGGGACACGGCCCAACCCACTCAAGATTTGGTTCGGGGGTTGGTTCTATTGTTTTTAAGGGGGGTCTTCGTTATTACTTGCGGCTTTTGCTGCCTGGGTTAGCCTGTTAGGTGCGGTATTAGTATTTAGCCATCCCTGGGTTTATAATACCCGGCTGGGGATTTCTTGTCAACGGGTATTTTTCTATTTCCATTTCCTTAGAACATGGATGCTTCTCCCCTTTCGGGGGGGGGGGGGGGGGGGGGGGGGGGGGGGGGGGGGGGGGGTTGTGTTACCCGTACCTTTCCCGGCAAGTACTCGGCTGATACATTATTAGCCCTAAGTTCCGATGCGAATGTCGTATCCATCTCCATGTCTTCTGAAGCTATTTACTTTTCTTGCAGGGGTCTTAAACTCTTAAGTGGCCACTTTTTGTTCGTTTGAGCTTGCTGACAGGTATTAGTTTTAGGATGGAATATTACATTGGCTTATGGTCCTATTGTGCATGTGTGTATATATATATATATATGTATATACATATATATCTATATGTCTGTGCATGTATATGTATATATTGTAGGTTATCAGGTCAATCCAGTTCTTTGATTCAGATGCATAGCGGTGTCAAGTTGTTTTGTGTTGAATAATAGCAATGGAAAGTTTAACTTTCCAAACATGGCTGTTTTATTGTACTATTTATACTAACAAAATGTTATTTTTACAGTTTTAATCATTTTTGTGTTAACACGTTGATTGAGTGCTGGCTACGAGTTATCTCGCACTGCACTATATTCCAGGGTGCCACTACAAGATATTTTTCTGTCGATATTTTAGAAATTGAGTTCCCCGCGTAATCATGATTTCAACCATCTTAGGAAGCTCAAATATATATGTGTTGTGAGTGGTGCCACTGCATCCCTGTATTAAAGCAACCTAATCTGGGCTGAAAGTATGGTTATACTGACACATTGGCCCCTAACTCACTTGAGCCGTCTGAATTGGCATTATACGATAAGATCCACAAAAGCCCCTAACATGTTGCACTCCAGAATAACGAGTTAGTTCATGTATTTGAATAGTAGAAATCAATTTTGAAGTAGCACGTCCACACATGTAAGATTGTATTTGTCAAAATTTAGGTACGAGATAACTTGTAGTTGGCACCCAGCGCCACCCATCTAAACCTGGAATGTTGGATATGATATTTCCTGGCTGTGACAACGAGTTATGTTGTAGCCAGAACTAGCGTGGGTACTCCAAAAGGTCAAATTATCACATGTTTATTACTTCCAATATCGAACATGATCATCACCTGATGAAGTACTCATGAGAAAAACATAGCAAAGTATGGATACGAGATAACTTGTAGTCGGCACCCAGCCAAAATTATATGAGATGGCATTGCTCTGTGCCGACTATGAGTTATCTCGTAGTGCGTTTATGCCATGTTTTTTATGTGATCCAAGCTGATACATGCCCAGTTTTGGGGTTTGAGGGTGGTTATATTGTGCTATCTACCTATTTAATATTTAATATAAAGTTGGCACCCTGGAATGTTACACTATAGGGTTCCAGCACTCAAAGTGTTAATGAAAAATTAATATCTACAACGCATAGACTATTGCGAAAGTTAAGTTGCCAATTTCAGCCATCTGCATCATAAATTCATTGAAAGTCTTTGATGTGAAAAAAATGAAAATATATGACTATATCATTTTTATTAGTTGTAATTATTGTTAAGTGAGGTCCTTGAAAATGCTTGTGGAATCCTTGAAAAGTCCTTGAATTGCATTAATGACCATGATCAAAGTGTATGAACCCTAGGAGCTGCGTCCAGAAGGAATTTTGCGTCATTTTGAAAAATTCAGTGCCTGGTAACTCGGTCAATTTCCCACCAATTTACGAAATTTTCACAGCATTGTTAATGGGGTCACATGTAGACAACAACATGAGGTTTGGTCGCGATCGGAGAGAATTTATTCTTTACGACATTGAACACCCCTGCCCCACTAAATAATTCCACTTAGTTATATACCGGTAACTGTAATTCCTATTGACAGGTAACAGACCTACGGGATATTCATTTCAAAGACAAAAGACATGAAAAGGTCTTTGAAGGGTATGGCCAGGTGCTAGGTGGGGACACTAAGCCTTCCAGACTCGTTCCCACCAACCTCGAAAAAGAGGCACAAGCAAGGCGTCAATCAAAAGAAGATATCAGAACCACTAGTCAGTTACCAGGTAACTTATTTATCAAAACAGCTAGTGTTTAGCCAACGTTGGTACTTACACATCTAAATGTAACTATAGTATGTGGCTTTTGGTTTTCTCACACATGTAGAAGCAATGTGCATGCATGCAAAAATATCAGGTTGAGAAATAGCAAGGACTAAGGTCGTTAGGGATACCGATTACTCCGATAAAAAAAAAATCCTGATAATAATGCTAAAAAAAGGCACCTTATTCGCGGGATGTGTGGTTTAGCTGCCTTTTATTTAAAATTGCCATGGGAACTGATTTAATTGAGTGTTGATTTTATAGGTCCACAGTTGACTATAGAACAGTTCCTTAGACAGCTGCCAACATCCGTCGTCAAGAATGGAAAAGTTATTGACATTAGAAGCTCCATACAGGATTCATTCAAGGTATGTTTCCTCCTTGGTATGTATTGTTACCCCCTTGATTTGGAACCCCTTTGGTATGTTACCCTCTTGTTTTCCGATATGTTACCTCCTTGATTTCTGAATGGATTATCCTCAGGCTCAGGGGGGGGGGGGGGAACTTTCCCAAATATCTTGGTGTTATATAAGAAATGACTGGAAGATCGATCGGGATCAATGGGTTTTGACAGGAAGAGTAATTATATAAAGTGTGTGAATCCCAAAGGGATTCTCACGAACTTCGTTTAATTACTCTGCCTGTTAAAACCCAATGATTGATTGGTTGAGAAACAAGATTACAATGGACCTAAGTATTACATGCAGTGCATACTTGTAGAAAGCGGGACTTGCAATCACATGACTGATGTCACCTGTTAATGATCCTTGATAAACTAATTTTTCAGGATCAAAGTTCAAAACCTGATGTCACTGTAGTTGATACGCCATCTGTGGAGGATATTAGAAAAAGGTAAGTAAACTGAGTAAACACATATTTTCTTTTATACATGTTCCATGTTTACATCCAACGTCACCAAAAATAATGATTAGATTAGCTTTTATTTGGTGAATTATTACAATATAGTATTTACATGTCCATACAAGCCTGCAAATAGCGTGTCTGTCATTTGCAGAATGAGGTCCCCAGATGGTGAATTTAGTGACGCTATCCCGCATAGCGGGCTAGCATCACTAAATTCACCCTCTGGGGACCTCATTCTGCTAAGGCCCTCAACTGCTATGGCAGACCTAGGATCAGATTGAAGTTCCCCAGTTGAAGTTGGTGATGTTCACCCATTAAGCACCTCAACACCTCAATTATGAATTTTATCTTCTGCAAATTAGGGGATATAGAAACTTCCTAGAAGGGAAATGTAACTAAAAACAATGTTAATTTGATACTATAGATACTTCCCAGAAGATGAGACCTAAGCAGAATGAGGTCTCCAGAGGGTAAATTCACCCTCTGGGGACCTCATTCTGCAAATGACAGAAACATTATTTGCAGGCCTGTGTGCATAAAACCAGAGATAGTACTGGGCTGTTCCATGTACCAGTTCAAACATTTGATGTCATCAGCCATCTGAGATGGCTCTATTGGGGATTTTCTCCTACCAAACTTGCAGTTTCAATAAGTCTTTTCGAACAGTATCAAGTACGTATGAAAGTGTTTCACCTATTTTAATTTGTACTGGGTTAATTTGAGGGTGAAACTGACACAGGGCTTCAAAACTTGTTTACATATTAAATGCCACCATTTTGTTTAAATGGGCTAATATACATGTAAACACCTGAAACTTGTTTCTAATTTTTAGACTGACAGACGGCGGTGAATCTCATAGTGCCAAATCATCTCATGACGTCACTACGCTTAGGATTAAATCTGAGAAAGGCGATCACACTTACATCATTAAAATGAAGTTCCATGAAACAGTCAGTGATATGAGGAAATATCTCAATATGCACAGGTAAATATCTCAATATGCACATGTAAATATCTCAATATGCACATGTAAATATCTCAATATGCACATGTAAATATCTCAATATGCACATGTAAATATCTCAATATGCACAGGTAAATATCTCAATATGCACATGTAAATATCTCAATATGCACATGTAAATATCTCAATATGCACATGTAAATATCTCAATATGCACAGGTAAATATCTCAATATGCACAGGTAAATATCTCAATATACACAGGTAAATATCTCAATATACACAGGTAAATATCTCAATATGCACATGTAAATATCTCAATATGCACATGTAAATATCTCAATATGCACATGTAAATAGCTCAATATGCACAGGTAAATATCTCAATATGCACAGGTAAATATCTCAATATGCACAGGTAAATATCATCCAAATGAAGATTTACCAAATAATACTGCATGTAAATTATAGTCATAGCGATGAAATCATCTGTCCACAACCTTTTGGTTGGACACGGCAGAAATGTTTTCGAGCATGTGCAGTGTGCATTATATATAGATATTTTTATCTTGTCCCTTGCGTCCAGACCTGTTTACTTTCCCGATTTCGACGGGAGTCTCCCGATTTTGTGTCATTTCTCCTGTGCTCCCGATCGGGAAACAAAATCTCCCGATTCAAAAGTTCAATGTCCAGACAAGGATTATAATATATCAAACAAGAAGCCTTTCTTTTTGGCCACACTTAATAAAGTGTTGGTTTCTGCTCGTCCCGACCGACTACTTTAATACCGCCGACTCAAATTATTATTGCCGATTTAAACATTTTTGTTTGTTTTAGTTCCGTTTCCGTCTTTGTGGTATTCTGTGATTGTATGCAATACAGAACGCGAATCGAACGGACCTCAAACAATTCTGTCAATACCCACTCTCTTTAAATTCACCGATGTTACCTGATGTTACTGAATATATTTGGCGACAAAATTATCCGAGAGCACCATTTTATAGTGTGCAAATATAGTTTTAATTGTTGTATTGCCTTGTTCGAAATAAAACGTGATCCATAACCGGAAAATCGTAATTTTATTCCCAATGATTGAATGAATGATTCAGTGATTTTACTCGGTAGTCGGTGTCAAGGCCGTTAATTGTGGCAGATGCAAAACACAAGCAAAACACAGTCATATGACATTTTAATGAAAAATATGAAGTTTTTTCCATGATACCGGTACTGACATTGATAAAAATCTCCATATTTTTCACTAAATCTCCCTATTTCTGAGGACAAATCTCCCTATTTCCAATTTTTAAAGTAAATAGGTCTGCTTGCGTCCAGTTAGATCATTATAATATGTGAGTGTGTGATACATAAAACATTCACCTGAATACATCCTCACTAGGAGTGAAAGAGCCGATGAGCAGATTACTGCAATGTCTCAAATAAGGATTAACTGTCATGTGGACTGTTTTTATGGAGATGTAACCGTGAGGTAAGTGGTCATTTCTTTCCGAAACTGATGACGTGTCGATTTAATTATGAGGCTGCAGTTATGAGCTGTTGCGCATTCACCGAGATGTAATTGCAACTAGCCACGTGGGCGCCGACCAATCAGAATGCTGGATTTAGTGATTATTACACTTAGTATGTAAATATTGCTGTATGAAAGATTGTGTGTAAGTAGTGATTTTTAGAGTTTGTATATAAATACTTTGAACTATGTTTATCTGTTAACCCTTCCATGACGGGAGCTTCCTGAAATTTTGCGAAAACCCTGTGCCAATGCATTCTCTTATATATGCCAGTCTCCCATAGGGAGCCTCTCAATATAAGAGAATGCATTGGCCTAACAATATTAACATTGATCTTGTAAGCCAGCGCTTTCTCTTATATATGCGAGGCTCCCATTGGGAGACTCACATATATAAGAGAATACAGTGGCTCAGGATCTTTAATGCTGCACCAGTGCAGCTCCCGTCATGAATGTTCACAAAATTTTAAATTTTATTGTGCTGCCACTGGTAGAGTTCTCTATTTCCCATAAACTGATAAAGATTGGTCTCAGTATGCTGCATAGCCGCATTTTTTTCTAGAGAATTTTAACCCTTCAATGATGGGAGCTGTGTTGGTACAGCATTAAAGACCCTGTGCCAGTGCATTATGTTATATATGTGAGTCTCACATATATAAGAGAATGCACTGGCTTACAAGGTCAAGGTAAATATTGTTAGGCCAATGCATTCTCTTATATATACGAGGCTCCCTATGGGAGACTCAGATACCCCGCTGGACAAAACAAGTGTCCACTGCCACCGCGGTGTACTTGCCGTTCGGCTGCGTTGTCACTTTGTGTAACCGCGGTTGAGCACCGCGGTCGAACGGCAAGTACACCGCGGCCGAACGGCAAGTACACCGCGGTCGAACGGCAAGTACACCGCGGCCAAACGGCAAGTACACCGCGGCCGAACGGCATGTACACCGGGGTTAGATTTCTGGTTTGTATCGTCTTTTTTCTCGAGTTTAAAACATGTTTTTTATTAGTAGCAATATACGAAGGTTAGTATTTTTAAATAAAGGAAATTTAAATCCGTACATAATATCGGCTTTAAGGTCATTATATGACGAATCACATTTATATTTAACCCCACTGTTTCAACGATCTAACGAAGATTTTAATGGAACTTTGTTGTCAAATATAAAAAAAACTTGAAAGTCATGTGTCGATCCCGTGCATGCTACCACGTCGACATACACCTGTCAATCATCCAGGATTAGTTTGTGAGATTTTATTCTCTGCTTTAATTGGTTGGCTGTGGGAGGAGCTTACCGATATTTTGCTCTAATGTGGTATGCTTTGACACCATAACCGAGAATTAGTAAATAAAATTATTCCCATGTTTTTATTAGAGTTTCTATTATTTTTTTTTAAATTTGGTCAAATGAGCATGTTAAATAAAAGTGTAATATTCTCAATCCATATATGTGGCAAATCCATTGCCAAGTGAGAATTAACTGCCAGCACCAGAAACTGGAAATACGCGACATTTTACGCTTTGCTCTATAATTCCACGGCATTTGCCACCCGAGGATGGACTGAATAAAGATTACACAAACAATGTGTGTTGAAATTGTGATGGGACACGTTTATAAGGTCAAAAGGAATAATGCACACGTTTCCCCGAACGGACACCCCAAAATTAGGGGCGGGCGGTATGCTTTTCAATTCATTTAATTTTTCCGTTTTATTATGCATTAACAAGCTATTGAAAATACACCATTTATTGTATTCTCTACCAACATTCCTACAGATAAGATTTTAGTCATCATATTCAAATAAAAATTGTCATGTTGACAAGTTATGAAAACCACTAGCACTGATCAGAACATGCCGATAATTTGGGGTAAAACCTTGGGTGCACAAACAACCACGCGGTCAATACGTCATGCATGCATGCGTCTATTACTGATATAATTTATGTACGAATCTGGATTTTAAAAACCAGACAGCTATGACATATATTGACAAGTATAGTATATCTCAACAAACATGCTTACTGTAATTACTTCATTCAAGGGTGAAAGAGAAATAGAGTTTCATAAATAAATAAACATTGGAATACACAGCGGCGCCATATATGCCAATACAAAAAAGCGGAGAACCACGATACTTTTGTTTTCGCAACGGAAGTACATTCTCAGATATTCCCGTTTCGTTGAAGTGATGCGCTTTGGTGCCGTGTTTCCCGGAAAGCCGATTAATTTAGCACAATTCTAATTATCCCATGATCTCCCATATCTGATCTATTGCAAATCCACATAAACGAACCACGTGCTCGCTTTTATTCAATGGATGTATAAACCATGCATGCATCATTAAATTTTTATTTTGTTATATATTCATTATATTAAAAGTATTGTTTACGTATATTGCCACAAAAAAGTGAGTGAAACCCTTGATTGGGAGGTTGATAAAATCGCCGTTAATTTTTCGCACATCTGTATATCTCAAATGCCAGGTGCACGCGAATTACAATTACGTCAGCATTATTCAGAAATTGGATGCGAGGACTGTATAGCGATCGACATTGTTTGCTACATCGTAACTGTTTGAGTTAACATGATTGTGACATGTCACTTTCTCCCCGATATTCCCTTTCAAGTTTTATCAAAGGTCAACTGGCATGCTGCCGCGGTTTTGTCTTTAAAGTAACTACATATTGAAAGGATTTGAATATTTAGATTCATAAAATCTTCGCGGGCGAAAAATACCTTATCACGCACAAACGCTCTTTATTGTTCATTCTGAAGAAAATTCTGGCACAGATTTTTATACATTCAATGGACGGCAGTAAATTCCAAAAGGAGGTCCACATGGGTGGATGTAGTCAGTATATAATTCAAACCAAATAATAGTTTAAATTAATGTAAAAAAAAAATATTTGAACAAGAGAAAACAACATCACAATAACAAATATTTAAACATGGGCAAACAGTTCAAAGTAGGATGCGACAACAAACCATAATCCTTATTTTATAATCAGTCTTAAATGACAGGATGGTAATTCAATTCTCTAATGATGAGGCGGCCACGTGTGCACGGCATTCCAATGCTTATTTCTCAAAAATACACGTGCTGCCAAATCTAGATGGAGTCTGTTGACCTTGATTTTATGACAGTTTACTGGTGGGACGTTGACTACTTAAAAGATTATCACACCTTGTCACCAGACAGATTAGCCCTCAAACAGATCGTCTGGCGGACGGTATTTAGACAATGGCCTCAATCAAGCCTCATTTATGGTGCCCTCTTTGTGTTTTTCAAAGAACTACACCGCGGTCGAACGGCAAGTACACCGCGGCCGAACGGCAAGTACACCGCGGCCGAACTGCAGTTAGCCGGTGGAGCCGCGGTGTAGTTGCAGTTCGGCCGCGGTGGCAACGCAAACCGCATCGTGGTTAAGTGGACACTTGTTTTGTCCAGCGGGGTATATAAGAGAATGCAGTGCACAGGGTTTTCACAAAATTTCAGGAAGCTCCAGTCATGGAAGAGCAGTGATATTCTTGAATTCAAATCAAATCTTGAAGCTTCATATGGGCACTATGTTCTATTTTATAAAATGTAACATTAAGCTCCAATCAGAAAGTGAGAATTTTAGATATAATGTTCTTGAAAAATGCAGCAGTAGAATTTTTTTCAGAAATAGCCTAAATATATACATGTATGCAGCAAATCAGAAAGCAAGAAAGTCATGTTTTTAACACTTCCATGAGTGGAGCTTCCTAAATTTTTTCGAAAACCCTGTGCCAATGCATTCTCCTATAGGGTTCCTCGCATATATAAGATAATACATCAGCCTAACAATATTTACCTTGACCTTGTAAGCCAGTGCATTCTCTTATATATGAGAGGCTTCCTATGCGAGACTCATTTATATATAAGAGAATGCACAGAATCTTTAATGCTGCACCAGCACAGCTCCCATTATGAAAGGGTTAAGCATCAATCAGAAAGTTAGAATGTTAGATATAATGTTCTTGAAAAATGTAGCAATAGAATTTTTTTTCAGAAATAGCCTAAATATATATGTAGCAAATCAAAAAGCAAGAAGCCATTTTTGATATAACATAATAATAATAATAATAATTTATTTTATATAGCGTAAATACATTGACATGCTCTAAAACGCTTACAATTATGATACAACATGAAGTATGGTAAAAACAATAAATATATACAAGCAGCACAAGCTAAAGTTAAAAATGCCAATTAAAAAGAGTAAGATCATGTGATAAAACATTACTGTCTGCATTATAACAACGTATAATATAGGGTCTAAATTTGCACCGATTAAAAAAAAAAAAATAAAAATAATAATAAAAGAAACAAAAAACACTTCTCCCCTCAGTTCCACCGGCAGTGCATTCCACAGTGTTGGTCCGGCATAGCTGAACGCACGGTCTGATATGGATGCGATTCTTGTGAAAGGGACATCAAATAAATTCCAATTAGCAGATCTTTGTCCATTTACAAATATTTCTTTTTCTTTTAAACTTCCCCCTCTTAAAAGTGACTTAAAGTTAAGACTACTAAATCATTTACTATCAATCTCTAATTTTCCAAATAAAATCCCTGACTACTTATTTCTAAAGATGTAATAAATCAAAACTATAACTACTTTGCGGGAAATATAGTCAAATATAAAGCTTTACATTTTTTTAGACAAACAAATAACTTTAAAATTAACGTGCAAGATTCACCAGTTTCTCCAACAACTAAAAACCAAGTTCAATAATGACAAATTGACATGTGGTTAAACGGCCAAATTGTTTTACGATATTTACCTTGTCTGTATGGACAAATGTCTGAGCGTTAAAGAGCATTTAATTAGTTCACATCATAATGTAAAAAGATGTTCCCCCTAGCTACAGGTATTTGAAAGTGACGTGTTCTGTGTGTGTGTGTCGGTTCGATGACCAGGTCTGGGCAACCAAATTTGTTGACCACTAGAAATGTAGGGCACCATGAGATGAGTAGATAGAAGTGCAACGTACATTAGTAATTAACTCATGCCATGCCGGTTATTTTGATAAATGTCTCGCGTACTGAGGAATATATTGATATTATTAACATTGATTCTGTTATGTATTTAAATGTAATTTATTCTGACAAAGCCATTCTATAACATATATTATAGGGGATTCGTGTGATATAAGTTTATAATCAGGTTGAACTTTCAAACTTTTATTTCAGGCCTTCAACAGCTTCGCCGAATTATGAAATCGTTTCTGCGTTCCCGAACAGAGTGTATACGGATGACTCAAGCACTTTGGAAGAATGCGGACTAATTCCTAATGCAACACTTCATCTCCGAGCCAAGAAATGATACAAATAGCAAACTTCTCATAGAGACGTAGCTCTTAGTAGCATATCAGTGTCATGAGAAACAAGTACACTGCTGAAGCATGTTAACCCTTTCAGTGCCAGGGGCCGATCTCATCGGCCCTAATTACCGTCTGTAAAATCGGCCCTAAAAAAATTAAAAAAAATTAATTTTATTTTTTGTTAGTTTTTTTTTTGGTTGAATTTTTTTTGGGTATGCTTAAGCATGCTATAGCGAATTTAAAAACAAACTGGATAAAACCCTAGGGGCATGTTATAACTCAAAACTATCACCAAGTATTCATAGTAATAATTTTGATGCCCATGAAAAACGTGAGATTCCCTGGCACTAAACCTACAAAATAAGTCTGTTAAAGAATATAAGAAAAAATTATTAAAATTGTAAAAAATTGTAAAAAATAATAACAAATGATGAAAAATTGTTAGGCCAATGCATTCTCTTATATATGCGAGGCGACCTATGGTCGACTCACATATATAAGAGAATGCATTGGCACAGGGTATATGGGTTGATACAAAAATCGGACCTGGCACTGAAAGGGTTAATACGCCTGTTGTTTGCTCATAATGATTGACAACCAAAAACTAGTATCTGATGTTTTTGGGCACAGACCAATTTCAAAATCAAATGAAAAATTTGGCAACAAGGGCTATAACTTGAAGCGAGCATTGGCTACCTGCAACAAGGGCGATAACTCAGGCAAAATTTGTCAGACTGACCCCTTAATTGTACTTGACCTGTTTGTTCTTGTGATTAAAGCATATTCCAAGTTATGGGCCGATTGAAAGAAAAATACTAAAATTATCATTCGGAAACCAAAAATGATGATGCATAGACAGATTGATTATGTTTTAAATATGACCGTTTTTCAAAAGGCATATAAAAATAAAGCATGGGGCCAATGGTGTATGTCACCAGTGTCACTGACAGAAGATGGATACATTGTCCATTTATTTGAGTTATAATGTTGATAGCTATATAGTGTTACATGCAAAAGGTCAAAATACGATCCACCTGCGTGTCATCATTCCGTTACTTTGTGACACAGGCTATGAGGCAAAATTAAAAAAAAAAACATGAATATCACTGGCGTCACAAGTAAAAAAACAAATTCACAGCCCAATGGTGTATGTTGCCAGTGTCACTGGTAAAGGCTGGATACACGTTCCACATGTCTCAAGCTGTTAGTTTCACTTGCAAAAGATCACACTATGGTTCACTTCTGTGTGTATCATCATCATCATCACCACTTCATGAAATAAAGTATACAATAGATTGATGACATGAATGTATAAACATCAACCCCTTCATGACTGGAGCTTGCTAAAATTTTGTGATAACCCTGTGCCAATGCATTCTCTTATATATGCGAGTCTCCCATAGGGAGCCTCTTACATATAAGAAAATACATTGGCCTAACAATATTTACCTTGACCTTTTGATAGCCAGTGCATTCTCTTATATATGCGAGGCTCCCTATGAGAGACTCACAAATATAAGAGAATGCTTTGGCACATGATATTTAATGCTGCACCAGTGCAGCTCTTGTGATGAAATAGTTAAGTCCCAAAACAAGAACTCTGCCATAAATATATGCATTTACTTTCACTTTTACTGCATCCAATCAATGACCAATCATTGATGGCAACGTATGACATAGATCCTCTGTGAGATACAGTTATGCCCTAATTAATCGACCCCTTAACCACAGCAGAATTATGGGTAACTTTTCAGGATTTAGTCGGAAATATGGCTTGTTGCCATTCATCGGAAAGCTCTCCACAAGAGCTTTCCGATGAATGGCGACAAGCCATATTTCCGACTAAATCCTGAAAAGTTACCCATAATTCTGCTGTGGTTAAGGGGTCGATTATTTAGGGCATTACTGTATCTTTAAAATTTAATATTTTTTACTAATATTAAGAGCAGAACCGTTATACCTTAGATTAATTAACCATCTGATATGTAATGACATCGATGTTGCGAACTGGCACGGAGTTCAAACGAAATCACACAGAGCTATAAAATGTTACAAATTCATAAAGATTTTGAGCCGATCTTTTGGTTAAACAAGTGTCACTGGCGATAAATCTGTGTGCTTTGGTGGAGAAAAGAATTGGGAGACTCGCATATATAATGGAATGCATTGGCATAGGATTTTTTTAATGCCGCATCAGCTCAGCTCCCACCATGAAAAGGTTAAGGTGCATCATGCATCAAGCTGTATTAAATTGCGCAGCAATGGTGACATTGATGATCCGGTTGTTGTTGTTGTTGCCAATAGCAACAATATAAATTATGTTAACTAGTTTAACAAGAAATTTGCATTGATGTCTATATCATTAACATACTTTATTAGACTTAATTCAAAATTATGGTAATTATAGTATTAATTGAAGTTCCGTTCAAGAAATGTGTGGAATAATTATAGAGCAGAACGTGCATCAGAATTTAAAATCTTTTCTTAACTTAATGTGGATGGGGTAAAGTCGCATCTCATATATCATTATGCCATTTGTAATTCATTTATCAAAATTTCTCAATTAAGATTCTTGTTGTGTTCTGTCTATATACACCACCAAACCTGTTATTCTTAGCCATTTTATGACCAAAATCAGAATGGAAAATAAAATATACACATAGAAGCTAAATATCCCCATCTGCAAAACTGAACCCCACCCAGCCTGATTATAGTGTGTCTGTCATTTGCAGAATGAGGTCCCCAGATGGTGAATTTATTGATGCTATCCCTCATGGTGGGCTAGCATCACCAAATTCACCCTCTGGGGACCTCATTCTGCAAATGACAGGCACACTAAACCAGCCTTCATAATTGGCTACGGCAATCAGCATTGCCGAAGCAATTTGCTGAAGCAAACTGGGGCACGGCATACTGTTGCCGTAGCGGATTGCCGAAGCCAAACAATCTGAATTAAGATGCTGCTAAACTCAGACTTGAACCCCATACATCACCATATATATTCTTAGATATTATGTGATAACTATATTCCAACTGACTGTGATATGACACCTTTATTTTATGTTATAACATCATCAAGCCTCGAAATAGTGTCTGTCATGAGTAGAATGAGGTCCCCAGAGGGTGAGTTGAGTGACGCTATCCCGCAGAGTGGGGTAGCTTCACTCAATTCACCCTCTGGGGACCTTATTCTGCAAATGAACAGCACACTATTTTAAGGCTTGACCATCTTCATTGTTGAGCAAATGGAGCATAGTTTATCTGTTTTAGTAATTCCGTTGATGCATGGGAAGACAAATTTTACTTACAGGGAGAATAGAATATATATTCATTAATATAGAATGATTTATATAAAAATATTTTTAAATCTTTATTTTCATCTTTTCCTAAGATTAATTTAAAAAGAGTAAATGACAATAGTTAACTGTTCTGAATAGCATACATTTTTTCTCCTTGAGTGAGATGCGTAGGATTATTTTGACGATGCTCTAAGTTGAGTGAAAATAATCCTTGCATCTCACAAGAGGAGAAAATCTGTACACTACTCAGAAAGGTTGACTGTTTTGTTTATTAATTTTCTATACCAGTTTGTTATGACCCAGACCACAATGAAACACACCGTTAGATCTAATACGTTCTTAAAGCTACATCACCAGCCATTTCTGTTCAAATAACGTGCAAGGATACTGAATCCTTGCATGTTATTGACGTCATGATGCAGTGCTGAGAGTAGGATAACATATTGAGAGTAGGATAACATATTGAGAGTAGGATAACATGTTGCGAGTAGGATAACATGTTGAGAGTAGGGATAACATGTTGGGAGTAGGATATTGAGAGTAGGATAACATGTTGAGAGTAGGATAACATGTTGAGAGTAGGATAACATGTTGAGAGTAGGATAACATGTTGCGAGTAGGATAACATGTTGCGAGTAGGATAACATATTGAGAGTGGGATAACATATTGAGAGCAAGATAACATATTGAGAGTAGGATAACATGTTGAGAGTATGATAACATTGAGAGTAGGATAACATGTTGAGAGTAGGATAACATGTTGAGAGTAGGATAACATCTTGAGAGTAGGATAACATGTTGAGACTAGTATAACATGTTGAGAGTAGGATAACATGTTGAGAGTAGGATAACATGTTGAGAGTAGGATAACATATTGAGAGTAGGATAACATCTTGAGAGTAGGATAACATTGAGAGTCGGATAACATCTTGAGAGTAGGATAACATGTTGAGAGTAGGATAACATCTTGAGAGTAGGATAACATATTGAGAGTAGGATAACATCTTGAGAGTAGGATAACATATTGAGAGTAGGATAACATCTTGAGAGTAGGATAACATGTTGAGAGTAGGATAACATATTGAGAGTAAGATAAAATGTTGCGAGTAGGATAACATGTTGAGAGTAGGATAACATATTGAGAGTAGGATAACATCTTGAGAGTATGATAACATGTTGAGAGTAGGATAACATGTTGAGAGTAGGATAACATATTGAGAGTAGGATACAATCTTGAGAGTAGGATAACATATTGAGAGTGGGATAACATGTTGAGAGTAGGATAACATATTGCGAGTAGGATAACATCTTGAGAGTAGGATAACATGTTGCGAGTAGGATAACATGTTGCGAGTAGGATAACATATTGAGAGTAGGATAACATCTTGAGAGTAGGATAACATATTGAGAGTAGGATAACATATTGGCAGTAGGATAACATGTTGCGAGTAGGATAACATGTTGAGAGTAGGATAACATGTTGAGAGTAGGATAACATGTTGAGAGTATAACATATATAGAGTAGGATAACATCTTGAGAGTATGATAACATGTTGCGAGTAGGATAACATGTTGAGACTGGGATAACATGTTGAGAGTAGGATAACATATTGAGAATAGGATAACATGTTGAGAGTAGGATAACATGTTGAGAGTATAACATATATAGAGTAGGATAACATCTTGAGAGTATGATAACATGTTGCGAGTAGGATAACATGTTGAGACTGGGATAACATGTTGAGAGTAGGATAACATATTGAGAATAGGATAACATGTTGAGAGTAGGATAACATGTTGATAGTAGGATAACATGTTGAGAGTAGGATAACATATTGAGAGTAGGATAACATCTTGAGATTAGGATAACATATTGAGGGTAGGATAACATATTGAGAGTAGGATAACATATTGCGAGTAGGGTAACATGTTGCGAGTAGGATAACATGGTGAGATTAGGATAACATATTGAGAGTAGGATAACATATTTAGAATAGGATAACATATTGCGAGTAGGATAACATGTTGCGAGTAGGATAACATGTTGGGAGTAGGATAACATGTTGGGAGTAGGATAACATGTTGGGAGTAGGATAACATGTTGAGAGTAGGATAACATGTTGAGAGTAGGATAACATGTTGAGAGTAGGGATAACATGTTGGGAGTAGGATATTGAGAGTAGGATAACATATTGAGAGTAGGATAACATGTTGAGAGTAGGATAACATGTTGAGAGTAGGATAACATGTTGAGAGTAGGATAACATGTTGCGAGTAGGATAACATGTTGCGAGTAGGATAACATATTGAGAGTGGGATAACATATTGAGAGCAAGATAACATATTGAGAGTAGGATAACATCTTGAGAGTATGATAACATTGAGAGTAGGGTAACATGTTGAGAGTAGGATAACATGTTGAGAGTAGGATAACATCTTGAGAGTAGGATAACATGTTGAGACTAGGATAACATGTTGAGAGTAGGATAACATGTTGAGAGTAGGATAACATGTTGAGAGTAGGATAACATATTGAGAGTAGGATAACATCTTGAGAGTAGGATAACATTGAGAGTAGGATAACATTGAGAGTCGGATAACATCTTGAGAGTAGGATAACATGTTGAGAGTAGGATAACATCTTGAGAGTAGGATAACATATTGAGAGTAGGATAACATCTTGAGAGTAGGATAACATATTGAGAGTAGGATAACATCTTGAGAGTAGGATAACATGTTGAGAGTAGGATAACATATTGAGAGTAAGATAAAATGTTGCGAGTAGGATAACATGTTGAGAGTAGGATAACATATTGAGAGTAGGATAACATCTTGAGAGTATGATAACATGTTGAGAGTAGGATAACATGTTGAGAGTAGGATAACATATTGAGAGTAGGATACAATCTTGAGAGTAGGATAACATATTGAGAGTGGGATAACATGTTGAGAGTAGGATAACATATTGCGAGTAGGATAACATCTTGAGAGTAGGATAACATGTTGCGAGTAGGATAACATGTTGCGAGTAGGATAACATATTGAGAGTAGGATAACATCTTGAGAGTAGGATAACATATTGAGAGTAGGATAACATATTGGCAGTAGGATAACATGTTGCGAGTAGGATAACATGTTGAGAGTAGGATAACATGTTGAGAGTAGGATAACATGTTGAGAGTATAACATATATAGAGTAGGATAACATCTTGAGAGTATGATAACATGTTGCGAGTAGGATAACATGTTGAGACTGGGATAACATGTTGAGAGTAGGATAACATATTGAGAATAGGATAACATGTTGAGAGTAGGATAACATGTTGAGAGTATAACATATATAGAGTAGGATAACATCTTGAGAGTATGATAACATGTTGCGAGTAGGATAACATGTTGAGACTGGGATAACATGTTGAGAGTAGGATAACATATTGAGAATAGGATAACATGTTGAGAGTAGGATAACATGTTGATAGTAGGATAACATGTTGAGAGTAGGATAACATATTGAGAGTAGGATAACATCTTGAGATTAGGATAACATATTGAGGGTAGGATAACATATTGAGAGTAGGATAACATATTGCGAGTAGGGTAACATGTTGCGAGTAGGATAACATGGTGAGATTAGGATAACATATTGAGAGTAGGATAACATATTTAGAATAGGATAACATATTGCGAGTAGGATAACATGTTGCGAGTAGGATAACATGTTGGGAGTAGGATAACATGTTGGGAGTAGGATAACATGTTGAGAGTAGGATAACATGTTGAGAGTAGGATAACATGTTGAGAGTAGGGATAACATGTTGGGAGTAGGATATTGAGAGTAGGATAACATATTGAGAGTAGGATAACATGTTGAGAGTAGGATAACATGTTGAGAGTAGGATAACATGTTGAGAGTAGGATAACATGTTGCGAGTAGGATAACATGTTGCGAGTAGGATAACATATTGAGAGTGGGATAACATATTGAGAGCAAGATAACATATTGAGAGTAGGATAACATCTTGAGAGTATGATAACATTGAGAGTAGGGTAACATGTTGAGAGTAGGATAACATGTTGAGAGTAGGATAACATCTTGAGAGTAGGATAACATGTTGAGACTAGGATAACATGTTGAGAGTAGGATAACATGTTGAGAGTAGGATAACATGTTGAGAGTAGGATAACATATTGAGAGTAGGATAACATCTTGAGAGTAGGATAACATTGAGAGTAGGATAACATTGAGAGTCGGATAACATCTTGAGAGTAGGATAACATGTTGAGAGTAGGATAACATCTTGAGAGTAGGATAACATATTGAGAGTAGGATACAATCTTGAGAGTAGGATAACATATTGAGAGTAGGATAACATCTTGAGAGTAGGATAACATGTTGAGAGTAGGATAACATATTGAGAGTAAGATAAAATGTTGCGAGTAGGATAACATGTTGAGAGTAGGATAACATATTGAGAGTAGGATAACATCTTGAGAGTATGATAACATGTTGAGAGTAGGATAACATGTTGAGAGTAGGATAACATATTGAGAGTAGGATACAATCTTGAGAGTAGGATAACATATTGAGAGTGGGATAACATGTTGAGAGTAGGATAACATATTGCGAGTAGGATAACATCTTGAGAGTAGGATAACATGTTGCGAGTAGGATAACATGTTGCGAGTAGGATAACATATTGAGAGTAGGATAACATCTTGAGAGTAGGATAACATATTGAGAGTAGGATAACATATTGGCAGTAGGATAACATGTTGCGAGTAGGATAACATGTTGAGAGTAGGATAACATGTTGAGAGTAGGATAACATCTTGAGAGTAGGATAACATGTTGAGAGTATAACATATATAGAGTAGGATAACATCTTGAGAGTATGATAACATGTTGCGAGTAGGATAACATGTTGAGACTGGGATAACATGTTGAGAGTAGGATAACATTGAGAATAGGATAACATGTTGAGAGTATGATAACATGTTGAGAGTATAACATATATAGAGTAGGATAACATCTTGAGAGTATGATAACATGTTGCGAGTAGGATAACATGTTGAGACTGGGATAACATGTTGAGAGTAGGATAACATATTGAGAATAGGATAACATGTTGAGAGTAGGATAACATGTTGATAGTAGGATAACATGTTGAGAGTAGGATAACATATTGAGAGTAGGATAACATCTTGAGATTAGGATAACATATTGAGGGTAGGATAACATATTGAGAGTAGGATAACATATTGCGAGTAGGGTAACATGTTGCGAGTAGGATAACATGGTGAGATTAGGATAACATATTGAGAGTAGGATAACATATTTAGAATAGGATAACATATTGCGAGTAGGATAACATGTTGCGAGTAGGATAACATGTTGGGAGTAGGATAACATGTTGGGAGTAGGATAACATGTTGGGAGTAGGATAACATGTTGAGAGTAGGATAACATGTTGAGAGTAGGATAACATGTTGAGAGTAGGGATAACATGTTGGGAGTAGGATATTGAGAGTAGGATAACATGTTGGGAGTAGGATAACATGTTGCGAGTAGGATAACATGTTGAGAGTATGATAACATGTTGAGAGTAGGATAAAATGTTGAGAGTGGGATAACATATTGAGAGTGGGATAACATATTGAGAGCAAGATAACATATTGAGAGTAGGATAACATCTTGAGAGTAGGATAACATTGAGAGTAGGATAACATTGAGAGTAGGATAACATCCTGAGAGTAGGATAACATGTTGAGAGTAGGATAACATGTTGAGAGTAGGATAACATTGAGAGTAGGATAACATCTTGACAGTAGGATAACATCTTGACAGTAGGATAACATGTTGAGAGTAGGATAACATGTTGAGAGTATAACATATAGAGAGTAGGATAACATGTTGAGAGTAGGATGACATGTTGAGAGTATAACATATAGAGAGTAGGATAACATCTTGCGAGTAGGATAACATCTTGCGAGTAGGATAACATATTGAGAGTATGATAACATATTGAGAGTAAGATAACATGTTGGGAGTAGGATAACATGTTGAGAGTAGGATAACATATTGAGAGTAGGATAACATCTTGAGAGTATGATAACATGTTGAGAGTACGATAACATGTTGAGAGTAAGATAACATGTTGGGAGTAGGATAACATGTTGAGAGTAGGATAACATGTTGAGATTAGGATAACATGTTGAGAGTAGGATAACATATTGGGAGTAGGATAACATCTTGAGAGTATGATAACATGTTGAGAGTACGATAACATGTTGAGAGTAGGATAACATGTTGAGAGTAGGATAACATATTGAGAGTAGGATAACATGTTCTGTCTTCTGGGAGTGGGGATATGATTTATATTTTGATGTCAAAAGTTGATGAAAATATAATAAACCATTTAAACTTCTTAGAAATTGTATATCAAATTTCAGTTTGAGCACAGCTGTTGAGCAGCAGAAAAATATACGATAGAAACAGAAAACTATACTCTGCTACACTGGGAATTACCTCCCTCAACAGATTTTTCAGTAAGGAAGTCAGATCTATTGGTAAAAATCCTTATTCGCTCCAGTCACTCAGTTTCTATCAGACGTGACTCCCCTCATAAATTATGTCACATAATCATCGAAACCAATTTAATATTATGTTTATTACAAACTCTTTTATATTAAAATTCACTAATTTTATAGATATTATGTGACAAAATAGTCTATGATCTGCTGATTATCCCCCATGCTGAGCACAACTTTCAGTTCGAATTGCGTGGATGAATACCGGTAAATCATTTGAATATTTGTGATGTAATGATTCCACTCAGAATTTATAGTTAAAAGCAGTCTATTTGGATACAGAAGATACAATTATGACGAGATATACTGTCAGTCATTTTGAAATTTGCAGGTCAATGACAATTCAAACCAAGCACTTTGTGGTCGAGAATTTGAACAAAATAGTTCTGAAATGGTGCGGAGTTAAGAGCTGTCATTATTTGCGTGCTGTAATGGGGGACATAATTCAAAGGTGTGATATTGCAATTTTAACTCACCGAGAAATCCTTATAAATAACCTTTAGGTGTGTAATAAATAAAGAGTAATCAATTGGTTTTGACGATTATATGAAATAAGTGAGCGGAGCGAACAAGGGTTTTACCAATACGACCAGTCCGAGTAAATTATGTCACGTAATTGTCAAAACTAATTGATTGTTAATTATAAAGATAATATGTGACAAAATAGTCCACGATCAACTGATCGCGTGCAGTCAACGGGGACGTAATTCACAGGTGTGACATTATCACTTTTAACTCACCGTGAAATCCTTATAAATCACCTATAGGTGTGTTAACACACATTGTTATTTCAACTGGATCTGATCTTTTAAGTCGTCTAACAGAATGTCTTATTTCTGAGTGTGTGTCTGTAAACAGTTATGTTAGTTATACCCCGCAACGAAGTTAGGGGGGGTATACTGGAGTCAGCTCGTTCGTCCGTGGACACAAATTTGTCCAGAGTTTTTCTCATTCGTTTTTTGATCAATTTCCGTGAAACTTGGCACAGACATCAACCACCATGGGAACCTGTGCACCTGCGATTATGACGTCTGTCGGACTTTTTTTGGTGGAGTTATCCCCCTTTTTCGACTTAGAAATTTTTCGCAACATGTATAATTTTGTCCGAGCTTTTATTCCTACATTTTTAGGTCAATTTTTTTTTAACTTGGCACAGATATTTAGTACCATGGAAATCTGTGCACCTGCGATTATGACGTCTGTCCGACATTTCTTGGTGGAATTATCCCCCTTTTTCGACTTAGAATTTTTTTTGCAACATGCCTAATTTTGTCCGAGCTTTTATTCCTACATTTTTATGTCAATGTTTTTAATTTTGGTACTGATATTTAGTACCATGGGGACCTGTGCACCTGCGATTATGATGTCTATCCGACTTTTTTTTGTGGAGTTATTCCCCTTTTTCGACTTAGAACATTTTTGCAACATGTATAATTTTGTCCGAGCTTTTATTCCTACATTTTTCGGTCAATAGGTTTAAGATTAGGGTTAGGGTTGTGCACCTGCAATGAGAACTGTTATTTTATTATTTTAACTAAATGTTTACTGACATGTGAAACATCTTAGTATTTTAAAAACACGGGGGGTATCCTTAGTCCCATTGGGACAGTCACACCTCTAGTTGTATGAGCTCATGTTCTTGAAGTAAGTTGTAATAGCAACAGGTTGCCAATACATGAAGACTATGCTCCTTATTTGCTTCTAAGTTGTATCAAACTATTTGTTGTATTGTAATAAACATTTAAAATTCAAACAGATATTTTCATTTATACTGCCCATTAACCATTCCATGACTGGAGAATACATTGGCCTAAAAATGTTTACCTTGACTTTGTAAGCCAGTGCATTGTCTTATATATGTGAGGCTCCCTATGAGAGACTCGCATATATAAGAGAATGCACTGGCACATGATCTTTAATCTCCAATTAATCAGCGCAGCTCACGTCATGAACATCATAAAAAGGTTTAAGAAAACCAGGAAGTGATTAAACCCTTTCTTTACTAAATACTCAATGATGAGTAGTTACCCCTTAGGAAATGTTCAGATAATAAGTTCAACACCCCGGGCCTGCCATTTGTTGAACTTATTTTCTGAACAATTCCCATTAACCCTTTCATGACGGGAGCTGCTTTGGTGCAGCATTAAAGATCCTATACCAGTGCATTCTCTTATATATGAGCCTCGAATATATAAGAGAATGCTCTGGCTTACAAGGTCAAGGTAACTATTGTTAGGCAAATGTATTATGGGAGACTCATATATTAGAAAATGCATTGGCACAGGGTTTTTGCAAAATTACAGGAAGCTCCAGTCATGGAAGGGTTAAATATCCTGCTATATATTTTAGGAGCCAGCATTTGTGTGATAATGTCCTGCATTCATTATATTTGCTCAGCTTTGTCCTCCGGGGGATTCACCGGCCATTTTAACAATACCACGATCTAAATTACCGATTTCTCCACACAAATGGCAATGGTTCTAGGTGGGCGGGGCTAAATTCCCCAGAAGTCACTCTAATGTTTGATTAAACCCTTTCTTTACTAAATACTCAATAATGAGTAGTTACCCCTTAGGAAATGTTCAGATAATAAGTTCAACCCCCCAGGCCTGCCATTTGTTGAACTTATTTTCTGAACATTTCCTGTTAACCCTTTCATGACTGGAGCTGCGCTGGTGCAGCATTAAAGATCATGTGCCAGTTCATTTTCTCCAATAGGGAGCCTCTCATATATAATGGAATGACCTGGCTGACAAGGTCAATGTAACTATTGTTAGGCAAATGTATTATCGTATATATACGAGGAGAGACTTGCATACATAAGAGAATGCATTGGCACATGGTTTTTGAAAAATTTCAGGAAGCTCCAGTCATGGAATGGTTACTAGTAATGACTAGGAATCCTGAATTTGTATTATCAGATCCAGATGAAAAATAGACCATTCCAAAGTATACTTTTATAACTAAGTAGGAAAATCCATTTAGTACAGAAAGGGTTAATAGTTTAATAGGCTGATTGTTGAACTTATTAGTTGAATAAACCCACAAATGAATGAATTGGAATCAAGTACCACCCATCAGTGAGAATCCAGCTATCAAAGGGTTAATTTTATTTCATGAATTATACTTACCTTGAATATTCACATTTCTGACCTAATTAGCATTGCCACTCCTTCGTTCTGAAGTTAAGTAGGTCAGAAATGTATTTATATATGTGATTATCCCAGGTATGTATAATTCATGAAAATAAATTTGGAATTTTATCAAAATCTGAAAATGTCCCTACAATATTCTAGGAGCTAACATGTGATAATGCCTTGCCATTTAATAGTTTAATAGGATGAGTGCTGATTTATAAGTTGAACATCCCTACAAATAAATGAATGGGAATAAAATAACTACCAGTGAGAATCAGAGCGTTAACCCTTTCATCACGGGCGGGAGCTGCGCTTGTGCTGCATTAAAGATCCTTTGCAAGTGCATTCTCTTATTGTTTTGAGTCTCCCATAGGGAGCCTCGCATAAATAAGAGAATGTGCTGGCTTGCAAGATCAAGATAAATATTGTTAGGCCAATGCATTCTCTTATATATGCAAGGCTCCTTATGGGAGACTCTCATATTAGAGAATGCATTGGCACAGGGTTTTCACAAAACTTCAGGAAGCTCCAGTTATGGAAGGGGTAAATCTCCTGCTAAATATTGTAGGAGCCAGCATGTGTGATAATGTCCTGCCATTCTTGGTATGTTATTATATTTGCGAGGCTCCCTATGGGGTAAAGGGGTAAATCTCCTGCTATATATTCCAGGAGCCAGCATGTGTGTGGGGGGGGGGGGGGGGGGGTAGAATTGTTGTATAAAAACAGCACTACAGTAAATATAAAATAAAATAGTGCTACATCTTATGTGATAATGTCCTGCCATTCTTACGTATGTTATTATATTTGCGAGGCTCCCTATGGGATAAAGGGGTAAAGCTCCTGCTATATATTCCAGGAGCCAGCATGTGTGTGATAATGTCCTGCCATTCTTACGTATGATATTATGTTTGCGAGGCTCCCTATGGGGTAAAGGGGTAAATCTCCTGCTATATATTCCAGGAGCCAGCATGTGTGTGATAATGTCCTGCCATTCTTACGTATGATATTATATTTGCGAGGCTCCCTATGGGGTAAAGGGGTAAATCTCCTGCTATATATTCTAGGAGCTAATTTAACAGTTGTGTGAGAATGTCCTGCCATTCTGACGTATGTTATTATATTTGCGAGGCTCCCTATGGGGTAAAGGGGTAAATCTCCTGCTATATATTCCAGGAGCCAGCATGTGTGTGATAATGTCATGCCATTCTTACGTATGTTATTATATTTGCGAGGCTCCCTATGGGGTAAAGGGGTAAATCTCCTGCTATATATTCTAGGAGCTAACAGTTGTGTGAGAATGTCCTGCCATTCTGACGTATGTTATTATATTTGCGAGGCTCCCTATGGGATAAAGGGGTAAATCTCCTGCTGTATATTCTAGGAGCTAGCAGTTGTGTGATAATGTCCTGTCATTCTTACGTCTTACGTATGTTATTATATTTGCGAGGCTCCCTATGGGATAAAGGGGTAAATCTCCTGTGGTATATTCTACGAGCTAACAGTTGTATTATATTATCGAGGCTCCCTATGGGGTAAATCTCCTGCTGTATATTCTAGGAGATAGCAGTTGTGTGATAATGTCCTGCCATTTCTTAAGTATGTTATTATATTTGTGAGGCTCCCTATGGGATAAAGGGGTAAATCTCCTGCTATATATTGTAGGAGCCAGAATGTGTGTGATAATGTCCTGCCATTCTTACGTATGATATTATATTTGCGAGGCTCCCTATGGGGTAAATCTCCTGCTATATATTGTAGGAGCTAGCAGTTGTGTGATAATATCCTGCCATTCTGATGTATGTTATTATATTTGCTCAGCTTTGTCCTCCAGGGGGTTCGCCGGCCATTTTAACAATACCACGATCTAAATTACCGATTTCTCCACACAAATAGCAATATATGTACTGAAAGAAAGGTTATATGTGGGCGGGGCTAAATTCCTCAGAAGTCACTCTAATGTTTGATTAAACTGAGACAGAAAATCGCATGCTTATTGGCTATGTCAACATGTAATATGCAAGTCATTGCACACAATGAAAGTTGCGACCGTGCATTCAAGCCTTGAAATAGTGTGTCTGTCATTTGCAGAATGAGGTTCCCAGAGGGTGAATTTAGTGATGATACCCCACATAGCGGGCTAGCATCACCAAATTCACCCTCTGGGAACCTCATTCTGCTGATGTGTAAGCAGAATGAGGTCCCCAGAGGGTGAATTTGGTGATGCTAGCCCGCTATGCGGGGTAGCATCACTAAATTCACCCTTTGGGGACCTCATTCTGCAAATGACAGGCACCCTATTTCAAGGCTTGCGTGCATTAGCAGATTTTTGTGATAGGATATGTCATCAGTCAGTGATCTCATGTCGATATAGATTGTCTAGACGTCACCACTTCTATTCTTTGTATTTACACAGCATATTGAGGTACACTCGAGATCAAACACCAGTAACAATTCGATCAAATGTCTCCAGCAGGGAGATTCACACACCAAGTGTTTTATACTCTAGGCTGTTTTTATCTAGATCATGCCACGAAGCTGTACTCTGGCTGACGTCCGTAGATATCATATTCCACCAGTACAAAACCTGGGAACTTTTTAAAGTTTCGACAGGGAACCTTATAAAATCGAAAAAAACAACACAGGGAATATATTTCTTTGTTATTATCTGTTTCTTAATAATTTACTTCACTGTAGGTGAAGGTCCCAACTCAAAATTTCACGATTTAAGTGACTTTTTGAGCGATTATGCTTTGCGTTTCTTGCATTTATGTAATTTCTCCAGGGTAATTTATTGAATATTTATTGCGATATCGGCTCACAAAAATCACAGAAAGGCATGCAATTTCGAGTTGGGACCTTCACCTACAGTGGAGTACATTATCAAGAAACAGATAGTAATTAAGAAATTTATTCCCCATGTTATTGTTTTTACTTAAAAAAGTTTCCTGTCAAAACTTCAAAAAGTTCCAAGGTTTGTACTGGTGGAATATGATCTCTACGGGTGTTAGCCATAGTAGAGATTCATGGCATGATCTAGTTTTTATCAAGCCTTGAAAAAGCGGTTCTGTCATTTGCAGAATGAGGTCGCCAGAGGGTGAATTTAGTAATGCTACCCCGCACAGTGGGGTAGCATCACTAAATTCACCCTCTGGGGACCTCTTTCTGCTTAAGCCTCATCTTCTGGGAAGTACATGTATCTATAGTCTCAAATTAACATTGTTGTTAGTTACTTTTTCCCCTTCTGGAACTTAAAATGCGTAATCGAGGTGATTATAATGGGTGAACATCACCAACTTCTACTGGGGAACTTTAATCTGATCCTAGGTCTCCCATAGGCTTCAGCAGAATGAGGTTCCCAGAGGGTGAATTTGGTGAAGCTAGCCTGCTGTGCAGGCTGTTTCAAGGCTTCGTTTTTATTGATGTATATTAACTTAGGGGTGTATTTGACATTTCAAAAGTTGGAAATATTATGCCGAAAACAAACGCAGTTGAAAATTACAGACGGAAAACAGATTTTAAAAAGTACAATGCCGTTTTTGGATCAATTGTTAAATATTTTCCCCATTTTCAAAGTTTAAGTAGACTGAAAAATCTATGAGTCTGTAATTACATGTATCCGAAAATGCTGTGCCAATGCATTCTCTTATATATGCAAGGCTCCCTATAGGAATAAGAGAAAACATTGGCCTAACAATATTTACCTTGACTGTGTAAGTCAGTGCATTCTCTTATATATGCAAGGCTCCGTATACTATGGGAGACTCGCATATATAAGAGAATGCGCTGGCACAGGTCTTTAATGCTGCACCAGCGCAGCTCTCGTCCTGAACTCAACTAAAATAGGTTAATATGAATATCGTCATTTAGTGAATTCGAAACAAGAGGTATAACCCAACATCATGTTTACAAAAAATGGTTAAATAACAGTGTCATACTAAATCGGTACCATGTCTGTTTATGTGCAAGCCTGCAAATAGCGTGTCTGTCATTTGCAGAATGAGGTCCCCAGAGGGTGAATTTAGTGACGCTATCCCGCATAGCGGGCTAGCATAACTAAATTCACCCTCTGGGGACCTCATTCTGCTAAGGCCCTCAACTGCTATGGCAGACCTAGGATCAGATTGAAGTTCCCCAGTTGAAGTTGGTGATGTTCACCCATTGGGCACCTCAATTATGAATTTTATCTTCTGCAAATAGGGGATATAGAAACTTCCTAGAAGGGAGATATAAGTAAAACAATGTTAATTTGATACTATAGATATTTTCCAGAAGATGAGACCTAAGCAGAATGAGGTCTCCCATAGGGTGAATTTGGTGATGCTAGCCCACTGTGCGGGATAGCATCACTAAATTTACCCTCTGGGGACCTCATTCTGCAAATGACAGACACCCTATTTCAAGGCTTGTTTATGTGATGAAATAACACGTCTCGGTCCGATTAATCATGATGGCACATAATAAATGAAGTCAACTAATATTCAACTGGTCTAAATTTTTGTATGAAGGAGCGATTGAGTGATCATGCTTAATGTTATTTAGAAAGGCAACCTTGTGTCATTATTAACTAAAATAAACCAGCGTAAAAGGTTGCAAAACAAATTTTATCAGGAGACTGAAAATTTGCTATAATGTTGTTATCCCATATAATTTGGCTGTGAACTGGCATACGTGATCCCAGTTTCACAAAAACAGGGAAATTGTGTCAAATTCAACTATAATAAAAGGTCGCTGACCAGTGTCCCCCGAAACGGTGGCTAACTCCAAGGTGGCTAACTCCAAGATTAGCTGTGTTAGGAATAAAACTTATTAATCAACATAACAAATTTCACTCTGATTAAAGAAACATAACTAAAAGTTATAATGCAGAGACCAAGAATTGTGTGAATTCATTGAAGCCGGTTAATATTTGAGTTATTGCACTTGTGAAATAAAATTTGGGAGAAATCATCAAACTAAGGGCCATAACTGAGGTAAGAAAAATCAGACAAAACTGGTTTACGAACTCATCCTAGATATTGTGGCAGCAACCAATTCATAAATTTTTTTTATTTGAAATCGGTTAATATTTGTTTGAGTCATTGCGCTTACGACCATATCTGATGGACACACGCATGCACGCACACACACACAGACGGACAGTGCTAATTTATATAGTCCCCCCGAAATTAATTTTCGGGGGACCATAGTAACTATAATAGTTGAATTCAGGATTTGCCCTGAGTTAATTTGGAATTTCTGACATTTGTTAAGCTTCAGGTACTATAATTGATATACATGTAGTTGAAAATTTTCAACCCATTGATAGGGAAAGCAAATGTAATTTGAGATTTAAATTTGCTGGTTCATGGGGGAGGGGGTGTTGTTGGAAATTTAGTTATACATCCTCCAGCGAAGACACTATAGATATGTTCCTGGCCCATGTATGTGGGGGAAAAGCATGGTGTCCCAATCCGTCAAGTTCCTAATAGACAAGTTGTCAAGTTCCTTATATACAAGTTAAGACAACTCGAGTTGGAAATTGCTCAAGGAGATTAAAGTTACTCAATCCGATTTGATGGTCCCCATATAATCAGACTCTAACAAATAAAAAAAAATTGAAATGCTGCTTCAGTTATCAGGATCGATTAATTGCCCAAAAATAATTTTAACCACAGTCAACTATAGTATAAAATTGCCCAAAACATGTTCTTTATCAACATTTTTTCAACGAAATACGGCCAGATTTTCAAATTTTGAAATTTCAAAGCTACTCGATTTTAGAGCTATCCATCTTCATCCGCAATTTTGTCCGAGACAGTCGCCCTGACGATTTTTTTCTAGGCCACAAATACGTGTATGTATATATCTTGAGAAATAACAAATTTCAAAAATCGATATCTGATCACTCTGAGCTTTTTGGATGGGTTCCTCGAATCGAATCAAATATTTTTTTACCCCCCGGAAGCTGCCCGAAGCCAAATAAATAGTAATTTGGGAGTGTTAGTTCGGATTATGCATCTTTAAGAATTAGAATACATGCACAAAGAAGAATATTTGATCATATTATTTTAATAATATTTCAACATAACAAATAATACAACTTATTTGTATTGTGTGAATATAATTATAACACTAACAAACAATGGATGATGAAAGACAAATGTATAATGCATAAATAAATAATACAAGTAATACTGCAAAATTTAACCCTTTGAGTGCCAGGTCCGATTTTTGTATCAAACCATATACCCTGTGCCAATGCATTCTCTTATATATAAGAGAATGCATTGGCCTAACATTTTTTCATCACTTGTTATTATTTTTTACAATTTTTTACAATTTTAATAATTTTTTCTTATATTCTTTAACAGACTTATTTTGTAGGTTTAGTGCCAGGGAATATTACATTTTTCATGGACATCAAAATTATTACTATGAACACTTGGTGAAAGTTTTGAGTTATAACATGCCCCTAAGGTTTTATCCAGTTTGTTTTTAAATTCGCTATAGCATGCTTAAGCATACCCAAAAAAAAAATCTAAAAAAAAAAAAATCTAAAAAAAAAAAAAAAATAATTTTTTTTTATTTTTTAGGGCCGATTTTACAGACCGTAAATTAGGGCCGATGAGATCGGCCCCTGGCACTCAAAGGGTTAAAGCACTGACTTCCAATAATTTTTAGACAATTTAGATCCAAGAACTTCTAACATAACTGCTATAAATTTTTACTATTGGATTTTATTTAACCCCTCCTTGACTGGATCTCTCTGAAATTTTGCAAAAACCCTGTGCCAGATGCATTCTGTTATATAATACACTACATGTACCTATGGGAGACTCAAATATATAAGAGAATGCACTGGCACAGGATATTTAATGCTGCACCAGTGCAGCTCCCGTCATGAAGGGTTCAATACATCAGGCAAAGTCAAATGATACGTATACAGTAATGCCCTATTAATCGACTCCCTAACCACAGCAGAATTATGGGTAACTTTTCAGGGATTTAGTCGGAAATATGGCTTGTTGCCATTCATCGCAAATAATTCTGCTGTGGTTAGGGAGTCGATTAATAGGGGCATTACTGTCGCATAATACAGCCACTATATGCAATATTTTTATCTGAAGAGAGTAGGCCCTATCCATATCATGAGTGAATACAATCAGGCTGTGAACAAATGTGAGAAGAAATATAATGTCTGTGTTTTATTAAAGATTGATATCTTCAATCGGAAACCTCGGTACTTTCCGTCGATTCGACGAGGATGACGATTGTGATATCTTTAGCCAGAAGATCTAATTCAATGACTCCCCCCCCCCCCCCCCTCCCTCCCCAATGCTCAAAATTACAACAAAAAACTTTACCTCAAACATTCATTTGAGGTGAACTACAGTAATGCCCGAAATAATCGACTCCTTAACCACAGCAGAATTATGGGTAAATTTTCAGGATTTAGTCGGAAATATGGCTTGTTGCCATTCATCGGAAAGCTCTCAGTGAGAGCTTTCCGATGAATGGCAACAAGCCATATTTCCGACTAAATCCTGAAAAATTACCCATAATTATGCTGTGGTTAAGGAGTCAATTATTTAGGGCATTACTGTAATCCACTCAGCCTGAGAATATGGTGCCGGACATTTGCAGAATGACGATACCCCGCACAGTGGGCTAGCATCACTAAATTCACCCTGTGAGGACCTCATTCTACTTAGGCCTCATCTTCTCTGGGAAGTATCTTTATTATCAAATAGACAAGTTTATTAGTTTCTTTAGAAACATCTTCACAAAGATAATTTTTCGGTTTTAGTATCTCGACATCCCCATTTGGCAGATGTCATAATGCATAACCGAGGTGCCCAATGGGTGCACATCACCTTCTTCACCATCTGGGAACTTAAATCTAAGTCTAGGTCTCCCATAACAGATGAGGCCATGCAGAATGAGGTCCCCAGAGGGTGAATTTAGTGATGCTACCCTGCACAGTGGGGCTAGCGTCACTAAATTCACCCTCTGGGGACCTCATTCTGCAAATGTCTGACACCATATTCTCAGGACTGTAACCATCTCTAAATTATTCAAAATACTCTTGCATCATATGTGCATGCCTATCATGTTAATACGAAAATCGGATATGTTCAGATAAAAAGGTCGTTTGTTGAACTTATGATCTGAACATTTCCAACCAGTGAATATGAATCCTTTTGCACTTGTATTATCACTTTGTCTGGCTGTCATCTGCTAATTTTTTTCGAGACACCCCTCCAAATGAATGATAGATTATTCCAATGGATAGGAGAATCCAATTAGTATAGAAAGGGTATATTTAATCAGATTGTCTGGCTTATCAATCCTTTGTTCACCATACCCCATTACTTACTGTCAGTGACGGCACTTCTATCTAGCATCTAATTCCAATACACATTCATGAATCCTACGAGACAGAATCATTCGTCAAGCCTATAATTGATCAATATTGATTTATGATACAATGCATTTTGCCACATAGGACCTACTAGTAATACAGCATGATAAATGTGATCGAGACAGGGACCAGCCTAGACTAACAGGTTTCAAATTGTGAGAAATCACTTCTCCCCTATTTGGATATTAGATACAAGTGGACTGTAACCAGGGAGAAGTAACAATGCATGGTTCATACATCTACCTTTGAACAAAATTCCATAACTTTTCCATACCTTTTCCAGACTTCCTGATCATTTTTTCAAGACTTTTCAATGAACAAATTCAATAACTTTCCCATACGTCACATTAGGGAATTTGAAGAAAAAAATTGGGAAAGACTTTACAATTTCCTTATTTTAAAAAGGTCACTGGAATTAGTGTTCGAATTATAGGAAGATGAGTAGCTATTGTGTTTACCATCCATAAAGTCTACGCTTTTATATGTTTTCATGGTTGATCACCGTGGCCTCCCCCATGTTTGCTGCAGTGATATATTATCCCTGAACAACCAGTTGCCAGTCATTTAGACATCATGTAAGTAATCAGCACTGATGTTTTATATTATTCCATGACTTTTCAAGACCTTATCCCAGTCCCCCCACCAATTTTCAAGACCTTTTCCATAACTGCCAGGGTGAGAAAAGGTCCCATTTTCCAGACTTTTCCAGGGTATGGAAATCAAATTTTCGAATTCCATAACTTTTCCAGGATTCCAGACCCCCGTATGAACCCTGCAATGACCTGAAGTTCAGTTTACACCCTAACATCACCCTTCTATGATCCAATAAGTATCATGCAACACAAGAGCCCATCTATAAAACCATTATACTGAGTAAAGAACACCATTATAATCAGTAAATATACTTTATCCCTTTCAGTGCCAAGTCCGATTTTTGTATCAACCCATATTTCCTTGATCATTTTTCAAATTTATTGATTATAATAATGTGATACATTGATGGAAAGAGCTCTTTGAGATCTTTCCATCAATTTATCACATTATTATAATCAATAAATTTGAAAAATGATCAAGGAAATATGGGTTGATACAAAAATCGGACTTGGCATTGAAAGGGTTAAATATGCTGCTGGGACATATGCATACTGGTATATGAGAGAGAAGTTACTTCTCCCTGGGACAAATATAGGGAGAAGTGGCACATTTTAGGGAGAAGATGTCTCCCAAGTCGCCCTCTAGGCTGGTTTCTGGATCGAGGCAATTTGTTAACCCTTTAACCCAACAAACCGGCCAAAAACCGGCCAAATAAAGCTTCAACAGCCTAAAATATCTTCGGTCTGTCTCAATAGAACCATACAAATATGGATATCATTGGAACCGGCTCCTTGACCACATTGTGATAGTTACAGTTATGCCCTGTGCCAATGCATTATCTTATATATGCGAGTCGACCATAGGTCGCCTCGCATATATAAGAGAATGCATTGGCCTAAAAAAAAATCTTTTTTTTAACACTTTTTACCATTTTTTCTTACATTCTTTAACAATTTTATAATTTTTAATGTGTTAAGCCAATGCATTCTCTTATATATGCGAGGCGACCTATGGTCGACTCGCATATATAAGAGAATGCATTGGCACAGGACGTTCTGTTGGGTAAAGGGTTAAAGGGACTAAAGGGATTCAACGTGGATTCATGCAAAATAACATAAAAAGTCTGTACAACAAACAAGTTTAAAGACGGTCTATCTCTTTGTAAACATGTGTTATATAGGGTAATGCCCTAAATAATTGACTCCTTAACCACAGCAGAATTATGGGTAATTTTTCAGGATTTAGTCGGAAATATGGCTTGTTGCCATTCATCGTAAAGCTTTCAGTGAGAGCTTTCTGATGAATGGCAACAAACTCTCACTAAGAGCTTTCCGATGAATGGCAACAAGTCATATTTCCGACTAAATCCTGAAAAGTTACCCATAATTCTGCTGTCATTAAGGAGTTGATTATTTAGGGCATTACTGTATATATCTCATTAGTACTATATAATAGACTGCACTGGCTTACAAGGTCAAGTTGTGATCAGTTGTAAATTGCATTAACCCTTTCATGACAGGAGCTGCGCTGGTGCAACATTAAAGATCCTGTACCAGTGCATTATCTTATATATGCGACTCTCCCTATGGGAGACTTACATATATAAGAGAATGCACTGGCTTACAAGGTAAATATTGTTAGGCCAATCCATTCTCTCTCTCAGTGAGAGCTTTCCGATGAATGGCAACAAGTCATATTTCCGACTAAATCATGAAAAATAACCCATAATTCGGCTGTGGCTAAGGAGTCGATTATTTGGGCCATTACTGTATATGCAAGGTTCCCTATGGGAGACTCGCATATATAAAAGAATACATTGGCACAGGGTTTTCACAAAATTTCAGGAAGCTCCAGTCACGGAAGAGTTAATAAGAAATATTGGACTGGAACCCTAAAGGCTGGATTTAGTGAACAGTACCTCTTTAAATTTATGCTGTTTCAAATGATGTGAAATAATTAAAAAAACAAATATATTGAATTAAACTGAAGCTGACATTTTGCACAATTGTCATTGTTGGTGATATTGTGCAGTATGCACAACAGCACTATTGTGATCAGTTGTAAGTTGCTTTAACCATTTCATGACCGGAGTTGTGCTGGTGCAATATTAAAGATCCTGTGCCAGTGCATTCTCTTATATATGTGACTCTCCCTACGGGAGACTCGCATATATAAGAGAATACACTGGCTTACAAGGTAGATATTGTTAGGTCAATACACTCTCATATATGCGAGGCTCCCTATGGAAGACTCGCATATATAAGAGAATGCATTGGCACAGGGTTTTCGCAAAATATCAGGAAGCTCCAGTCATGGAAGAGTTAATAAGAAAGTTTCATAAATATTGGACTGGAACCCTATTAATACATCTTTAAATTTATGCTATTTAAATGAAGTGAAATAATAAAAATATAAACAAATATATTGAATTAAACGTTCAAAGCTGACATTTTGCACAATTGTCATGTGAATATGTCAAATTGTCATTGTTGGTGATATTGTGCAGTAGACATAACAGCACTATTGTGATCAGTTGTAAATTGCTTTAAACCTTTCATGACCGGAGCTGCGCTGGTGCAACATTAAAGATCATGTGCCAGTGCATTATTTTATACATGCGACTCTCTCTATGGGAGACTTGCATAGAAAAGAGAATGCACTGGCTTACAAGGTAAATATTGTTAGGCCAATTCATTTTCTCTCTCAGTGAGAGCTTTCCGATTAATGGCAACAAGTCATATTACCAACTAAATCCTGAAAAATTACCCATAATTCTGCTGTGGCTAAGGAGTCGATTATTTGGGCCATTACTGTATATGCAAGGTTCCCTGTGGAAGACTCGCATATATAAAAGAATGCATTGGCACAGCGTTTTCACAAAATTTCAGGAAGCTCCAGTCACGGAAGAGTTAATAAGAAAGTTTCATAAATATTGGACTGGAACCCTAAAGGCCGGATTTAGTGAACAGTACCCCTTTAAATTTATGCTGTTTCAAATGAAGTGAAATAGTTAAAAGAAAAACAAATATATTGAATTAAACTGAAGCTGACATTTTGCACATGTGTAATGTGAATATGCCAAATTGTCATTGTTGGTGATATTGTGCAGTATGCACAACAGCACTATTGTGATCGGTCGTAAGTTGCTTTAATACCTTTTGCAATTGCTGTTGATGTCATGAAATGAGCATTTTGTGATCTATGAAAACCTTATTTATGACCCCATACTGTCCCCATACAGTAAACTTGAGATCGCTCCAAGAGTTGATGAATGACTTCACGGAATGTTATCAGGAATCAATGATAATCTGCTTAGCGGTAGATTTGCAGTCATTAATCCTATTGATCCATCTACATTGTGACCTGAAAAAAATATATAATAATTTCAGGGCACTGTACAGATTATATTTATAAATTACAATAATCAAATCGGGCAACTATAGTGTTGAAATGACTGAGGTTCTGGAGTTGACTAGTTAACCCCAAAGGTTGAGTCAAAGTCGACTATTCGGTACCTGCAGCAAAGAATTTTATACCATATCCTTATATAAACGAAAATCTTGCAATCGTTTTAAATGTTTCCTAAAGAAATTCCCCATTAATTTCTTACCCCATTTAAACACATTTAATAGATGTTAACAACTTTTAAACTTTGGCGATGGATAAAAACCATACAGTTTGATGAGATATAGTGCTTATTTTCGCTCGTATGATTCAGCAAATAGAGGACCTCGCTTAAGCTCGGTCCCCAATTTGCTGAATCATACTCGCAAAAACAAACCTTGTATCTTGTCAAATGATATGGATATTCTATATTTATCCACCACTCACTGCCTCTATTGCCTACATAATTAAAGCCTGCCTAATACAAGTTACGTTTATTAGGTGAATGTAGCTTTATTAGGTCAATGTAGCTTTATTAGGTTATTACTACTTTTGTGACATCATTTTATATGCAAACTAGAGGTGTGACTGTCCCAATGGAACTACGGATACCCCCCTATTTTTAAAATACTAAGATGTTTCACATGTCAGTAAACATTTAGTTAAAATACTAAAATAACAGTTCCCATTGCAGGTGTACAACCATAACCCTAATCTTAAACCTATTGACCGAAAAATGTAGGAATAAAAGCTTGGACAAAATTATGTATGTTGCGAAAAAATTTCTAAGTAAAAAAAGGGGAATAACTGCACACAAAAAATGTCGGACAGACGTCATAATCGCAGGTGCACAGGTTCCCATGGTACTAAATATCAGTGCCAAGATTAAAAAACATTGACCGAAAAATGTAGAAATAAAAGCTCGGACAAAATTATGCATGTTACAAAAAAAGTTTCTAAGTCGAAAAAGGGGGATAACTCCACCAAAAAAAGTCCGACAGACGCCATAATCACAGGTGCACAGGTTCCCATGGTGGTTGATGTCTGTGCCAAGTTTCACGGAAATTGATCAAAAAACGACTGAGAAAAACTCCGGACAAATTTGTGTCCACGGACGGACGACGGACGACAGACAACGGACGGACAAGCTGACTCCAGTATACCCCCCTAACTTCGTTGCGGGGGGTATAATTACGCAGGTAATTAGGGACATCAGCCTGCCAAAATGACGTCATTGTGATTTTGGAACGTTTTTATCATCTACTAGCAGGGTTACCCGGCGTTGCCCAGGTTAATGCGATGTGAAACCATCTGTATGCTGTGGATATTTGTTGGGAATAGAGAACACTCCAAAGTGTTATACGTTTTCTCATAAATTGTATATTCAAATAGCATCACAAAACATGATTATTACAGTCATGGAATATAAGTAGTGGCCCACCTTGTCAATTGTCATTCTGTTTATCGCGATTAATCCGTTCCACCAATAATGAAGTATTTATTTATTTACAACTGTGTATACGTCAGACGTTATAATATGATACATGGACATCATAAAGACATTAGTTCGCATAAATAAAAGATGACAATTGGGTTTTACATATTGAGATGTATCAATCAATCTAGTGGGTTGGACTAAGATCTCGAGGATACCTGGCTATCATATCTCCATGAAGATAGATGTTTTAAAGAAATTTCCAGGTGCTCCTCTGTTCATGGTGCTATATATTGGCTAAATATTCTCAGTTTCAACGAAATGTTGCTGCGTGCATATCAGCTACATTTGCCAGACACAGAGCGAGATTTTGAGTTGTTTATGTCAGTCGACGAGTCTGTTCTAAACCCCTTGTCAGATGTCAGTATTGGGAGGATCCTGAAAAGTCATGTGCTACTAACTGCATTTTATTGTATATCGGAAGAAACTATATATGACTGCACACTGTGACCACTATTTTTGAACAGGCCTTCCATATATCCTGACAAATTGTAACTTTTTGTGTGGAAACTGTATTGAATGGAACAGACTCAATTTTGTTATAATATATATGCAATCCTCTGACGGTTCGAGGTCTCTCTGTTTGCACGAATATATGTATCTCTTCAATAGAATGATAAATATACGTTTAATGCTTCTTCTTTGTATCTCTTTTTGCTAGCTAGCTCATTGTGTGAATGTCCTGATTGCCATCCCCATATAAATATGACAATTAAGAAGATATAATTGTTCAAGTGACTTATAAGTGGGTTACCATTTGTCGGGATTGTGAAATGTGAACGCCCAAATCTCCTTAAAATGATATGGAGATGGCCTGGGTGACTATATATAACTTATATGTGGATATCGGTGAATAGCAATCTTATCTATGATAGTGCTATCCGCTCGCCATCCGTGACGCAAACGACACCAAATGTGATTTAATTCATGGTATATCATTAGATAAAAACATGTATGAATTTGTTGGAAATTAGTGCCAAATATATTTGTATCAGCTTTTGCCTCTTCGATTGTACCGCGTGAAGTTATATATAGAACACACAGACAGACAGAAAGACAGACAGACAGCACAATTTGATTTCTTGTATCATTTGAGAAGAACGTGTTTGAATTTGATGGTAATTGGTACTAAAAATATTTTGTATCAGTTTTTGGTGACCCTGCCGTCCCTATTTCGGACTCAAGCTGCACACACTAAGACTCATTAGAGATTAGAGATGCATATATATGAAATTGGTGAAAATTGGCGAGTATACAAATTCGTATCAAATTGAAGGTCCCCATATCTCTCACCCATAGGGCACCAATTTATTGTGTCTAAACCACACGATAAGATTCCTCGTATCACGGAGAAGAATATGTATCAATCTGGTGGAAATCGGCACTAAACATATATATATAATGTCCCTCTCATCTCTATACACCACTGACTTGAATGGCCCCACTTGTGACATCCTTTAACCACACAATTACACTCCTGATATCATGGATATGATTGTTTATAAGTTTGGTGATAATCGGCGAATAAACAATGTTTTTTTTAATCAAATTTGGTGCCAATCCCCCCCTCCCCATCTCTCACCTAAACAGCACCACTATGGCGTCTTTAAATCACACGATCAGATTCCTCGTATCATGGATAAGAACGTGTATCAATTTGGTGGAACTTGGCGCCAAAAAAATTGTGCATCAAGTTTGGTGCCCCTGTCCCTTTCAATACACCCCTAACTCGAATGAGGCCACACTTGACAGATATAAGCCACACCATTAGACTCCTCATACCATGGGGATGCTTTTGTAGTGTGGTGGCAATCGGCGACTAAACTAATATTATAAAATTTAGTGCCCACCCCCTCCCAATCTCTCATCCAAACGACAACAATTTGGCGTTGTTAAATCACACAATTAGATTCCTTGTATCATGAAGAAGAATATATATCAATTTGGTGGAAAACGGCGCTAAAATTAGTTTTATCAATTTTGGTGCCCCTCTCCCCGTTCGTGCAAATCTGACTCGAACGACGCAACTTTTGACATATTTAAACCACACCGTTGGATTCTTCATATCATGGGGATGATTATATGTAAGTTTCGTGGCAATCAGCGACAGAAAAAAATTCTGCCCCTCCCCCTTCCGGGCACCCCTGATGCGAACGGCGCGACTTTTGCCATATTTAAAACACACCATTAGTTTCCTCATATTATGGGGATGATTATATATAAGTTTCGTGGCAATTGCCGACAAATTTTTTTTCTGCCCCTCCCCCTTTTCTGCCCCTGAAAACAACGGCATCACTTTAGAAAATTTTAACCCCGACCATTATCTTTCTCGTAAAAAGTTACTCCTAGTAGACCCCTTTGGCATCATAGATAGATGGTCCCCTGTGAATTTCTTAACACAGACAGACAGACAGACATTCGCAAATATAGATATAGATAATTCACCGCAATTGATACAAAAATTCACAAAAGAATATGTATTTCACTCTAAAACATTTATAAACCATTAGAACAATGCCAGTCTAGAATAACTAGAAACAAAACCAACATGCTATTTCATGCTAAGCTGTACTCCGGTTTTACCCACATCATGAATAATAAGGCCAACACGAAGAATACCTGTGTTATGGGTAACCCTCCAACCCCTACTCAAAACCTGCCGCCAAATTCCATTTTATCGTTTTTCAAAAATTTCCTCCAACTTCATTTTATTTTTTTGTAATTAGGAATTCGCGACTACGGAATTAGCTTAAACAAGTAAACCATTTCCTTGCAAATATCGTCAATTCCCGAAAAACGGAAGTGCCGCCATTGTTGTTGTAGTATATTCGTATTCCCTCGTCTTTGTTCGGCAAACCTCGCCGATTTCTCGAAAGCGGAAACCAGAAAACACGCGATACTTGGGCCGGAATATGTATTAACTAGAAAATCGAAAGTAACCGGATATTTTGCCGATTGCACATGGCGATTGAATATGGTGGAAACACTTCCGTGTGCAGATAGATCCTGTGTTTTAGCTATTAAACTTCACAAATGCATTCATATGAATCAGAATAGAAACATCATGGCGCCTGTCAACTATAGCACAGACATGTTATCGTGCGTGAACCGGTACCACACGGATTCTGAACTGACAGAAAAGGACATAGTAACAAAATGTCAGATTAAAAATAATTCTGACACTTTTGAAATCGACCCAAAGCTCAAAGTTGGAGATATTGTTACTCAATTTGCGATCAATACTATTGAGTTTCAATGTGTTAAAGAGCAGCAGGAAGAAGAAGAAAGCTGTGCACCGAAAAACAATGCGTTTGAAACACTGATGGGCGCTTCAAGTCACGTTGGCGTTGCCGCGCATGTATGTGCCATTTCCAATGGAGGAACTCTTGTTAAATTCTCCTTCTGAGTTGAATATTTCGCAAAATTTCTTAGTATTCGAGTCGGTGGATAAACAAAATATCATAAGTGTCTTGTGTGGGAAATTGAACAGTAATATGTCCACTCGTAGGACTTGGTCTGTAATATCCGAGCTTCAGCGTGAACATAAACCGTTTAACTTCCAACACTAGACATTTAATATCATGCTGTATACATGTCATTAAACTGATTAAAGCTACCATGACATTGATTAGTGTGACAATGACTTGCCCAAGCTTTATACGAGTGACATTGGCAGACGATTAGAAGGCACGAATATTTAAATACTATTCCCCGTGAAAAATAAAATGAAGTACCGCCCGCCCGCCCCTGTTTTTTTCCCTCATGTTACCCTAAACTCAGGTATTCTTCCTTTTGGCCTAATTAGTTTGTTTGACATCATAAATGTAATGGCGACATCGAAGTAACAAAGGTAAAACTTAGGAAAATTTCCCCCCCAAAAAGCAAGTTATGTGTGGTGGATAAATAAAATATGTAGCTAATGCTGTCTCTTAAACTGTTTATGTCGGTTGGGGGGATTTGGCATCTATTGGACTCGACAGAGCCTTATCCAATAGATGCTCAAATCCCCCTCAAGGACATAAACAGTTTAAGTGACCGTACTAGCTACATATTCTATATGTAAGTGCATCAATTGTTTTACCAAGTTTGGGAGGGAAATTTCCAGTTATTGCAGCAGTTTGTGTAAGTTTAGGTAACCTATAGAGTTATCTGAACATACAGTAATGCCCTAAATAATCGACTCCTTAACCACAGCAGAATTATGGGTAACTTTTCAGGATTTAGTCGGAAATATGGCTAGTTGGCATTCATCGGGAGAGCTTTCCGATGAATGGCAACAATCTATATTTACGACTAAATCCTGAAAAATTACCCATAATTCTGCTGTGGTTAAGGAGTCCATTATTTAGGGCAATGCTGTACTCCAGGGGACGGACTACAGGTTACCTAACTTCCTAAGCACAAACCAGGGGAACGAGATATAGGTTACGTAAAATTTTGAAATGTGCCGGACTGATTTAAGGGAAGCTATTATGGCTCCCCCAGAGCTTTTAACCCTTTACCCAACAGAACGGCCCTGTGCCAATGCATTCTCTTATATATGCGAGTCGACCATAGGTCGCCTCGCATATATAAGAGAATGCATTGGCTTAACACATATTAAAAATGATAAAATTGTCAAAGAATGTAGAAAAATATTATAAAAATTGTTAAAAAATGTAAGAAAAAATTATAAAATTGTTAAAGAATGTAAGAAAAAATGTTAAAAAAAGTTTTTTTTTAGGCCAATGCATTCTCTTATATATGCGAGGCGACCTATGGTCGACTCGCATATATAAGAGAATGCATTGGCACAGGGCATAACTGTAACCATCACAATGTGGTCAATGAACCGGTTCCAATGATATCCATATTTGTATGGTGTTATTGAGATTTTAAGTAGCCAGGCCTGCCAACACATTGTTCTGTTCTTTTAATATGTCAAACCACTTTAAAAGAAGCAGTTTACTTGGCTTGATATATACTTTAACGTACACACACATACGTATGTAATCCAATATACCACCCATTCTTCGAGTGGGAGTATAATAAGGTTGATGGGGTCATAAAAATTGTCACAAGGCATTCATAGCAAGATTTTCAAATCGGTCACAAATGTCGCTACCTTTTTAAAGTGATGTGAAACACTCCAGTTGGGTGATCAAATATAAATGGAGAATACTATTGTTCAAAGTAGTAATTTTTACAAATATTATATCCAAATTGACAACACACACTGTCATTCTTATATATTAATTAAATGCAGTGACTCTCGATGGCGAAATCGTTTTTGTTAGTTTATAGCCAATAGATGCGTCCCGAATCGAGTAGTAAATATTTACAATTGAGCGTAGTTCAGACGGTGTTTTCTATGGAGTGGTACGGTCGACTGGGTGCAGTCAGGTGCAGTTGGGAAATTTCAAGGTGAAACCAAGCTTTGAAATAGTGTGTCATTTGCAGAATGAGGTCCCCTGAGGGTGGGCTAGCATCACAAAATTAACCCGCTGGGAACCTCATTAGAACTGCTTAGGCCTCAACTGCTATGGAAGACCTAGGATCAGATTGAAGTTCCCCAGTTGAAGTTGGTGATTTTATCCCATTAGTCACCTCGATTATGTATTTTAAATTTTTTTTATCTGCAAATTAGGGGATGTATAAACTGAACAAAAGGGAAAAAGTAACTAAACAAATATTTAATTTGAGATTATATATAGATACTTCCCAGAAGATGAGGCCTAAGCAGAATGAGGTCCCCAGAGGGTAAATTTGGTGATGCTAGCCCAACGTGTAGGATAGCGTCACTAAATTCACCCTCTGCGGACCTCATTCTGCAAATATCAGACACACTATATCCAGGCTTGGGTATATCGTCGAATTTGGGAGTTTGGTCTGGTTCAAAGGAGAGGGTGGTTTTGGGAAATTTCATGGTGGAATCCCCTCCCCAATGGAGACCCTCTAGCTACGTCCTTGGTGGTTGGGTCACTCTAGAGGACATTTCAGAGGTGAGCAGTACTAGTTATGGGATTTGGACCATACAAACAATCTGGCTGGGTGCCTAGAGTATAAGTTAAGAAGTAGGTACTAGTAACGGTGAATGGACTTTTAATATGGTAACTCTGGCTCGGTGCCTAGAGGATAATGTAAGGTGCATATTGGATATAATGATTCAATGAGATCGTACGGGTCGATATACATTATATGTGCACACTTGAGATCTGATAAGAATGTAGCTAACAAAAGTGGCGATATGATCGAGTAGAAACTGTCACTATAATCATACTCAATCAGTCTAGACTTTAAGAGGCGGAGCAGCACAATTACTATTATTCGTCAACTATAATTTGCACTAAAAATCATTTCAACTAATTTGATAATTAGTCACATTTAACCATCTCATTACTGAATGCATTGTCCCGTTAACCCTTCCATGACTGGATCATCCTGAAATTTTACAAAAATCCTGTGCCCATGCATTCTCTTATATATGAAAGTCTCCCATAGGGAGCCTTGCAATATATGAGAATATATTGGCCTAATAATATTTCCCTTGACATTGTAAGCCAGTGCATTGACTGCATTCTGTTATATACGCGGGACTCTCTTAGTATGAGAGACTCGCATATATAAGAGAATGAACTGCAGGCATTAAGATTCGACGAGAATCACCGAATGGATTCTTGTAATGATTCTCACAAAACTATTCAATTTTCAGTGCTTTATGACTAACTTGATTCAGCATTTGATTCTCGCAAAAATAAATGTATTTTGAGCCCTGCACTGGCACAGGGTATTTAATGCTGCACTAGCGCAGCTCCCATCATGAAAGTGTTAAGTAATATTTATAAATCATAAATGTATACATTGGATTGGTTTCTAATTTATTTGGAGGATTTTGTTTATATTAAATACAAATGCAGAAAATATAGGATTCCCATTCGGTGATATGTAAGGAGCATTCATATAATACGGTGAACAAAATGAAATATTTCTCATTGGAGTAATCAGTCATAAGATGGTTAATTGATATGAAAATTTCAATTAAAATTTCTAACAGCATTTGAATAAGAAAAATTTCCAATATGAATTCTTAATGGAATAATGGAACTGTATACAGTACAAAGCACATTAAATGTTCTTAGCCTGGCTGGGAATCGAATTTCAACAGCGTAATTATCAATCAAATCTGAGGTGCGTATATGACATTGTGATGCAACAACATATTTAAAGTCTGTGGCCGGTGATGGTCTGTGGCCTCAATTTATTCCTAGTAAGTCCTGCTTTTGTCACATTTCTGCCCAGTCCCAGAGATTGAAATAAGTCTACGAATAAATGATATATTTAATATGATATTTAAAAATACCTCGGAAATTTATACTTAAAAAGGGTCAACAAAAATGGGTAATATTTTCATCTAATTATTTTTGCGTAACGATTAGGGGTTTTCATTTTTAATCTAAATTGATCAGGCAAAAGATTCGAAATTGCATCGAATCTCGAATTGAATCATGGTCTAGAGTTTATCAATAGTGAAGATATGGATGGGGAGTATCTCTGCTTAATGTGATTCTGAACTTTCACATTTGGAAAAATTTCATCAGTCTCCGTACAGTATACCGAAATCTGCCATTTGTATCATTTTGAACTCCTTGACCTAAGGTAGTCAGGGAATAATTAGTCAGGAAGTTGAAGTTTTTAGACCAACAGCAGCATATCTTATCTAAATTTAGTCCTATCTCCTACCCAAGTGGGGGGGTGGAAATGTGTCACAAATATGGGATTTGGTCTGGTTCAGGGCGGGGGGGGGGGAGTGCAGATGGAAATTTCAGCTACCCTCTAGCCACATCCCTGATAGTAGTCCACTGAACAGAGGCTGGCGACATTTGCCAGTTAATGCTACAATCCGACTGAAAATAGACTGAACTTTTGCCAAGTTATCAATCTATTTTTCAGAACTATTGGGTCATCAACAATAATATTTCATAAACGTAGAATGTTAGTTTAGTCAAGCTAAGGGATTAAAATATACTCCTGGGATATAATTTAGAAAGGTCAGTCGGGAGACCCTAAACACATCTATTTTTTGTTTGGAGGAACTGAGATTTATCCTGGGAAGGAACAATTGGTCACTCAGCGCAACCGTAACCATTTCTGTACTAAATGGATTGTCCCACTCAGTTGCAAGGCTATGCAAAAATAAATTTCCCATTTCTCAGGCCAAAAAAATCTGAAAAGCTTGCGCGCACACAAATTATATTTTTATTTATTATTTCTAGGAGACATATCAGATCAGCAGTCATAATCAGTATTTTTTAATCAATCTATTCATATTAATTGAACATAATGTTTTTTGCAAACCCTTCATATAATTCAAAAGCAGTTTAACTTGTGACATATGCATGATCTTGCAATTAAGATATTCCTACAGAATGAGATGGTTGACTAAATGACTCAATAGAATGTGTCAGAGTTTTTCCGTACAAGACTTGAACTTGCTGCTTTTATTAGTTCCTATTTGCATACAGTAATGCCCTAATTAATCAACTGCTTAACCACAGCAGAATTATGGGTAACTTTTCAGGATTTAGTTGGAAATATGGCTTGTTGCCATTCATCGGAAAGCTCTCTACGAGAGCTTTCCGATGAATGGCAACAAGCCATATTTCCGACTAAATCCTGAAAAGTTACCCATAATTCTGCTGTGTTTAAGTGGAGAGCTTTCCGATGAATGGCAACAAGCCATATTTCCGACTAAATCCTGAAAAGTTACCCATAATTCTGCTGTGGTTAAGGAGTCGATTACTTAGGACATTACTGTTTATGAATCTCATATTAAAGGCACGGGAGGCCTTAATTGTCGAAAATATTCATATTTGTTCCAAACACCGTATACAGAAAAACATTAAAACGCATACAGTTTCGTTCATATATACCATGACCATCGCGTAAACCGCATGTTATCATAAAGACCTACTATAGTTTACCTAAGCTAGAGCCTGATTGTGTTACAGAAGACAGCACAATGCTACTGGCTAATCACACACAAACACTCTTTATTAGTTCCATATCAGGAATTCACTAACAGAGAACGCTCTTTATGTTTACCATCATAATATAAACAAACACCAGAAAAGTTACTTTTTATGCTTTTGTTTACATAACAATGGTCAAATATATGACAATAACATACTGTTTATGCGATATTTCTTATTTGTATATGGACAAAGACTGTCTACATTTTTATGTTCTTTCTGTTTGTGGCGGTTTTTGACGGGTGGAAATATTTTCACAGGATACCCACCGCCAAGGCCAACCGTACCTTTAATGGACCAATAATCTATGTACAATGTTTTCAGCTGGCAAATATTCCCCATGACTCAGCGTGAAAACTACAAAGATATAAAGTATAATACTGAATATTAAATGTTTAACATCCTATGCTTATTTGTGAGCCTCGGGGAGTGGATCCCAATGTCTTGAAAGTAGGTGAACCCAAATCTTCAAGTCAATCCAATATCCCTGTGGAAACGAGAGTCCGGGGAAGATAAACACCCATCCAGAGAAACTTGGCTAATTATCGACAAAACCTGGAGAACAAAGGCCTTATTGTTGAAGCTTTATAACAAATGAGTAAATAATTGTGAAACCCTACATTGATTTTTGTGGCCGATCGATCCTCGAAACGAAGGAGGCCCATTAAGAATAGATTACTTTATCCACATTTAATGACTCGTTGAAAGCTTTCACCTAGGTGTCTTGACATACATTGCTATAGAATCTAAGAAGGCAAGCAAGACCGGAGTATTATTCAAACAAAGTACACGGGCCCTTTAATTTGATTGAGTGCTCTTGGTTTCCAAAGATAATTTGTACTGTGGAGTATAAACATGTCGTTCAATGAGGTGGTTGTCTTGAGTGTTTATATAGGTTGATAATTGGACCAAAAGACTCCGGATCGAACTATCAGGCATAAATCGCTGAACAATTTCAAAAGTTTTCTTAATCTCGATTTATAAAAAGGTTCAAATATTTGCAAGCTTTTGAAGTAGAGAGATATGTTATTTGTGTTTGTTTATCAAGTACTCTTGCTCTCATATAAATTTTGTGTCCAAGTCTGGTGTGTCTGACATTAGCAGAATGAGGTCCCCCAGAGGGTGTGATATGTCCTGGAAGTACAGTAATGCTCTAAGTAATCGACTTCCTAACCACAGCCGAATTATGGGTAACTTTTACCGAGAGCTTTCCGATGAATGGCAACAAGCCATATTTCCGACTAAATCCTGAAAAGTTACCCATAATTCTGCTGTGGTTATGGAGTCGATTACTTAGGGCATTACTGTGTACAATTGCTCTCATATAAATTTTGAGGTCCCCCAGAGGGTGTGATATGTCCTGGAACTATGTCAAACAGGTTCGAGCCAGCATTGTTGGCAATCCCTATAATTTTGATGTTTTGTCTCCTATGAGATTTTTATTTCACCATACCGGTACTGCATACTCTAGAGGTTTTTTTATTCATAACATACTGATGGAATGCTGTTTAGAACATTGTAAGTTCATCTATATTAAATCACTGGTCTAATACAACTCCATAGCTGAACAGCCTGGATATAGTGTGTCTGACACATTCAGAATGAGGTCCCCAGAGGGTGAATTTAGTGATGCTATCCCGCTAAGCAGGCTAGCATAACCATATTCACCCTCTGGGAACCTTATTCTGATTAGGCTTCGACTGCAAAAGGATAGCTACTAGGATCAGATTGAAGTTCCCCAGTTGAAGTTGGTGATGTTCACCCATTAGTCACCTCGATTACGCATTTTATCTTCTGCAAACCAGGGAATATATAAATTGAAGAGAAGGGAAATGTAACTAAAAACAATGTTAATTTGAGACTATAGATACTTCCCATAAGATGAGGTCTAAACAGAATGAGGTCCCCAGAGGGTGAAATTGGTGAAGCTAGCCCACTGTATGGGGAATAGCATCACTAAATTAAACTGGGGACCTCATTTTGCAAATGACAGACACACTACTTCCAGGTTTGTTTGTGTCCACAGAGATTGGGTTCAGTTATGGAGTTGTAAGACCAAGCCTTACACCTCAGCAGAATGAGGTTCCCAGAGGGTGAATTTGGTGATGCTAGCCCGCTATGCGGGGTAGCATCACTAAATTCACCCTCTGGGGACCTCATTCTGCAAATGACAGACACCCTATTTCAAGGCTTATGTAAGACCCGTGATTTAAAGGGGGACTATACTAAATCCAGCCAATTATGGGACAATTTCCTTTTACACTCAACAGAAAATATGCAACAAATGAATGAATTTGAGCCATGGATTAGTGCAAAATACATTCATGTTATGTGCTCTATGAACGATGCAAACAACATGGTAAATGACCGGAGTCGTCAAGTTGTTTTCAATATAATTAGAATTTACATGGGGGGGGGGGGGGGGGGGGGGGGGGGTGGTAACAAAACATTAGAACTTACATGGGGGGGGGGACAAAACATTATAACTTACATGTACATTAAGGGGAGGAGGCTAACAAAACATTAGGGGGTCATTAGAACTTACATTAGGGGGATAACAAAACATTAGAACTTACATTGGGGGGGGGGCACCAGAACTTACATTAGGGGGATAACAAAACATAAGAATTTACATTGGGGGGGGGGGGGCATCAGAACTTACATTAGGGGAGTAACAAAACATTAGAACTTACATTGGGGGGGGGGGCATCAGAACTTACATTAGGGGGTAACAAAACATTAGAACTTACATTGGGGGGGGGCATCAGAACTTACATTAGGGGGGTAACAAAACATTAGAACTTACATTGGGTGGGGGGGGGGGGCATATTAGAACTTACATTAGGGGTATAACAAAACATTATCTAGAACTTACCGGTACATTAGGGGAGACATTATAACATACATGGGGGGGGGGGGACATTAGTACTTACATTAGGGTGGGGTTAATAAAACTTATATTAGGGGGTGGAGACATTATTACATACATTGGGGGGTGAGATTAGTTCTTACATTAGCGGAAGACATTAGAACTTACAATGGGGGGGGGGGCATTAGTAGTTACATTATGGGGTGGGGGGGGGGGGGCATTTGTACTTACATTAGGGAGGGGACAATAGAACTTACGGGGGACATTAGTACTTACATTAGGGTGACATTATAGTACTTACATTTGGGGGGGATTTGAACTTATATTGGGGGGTGGGACATTAGAACTTAAATTAGAGGGGAGACATTTGTACTTACATTAGGATGTCTGTAATCATTAATGAACCTGTTCTTCAAAATGTTTCAGTGAGCACCACAGTTTGTCCGAGGTTGATGGAGATGAGAACGAGTGGGAGTCATCATTTAATTTGTGCACGGAACCATCGGACACTTGTTTTAAACGCTTCTGGCAGTCCTTTATAATTGCTTTAACGTCAAGTGACGACGAATTGCGGCGTCCCGAATATCCATTTTCAGGAAACACAAGATAAAAGTCACCAATTTTTGAATCGGGTTCTTTTGATCGCCTGGAAATGGCACTGGATGGCTTTGGCACACCAGATGCATACCTTGATTTTATTGTCGACTTTCGGGATGAGAAGCCATGCATTTTCAATTTCCCTGTCGACTTGGAAACTACTTTTGTGTCCGATTTAACCTTTGAGTGTCTTTGTCTCGTTGAATTGCTGTTCGTCTTACTAACAGGTGTATTCACCATCATGACGGAGCCTTTCATTTCTGGAAGCTTACATGTGTTATTTTTTATTGACTGTTTACTCACGATACTTCGCTCCTCCGTAATGGACATTATATCTGAGCTATCACTTGAGCCAGAGTAGCAAGATATACCACTATCAGACTGTACTGAATCTTTGTGCATTTTACTAAGAAACGGTAACTTATTCAGGGATGAAGAAGACTGTGATTTACCCAAAGTTAACTTGTTCAATGAAGAAGATGACTGCGATTTACCCAAAGGTTTTGTATTGGTCAATTGTCTGGCAGGTTCGTCATCGTCGTCACATGAATATTCATTTTCGGAACTTATATCATCGTCTCTTGGATGGACCAATGGTAAGCCGTAACACATACTGTTATCAGCTTCCTTGTTTGCCATGTGACTATCCAACACGACTTCTCTATCGGAATCGTCGCCTGAATCTTCCGGGACCGTTCGGCGTGTACTCATTCCAGAGCTATGAATATTGGGAAGTTTTCTATTTTTATTTCTGTTCCAGCTAAAGGAGCTAGTTCGACCAGAATGTATGCCTGATAAACTTTTGCTGCTAGAAATATTTTTGCCGTTTCCGCGTTCAATGTCAGCTGGCGTAAACTTCATCATATCAAGCAGATCGTGTAGCATAGGTTTCTTAACGATGATGTCTGTTTCACAATCAGAAGAAAGAGCTGGGCTGAAGTTGACTTCCAAAAGCCTCGGTTTTAAGTTTTCGTCAATTAATATGTCGAAGCCGTATAACTCGCAACAATTGGTGACTTTTTGGTTTTGTTGTATTTGCGCTTGAATAACCAATGTCATGATAACAATGTTAATGATCTTGTTGAACATCATTTGATCATCTAGGTTGGCTTGACGAAAATACTGTCGCAATTGCGTCAACGTCCATTTACATCCAAGTCCAATTCGTTCTTTGTCGACAGCGTAAGTTGGACTGTGAATGTTGATGGAAGTGTTGGTTAAATGTGCATAGACATTGTCCAAGTTTTCTAAGTCATATTTCTCTGTTCCGAACCTCACAAGTCCTTCTTGGTAAATATAGATCGTCAAGGGATGAAATGATGGCACAGCGACATAAAGTCTGATGTCGAATTTGTAACCTGCTATCAATAAAGGTTGTGATATATACTTCTGAACAACAGCTGAGCAGTCATAATGAAGATCAGAAAGTTTTTTGAAAATGAAAATTCCACGACCCCTGGACATATCTGCTGGTTTACATATCCAGTACGAGTTGCTGCTTCCGCGGTCATTTGGCGATGTCTTGCTGTATTCTGCTACAAATTTTGTATAGTCATTCGGCAGGTTAAAGGCATCTGGGAAGAAATTGTAACTGTTGTTTCCATGAACTGCTTTCATTCGTCGAACACATCTCGCCAGGGAATCTTTCTTTGTAATGGCCGTTGATTTTGGAAAATGATTCAATCGTTGCCATGACATCATATCGTCGTGATCACAAGTTCTGAACTTCGCAGTACGCCACCAGATGTTCCAGTCCTGTCCATCGGGGTTATCCTCATTAAACTCCACCCATCCTCTTTCCGTAAATATCTCGCGCACTAATTCTGGTCCCTGGCCATGATCATTTATCCGGAAAACTATCGTCTTTTTGGCAGACATCACTCCAGTATGGTTCAGCAAAAATTATCACCAGATCTGACCATCGTCCTGAAAGATAAAAGTGGTGCATTAGGCCTATATAAATAGATTGCTAGATTTACATCCAACTTTTTCAGAGAAATGAGGTGGGAGGGCGAAATTATTTTTTTAATATTTTACTCTTCCCAACATGAATGGCCATGGACAATTCTAGATATTGAAGCAGTATCCAATCTTATATGATACAAGGTGATTTAGATTGTCCAATTTGATAAAAAATAGACTGATTAATGGGTCATTGATGTAATTTGATGGTTAAGGCATAGAGCAAAATTTACATAATAATCAATAATAAAAAAATTAGTGGACTAAAATAGGGTCAGGAGGGGATGTAAATCTAGAATTTTTTTATATTGGCCTTATATTCAGTAATGCTCTAAATAATCGACTACTTAACCACAGCAGATTTATGGTAATTTTTCAGGAAATATGGCTTGTTGCCATTCATCGGAAAGCTCTCACTGAGAGCTTTCCGATGAATGGCAACAAGCCATATTTCCGACTAATTCCTGAAAAATTACCCATAATTCTGCTGTGGTTAAGGGGTCGATTATTTAGGGCATTACTGTATATTTCAGAGAAATGGTCCATATGACACTCAAAACCAATTGAGTATACGAGCAAGATGCTCCATATGGCTGAAAACTAATTACAATTAAGAGAAGATGGTTCATAAGGCTTGTATGGATGCAGTTTCCAGGGTATCTTCACCATGGTGATACAAAATTTCAAAGGTTGGGAATTCCGGTGTCTATAAAATATTGATAAATAAAGCATAAATATACCACATTTAAAAAAAAACAATCTTTGTTTTCCATAGAAACTGAACAAAACATGAGTTATATTCAAATCTGAAATATAACAATTTGTTATTTTCAGTCTAATTTATGACTTGGGGGACAATGAAACCAAATTCAGAATTTTAGTTATCTAAAAGTTGGAAAACTTTGGAGTTTTAAGTTTCTAGAGGTGCAATGGGAAAATTGTTCATGTTGTGAACTTGTCTAGCACCAACAAAAGGGGTGCATATTGCATAAGGGGTGCATTTTATTAATTGGAGATGAAACCTCCCATCCAAAGATCCCTCCTAACTACATGTACATCTCTCTGTGTATACACATTTTCATATGAAAACCAACCAGGACTAAATATTTTGAAAGGAAAAGGACTATAATAATAAAACAAAAACAAAAACATGCAAACAAAAACAAGTAAAACTATAAACAAAATGTGTCCATGAATAGTTAAAATATTTATTTGAAGATATTTGCCTTTAAATAATCATATATTTAAATATTTTATATTTTAAGTTCATCTAAAATTTGCCAGAATTATTAAACTCTGTATATTTGAAGGCCTTATAATAAATATGGACTTCTTAAAAAAAAATTAAGCTGAATTGAATACTATTAACTGCCAAATATTTGGCTATTTGTTAGCATACATATTTCAATACTTGGTATAAGTTTGTACGCTTCCGTTGAACTATATGTAAGTAGGACAAAGCTGAAAGCAAAAAAAATTATATTAGATTTTATTAAAAATATCCATTTTCTAACTGGGATATCAAAATATACAGAAAAATTATTATTTATTAAGCTCAATATTGGTACCAAATATTACAAATATAACAATTATTCATTTTCTAACTGGGATATCAAAATAGATAGAAAAATTATTATTTATTTGCATAATATTGCCTATATTGGTACCAAACATAACAAATATAAAAAATATTCATTTTCTAACTAGGAAATCAATATATACCAAACAATTATTATTGATGAGCACAATATTGGTACCAACCATCACAAAGTTGAAACATTATACATTAGTATACTGTCATACATTTTTGTTTTAATCAAAATAACAAAAATGTTGAAGCATTCCAACTCACCCACCAAGAAAGTTTCCTAAGAAATCTCTTTCCCTAATGAATGTCCTGCATCAATGCCAAGATTGTAAGTTACCAGTGTTTATATGCTCTAGGGTCGCCAACAGTCCTCGTACATAAAGGTTATGTGTATAATGAGTCGTTCTCTATAAATCAATGGATTAGTTCCCCTGATTGGCATGTCGCTTTAATCAATCACACGTTATTAGCATAATGCCAGGGTATTTAAACTTGGAGTACATTCAATATACACCAGCCTATCAGGTAACAATGGCTATGATAATTACATTTTAACTGCCACACGGCCAATCCATATAGTAAGTGCAGGTCTGGTTTGCTAAGACATTGCACAGATTTACAGTAATGCCCTACATGTAAGTAATCGACTCCTTAAACACAGCAGAATTATGGGTAACTTTTCAGGATTTAGTCAGAAATATGGCTTGTTGCCATTCATCGGAAAGCTCTCGGGGAAAAGTTACCCATAATTCTGCTGTGTTTAAGGAGTCGATTACTTAGGGCATTACTGTACTGCTGAAGTGTGGGACCGAACTTGGTAGCAGGCCTCAAAATATGGTGCTGGACATTCAAGTCTGAGTTTAGTGTGCCTGTCAGTTGGAGAATGAGGTCCCATGAGGGTGAATTTAGTGACGCTATCCCGCATCACCAAATTCACCCTCTGGGGACCTAATTCTGCATGGCCTCATATATGCTATGGGAGACATAGACTCAGATTGAAGTTCCCAAATAGTGAATATTGTGATGTACACCCATTGGGAACCTCGATTATGCAATGTGTCATCTGCCAATTTGGGGATGTAGAGGAACTAAATTAAAAAAGAAATAGAATCTATGTGAAGAAGTTTCTATAGAAATTGGACAATAAAGAAACTTTCCAAAGATGAGGACTAAGTAGAATGAGGTCCCCAGAGGGTGAATTTAGTGACGCTAGCAAGATATGCGGGACAGTATCACTAAATTCACATTCTGGGGATCTCATTCAGCAAATGACAGGCACACTAAACTCAGGCTTGTGGACATTTGCAGAATGAGGTCCCCAGATGGTAAATTTGCTGACACTAGCGACTACCCCGCGCAAAAGGCTAGCATCACTAAATTCATCCTCTGGGACCTCATTCTGCTTAGACATCATCTAAGTATCGTTATTATCAAATTAACAAGTTGTTTCTTCAAAGATTCTTTTTTAGTTTAGTTTCTCTATATCCAAAGATTGACCGAAGACACATTGCATAATCGAGGTGCTGAATGGGTTGACATCACCATCTCGGAACTTGAATCTGTATCTAGGTCTCCCACAGCAGATAAGATCATGCAGAATGAGGTCCCCAGAGGATGAATTTGGTGACACTGGGTAGCATCATTAAATGTAACCTCTGGGGACCTCATTCTGCAAATGTCTGGCACCATATTTTGAGGTCTGAGAGCAGGTCTATAGTCTTCAAGGTCATTGCACAGATTTACTGCAAATTTAATTATGTAATTCATAGTCAACAAAGCAAAATTTCGTATTTTGATAATAAATTTCCAACATGGATACAAAATGTTAGAATGTTTCTTAACAAACAGATGATACATGTATAAAGGCTCTGATACACAGTTTTAAATTTGCTTATTATGTTGAAGTGCATATCGTTGCCACTATTTAAAGCACAAATAATTTATGCTGAAGTGCAAATCCATTTGTGCTGAACTCAGCTGAAGCGCAAATCATTTGTGCATCAGAGCAAATCATTTGCACTGAAGTTCAAATGCATCATATTTGCAATTCAGTGTAAAGCATTTCAAAGTTCATGTGCAGTTATTCCCCCCTAAACTCAAATGGACTCAACAATCGGCTCACAAAGTCATGTAAATCATGCAATCTCAAGCTGGGAACTTCACATACTGCAAAAACTACATTAAGAAATGGATTATCTCTTTATATAACAATTTTGAAACAGTTTCGTGGGTATAAAATAATAAATAAGAATTGAAGACCCATTTCCAGAAATGCTTCTATCAATTAACATTGATTTTATTTTGAATATTTATTATAAAATGAGATGATTAAGTGGGACACTTCATTGTTTTATTTTTAGAACAGGCCATTCAGGCGTTGCCATATAGTGATAGAGATCATTATGTGATCCCATAGCTATGCTCTGAATGTCAAATGTCCCAGATTGATTGTTTGTATTGTTTTGTTAGATACTAGTAGTAATAAGCGATAATGAGTCCAAGTATCATTTATTTGTGACAAAAGTACACAATAAAAATTCTGGTCTCTGTTAACCCTTTACCCAACAGAAGGGCCCTGTGCCAATGCATTCTCTTATATATGCGAGTCGACCATAGGTCGCCTCGCATATATAAGAGAATGCATTGGCTTAACACATTAAAAATTATAAAATTGTTAAAGAATGTAAGAAAAATGGTAAAAAGTGTTAAAAAAAGATTTTTTTTAGGCCAATGCATTCTCTTATATATGTGAGGCGACCTATGGTCGACTCGCATATATAAGAGAATGCATTGGCACAGGGCATAACTGTAACTATCACAATGTGGTCAAGGAGCCGGTTCCAATGATATCCATATGTGTATGGTTCTATTGAGACAGACCGAAGATATTTTAGGCTGTTGCAGCTTTATTTGGCCGGTTTTGGCCGGTTTGTTGGGTAAAGGGTTAACAGTACTAGTGTACTTAACCCTTTGAGTGCCAGGGGCCGATATTATCGGCCCTAAACCTACACAATAAGTCTGTTAAAGAATATAATAAAATATATTAAAATTGTAAAAAATAAAAAAAAATAAAAAATGTTAGGCCAATGCATTCTCTTATATATGCGAGGTGACCTATGGTCGACTCGCATATATAAGAGAATGCATTGGCACAGGGTATATGGGTTGATACCAAAATCGGACCTGGCACTCAAAGGGTTAACCACTATTTTTCATTAGCTAAACAAATTGTTTAAAACAACCACACGTTTTTAAACCAGAAAATATTTGAAATATAATCAATTAATTGATGGAGGCATTTCCGGAACAGGGGTCTTCGATTCAGATCTAATATTTTATACCCTGGTATATATATAACACATATTTACAAAGAGTATTAGACCATCTTTAAGAAATAGGCATTAACTTAGAAATATATTGCCAGAGTTACTTTTTTCAATGTTATTGAGTTTCCCGTCAGAACATCAAAAGTTCCCAGGTCTAAACTGGTGGAATATGATCTGTATGGGCGTAGCCAGAGCAGAAACTCATGGCATGGTCTAAGGGTTATCCATACAGTAATGCTCTAAATAATAGACTCCTTAACCACAGCAGAATTATGGGTAATTTTTCAGGATTTAGTCGGAAATATGGCTTGTTGCCATTCATCGGAAAGCTCTCACTTGCTGTGGTTAAGGAGTTGATTATTTCGGGCATTACTGTAAGAGAACGCATTAGTACAATATCTATAATGCTGCACCAACTCAGCTCCCTTCATTAAAGGGTTAACAGTACATATGTAACATCCGATCCTATCTTCTCTATTAGAGTGAACAATTAGGTTACTACGCACCCAACAGTTGAGTACATGGTTACTAAGTGGTTTTTGAGAAATTTGCAAAGTCATGGTCTTCACCACCAGGATATGTTTGTTGGCGCTTGAGTTTAAACTGATACGAATTTAATTGATGTAAACTGATATATTTATATTGATTATTTTAATAGATTTCTACTCTGCTTTGGGTCAAAAGCCGGAAATATGAGACACCAGGTGTGTGGCTCCGTGTGACCTGCTGATATCACCAACAGGTTTGCGATAGTTCTAATATCCTGCTATTTAAACCACACAGGGTTCTACTTGTGAGGTGGGTTCAATGTTTAATGCTACACTACTAGTACGTGACAATAATACCATGAATGCAATTTAAGAAGAAAATCTTATGATTCTCAGCCAATATTATATCCCTATTGATCAAGCCAAGTCTAGAAAAATTATCACCTCTGGAGAACATGGAAAAGTCAATTCAGTGAGTTAAAGCAACTCATAATTTTTAAGTACTAAATTTTATATAGTAAGTTTAATTTATCATGTTCTGATAGATTTATAAATACACAAAATACTAATAAACCGACTTAAATATATAAGAGAGTGCACTGGCTCAAGCTAAATAATTTTAGGCCAATGTATTCTCTTATATTTGTGAGGCTCCTTATGGACGTCTTTAATAGGGGGACTCGCATATATAAGAGAATGCATTGGCACAGGGTTTTCACAAAACTTTAGGAAGCTCCAGGCATGGAAGGGTTAAGATACATGTATGCAGTTTATGCATTTTGTGGCAACATCTCTCCCTGTTCTTTTAATTTCCAGACACAAAACAAGCCACTTAAAGTGATGTGAAACACTACGGTAGGTGATCAAATAGAAATGGAGATAATCATGCTCAAAGTAGTTATTTTTACAAATATTATATCCAAATTGACAAAAAACACCCTCATTCTTATATACTAACTGAATAGAGTGACTCTCGATGGCAAAATCATTTCCGTTAGCTTATCGCAGACAGTTGCGTCCTGAATCGGGAAGTAAATATTTACAATTGCGCGTTCAGACGATGTATTCTATGGAGTGCTAAGGTCGATTTGTTTGAAATTTTCGGCGATGTTACAAGAATGCTATATTCCTTCAGCTGGCATAGTGCCTGAATACTAATACTAATTTCGCGCACCCGAATAAGAACATAATATATCTTTAATGAACCAGTTGTGGGTAATAACCAAGCCTTGAAATAGGGTGTCTGTCATTTGCAGAATGAGGTCCCCAGAGGTTGAATTTAGTGATGCTACACCCGCATAGCGGGCTAGCATCACCAAATTCACCCTCTGGGGGACCTCATTCTGCTTACTGAATTCCAACAAGCCATATTTCCGACTAAATCCTGAAAAATTACCCATAATTCTGCTGTGGTTAAGGAGTCAATTATTTAGAGCATTACTGTACGACCAAATTTGATTTGCTCATCCTGCAGCCCACATTTATTGGAGAAATGTTTGAAGATTTACAGGCTTGTTCAGGATCACTTCTAGATGGGGGCTATCAAATTATTTTCGATGAAATTTACTCTTTGCATGACCAAATACTTCAGCATACCCTGCAGCCAACATTTTTTATCCAATTGATCCCAAACTTCATAATGGCTCTTCGGGTTGACCTCTGGTATTACTTAACATTTAAACATTCCACATTCCTAATCGCTCCGGTGACTGTAGTAATGTATGACATTATCCCCTCGTCAAGTTGAGCTGCAGTCTCATTTTTACTTTTTTTTGGCATGGAATATGGCAGACTCGCATATATAAGAGAATGCACTGGCACATGATCTTTAATGCTGAACCAGCGCAGCTCCCGTCATGAATAGGGCTGCAATGATTCATCATGAATTCAATGTATCGCAATATACTTTCAAATGATATGCATATCTTATGATGTCATATGTATCGCGATACAGGAAATCAAATATGTCTGAAGATGGGCTGGTGTGAAAAAAGCAAAACCTGCAATTATCTCTCAAGTTTACATGTATACTATATATAATTGACTCATCTAGCCCGCAATTAAACTCCATTTAGTTTAAAATGAATTGTTTCTGATAATTCAGGCGGTATCCTGGCATTTGGATACAATAATTTAGTGTATAGTGATATGTAATTATGAATCGTATCGTTGATCATGTATCGTGATTCTTATCATATCGTGACCAAGTGTATCGTTGCAGCCCTAGTCATGAAAGGGTTAATGTGACACTTATCACAAAATCATCAGAAGAAATTTATGACTGCACTTTCAATTTTCTTTCCCAAATATTAAGATATTTTATATTCTTGAAAAGAGCTACAGCAAAGATACATGCACTGTAACAATCTACAAGGATCTCTTGATCATATACTAAACAGAACTCCGATACATGTTTTTAAAGATATTGCCGAAAAGCCAACCCTACCCCCACCCTCGGTGCTTTCGCGACTAGTCAGATTCCTCATGTCGAAAAAATGGTAGCGCATGATAAACACGACATGAAACAGTTTATATATATACCAGCAACAGAGACTACCTGTTTCCAGCTATTAACTATCATAATTAGTCTTATCATAGACTGTGCGATTTGAAATTTGGCACACATATCAAGTACATGTATGACTGTTTTCAGAGTCTACCTGTTTCCAGCCTGAAATTTTAATGGAATCAAGTATTTATTTTTTTTTGGATGATTTTAAAGACATATTATGGACTTGTTCGAGTGCGTGAAACTGATAATTTAGTATTCAGACGCTATGCCAACCTGGGGAATGTTGCATTCTATTAACATCGCCGAAAATTTCCAAGAAATCGACCACACCACTCCAAAGAAAATATCGTCCTAACTACACACAATTGTCATTATTTACATCTTGATTCGGGATGCAACTATCGGCGATAAACTAACACAAATGATTGAATAAAGCAGGCGCATAAATAGGGATGATGCATAGGGGCAGTGCATGGTGGGGAGTAGTGGAGCGTGTTACAAGTCAAGTCCCTGTGCTCCAGTAATAATATGGTCAATTGAGTACGATCACTTGGCAAAACTGAGCAGTAAATATCCCTCAATCGCTTTTAATCCCATTCATATTGTAGATTTTATTAACGGGTAATATCACAATTTTAACAAACATGGGTCTTGGGTAACTTAACTAACTTTATCACAATTTTGCAACAAATAATGTGAGAATGACGAATTCAGCTATAGTAGAGTTACTATAATACCATGTTGTAAAGCAGGCATGTGTATAGGGACTGCACATACTAGTAACGGCAGTTAGGGGGGGCAGTCTGCGGAGCACATTACAAGTCCCTGTGGTATCAATCACAGGGGCCTGTAATGCAATCGGCTGCCCCTCCCCTGCACTGCTCCATCTCTGAATACGCAGCCTGCTTTACGTTGGTAAATAGCAGTAGAGCTGGTAGGTGACAGAGTTCGCTTCAATCCAATATATTTCTTTTAAAAGCTCATTTTCCCACAACCAGTCTGTCCTAATTAAGATTACCACATTGTGTTCTCGTGCATAAGTGTGAATAATTTACATGTACTTCTTTCTCTTTCCATTGTCAAATAAACAGCAATTGAATAAATAGTGCAATTAAATAAATAGATAGATAAAAAGAGCGATTGCAAGTGAATAATTCACATTTGAATAAATAAATAACAATTGAACAAATAATGATAATGACAAAGGGGGGACAGTTTCAACAAAACAGACAGACTAAATTGATGACGTAGAAAAGTCAAGACTTGATTGCTTTGATTTATGCTGCGGTGCGCGTGGAGCTGGAACGTCACAGACTCGCAACCTTTCATGTTAGGCCGCCAAAGGAAATTGGCATCGAATGTGTAGCAAGTGATGCTGAATAGGTCACTCTCACCGGTTTTCTGTGATAAAGTTACCCAGGTTCCTAATTTTGTGATAAAGTTACCCAGGTTGGTGAGAATTGTGATAAAGTTACCAAGGTTAAGCAAATCTCACAATATCAACTCGATTTAAAAGTGACAGAGGGAAATATTGTTCAGTTTTGGCAAGTAATAGCCCTTATCAAGCATAAATTAAGACATATTAGTACTGTAGTTCGTCATTTTGATCACAAAGATCAATAATTTGTTGCTAAACATGAACTATTATTAACCTGGGTAACTTTATCACATTCTTCTCCAACCTGGGTAACTTTATCACAGAAAACCGGTGAGAGTGACCTATTCAGCGCAAGTGATTCGCAGACTGACAGTGACACAGAGTGTAGTTGTTGGTTTCATGTCTAGAAAAGCCGCCGGTGATCAACCGGATATGTGTTGTGGGGTATATGAATACACAATCAACTGTCCAAATCGCCGTAACCGGATATCCGGACAACCGTCCCAGTACTAGTTTTTATTGCTTTATGGAGACAATATTTGGTGGTAAAAAAATTATTAAATGCTCATATGGATATAAATGGAATTAAGGGGCGCTTAATTGTGGTGTTGAATGAAATAGGAATATCCTACGCCGACACATCTGTGTTGATAAAGATACCGGGCCATTGCTCAGATAAATTGGCCAAATTTTTACGATTTTCAGAGCGATGGTAAATCAGTTAAATTTGTACTCTTCCCCTTGTCCTATATTTAATACCATTAACGTAAATCGGGTGCTTAATAGAGACAGGGCAGTGCAAAAGGGAGGACAGCGGAGCACGTTGCAGACCCCAGTGTAATATGGCTGTCCCGTGTGCAACAATGTGCGCACCTTTAGTGAACGTTCAGACGACCACGATACAATTGTCAGTGGAAAGATTTCCGTCTGAGGAAGTAACCGTTAGTTCGACTGCGCATGCCCACGTCAAAATCGTAGGTAAAAAAATAATATCAAGCTGTTTGATTTTAGATGCAAAATCGTGGCGTATCCTTGGTTACCTCCACTTGCGATGTATTCGCAGTCGTGTGTACGTAAAAATCGTAGCTTGAAATGACCATAGGGTAGTCAATCACATGCTTTAGGAACAACCTACGATATCATAATGCCCGACGACATCGCAATCGTGTGAAAAAAATATCCACGATCTTGTCGGGTCCGATTGCTCCACTTATGATTGAATCGTGTCGTCTGAACGTACACTTAAGTAGCATGTTCAGATCGTTTTGTTTTTCCGCGTTTTGCATCTGTCGAAACGGAAAAACTCCATTTGCATTTTCACTAAAACACGCAACATTGCGAGATAAAATGACTTTGATTTACACGGTAAGAAGAAGAATAAAACTACATATATATCGATAAAGTTTTGGAACATGTATCAATAACACTTGATAGCAGCTAATTTCGACTTGACATTTTGTTATTCAGGAAAATTTATTTTTCATGTACCAATTTTTCCTATTTTCGACGTTCGTCTAAAATTTAAACTACGGTACATCAAACTGCTTCACTGTAAATGATTTTGGGCTAATTATTTAATGTAACAGATTAAAATAGGCACTTGCTTTATATGTATGCCAATTTTGTTTTCATTTTCCGGATTTTTAAGGTTTTTTTTCTTAGGTTTAACATGCCAAACTTTGTCAATTAAAAAAACAATGAACGAATCGCCTCTCATCATTCATCATCTGTATCAATGCAAAGCACAGTTCAATAATACATTTTGCAAAGGAGTTTTCGATGAACGGCATACTTTTATACTACATTTCAAGCTCAACTGAACAAAATAAAGTTTAAGCTATTGTCATCTGTTGTCATGGGTTGTTGTTTGTATGTGCGTGCATCAATGATTGCTGTTGGCATACCCTATATGCCACAAATCTCTCATTTAATTGTCAACAAACTTCATATGGATTCTTGGGGTGATAATTTTCCCCGAATTGTATCTTGGATGTCACATTTGATTCATCAGCACACCCTGTACCATGTCCTGCCTTGGTCCTGTGACTCAGACTGTGAATGGGATGGGGGTCAAACTTTCTGTTTTGTGCTACCGTTGTCGTAGGTGACAAATCAAAATCTCAAACATATCATTCTGCAACTATTTCCACTACTGCCTGTAAATGGATGCTCTTCATAATAGTACATGTATTTGTGTGAATTTAAGAAACTAATTTTAAATTATTCTGTTTACTTTTTCACTTATATTTAACTTTTTGTGTTGCCAATAAACAATGAAGAAAGTGACATTAATGATGATGTACATGTAGCTAAAATTTAAGCGATGCGAGTAGAGTATATTGGTGGGTATTAAAAACCAATGTGAAGAAATTTTCCATCAACATCCTTTTTGTTTCTTTGATATAAATTAATCATCATAACCAAGATAAATAGGACAACCCAACCAGGGACAACCGCCCCAAACTGTCACAACAACCTGCCTCAGTTATTCTATGTTTTACTTGGTTATATGTAAATACGTGGATAAACATAATACATGTAAATAACTGTGATTATAGAGAACTGTGCTGTAAATGGCAACAAAGAATCATGAGATGAAAATAAGACTGATGAGGTGATGTCAGGTTGATGTGCTGTGAATTTCTGATCAGATATTCACATGTTTATAAAATTGGGGGTTTCATGCAGGTTTGCAACTTCCAAGTCTCCCCTTCATTTAGGGACCATATACTTTTTTTCTTCTTGATACTGTACTAATCAGGGACGTGGCTAGAGGGGGTGTCCACATTGTGAATTCCAATTGGCAATTGCAGCTCCCTTGAATCAGACTAAACACAAGTTTTTCGAAATTCCATTCAAACCCCCTCCCCAACTGATTATTATGGTTCTTATCTTGTGGTTAGTCAGATGGAGAAACAGAAGCATGTTTCTATATACCCGGTATGACAAATTTCATAGATCAGAACCTGAAAATTGGATAAATCCTAACCATCTGGTGGTCCGGCTCCAACCATATTCACAGGGCCTAGGAGAGAAATCAGGACATTCTGAATAGACCATTGATTCGGCCCGGTGTGAGAAAATTTTGAAATCTGATCAAGAAAATCCCTAAATCCTAGAATCTGTAGACTGGCCTCAAGCCTTCCTACAGCGTTGGAAAATTTCAAACCACATACCCCTGTTACTTTGGAAATTTTCCAACTGATGACCATTTCAGCCCACAATTTTAACCAAATGTAGGAAAATATTAACAGTTTTTGACTGACCACAAGGGACCAACCAGGACACAAGCCCAAAGGTTGGAAAATTTACTACTACATGTACAATGTACAAAGTAGTACCGATACCTTTACTGGGAAAGTATTAACATGAGACAGGTTCATAATAAACTGTGCTTCTTTTTATTTCAAATTGATGAAATAACAAATTAAATTCAACATATAAACATATATTGTATTAAAATGGCATGTGTGTACAGTACATGTATATAGCTTATCGCAACACACAGAAGATAAGACAGACCAACAAGTCACAAAAATGCAGTGTATATTATGCAAATGGCATTATTTTTTTAAATAGTATCAACTTCAGAACATTGCTGCTCTCTGCAGATTTGTGTTAATTCTCCCTCGGAGTCCCTCCCCCCACATGTTTGTAAGTTTGTTAAGTGGTACCATACAATATAGTGTATACAGGCTCCAGATAACCCAGATAAAGTTTTAGGGCAGGTTCGTTCAACTTAGGATAATCAGGTTAGTTGGCAATGAACCCTGCACATGCAGTTTAGTTTTCAGGTGATACAGGTTTTGTGATTTCTGGATAACAATTGTTTAGTGGCAGTTTAATGTCTCTGTTTGCCCAATAATAGCTCGATGACAAGTATCAAACAATTTGTTGCCTTGAGCATGTCTTTGAATGGACTTAAACATTTTGGCAGAAAAAAAAATTTGACGTAAATTTTTCGAAAATTCAGAAAAAAATCACGTCACATAATTTTCATTTTTTCTCAATTTGGTTATGCTTTAGGATCAATATACTAGTAGTTACCACTTTATATCAAAATTTCCCAGATGTTTGCAAAATTTTGAAAAAGGTGTGAAGATGCTAACTTAAGATCCTTACCGTGGCAAAGTAGTCCAGGGCTTGACAAAAAACTTATGCTTATAATACCCTATAAGGCTAAGTCAGTAAGTGTCACATAACAGATTCTTATGATTCATTGAGAATTTCCAACATTGCCAACAACAAACGATAACTGAAAATGTGAAATTTGAAAAAAACATAACAAAAAAAACAACCTGAAAAAAAAGCAAACAATCACCTGATTAGAACTTACCCTTTGTCTTGTTAGTCGCCGAACACAGCCATCTAATCAATATTAGTTGATGTTGTGGTATCGTAAACGTATTGTGCAAATTTTAATGATGATTGACTGATAAATTCATCTTTCCTATTTTCGTGGATGAGATTGAGCGGTTGATATTGATTTTGAAATATGTTGTGAAATTGCAATTAGCAAGAAAGAACTAACAGCACTATTAGCTTACTCTTTGTTGAGGTGTGTATCACATCTTTTGCATGAACTGTCAAGAGTTTTCACTTTATAATTTTGAAGAATAACGCTAAACAGTACTACAAATAAAAACGTTTGACGTTCCCGCAACATTATTGTTAGGATCACGTGACACCCCGCACCAACACAACAGCCAATCGAAAAGCGATAATCGATGGAAATCGAAAGGAATTCCCGAATCTAAAAATAGAGTTAAAGAGATTTTCACTTTAACTCAACGCCGTCGAAACTGTTGAAATAATTAAAAAAAAAAATGTAAACGTTTTTAATCTGTTAAGTTGATGTTATTATTTCATTTTAGTTTTATGTAATTTATATACCATTTGAAAGTGGAAGCTCCAAAACATTATATTTATAATATCAACTCAAGTACGTTAATCCAGATAATCTGGATAAAGGTACATGATCAACTGATCTGGTTGAATAAACTGGGAACATGTTGTTTTTGTCAAGGTACCGAGGTGTGTTATATGCTTAATTTTGATCCAGGCTGTACTGTAAAGTTTATCATTCTCAATGGAAGAGAATAACTCTATATTTTAGTTCGAATTCGGATGCATTGTGTGTTGACAACAGGGGAAGTCTTTGAATGAATCTGAGAATCTCCATTCACTTGGTGGTCCTCCAAGGCCACAGCTTTTCCATATTCTTGTGGAATATATATATTTTTTTGGTTCCTCTTCCAAATGGTATATACTATGGAATATGATGTGTATACCGTAATGTTATCTGGGCATTCAAAAATTAAGTGGGCCTTTAATATATTAATTGAATGTGGGGCCACTGGGGAGGACCAAACAATTTTCCAAGCATCTCAATGTGTGCTTGCAGTGACCAAGAGCAATTTGTTTAACATCTAGAAAAAATGTTTCCTCTGAAGTTTTCTGCTCTATTAGTCTGATTTTTATGGGAAGCCAAATTCACTTTTAATAATTATTTGTGCTTTAAGTACAATTATTTACGAACATTGCGCTTAAGCACATTTCATTCCCCATCAATATAGATCTTCCCTCCAAATTAAAATAGGCTTCCCCATGATTGAACTTCCAATGTGTGGTGGACTCTGTGAATATCAACAGGGTGTGTTAGGTAATAGTTTTTAATTTCCTTATTTGCGCTTAATTGTGCTTAGTGCAAATAATTGTGCTTAAGCATAAATAGCTTATTTGTTCTTAAGCATAATTATAGTATTTGCGCTTAAGCACAATTATGTGTGCTTAAGCACAAATAATTTAGCTTAAGAGCAAATAATGGTGCTTAAGAGCAAATAATTGTGCTTAAGCACAAATTATTGCGCTAAAATGCAAATAATTATTAAAAGTGAATTTGGCCTCCCATAGATTTGATATGACATATTCATATTTCTATTGGAGGCCAATTTCCAATTTATTAATAGTTCCATTGAAGCGCAATGCAACTGCGATTAAGCAATTATTATCTCTATCTCACAACCTAGCCACATTACTAGTAGCATATGGGAGACCGTTTTCACATTTATTAAATAACTGGACACTGAATTGCACGCTTAAGCACAATTAATTGCACTTAATACAATTGATTGCCTTTAATAGCAATTAGTTGTACATAAACATACATCAATTGTGCTTAAGGGCAATTCAATTGCACTTAATGACAATTCAATTACACTAAAGCATAATTAATTTAAGAGTATGTGGGTAGAAATTGCGCTTAACTCTGTAATTAAGTAAAATTTACACTTTAAGAAAATTGGGTTCAGCACAATTTAAGTGCACGGCAATGATTTTTTAATAAATATTAATTTGGCCTTCTATACGTTCATAACAATTCAGGCCTGTGCTTATAAAACGTAATTATTTTCACTTGGCTAAAGCAAAAACATGCAATCTGTGAAATTTGTGCTCAAGTAAAGTTAAAATGGTTATCCTTAGCTCTTTCATGATAGGAGCTGAGCTGGTGCAGCATTAAAGATCCTGTGACAGTGCATTCTCTTTTATATGAGAGTCTCCCATAGGAAGCTTACACGGTCACAGTAATATTGTTAGGCCAATGCATTCTCTTATATATACAAGGCTCCTTATGGGAGACTCACATATGTAAGAGAATGCATTGGCACATGGCTTTTCACAAAGTTTCAGGAAGCTCCAGTCATGAAAAGGTTAATCACATTCATGTGTGTTCAAGTATAAATTATTTTGACTTGAGCTCAAATCAATGCAGTTGAGCAACAATTGCAATTCACTTAATCACTATTCTCACTCATTTCCATTAGAGCTCTTTCCATCAATGTATCACATTATTATAATCAATAAATTTGAAAAATGATCAAGGAAATATGGGTTGATACAAAAATCGGACTTGGCACTGAAAGAGTTAATGGTTCTATAATGCACATTATGTCTTTCTCAAGTTATTTGTATATTATATATGTCATCAGGGAGGCAGAATTAAATTTACAGTTATGATTTTTTTTACTGATGTTGACGTCTTGTTCAGGCTAATAACTCCCCCCCCCCCCCAAAGATATTTGGTGGGGGGGATGTAATATATCTTTGCCTGATGTGTCTGCCAAATTGCACAATGTTATATTTGGACATACTGAAGACAAATATTGAAGGCCACAGGCGTGCATGAACTGGGGCTATTCTGAGACAATGTTTTGAAAGAACACAATGGGTTTGCAAAGAAATTGAAGGCCCCCCCCCAATCCCTTATCCAGTTGTCAAGCAGTTAGTTAAAGGCCCACTTAATTTTTCGAGTCCTGATTATTTTTTTTATAGTGACTTGATATACGGTTTTAATAACAATCTATGCCATAAAATATGATTAAAATACTATAATGCATCACTATTTGAAACATCTGTGTCTCAGAAGATGCCCACAGCGAACTAGAAAACTGCTGAAATCATAGAATGACTTCCCTCCTTTGGCTCCCAGAATGCAGCAGAATTCAAACTTTTTCAATGGAAGGGGAAGAACTCTATCTTTAATATATGAGTTATTCCCCCGCATTGAAAATAATGCTTCTTTTTACTGCAATCTAGATGACAGAACGTGTTGGCAACTCAACAAAAACAACATGTCCACAGTTCATTACACCGGATAAGTTGATAATACAATGTTTTGGAGCTTCCTCTTTCAAACGGTATATAATATGGCATATATTTTATATAATGTAATCTGGGGGTTCGAAAATTATGTGGGCCTTTAAGATAGTTCCTGGTAGCTGATTAACCCTTTCAGTGCCAAGTCCGATTTTTGTATCAACCCATATTTCCTTGATCATTTTTCAAATTTATTGATTATAATAATGTGATACATGTACATTGATGGAAAGAGCTCTGAGAGCTCTTTCCATCAATGTATCAAATTATTATAATCAACAAATTTGAAAAATGATCAAGGAAATATGGGTTGATACAAAAATCGGACTTGGCACTGAAAGGGTTAATGAGTGACATTTTAAAGATGGTTCATCTCTTTGTAAACATGTGTTACACATGTTTACAAAGAGATGAACCATCTTTAAACAGTGTTTTATTTATTTACAGGGGTATAAAATAGGGGTATTAGATATGCATTGAAGACCCCTCTCCATAAATGCTTCTATCGATTGGAAAGTTGAAATGATAAATAGAATAAACATGACCATATTGAAGTGTGGCTTTGCGTCCCAGAATGAATCTGACCGAACTAATAATAATTATTGCAGGTGCACATATTCCCATGCTGGTTGACATCTATGCCAAGTTTTTTTTAATTTGACTGGACAATGATGGAATACAGGCTCGGACAAAAGATGCGATGTGCGATTCTATGTCGAAAAATGGCAATAACTCCATCAAAATGAGTCTGACCAAACTCAAAATCGCAGGTTCCCATGCTGGTTGAAAAATGTGACAATTTTTTAAAAAATTGACCAGAAAATGACCGAATGAAGGCTCAGACTAAGTTCCAGACAGACGTACACACGGACGAGGGTCAATATTATAGTCCTCCCATCGGATGTCGGGGGGACAATTAAATAGGGCGTTATTTCCAGGATTGAGGAGAGAAACATTGAATATATAACTCAATAATAATATTTTATTTAAATAAGAAACAGATTTCTATCACCTCTTATTCTTATGCTTCTGAATCTTACTCCTCTTTGCTGCCTGCGTCTTTTCTTGGCTTCCAGCATTTGGTTTTTTAGATTTATTGAAACCAATGTCTGAATGCTCACCACCTAAGTTCTGTTTTTCAAACACAGTACTTTTGTCGATTGGTTTGATTATCTGGCCTCTCCTGGTGAAAACCTTAGGTTTTATTAATTTCCTGAAAGCCCGCTCAGTCTGCCAGTTTTTACCAATGGGGGCTTTAATGCTGTCCTCAAACTGCTTGCGATTTGCGAACGGGTATGGTACATTTTTGACCTGTAATAAATAAATTACCAAGTAAGTAGAGTTTAGTTGTTTTTTTTCTTCAAATTTCTGTGCGCGTTTAAATCACAATGTCTTTGTTTACGTCCGGTCGAAATGAAACTACGTTTGGCACTTTCGGTGTTTTGACGGGAGGGGAGATAATCCATAAAATAGCCGAGAAGTGGCTAATAATTTTATGGCTAATCTACATATTAGAGGTGCCACGATTATTGATTTTGATAATCGATCGTCAATAATCGATTATAATCGATTAATCGTACCTAATATCAATAACAGTGGAAGTATTCCGTAATATGGCCTATTGGCTGGGTGTTAGTTAAAAAAACTCAGCTGATGTAAGTTTTACGTTAATAATGTGCACCATAAACCACCGGTAATGACTAATGAGCACAATGTATTCAATACCAGCACATTTATCGGCGATGTCATGGTTATAATAATTGTGAGTTCATTAGAACGAATGTAGCCATTAATTTCAGTGTTATGAATAGCCAAACATACAAACAATAGTAGAAATGCATGACGGACCGCTGGCGGTTCCTAAAAAATGGGATCTAATGTTACGGAAACTATAAGTTTCAGCAAGCTTCCAGAGTGTGGATAACAATTACAAAGGTGGCCCCCCACCCAGAAATTTCAGGACTCAAAACAAGTTAAGTAATTGATAATAGTGAGTTTCATTCAGCAGTCACCACATGATAAGTGATAGCCTGTAATAGTAACATCTAAGTATACTCATGTTGTCGGAATCTCTCTGATGCACGATCAAAGGTTATTAAACCTTCGGTTGTAGATTAAACTGTGTAAAACAAACACGGTATTCAATAATACCCGGAACTTTCCGACGTCCGAAATAAATAACGGAGATTAATCCACGATGGAAATGGTAATCGATTATCGGCTTTATCAACGGTTCATCGATTGTACGATTAATCGTGGCACCCCTACTACATATACAGTAATGCCCTAAATAACCGACTCCTTAACCACAGCAGAATTATGGGTATTTTTATAGGATTTAGTCGGAAATATACCCATAATTCTGCTGTGGTTAAGGAGTAGATTATTTAGGGCATGACTGTAAAAGATTGAGATTATCCCAAATAAATAAAAAATACAAATTTTCTCAGGATCCTCCCTCATCACACAAAAGAGGGCCTCATCAGGACTCATCAGAAAATTGTATTTACAATTTTATCCAGAGTTTTTCAGATTTCAAAACTATTTCTCCAATTTATCCACAATTAGAAATTTAGATAGGTTTTTGTTGGAAGACATAATGATTAAAAGGCTTAGGAGGATAGACTGTCGACACTGGATGATAGATTGTCTACATTGGACTATCTACACTGGACGATAGATTATCTTCACTGGACGATAGATTGTCTACATTGGACTATCTACACTGAACGATAGATTATCTTCACTGGACGATAGATTATCTTCACTGGACGATAGATTATCTTCACTGGACGATAGTTTATCTACATTGGAGGATAGATTATCTACATTGGAGGATAGATTATCTACATAGGAGGATAGATTCTATGCATTGCTTGGAAAATTGTTGGGTTTTTACCAAAGATTTACCTGAACAACCATTTATATCTAGAATTCTTGGAAAAATAGAAATAAAAAGCCTCCCTCCCGCATCTAATTTTCCACATATATCCTGTTGCGTATCCAAATTTTTCACTTTTTTTTGTGAACTTTCCCAGCTTTGTAAAATAATTAAACCTTCAAACCAGTAATGACACATTTAAGTTGATTTAACACAAGACTACTACACTGGCTGTTATGCCCCCCCCCCCCCCCCCCCCCCCCCAGATACTTACATTTCTATTTTTCAGACCCCCAACAACCGGATAAATCGTGTACTGCTACCTGACACCATGCTACTACAATGTCCACAGAAAATTAGAACAGTTTTGCATAAATAATGGCAGCTTCTGAATAGTGCTTAGCCATAAAATGGCCAGCATATGCCTTGATTGAGCTGAATGCAAACACCAATTAACAGTGCCGAGTACTATTTTTCTAAATTAAGCAGTTCGTCCACTAAGGAAATATAATTAACATTACCTTCTCATGACGGGAGCTGAGCTGGTGCAGCGTTAAAGATCCTTTGCCAGTGCATTCTCTTATATATTGCAATTCTCGTATTGAGAGCCTCGTATATATACGAGAATGCACTGGCTTACAAGGTCAAGGTAAATATTGTTAGGCCAATGTATTCTCTTATATATGCGAGGCTCGCATATATAAGAGAATGCATTGGCACACGGTTTTCGCAAAATTTCAGGAAGCTTCAGTCATGGAAAGATTTAATTTGATAAGCTTTGACTTTTGACAGTAATTCTCTGATTCGTAAGGTGATTATCACAACAATACCTGTAGTTTAGCTATATGCTTGTCTTTCTGTTCACTGATAATAACATTTCCCAGCAGCTCATCTTTCCTTGGTCTCTGTCGTGGAGCTTTTATTGTAAACCTGGAAACAATACTATAAAGTTATTATACAATGTTGTGTACAGTATGTGTTTTTCTTGTATGAGTCCAGGTTGTAGTGAAAAGTCATATTGGACAAGACACAACCTGGACAAGTTTATTATCCATATGTATGTTTATCCAAATTTTGGGAATAAAACTTGTGTTTATTTTTTTTATTTGTCGGCACCAGTGTTCACGAAAATAAATTGTAAATGGCGAAAAAAAATGACCAAATGGCGAAAAAAATAGCTAAATTAATTTCTTCTCAAATATGTCCATCTGGACATGGTGGCGATTATAAACAAACAGCACTCATCGGTCTAATAACATCACGCGTAGCTGACATCCGTACAACAAAAGCGTCGCCACCTCGTGTATGTTACACGATCCGATGTGCTTGGAGCAATTAGTAATAGGTGTACATTGGTGTTGATTTCATGCAGTGTCAATGGCAGACGCTTTGTGTTGTAATAAACGCAACTTTTGAGTGGGATAAGGGTAAGATGCTTAATCACTTTAAGTGAAGGAGGTTTTTGTTGCGAATCAAGTTTCCAATATGCATTTGCAGTTTGATATCCCTATTAATTAATTCTAACTTTTTACAAAACCGAACGATCTGTCCAACTAGCCGCGATGAAAATTATCCTAATTGCGTAGTCACAAGGGTATACTTATTATTTTCCCGCGAATTGAACAAATATGCACCAGATACGCATAGGCATAGATAAAACTATGCCCAAACTCGCGAATATATCAAACTTCAGGTTGCCTTCAGATATCGTATTGCATATTTTCGCTATATGTTAATACATCGCAATTTATTTTTATTTGCGATGGTCTAAAAACTTTCATTGTATGTGGAATCGCTTGGCAGGATATTATTGCTCATATTACATTGTTATTGTTTTCTTTTGACAATAAAATGTAATATACGTTCAATTTATCTAAAAAAAAATATCCAAACAAATAGTTAAAGTAAATTCAAAGTGGCTAAAAAAAATTTACATTTGGTTAAAAAATGGCTAAATGAATTTCTGGGCCAGCGTGAACACTGGTCGGCACTTATTTCACTATAAAAGACTGTATTTGTTCCTCAGACAGCATAATTTGGAACAGTAAATATGGAAGTGAAAAAAAAACTCAATGCGGAAGTGATACGTCTGCTAAATCCACCAGAGTATTGAGTGCGCATCACAATTTAACCGATTCATTTGCCAATAGAGTAACTGCGCTTTGATTAGAATTAGTTTGTGACGTCACAGAGTCCCGAAATTTGTTATAAAGTCAGTTCCGAGTCCAATATGAGTTTTGGGAGTCCAATATGACTTTCCCGGATTATCATGTGACAGCTTTTGACCAATCGGAAATAGTCTTAGTAAAAGGGTGGATAATAAAATTACATAGCTAGTAATTAAATTCATTCACAGCCAATTAATTCTACCACGTGATCATGCCATATTCAGCGGTATCGGGTCACCCCTTCCCGACTTCGCTTTCATCAGGTGCAATGTAATGTCGATATCGGACCGACTAACTGGTCTGATATCACCGGTCTGATATTACTTGATACATACCAGCTGTGACGTCGTGGAAAACCCAGGGAGATCACGTGAATATTACATCACTTTCCACTTTCCGTGTTCGCCTTGTTGTCATTTAGTTACTTCCATAAACAGAGCGCCAGAAAAAATGTTGTCAGATGCACAACTTGATTCATTTGTCAACGATCAAACACCTGATAATATGAAAGTGTCAATGACACTATATCTCAACTTGGGGAATGAGTTTATTTTTTGCTGAGAAATTTGAAATTCAAGATAGTGGCTGGCAGCCATGTTTTATAACAAATAATTGATGTCTCCAATCTAGAGGACACCGTGAAGATCAATATTAAGCTTGGTGACGATAGGATGAGGGATGTGGCCTGTAGGGTGTGCTCAATGATTTAGACAGGTAAGAGTAAAATCAAAGATGGTCACTGACAGCCATGTTATTTAACAGATTTCGGGAATAATCGATGGCTCCCATCTAGAGATCACCCCCGAAATCCTTATGAAGTTTGGTGATGATCGAATGAGGGATATGGCCTGTAAGGTGTGCCAAAGGATTTAGTCATGCAAAGAGTAAAATCCAAGAAGGTTTGCCGGCAGCCATGTTTTATTTGTGGCTATCGGCCCATGGATAGGATGTTTTATTGTGGCTATCGGCCCATGGATAGGATGTTTTATTTTATTTTAATTTGTGGCTATCGGCCCATGGATAGGATGTTTTATTTTATTTTAATTTGTGGCTATCGGCCCATGGATAGTATGTTTTATTGTGGCTATTGGCCTATGGATAGTATGTTTTATTTGTGGCTATCGGCCCATGGATAGGATGTTTTATTTGTGGCTATCGGCCCATGGATAGGATGTTTTATTGTAGCTATCGACCCATGGATAGGATGTTTTATTGTGGCTATCGGCCCATGGATAGGATGTTTTATTTGTTGCTATCGGCCCATGGATAGGATGTTTTATTTGTGGCTATCGGCCCATGGATAGGATGTTTTATTTTGGCTATCGGCCCATGGATAGGATGTTTTATTGTGGCTATCGACCCATGGATAGGATGTTTTATTGTGGCTATCGGCCCATGGATAGGATGTTTTATTTGTGGCTATCGGCCCATGGATAGGATGTTTTATTTGTGGCTATCGGCCCATGGATAGGATGTTTTATTTGTGGCTATTGGCCCATGGATAGGATGTTTTATTTGTGGCTATCAGCCCATGGATAGGATGTTTTATTTGTGGCTATCGGCCCATGGATAGGATGTTTTATTTGTGGCTATCAGCCCATGGATAGGATGTTTTATTTGTGGCTATCGGCCCATGGATAGGATGTTTTATTTGTTGCTATTGGCCCATGGATAGGATGTTTTATTTGTGGCTATCAGCCCATGGATAGGATGTTTTATTTGTGGCTATCAGCCCATGGATAGGATGTTTTATTTGTGGCTATCAGCCCATGGATAGGATGTTTTATTTGTTGCTATTGGCCCATGGATAGGATGTTTTATTGTGGCTATCGACCCATGGATAGGATGTTTTATTGTGGCTATCGGCCCATGGATAGGATGTTTTATTTGTGGCTATCAGCTCATGGATAGGATGTTTTATTGTGGCTATCGGCCCATGGATAGGATGTTTTATTGTAGCTATCGGCCCATGGATAGGATGTTTTATTGTGGCTATCGGCCCATGGATAGGATGTTTTATTGTGGCTATCGACCCATGGATAGGATGTTTTATTGTTGCTATCGGCCCATGGATAGGATGTTTTATTGTAGCTATCGACCCATGGATAGGATGTTTAATTGTGGCTATCGGCCCATGGATAGGATGTTTTATTTGTTGCTATCGGCCCATGGATAGGATGTTTTATTGTTGCTATCGGCCCATGGATAGGATGTTTTATTGTAGCTATCGACCCATGGATAGGATGTTTTATTGTGGCTATCGACCCATGGATAGGATGTTTTATTGTGGCTATCGACCCATGGATAGGATGTTTTATTTGTGGCTATCGGCCCATGGATAGGATGTTTTATTGTGGCTATCGGCCCATGGATAGGATGTTTTATTTGTAGCTATCGACCCATGGATAGGATGTTTTATTTGTTGCTATTGGCCCATGGATAGGATGTTTTATTTGTGGCTATCGGCCCATGGATAGGATGTTTTATTGTAGCTATCGACCCATGGATAGGATGTTTTATTTGTGGCTATCGGCCCATGGATAGGATGTTTTATTGTGGCTATCGATCCATGGATAGGATGTTTTATTTGTAGCTATCGACCCATGGATAGGATGTTTTATTTGTGGCTATCGGCCCATGGATAGGATGTTTTATTGTGGCTATCGATCCATGGATAGGATGTTTTATTTGTAGCTATCGACCCATGGATAGGATGTTTTATTTGTTGCTATTGGCCCATGGATAGGATGTTTTATTTGTGGCTATCGGCCCATGGATAGGATGTTTTATTGTAGCTATCGACCCATGGATAGGATGTTTTATTTGTGGCTATCGGCCCATGGATAGGATGTTTTATTGTGGCTATCGATCCATGGATAGGATGTTTTATTTGTAGCTATCGACCCATGGATAGGATGTTTTATTTGTAGCTATCGACCCATGGATAGGATGTTTTATTTGTAGCTATCGGCCCATGGATAGGATGTTTTATTTGTAGCTATCGACCCATGGATAGGATGTTTTATTTGTAGCTATCGACCCATGGATAGGATGTTTTATTGTAGCTATCGGCCCATGGATAGGATGTTTAATTGTGGCTATCGACCCATGGATAGGATGTTTTATTGTGGCTATCGACCCATGGATAGGATGTTTTATTGTGGCTATCGGCCCATGGATAGGATGTTTTATTGTGGCTATCGGCCCATGGATAGGATGTTTTATTGTGGCTATCGGCCCATGGATAGGATGTTTTATTTGTGGCTATCGGCCCATGGATAGGATGTTTTATTTGTAGCTATCGACCCATGGATAGGATGTTTTATTTGTTGCTATTGGCCCATGGATAGGATGTTTTATTTGTGGCTATCGGCCCATGGATAGGATGTTTTATTGTAGCTATCGACCCATGGATAGGATGTTTTATTTGTAGCTATCGGCCCATGGATAGGATGTTTTATTTGTAGCTATCGACCCATGGATAGGATGTTTTATTTGTAGCTATCGACCCATGGATAGGATGTTTTATTGTAGCTATCGGCCCATGGATAGGATGTTTAATTGTGGCTATCGACCCATGGATAGGATGTTTTATTGTGGCTATCGACCCATGGATAGGATGTTTTATTGTGGCTATCGGCCCATGGATAGGATGTTTTATTGTGGCTATCGGCCCATGGATAGGATGTTTTATTGTGGCTATCGGCCCATGGATAGGATGTTTTATTTGTGGCTATCGGCCCATGGATAGGATGTTTTATTTGTAGCTATCGACCCATGGATAGGATGTTTTATTTGTTGCTATTGGCCCATGGATAGGATGTTTTATTTGTGGCTATCGGCCCATGGATAGGATGTTTTATTGTAGCTATCGACCCATGGATAGGATGTTTTATTTGTGGCTATCGGCCCATGGATAGGATGTTTTATTGTAGCTATCGACCCATGGATAGGATGTTTAATTGTGGCTATCGGCCCATGGATAGGATGTTTTATTTGTTGCTATCGGCCCATGGATAGGATGTTTTATTGTTGCTATCGGCCCATGGATAGGATGTTTTATTGTAGCTATCGACCCATGGATAGGATGTTTTATTGTGGCTATCGACCCATGGATAGGATGTTTTATTGTGGCTATCGACCCATGGATAGGATGTTTTATTTGTGGCTATCGGCCCATGGATAGGATGTTTTATTGTGGCTATCGGCCCATGGATAGGATGTTTTATTTGTAGCTATCGACCCATGGATAGGATGTTTTATTTGTTGCTATTGGCCCATGGATAGGATGTTTTATTTGTGGCTATCGGCCCATGGATAGGATGTTTTATTTGTGGCTATCGGCCCATGGATAGGATGTTTTATTTGTGGCTATTGGCCCATGGATAGGATGTTTTATTTGTGGCTATCAGCCCATGGATAGGATGTTTTATTTGTGGCTATCGGCCCATGGATAGGATGTTTTATTTGTGGCTATCAGCCCATGGATAGGATGTTTTATTTGTGGCTATCGGCCCATGGATAGGATGTTTTATTTGTTGCTATTGGCCCATGGATAGGATGTTTTATTTGTGGCTATCGGCCCATGGATAGGATGTTTTATTTGTGGCTATCAGCCCATGGATAGGATGTTTTATTTGTGGCTATCGGCCCATGGATAGGATGTTTTATTTGTGGCTATCAGCCCATGGATAGGATGTTTTATTTGTGGCTATCAGCCCATGGATAGGATGTTTTATTTGTGGCTATCAGCTCATGGATAGGATGTTTTATTGTGGCTATCGGCCCATGGATAGGATGTTTTATTGTGGCTATCGGCCCATGGATAGGATGTTTTATTGTGGCTATCGACCCATGGATAGGATGTTTTATTGTTGCTATCGGCCCATGGATAGGATGTTTTATTGTAGCTATCGACCCATGGATAGGATGTTTTATTGTGGCTATCGGCCCATGGATAGGATGTTTTATTTGTTGCTATCGGCCCATGGATAGGATGTTTTATTGTTGCTATCGGCCCATGGATAGGATGTTTTATTGTAGCTATCGACCCATGGATAGGATGTTTTATTGTGGCTATCGGCCCATGGATAGGATGTTTTATTTGTTGCTATCGGCCCATGGATAGGATGTTTTATTTGTGGCTATCGGCCCATGGATAGGATGTTTTATTGTGGCTATCGGCCCATGGATAGGATGTTTTATTGTGGCTATCGGCCCATCGATAGGATGTTTTATTTGTGGCTATCGGCCCATGGATAGGATGTTTGAGAATGCAACCATATGTGAAGATGCCTGTAAATAGTGTGTCTGCCATGGGAGACCTTGGATCAGATTGAAGTTCACCAGTAGAAATTGACAATGTTCACCCATTAGTCACCTCGATTATGCATTTTATCTTCTGCAAATTATGGGATATAGAAACTTCCCAGAAGGGAAAATTAACTAAAGACAATGTAAATTTGAGACTATAGAAACTTCCCAGAAGATGAGGCCTAAGCAGAATAAGGTCCCCGTGGGCTAGCATCTCTAAATTCACCCTGAGGGGACCTCAATCTGCAAATGACAGACACTTGGAGGCTTGGTAGTTTGACTATGTCTTGATTCTAGTACTTTTAAACATTGTAACTTTACCTTGCGACTTTCTTCTTGGGAGGTTTGAGACCAACACCTGCCCAGTTTCCCCAGCCTGGTAGCAACATACTTATGTCTTTCACCCGTTCTTTGTCAACTGCATCTTCTTTCTCTTTTGAAAACTCTTCGATAACATCATCATCAGCAAAAGCTTGGGCCATTGTGAGGCGCTGACGCTCCACGGGGCTAATGTCAGTGTTCTCGTCATCATCCTCCAGGTCAGGGTCCTGAGAGTACTGAATTTTATTCTCCAATGTGAACAACTTTTTGGGGTCAACGAAAGGCTCGTCACTTTTATGTTTGGAAGAGTCTGAGACTTTGGTTTTTTTTGGGGGCTTTTTGATGACAATTTCTTCATTATCACTGGAGTCAATATCGGCCACCTCAGCTAATGTCCGTTTTCGTGTAAGATTTTCTGAAATTCCACCATCCTCGATGTCATCGTCACTATCATCATCAACAGAGTGAGAGATTTTCAAATCACTGGTCTCTAGATTTTTATCTATTGCTTGTTTTTGCTTTTTCTTTTTCGATTTCTTTTCACATGTAAGAGAGTCCCTAACTTTTTCACTTTTCGAACCTAAAACCTTACCAGCAATATTGTTTTTCTTTTTCTTCTTTTTGGTCTCTGAAACACATGACATGAGTAAAACAGTTACAAGGATCAACAGATAGATAAATTCAATCAACCTTAACCCTACTACGTTAGTCCAGCATTAGAGATCCTGTACGTGCCAGTGCATTCTCTTATATATGCGAGTCTCCCATAGGAAGCCCTGCATATACAAGAGAATTCACTGGCTGACAAGGTCAAGGTCAATATTTTTAGGCCAATGTATTCTCTTATTTTTACGAGGCTCCCTATTGGAGACTCGCATATATAAGAGAATGCATTGGCACACGGTTTTAGCAAAATTTCAGGAAGCTTCAGTCATGGAAGGGTTAAACAGCCTAGCGATATTGCTACCTTCTCTATACTCTAATCAAGATGGTACAGTAATGCTCTAATTAATCGACTTCTTAACCACAGCAGAATTATGGGTAACTTTTCAGGGGATTTAGTCGGAAATATGGCTTGTTGCCATTCATCGGAATGAATGGCAACAAACCATATTTCCGACTACATCCTGAAATGTTACCCATAATTCTGCTGTGGTTAAGAAGTCGATTAATTAGAGTATTACTGTATGTATTCCATGGGACAAATCCATTGATTACGATTGGCTGAAATGGGCAAATTAGTCCAGAGCAAAAATGAATGTAATGAGTTTTGGCGACCAGCGTAATCTAAAATAGCACACAAGCAACCACAAATCAAAAATTAATTATTATTGGAGAAATTTGACAAACAGTAAATAGCTGTGATACCATCAGTATCCCAGAACTGAGCCTGCCTACTTATCGATTACAATTTTTTTTGCTCTGATTTTCTGGTGTATTTAGCCCTGGATCCCATCATTTTGATTGTGTCTGAGGCTGCACAAAATCTGACACTGTGGCATCGACTATCTGAAATACATGACTGTCTTCAAAAATATAAATCAAATATTTTTCATTGCATATTTTAGATTTTTAGAAATTATTTTTTTATCATGTGAAATACCAAAACAACATAAAACAACATAAATATTATTCAACCACGTTTGCAATAATTTGGCAGACATAAACATACAATACTGATTGTTGTTTTATGGAGATTTTTCCTCTAAATAAATAGTTCTGCAAATGGCAACCAAAAAAATTAAATATGCAATGAAAAATGTTTTATTTATTTTCTCGCAGACATATAATGCAGTGCGCTTTTTGCAAATATTTCCGGTCAAAATCTCAATGACGCCTCAAAAAAGATTTTTTATTATTTTTTGGAAACAATTTTTACATAATTAGAACATATCTCTCATATTGTGAGGGTAAACAAGTGTTGTTATAGTACTATAGCATATATTCGTTATAGAAGATTATTATTTTTTCCATCAAACTGGTAGTTTGATATTTGATTTTTTTTAAATTCACGAATGGGATGCCTTCTTAAGTTATGGAACTAGAAATCAGAAATCAATTTATCAGTTGAACATAATAAAAGCAAAATAATTGATAAATACTGACCCTTAGACTTTCTTTTGGGAGATGCTTCAAAAATCTTGTCAATGATCTCCTTGCTCTCTGTACTATGAGTCATTTTACTAGGAGAATTAGCAGAGTTTTTCACACGACTGGAGGAACTTTTCTTATTAGTTTCTGTTGATTGAGCCAGTAACTTGTCTGCACGTAGTAAATTTGTACTGTTGTCACTGGAGAGGTATTTCACATTGCTATTTGATGGTACCACAACAGACTCCTCAGTCTCATCATCACTCGATTCAACCAAGCCTGCGTTAATTGCATCAGTATTCGTGATTGCTTCAGGCCGTGCGTACTCTGACTTTTTAATGACAGATGGAGCAGACATCCATGGATTGTTAACATCATTCGTTACTTGGATAGTTTCAGTGTTGTTTGATGGTAAACCTGTGTTCATGATTGTGTCTTCATCGTCGCTCTCGGCAAGTTTCATTTTCTGCGTCAGTTCCTTGTTCTTATGGTACATGTCCTGTAAAGCTAGTCTTCCCTGAAAACAAGAAATAATTAATTAAAAATATCTTTCAGTCCCTTTCATGACAGGAGCTGCGCTGATGCAGCATTAAAGATCCTGTGTCAATGCATTCTCTTATATATGCGAGTCTCCCATAGGGAGCCTCACATATATAAGAGAATGCACTGGCTTACAAAGTCAGGTAAATATTTTTAGTCAAATGTATTCTCTAATATATGTGAGGCTCTCTATGTGAGCCTCACATATATAAGAGAATGCACTGGCTTACAAAGCCAAGGAAATATTGTTAGGCAAATGTATTATCTAATATATGCAAGGCTCTCTATGTGAGACTCACATATATAAGAGAATGCATTGACACAGGGTTTTCACAAATTTTCAGGAAGCTCCAGTCATGGAAGGGTTAATAGGTGTGGAAGTATATGATTTACAGTGGCTACACAATAGGAAAATAAATATCTATGGGACATAACTGAATATAGCCGGTGCTAAATGTGATATTAATGGTCTAGTAGTTTATTTATGTGAATGTTCACAAAAAAGTAAGAAATTAGGATGTGTAACATGTTTTAAAAAATCATTGCAGGCCAAGTTGGTGTGTTGCCTATTGGAAAATAACATTTTATTTTGAATATTGTCTCAGTTCTGTCTTGGCTCTATCAGTTTAGAAGATGCTTATGCTCCATCATGTCAGGGTCCTCTTTGAGGCTAACAATTGTAATATAGCTTGATAGAGTTAAGTTACCTGTTCATTAAATTTTCCATAAATTTTCTGTCTTTGATAGAACTTTCCACCCTGTTTATGCTTCAAACTCATTCTCTCCTAAAAGTAAAAAACAACATTTATCAAAATAACCCTGTGATTTATTAAGGTCAAGAGGGCTTTGCTATATCATCAGCTGCATACCTACATAACTAATCATAGTTAATATAATCATGATGAAAGTTGTGTTCCGAGCTATATTCATGACATATATATGCTATTCTTGTATTCAAAGTTTTGAATTCATCACCTCTCATAAAAAAAATTCTCCTTGGACAACAATATTTGATTATGAAATGAGAAGAGCCTTTGTGATATTGTAGTGCTAACATATAACTGCATTTCAATAAGCAAAAATTTCATTAAATATAATCACTAGTAAATTATAAAAAAAATAGAACAATTCAGACCAATTTATGCTGGGCGGTATATTGGTATACCGATTACAATCGGAAATAATTTCAACACTGTCACCCTTACCATGCATATTGTTTTTAATTGGTACACCGAAGTCACGGTATAATCACGGTTTGTGTGAATATTTTTAAGGTAAAACCCCATATAACTGCTCAACAATGATTGTAGTCAAGGCTAATTGGATTTTTCATTCTGTGTAGAGTCGATTTTTTACAATTTTTATTTCTGACAGCTCTCTTAACTCTTTCAACACTGCAGCCCGCTAAAGCGGGCTCGACGTAATTTACATTCAACACCGCTGTAAGAGAATAATTTTCGGGAATAACAGGCAATTTAATATCACGTTTGCGGTGTTATACTAATTATTTTTTGACTGGCGACTAAGATATCATTTGTTCTGTTTCAATACTAATTTACCATTGAACACGTAGACCCGACAAATACGGCCACAATGAGATGTCCCCGACCTAAATATATACAGTTGATGTATGACGTCACAATTACTATTGTGGGGTTTCCCCAAAAAATGCTGATGAAACTGCCAACAGGTGTGGTATTTTTAATCAGATACACATGTACCGATTGATAAAGTTGTTATTGTTTATGACAAACACATTGCGATAACACATGTTTATGAAATAAAGAAGATTGTTGCCCTTTCTAACGACGTTTTCTGTGGTAACCGTCTAGTGTCTCCTATTTTCGACGTAATGCTACGAAATTCACTGTGCCGTGCAATAGTGCGGCTTCAATAATAATAGCTGCGAGTGCATGTTGTAAGCATGATATTGACATGCATAAACATTTTGGGAATGCAATGAGATAATTTGCAGTTGTGTTTGGAAAGTTATTCATAATTGCTTAGCATTATTACAGTTGAATACACGTGGGCCTAAATCCGGGAAAATGGGTCTCGGTTAAATAACGCCTTCTTGGGCATACACTTGGTCTGTTCTCATCATTATGCTCATTGTACGCCTTCTAATTTCATTCTTAATCACCACATATGCAAAATCTACGACAAGTGATGTATATAGTGCTAACTATTTGAATGTGAGTTTGGTCAATATACTTATGTGGTGAAATATTGCAAATAACGTTAACTGTAACAGTAAATATTGAGTTCAAATGTATTTACGCACCTGGTACATATGGTATGCATTACCATGGTGATATAACACAATTATATGACGTCATCCATCGGCAGTTAATCCAAATTGATGGGCAGTTGTCACTGGTCATGACATTATATGGGTGTCCATACCTACCTCATCTATAAATACTAGTATGAATGCCCCACATGTGAGACAATGAATTTCCATATAAACTGCTGCAAACCCGGTGTCCTGGACAATTTGACCTCTGTAAATTTGGTGGCGAAAGAGTTAACAGTGAGCTGCAACAAAATCGTGTGATAACTTTGCCACATTCACATGTTGTGCGGTTCTGTATGTACTACGATTGGTGATTCGGGTACTAATTGCTTCCCTTCATGCTTAATAAATCCCAGATTATCATGACCATAACCATGCATGAATGAGACTCGCATATATATCAGAGAATGCACTGGCAAAATTTCAGGAAGCTCCAGTCATGGAAGGGCTAAATTAGATTTTAGAGGTTTGGAACCCTGAATAAATCTTTAAAATATCAGCCTATAAATTTTCAAATACTATTGAACGTCTGCCAGACAACCTGTTTGAAAATAGGTCATTTCTAACCTGCACTCGTGTTTTCTCCAATAGCTCCAGTTGTGCCATATATGCTTCTGGGTCTGTCTTCTGTAACTCTTCCAACATCTTCTGTTGTTTCTTTGCTTTATCCTTGCGGAGAATTCTATGATAACTGTGATTGAGAAAACAATTGTTACATATATATCCAGTAGACCAGCATATTTACAAACAACTGTGACCATAGATATAGTATAAAGCTAGTGTATTCTACCAGCCTTTGCATTTTGACATGGCATACAGGCCCAAGCCCCATAAACATACTAAATAATCATTGATGAGTAGTTATCCCTTATTATCTGAATATCTCCCTGCAATAAATAGAGGATATCTAGTGTTTTTTAGTGGATACCGAAAAATATCTCATGAGTGACCAAGACAAATGTCTATTTTTCGTGAGTGGCTTTCCACGAACGAAAAATAAAGATATGTCGCGGTCACGAATACTTTTCGGTATCCATTCAAAAACACTAGATTTTCTTTATATTTTGCACGTGCTGTGCATATACCCATTATAACCGTGTCAGATTCAAATCCAATACTTTATAATAGAATTATTCTAATGCTACTATATATGGTTAACATTTTAAAATTTGATAATAGTTATTCAAGAAATTTGATTATGTTATAGACATCCTTAACATTAAAGCTACAATGAAAGTGTAATTTTGTATATCCTCACTGCTAGTGGTGGATAACGATTATTTTCTGTTAGCAATTTCTTCTATAATCTATTGCTGAGCGTATAATAAGTAGTACTCCTTCTGTACTTTTATTTTATGCTGTCTACTTATATTTCAGGAAAACGCCCCCAGATGAATAAGAGACCATTCCAATGTATAGTTTAATAACTGAGTGGGAGAATCCATTTAGTAATTAACCTCTTGCTCTTAATCTTCTTCTGTCGTCTACATTTTGCTTCTTTATAAGATAGCAGTACTCTGTATTTCTGCAACTCAGTCCTTCTTTGCTTAGCCTGTATAAATATAAGATACAAATGCATAAACAGCTATTCTCATGTTTACATAAGACCATATAATGTAAATGCCAACTACAAATATACAAATGCATGAACCGCTATTCTTGTGACATCCACGTAAGATCATATAATGTAAATGCCAACTACAAATATACAATTGCATGAACCGCTATTCTCATGTGATGTCCCCAAAGATCATATTATGTAAACAGCAACTACAAATATACAAATGCATGAACCGCTATTCTCATGTGATGTACACATAAGATCATCTAATGTAAACTCCAACTACATATATTTGAGCTGGTAAAAATTGGCGGGCAGAACCCAAAGTTGAAACTTGACTATTATTTTGTGCTAGTAAACCCACACACCAAATTTCATTTCATTCAGTTGAGATTATCTAAAGTTATCATCCGGAAACCAATTGCGAGCAGACAGATAGACAGGCGGACGGATGGCTAGACCAGTTAAACAATACATCCCGTTTTTTTTTAAACTGGCATATAAAAACTCAAATAGTGTGGGTTGGATGGGTGGGCTTTCTGGGGATGATTTGATTGAGTTTTATTGTTGTTTCAGCCACTAGGCCATATTACGTCAGTTATAAAGGTGGATGAAAGATTGCGCAGAGGGTTAAAGACATATTATGGACTTGTTCAAGTGCGTGAAACTGATATATTATGTTACTCAGGCCTAAACAAAAAATACGATTGTTTCCGCTAACCCGACCGACCCTATTTTAAACCGCCGACCCTAAACTTTTTATTGCCATTGCAAAAACAAAAAAATTGGACCAAAAAAAATAAAAATATTTGATTTAAATTTTTTTTAATTTAGGTCCCAATTCATATCATAACAAGATGCAAAACATTTATATATTTATATATATTGACATAAGAAATTTAAGTTTACAAAAAGATTTAAGTTTAACAGTTGGAATCGTACTGTAAAGTATGTTTGGCTTTATCTAGCTTTCATCTGTGAAAACTTCAAATAATTTGAGTTCAGGTACGGTATGTTATCATTCAGTGTTCAGACTTCAGTATTTCAATCAATTACAGCACAGGAACATTAACAATTTGATAAAATCAACCTGGTTATCAAGTGGGATCTCATAATACCAAATGAAAAATTAACATAGAGATTAGTACCATATATAGTCATTACTATCTTAATACATGTACATTGTTTCTGTACTACATGTACATGTAGGATTTCTGTATTACATGTACATGTAGTATATTATGTATGGTATGTGTCTCACTTGAATTTTATAAAATAGCCTATTTATGAATTAGAGTGATGATGGCAAGTCTAATTTCAAGCAGGATAAGGCTTCCGATAAGCATAATCCTGAGAACCAAAAGATATCTGACAATAACTTATAAGCATTTCCAATCCATACATATATAAAAAGTTCCAAAGTTATGCTTGAGAAACTTGATAAAATTGACCTCTGTAAAATTCAAAATACTGACTCAAAGTGCCTTAGATTAGATGTAAATGCAATGGATTTTCAAAAAATTTCCAGGGGAAGAACCCCCACCATCATCAGGGGGTCACCCTTCCCAAACATTCCTCCGATCAGGCCTTCAGGTTATGCCTTCGGCATATCATTGCCCAAAAACAGGTGTCCCCAAAAAATACCTAGATCCTTCACTGAATGCGGAGAAGGTGGTGTTGTGAAGCCATCCTTAAGAGATCGGTACAAGACGGTCACTCCAATATGTGTACAGTGCAGTGGTGCTGGACTGACTCCAGTTGTCGCCAGACCATATAGGAAATATTAGGATTATCAAAGACTATCTTAGTATATAGACTAGTATATATGTAAATATTAAAGCATATGTAAGATTGAATTGGAGTTTCTAGTTCCTCTGTCATCTGGGTTAACCTGATTGGGGCTAAGAAGTGCATAGTTTGGGTTATTGACAAGTATTATACAGTTATTTTTAAAGATACTGAAGAAAAAAAAAGTTAACAAAAAACAAAAAGTTAAGCCTGCCTACCTACCCTAATTTTTTTTAGCTCGTTAGCGGAAACAAAGGTATTATTTGTTTAGGCCTCAGGTGCTAGGCCAACTATTCTACTAACGTTGCCAAAAATCTCAAAGGAATTCTCAGTACCACTCCATAGAAAACATCATCTGAACTACGCTCCATTGTAAATATTTATATCTCTATTCGGGATGCAACTATCAGCGATAAACTAGCGCAAATGACTTCGCCATCGAGACTCATTGCATTTAATTAATATATAAAAAATAAGGTGTGTGTTGTGAATTTGGATTAATAATCGTAAAATTAACTACTTTGAGCAAGACTATTCTCCATTTCTATTTGATAACCCTACCAGTGTTTCACATCACTTTAATACCACCTGGAAATCACTCCACTGCACATAAAAACAACCGACCACCAGAAAGTAACTGACAAACTTGTCCAGATAAATGAATCAGATTATCTTCCCTGTGAGAATCAGAAACCTGAACTTTTCAGAATTAGAATCAGCTTTGCCATCGCTTTACGGCTAATGTTGGTCTAATGTGCCATGCACCTTACCTCCTAAGCCACCAAACTCTAAGCAGAGTTATCTCCCGTCGCTCCGCTGAGATACCACTGCCACAAGGACATTTGGTAAGGGTTTCTGACATGATCTTATGTTTTAGGATTAAAATTGTCTATGTCTGGCTCAGATCATAATTGTTCTTATCAATACTAAAAGAATTACCATTATTGCAAACTTTTGGTTGTCAAAATAAGATAATAGATGACTAAATATAGTTCCGACGATACATAAAAACAGATGTATCGGTCCGCAATGTACCATCTTTCCGGCAGTGATCTATCGGGAGTGATAACGGAGAGGGCGCTGCATGGAGTTTGCTAAGCCACCAGGAGCCCGGGCTTGTGGGAGGAGGGTGGCATTACCGGTATATACAAAAAGTCAGCCCAAAATATCACCCCTCATAATCAAGCCTGCAGATAGCGTGTCTGTCATTTGCAGAATGAGGCTAGCATCACCAAATTCTCCCTCTTCTGCTTAGGCCTCAACTACTATGGGAGACCATGGATAAGATTGAAGATCGCAGTTGAAGTTGGTGACGTTCACCCATTTGTCACCTTGATTATGCATTTTATCTTCTGCAAATTAGGGGATATAGAAACTGAACAGAAAGGAAAAAGTAATTAAAAACAATGATAATTTGAGACTATAGATACTTCCCAGACAATGAGGTCTAAACAGAATGAGGTCCCCTGAGGGTGAATTTGGTGAGGCTAGCTCGCTGTGCTAATCTCAGACATTGGCCTGGTGATTGATTGTTTCCTGCTTACCTCTTCTATATTCATTTTTTGCAACATTTTCTCTTCCGCCCTTGTGAGCATAGAGTCTTTATCCACAACATGGTCACTTCCACTCAGTAAGGCAGCAATTTCTTGTTCCAACGGTGTAGTTGGCTGTAAAAAGGGATATTAAAGGTATGTATAGATTAGACACCAAAAAAAGGTGACCACAATGTTACACTATATTGAGCTATTAACCCTTTACCCAACAGAAGGGCCCTGTGCCAATGCATTCTCTTATATATGCGAGTCGACCATAGCTCGCCTCGCATATATAAGAGAATGCATTGGCTTAACACATTAAAAATTATAAAATTGTTAAAGAATGTAAGAAAAAATGGTAAAAAGTGTTAAAAAAATATTTTTTTTAGGCCAAAGCATTCTCTTATATATGCGAGGCGACCTATGGTCGACTCGCATATATAAGAGAATGCATTGGCACAGGGCATAACTGTAACTATCACAATGTGGTCAAGGAGCCGGTTCCAATGATATCCATATTTGTATGGTTCTATTGAGACAGACCGAAGATATTTTAGGCTGTTGAAGCTTTATTTGGCCGGTTTTGACCGGTTTGTTGGGTAAAGGGGTAAATCAACATCGCTGTTTTCATGATTTACTACTTATAAAAAAATGTCATCTGGAAACTGTAGAGCTTATGGAGAAATGTCTCACATACCATTCGCGCAACTTTAAACTGTCGTAAAGATTTTTCGTCAGCAAATATTTTATGAACCTAAGTATGTTCAGTCACACAATCAGTAATTATTTAGCAAATAATGTTGATTGCCACAAAGTCTGCATGTCGCATGTGTCCAATTCCTGAAAAATGCTGACGTAATTCGCATTTGATGTTACCGCACGTAGTTATGAGCAAAAATATCTGCCGTGATCAACAAGACGCAAAATAAGTGCATGTACACATGCCGGTTGACCAGCTCAAAATGTTGAAAGTTATAGATAAAAGATCAATTGAATTGACCCATTAGTCGGGACAGTTACAGTGATTGCAGATCAAAGTATCGACTTCGTTATTTCCGCATGTAACAAAATGTTTTGTCTTGCATTTTCACTTATAACTCACATCAATTCAAATATAATGCAAAATTATTCTAAGACAATTGACAATAAAGGTGACAAAAGTCTATGACATACTGAATGTAGTTCATGTTAACTGTGTAGCCAATCATGGATCCGAAGGCTCCAGTACAAAAATGTTTCCATATATTTCACCGCATGGTAAACATCTTCACAATTTTGTTGAACGGTACGTCATATGACTGCACATACAAGCTCTATTATATGCATTGTCTTTTCATTATTTTATTGTGTTTGCTCAGTTTTGACTTGCATTAGCGTAATTGCTAGCGTGATCTTGGGTGGAGATTTGGGCTGAAATTTTACTTTACACACGGACAGAGAACAGCTTGCTTAATGAACATGCCTTTTTTTTATACGATTGTCTCCTTCCCCTTTAATACTAATAGATTTCATTTTTTATTTTAGTCTCGGTTTTCTCAACGATCCTGTATTAGAAGCGGCAAAAACATTATTTAACCAGCAGAACCTGTTATTCTCCAACTAACATACTTACCTGAAATCGTTTGACAAAATCATCAGCACTCAACCTAATATCAGGTCGTTCTAGTGGAAATATGATCTGTTCAGCCTGTAGAAAAGATAACATAATAACATGTCATTCGAGGATATATATATAATCCGTTGTCCCCACATCAGATTGTAATGAGTGATCTCAATGGCTACAAAACAACGTTTAATCACCAACTCCTACAGTTATGCTCTAATTAATCGACCTCTTAACCACAGAAGAATTATGGGTAACTTTTCAGGATTTAGTAGGAAATATGGCTTGTTGCCATTCATCGGAAAGCTCTCAACGAGAGCTTTCCGATGAATGGCAACAAGCCATATTTCCAACTAAATCCTGAAAAGTTACCCATAATTCTGCTGTGGTTAAGAGGTCAATTAATTAGAGCATTACTGTACATTGCACTTGGACAGCAGAGTTTAAGAAAACATGCACAAAACATTGGGGTATATGAATTACCCTTGCATTGACAGTTTCAGCCAACCAATACGGTGTTTCTAGAATGCCGTGTTTTATTACACCTGACATCTGATCCATTTGTCAGCTACTGAATTCTTCTTACTGATGTGAATGTGACGATCTGATGAAATCCACAACAAACTTGAGGTTGTAGGCCCATAGTTCAGGGAGACAAAATCATTATCTGTGGAGCATGGGATATATGACCCGCCATATCAAATCCAGTCGGAAGTCGCGATTTTTATACCTTGTGCCAATGCATTCTCTTATATATGCGAGTCGACCATAGGTTGCCTCGCATATATAAGAGAATGCATTGGCTTAACAATGTTTTATCATGTTTCTTACAATTTTTAGGACATAAAATAAAAAAACATCCATTACCCTGCAGGGAGCCCCACACACATATAGAAGCACATAGAAGAGTGTCGTCTGCTCATGTTTGTCTGGGGCTCTGTATGGGTGAAATTATAAAATTGTTAAAGAATACAAGAACAAATTATTAAAATTGTAAAAAATTGTTAGGCCAATGCATTCTCTTATATATGCGAGGCGACCTATACTCGCATATATAAGAGAATGCATTGGCACAGGGTAAAAAAAATCCCGACTTCCGACTGGATTTGATATGGCGGGTCACATATATGGTCACATCATGGCATAAGAGGAGACCTAAATTCAGACTACAACGTTCTTGGGCATGCAGCTGGAAGAGATGAAAAGACATGGGACAGTGGAAAGGGGTTAATATTTTTTAACCCTTTGAGTGCCACGGCCGATCTCATCGGCCCTAATTTACGTTCTGTAAAATCGGCACTAAAAAAAAAAAAACAATTTTTTTTTTTAGATTTTTTTTTTTTTTGGTTGAAATTGTTTTTGAGTATGCTTAAGCATGCTATAGGGCATGTTATAACTCAAAATTATCACCAATTATTCATAGTAATAATTTTGATGCCCATGAAAACCGTAAGATTCCCTGGCACTAAACCAACAAAATAAGTCTGTTAAAGAATATAAGAAAAAATTATTAAAATTGTAAAAAATGGTAAAAAATAATAACAAATGATGAAAAATTGTTAGGCCAATGCATTCTCTTATATATGCGAGGCGACCTATGGTCGACTCGCATATATAAGAGAATGCATTGGCACAGGGTATATGGGTTGATACAATAATCGGACCTGGCACTGAAAGGGTTAACTGATTAACCGGGAAGGGTCGGAGAAATTGGAAAGTGACACCAGCTCAGGCTCAATTTGACAGGTTGATCACATTTTAACAATCTGAATACCTAGCATCCAAGGCCCATTCACACCATATGTCAGATTAATCAGCAAGGTGGTTTCCGAGAAAATGTTTAGACAATATTAGAGTCTCAATAATTTGATGGAAGAATCTATTTTTTAGTATTAAAGTTATTATTTTATTTATTTATTTTAAATATTTGTTTTGGTTAAATCGAGCAAAGAATTCAAACTAAAAATATTTTTAATATACTATTTTTTTAATAAGTCGAAAAAGTGCCATAACTCTGTAAAAAAAACTCGGATCAAACTTATATTCAAAATATATCTGTATTTGGGCTGAGAAACTCATAAAATTTGTTGGTTCCGATCGGATAGAAAATGTTTGAGTTATCACACCATGCATTAGTGTTGGAAGGTTGTGGAATTTACGTTTTGGTTTCGTTTTTTTGGGGTGAAAAACCTCGGTCTCGGTTTCGGTTTTAGTATGCAATCACTTAACATATAGCAATTAGTCCAACACAATTGGACAAAACAGGCACTACCAGCTACAGAGGGTTAGGATAAGTTGGGGAACAGCTTGCTGTGTTGCTAAATCATGAACTTTAATGAGAATGTAAGATATAAGTCATATTGAACTATCAAGTTTAAGCACACACAAAATAGTGGTGCCCGACTGACCATATTTCTTGACGCTGACCCTAAACTTTTTTCCGACTATACACAAATATTTGCCCCATTCCAAAATCAGAACATACAAGTGAAACGCAAATACAGCGACGTTTCATGCATACACGATGAAGTCTCGTGCGACTTATATTGATACCGATATCATTTACAATCAATACTGTGTCGAATTGTTTAAAGACAAGGCCGTGGTAATCAATCAGTTACGATGTAGCATGTGCCCTGTTCCTGGACAATGATGACGTAATTACCCATTTGATGTACTCGCTCAGCTTGTGGGTGTAGTTTCAGAAATTGCAGTTATGACTTGCGACTTTATTTACACACAGAACAAAATGTTTCGTCATGCACACGTCATCAATTCAAATAAAGTGCAGACTTATTCTAAGACAGTTGAAATTAATGGTGACAAAAGTCAACGACCTACTGAATGTAGTTCGTGTTGACTGTGTGGCCACTCATCGGTCCGTAGGTTCCAGAACAAAAAGTTTCCGGACCATTTCCCACGTGGTATAACATTTCTTTTCAGTTCGCATTCTCATTTTTGCAACGACATGCTTCCTCATTTCAGTTTCGTTTGGCAATGCAAACACAATCACTGTAAATTCTAGACTAATTTCTTCTTGTCTTTGGCCTTCAGATGCAAAATTCGGATCGTGGAACGGACTTTACCGATAACCAAGAACTTATTTTGCTCGGTTCAGTTTCTCGGTGTTGTCTCAACACCGAAACCGCAGTATTAAAACCGACACCGTTACAACTCTACCATGCATAAAGTGTCAATGGACAGACGGACAGATGGATGGACAGACTAATGACAAGTGGTCAATCCAAACATTGACACTATGTGTACCATACTATGGTATGTACATATAAAAAAAACAGACAACGGTATGTATTTCAATTCTCTAAGAAGATGTACCTTTCTATTTTCCTGGATAACAGGCCCCCATTTATCAACTTCTTTCTTTGTAGTTTCATATGCGACAGATCTCAGAAGCTGTGGAGAGAAAAAAAATATATATTTATAACTAACATTTCACAGAAAATGCTATAATTATTGGCAATACAAGATTAATGATAGGAGAAGATATGTCACTGTATTAAATCATGATACAAGCAAGGTATGTGATATATTGCATGAGCTATGATACTACTTCGTTGAGTTCAAAATGTGTTATAAATATAGAAGACATCTAAAACAAGAAATAACTGAAAAAATATCATTTGAGGCTATGAAAAATATTTAGACACAGAAAAGACATTATAAGAATTATTTTGGAATTGGCTATACTCGATAGGTTAGGTTACAAACACAAGCCTGAAAATAGTGTGTCTGTCATTTGCAGAATGAGGTCCCCAAAGGGTGAATTTAGTGATGCTATCCCGCACGATGGGCCAGCATAACCGAATTCACCCTCTGGGGATCTCATTCTGCCCAGGCCTCGTCTTCTGAAAAGTATCTATAGTCTCAAATGAACATTGTTTTTAGTTACTTTTTCCCTTCTGTTCAGTTTCCATATCCCATAATTTGAGAAGATAAAATGCATAATCGAGGTGACTAATGGGTGAACATCACCAACTTCAACTGGGGAACTTAAATCTGATCCTAGGTCTCCCATAGCAGAATGAGGTTCCCAGAGGGTGAATTTGCTGATGCTAGCCCACCGTGCAGGATACATCACTAAATTCACCCTCTGAGGACCTCACTCTGCATATGACAGACACACTATTTGAAGGCTTTGAGTTTATTGAGACACATAACATTTACAGGACACTTACTGATTCTTTGGAATGTTTCGGTAAAGGTGTTTCGACAGTCTTGTTTCCAGATCTTAGCACGCCAAGCTGTTTCTTGAGTTCTCCGTGCTTACTGCTGTCAGTCAAAGACGTTACAAGGTCACTGACCTTAATCTTAGATTTCTCTGCAAAATGTCAGGATATAGAGCAGGGTATGAAAATTATATAAAAACAATAATGAAGATCAAATTGTTTACACAGTTAAAGGTGGATTATCTCTTTGTAAACATGTATTATATAGTTGCCGGGGTATAAAATATTAGATCGGAATCAAAGACTCCTTTAACGAAAATGCTTCTATCGATTAATATTCATTTTATTTAGAATATTTTCTGGTCTAAAAAGGTGTGGTTGTTTAGCTAACGAACAATAGTGTTTACTGTTAACAGAGACCAGAAATTTTATGGTGTAATTTTGTCACAAATAAACATTAATTATACTCATTATCGCTTATAACTATGGAATAAAACAATACAACCAATCAATCTGGGACATTTGACGTTCGGTACGTAGCTATAGGAACAGCCTAATGCTCTCTATCGCTATATGGTATCACCCGAATGGTCTGTTCTAAAAAATAGTGAAATAAACTGTCCCAATAAAATATTCGAAATAAAATCAATATTAATTGATAGAAGCCTTTCCGGACAGGGGTCTTCAGTTCATATTTATTATTTTATACCCATGCAACTATTTCAAATTTGTTATTTAAAGAGATAATCCATCTTTAATCATATTGAACCAATATTTAAAATATCCACAAGACTTTTTTTGAAATAATGACAAATAAGAAATATTATTTGAGTCTCAGACACTGCCGCATTGAAATAAATAGCTCGCATTGCATGTTTTATTTTTATTTTTGATATTACGACCCAAAAAAAAAGTTTTAAAAAAAGAAGTAATTTGGTATGTTTTTAACAACATGTCCATATGTATAGAGCATTATTTGCAACATACGTGAACTTTTAACGTATCTCTGCGATTGATAGATTGACTATCATGTATACACATACATTGTAGAACATTAAGTAGATGATGACATTGAAGAAAATGATTATCTGATACTATGGAGGAAATTTGGATTCAAATGTTTTAATGGAGAGTTGTCAATTTAGTCTGGGGTATTAGAACATTATAGGTAATCCCTAAGTCATACAGGTAAATGTATTACACACATACCTCCCCTTTTCTTAAAGTTGAACTCATTGACCTTTGTGACAGGAATAGTTCTCTGATTATTCTTAGATCTGCAATAAGAAATTTAATTTTACATCTTTGAGGGCGAGAACTCTAGGGTTGAAACGATTAATCGACTAGCTGTAGTCGACGCTGAAATGTCAGAACGTCGACTCTGAATTTAGCTGTCGACTAGTCTGAACATAGTGTATTAGTTACATGTATAACGTTTTCAAGATTGATTCCGGCATAAACGATGTTAACTGCACGTAAGTTACGGTAAGTACTTGTATAACGTTTGGTGGCAACTGGAATTGACAGTTTTACTAGTATAGACACACATGGTGACCCGACTATTAGTATTAATTGAAAGAATGAAATTGACAACACAATGTCTCACTCGTCGTTTGAGGTCAGAGACATCAATGCGACATGATGGCAATGATTGACGCGGCTTTATCATTTGTCGGAGACCGCTTTGATCTAGACACTGTGTATATTTCGATTGGTCTCTCACCGTCGGGTTATGATGCGACGCATTGGGGGGGGGGGTAGAAAATCTACTATGGTTCCTTGATTGTACACTGAAATAAATTGTTTATATATAGTTAACTCTTCCTTACTGGAGCTTCCTGAATTTTTTTTGAAAACCTTGTGCCAATGCATTCTCTTACTATATGTATGTAATATAAGAGAATACATTAGCCTAACAATATTTACCTTGACTGTGCAAGCCAGTGCATTCTCTTATATATGCGAGGGCTCAGGCAATATACAATTGCACTGGTCACGATATTACTAACTTGATACTTAGTGACGACTTTCTGACAACAAGACACTATAAGAAATGTCACTACTTTTCCTAACTAAACTAGCACTTTAATATACAGTAATGCCCTAAATAATCAACTCCTTAACCACAGCAGAATTATGGGTCATTTTTCAGGATTTAGTCGGAAATATGGCTTGTTGCCATTTATCGGAAAGCTCTCACAGAGCTTTCCGATGAATGACAACAAGCCATATTTCCGACTAAATCCTGAAAAATTACCCATAATTCTGCTGTGGTTAAGATGTAAATTATTTAGGGCATTACGGTAAAAGGCTGGACATTTTCTAGCCACATCGAGTCCATTTCTCCGTCTAAGCAACTATATGATAGATATCGCTCAATAAAATCGCTAGAGGAAAACTCCGAAGTTTACCACCAGACACCATTGGGAGCCATGTCGCTGATCATTATTACATGAAGCTGTGATGATTACAAAACTAGAAACTACCCGCAGCTCTTCGTCCTTTGGTGGTTAGCCACAAAGTTTGTCCAAATCTACCACAGTAGATCATGATATCACCAGTATGAAACAAGTTCTAATTGACATAAATAAACGTCACTCTAATAAAACAATTAGTCAATCAACTAAAAATTTTAAATAGTACCCATGACCAGAGGCGTAGGAAGGTTATAAGTATTCCTACGGCCCATAGGTATAGTACCATAGCCACGCTTGCGCGGCTCCGAGGCGCGTGGAGCGCCGAGAAGTGGTGATGGTATGGAAGGGGGGTGTCCCCCCTTCTAAAATTGGGAAATTTTTTAATATTCAATATTGAAATGGCGCTTTCTGGTCCATTTTGGTGTAACCAATGTTACATTACACATGCTGGGAGAAAAGAATGAAACATGCATCAATACTCACCGGTATAACAACCATGCATGTATAGCATCTGAATGAATCATGTCCCAACGCATGTGTCACACAAATAAGACAAACAATGTTGCATGCAGTATAAATTAATCACCAATGTTCTGCAAAACTTAAGGTTTTCCACGATAAAATTACTCCTCCAAAAGAAAATTCCACGAATATGGAACGACGATGGATAATTAATTTTGCTGAATGGAACTCTGAATGGAAGAGATATATACCATACCAATGAATATATAGAGCTTGAATAATAGATGAGACATACATGTTTGGTGGTTCCAGGAATCATGGCCGCAATGTGGTACACATGTCTTCTATCTTAATCTTGACATTTTTACTAACTTGACACAGTCACATATCTGCTAACTTGAGACAGTAAAAGAGCAGTACAATATAAATAAATTAAGTTAAATTAAATTATGGGAGAAGCGGGGAAAGGGAATTTGAGATACATGTTATTTGTGATGCTGGGAATTTATGGCCCGGGGCCTTAATTATCGAAGACGGATAACATGATATAGTCAACGACGTTTCTTCGATAAGAACTATAAATTAAGCAGCATGGCATCGTAGAAGTTTCACATTCCGTGTTTTATGACTATCGCCAATCGCACCTTTCCCACGTGTGTAACAACAAAAAACTTCACAGCTGCGAATATTGGTACGGCCAAAACCGTCCGGCCGTACCCGCTCCTACGCCACTGCCCATGACTCATGTTAATCGCATGTTTAATTGAGATCTCATAACCGGCTAAACCTTCCAATAATATAGAGCCACACTTGATTTGGTTTAAGTTTGAGATTATCACATGAGAACAAGCCTGCAAATAGTGTGTCTGTCATTTGCAGAATGAGGTCCCCCGTGGGTGCATTTAGTGACGCTATCCCGCTTAGTGGGCTAGCATTACCAAATTCACCCTCTGGGAACCTCATTCTGCTGAGGCCTAATTAATCAGAATGAGGTCCCCAGAGAATGAATTTAGTGATTCTAGCCCGCTATGCAGGATAGTATCAATAAATTCACCCTCTGGGGACCTCATTCTGCAAATGACAGGCACACTAAACACAGGCTTGCACTTTAAAAAGGATAATGTAAGGATACCACAAGATCAAAAGTGATATTATTTAGTAGAGCTGTAATGATACACTTGTTCATGATACGATAAAATGCATGATCAACGATATGTTACGTATCATGCTACACTCAATTTGTGTTCCCAAATGGATACCACTTGAATTATCAGAACCAACATGTTTGTTACTGGAGATAGAGTTCATTTAAAATTAGTTTGCAGTTTCATAGTGAGCTATGTGAGTCAAAATCAAATAATAGACAAGCCTGTGTTTAGTGTGCCTGTCATTTGCAGAATGAGGTCCCCAGAGGGTGAATTTAGGGACGCTATCCCGCAATAGTGGGCTAGCATCAACAAATTCACCCTCTGGGGACCTCAATCTACATGGCATCATATGCTATGAGAGACATAGACTAAGATTAAAGTTCCCAAATGGTGAATATTGTGATGTACACCCATTGGGAACCTCAATTATGCAATGTGTCGTCTGCCAATATGGGGATTTAGAGAAACTAAACTAAAAAAGAAATAGAATCTATGTGAAGAAGTTTCTATAGAAATATGATAACTTTCCAGAGAAGATGAGACCTAAGCAGAATGAGGTCCCAAGAGCGTGAATTTGGTGATGCTAACCTGCTATGTGGAATAGCATCACTAAATTCACCCTCTGGGGACCTCATTCTGCAAATGACTGGAACACTAAACTCAGGCTTGATAATAGACCTGTAAACTTGAGAGAATATTGCAGGTTTTGCTCTTTTACTCATGCCCATCTTCAAAAATTACTTGATTTCCTGAATCGCGATTCACATGACACGATACATGAACATGTCTCGTTTGTTAGTATATTGCGCTATATTGAATTCACGATGAATAGTTACAACCCTATTATGTAGAACTCTTTCTATCAAAATTCATAGTTTTGCAATGCTTTTGAAATCACAAACTTCTGAAATTCTTGTTACATCACTTTTAATAACATAATTATGTTGTGTGTCTCCAGTGAAATTCCATGATCAAACTAGACCAAACTGTCACTAAAACCAGTGCATTTTCAGAGAATATAAGTTACAACAACAGGCATATAATTAGGGGATAACGGTGTGGTGTTTTGTGAATTCGCAAAGGTACAGGGCAAATATACTGTGGCAAATTTAGTTAATGAGCGACGGCGGAGCCGGAGCCCATTAACGGGTATTTGCCACAGTATATTCGCCCTGTACCTTTCCGAAATCACAGAACACCACACTGTTATCCCCATTCTAATTCTCATCGAACATAAAAATATATTTCGACACACACATGCCTTGTAATTATTGACGAAATGGGCCGACATAGAAAACACTCAGCCAATTCATGACTTTTTGTTTTAATTTTAATGCGCTGGATAAAATATAATCCCTCAATTAGCATCGCTCTTATCGTTAAAAATGCTGATAAAAATGAAAAATTGCCACCTCGAATAGCAATAAATATGCACAACAATTAGTTTCTGCATGTACCTGATGTCTTTTTCAGATGTTTACCACTTACAAATTGTGGTTTTGATTTTACCGCGAACTTGAAATTTTAATTCAGAATTGAAACAATGGAAAATTGATTACTCAAATGAGATGCATTTCACGCCGTGTCTGTCGCGGTTTCATGTGAAGAAATTTTGTCAAATGATATCGAGACAATGATATTGATGGGATATAACGGTGTGGTGTTTTGGGTTTTCTGAAAGTACATGTATACAGGGCGAATGTACTGACAGTCAAATTTCGACAAAAGCGACGCCGCTGGTTTGTTTATATAGCAACGAGCTAGTAATGGAAGTCAGTAGACCGGGCGCCAACAGTTACTCTATACATCTACTCCGTAACGTCGCCGGCATGTACTGCGTAAGGGTGACGTCATGGAGAGAAACGGAACAGTGAGCGAAGCTGGATTGGGCATGGACGAGATTAGGAATTCAGCTGACAGCAATATTGGCGCGTAGGAATATCGAAAATTGAAGTGGTGAACCGGACTATACATTGCGACAGGTTATCGATGAATAACCCTCCGCAAATATGTAATGTTTCCGGGGTTTATTGGCTTAAGTGCATTAGAATAATAGTTAATGTTTTAAACCTGAAAAGGTGAGATTTTCCTGTTGTAAAAAGAGCCAGTAATTCAGGACAGTATTCGATTGAAGTAAAAATAAGTTTTTAATGGCAAATAAAAATAATCACCTTCGTCTTCCATCTAAAGCTGATATTGAGTCAAGTAGATTTTCATGTTTCTTATGATCAAAGTCTTCATCATTATCATCCTGAAATATATAAGATTAGATTCTCAGCAAAATAAATGCCAGTTTAAGTTTTCAATGAAAAATAAATAACAGATTAATCCTTCCATGACAGGAGCTTCCTGAAATTTCTTCCCATAGGGAGCTTCATATGTGAGAATACATTGGCCTATCAATATTTACCTTGACTTTGTAAGCCAGTGCATTCTCTTATGTATATGCGAGGCTCCCTATGGGAGACTCGCATAAATAAGAGAATGCATTGTCACAGAGTTTTCGCAAAATTTCAGGAAGCTCCAATCATGGAAGGGATAAACAAACAACCATAACATTTACAACTTATGAATATTAATTCTTCTGTACTTGGATAACTCCCTCAAAGATCATCAGACCACAAATATAATCGAACTTGGTCGGCATCCTCTCAAATGTGAACCACTTACTAAATATCAAGAAATTCTGTTGAATATTGCTCAAAATCGAACTTGACCGTAATAATGTGTCAGATGGTTATTCCTCATACCACGTTTTGTTTCAATCGGATAATTTGAACTGGAGTTAACGTCTGGACAAATAATGGGACAGACACACACAGATGCATGCACAGATGCCAAGATGGACGGCTGATTACAATAGTCCTCCGAAATTTTGGAGGACAATTAACCAAGCATATATACTGCTATGTGAAGGCGAACATGATTGGGGGGATAGAGAATGAATAGTGGTCAATCTAGGATTGCCATAAAATCTTCTTGATTAGATAATCCTATACCGTTGCGATGTCTATCCGATCGACGACCAGATAGTTTCGCACACAAGTAAAATACATAACTGACATAAAATACTTTTAAGATTAGCTTGCAGCTTACCTCTAACTCAAAATCACCATCTTTGGTATCTATATCCTGCATGCCAAGATCCATTGCCTGGTGTCTGTTCTGGTCACGGTGGATGGACTTTTCTGAAATAATCACAATTTTATAATTATGATTGTTGAATTTATAGCCTTGAAACTTTTTGGCCAAAAAGTTTGGCCAAATGAAATTTTCTCCAACCATTTTTCCAAAAAATTGGCTATTGGCCACCGAGAACTCTGATATATACCATACCAATTACATATAATATGTGACTAAGTCAGATTCGAACCTCCAATGCATGGAAGGTGTAGTTCAGAAGTCAGCCCACCAACCAACTGATCTTTACTCATCAATTTTTATAGATAGTCAATATGATGAATTATTTGAATATCACAATGTCTGTATCTGGTTTAGTGCAGGATCCTAGCACATGGGATGGGGCTGTGATGTCATGTTTGGTGTTGTTCCGTCCTCCGGTTAAATTCCCGTCTGATTGGGCCTAAACAAAAAATACATTTGTTTCCGCTAACCCGACCGACCCTATTTTAAACCGCCGACCCTAAACTTTTTATTGCCATTGCAAAAAAAAATAAAAATTGGACCAAAAAAAAACAAACAAACAAAAAAAAAAAATTATTTAAATTTTTTTTTTTTTAATTTAGGTTCCAATTCATATCATAACAAGATGCAAAACATTTATATATTTATATATATTGACATAAGAAATTTACGTTTCTAAAAGATTTAAGTTTAACAGTTGGAATCATACTGTAAAGTATGTTTGGCTTTATCTAGCTTTCATCTGTGAAAACTTCAAATAATTTGAGTTCAGGTACGGTATGTTATCATTCAGCGTTCATACTTCAGTATTTCAATCAATTACAGCACAGGAACATTAACAATTTGATCAAATCAACCTGGTTATCAAGTGGGATCTCATAATACCAAATGAAAAATTAACATAGAGATTAGTACCATATATAGTCATTACTACCTTAATACATGTACATTGTTTCTGTACTACATGTACATGTAGGATTTCTGTATTACATGTACATGTAGTATATTATGTACGGTATGTGTCTCATTTGAATTTTATAAAATAGCCTATTTATGAATTAGAGTGATGATGGCAAGTCTAATTTCAAGCAGGATAAGGCTTCCGATAAGCATAATCCATAGAACCAAAAGATATCTGACAATAACTTATAAGCATTTCCAATCCATACATATATAAAAAGTTCCAAAGTTATGCTTGAGAAACTTGATAAAATTGACCTCTCTGTAAAATTCAAAATACTGACTCAAAGAGCCTTAGATTAGATCTAAATGCAATGGATTTTCAAAAACTTTCCAGGGGAAGAACCCCCACCATCATCAGGGGGTCACCCTTCCCAAACATTCCTCCGATCAGGCCTTCAGGTTATGCCTTCGGCATATCATTGCCCAAAAACAGGTGTCCCCAAAAAATACCTAGATCCTTCACTGAATGCGGAGAAGGTGGTGTTGTGAAGCCATCCTTAAGAGATTGGTACAAGACGGTCACTCCAATATGTGAACAGTGCAGTGGTGCTGGACTGACTCCAGTTGTCGCCAGACCATATAGGAAATATTAGGATTATCAAAGACTATCTTAGTATATAGACTAGTATATATGTAAATATTAAAGCATATGTAAGATTGAATTGGAGTTTCTAGTTCCTCTGTCATCTGGGTTAACCTGATTGGGGCTAAGAAGTGCATAGTTTGGGTTATTGACAAGTATTATAGTTATTTTTAAAGATACTGAAAAAAAAAAAGTTAAGAAAAAAAAAAAGTTAAGCCTACCTACCTACCCTAATTTTTTTTAGCTCGTTAGCAGAAACAAAGGTATTATTTGTTTAGGCCTTAGAACAATGTCAGTGTCAGCCAATCAGAATATCTATCAGCAAAGTGATGCAGCCATTCAGGCGATTGTCGGATTCCTGCACAGTGGTAGATTCGCCACATACATGTACAGTAGCTAAAAATAGTGCAATCAGTATTTTGTCACATTGATAATTTTGCAGAGTGTTAAAAAAATTAGAGATTAAAACATCTAATTACACACTAAAAGCGTACGTGAAGAGTCCATAATTGATCAATAATACCTAGCCAGAAAAATAGAAGTACATGTACATATTACCAAGAACACAAGTTTCAAGCGGCGGTAATAAAGGAGATATATGTCGCGTAAATCTATTTGTGCGCCGTCACAGTCCTCTTCTAGGTGATTCCAATCAAGATTCTTTTGTATTATATTTTGAATTTCTGATTCAGTTACAGGCGGTAAACTGTAGTTACTATTTTGACAATTCTATTCGATTAAATGAATGTCAGCTTCCTTTGAACACTAATGTCCTGAATGTTAAATGGTCCCCACACGTGGTGCCTGACATTATTTAGAGTTTCTGACAATGTAACTCGTAATGCTCTTAGCTGAGATGTATACATGCTCATCTTTACACCAATCCACTATTCTAACTGAACTAGTGTGTGATGAAATATGTCACAAGGTATTTCCGTGAGACCAGACAGTCTATTCCACATTCAATATACATGTAGATTATATTGCGGTTCCCTTTGGTCGTGCTATTTATAACGAATTTCTTCTCCTTTGCCGACGATAAAACTTAAAAGTTCTCAAAATGCACCTCTGTGCATGTATGAAGAGACAGACCCCCCTGTAACCAATTGGGCTACTAAAGTCAGAGGGATGAACATGTGACTCATTGGTGCACATTAAAGTAGAGGCAAATTTCTAGTTAATTTGTGCTTCGATCACAAAATTTCTAAGAAATTCTTCCCTTTGCAGACGATAAAAAGCTAACTTTTTTCAAAATAGGCATCTGCATGCACGAAGAAACAGACCCTTTGTCATCAGTTTGTCTCCCAAAGTTACAGGAGTAAACATGTGATGCATATGTGCAAAGTAGAAGTACAACTCGTGTTGATATGTGTGCTTACTCGGGGTTTCAGTAATACCAGCATGGGATCCCCTCAACGGCCGTGTTCCCCTAGCCAAGTTTTCCCCTGTTGATCCGCCAGTTGATTTTTATTTTTTGGGTCCCATTTCCCAGCCCATATTGCCCCTGCTACCATACCCAGGACACATATCATGTGTATAAAAGTATAGAGATAAAACTTCTTTCTATCTTGTTGGGATATCAATTTTTAAAGATATTTGATATCTTTGTAAGAATACAGAAAGACACTGAAGAAAGTGCATACCGGAACCGACATGGTGGTGACATCACTAGAATACATCTCTTTGGAGTTGAGCTAGTTACGTTGCAGTTAGGTTACAAAAATCGTCAGCAGTTTAATTGTACTTGGCGATTGTCTCTATGTTTAATGTCGCAAAATACATTCCACTTTATATATTTGCACAGAACCATAATTTATATTTAAATTCAGATCTCAGGGTGGGTTACCAGTGTGTTAAAATTAAGGAATTATTCACTGCATATTCCGAGATTTCCAGTTGTTGCACATCCCTAATTCATTTCTGATCGTTTGAAAGGGTACATACACAAAGCGGCTGCAGATTGTTTATTTATAGACTCCATTGTATTATTTTACGATCACAATAAATTTCTATTGCTTTTGAAGTTAGAGGGTTTGCTACATGTACATGTAGCTTGACAACTTTGGTAGAAAATATATACAGATAAAACAATCTGCCAATTACAATATCTTACACTTCTAGATTATAGCCATATATGGCGAAAGTACATGTAGATTAATCAGTGTTCCTGCATTGAAATTATTTATTGAATTTTCCCCTTAGCAGCTACTGGCCCAATTCCCCCGACCCCTAGCGGAAACCCTGGTTTACTGTGCTGTATTTTTATGTCAAATATCGTATGATTTCCAGACAGGCATTCCGGTCTCCTGGGTTATATGAATATAAGGATAGGACCGGTATTCCAGTCTCTCAGGTTCAAAGAGTTAAACCTTTCTGTTTGGGCTCAGCTAACCTGCTGAAGTGTAAGTACCAGCCATCTATAATTTGTTCCTCTGTATAATCAAGTCAGTCTATGGTGATGTAGTTTTTTGATTTTCGCTGCTTGTTGATAAGTTTATCAAATAAGACCCGATTATTTAACATTCTATGACTTGAGCCTTGCATATATAAGATAATACATTGGGTTAACAATATTTACCTTGAACTTGTAAGCCATTTTAATAAAAATTTTATAAAGAACAAATATGCCATCTGCTGATAGCACCCCTACATGTACATGTATGTGGTTCCATTGTATGGCACATGTGTATCTGTTTGAGTTAGTGGAAGTAACCATGCTATGGGAACAACACTTATTGGTTAAATAATGGAATCGATCCCGTAGGTACACAACCAACGAATCGCCCATCAGTTCGGACGTGTCCGTGTTTAATAGTCCAGAGGGGACATAGGATCACATGCTCTGTTAGCTATAAACCTACTTTCAGTTTCACATTACAAGTATTAAATCATTGTTAATGATATCGGATGTGCGGCATTATTACCAGTAATTCGTCAGTGACTTTTGTATCAAATCAAATTTCAACCCGCATTATCCGTAAACTCAACCAAAAAGATTTTTAACTTTAAAGAAAAGACTTTAAAGACTAATAATATCGATATGGTGTCACAAGATGCTTGTACAGAAAAAATTATTCAAATCGGTTCATATTTGTTAATGTTATTAAGTCAGACAGAATTTTCTAAGTCAAAATAAGTCGAAAATGAGGTGTAATATTACGAAAAACAGTCTGAGCCTATCCCTAGCCGCATTATGTAGAGAGGGTATTGTGAGAAGCATGTATACCAAAAATTATTGAAATCGGTTCATATTTGTTAAAGTTATTAAGTCAGACAGAATTTTCTAAGTCAAAATAAGACGAAAAAGAGGCGTAAGAGACCGTCCTAAGGAGATTGCATACAAAAAATTATTGAAATCGGTTCATAGTTGTTTAAGTTATGAGGTCGGACGGATGGACGGACGGACGGAGAAAGCATGACGGACGGACAGACAGACACAGTCAATCCAGTATACACCCCATTTTCTTCGAAAGTGGGGGTATAATAAAACGTAGGGTCCCAAATAAGCAGTCTAGGGGGATTTTTTCTTTAAAATAAATTAACGTACACGTATGTTTATTTGGATCCCAAGATAACACATGAGTCAACATGAGCTACATTCAGTACTAGTAGGTCTTGACTTTTGTCACCTTTATTGTCAATTGGCTCTGATAGGTGTAGAAGAAATGTGCATTTTATTTTAATTTAATTCTCCCGACTACTAATGGGCAAATAAAATTTAACTCTTTTTATCTATAACTTTCAACAGATATTTAAGTTTTAAGCCAATCAAATGCCGTATATGTGCACTCATTTTGCGACTTGTTGATTGCAGCAGTTATTTTTGTGCATATCTGTATCTGTCCATCACTAATGTTCAGCGCTGTGTGGCAACATCAAACACGAATTACATCAGCATTATTCAGAAATTTGGCACATGCGACATGCAGACTGTATAGCAATCGACATTATTTGCTACATCGTAACTGATTGTTTGAGTGAACATGATTACTTATGATCACTTTCTCTGCGAGACTCCTTTTCAAGATTACGCTTGTAATGATATTTACTGCCGTATACTTTGCAAAAGGGATACATTCATTCACGATCGAGTTAGATAAAAAGTTTAGGGTTGGATGCATTCCGATAGGTAGGTTTGGCAGACAGGAAACATACTTATTTGTTTTTGCCCTGAGTGCATGACAGTGATGACTGAGGGCTGTACAAGAAGGGGCATATCCTGTTCTTTCTTCTTCTTCTTCTTCCGATTACAGTCCACCATCAACATGCTGATGATTATGACTAATTTATTTTGGCAACGACTGTCGATAATTTCTCTTCATGATTAGGGTTTGTGATAAAATAATTGATTTGATTTGTCATTTGAATTGAATTTGATTTGAATTTGGAAGTCATGATTAGTTGATTGGATTCTTTACTGGGTTTTCTGGGACGTTCAGCATGGATATAGTTGGTTCATCATCCTGGTCCTGAACTCATTGACTGGAATGATGGTGACTATTTCCGTTGGTTAGCATTCCATTCTCTTATGGTCCGGGGAAAGAAAGAAAATTTGTGGTAATCGTAGTTGGATTGTGGAATTAGGTAGCCAGCCGCATTAGTGTGCCTGGATTCTCTTGTTCTTTTAGCATATTCATCGATTTTGATTGCAGCATGTTGATGGTGGATTTTGTGCATCATGAATAATCGAGCCTGGTGCCTCCTGGACTGTAAAGAGTGCCATCTCAGTTGATCTATCATGTCTGATACGCTGGATGTTCTTCTGTATCTGTTGAGAGCATATCTAGCAGCGCGTCGTTGAACTTTCTCCAATGCATCTACATTCTTGTCTGTATATGGGTCCCATACAATCTGTGCATATTCCATTAATGGCCGTAACAAAGACTAGTCAAGGTCAAGGCCGCTTGCGCATGGCGGTATAATTTTTTCTCCGAAGAAAATCTCATCAAACTGCAGTTTACTCAAACATATTTTAAGAATTACTATGTAGTGAAATAGTTAAGTCTCTTGCTCTGCTCTTATTTGACTTTGTGATCCCATTTTCACAAATCTGATAAGGATAAGAATTAACTTCCCCAGTTGAAGTTGGTGATATTCACCCATTGGGCACCTCATTTATGAATTTTATCTTCTGCAAATTAGGGGATATAGAAACTTCCTAGAAGGGAAATTTAACTAACAACAATGTAAATTTGATACTATAGATACTTCCCAGAAGATGAGGCCTAAGCAGAATGAGGTCTCCAGATGGTGAATTTGGTGATGCTAGCCCGCTGTGTGGGATAGCATCACTAAAAGCATGTCTGTTCCTACATTGTGCATGTCTGGCCTCAAGCAACACAATGTATTATACAATCAAGCCTTGAAATAGTCTGTCTGTTATTTGCAGAATGAGGTCCCCAGAGGGTGAATTTAGTGACGCTATCCTGCACAGCGGGCTAGTATCACTAAATTCACCCTCTGGGGACCTCATTCTGATAAGGCCCTCAACTGCTATGGAAGACCTAGAATAAGATTGAAGTTCCCCAGTTGAAGTTGGTGATGTTCACCCATTGGGCACCTCAATCATGAATTTTATCTTCTGCAAATTAGGGGATATATAAACTTCCTAGAAGGGAAATTTAACTAACAACAATGTAAATTTGATACTATAGATACTTCACAGAAGATGAGGCCTAAGCAGAATGAGATCTTGAGACTCTAGATACTTCCCAGAAGATGAGGCCTAAGCAGAATAATGTTCTCAGAGGGTGTATTTGGTTATGCTAGCCTGCTGTGTGGAGCAACATAAATCACACTCTGGGAACCTCATTCTACAAATGCCAGACTCTCTTAATTCAAACTTGGAGAAAATGAAATTAATCTGATTTTAATGACCACTGAGTGATAATGTAAACAACAAGGGTGCTTCATTGATAACACCATTAATCTCATTTAAATTACAAATGACATGAATTACACTCTCTGGGGATGGAAAGCACTATGGCACAGCAGATGTTATCTACCCATCTGCCAGTTGTATAAACATGTGTCCATCAGAGCACATGGGTGGCTTGCTGTAGTAGAGAATACAATGATTAAAGCAATTTACTGAACATTTCTGTACATCTGTCTGTTCCTGATTTCTCCCAAACCCCTGATTTCAACCAAATATAGTGGAGTGACTAGAGGTACCTCCCCTCCCCTCCCAAAGATGTAGTCATAGGTTCTTCAAAATTTTAATGAGTTTTTTTTATTTTATTTAAAAATAAAATATTTTATTTAATAAAAAAAAAATATTTATTAAAAATAAAATATATAGAGAATACCTACGAGTTTTGGTTGAATACCCGAATTATCTCATGAGTGGGTGCAAGGAAGTACAGAATTTCCACGAGCGGCTGCAAGCCGCGAGTGGAAATTCTGTACTTCCTTGCACCCACGAATGAGATAATCCGGGTATTCAACCAAAACCCGTAGGTTTTCTTTTTATTATATGCGCTATAAACCGCACCAAAACTGCTAATTTTTTCCTACAGTTCACTTCAAATTGTTAGAAAGCTTCGACATTTGCATTTTGTTTACATTCCATCAATTGATTTGCTCACCACTGAATGACAAATATCGAGCATAGCCGCCATAAGAAATAGTCCCCATTGATTTATTCTGAAATGATGCGAGAAAATTAATGTATACATAATTTAGTGATAAGAATATATTAAAACAAATGAGTTAACATTATAACAATTAAATAACAGTTTATGAACCGTGAAAATCAATAATTAAAACAATAGTCCGGCTGTTATTGATACGCTTTGAAACTTAATGTGATTCGCCGCTATAAACCGGAAGTGATCTCCGAAAAAGTAATACTATTGTGTTATCCATCGAGTCGGTCAGTGTTATCCATCGAGTCGGTCCAGGCGATGGATATAACGCTCTACGCCACGGCAATTTCCCACTATTTAATGGGGAAGCATATAATAAATATATATATTTATTTTTTTTTGGTTAAATTGAGCAATAAGTTAAATTGGAAAAAAAAATAAAAAATTAAGATTTATGTCCATAGCCCCACCCACATTTGACCCAGTGACCTCATTTGAACAAATCTGAACCACAGTCACCCAAGGTACCCTCATACCAAATATGAACCCATTCGGCCCGACAACTTCAGAAAAGAATTCGTTTTAAGAATTACTATGTGGAAAAATAGTTATGGTCCTGACATCAAAACTATTTGACTTGGTGACCTCATTTGAACAAATCTGAATGAGAGTCACCTAGGGAACATCCACACCAAATATGAACCAATTCGGTATGATGGTTTCAGAGGAGAAGATGTTTTTTAAAAAGTTGACGGACGGACGACGGAGTGATGACTATAGCTCCACCGGAGACTTCGTCTCAGGTGAGCTAAAAACTACAAAACAAAATCCCTTGCCTACAAAACATATGTTAGACCACAACTAGAATACTGTAGCTCAATATGGGACCCATGGCAGCAGTACCTCTCAGAGAAAGTAGAAATTGTACAGAGACGGGCTGCACGCTACACTCTAAATAGATACAAATATGGTAGCGACGACAGAGACAGCATAACTGATCTGCTCCACACACTTAATTGGCAAATCCTCCAACAAAGAAGAATATTCTCCTCTCTAGTCATGCTTTACAAAATCCGCCATCAAGATGCAGACATCTCCCTACCATTTGTGCCTACTAGGGGCCACAAGTTCCTCCGTACTGCTAAAGCTGACATACATGTAAACTATCTCGAAGCTTTCTTTCTTCCACGCACAATCATAAATTGGAACAAACTCCCCCGCGACATATTCTTAAACTGCCACAACACGGACAGTTTTCAAATCCGAACTCACAAAACACATGTTCCCACCTGTAAACAAACAGACAGCTTCTAAATAGTATGAAGCTCCAGTATATTTTAATAAATTATCAAAATAACCAAAAAAAATGCTTTTATGTTTTTAAATCTCATGCGCCTCCACATAATCCTCAGCACATTGAGGGCGATGGAGTACCAAGTAGATGTAGATGTAGACTTGTATGCAGTCGCCTTCAGATGATGAGAACTTATCTGTAGATTTCTCTTCAGAAAATTCAGCGTCCTGTTAGCCTTGGCAGCTGTATTGTCTATATGCTGATTCCATGACATATTTGATGTAATAGTCACTCCAAGATATTTTGTCTTCTGCACCCTTTTTAATTGTATCCCATGGAGTGAGTATTCTGAATCGATAATATTCTGCGAATGGGTTATATGCATTGCTTCACATTTAGCTGGATTGAAGCTCATTTTCCATTTATTCTCCCACTCTTCTAGTGATCTGATGTCCTTTTGTAGTTCCTCTGCATCTTCCGGTGTATGTATAGTCTTGTCAAGGGCAGGTTCGTCCATAGTTCAGTCATGACATGAACATAGTGCGTATCCTTCTACGCAGCAATCTGGAAGCAGCAATCTGCGAAAGCGGTCATGTTGACCTAGTTCGTCCAAACACAACGAACACTAGTTGGGTACGGTGAGTAGTGTCTCATACTGAGAGTAAAATGCGATTTGTTTATTAAAAAATTATGGACAATACGATAACGGTTACCGGTACTCTTTGTGATAATAATGTGAATCGCTGAATTTGATTTTTAAATTGAACGAAATTAGGCAACATGGTGTGTTTCACTATATATGTATGTTAAAACATTTTCTTACTGTATATTATTACCTCACAAGTTTTGTGTCACAATGCAACAGATATTTCTATGGCTAATTTCACAAATTTAGCAAAACGAACGTTTTCCCCATGTGCTTTCTTGTGTGGTTACGCCCCTTGATTTGCGAGTCAAAAAGTGGAATGAGGAAACGGTTCAGACGGATTCAGGAACCCATTTCACTCACATAACTTTATACATGTATCTTACAAAGAGACCTGCTCATTCTCATAATCGGTGAATCGAGACCACTCTTCGTAACGTGTAGATGTGTATGTATGTGTGTAGTGGGACTGGAATATGTTACAATTATAAAAAAAATTATACGTCACCCTATTCATCGACTAACGGAGTACAGTCACAAACTGGAAACTCCACAACTATATTTAGCCTACTGCAGTTTGATTGGCCACTTTTTGCTTAAAATAACACACACGCGTGTTTTTTAAATTGATTTATGACGTCATTCAAAGCAGGTTCCCGTGAACTGAAATTTTGAAGAGGAATGAATTATAGCTTTGCACGAAATATTTCACCGATGACACAAGCAATTTATTTAGCTTCCACAAAGCAGATGTTCAATTTAAACTTAATTTAAAGAATCTGAATATAAATTGTATATTTGGAAGCTGTTAAATATTGACGGATTAATTGCCTTGGGCCAAGTTGGGGTCTTCGATTTGAACCTCGAAGGGATATCCCGGAATGTTGTGTTTCTGAATGACCGAACAGTACTGACTTGATAAGTTGATGTCATCTTGATGTGTCATTGTCACAGTCGCCAAGAAACCGTGATTATTTTGTGTATACCTTAAAAAATAAGATGTAAACTGACTTTAAATAAAGGTGGTATATTTCCTAACTGATACTTTTACCTACAATATATCAGTTCAGATTATGTTGTGAAACTTTCTCGAATTTCTAAATCTGAACATTGTCAACACTGAAAATTTTCACTCAAGACAAAAGAAGTGCCATACTGGAACATCTTCATATTGAAGGTGGTGTCATGATATCAGCTGAATCAGAAATATAAAACTACCAGTCATCTTCTTATTAAACTTCTGGTAACATTCACATCAGCAATGGCGTCCAGCTCTGTGAGTCAAGAAAGTTTAGATATAGACGACATAGAATTCAATGCAAGGAGAAGTAGAATTAGGAATCTACGTGCTCGAGGTGCACTACCAACTAGTCATGGTAGATCGTCTAGAGAAAATGAGCCTCCTGATAAAGACAATAATGGTGAACATGGAGAATCTGAGGGGAAATACCCATTGCCAGATCACGAGTCTCCTAGTCGATCTGCTGCCAGTAGGTTAAAAGACAAGCGATCAAGAGCCAGCCACATCCATAGTAAGGGCAAGCTACTGAAGGATAAGCGGAAACTCCGAGAGAAAAGACGAAGTACTGGAGTTGTTCATCTTCCTTCAACTGAGGTTAGAATTATTGCATTCGGCTTTCTAATGTTGCATATTAATTATGTCCAGGGCCCTTTTGATACCTGTTACAGGTTTGGGCGCCCAAACTCTGGTGGCCTAAATGTCCCCAAATTGCAAGTGGATAGTTTTATTAAAGCTGAATTTTATATATTTTGAAGGAAATCATCTATTATAATTCAACAACATGCAATGCAAATCATCAATATACAGTTGATATAGAGCCTTTATTTGCTTAATAAAGTGTCCAGTGAGAAATATTTTAACCCTTTCATGACTGGGGCTTCTTGAAATTTTGCAAAAATCCTGTGTCAATGCATTCTCTTATATAAATGAGAGTCTCCCATCTAAGGAGCCTTGCATATATAAGATAATACATTGGCCTTTGTCTCTTTATCTTGACCTTGTAAGCCAGTGCATTTTCTTATGCAGGATCTTTAATGCTGCACCTAAGGGAGGGGGCGACCCCCTCCCGTACCTACCCCCATCTCAGGATTATGGCCCTCGGGATATGCCTTCGGCATATCATGGTCCCAAAACAGGTGTCCCCAAAAAATTCCTGGATCCATCCCTGACCACAGGTGTAGTTTAACATTTATATAGTACAGCAGCTATTTTTCAGCCAGATCTATCTATTATATATTTTGGAAGATCTGTGTGTGTGTGTATCTGTCTGTCTGTAATCGATGGACTCGAAAACGGCCAAACCGATTTCGATGAAACTTGGTATGTGGGGGTATTTTCGGCCGGGGGATGACATAGGCATATTAATTTTCAGATCCGAGGTCAACTTTTCACGTGCCGAGGTCAAATCTGTTTTTACGCTGTGTTACGGGACTTTCATTTGAGTTCGGTGCTTACAAATCGATTCGAAACAGCGCGAATAATAAAATGCCAGTCATAATAATGACACTGTGAGAATCTTTCGTGTTTCCTCTTTCCAACGATATATAATGCGTATGTATCAGTTTTAGTTATCTGCCTCAATTATCAAGAAGAAGTGGTACTATCTTCCATCAGGATAAAAACAATGCGTAACTTCTATGACGTCGTTAGAGGTCGTAACGTTAGATTACGTTAACGCTTAGCCGGCCGATGCATTTGACTGTTTCAGACGTCTTGGCGATAACTCGGGCACCGATGGTAATTTATCTTTACATTGAAACTTGATAATTAATGAGCGTGTGTATATATGAGGCGCGTTTATATCCTTGAGTGGAAATCAAATCGGGTTAAACTGGCGGATTTTTACGGACAAAATTTTATGCATAGGGTATCTCGGTATCCGCTGGGCCAATTTCCCGGTATCCGCTGGGCCGATTTCCACCGTTTTTTGGGGTGTTGGTGTTTGACCCCACCTGACCTTGACCTTCAAATTTTGGTAATCATACACAATCAAACACTTTCCTGGACTAACCATATATTAGGTTATTTGAATTATATAATTTCCTCTTCTAAAGGATATTTGCTATTTTAGCTGATATACATGTACCGTACCTGTATGGAGCATTTAATTCTTGCTATTCATAAAAGGGTACATGTACATGTATGTTGTGGTGCCCCCCCCCTTTTGTGGAGGGGAGAGGGGTACTCTTTGAGTGCCTAATAAAAGTACAGGGTGGAATAATAGTACAGGTTGGAAAATGTCGCGTAACTGAATAATAGTACAGGGCGGAATAAACGTACAGACTGGAAATATTAGTACCATACATCCCAACAAAACGCACCATCTGACTGGTTTACTGATGCCATGGGACAGAAATAGTTTCGATGGATAGCCAGGTCTGTGAATCTACAGTGTGCTGATCACTGTCAACAATCAGAGTTCATTTATCTTTGAATAACACAATTTAAGATTAGTGAATTATTTCTTTTGGTTAATTTAATAAACGTACAGGACCAAATAACGATCGTACAGGTGGGAATTTTACCTCGATTTTAATAATCGTACATGTATGTTTATTAGGTACTCAAGAGTAGTTGCCCCTCCAGGGCATATATTTCATCTGATTTTGCAAGAATCCATACATACTTTTTCACGAGAATCCAGGCTAATTTGCGAGAATATTTACCAGAATCCAGATTTGGATTCTCGCCGAAATATAACCCCTGCCCTCTGTCATGGTGCCCCTACAGAAAGGCACTCGATGACTGTTTTCCCGATATATTTGGCAATTTCACAGTTTCGTCTTTTTGATAAGTCTGACAATATCCCCTTCGAAGCGTATCAGGCCAATGAAAATTAAATGTCTGGTTTGGGTTACAAGCCGAAAAAAAATATGACTTTTCATGTGCGTATATTACTCTGCAAGATTGACATAAAACTACTTTTTATTATTTTTGTATAAATTTTAACATTACTTTTACTTAGAAATCAACCTACACTGAGATGCTTACTAGTAAATGTGTTTTTTGTGTTTTATGAATTTTTTTGACAAACAGTTAAATACCGGTAGATTTACTTTGAAAACCATGAAAAAAACTTTAGGGTAGGGGGTTTAAAATAGGGTCGGCAGGGAAACCCAAACCACAAAGGACTGCCATGGATGATAATATGCCAAGTTCTAATTGTGAACTGAAATCATACTTTTACCGGAATGTGGATCCTAGGCTTTATAGCCAGGGAAATATTTCTGGCCTAGGCAATTTTTTAGCATAGACAATTTCTTACTAATTAACAGAGCTGGATCTAGTGTCACATTGAAATACATGTAAATGAGATTATTTCGAGCAGTTGATTCGCTGTAGAAATTATATATTTTGATTCTCGCAAAATTTTATGTATTTTAAGGCCTGTTGTACTGCAACAAATTCAATTACATGCATATATCAATATGAGAAAGTTCTCGTACAGATAATAGTCACATACCAGTATGTGAACAGATTGATAGAAAATTTAAATAATCATCGTAGTTTTATTAGTAATTTAAATAATCATCGTAGTTTTATTGTCGCATATTGCACGGTGCACCTACATGTATGTAGTCTGTGTTTCCTGTTCGCTAAATTTCCTTTTATTAGTAGTAAACTGCTCGTACCGGTATGTTTCTGAAGAGGGCAACAGGTGCACATGCTAGACCTAATGGTGTTGAATATATGACATCATGTCTGCACTATCACTACCGGTAGTATGCATGCATATAGTGTATGTACTGGTATATAACTATATTATAGTACATGTGGGCCTCAAACTACATGTAGTGTTGCCTAGGGGCAACAGCAGTTTCCATGCAGACTATTGTAAAAACATATGAAACATTTTACTTGATTGTATGTTCAAGTCTGTCATTTGCAGAATGAGGTCCCCCGAGGGTGAATTTAGCAATGCTATCCCTCTGAGCAGGCTTTTATCACCAAATTGACCCTCTGGGAACCTCATTCTACTTAGGTCTCAACTGCTATGGGAGACCTAGGATCATATTGAATTTCCCCAGTTGAATTGATGTTCACCATTAGTCACCTTGATTATGCATTTAATTTTCTGCAAATTAGGGGATATAGAAACTGAATAGACTGGAGAAAGTAACTAAAAATAATGTTAATTTGAGACTATCAATACTTCCCAGACAATGAGGTCTAAGCAGAATGAGGTCCCCTGAGGGTGAATTTGGTGATGCTAGCCTACTGTGCTATAAAGTATGTGGTAAAGAAAATAGTCAATTGTAGAGTCTCTTTTTTGCTTTCAGCTTCTTTTCCATTATTTATATACAGTAATGCTCTAATTAATCGACCTCTTAACCGTGCAGCAGAATTATGGGTAACTTTTCAGGATTTAGTCGGAAATATGGCTTGTGGCCATTCATCGGAAAGCTCTCCCCGAGAGCTTTCCGATGAATGGCAACAAGCCATATTTCCGACTAAATTCTGAAAAGTTACCCATAATTCTTCTGTGGTTAAGAGGTCGATTAATTAGAGCAATACTGTAGTTTTATGGGAAGATATACATGTATCTCACTATTTTAAAAATTTGAGTAAAACTTATATATCATATTAAAAAATCTATTGAATGCATGGACAGTTACGATATTTGTCAATTGTTGTGGTGGCGATGTGCATATTTGTCACCTGCAAAAACAATTTCAGGTGACTATAGAAATGAATGGTGTCTGTCCTTGTCTGTCTGCGTGTCCATCCATTCAATATGTTTGTTGTCCAGATGATTACTTGAATAGTATTGGACAGAAATTGATTAAACTTGGTATGAACTAGGTGTTCATACGAAAAACTCCCGATCAAGTTCAAATTTGGATCCGGTCTGACCATTTCTAGCAGAGTTGAATTTGTATGCCAATTATTCTCCCCCAAAACAAAATTTGGGGACAAAAGAAATGAGCGGTGTCTGTCTGCCCCTGCATCCATCAAGTTTAATTCAATGTTTGTTCCTAGAATAAAAATTTTCATTTCTAAAAAAGACAGCGGTCTAATAAAGCCAACTTATTTGGGGGACATGTTTCCTACTCCCAGGTGCCCAATAATCATGGTGGCCTAATAATAGTGATGGGTGGGGATTTACTGAAATTAATAATAGTGATGGCAAATTCACACAGTGTCAATGCCAAATAATAGTCATCATTGGGAATTATCTCCAAAATTAATACTCTCAGGTGCCTACTTAATCGTGATGACCTAATAAAATTGATGGGTTGAGATTTAGGCTGATATTAATAGTAGTGATGGCAGTCAATAGTAATTGTGCTGACACTATTATTAGTCAACTGAGAGAAGTACCGCTATACTTAAAGTAATTGACCACCAATAACGTGGTGTCACCCCGTTAATATGGCGGTACTATACCGCGGTATCCTCCAATACCGCGGTACTGATACCGCTTGTTAACGCAAACAAGTATGTGTGAGTAAATACCTCCCCTAAAAGAGTTCCATGAAAATCACCGCGGTATTCAACAAAATTAATGCGGTGCCCGCTAAAAGACCACGGTATCATTATCGCCCAATACCGTAACTCCACGCCATGACCGTCTCGATACCGCTACCGTTTATTACCGGTATCACCGCGGTCATGACCGGGGTATCACCCCGTTTTTCTGGTCAATTACTTTGAGAATAGCGGTAGCCTTTAATATTCAGTTTTTTCCCCACCTGCACAGTCCTGCATCCTCTTTTTTTCAACCCAAATGTTTGTAAACCAGATTACTAGTTTTTTTTTATTGTTGTAGGCTTGTAGCCTTAGGTAGAATTTTTATTTTTTATTCAGTTTATGACTCCAAAATCTACAGAGTGGAAACAAATTTAATTCCTGATGAGTGATTTCTTTATCACTGAGGCTGATGATGAATGAGACATTTACATAAAACTCAGTTTAAGAAGATAACAGAAGAATGTTATTTACTCGGATGTAAACATTTTGTTAAATACAAGCTCTAAAAATCTTTTCATCGACTTGCGCATACAGCTAAGGGGGGGTAAGTTCATGCAATTTTGAAATTGAAATTTACTAGAGATATATTAACTGTTAGGAATATGTTTCTTCTTTGTGTGCCAGGGGGAGTGGGGTGGGGGATTGTGATCTGGTTTGGGGGGGGTGCTTGCCTCTGGTCAATGGCCATTTTTCCGAGACTGCAGGGATTCATGCGGGCCAGACACTTAAGAATGGTTATGCGGTACAATGTAACATGTACACTGATGCATTCACAAACATGTATGGTAATTGCACAATTATCCCTCCAAGTCTCCCATATGCACAAGATTGTGAGCTTAATTCTTGAGAACAATTAGTAAGCAAACATGATGGCTCCCTCTACTGTAAAATGACAAACTGTCACTGTGTACCCCTCAATCTGGGCATGCTATTTTGCTAAATAAATCCAGATATGTGACATCTGCTAAACCTTCAGTCAACAATAACACCTGTTGAATTTGGTGATATGTGTGTCCTTTGCATGTTGGACAATAGCAGCCATATTGTGTACAGCAGAAAGTAATCCTATGTTTGATACATCATGTAGATATCAACCCCCATTCTATGCAAAGATAAATCACTGGAAGTGTTTGTGCATGTGTTAATAACCCTTTCCATACTAAATGGATTCTCCCATTCAGCTAATAAAGTATACATTGGAATAGTCTATTATTCACTTGGATGGATGTTCAAAAAATATGAGCAGATGACAGACAATAAAGTGCAGAAGGAATCCTATCCATTGGTGGGAAATGTTCAGGTAATAAGTTCAACAAACGACCTATGGTTATTTGTTGAACTTATTATCTGAACATTTCCTAAGTTATAACTACTTGTCAATGAGTATTTAGTATAGAAAGGGTTCAAGATGTTTTCAGGGTTTCAGACCTTCAGTTACAACAACAACAACAAAGAACTACAGTAATGCCCTAAGTACCGAGAGCTTTCCGATGAATGGCAACAAGCCATATTTCCGACTGAATCCTGAAAAGTTACCCATAATTCTGCTTTGGTTAAGGAGTCGATTACTTAGGGCATTACTGTAATTAAAAACAATTTATGCTGTGTTCCACTGCAAAGTTGTTGAAATCCAAATATGACATACATGTACATTGTATATACTAGACATTAAGCCTGGAAATAGTGTGTCTGATATTTGCAGAATGAGGTCTCCAGAGGATGAATTTAGTGATGCTACCCTGCAGTGGGCTAGCATCGCCAAATTCACCCTACGTAGAGCTCATTCTGGTTAGGCCTCATCTTCTGGGAAGTATCTATAGTCTTAATTTAACATTGTTCTTGGACAATAATAGGGAGAAGTGCCATATTTTAGCTGGAAGATATCTGGCCCCTGTACAATATTGCATCAGTTTTATTTTGACTAACCCAACTTTTTGTAAAAAATATTACATTGTGCACTCCCAATACATGTAGCTCTATATATTGCAGAAGTCATAAAATGTACATGTGCTCAGGCCAAAGAAAATTATATGTCTGGTTTAGGCCCAGAGTTTAAAATTAATTTCTTTTTATTTTGACATATTCTTATGGCTTTTCATGTCTTCTTCAAGATTGAGCTACCAGTATGATTAATTTTTATTTCTTCGTACAAACAGTAATAAAAAAGACCTGTGCTTCTGGTGACCCACCCGCCCCTATTCCAGCACCCCCGTCCATTTTCATGCCGATTATATTTTCTGTGTAAAGAGATTCATTTACATCTAAAATGGACACATCGCATGTACTGTTAAACTGGAAATTATTCCACACTTCAATTAGGTCACAGCCGAAACAAACTTATTTTTTCATGTTTTATTCAATAATACAATAAATTACACTATATTCTATTATTATGTACAAGTTTAGTGTTATTATTATATAGTACATGTACATTAAAAACAAGGAGAAGCAGTCTGGGGACTATTGATATTTATTTTGAGCGAAGTCGAAAATAAAATGAAATGAAAAACCACGCCCCCCCCCCCCCCATATTTTTTTCTTGCATGTCACTAGAAACAGAGGTATATATTTTTGTGGCCTAAACACAAGAAAACGACCCATTCTGAGACAATTAATTTTTTGGGGTATTTTTATGTAATTTTTTACAAACATTTCAGAAACTTTTCTTGAACCATGAACAAATCTTTTGGGTAGAATGGTAGATGGTCTAAAATAAGGTCGTCATGTAAACCCGATCACAACTAATTTTTCCTTAGCCTCATACATATCCATCTGTACACCGACATCTATTCCTCCGAGCACATATTGGTGTCATTGGCATAAGTCAGACACATTACATATAATTTTCCATGCTTGAGTATGCATTTTGTGAAGTAATAAAATTTAAACCATCTCTGATATCGCTTACATTATAGCCTCGAGGCAACATGATTCGATCAATTTAACTTGATATATAGCCTTAGTCACTCCAGTTTGAATATGGCCTACATTTTATCTGATGTCACTCCGATTAAGTCATTCGTGTAATGATTGATTGAGGCAGGAATTAAGTTTACAGGGGGTTACGTTTATGTTGTAAATTGTTTTTTGTTTGGAACTTGTTTGATGGAGAGTCTTATGAATACACGTAGTTAAGATGGTACAGTGGTGGCTTGTTATCTCCTGCAAACTTCATATAGAAATGGGTTTCATGAGTCTGTCCCTCTGTCTGTGAGTCTGCCCATCCATAACAACTTTGGGGCTCTCAGTCATGTTTGAATGATATTTAGTAACCTTTTCTTTACTAAATACTCATTGACGAGTAGTTCCCTTAACAGTGCTGGGCTGGCCTGAAATTTTCATTTTCCAAATGAATATAATTGTTGGCAAATTCTTTAGATGTTGCTAAATGCTATCAGTTTCTGCAACATTGATTCTTATATTTCGACAATCGCTGTTTGATTGACAGAAAAGCAGTTAATTAATACAAATTCTCCCTTCGCTATCATAGAACAATATAATTGTAGAAGGGTTGCTTCATCAGAAGGGCATATCGAAACAAAGAGGATTATCTACAGTAATGCCCTAATTAATCGACTCCATAACCACAGCAGAATTATGGGTAACTGAGAGCTTTCTGAAGAATGGCAACAAGCCATATTTCCGACTAAATCCGGAAAAGTTACCAATAATTCTGCTGTGGTTATGGAGTCGATTAATTAGGGCATTGCTGTATGTGAACACTACAACCTGCATACACAACTAGTAATCACTCCACCTGTTGATACAAATGATATCAGAATAACTGCATCTTGATAGAGATGTTTTCCTAACCTTACAAGACGCCATTAATAAAATTCTGCAGGAGTTTCCTGAAATTAATGGTATTGATTGACCAATATTTTTCAATCAATACAAAACTATTTGTCAATCAATACCATTAATTTCTGTCAGAGGACTATAGTAATGACCCTCATCCATCCGTGTGTCCGTCGAGCCATCTGGAACTTTTGTTCGAGCCTCTATTCTGTAATTTTCTGGTAATTTTTTAAAACTTGGCACATACTAGTATATCAACCAGCATGGGAACCTGTGAACCTGAGATTTTGAGTTCAGTCGGAGTCATTTTGGCGGAGTTATTGCCCTTTTTTTACATAGAATTGTACATCCTGGGCCGCATCATTTGTCCGAGCCTGTATTCCGTCATTTTCCTTAAAACTTGGCACAGATGTCAACCAGCATGGGAATCTGTGTACCTGCGATTTTGAGTTTAGTCGGAGTAGCCTCCTACAGTTTGTAGTACCTGTATAGGGATCTGGAACCCATAAATCCTTCAAACCTGCCAATTTTCTCAGGGGACATTTTGGTCAGCCACCTTTTGTTATTTTTGCATTTGGCAGCGTGGACCCTGGATATTTGTTAACCCTTTCTGTACTAAATGGTTTCTGGCATTCAGTTATAAATGTATACATTGGAATAGTCTATCATTTATTTAGAGGGGTGTTCAGACCCAAAGACAATGCTAAGATAAGTTCTGAAGAATTCATATTCATTGGGGGGGGGGGGGGGAATGTTCAGATAATAAGTTCAACAAACATTTCTAAAGGAACTACTCATCAATGAATATTCAGTATAGAAAAGGTTAATGTGGTATTGAAAACTTTCAAACAGTTCTGTATATTACCATATATAATCATATATGGATATATCCATGTAATCTCCGGGAAAAAAGTTATACTGGTATATGAAGCAGATGTTCAGGAACGGAACTAAAGCAGTTATATCATTGAACAGGGGGAGTGGGAGGGTCATCCAGGTAAATTGTAAATTTATTTTTGAGAATTTGTTTCTAGAATAACAACACAATTTGAGAAATGAAAAGTTGGCAGGAATACGATAGATTCATCAGTATCAGTATGAATCTGAGTGTGTGTTAACCCTTTCTACACTAACGCATCAAGTTTGACCTACATTAATGCCCTAAATAATCGACTCCTTTACCACAGGAGAATTATAGGTAATTTTTCAGGATTTAGTCGGAAATATGGCATGTTGCAGCTCTCACTGAGAGCTTTCCGATAAATGGCAACAAGCCATATTTCTGACTAAATCCTGAAAAGTTACCCATGATTCTGCTGTGGTTAAGGAGTCGATTATTTAGAGCATTACTGCATGAATATAAATTTGTACTGTAGAAAGGGTTAACAGGTGACATCCAAATTCTTGCCACTCGATAACGTTTGCTCCGGAGATTTGCATGGACATTCCCATTCAAAATTGGTCACTTGACCTTCCTCTTAATCAGTAGGGCTGAATTGGTCATTGTCACATGGTATCCTGCAAAAAAACGGCACCCACGATCTCAAACTCTCGTTCGTCTACAAACTCAACTCGGTTGGAATACCCATTCAAATTCCCTTGAAATTTCCCTTGTAAATCACTAACATATAATTCTTGTATTAATAATTAACATGTGACTAATTTAGAATCGATTTGTTTATGAGACGTTGGGATGCTGGCTGACTTTTTGCACATTTTAATTCATGTAGAAGATCCTGGGTGTTTTTTTGCATATTTAGAAGATCCTTGTGGTTTTTGCACATTTAGAAGATCCTGGGTGGTTTTTTGCATGAAACCATGCGAAAATTATCAATTCAGTATCAGTACATGTAGGTGTGTACCTGTAATGCCCTAAATAATCAACTCTTAACCACAGCAGAATTATGGGTAATTTTTCAGGATTTTGTCTGATATATCGCTTGTTGCCATTCATTGGAAAGCTCTCACTGAAAGCTTTCCGATGAATGGCAACAAGCCATATTTCTGACTAAATCCTGAAAAATTACTCATAATTCTGCTGTGGTTAAGGAGTCGATTATTTAGGGCATTACTGTAGTATGGCCAAGCCTGGATAAAGTGTGTCTGACATTTGAAGAATCAGGTCCCCAGAATGTGAATTTAGTGATGCTATCCTGCACAGTGGGCTAGCATCACCAAATTCAACCTCTGTGAACCTCATTCTTCTTATGCCTCATCTTCTTGGAAGTCTCTATAGTCTCAAATTAACTCACTGAGAGCTTTCCAATGGATAGCAACAAGCCATATTTCCGACTAAATCTTGAAAAATTACCCATAATTCTGCTGTGGTTAAGTAGTCGATTATTTAGGGCATTACTGGTACTGTACCTTAAATAACCTAGTATGATATTTTTCAGAGTACTGGTGACTCCCTTGATGACGACGATGAAGGAGGAGGAACAGCCGAAACGAAGGGGTTATCTGAAGCAAAGTCCAATACATCGTACAATGAAGTCAATTTATCCAGCAGGGATAATTCACATTCTTCCAATCAGGTAAATAATTTTGTCCCCCCAAATTTTTCGGAGGACTATTCAATTCAGCCACGTTACTGTCCGACAAGCCGGGCATCCCTCTGCATGTTTATATGATTCCTTGTCTCCAATTCAAATTATCCGATCGAAATGAAACTTTGTATGAGGAATAACCATCACATTATTGAGGTTCAGTTGGATTATGGTTTTGGTCCAATGATTTATTTCTGGATTTATGGCCCCTTTTTTTACTGAGAAATTGCGATTTTCATGTTGTCCAGATAATAACCCTGGTTAGTATTATCAGATCGGAATGAAACTTGCTATGATAGGGAGCCTCGCATATAAAAGAGAATACATTGGGCTAACAATATTTACCTTGACCTTGTAAGCCAATGCATTATCTTATATATTCGAGGGTCCCTATGGGAGACTCGTGTAAATAAGAGAATGCACTGGCAGATGACATTTAATGCTGCACCAGTGCATCTCCCATCATGAAAGGGTTAATTCTACTGGTCATGTGCCATTGTTTATGTTATCTTTTCCAGTCCTCATAATTTGCTATGGCAATCAGCAATGCCGAAGCCAATTGCTGAAGCAAACTGGGCCACGTACCCATGTCTGCTGCCTCAAATGAGCTACAGTAATGTCCTAAATAATCGAGAGCTTTCTGATGAATGGCAACTAGCCATATTTCAGACTAAATCCTGAAAAATTACCCATAATTCTGCTGTGGTTAAGGAGTCTATTATTTAGGGCATTATTATACATTGTATTCTCACAAATTATATATTTGTTCAACTTCTTTCTTGCAGCAAGTTAAATACCCCAGATACATTCCACATCGGAACAAAAGGTGAGCGACTAAATATTCTGCGCTTAATCAGCCTTCATCTGATGCAGAAGTTAACTATTCAGTCATTTGATTGCATAACCCTTCAGTAGATGGTCGTGTCATTTCTGGATGCTGGCCGAGAATGATTGGAAAATAAAAGGTTTGCGCTGCTAAGGCCAAAAAAAAAAGACCTGTGTTTCCGGTGACCCGCCCGCCCCAATTTCGGAGCACCTGACGGTTTTCATTTTATTCATTTTGCAAAATTTGGACGCATCTGGTTTTATTTTCATGCCACCTGGAAAAATTCCATGTACAAATATGCAAAATCATCTTCCATTTTCTATTAGTTACAGTCATTAATTTAATTCAATGAGTCATTAACATAATTAAGTTAATTAACTGTGTAAATCATGACAACACACACCCAAAAAACGGACATTTCATCGCAAATTAACGGACTACCTCGAAAATAGGGAACATGAAACAAGAATAAAACGATGTCTTTCAGGCTTATGGTTCATGATTGAGCCTATATACGTTTATTAACTCAATTTGACGTGAAGGGGTATTGGTTAATAGAAATTAAATGAGTATGGACATAGACTTTCTCAACGTTATTTAGCTAAATTAGTGATATGTATGCATTAAAAGGTGTAACACTAATCTGACTCCGTTTCCCAATCCAACTTTTTTACTTTTTGGAGTTGCAGATTTATTATGTAAACAATAACACGTGCTTGCTTACTTTTACAGATAGAGCATTGAATGTGCATTGGCAGTACTTAATTTAATTATCTTAGTTAAATCAAAGATCTGCATAATAAACTAATACTATCCAAACTCATTTAAAAGGATTAATTTGTGTCAAAAGTGTGTGTTTGCAAATTACAATTGTCAATCTACCACCGTACCGGCTGCCCACGTTCTCGTATATACCTCTGTCAACGGTTGCAAATTAATTGCATGTACTTTGTTACAATGCAGGTATTTAAATAACCTGTTGGTGTATATTATAAGCTCCACTGGCCTCCATTAATCACTATTGTAACACATCTATCCAACTTGTCAAGTTTATTGCTTTAATCAGATTATCATCAGACATCACTGAGCATATGGTCGATGATGGTATTCAATATTAAACTCTTTATAAATATAATTAAAAGCTTTTACAACTCCTTAATTACTCCTTATTGTTTATTTCAATGGACACTCACATTACAGCAGTGGCCAAAAGCCATTTCCAAAAATTTCAAATTTATAATAACAAACAATTTCTTCAGATATTAAAAGTCATTAAGTCAACATTTTTTATTTTTAAATAACTTAAAGTTATAAATTGAAGAAATACAATTTCATGATATCTATCTATACAGGTACTATACTTAACCGATATTTGAAAAATAAATAAGGGTTTCTTAAATTATCTTTTTCTTAAAGGCACGTGAGGCCTTAGTTGTCGAAAATATTCATATTTGTTCCAATCACCGTAAACAGAAAAAACATTAAAACGCATACAGTTTCGTTCATATATACCATGACCATCACGTAAACAGCATGTTATCATAAAGACCTACTATATTTTACCTACGCAAGAGCCTGATTGTGTTACAGAAGACAGCACAATGCTGCTGGCTAATCACACACAAATGGCATAAACGCTCTTTATTAGTTCCATATCAGGAATTCACCAACTAAGAACGCTCTTTATGTTTACCATCATAATATAAACAAACACCAGAAAAGTAACTTTTTATGCTTTTGTTTACATAACAATGGTCAAACATTTGACAATAACATACTGTTTATGCGATATTTCTTATTTGTATACGGACAAAGTCTGTCTAGATTTTGATGTTCTTTCTGTTTGTGGCGGTTTTTGACGGGTGGAAATATTTTCACAGGATACCCACCGCCAAGGCCAACCGTACCTTTAAGTCTCTCCACTTCTCCCTATTTTGGGCTGAAGTCTCCCTAAAATCTCCAGATCTATTAATTTTCAACCCTAGCTTGGGCCCTGACACTAGTATGGATGCAAACATTGAGCATTTGTAGCAGGGTGGTGATTTTTTTAAAGCAGGTTGAATATTGTTCACATACAGGGAACTCATGCTTTCACGCAGCATGCTATTATTGGATAGCCACTGCAATGATGAGAACTCTAAATACTCACTTATATCAAGATCATACATATATTTAGGACTATTAATTTGAATATAATAGTTTTAACTACTAGCTACATGACATACATGTAACAGCCTTCCTGGCTAATAACATTTAACACAATTGTTTTTAAACGGACATGACTGATTCAAGCTTCCAAATTTTGTCTACGTAATTTTGGAAGGAAGTATAAGATAGATTGATACAAAAACAAAATATCAACATACTATTAACGGTTACATATGCTATATAGTACTTTTAATGGCTACATAAAAATACTGGCCATAGTCATTTTCCAGCTGTTTTCAATTTTTCCCACATAAGTGAAACAACACTCATTATTTCTACCATATCAGGAATAGACTAGCTCAGAATGCTCTATTCTGTTCAATTTCTTGCACATGGCTCTTTGTTTGGGACCTAAACCGTAGAAATGTGGTTCAAGTCATTATCGACCTATCTTGATAACGGGAAAAATTCAAAAGCATATATTATTAAGTGTATTTTGGAGCTCAAACTGCATTGCGGCTTTAAGATCTCCACTACCGTATGCAGTACATAGATGTATGTGAAGTTCTTTCCTTGCACATTCTAAAGGAACGGTTATTCATGGCAAATATCGATCTCTATTGTAAACATCATGTTTTTCCATGTTTTATTTAATAAAACATTAAATTACACTTTATTCTAACTGAATCAAGGAGAAGTAGGCTTGGGGTCGCATTCATATTTATGTTGAGCAAAGTTGAAAATAAAATGAAAAAATAAAATAAAATGAAAAGCCACCCCCCCCCCCCCCGCCCCTATTTTTTTCTTGCCCCCACCAGAAACATAGGTATATATTTTTTGGCCTAATCACATCAGGCCAAGGTCACCTGTAGTAGTTTCCATTCTTGCCACACAAATGTATTCAGTAGGTCACTATCTGGCTTGATTTGATAGCATTTTCCTGTAAGTATACACCATTTCCTAATATTAGAAACTGGTTGGGACATTACAGGGTTTCCATGCGTAGTCTATCTCTGGATATGGAAAGTTTAAATGTACCTATACAGAAAACTACTTAACCTCTTTGCTGCTGATGTCATGATGTCATGCGCTGGGTTGTTGACGTTATTGCCATTTTCCAGTGGGAAAATATAACGGGAATATCACAACAACTATAAAACTGACTCAGTTGAAAATTTATTATCGTGGAACATCATACACTGTTTGAAACTTCGAGATACAGTTATTCCGTTGCACCAATCTCTGAGTTCCAGTTATGTATAATGGCCTACTGCTAGTGTGCTGAAGTAGATCCGTAGTACCTACGGACCATATAGAACATGGCGTGCATTTTATGTCCGTAATAGTTACAGACATCATAGCAGCGAATAGGTTTAGTGTTAAGCTAATGCACCACCTGAAGGAATCTATGCTATCTGAAGACCACATCATGCATATTATATAACAATAAGCCTTGTCACTGAGTCGTGGCCATATTGGATCCGTCTAGCCCTGTTCCATTTTTAGTGCTACAGGTCAAAGTTCTGGAGTAGCATGAATTCCATATATGGAATGCTGCTTCAGAACTTTGACCTGTAGCACTAAAAAACAAAACATGGCTGGATCCAATATGGCCGCAACTCAGCGACAAGGCATTTAAAAATGTGACTTTGGTCATATTTTTTAAAGGGAAATTTTGGAAAGAGCATTCTCAGCAAGTATACAAATTGATTGGAAATGAATAACCACCATAAAAAGTACTTGATCTGAACAAGAGAAAGGCTTGTATGAATATTTAATTGAGAGCAACACTGCTTCAAGAATATTAACAGAATGTTAGTGGTGTGTTGGAAAATTGTGAGCAGCCATTTACAAGAACTGTTACATGAAGAACAAAGCAGCCACACATATTTCAGCCCAATGAATTTAAATGTTGGTATGCAGGCTTGTCCACTCAATCATGGAGCAATCAACTGGAAATAGATCACAGTACTCTTAGGTGCCTAATAGCCGTGATGGCCTAATAATAGTGATGGGTGGGGATTTAGGCTGAAATTAATAATAGTGATGGCAATTTGAAATTGTGTGCCTGTCATTTGCAGAATGAGGTCACCAGAGGGTGAATTTAGTGATACTACCCCGCATAGCGGGCTAGCATCACCAAATTCACCCTCTGGGGACCTCATTCTGCTGAGGCTGCTATCAGTTGATCATCCAAACATGCCAATATAATACCCATAGAATGTAACTCAGCTTGTATAGTAATGTCCTAAATATTCGACCCATAAACCACAGCAGAATTATGGGAAATTTTTCAGGATTTAGTCGGAAATATGGCTTGCTGCCATTCATCGGAAAGCTCTCACCAAGAGCTTTCCGATGAATGGCAACAAGCCATATTTTGACTATTCCTGAAAAATTTCCCATAATTCTGCTGTGGTTAAAGGGTCATATACTTTGGGCATTACTGTATTTTTATCATAACTGTCATGCCGGACTTCAGATGGACTGATTATATATTATTTATCTCTTTATCAGCCCATCAGACTTGGAGGCAGATCTGGAGGACAATCAAGACTACGATAGCACAGTCAGTCATTCCGAAACCAACTTAACTCTGATTGGTCGATCAGAGTCAGTAGAATCTCCCAAATTTCCGACTGAGAAGCCAATTGAAAGTCTCCCAAGCTCACGGCCATTTAGCCATCACCGATCGTATGGTGCTCTGTCTTCACCAAAAAGGTTTCCAGTCGAATCAGAACCAGCGAAAACATCAAATGTTCCGTCTGTTCTGTCAAGATATCAAGAAAATATTAGACTGAAGCAAGAAAAGGAAAAGCCATCAAGTCGATATAACGAATCAGCTGTGAACAAGCCGGTTCTTTCTCGATTTCAATTCGCATCTCCTAACCAACAGAAACAAGCTGAAAACAAGCCGGCCTATCAACAGTCAGCATATGGTCATGGTTATAGCAACAACAGTGCTTCCCAGTCAGAGGGATATAGCGTGTCCAATAAGAGCCAATGGGACGCTTCCAAGACGACAGGGTCGCACATAGCTGAACCAGAAAGTCTTAGTGATGATAACAGTTTCAAGTCTTCTAATTACGTCACTAACAACAGTCGGCAGTATGACTGCAAAGAATGTCCACAGTTAAAAAAGGTAACGTGAATATTTTTAAAGATGGTGTCTTTCTTCTATTAACTTTCTGTAGACATTCAGGGGTACTGGTAGGGCCGTAACGATTAATAACGATTTTGATGCATCGCGATTTAGGTTCTTGATGCGATTCACGATTCATTTCATTGCCGATTCGATTCTGTATTTTTGAATTGTCACAACCCAGAATTTTACCGCAAAATGATTCAACTACACTCGTTGAAAACATTTCTTATCATATCCAGATGTGAATAAATATTAAGAACTGATATTAGTTTCATTGATAACACAAGTACCCCATCGTGGGTTACAATATTGAACAGTTATCATAATAAGTTATCATAATCATGATAAGGTATGATCTAAATGACCCACTTGTCCCGCTGATATCAGATATCATACATGTACTCCAGAGTTACTGCATCGCGATGCGCATCGAATCGTCAGGGAAACATCGTGATTCGAATCGAATCGTGGAGCTGTTAATCGTTACCCTAGGTACTGGTATATAATAATAATTTGGAGTCAGAGACTAGTCCCACCATAGATTTATGGGACTCGACTGCAGAATGTACAAGTCAATACCTTTGTACAATCTGCAGTCTCATCCAGAATACTCACCGGTACGGATCATTATAATGTTTAACCCTTTCAGTGCCAAGTCCGATTTTTGTATCAACCCATATACCCTGTGCCAATGCATTCTCTTATATATGCGAGTCGACCATAGGTCGCCTCACATATATAAGAGAATGCATTGGCCTAACAATTTTTCATCATTTGTTATTAATTTTGATAATTTTTTCTTGTATTCTTTAACAGACTTATTTTGTAGGTTTAGCGCCAGGGAATTTTACGTTTTTCATGGGCATCAAAATTATTACTATGAATACTTGGTGTTAGTTTTGAGTTATAACATCCCCCTAAGGTTTTATCCAGTTTGTTTTTAAATTCTCTATAGCATGCTTAAGCATACCCAAAATAAATTCAACCCAAAAAAATCTAAATGTTTTTTTTTTTGTTTTTTTTATGGATTATTTTACAGACTGTAAATTAGGGCCGATGAGACCGGCCCCTGGCACTGAAAGGGTTAATAACCTAAAAATATTATGCAGATATATATGAAACCTAGATGGTCTACAGTATTTGACTTACAGTTAAAATAAAACCAAAATGATCATCATGCCAAATATCAAACCCAGCCTTCAGAAAACAATTGGCAAGTGTCATATATGCTCCAAGATTATTTTGTTAAACAATAGTCTATTCAGATCTGAATCATTCGCAACTGAATTTGTGACTTTTGGATAGGATGCAAGCCTGCAAATATCGTGTCTGTCATTTGCAGAATGAGGTCCCCAGAGGGTGAATTTAGTGATGCTATCCCACACAGTGGGCTAGCATCACCAAATTCACCCTCTGGAGACCTCATTCTGCTTAGGCTTCATCTTCTGGGAAGTATGTATAGTATCAAATTAATATTGTTTTTAGTTACATTTACCTTCTAGAAAGTTTCTATATCCCCTAAATTTGCAGAAGATAAAATTCATAATTGAGGTGCCCAATGGGTGAACATCACCAACTTCAAATGGGGAACTTCAAACTGATCCTAGGTCTGCCATATCAGTTGAGGGCCCAAGCAGAATGAGGTCCCCAGAGGGTGAATTTAGTGATGGGGATAGCGTCACTAAATTCACCCTCTGTGGACCTCATTCTGCAAATGACAGATACGCTATTTGCAGGCTTGATACCAGCCCTCGAAATTCAGATTGTTCATCTACGGCATTTTCTACGGCAGTAATGTTAAAAAATATAACTTACTTCGGCAAATTCTACGGCATTGCCAATTGCCGTAGACCAATTTCGAGGGCTGTGATACGATGTTTTATTTTCAAGATACTTTTAAAACCCTCAAGACATTCGCTACTTGAGTAGAAAGTTATTGAAATTTTGCCGATCAAATAATAAATATCAACATTTGAAAATTGCGACCGTATTAGCAGATACCTGCAAATAGTGTGTCTGTCATTTACAGAATGAGGTCCACAGATGGTTAATTTAGTGATGCTATCTCATGCTGCTTAGGCAGAATGTGGTTTAAAAGCAGAATGTGGTTTTTGTATTTGTTCCAATATCTAACTTACTAGTATCAGCTACAATCAGAAGCAGGGGTGCCGGAAGAGGGGGGCAGAGGGGGCAGCTGACCCCCCTGCCCTTGACCAAGGGGGGGGCGAGCAGGGGCAGGACTTGCCCTTTTTCTGGAGACAGAAAATGCTTTTTGTGTGTTTAATCTCTTGTTTTTATAGCAAAATGTGACTTTTTTGGTCCAAATACCACCAATTTCACAAGGAATATTAATTTTTTGTCAATTTTATCACAAAACGGCCATAAAAACCGACAAATACCATTAAAATAGGGATTTTTGCCACAATGAATTTATGGTTATTTTCCCGAGTTTGCGGAGAAAATGCCCTTTTTTTGCGGAAAAGTGCCCTTTTTGTAGGCTCTGCCCCCCTGCCCTTGGATGCTTCCGGCGCCCCTGATCAGAAGCTCTGTGTTATAATGCAACAGGCCTTGTTTGAACAGTTTAACACGATCACTGTCGATGCCCATTCAATTACATGCAAAAAGTATGAGATAACTCGTAGTCGGCAGTCAACATGTTATTAAAAATGGAGGCAATGGATCGTCTTAATGCAACGGACTAATGCATTGCAGTCGTCTAAAAACTACTTTAGCCACACATCCCTACTGGCTGAATCAGGCTGATAATCTATGGGTTACCCCTTTCTGTACTAAATGGATTTTCCCACTCAGTTACAAATGTATACACTGGAATGGTCTATTCATCTGGATGGGTTTTTCGGAGAAAATAAGCTGACGGCAGATAATACAAGTACAGAAGGAGTCATATTTATTGGTCGTTTGTTGAACTTATTTTCTCAACATTTACCAAGGGATAACTACATGTCAATGCTTATTTAGTAATAGAAAGGGTTATTATACCCCCTGCAACGAGTTGTGGGGGGGGGGTATACTGGTATCAGATTGTCGTACCGTCCGTCCGTCCGTCCGTGGACACAAATTTGTCCGGAGTTTTTCTCAGTCGATTTTTTATCAACTTCCGTGAAACTTGACACAGACATCAACCACCATGGGAACCTGTGCACCTGCGATTATGACATCTGTCAGACTTTTTTTGGAGGAGTTATCCCCCCTTTTTCGACTTAGAAAATGTTCACAACATGTATAATTTTGTCCGAGCTTTTTTTCCTACATGTTTAGGTCAATTTTTTTTAAACTTGGCACAGATATTTAGTACCATGGGAACCTGTGCACCTGCGATTATGACGTCTGTCCGACATTTTTTTGTGGAGTTATGATTAGGGCTAGGGGTTAGGGTTAGGGGGTTTAGGGTTAGGGATACCTGTTTGCATAATGTCAGTGCCCAATATATGGTAATGGCTACTTCACATTTTGAATACGGGGGGGGGGGGGTATTACTTAGTCCCATCTGGGACAAGCCCATCTCTAGTTAAATTTCAAAATCATCTGCTCAATATGGCTGAAAAACTTTTTCTGTATGCTAATCTTAACCTCTGACTTTCTCCAGCTTTTAGAGAAAGAGAAGAATGAAAATCAACAACTACAGCAAAAACTATCTGAGAAAGACAGAAAAATACGAGATCTAGAAAAAACTATACTCAGCTTGAATAAGGTTGGTACTGATCATTTTGTGATACCAATTCTTATAATCATTAAGCAGTCAGATAACCCCCAAACACCAGCACAGATACATTTTTTCCAAATCAATATATACATGTTGTCACTGCAGTGCATTGAACTGCCTGTAGTACCACGTCACATTCAAGCCTTGAAATACGGTGTCTGTCATTTGCAGAATGAGGTCCCCAGAGGGTGAATTTAGTGATGCTACCCCGCATAGCGGGCTAGCATCACCAAATTCACCCTCTGGGGACCTCATTCTGTTTACATCTCAGCAGAATGAGGTTCCCAGAGGGTGAATTCGGTGATGCTAGCCCGATATGCGGGGGTAGCATCACTAAATTCACCTTCTGGGGACCTCATTCTGCAAATGACACACCCTATTTCAAGGCTTGGTCACATTGAAGATGTCAGAGCACTGGATCAAACAGCGAATAGTCATTTATACCATAAGTGCCTATTCTATTGTGTGTATAACATATAGAATATACGCATAGTGTTTCTGAGTAACAAATTTAATCCATGAGTGGGATTGGCGATTTACACCATGAGCTTCAGCGAGTGGTGTAAATCGCCAATCCCACTAGTGGATTAAATTTGTTATTCAGAAACACTATGCGTATATTTTGTTTATGCCACGATCTTTACAATGCGATGGATAAACACTTTTCCGTTCAAATTGTATGGAGAAAGTTTAATCCACTCTGCGAAGTTTATGCCACGATCTTTACAATGCGATGGATAAACACTTTTCCTTTCAAATTGTATGGAGAAAGTTTAATCAACTCTGCAAAGTTTAATCAAAAGTAGGCACGTTTAATCAACAGGTGTTGATTAAATGTAAAATTTAAACAGATGGCTTTATTTATATAGTAAGATAGGCGATCGTGGTATAAACCTATTTTGTAAACTTCATCTGTACACCCTACTGTGGGTATACAGCTTCCTACTGTAGTTATAAATTTCTACTGTGGGTGTAACTGTTCAAACGTAATTTCATGTGCTTAAACGTTTAACTCACAGTAGAACTACATCGTAGTTAGCAAAATAGTTCCTATGTCACATTCATTTAAGTTGTCATGATATAAATTAGATATGAGGAGAATGTGATATGAGAGAACTAAATTTTCACCACTCGTGATATTGTGGTTTTAACCACTCACCAAAAGGCTTGTGGTTAAAACCACAATTCCACTTGTGGTGAAAATTTGGTATTCTTGGCTACTGTGGGTATATTCTATATATACTAAAATTAGGGTCGAAAATCTACACCATATATTTTGATGTTCTCCTTATCTAATTGCATATAAATTATCTATATACTATTAGAAGCTTGAGGCAATCCATCTGTGTTTAAATAAATACCGTAATTTTGTTTTTCAAGCGTTAACAGGATTCCGCTTCAGGTATTTAACTAAGGCCGATGGCGTCATTATCACAAGTCTCCAATCACATTCGTAATCAGCTTTTCAGATTGGTCACAAGACAAGTGTAATTAGCTTTTCGCTGGTGATCACCTTGTACAGTAATGCTCTAGGATTTAGTCGGAAATATGGTTTGTTGCCATTCATTGGAAAGCTCTTGGCGAGAGCTTTCCGATGATGGCAACAAGCCATATTTCCGCGAGAGCTTTCCGATGAATGGCAACAAGCCATATTTCCGACTAAATCCTGAAAAGTTACCCATAATTCTGCTGTGGTTAAGAGGTCAATTAATTAGAGCATTACTGTAGTCAGGTTTTCAAATAGCGTTTCATCACGTGATATGCAGTGGGTGGCCACTAAAACGTCAAGGTCATTTGCAACCAAACGGCTGTACCCGCGACTGTACCCGTTGATTCTAGGATTTAAGGAATACAATTCAAGCAAGGGCCAATATGTCAAACTTTTCATATTTCCACAGTATGCGACATTAATTCAAAAACTTTTTCTGTACAAATCTCTTAAATTTTGTAGTTTTAATAGTTTTGTCTGCTGGTATCATTCTTCAGTAATGTCCTAAATAATCGACCCCTAAAGCTCGGTGAGAGCTTTCCGATGAATGGCAACAAGCCATATTTCCGACTAAATCCTGAAAAATTCCCATAATTCTGCTGTGGTTAACCCTTTGAACCCTGTCTGCCCACAACGATCGACACCATGACCCTGGGCTCCCAGTGTTATTTTTGATTTATTGTATACTGTGTTTAGGCGCAATGTGTTGGTTCTGTTTAAGTGGTGCCACAGATCTGAAACTTTACACATATCTTCCCCATGGACCACTTAGTATTTTAAGATCAGGATACATTGCCACACGATCATGCCCTGGCAACGGTTGCTATGCAACTACCCGAAATTGAAAGTAAAATGCAATTATAGCTTTTATCGATGTATTTCAGCCGCAGGAAATGGCGTTTTCGATGCTGCCAATGCCCCATTGTGAAATTTTATATATATATGGTCAGATGGGTGAACCTATAACTTTTGTTTATGGGTAGCAACGGTTGCTAAGCAAATACCCCAAATGATCCAATGACACCATTTCCCTGAGCATTCAATGGCATTATGCCCCATTTTAGACATTTCATAGGCGCATGTTAGGTTTTTCCGAAATCACGTGACGAGCGTTTCGGCTGGTCTGAGTGCTCTCGTCGACAATCAACTGCCAGAGTGCATCATTCCAACATAAATGTAAGTAATCAACCTTGGGGTGTACTATCCACACTTAATGGAGTTGGTACATTCTTAATCCCGGCTTCTCTTTCGGTGTAAATGTACGTGTAACAAACAAAGTTGTGTCCCTTTTCCAGATATGGACATTATGATCACCGTAACAAATTACAGGTATGAAGCCACGCCCCCCTGCCACGCCCACTACCTCGGGCATAAGCTGTGCCCACTTCCACAACACCTCAACTGCCCCGTTCATTAACCTCTTGTCGTATCGGTACTTGAAACAATGTCACCCGCTGTTGGAGCGATTGGCGTCTGAATCTCTCCCAGTGTCACTGTGCTTTCATTCTCCCATTCTAACTAACAACTGTCGTAGTCATCATCATCTAAATCTTCCACGTCCGATTCCAAAATTTGCCGGACCACCTCGTCTACCGAAAATGATTTAGGCTTCACAATTCATGATGATGTGTGTTTAAACGCAATGGCAACAAGACACACACAAAAACATAATTATTGAAGATGCAAACGACTGCTACGAAGTTTGTAAACAATAAACACGTGGCGGTCGGTATATGGCCGGTTCAGCGGCCGGTATACCGGCCGCAAGGGTATTTGGAGGTTCACGCTCGGGTTTAAAGGGTTAAAGGGTCATATACAGTGCAGAAACGATTGGTCAGTGTGTGTTTGTTAGATTATGAAAAGCTGACTACGATTGTGATCAGAGCCTTGTGACAATGACCCCATCAGCCATTCTAAGACTAGTCCATGTTGAGTGTTTTTATATTTTACCTCATTGTTATTTCAATCTCCTTTATATCCAGGCCTGAAAATAAGGTGCCTATCATTGCAGAGTGAGGTCCCCGGGGGTAAATTTAGTGACACTATCCCACATAGCAGGCTAGTATCAGCAAAATCACCCTCTTGGGACCTCATTCTGCATGGCCTCATCTGCTATGGGAGACATAGACTCAGATTGAAGTTCCCAAATGGTGAATATTGTGCTGTAAACCAATTGGGGAGCATCGATTACGTAATGTGTCATCTGCCAATTTGGGGATATAGAGAAACTAAACTAAAAAATAAATAGAATCTTTGTGAAGAAGTTTCTATAGAAATTTGATCATAAACAAACTTTCCAGAAAAGATGAGTCCTAAGCAGAATGAGGTACCCAGTGGGCATAGCATCACTATATTCACCCTTTGGGGACCTCATTCTGCAAATGACAGGCACCTTATTCTCAGGCCTGTTTATATCTCATTTTGATGAAACTCTCCATGTGTTGAAATAACTTATGTGTTACAGTCACTGTTTCTTAGCTACTCACCATACAATGCTCAAGTATACTTCTCACCAATTACATGTATATTAAACTGAATTCATATATAAGTTGATTCTCTTTGAAATTGCATTTCCTCATGTGGGCCGCGATGTGATTGATTTGACTTTGAATTTCCTTAGTGTCGCATATAGTATGGTTATATATACCAAAGTCATGTAAATAAAATACGGTACCTACTTCAGTTCCTTCTTTCTTTTTGGTCAATGTATCATATACCGGTACCAATTAACTTGATAAACATTCTTTCTTCCTGCACTCCACCCCTCTATTTTTGAATCTAACATGATATGCTCATTTGCTAAATTTACCCTATATGGTATCTATTCTGATGCCAAGGGTAACTTTCTTATTCTGAGGAAAAGACTTAATATAAGCCTTTGAGGCTTGTTGTCTTACACACCATTTTGAACATGTGTTGCATATGTCAATTTTCTTGTATGTGTTGAATGTTATGTTAAAAAATGAAGTCTTATTAGACAATCTTAACAAGATCAATATAGCAAACTATTAAAGACATACATGTATTATGTACTTGTTTGGGTGTGTGAAACTGATAATTTAGTATTCAGGCGCTTTGCCAACAGGAGGAATGTAGCTTTCTACTAACATCGCTGAAAATCTCAAGCAATTCGACCTTAACACTCCATAGAAAACATAGTCTGAACTATGCTCAATTATAAATATTTGTGTTATCAATTTGGATATACTTTTTGTAAAAATAACTACTTTGAGCAAGATTACTCTCCATTTCTATTTGATCACACTTCCAGAGTGTTTGACATCACTTTAACATCTACTGTTTGAGAATGTTAATAATCACTTTAAGGTATTTTTTAAATTATCCGGCACTAGTGTGTAAATGTATGAACTAAAAATTGAGCTGGATTTTGCTTTTATACTAGTGGGGAAGTTTTTAGCCCTTTTAGATTAGGATGGCTTCTATTGCATGCTCTTGTTCCATGCGTATTCATGTTAAATGTGTTCAGTTGTTTTTAGTCATAACATAGCCATTTATTGATGGATTTTGACAGTTTTTTGTTCTTGAATTTGTTGTCATGTGCGACAGCAGCCCACTCCAATTTTCTAACCAGAGTTGTGGCACTTGTTTCTGTTTATAGCAATTTTATTTCCATAAGCGTGATAACTTGAACAAACATCAATCAATTTCATTCATATTTGGTTTATGGATCTTTCACAATAATAACTTGTTTTTCTTTTTAGTGGCTCTCTAAAGAACCCTTATGATATCACAGTTTTTACATTTTGTTGATGTAATTTTCATAGCTAACATGCACAACCTGATTTTGTTCAGACATATCTCGTTTGCTTGATATTTCGCAAGAAATCAACATTAAAATCCCAGAAACAAAATAGAACTATAGAAATCAGCAGAAATTAGTTTGCCTCTGTGTGTGTCCATCTTGCAGTCAACAAATTGCAGCTTTCAATAATTTTGTCCAGTTTCTTTCAGTTGTGCCTTACACATTTCTGTGGAATGGCCTCCATAATTTATGTTTATGCAGAAACTGAAATGGATAGAATTATTGAAAGATGTATTCAGCGTTCCAGATTTTCAGTTACAATAGCCTAATAAAAAAAAATCTAATTTATTACAGTATTTTGGTTTTATTCTGTTGAAAAAATGGTGAAAACCAAATGTTACATAAACTAGATCTGTATTTATCAATGAACGTCATTTAGTTATTGCAAACTTAATATATTGCTGTCCCTCTCTAAGAGATTGAAACTATGTGGAATAAATGGATAAACAATTCAATATGAGATAGTGTCTTTAATATGGCACTTGTTCCAAACATGTTATTTTCAAGCCGGAGCGTAATGTGACATATTCTTAGAATGCCATGTAGTCGGAAATCTGCGTCTGTTGATGATCCTATCAAAACATTTCGACATTTTTTCAACTCATTGGGAGGAAATTTCCAAAATTGTCTAAATTATACTTTTGGCATAAAATAAAATCTTTATTTTGGGGGTACATGCTAAAACTGTTATCATAATTCCATTAAAATGCACCAGGATCGAGCTTCCACCTCAAAATTCATGTCATGAGAACGAGGAGTAATTTCTCTGCGATAAATTGTGACCTTGTTCATTATTATATTTAGCCTCTTCTTTAATATGCCTAGCAGATTCCTACCCTTTCTCATGTCATCCATACATTTATCTACCACCTTCATTATGTCAGGAAATTATATGGCGGATAGGTTATATGCCATTATTTCTTTTACTACACTCATAATGACAAACAGAAAGGCTTTATAGGCCGTCAGCCAGTGCTCCATTCTGACTTGTTATTGTCTTGCCGGATGGCTAGGTGTGATTTTCACTGACCCTGGCAGGTGTGTCACCTTGTCAGACACCCACTTACCTGTAATGGAAAACTTATAAAACAATTCAATATGAGTTATGAACTTATGATAGTGTCTTTCAGACGGCACTTCTTGTTCCAAACATGTTATTTTCAAGTCTGCAAAATCCCCCCCCCCCCCCTCAGCGGGTGAATTTAGTGACTCTATCGCACACGGCAGGCTAGCATAACCAAATGCACCCTCTGGGAACCTCATTCTGCTTAGGTCTCAGCTGCTTTGTAGGGCCTAGATCCATTTGAAGTTTCCCAGTTGAAGTTGCTGATGTTCACCCATTATTCACCAGCAATGTAATTATCGTATTTAAATACATGTGTACATTAGCTTTTTGAGACTAAGTGGATGTAATTTAAATTTTTGTTTCAGGAAGTTGAAGAAATCGACGAAGAAAACCAGAAACTGCACATGGAGACAAAGGCATTAGTACAAGCTATATCCCGTCTTAGTACTAATGTATGAATCTTAGTCATAGCCTCATCACATGGAGATGAAGGCATTGGTACAACCTACATGTACCCTGCTGGACAAAACAAGTGTCCACTTAACCGCGTTGCCACCACGGCTGAAATGCAACTACACCACGGCTCCACCGGCTAACTACAGTTGGGTCGCCGTGTACTTGCCATTTGGCCATGGTGTAGTTGCCGCTGTGTACGTTCATTAAACTGAAAAAAGATGATACAAACCAGAAATCTAACCATGGTGTACATGCGGTCCGGCCGTGGTGTAGTTGCCGTTCGCCCATGGTGTACTTGCCGTTCGGCGCAGTGTACTTGCTGTTCGGCCCGCTGTGCTCAACTGCAGTTCCAAACTCTGACACCGCGGCCGAACAGTAAATACACCGCGGTGACATTGGACACTTGTTTTGTCAAGCAGGGTATATCCCGTCTTAGTACTAATCATAGTCATATCCTCATCTTGGTGAAATGATAATTTTGTGTTAACCCTTTACCCAACAGAAGGGCCCTGTGCCAATGCATTCTCTTATATATGCGAGTCGACCATAGGTCGCCTCGCATATATAAGAGAATGCATTGGCTTAACACATTAAAAATTATAAAATTGTTAAAGAATGTAAGAAAAAATGGTAAAAAGTGTTAAAAAAAAGATTTTTTTTAGGCCAATGTATTCTCTTATATATGCGAGGCGACCTATGGTCGACTCGCATATATAAGAGAATGCATTGGCACAGGGCATAACTGTAACTATCACAATGTGGTCAAGGAGCCAGTTCCAATGATATCCATATTTGTATGGTTCTATTGAGACAGACCGAAGATATTTTAGGCTGTTGAAGCTTTATTTGGCCGGTTTTGGCCGGTTTGTTGGGTAAAGGGTTAACTTTTAAAAGTATATGTATACCTTGAAGTTGTCTTTCCTGCAGTTGTGGTTTTTCAGATCATGTGAGCAAACAGTAAGATGAACACCCCAGTGTTGGAATCCCATGATGTCATATGTAGGCATATGCAGATAGTGTCTGATGAACTTTTTATGTATGGAAACATGGAGCCGTCACTTAAAAATAATTACGCTGATTAATCAAGTTGCTTGAAAATAGGCAAACACTGAAAGTGTGAGTGGATGTCAAAATTAGGGTGAACAAAGAATTATAAATGCAGCAAGCGACCGGCTCAGTCACTGATTGGTAGAAAATATCTGCTATAAATAAATATTTGATTGACAGCTGTGGAAAGCTCCCTGGCCTCAGTCATTGCATAACCTGAAAAGGAGACAATGTTTCATTCTCCTGAAATGGTGAGTAATTAACACCTCAAAATAAGTATTTTACTAACATTGCCGAAAGTTTCAAAGAAATCGACCATACCACTCCATAGAAAATATCATCTGAACTGCGCTCAATTGTAAATATTTATATCTCGATTTGGGACACAACTATCGGCGATAAAATTATACAAATTGATTTTGCCATCGAGAGTCATTGCATTTAATTAATGACGGTGTATGTTGTCAACGTGGATTAATATTCGTAAAAAATAACTACTTTGAGCAAAATTATTCTCAATTTCTATTTGATCACACATCCACAGTGTTTCACACCATATTTTTTTGTTATATTTTCAAGAAATAATGTCTTTATATGTTGATCCGCCATTCACAAAAAAGATAACAATGTGTTTTATTTACTAAATCGATAATTCTGACAAACAGACGAAAACATGTTTTATTTACTAAATCGATAATTCTGACAGACGAAAACTTATCTGTATTTTATCATTTCGGCAACCAAGATAATGAAATATTCAATTCAAAATTCGATTCGTTTTCAAATTTTTCAAGAGCTATTCGGATCAAAATTCGATTCGATAAAAAAAAAACACTATTCGCAGGGGCCTACAGTAATGCTCTAAATAATTGAACCCTTAACCACAGCAGAATTATGGGTAACTTTTCAGGATTTAGTCGGAAATATGGCTTGTTGCAATTCATCGGAAAGCTCTAGGGGAGAGCTTTCTGATGAATGGCAACAAGCCATATTTCCGACTAAATCCTGAAAAGTTATCCATAATTCTGCTGTGGTTAAGGTGTCGATTATTTAGAGCATTACTGCACTGGATTTGATACTGCCATGAGGCTGCCAATTCCTCTCGCAGTATATGAGGATAGACATATTGTTTAGTGCCATTATCTACTATTTTGTAGAATGATAACTCCCTTTGGTGACATAGATGCCAAGTTACCAAGGAGAGGTCATTCTGTTGTTGACCGAGAAGTCTAATAATTGAACAAGACCTTATATCCAGCCAACATGAACATGTTCCCTCTTAATGAACCCACTGATTTTGTGATTTTTGGAAAGTCGACTCTTCCCATTCAATTGGTGTTCGTTCAGGCATGTAGCCAATCACCATATCATTAGTCATAAGATTTATTGGTTACATATAATAAATTATCTTCTCAAAGTTTCATCACATTCTGATTACCACGTTTTAAGTTATCATCAAAATTGGGGTTGGGGGGGGGGACTTACTTTGTTTGAGATGTTTTTCCCTTCCATGCCATGGAGCTTCCTGAAATTTTGTAAAAACCCTGTTCCAATGCATTCTCTTCTATATGCAAGTCTCCCATAGGAAGCCTTGCATATATAAGAAAAATACATTGGCCTAACAATATTTAATTTGACCTTGCAAGCCAGTCCATTCTCTTATATATGCAAGGCCCCCTATGCCGGGGAGACTCGTATATATGCGAGAATGCACTGGCAAAGGATCTTTAATGCTGCACCAGCACAGCTCCCCCCACCATACATGGTAGAGTTAAATAGTATAACCAGGTATTTAGATTGTTATTATCTTTATGTTGTTGACCTGTTTTTCGATATGAAAATATGTTTATATGGCTATCCTCAATGTAGCCTAATTGCACTGTGGGGGTATCTGTAGTCCCACTGGAGTCTGGGACAGTCTCACACCTAGTTTTTGTAAGGGACAAGTATCCATATCATGATCAAGCCTTGAAATAGCATGCCTGTCATTTGCAGAATGAGGTCCTCAGAGGGTGAATTTAGTGATGCTACCCCGCATAGCGGGCTAGCATCACCAAATTCACCCTCTGGGGACCTCATTCTGCTTACACCTCAGCAGAATGAGGTCCCTCTGGGGACCTCATTCTGCAAATGACAGGCATGCTATTTCAAGGCTTGATCATGGTTGTCAATATCTACCTAGTCTATGGTACAAAATGTATTCACATCGCCTGTTATCTTGCCACAATGTACCTAAAGCATTTATAGTCTCAATACCGCTTGTATACTATTCATAAATTATGACTGATATATTGTAATATACTTGTACAGTAATGCCCTAAATAATTGACTCCTTAACCACAGCAGAATTATCGGTAACTTTTTAGGATTTAGTAAGAAATATGGCTTGTTGCCTATCATCAGAAAGCTCTCAGTTACCCATAATTATGCTATGGTTAAGGAGTCAATTATTTAGGGCATTACTGTACTAGGGGATTGTCCATAAAGTTAAACCAAATTTAATATGCAAGTTTTCAATTAACAGTCAATTTATTCAGTCCAAAATAATTAAATGTTGATTACATATCAATTGGTTTTGGTGATTAGGGAACATAATTCTTGAGGTTTATAAACATTATGTTGTTGTTGTTGTAATTGTGACCCGAAAAAGATTCACTGTCATTGACACATACCTTGCAATGCACTTATCACATCTTTGTAAATTCTCTGTAAAAATAATACTGCCGTTTTTCTTAGCATTGACACAAATTATTCATGGTCTCATCTAGACTGTTAGCGCATAAGAAATCTAACCAAAACCTGTCGCTATCTGATGGTGTTTGTTTGATTCATAGTTTTATTCGTTAGTTAATATAGTAACTATATTTACAGTTAGTATAGAACATATCATGCATAAACTTGTGACAATCTCATTAGTTGGTCTGATGGGGTAGATGTCCTAATGTTTTATGCTTGTAAATACACATGTGCATTTCTGTATATATAAATGCATACCAGTCTTGGTCGGCATGTCGTTGGGGAACAATTGTCATCTGCTTAAATTTGAAAGTGTTTTCTTCTGATAGTGGCCGAAAATTTTTCTTCTAAATTCTATCCTAGTGGCTAAAATGTGTGTTGGTACATGTAATTGGTCACACTCTGATATTAAAATTTAAAGTATTAATATGTGGCTGAATGGCTGTTTTGACCATCAAGCGGGTAGGCTGAATGTATTCAAATGAATAACTTGTGCATGAAACAATGCGACAATGATATATGTCATGTGATATTACTTGAGACTGGGTGCATTTCTACAGAAATACCCATGGTGTGGGTTTTTGTATAAAATGTGAAAATAACGGCGTTATCAGCAATAGTTAGCATGTAAAAGGTACCAAAATTGCTGCAGTTAGTTGATATTACTGTTTTTATTGGACATATCATGCAGACACGTGTTATGATCTCACGATATAGTGTATGAGGTATTTATTCTCTCAGTTTTGGCTGTGATCCATACTCAAACAGAAGAATTCTGTATTCTGTAGAACATATTTCTACCATTTACATGTATGAGGTTTAGATTGACAACTTCAAACTTGGCCTGTCAAGCATGCACAGACTATAACACTCTGTTCCGAGGCAGGAAAATATTACCAAGTACTCTGACAGCTATGTTCTATTTCCAAATGAAGTCTATGCAACATTCCACCTCAATATCTTCAGTTGTCAATGAAATTCAAAATATATCAAATTATTGTTAATATTAAATTAACCCGCAACTCGTGCTAACAATTTATCAACAGATTATATTTGGCAAACCATTGAACACGATCTCCTCAATCAGCAAACCTCATCAGAATCCATACTGTTTCAGACTTGGCTTTAAATACAACACCATGATGGTTCAAACTATATCCCGTGTTAATTTTAGCTGGGTCAGGACAGGCGTGCCTTTTGAACTAGTTATATTCCCTCGATTTATTGGTATGAAAACATTTACATTTAATGTTGAATTAAGCATTATATAAGTTTTGTTTTACAACACTGATATAGAATAGTCTTTAAAATATCTTTATGAAATTACCGCATCACCTAAATTTACTTTTGTAGACACGACAAATAGCACAATTGTTGCGAGGTGACAACAATGTCAGGTACGTCAATATGCCGTTGTCGAGGCAGACCGTAATAACAGACACTGTGAATCGGTGATATACAGTAATGTTCTAAATAATTTACTCCTTAACCACAGCAGAATTATGGGTAATTTTTCAGGATTTAGTCGGAAATATGGTTGTGAGAGCTTTCCGATGAATGGCAAAAAGCCATATTTCCGACTAAATCCTGAAAAATTACCCATAATTCTGCCGTGATTAAGGAGTCGATTATTTAGGGCATTACTGTATCAATGGAATTTAAATTGGATAGTTGGTCCCTCTTTCTGGATATTTGTAATCAAAGAACATGAAGCATACATAAATATTAGATTGAATAACCTGTCAAATAACATGACAAGTAACCGGACTATTTTATGCAGAACATTGGCTATAGAGTGGTGACACATTTATTCCAGATCTGGAAATAATCTTCCACGAAATGAGTTCTAATTAAACCATAGAGCTAGGCTTAAGAGGGCGATGAGTCCAGAATGACGATCTCCTGCCTCACCGCATCGAACATTAAAGTCTTGTTGGAGCTTGACTGGCAAAGTTAGAAATTTACAATCAAAATCTCTCCAGTGAATAGAATGTGGTGATGGTTGTTTAATTTACATTATGACAGGTTGTGTTTCTTAAAATTCCTTACATGGAGAGCTTGGATTATTCCGATCATTGGGGTGGGGGGGGGGTGGGGGGCAAATTCACATATATTAGCTAATTACAAGTCCTTCAAAGTGGGTTTATGCGAAATAATATAAAAATCTGTAAAACAACTATCATCAAAAACTACAGTAATGCCCTAAGTAATGGACTCTTTAACTACCGCAGAATTATGGGTAACTTTTTTCAGGATTTAGTCGGATATATGGCTTGTTGCCATTCATCGGAAAGCTTTCGGCGAGAGCTTTCAGATGAATGGCAACAAGCCATATTTCCGACTAAATCCTGAAAAGTTACCCATAATTCTGCTGTAGTTAAAGAGTCGATTACTAAAATATTTGAACTTCCTATACAATTAGCGATGTTGTTGACAAATCACTGTAACAGTTTTGTTTACTTAACAATGGTCACAATAAAGTTAGTGTTCATGGGTACACATACACTGGTTCATTGATGTTTATGATTTGTTCAAACTCAGTTTTTAAACAAGATTTATATGGCGGACTATTAATATCGGCAGTGTTAATAATCGCTTTAAGTATAATTAGCTAATAAATGTGAATTTGGCCTCCCATAGAGAAGATGTCACTCAGCTGCACATGCTTGGATTCGCATGAGGCTCCATATGGGGTAATCTGAGTATGAATATTGTCTGTTGTATACATGTAGGTTATTTGAGGTTAATTGCTATATTTGCTTTTCATGATATTCATGAGCGTTTCACAAACAATTCTCAATATTAAGAGATTCTCATCTACAGAAATGCCCTAATTAATCGACTCCTTTAACCACAGTAGAATTATGGGTAACTTTTCAGGATTTAGTCGGAAATATGGCTTGTTGCCATTCATCAGAAAGCTCTCACCGAGAGCTTTCCGATGAATGGCAAAAAGCCATATTTCCGACTAAATCCTGAAAAGTTACCCATAATTCTACTGTGGTTAAAGGAGTCGATTAATTAGGGCATTACATATATGTGTCTGCACCAATTTTGATATTTTTGAATTATCTTTATTATGGATATATATATATATATAGATATAAAATTAACAGAGAAATGTTGTTATATAATAATATATACATACTGTCAATATGATTGCATTCCATAAGGAGATATAGTGGCATTCCATGATCTCATGTAGTTTATCTTGTTACAGTTACACACATATCATTCTCCTCAACCAAGTTGAGTTTTACATCTCAACCACTTCCTTTAAAAAAAAAAAGAGTAAATACGTATTCTACATTCGCAAAACTGTCTTATATTAATGGGGTACTGTTCACTAAATCCGGCCATTTACGGGACCATATCCTTTTATACCCAATAGAATATAAGCAACAAATGAATGAATCTGAGCCAGAGATGAGTGCAAAATACAATCATTTGCTCTATGAACGATGTAAACAACATGGTAATTATAATGAAGATGAACTTATGACTCCAGTCATAAATTCATTTTCATTATAATTACCATGTTTTTTTAATTATTCAAAAAAAAAATACATAAAACAAGAAAAATCTTCATGTTAACCAAATCTCTAGTAAATAACGTGGTTGACTCGATTTTTTTTTGACACACGTTGTTAATGACATCGTGATTCAAAAATTTAAAATTCTTTCTCCGATCAGTGGCGGATGCTGGTGAATCGAAAACTGAAGTTAGCAGCTCTCGGCCAATCAGAATGAGTATTTCAGCAACAAGTATTCAACTTGAATTACAATATGATTTGACAACAAATGAGCTTCCTGAAATTTGCGAAAACCCTGTGCCAATGCATTCTCTTACGTATGCGAGTTCCCCATAGGGAGCCTCGCATATATAAAAGAATACATTGGCCTAAAAATATTTATCTGTAAGCCAGTGCATTCTCTTATATATGTGTGGCTCCCTATGGGAGACTTGCATATATAAGAGAATGCATTCGCACATGATATTTAATGCTGCACCAGCACAGCCATCATGAAAGGGTTAATGATATATGAGCAGACGACAGCCAGACAAAATGTTGTTGAACTCTGAATATTTTCAGAGGGAACTACATGTACAGTAATGTACTAAATAATCGACTCCTTAACCACAGCAGAACTATGGATAATTTTTCAGGATTTAGTCGGAAATATGGCTTGTTGCCATTCATCGGAAAGCTTTCACAGAGAGCTTTCTGGTGAATGGCAACAAGCCATATTTCCGACTAAATCCTGAAAAATTATCCATATTTCTGCTGTGGTTAAGGAGTCGATTATTTAGGGCATCACTGTACTCGTCAATGAGTATTTAGAATAGAAAGGGGTAAAGTAGAATTGTTGTTGTAATAATGAGTTTGGGGTTCATCAATTCCTATTATCTGGTCGAGATGCTAACCATTGTGTTGTTTTTTTTTTTACGTGGTTGATGATTTCTGTGAGATACATTCCATGATATGCTATTTTTTCTTTTAGGCATTGCAAGAAACATTCCATAATACAGTCAAACTTCATTAAAGGGACCCAACGCACTCGCAGTTGATAAATCTGTAAAACCATCATCAATGAGAAGACCTTGAATAGACTGATAAACTTTGTTCTTATATTAATTGTTAGATGTTCTCCAAGTACAATTGTTTGACATTCAAAATCTCATTATTAGAGAGTTAATAACCCTTCCATGACTGGAGCTTCCTGAAATTTAGCAAAAACCCTGTGCCAATGCTTTCACTTATATATGCGAGTCTCCCATATGGAGCCTCGCATATATAAGATAATGAATTGGCCTAACAATATTTACCTTAACCTTGTAAACAAGTGAATTCTCTTATATATGCCAGGCTCTCTATGGGATACTCGCATATATAAGAGAATGCACTGGCACAGGATATTTAATGCTGCACCAGGCCACCAGCGCAACTTCCGTCATGAAAGGATTAATAATGAAAATAAGAATTATTAAGTCAGTCTATTTTCCCATTTCCTTGTTGATAATAGTTTTTTTTTACAGATTTTTATGTTAATTTGCAGGAACCCACTTTAAAGGCCTTAACCCTTTGGAGAGTATCTGTAACGTCATATACATGACGTCATGAGTAAATTTAACATCAACGTCATAGCAATAATTATTAACAAATTCGGGTCAAAAGGGTCCAATAATTCGTTTTAATTTATGTACATTTTATTAACATGTGTTATCATAATCGATTGCACTTATACATTTGGGACATTATATTTATCAAAATAACTCCTATACAAGTCATTTATAAATCAGATGATTTATTGAAGTTATGTCTACATAAAATAACACCTCCTGAAACGACATATATGTCGTTCTACTCCTCAACCGATAGACGACATATATGTCGTTCTACTCGCCAAAGGGTTAAGTCAATTTAACTTGAATTCAAGTGAAAGGCAGAATTACTCAAAGTTTGATGTTTGAGTTTTTAATTTGAACGATTATCATTGAAATTGCAATGTCACCTCATGTTCTCCTGCGTGATTAAGTTTTTAACTTTTGACTTTTTGAGGCTTGACTGTATCCTATAATTTTGCTTACATGCTTGGCTTTATATTCACTTCCTTTGCATTTATATTTACGTTATCCTAACTGCTACATTGTACATTTAATAATGTATCTATACATATCGTCATTGACCAATCAAAAGGTCATATCTCAGGTTTTGGCGCGAAGCCTATTTTTTGCGTAACATAATCAGATAACTTGTTAATATTTCAAGTATAAGTGCCATTTTTCGATCTTTTTCATGGAAATTTGTGTTCTAAAATGTCGTATTTGGATTCACTGCTAAATTTTTTGTCGTTAATTCTGAAATTTCCTAATTTTTGTTTTTAAAACACAGTTCCTGGTTTTGAAGAAGAGTGGCTGGAGGACGTATCCTCCTAATCCTGAGTGACAGAGCATAACAAAGCTGCGGAAATTGTCATAACTAAAACGTCGTATCTCACGGACCTCTATTTTTACTTCTAAAAGGTTTTATAACACCATAAAATCATGTTTTCTCATCAACTAGAATATAATTGAATACAAAAGTGTAATTACTACAACTGTGATATAAAGTGTTATTGTGCAAAATTATTGGCAGATATCAATTCAAGTTCCAGAGATAACCAGTTTCTTGTCTCTCCTGAACAATTTCAAAACTCGGAGATATGGCATGTTGATATGTCACCTACGATATGCAGATGCATGACTGGAAACCATATTCATAGCAGAAACCATATGACTAATTTTAACTATGGGGGATAATTTTCAGTTATTGAATTTATCATAGTATACATGACCTTTCAAAGGTCAGATTTCTGGATACATTTCATTTTCGTCTTGGCTACCCCATTCCATTTTATATTCTGCGCAACCTGATTACAATCCAGGAAAATTACATGAATACATGCAGTTAATTATCCACATTCAAAGCGGACAGTGCTGATGGATTTTTGAAGTGTTGAAAATTGGGTTGCCACCTAAAGTGAGGCTGGAATAGTTTGTTGTGTTATATCGATTAGGTTATGCAGACTATCCAACATTTATTATGGCACCCAGGATGACCTCTAAACTGTTCATCCAGACCCTGAAAATCTCATCGGCGAAGCATCATGAGTATTATGTACAAGTCAATCCTAGGCACCCTAGTCAATATTTTAAGATCCCAATCAATGAAGCCTTGCTAACTTGATGAATTCAAAATCCAGTCTGATTTACACTAAATTTGTCAAACTTTCTGCGGTAATTTTCAGCATACACAGCAAAATTAAATACTTCCAATTATTACCATCATTTGTGTTACACAGGCATTGCAGAAATCCAGAATCATATATCATTGCATATATAAGAGAATACATTGACCTGACAACATTTACCTTGACCTTGTAAGCCAGTGCATTATCTTATATATACGAGTCTCCCTATGAACACCCTCCATTATGTTGAATAATAATATGTTACCGGTTGTTAGTTTTTTGTTCTATTCACACTTTAAAGCCACACAATCTGAGTTCATAACATTTGTCTTTGGACAACCAAGAGTATGTTTAGTTTGCTTAAAGTGTTGTGAAACACTTTATTGAGGTGTAACTGGATAGAATAACAAATAATCTTGCCAATATATGTTATTTTCATAAATTTGATATCCAAAATAGTCAGAAAAGAGCGTCATTGTTATAAACGAATTACACACTGACTATTATTGACGTAATCATTGCCATAATGTTTATGCCCAATAATGTGTCCTGAATAAAGTAGTAAATATTTACATTTGTGCATAGTTGAACTGTTGTGTTCTCTTAAACAGTCGATGTGGAATATTTGACAATCTTCTTGTTATTTCCTACATTCTTCCAGTGGATTTTGTGTTTGGATAATATCTGCTTGTTTTATTCAATGAAATGAGTCCACAATATTTTCAGTCATTGAAAAATATTTCTGAAATAAAACTACTGTTGTAACCAAGGATGTATAAATATGGAACTTTTGTTATTTAACACTTGGTATAAATAGCTAAAATATTAAATTTTTGGTATGGAGACTAAAACTTTGTTTTTTTCCTTTCCAAACAAAATTGGCAAATATCTTAATTATGCATTTAAACGATATGCAATTAACTGAAATTGACTGTACTTCTATCTTTATAAAAGATGAAACAAAATTTAGTTTAAATCAGAAAGTTTTGAGTAAACGTGTTGATAGTGCCAAATAGCTATTCAAAAACTTGAAAATTGTGTCCACAAGTTGGGGTAGTTATTTCAGATTGTCTGGTTTTTTTATTTTTATTTTTTATGCTTACAGGCTTGGAAACACATTGATTATGATTAACTATAGTCTGGGCATAGATATGATTGGTCAGTCTGATCGGAGAACCAATGAAATTGAACTTAAAAAAAGAATATACACTAATGCCCAAAGTAATTGCCCCCTTAACCACAGCAGAATTATGGGTAATTTTTCAGGATTTAGTCGGAAATATGGCTTGTTGCCATTCTTCGGAAAGCTCTCACCGAGAGCTTTCCGATGAATGACAACAAGCCATATTTCCAACTAAATCCTGAAAAACTACCCATAATTCTGCTGTGCTTAAGGGGTCAATTACTTTGGGCATAACTATTTTTTAACAGTGTCAGAATGAAAAACTAGTCTGTAGAATTTTCTCATTTTCTACACTCTGTAGACTCCGACAAGCCCTGGATATAGTGTGTCTGACATTTGCAGAATGAGTCTCCCAGAAGGTGAATTTAGTTAGGCTATCCCACAGTTGGCTAGCGTCACAAAATTTCACCCTCTGGGGACCTCCTGCTTAGGCCTCAATTTCTATGGGAGACCTAGGATAAGATTGAAGTTCTCCAGTTGAAGTTGGTGATGTTCCCACATCAGTCACCTCGATTATGCAATTAATCTTCTGCAAATTATGGGATATAGAAACTGAACAGAAGGGAAAAAGTAACTAACATCAATGTTCATTTGAGACTATAGATACTTTCCAGAAGATGTGGCCTAAGCAGAATGAGATCCCCCAGAGGGTGAATTTGGTGATGCTAGCCCACTGTGTGGGATAGCTTCACTAAATCCACCCTCTGGGGACCTCATGCTGCAAATATCAGACACACTATATCCAGACTTGGACTATGAGATCTCAAATCTTATTGATTAGCAGTGTCTTCGTAAATTTATCATTTCCATGATAGCTTCTATTCATATATATATGTTTATGCCCATGATTATCCTTAATGTCAAATTGATTGTGTTAATTACTGTTTTAGGTGGCAGGCTTATTATGTTGATAAATTGTTAAATCATTAAATTGATATGGCTCATTTGAACTTCCAAATTTTCAATACGTAGTTTGGGAAGATTGATATCAAAACATACATGTGAGGAATATTTCCGACCGAACTTGTCAATATAGTGTTTAACCCTTTCATGATGGGAGCTGCGCTGGTGCAGCATTAAAGGCCCTGTGCCAGTGCATTATCTTATATATGCGAGTCTCCCATAGGGAGCCTCGCATATAAAGAGAATGCACTGTCTTACAAGGTCATGGTAAATATTTTTAGGCCAATATATTCTCTTATAAATGCGAGGCTCCCGATAGGAAAATCGCATATATATGATAATGCACTGGCACAGAGTTTTCGCTAAATTTCAGGAAGCTCCAGTCATGGAACGGTTAAATGGATATGGCTCATATGAACGTCCATATTTTCAATACGTAGTTTGGGAAGATTGATATCAAAACATAGATGTGAGGAATATTTCTGACTGAAATTGTTGATATAGCGCTTAATATGTGCTGTCTTCCTTATAAAATAGTCATGAAAAAACGACTGGAAGAAAGTTGGAACCCTTCATTTATCTCCGAAATAAAATTTCTAAGATGTCAATAAGTATTTCCATCTGTCTAGAAGTACAGTAATGCCCTAAATAATTTGACTCCTTAGCCACAGCAGAATTATGGGTAATTTTTCAGGATTTAGTCGGAAATATGGCTTGTTGCCATTCATCGGAAAGCTCTTAGTGAAAGCTTTCCGATGAATGGCAACAAGCCATATTTCCGACTAAATCCTGAAAAGCTACCCATAATTCTGCTGTGGTTAAGGAGATGATTATTTAGGGCATTACTGTAGGATTGTGACAAAATCAAGAAATACTAAAATATAATAAGAGGCTACAAGCTGCGTAACTAATGTACCAGGAGCTAATTTTAGTACACAAACTCTTATCTTGAAGCAAAACGAAAGGTATAGTTTACAATATTCCACAAGTGGAAATTAAGACAAAACTATTTCACTGTGGCAATGTCAGCAAGATCAAGTCGACAAAATATTCTATAACTTAATTATTTAGTTCACCATTGAATATTTGACAGTTTTTCATCAAAATTAAATAGAAAATTTAATTTCTATATACATGTATTAATGAATCTCGAGGAGAAGTCTTGGCATTTCCAAATATGATGGTTAGGAAAAATACAGTATAGATGACACAGATTTAAAAGTTGTATTTTATCGAACTAGTTACAAATTATTTGATAAAAGCTCTTTGTTTGAGATGAGAGCTCTGTTCCTGTAGTGCCATATTTACAAATCTGTATGCCACTTGTGTGACATATGCATTCCGTTTGATGTCACACAATGTCATAAATGACATTTGCCTCAACAATGAAACGGGATATATAAAATAAAATCATCCTCACACATTACAAAACAAGCCCTTAATTGTAATTTTTTTTTAATTCACAGATTCTAGGACAAGTGGTGTGTAATAAACACAGAATGCCACGTGTGTTAGTGGGTTTGTCAATACCACACTTGTGTCATCGCGGAAGGATAGAACTCTGCACTGGCACTCGTGCCATATTGACAAACCCATTAAAAATGGTCTATCTCTTTGTAAACATGTGTTATATAGTTACCGGCATATTAGATATTAATCGAAGACCCCTGTCCAGAAATGCTTCTATCGATTATTATTGATTATATTTCAAAAAAGTTTCTGGTTTTAAAAGGTGTGGTTGTTTAGCTAACGAACATTAGTGGTTAACTGTTAACAGAGACCAGAAATTTGGTTGTGTACATTTGTCACAAATAAACGTTAATTAGACTCATTATCGCTAATAACAATACAAACGATCAATCTGGGACATTTGAAGTTCGAGCATAGCTATGGGATCACCCTAATGATCTCTATCGCTATATGGTATCGCCTGAATGGTCTGTTCTAAAAATAGAACAATAAATTGTCCCACTTAATCATCTCATTTTATTATAAAATAGTCAAAATAAAATCAATATTAATTGATAGAAGCATTTCTGGATATGGGTCTTCAATTCATATTTATTATTTTATACCCACAAAAATATTTCAAATTTGTTACATGAAGAGATAATCCATCTTTAACACGCTTGTGTCATTCTGTGTATATACCGATTTATAAACCTTTCATAGGCTTGAAGAAGAACAATTTAAATAGGTTCATCTAGTCAGAGTTTCTTGCCATGCTATACAGTAATGCCCTAAATAATCGATTACATAACTACAGCAGAATTATGGGTACTTTTTCAGGATTTCCAATTAAATCCTGAAAATTACCCATAATTCTACTGTGGTTAACTCTTTCAGTGCCAGACTTATTTTGTAGGTTTAGTGCCAGGGAATCTTACGTTTTTCATGGGCATCAAAATTATTACTATGAATACTTGGTGATAGTTTTGAGTTATAACATGCCCCTAAGGACTTATCCAGTTTGTTTTTAAATTCGCTATAGCATGCTTAACCCTTTACCCAACAGAAGGGCCCTGTGCCAATGCATTCTCTTATATATGCGAGTCGACCATAGGTCGCCTCGCATATATAAGAGAATGCATTGGCTTAACACGTTAAAAATTATAAAATTGTTAAAGAATGTAAGAAAAAATGGTAAAAAGTGTTAAAAAAAGATTTTTTTTTAGGCCAATGCATTCTCTTATATATGCGAGGCGACCTATGGTCGACTCGCATATATAAGAGAATGCATTGGCACAGGGCATAACTGTAACTATCACAATGTGGTCAAGGAGCCGATTCCAATGATATCCATATTTGTATGGTTCTATTGAGACAGACCGAAGATATTTTAGGCTGTTGAAGCTTTATTTGGCCGGTTTTGGCCTGTTTGTTGGGTAAAGGGTTAAGCATACCCCAAAAAAATCAACCCAAAATAAAAAATAAATAATTTTAGGGCCGATCTCATCGGCCCTGACACTCTATAGACCGTAATTTAGGGCCGATGAGATCGGCCCCTGGCACTGCTGTGGTTAAGGAGTCGATTATTTAGGGCATTACTGTATATATATACTAGGAGAGTATGATAATTTGATGTTTGCATCTAATTTTCCAGACTTATGTTGCTGTTTAATGCTTCTTATTATACTTCCAAGCACATTGTTGAACTTATTATTTATACTGCAGAATGTTTTGTCCTTTTTGAACAATTAAAAATGAACTATTACATGTATACACTTGTGTGTTATATTATTCATTGAATCGTGCAATATATAGTCATAGGATGTGCACATTATCATCGCCGCACTTGAGTATATATTCAAAAGAAGCCGTGATTTTCAGACAAAGGGTTACATGTATCAGTATTTAAAGGCACAGTTGGCCTTTGTTATAGGCTATAATTTAGAAAAAAACTGTTTCCAAATTATGAAAATTTCCTCAAGAATATACCACTAGTATAGTATAATGATAGTATTAATGCGATTTTATCTACAAAACACGCTTTTGTGAGCCGAGCATTTGTTTATACAGCACGAAAATAAAGAGCGATAAGCAAAACACTGAACACAGTGGCAATTTTTTTTAGAAGATTGATTCACAGTGACCCTGGTGTCTGTACTATAAAAATGTACACATGTACAAGATTGGAAAATTTTAATCATAATCTATATCTTCCAGGTTATAATTACAAAAAAACATTTTCTAAAACCCGATTTCAATACCACAAATTACGTTTTTGTGAGTATAAATATGGCCTATAAAAATCCAGTTAAAAAACTTGTATATATGTCATTGTTCAACAATTTGAGCTATTGCAATTGGGTTGGCGTCCGTCCGTCCATTAACAGTTTCCGTTAGCATACCCTACACTTTGCATATCTCATCCGATCATCACCAAACTACATATGGATCTTCGGGGAATGACCTCTAGTTGGGAGCCAGCAGCTATCTTGGATTTCAAATTTGAATCCATCGGCACACCCTGCATCCTGCGTTTATTGGAGAATTGTTTTGAAATATAATAGGCATATTTATGATCACCTCTAAATAGGGGCTATCAAATTTGAAAGATTTTCGATTAAAGACATGGCCACCGGCAGCCATCTTGGATTTTGCTCTTTGCATGACTAAATCCTTGGGCACAGCCTACAGATCATATCCCTCATCCGATCATCAACAAACTTTATATGTATGGGAGCATGACTAATTTTTCCAAATGTGTTGAAAAACATGGACGCCAGCAGCCATCTTGGGTTTTGCTCTTTGCATAACTAAATCCTTCAGTAACAGGCCAAATCTCTCATCCAATCATCACCAAACTCAAATTTTTTTCTGAAATTCGTTAAAAAGTTGTCATCTTAGATTTTACTTTTTGTATGACTAAATCCTTTGGCACACACTACAGGTCACATCTCTCATCAGATCAACACTAAACTGCATATGGATCTTGGGGTGACCACTAGATGGGATACATGGCCACTGGCGTCTTGATTTCACATTTGAATTCATTGAAACGCATGTTCAGGATTACTTCTGGATGGGAGCTATCGAATTTGAACGAAATTCGATCAGAAACATTGTTGCCAGCAGCCATTTTGAAATTCACTCTTTGCATCATTAAATACTTTGGCATGCTCTACACCCGAAATTTTTATCCAATTGACCCCAAACTGCATACCTGTATGGCTCTTCGGGTTGAACTGGTATTACTTTAAACATTTAAAATTTCCGCATTCCTCATCTCTCTTTTGACTAATATATGACAATGTCCTCTCTCCAAGTTAAACTACAGTGTCATTGACACTTTCATTATTGATGCTGTGCACAGATAAAGTAACATTTCCATCAAAAAAAAATCACAGGCACCCCATGTGTTATTGGCGATTTTTTTATCAAATTGTATACAACAGATTCCCAGCCAAGTATACATCTCCAAACAATACCGCGCAGTAACATACACCTTCACCACCACGCCTGACACAACACTTTGGTGGCTGCCACAGGGGCCTGTTACGCGCCTCCGCTGCCCCTTTCCATTGCCCCTATACGCTGCTTCTATATACGCGCCTGCTCGTTAATGGTACTATAATAACTTAATAAGGTCCTTATTATAGTACCATTAACGTGAAGCAGGCGCAAGCAAAATTTAATCCTTTTTAACTTATCTATAAAATCATTTTTAGTAGAACGTCACTCCAGATATCTTCACGAAAATTTCAATGCACAGTGTTATGAAATTGCCTGCATTTGAGAAAAACTGGCTCTTTCCATCAATGTATTACATTAATATAATCAATAAATTTGAAAAATAATCAAGGAAATATGGGTTGATACAAAAATCGGACTTGGCACTGAAAGGGTTAATTAGAGAAGCTCTGAAGAAAACTCTAGATCCTAATATTGTATAACAGACTGACATTGGGTTAGATACTACCCCAAGATTGAACCTGTATTTCTCTCAGAATACTGTCAAGATTTGGTGTCGTATTGCACCGACAGTTCGATTCACTAAAATTCGATATTAAATGAAAGATTATATTCAAGTAGTAATTAAAATTCACTGTTATCACATTATTTCAATTTGAGTAATGATCGAAGAACGTACACCATATATTATAACGTCACCGGTAGTGAAAGAGACGATGAGTGGGTGATGGCATGGGTGTTTTTTGTGAATTTGAATGGGTGCGCGATAGAGAGAGGGTGCAATATTACTAATGTTTATAATAATTTCTATGCAATTTTTATCAATAAAAACAGGGGGGGGGGGGGGGCAGTAAAAAATTTGCAGGAAGGTATGCTGGGGTGGTGGGTGGCCCGAGTGGCAAAAAACGTGTTTTTTACAACCTCATGCAAATTTGTTACTAAAGACCTTTTGTGCCCTTATTTGACATTTGTAACAGTTTAAAACATATTATAAGGATTTATAACTGCAAAAACACCATATTTATGTTACTGTGACCTCATATGGGCCTTTAATAGTGGAGATGACATTAAGCTATGGCATGTTGAATATGGGCGGTGTGATGAAAATATTCCTTCCCGACACCCTTTGGAAAGAAGCTTTGAGAAATGTAAAACTGAAATAAATAAACTTGTCTTGATGTAACTAAAGCTTAGATCATTGTGTGCATGGAAAAAGAGCGAGCAACTGTCTCAAAAATTAATGTGACTATCAATGGCTAGAATATAACTGTCATCACACTGTTCATCGGTGCATCAAGCCAATCAGTGAAATATTTGCATGTCTATCAACTCATATGATCGGTTACTCTCACAACACATAAAATATCCAAAGTCAGGCATAGTGACTGTTTGTCATTTATTATAACAGTTGTTGCTCCAGTAGACTAACAAAAGTGTTAAGGCATAATGCTAAACAACGGGCTGGTTGACAGACTAATCGGGAAATGGTTAGAAATTATGGAATTGTGTGTATTCTGTACAATGACCTAAGTTTGCATATATAAGTAAACTAACTAATGCATAGATCATTGTGTGCATGGAAAAAGAGCGAGTAACTGTCTCAGACATTAATGTGACTATCAATGGGTAGAAAATATCTGTCATCAGTGCATCAAGCCAATCAGTGAACTATTTGCATGTCTTTCAACTCAGATGATCTCTCACAAGACCTAAAGTATCCAAGTCTGGTATAGTGATATAACTGCTTATCATCTATATATATAAACAAGTAGGATCTGTCCAGATTTCTCTCTCAGACCCCTGGACCGAGTTCAACCAAATTTGGTGTGGTGACTCGGGGTACCCTAGTGGATGTTATAATGGTATTAGTTTTTCAAAATATTTTAATTAAAAAAAAAAATTTTTTAAATGGTTTTGTTAAATTGAGCAAGGAATTCAATCTTAAAAAAAAAAACAATTAAAACAATGTGCTTGAAGCGCACAAAGGGTCCGCCGCTAAATGAAGGCTCTGTCTATAAGATCAAAATGGGTGCCAAGTCCCAGAGGTATCTCCGATGCTGAATATATGTTCCCAAAGGGCGCCTGTTTCAGCTAGTTTAGTATAATAGAAGTAAGTTGCTCCAGTAGACTAACATAAGTGGTATGGAAAATGTTAGATAATGGGCTGGTTGACAGACTAATCAGGAAATAGTCAGAAATTATGAAATATTTTGCATTCTGCACAGTGACCTAAGTTCACAGATGATCAGCAATTTTCAATTAAAACATCTTTTGAAACAGGTTAAACTTTTATTTGAACTAATTGAGATAATTCCCAGTCATATGAGTGATATCAGTAGAGTTTTATGCGATTTTAGACCAATTTTAGTGAAATTTGGGGGGTGGGTGTCAAAAAATTGGAAGTAGAATTATTTTTTTTTGCATGTTTGGGGGTGGTGGGTCCCCGAAAATGCCAGATGCAAAAAAAACGGCATACCTTCCTGCAATTTTTTTACTACCCCCCCCCCCCCCCCTGATAAAAACATTTAAAAAAGCATGTGCTACAAGTTACACGAACGTGGCTAAACCTGGCTAATAACCGCAATGAGCGACTGGCTGTCTCCACAGAACAGATTTATCAATTTCGGGACTTGGTAAGGCTCAGTGAAATTGGACAAATACAGTGCGGTAGTCCAAGGGTTTGTTATTAGTCCGACTGTTCATTAGTCCGATGGTTCTATATTCCGATGGCTCGTTAGTCCGAGTGTTCGCTAGTCATAGAGTTCTGTCGTTACGGATTTATTAGTTCGCATGCCCAGTTTATAGTGATTAGTTCGCATGCCCAGTTTACAGTGACAACGACATGTACATGTATCCATTACATGGATTGTCCATTAACACAAGAAGGTTCTTCCACGAAGCATCAGTACACGGAAAATGTCCCAAAACCGGTAGAATGGAAGCATTGCGTAATCCAATTTGTGTATATGTACTGCAATTGGCATTGTTACGTCCACGCCTATCGATAATGGATAGTAATTGTTACGTCCACGCCTATCGATAATGGATAGTAATTGGTACGTCCACGCCTATCGATAATGGATAGTAATTGTTACGTCCACGCCTATCGATAATGGATAGTAATTGTTACGTCCACGCCTATCGATAATGGATAGTAATTGTTACGTCCACGCCTATCGATAATGGATAATGTTATGACGACGATCGATGTAGAGTAATTGTTACATCCACGCCTATCGATAATGGATAGTAATTGTTACGTCCACGCCTATCGATAATGGATAGTAATTGTTACGTACACGCCTATCGATAATGGATAGTAATTGTTACGTCCACGCCTATCGATAATGGATAGTAATTGTTACGTCCACGCCTATCGATAATGGATAGTAATTGTTACGTACACGCCTATCGATAATGGATAGTAATTGTTACGTCCACGCCTATCGATAATGGATAGTAATTGTTACGTACACGCCTATCGATAATGGATAGTAATTGTTACGTCCACGCCTATCCATAATGGATAGTAATTGTTACGTACACGCCTATCGATAATGGATAGTAATTGTTACGTCCACGCCTATCGATAATGGATAGTAATTGTTACGTCCACGCCTATCGATAATGGATAGTAATTGTTACGTCCACGCCTATCGATAATGGATAGTAATTGTTACGTCCACGCCTATCGATAATGGATAGTAATTGTTACGTCCACGCCTATCGATAATGGATAGTAATTGTTACGTACACGCCTATCGATAATGGACAGTAATTGTTACGTCCACGCCTATAGATAATGTTATGACGACGATCGATGTAGAGTAATTGTTACGTCCACGCCTATCGATAATGGATAGTAATTGTTACGTCCACGCCTATCGATAATGGATAGTAATTGTTACGTCCACGCCTATCGATAATGGATAGTAATTGTTACGTACACGCCTATCGATAATGGATAATGTTATGACGACGATCGATGTAGAGTAATTGTTACGTACACGCCTATCGATAATGGATAATGTTATGACGACGATCGATGTAGAGTAATTGTTACGTCCACACCTATCGATAATGGATAGTAATTGTTACGTACACGCCTATCGATAATGGATAATGTTATGACGACGATCGATGTAGAGTAATTGTTACGTCCACGCCTATCGATAATGGATAGTAATTGTTACGTACACGCCTATCGATAATGGATAATGTTATGACGACGATCGATGTAGAGTAATTGTTACGTCCACGCCTATCGATAATGGATAGTAATTGTTACGTCCACGCCTATCGATAATGGATAGTAATTGTTACGTACACGCCTATCGATAAAGGATAGTAATTGTTACGTACACGCCTATCGATAATGGATAGTAATTGTTACGTCCACGCCTATCGATAATGGATAGTAATTGTTACGTCCACGCCTATCGATAATGGATAGTAATTGTTACGTACACGCCTATCGATAATGGATAGTAATTGTTACGTCCACGCCTATCGATAATGGATAGTAATTGTTACGTCCACGCCTATCGATAATGGATAGTAATTGTTACGTCCACGCCTATCGATAATGGATAGTAATTGTTACGTACACGCCTATCGATAATGGATACTGTTATGACGACGATCGATGTAGAGTAATTGTTACATCCACGCCTATCGATAGTGGATAGTAATTGTTACGTCCACGCCTATCGATAATGGATAGTAATTGTTACGTACACGCCTATCGATAATGGATAGTAATTGTTACGTACACGCCTATCGATAATGGATAGTAATTGTTACGTCCACGCCTATCGATAATGGATAGTAATTGTTACGTACACGCCTATCGATAATGGATAATGTTATGACGACGATCGATGTAGAGTAATTGTTACGTCCACGCCTATCGATAATGGATAGCAATTGTTACGTCCACGCCTATCGATAATGGATAGTAATTGTTACGTCCACGCCTATCGATAATGGATAGTAATTGTTACGTCCACGCCTATCGATAATGGATAGTAATTGTTACGTACACGCCTATCGATAATGGATAGTAATTGTTACGTACACGCCTATCGATAATGGATAGTAATTGTTACGTACACGCCTATCGATAATGGATAGTAATTGTTACGTCCACGCCTATCGATAATGGATAGTAATTGTTACGTACACGCCTATCGATAATGGATAGTAATGGTTACGTACACGCCTATCGATAATGGATAGTAATTGTTACGTACACGCCTATCGATAATGGATAGTAATTGTTACGTACACGCCTATCGATAATGGATAATGTTATGACGACGATCGATGTAGAGTAATTGTTACGTCCACGCCTATCGATAATGGATAGTAATTGTTACGTACACGCCTATCGATAATGGATAATGTTATGACGACGATCGATGTAGAGTAATTGTTACGTACACGCCTATCGATAATGGATAATGTTATGACGACGATCGATGTAGAGTAATTGTTACGTACACGCCTATCGATAATGGATAGTAATTGTTATGTACACGCCTATCGATAATGGATAGTAATGGTTACGTACACGCCTATCGATAATGGATAGTAATTGTTACGTACACGCCTATCGATAATGGATTGTAATTGTTACTTACACGCCTATCGATAATGGATAATGTTATGACGACGATCGGTGTAGAGTAATTGTTACGTCCACGCCTATCGATAATGGATAGTAATTGTTACGTACACGCCTATCGATAATGGATAATGTTATGACGACGATCGATGTAGAGTAATTGTTACGTACACGCCTATCGATAATGGATAGTAATTGTTATGTACACGCCTATCGATAATGGATAGTAATTGTTACGTCCACGCCTATCGATAATGGATAGTAATTGTTACGTCCACGCCTATCGATAATGGATAGTAATTGTTACGTACACGCCTATCGATAATGGATGGTAATTGTTACGTCCACGCCTATCGATAATGGATAGTTATTGTTACGTCCACGCCTATCGATAATGAATAATGTTATGACGACGATCGATGTAGAGTAATTGTTACGTCCACGCCTATCGATAATGGATAGTAATTGTTACGTACACGCCTATCGATAATGGATAGTAATTGTTACGTCCACGCCTATCGATAATGGATAGTAATTGTTACGTACACGCCTATCGATAATGGATAGTAATTGTTACGTACACGCCTATCGATAATGGATAGTAATTGTTACGTACACGCCTATCGATAATGGATAGTAATTGTTACGTACACGCCTATCGATAATGGATAGTAATTGTTACGTACACGCCTATCGATAATGGATAGTAATTGTTACGTACACGCCTATCGATATTGGATAGTAATTGTTACGTCCACGCCTATCGATAATGGATAGTAATTGTTACGTACTCGCCTATCGATAAAGGATAGTAATTGTTACGTACACGCCTATCGATAATGGATAGTAATTGTTACGTACACGCCTATCGATAATGGATAGTAATTGTTACGTCCACGCCTATCGATAATGGATAGTAATTGTTACGTCCACGCCTATCGATAATGGATAGTAATTGTTACGTACACGCCTATCGATAATGGATAGTAATTGTTACGTCCACGCCTATCGATAATGGATAGTAATTGTTACGTCCACGCCTATCGATAATGGATAGTAATTGTTATGTACACGCCTATCGATAATGGATAGTAATTGTTACGTCCACGCCTATAGATAATGTTATGACGACGATCGATGTAGAGTAATTGTTACGTCCACGCCTATCGATAATGGATAGTAATTGTTTCGTCTACGCCTATCGATAATGGATAATGTTATGACGACGATCGATGTAGAGTAATTGTTACGTCCACGCCTATCGATAATGGATAGTAATTGTTACGTCCACGCCTATCGATAATGGATAATGTTATGACGACGATCGATGTAGAGTAATTGTTACGTCCACACCTATCGATAATGGATAGTAATTGTTACGTACACGCCTATCGATAATGGATAATGTTATGACGACGATCGATGTAGAGTAATTGTTACGTCCACGCCTATCGATAATGGATAGTAATTGTTACGTACACGCCTATCGATAATGGATAGTAATTGTTACGACCACGCCTATCGATAATGGATAGTAATTGTTACGTACACGCCTATCGATAATGGATAGTAATAGTTACGTACACGCCTATCGATAATGGATAATGTTATGACGACGATCGATGTAGAGTAATTGTTACGTCCACGCCTATCGATAATGGATAGTGATTGTTACGTCCACGCCTATCGATAATGGATAGTAATTGTTACGTACACGCCTATCGATAAAGGATAGTAATTGTTACGTACACGCCTATCGATAATGGATAGTAATTGTTACGTCCACGCCTATCGATAATGGATAGTAATTGTTACGTCCACGCCTATCGATAATGGATAGTAATTGTTACGTACACGCCTATCGATAATGGATAGTAATTGTTACGTCCACGCCTATCGATAATGGATAGTAATTGTTACGTCCACGCCTATCGATAATGGATAGTAATTGTTACGTACACGCCTATCGATAATGGATAGTAATTGTTACGTACACGCCTATCGATAATGGATAGTAATTGTTACGTCCACGCCTATCGATAATGGATAGTAATTGTTACGTACACGCCTATCGATAATGGATAATGTTATGACGACGATCGATGTAGAGTAATTGTTACGTCCACGCCTATCGATAATGGATTGTAATTGTTACGTCCACGCCTATCGATAATGGATAGTAATTGTTACGTCCACGCCTATCGATAATGGATAGTAATTGTTACGTCCACGCCTATCGATAATGGATAGTAATTGTTACGTACACGCCTATCGATAATGGATAGTAATTGTTACGTACACGCCTATCGATAATGGATAGTAATTGTTACGTACACGCCTATCGATAATGGATAGTAATTGTTACGTCCACGCCTATCGATAATGGATAGTAATTGTTACGTACACGCCTATCGATAATGGATAGTAATGGTTACGTACACGCCTATCGATAATGGATAGTAATTGTTACGTACACGCCTATCGATAATGGATAGTAATTGTTACGTACACGCCTATCGATAATGGATAATGTTATGACGACGATCGATGTAGAGTAATTGTTACGTCCACGCCTATCGATAATGGATAGTAATTGTTACGTACACGCCTATCGATAATGGATAATGTTATGACGACGATCGATGTAGAGTAATTGTTACGTACACGCCTATCGATAATGGATAATGTTATGACGACGATCGATGTAGAGTAATTGTTACGTACACGCCTATCGATAATGGATAGTAATTGTTATGTACACGCCTATCGATAATGGATAGTAATTGTTACGTCCACGCCTATCGATAATGGATAATGTTATGACGACGATCGATGTAGAGTAATTGTTACGTACACGCCTATCGATAATGGATAGTAATTGTTATGTACACGCCTATCGATAATGGATAGTAATTGTTACGTCCACGCCTATCGATAATGGATAGTAATTGTTACGTCCACGCCTATCGATAATGGATAATGTTATGACGACGATCGATGTAGAGTAATTGTTACGTCCACGCCTATCGATAATGGATAGTAATTGTTACGTACACGCCTATCGATAATGGATGGTAATTGTTACGTCCACGCCTATCGATAATGGATAGTAATTGTTACGTCCACGCCTATCGATAATGGATAATGTTATGACGACGATCGATGTAGAGTAATTGTTACGTCCACGCCTATCGATAATGGATAGTAATTGTTACGTACACGCCTATCGATAATGGATAGTAATTGTTACGTCCACGCCTATCGATAATGGATAGTAATTGTTACATACACGCCTATCGATAATGGATAGTAATTGTTACGTACACGCCTATCGATAATGGATAGTAATTGTTACGTACACGCCTATCGATAATGGATAGTAATTGTTACGTCCACGCCTATCGATAATGGATAGTAATTGTTACGTCCACGCCTATCGATAATGGATAATGTTATGACGACGATCGATGTAGAGTAATTGTTACGTCCACGCCTATCGATAATGGATAGTAATTGTTACGTCCACGCCTATCGATAATGGATAGTAATTGTTACGTCCACGCCTATCGATAATGGATAGTAATTGTTACGTCCACGCCTATCGATAATGGATAGTAATTGTTACGTACACGCCTATCGATAATGGATAGTAATTGTTACGTACACGCCTATCGATAATGGATAGTAATTGTTACGTACACGCCTATCGATAATGGATAGTAATTGTTACGTCCACGCCTATCGATAATGGATAGTAATTGTTACGTACACGCCTATCGATAATGGATAGTAATGGTTACGTACACGCCTATCGATAATGGATAGTAATTGTTACGTACACGCCTATCGATAATGGATAGTAATTGTTACGTACACGCCTATCGATAATGGATAATGTTATGACGACGATCGATGTAGAGTAATTGTTACGTCCACGCCTATCGATAATGGATAGTAATTGTTACGTACACGCCTATCGATAATGGATAATGTTATGACGACGATCGATGTAGAGTAATTGTTACATACACGCCTATCGATAATGGATAATGTTATGACGACGATCGATGTAGAGTAATTGTTACGTACACGCCTATCGATAATGGATAGTAATTGTTATGTACACGCCTATCGATAATGGATAGTAATTGTTACGTCCACGCCTATCGATAATGGATAATGTTATGACGACGATCGATGTAGAGTAATTGTTACGTACACGCCTATCGATAATGGATAGTAATTGTTATGTACACGCCTATCGATAATGGATAGTAATTGTTACGTCCACGCCTATCGATAATGGATAGTAATTGTTACGTCCACGCCTATCGATAATGGATAATGTTATGACGACGATCGATGTAGAGTAATTGTTACGTCCACGCCTATCGATAATGGATAGTAATTGTTACGTACACGCCTATCGATAATGGATGGTAATTGTTACGTCCACGCCTATCGATAATGGATAGTAATTGTTACGTCCACGCCTATCGATAATGGATAATGTTATGACGACGATCGATGTAGAGTAATTGTTACGTCCACGCCTATCGATAATGGATAGTAATTGTTACGTACACGCCTATCGATAATGGATAGTAATTGTTACATCCACGCCTATCGATAATGGATAGTAATTGTTACATACACGCCTATCGATAATGGATAGTAATTGTTACGTACACGCCTATCGATAATGGATAGTAATTGTTACGTACACGCCTATCGATATTGGATAGTAATTGTTACGTACACGCCTATCGATAATGGATAATGTTATGACGACGATCGATGTAGAGTAATTGTTACGTCCACGCCTATCGATAATGGATAGTAATTGTTACGTCCACGCCTATCGATAATGGATAGTAATTGTTACGTACACGCCTATCGATAATGGATAGTAATTGTTACGTACACGCCTATCGATAATGGATAGTAATTGTTACGTCCACGCCTATCGATAATGGATAGTAATTGTTACGTACACGCCTATCGATAATGGATAGTAATTGTTACGTACACGCCTATCGATAATGGATAGTAATTGTTACGTACACGCCTATCGATAATGATAATGTTATGACGACGATCGATGTAGAGTAATTGTTACGTACACGCCTATCGATAATGGATAGTAATTGTTACTTACACGCCTATCGATAATGGATAGTAATTGTTACGTACACGCCTATCGATAATGGATAGTAATTGTTACGTACACGCCTATCGATAATGGATAATGTTATGACGACGATCGATGTAGAGTAATTGTTACGTCCACGCCTATCGATAATGGATAGTAATTGTTACGTACACGCCTATCGATAATGGATAATGTTATGACGACGATCGATGTAGAGTAATTGTTACGTACACGCCTATCGATAATGGATAATGTTATGACGACGATCGATGTAGAGTAATTGTTACGTACACGCCTATCGATAATGGATAGTAATTGTTATGTACACGCCTATCGATAATGGATAGTAATTGTTACGTCCACGCCTATCGATAATGGATAATGTTATGACGACGATCGATGTAGAGTAATTGTTACGTACACGCCTATCGATAATGGATAGTAATTGTTATGTACACGCCTATCGATAATGGATAGTAATTGTTACGTCCACGCCTATCGATAATGGATAGTAATTGTTACGTCCACGCCTATCGATAATGGATAATGTTATGACGACGATCGATGTAGAGTAATTGTTACGTCCACGCCTATCGATAATGGATAGTAATTGTTACGTACACGCCTATCGATAATGGATGGTAATTGTTACGTCCACGCCTATCGATAATGGATAGTAATTGTTACGTCCACGCCTATCGATAATGGATAATGTTATGACGACGATCGATGTAGAGTAATTGTTACGTCCACGCCTATCGATAATGGATAGTAATTGTTACGTACACGCCTATCGATAATGGATAGTAATTGTTACGTCCACGCCTATCGATAATGGATAGTAATTGTTACATACACGCCTATCGATAATGGATAGTAATTGTTACGTACACGCCTATCGATAATGGATAGTAATTGTTACGTACACGCCTATCGATAATGGATAGTAATTGTTACGTCCACGCCTATCGATAATGGATAGTAATTGTTACGTCCACGCCTATCGATAATGGATAATGTTATGACGACGATCGATGTAGAGTAATTGTTACGTCCACGCCTATCGATATTGGATAGTAATTGTTACGTACACGCCTATCGATAATGGATAATGTTATGACGACGATCGATGTAGAGTAATTGTTACGTCCACGCCTATCGATAATGGATAGTAATTGTTACGTCCACGCCTATCGATAATGGATAGTAATTGTTACGTCCACGCCTATCGATAATGGATAGTAATTGTTACGTCCACGCCTATCGATAATGGATAGTAATTGTTACGTACACGCCTATCGATAATGGATAGTAATTGTTACGTACACGCCTATCGATAATGGATAGTAATTGTTACGTACACGCCTATCGATAATGGATAGTAATTGTTACGTCCACGCCTATCGATAATGGATAGTAATTGTTACGTACACGCCTATCGATAATGGATAGTAATGGTTACGTACACGCCTATCGATAATGGATAGTAATTGTTACGTACACGCCTATCGATAATGGATAGTAATTGTTACGTACACGCCTATCGATAATGGATAATGTTATGACGACGATCGATGTAGAGTAATTGTTACGTCCACGCCTATCGATAATGGATAGTAATTGTTACGTACACGCCTATCGATAATGGATAATGTTATGACGACGATCGATGTAGAGTAATTGTTACGTACACGCCTATCGATAATGGATAATGTTATGACGACGATCGATGTAGAGTAATTGTTACGTACACGCCTATCGATAATGGATAGTAATTGTTATGTACACGCCTATCGATAATGGATAGTAATTGTTACGTCCACGCCTATCGATAATGGATAATGTTATGACGACGATCGATGTAGAGTAATTGTTACGTACACGCCTATCGATAATGGATAGTAATTGTTATATACACGCCTATCGATAATGGATAGTAATTGTTACGTCCACGCCTATCGATAATGGATAGTAATTGTTACGTCCACGCCTATCGATAATGGATAATGTTATGACGACGATCGATGTAGAGTAATTGTTACGTCCACGCCTATCGATAATGGATAGTAATTGTTACGTACACGCCTATCGATAATGGATGGTAATTGTTACGTCCACGCCTATCGATAATGGATAGTAATTGTTACGTCCACGCCTATCGATAATGGATAATGTTATGACGACGATCGATGTAGAGTAATTGTTACGTCCACGCCTATCGATAATGGATAGTAATTGTTACGTACACGCCTATCGATAATGGATAGTAATTGTTACGTCCACGCCTATCGATAATGGATAGTAATTGTTACATACACGCCTATCGATAATGGATAGTAATTGTTACGTACACGCCTATCGATAATGGATAGTAATTGTTACGTACACGCCTATCGATATTGGATAGTAATTGTTACGTACACGCCTATCGATAATGGATAATGTTATGACGACGATCGATGTAGAGTAATTGTTACGTCCACGCCTATCGATAATGGATAGTAATTGTTACGTCCACGCCTATCGATAATGGATAGTAATTGTTACGTACACGCCTATCGATAATGGATAGTAATTGTTACGTACACGCCTATCGATAATGGATAGTAATTGTTACGTCCACGCCTATCGATAATGGATAGTAATTGTTACGTACACGCCTATCGATAATGGATAGTAATTGTTACGTACACGCCTATCGATAATGGATAGTAATTGTTACGTACACGCCTATCGATAATGATAATGTTATGACGACGATCGATGTAGAGTAATTGTTACGTACACGCCTATCGATAATGGATAGTAATTGTTACTTACACGCCTATCGATAATGGATAGTAATTGTTACGTACACGCCTATCGATAATGGATAGTAATTGTTACGTACACGCCTATCGATAATGGATAATGTTATGACGACGATCGATGTAGAGTAATTGTTACGTACACGCCTATCGATAATGGATAGTAATTGTTACTTACACGCCTATCGATAATGGATAGTAATTGTTACGTACACGCCTATCGATAATGGATAGTAATTGTTACGTACACGCCTATCGATAATGGATAGTAATTGTTACGTCCACGCCTATCGATAATGGATAATGTTATGACGACGATCGATGTAGAGTAATTGTTACGTACACGCCTATCGATAATGGATAATGTTATGACGACGATCGATGTAGAGTAATTGTTACGTACACGCCTATCGATAATGGATAGTAATTGTTACGTACACGCCTATCGATAATGGATAGTAATTGTTACGTACACGCCTATCGATAATGGATAATGTTATGACGACGATCGATGTAGAGTAATTGTTACGTACACGCCTATCGATAATGGATAATGTTATGACGACGATCGATGTAGAGTAATTGTTACGTACACGCCTATCGATAATGGATAATGTTATGACGACGATCGTCGATCGATGTAGAGGGTCGGCGATGTTTATAGTCCAGGAACCATTCAATTTTTAAATACCTCAATCTCCCCTTGATAGACCGATCTTCATCAGGGACCAGCCTAGAGGGCGACTTTGGAGATATATCTCCCTAAAATGTGCCACTTCTCCTTATTTTTTGTTTGTATCAGGTAGAGGTGACTTCTCTCTCAGTAAGCATGTCCCAACAAAATATTTAAATGACATTATTTTACTGATTATATAACGGTGTTTTTACTCACTATAATGGTTTTATAACTGGGCTCTTGTGTTGCATAATTATTATTGGATTATAGAAATGTGATGTTGGGGTGTAAATTGAACTCCAGCATTTGCTACTTCTCCCCGATAACAGTACACTTCTCCCTATAATAACCAAACTGAGAGAAGTGACTTCTCCCATTGTGAAACCTCAAGGCTAGACCTTGATATTGATGTATACGGTGTTGGAGCAATGAATAGACTCTACACTGCACCAGGTTGGGGATGTAGGCGGAAAACATTGCTAATATTTGTTTGGTTCTTCTCTCTTCGATGCTATCTAGTGTTTGGTCGTATAGCACCTTGCTGTTCACTTCCTCGAGCTCGTGTCTGATGATCGGCAGTCTCCTGCTATAAATCTGCATGACAGCGTTATTCTGTATTTTTTTTCCAGGGCATCAATATCTTCTGCAGGTGTGGATTCCATATTACGTCTGCGTAGATTGCGTTTGATACCGTCGGTGAGATATAGGCGAGTTTCTTCGATTTATTTGGGGCTCTTCTTAAATTCCGCCTGGGAAATCCTAAAGTGTTGTTCGCTTTTTTTTTAACTTTGTAAAATTGATGTGTTGGTCCACTTCATATTGTTAGAAAATATCACTCTCAAATAAGTATTATATGTTACGACTTGGAGGATGTTACCATTTCGTTGATACTTGTATATATGATGATTTGTCGTATCTGCACGAATTAAGTAACACATACTTCTTTGTATTGAAAATGATCCCCCTTTTCTCAGCTCAGGCTTCAATGTGTTTAGATAGTCTTGACAAACTAGCCGGTCTTAGAGTCCTTTTATAGGTTGATATAAGCAGTCGTCTGCAAATAGTCTGACCTTTGGTGTGCGTGACGCAGTCTGGAAGGTCCTTTATGGCACAAGTAAAAGGCAAAAGTAATGGCCAGACCGAAGTAATCTAGTTCTATAGTTCTAATCACTCATGCGTAACGCAAAGTTCTGCTCACAACAACGGACCTACTAACGGCAGTCGACAAGGATACACAAATGGATATGGCAATCGTGGATTTCTCAAAAGCGGTTGACACCATACCACACACTTCTAGGCTCCTCTCCAATTTGAAACATTATAGCATTGATGGTATATAACAACTTAGAATGGTTCAAGACCTTCCCGGCCAAGAGAAATATGCAGGTAGTGGTAGAAGGGAAATAATAAAAAAGTGTCTGTGTAGAATCAACAGTTCCACACGGAAAATGTTAAGGACCTCTCCTCTTTCTCTGCCATAATATATATAAATCACCCCCCCCCCCCCCCCCCCAGACAATGTAAATTCACAAATACGCCTTTTTGCAGTACGCCATTTTGGGCAACAAAATGGGGTATCCGATTCAATGCAGATAAATGTTATACCGTAGCATGTCCCTCAAATCGAAGTCATATATATATATTCACTCAATGACCATCTCATGCAGCAGGGAACTGAAACCCCATACCTCGGCCTAACGAAGTGTGATATCGAGATTGATATGGAATGGACTGCGCATATCAACACGATTACAAAAAAAAGGCAAACGTGCAACAATTGGGTTCCTTCGGAGAAACCTACGGAAAGCCCCCGCAAAGAGCAAAACATCGCATATGAAACATTAATTTGCAAGAACAAAAGTGGAATACGTATACACGGCAATTGTCTGGGATCCACACTTAACAGAAGATATTTGATACCATCGAAAGATTCCAGAAGAGAGCTGCCGATTTATCACCGGGACTACGTCTCAAGACACGAATGAGCAATGACAAATATGATCAAATGTCTCCATGTGGAATCCCTTGAAGATCGTAGGGAATATATACGAGATGCTAAAGTCATTTGGTAAAATAGTGGATGGATTGGTTCCAGCAATAGACTCGAAATATTTCATAAGACCAACGGGCTATGGGATGCCAAATTGACATTTAACAAACAATTTAGCTTAAGCAAGCGCAATAATGAATCTCTAATTGCGCTTAAGCGCAATAAGAATACTCCTTATTGCGCTTTTAAAAGCACAATTAGAAAACACTTACTTATTGCACTTAAGCGCAACAAGATATTCCTTATTGCGCTTAAAAGCACAATTAGATATTCCGTATTGCGCTTAAGCTTCCAGACTTCTGAACTTAAGTGCAATTAGCTCTTCTTGAGCTTAAGAGCAATATTAATATTCTTTATTCCGCTCAACCGCAAACTGTAATAACTCTAGGCCTTCTGAAATTCCAAGACTAACACCGTGGAATTTCGAAATTCATTCTATCCGAGCACTAACCTGTATAGTCGGATTCCTTATGTCATTTTGCATTTTTGGTTTGTTAAAAGCGATCTGAAAACGGATTATGTATGCCTAGTAGGTGTGTTTTCAGGATTGACTTGTTTCCATTCTTGAATTTTGGCGGGTCGGCCTAAATCGGGGTCAACATAATTTAGAGAGCGTTTCGTATTTACAGAAAACGATATATGGTGCCAGTTGGCGTGTGGTGATCGGTGCGATTTGAAACTTCTCCAAACTACTAGATATGACCGTTACATGTATTAAAAACAAAATTGATGTGATCGGTTCATTCTTGTTGGCTACAGTTGTGATCAAAATTTAACACTGAGCCCTATGGAGATTCTAGTACTTTGGATAAATGGCGCCATTTTGCGTATTATGACATGCGCGTACTGATATTCCTAAAAAATACTAAATATGAAACACAGACGTAGTTTTAAAAAGAATGGATGTGATCAGATGATTCTTGCTAGGTACAGTTGCGATCAAAATTTAACACTTAACCCTATGGAGAATTTCGTGTTATGCTCAAACGTTGATTGTAATATCTCTTATTGGAAATCGTGCGCAACTATATATGTAGACTAACACTCGTGTTTGACCCACTGTAGCTAACCGTGATTTAATAGATGCAATATATGATATAGCTATGCCTCAAGATACAGAAATTGGCAAAAATAAGTGTCGAATGGTTTTGTAATTTCGATAATATGCAGCATGTTGAATCAAACGAAAATAATCACAACAAGACTGTTCACGATGTGATTACATATTATATTATCATCGGAGTCTATCCCACATGCACTGAGAGAATCTGTGTTTTCGCAGGATTTGTGCTACTGATAAATGGACATTTTTGTGCAGCTGAGATCTTTACTATAGCAGTATAGGTTTTGCTTTCACACTTCCCACGCCAGTTACATTTGGCCAACTTCAGTACAGCGACTGAAACCCAACATTCACCATCAATATTCTGACCACAGCTAATCTCCACGCTTCGTGTATAGCTGTGAAAATCAAGTAAATTCGAATTTCCACTAAAGTAGAGCTTAATGAGTAAAATAGATATCAACCATATTTGTATTTTCCTGCAAATTCCGAGTAGGTGCTTAGTAACCGTTACTAATGAGCTATCGGGACCGGTGGCAAAGTCTCCCGATCTTATAATGATCAGTGGCCTATGCAGATCATGGCTGCATAGTTTTAGACATACGTGTGCCCAACATTGAACAAAACCAGCACCATGTAAGTAGACACTGACTAAATTAAGGCAATACGAATGAATGATTAGTACACCATTGTGGCATTTGATTATCAACCGTTACTAACCTTAAATAAGACATATGGTTCACTTTGACGGCCAGGTATATCTCAAATTTCACATTTGGGTATTAACTGCATCGGAAACGCAAACGTTGAATTACGACACTATCAGCTACAATTGCAATTTCCAGTGAATTCCCGGTAATTTCCTAGACTAAGTTTCTCGATCTTATAATGATCTATGGTCCAATGGGCACTAACATGTAAAGTTTCATATCTGTGTCACCATTTGAACATAACCAATACCATCCGACAATAGACACGGTCTAATTTATGGGAAAATACCACGGCCCAGAGCGTTGATCGGTTCAAAGCCATGCAAGTATATTATTGGGGTGAGAACGATCCATTAAGCCCAAGTCGATGGTTTGTCCACAACAGATGGAGTCATGATACATTATGAAGGATGATGGAAGGGTCCCCTCAACTATGTTCTTCGACACAGCATTGTCCCCGCACTGTGTCACTTGCATCATACTGTGTTGTACTATATATAAGACCAAGCACATAATGCACATATATATCTTCTTATAAATAAATTATCTCTTAGAAAGTGTCCAGAGATGTCTTGCCTATTTATACTGACAATTAATTTTATTCCTGTGGCAAAGGATTTGAGGGGGTGATTTGTTATGTTGACTAAGGTGTTAATTTAGTATGTGAAACATGTATCACGGGGGTGTATATCGAGTGGACGGAGAAAGCGTTTTCTTTATCATCAGATGAACATAATTTAAACTCCCAATTTTGAAAAACCCGACCAGGAATTATAGAACAACCATCTATATATGCTCAGCAATATTTAGCAATACATATGGACATGATAACATTGTTTAACATTTTTAAACAATACCACCATATAGCCACATGTATGGCTAAACATATCATTGGCATAGATGAGTTGTTGTAGTTGTTACATTGATGCTGGTCGGGTTTCTCCATATTTAATACTAAAACAAAATGATCCATAAGCTACGGTGGATGGTTTAGGACATGGGAAATTTTTTATTTTTTATTTCGTGGCCACGAAATACTAATTCGTGGCGAATTATACCTGATTGACATTTGCATATATCCATATACCTTTACGGTATGGTTACACTTGACGATGTTTTAGAAACAATGCGTACGATAGCAGAGAAGCTACTATAAACATATTATGGCGTGGGACCCGGGCTCTATGTGGATATGAACGTCCGATATAAACTATAGCCCAGAGAGAACGGGTCAGGTGGCTCCAAGACAAACTGAATATTCATTAGTTTTTACAGCAAGGGATCGAATGGGAATGACATTTCACTCGGCATATTGGCCGATTTAAGTCAAAAAAGGGGTTATGTAGGGTGGGCCCAAAAACAAACTTATAAATATTCACACCTTTCAACCATACCCGATCCAAAATGGTCGCCGCTCAGAAGGGGTCAAATAGGGTACACATTATTTCTCGGTCACTTGACCGATATATAGATCAAATAAAGGGTGTTGTACGGTGACTCGCAAAGCAAGCTAAATTTTCACACCTTCAACCCATTAGAGCGAAAATGATAACTGATCAGAGGGGTCCATATATGGTACCATGCAATTGCCCCCCCCCCCCCATTTTAGGTCGAATACAGTGTGTTGTAGGGTGACCCTGATGAGACAAACCAAATATTCACCCGCTTTCACCATCCCCGATCCAAAATGGCCACCCAGATGGGTTCAAATATGGCACCTATACAATTTATCGGCCCCTTAACCGTTTGATGTGGTATAATTGGTGCTGTAGGGTGGCCCCAATATATACTGATGTCGTGGGTGCCCTATGTGGCCCACCCCAGGACGGCGGCAACTTTGGATCGGGTTGGTGAAAGGGGTGATTACTTAATTTGTTTTACGGGCCACCCTACAACACCCTTTAACTCAAATCGCCTTGGCTCATGCCAAGATGGTGGACAACTACAACCAGATCATCTCTATCCGCTTCCATTACAACAATGGGACTGACGATCGTATATCACAATTAGTTATTTCGTGGCCACGAATTAGTTATTTCGTGGCCACGAATTAATAAAAAAAATATTCCCATGTCCTAAAAGTTTTGACTGACTCTTACAGAAATATAACTCGCAGAATTGTTAGCACACAACTCCGTCTTATGCGGTACTTCGTCCTGGCAATAAACATTAATTTTGTCAATTGATGAAAAAAAACAACATCAATCAATTTTACAACGACATCCTGAAACTTTAGTCACGATAAACATTACATTTGAAGAATAGTGGACATTATCACCGAAGCACGTGATTGTGATGTATATGATTGATGTGAGCCACGTTTTTATCAACTATTGTATCTGGTGTCCTGACTATATTGCAAGTGAATTTGTAGTTACGATAGATTACATGTAAGAGCCATGTATATATGATAGCCATTAAGTTCCACCACTGAACATTTGAGTAAATTGTCAAACTCTCTATAGGGTCCAACGTTAGTTTTCCAACTGTAGTACATTTCCCGCGGAGACTTATCTGACGACACCATTCTCAAAAATACATTTCAGAGTCATACTTGACATATGTGCATAATTTCAACTCGCACCATTCATGAAAAAGCTAATCGTGTTAGTTAATATCTGTATAATCAGGAAACGCTCTTTAAATTTTTTTAACCGTCCAAACAATTTGTTTCCACTAAAATGTCAGACTGGAAACAAGTAGACTCTGAAATACATTAATATTTGGGAAAGAAAATTGAAAATGCTGTCATAAATACAATTCATCTGATGATTTTATGATAAAATTCCACATTAAGATATGTAATTAAGTAATTTGTGGCAAGATCTCTCCATGTTTTCCGATTTCTAAGAACAAAGAAGCCACTTACCGAACTTGCTATGCGAACTTGCATGTTTTTTATTACCAGGTGGACGGGAAAAAATAGACGGGTACACAAACAAAAGCCTCACACAAACCTGTTTCCACTACAATATCAATCTGGAAACAGGTAGATTCTGAAAATAGACAGACTGGTGGTATAGAAACTGTTCTCATATCGCTTTTAACATTCCGAAAACGCGCGACCATTTTTGTCGACATAAGGAATCCGACTAGTATTAGAACAGACTGGATGAGGACAGTGTGCGCGATTTAACAACAGCGCTGGACAAAACAACATCTAACACCAGTCCAAATTCCCAACCCGTGTGCTGATACATCCGAGAAGATACAGATACAATTTTTTGGTTGGCGATTATCGCAATACGATAGGGGAACACCGCGTGCGTAACGTAACTATCACAAGTATAACGTACTCTGATAACAACTTATCGCCAAATTCATGCTTCAAACATTTTAAACATGTCATCTTCGGCTTCTTTTATTTTATTTTTATGAAAATGAATAATAAATGGGGTGATAAATATGTATATAACGACAAATAGAATCAAATTAGCCATTTTCCCGTGAAACTTAGGACAGGCAAGCTAGGTACAAAAATTGGTGAAATATGAGTACGAACGTCAAAGTGTTCCCCTATCGTATTGCGATAATTGCCAACCCAATTGGTTACGGACATATTGGCGGTCATTCTGGAATTTTGCGAATTGAGAAACAATAATAGCTGGAAAACGAGCAAAAATATCCATCTCGCAGAGGAGTAGATTTTTTACAAAGTGTAATAAGTAACTGCTTAGAAGCACGTGTAACCGGCAATAAGGAGAATCCCGTACAGAAAACTTATCCCATTTTCAGGTTAGGTAACTCCAATAAAATGTAGCGCTATTTTCCCCGCAGGCAATTTATTGTGTTATTTGATTTTTTTTTTGTCAATATACAACTGGTGCTGCTCTGGTATGAACTGATGCGACACTGATTGAAGTTACAGGGACCTTATTTGGCAATATAAAACTGGTGCTGCTCTGGTATAAACTGATGCGACAATGTTTGAAGTTACAGGGACCTTATTCGGCAATATAAAACTGGTGCTGCTCTGGTATAAACTGAGGCGACACTGATTGGAGTTCCATGGACCTTATTTGGCAATATATAACTGGTGCTGCTCTGGTATGAACTGATGCGACATTGATTGGAGTTACATGGACCTTATTTGGCAATATAATATGATCACACGCAAGCGTAATTAACGAACCAAAGCTAAAACAATCAAATAGGCCGGTGTCGCATCAGTTCATACCAGAGCAGTACCAGTTATGTCGGTGAATAAGGTCCCTGTAATACGAATC